>JAUPFT010000013.1:10167957-11533790 GCA_036936625.1 Parnassius smintheus behrii
GACAGTAATACGTCTTGATTGATCGAATATCCATATTTTTACGTGGTAGCGCCACGCTGCAGCTATATTATGGCTGTAGTACGAACGAGCCAGTTCGACCGGGTTAGGACCACACTCTCACAGAATACCAGCGCTATGCTGCTGCTGTGTTTTGTATTGTGATTGCAGAGAACCGGAGACCCTTTTGACCGGAAATTTAGGCATTCAATCTTAGTCCTCAACGACGGGTGACAACGCATCTGCATTTTGATTCTTAATCGAGGATAAATGTAGAATATGGGTCACAACATCCAGTTACAATCAGGTGGACTGTATGCTTGTTTTTCACTTATTTATAAAAAATGCGATAGTTGATCGTTAATTCATCAAATTCATTGGTCTTATCGAATCTAGTTTTGTTTGTTTCATCATTAATTGATAACGTCATCTGTCTGTTTTTTTAATAATTCAAAATAACATAGTATACTTACTTAATAGTAAATTGTATTACAATTATTGTATTCTTTTTTAATTTACCAATTGAAATAGTATCGAATCTTTAGGAAGAATCTACTCGACAAAGCGAAAGCATAGAATAAATAGTATAGACGAAAGCCGAAAATAAATATTTTAAAAAGTCACATTTGTTCGAAAGACTTTAATTTTGTGTCCAATATCTAAAAGCGTTATTTTATACGTGGTAGAGTCACGCTGCAACTATATAACAGTAGTTTTAATGTAATACTTTTAAGCCAGAAGACTACCTCGTGGGGAATCCACGAGACGAGATGGAACGAAGAGTTTTCTTAGGTCCCCACAACGCGACTATAAAAATTGACGGTTCGGGAACGCAGTGGCAAAATGCTTGGTTGTGGTGCTGTTAGCTGTTTTTCAAATGCCGCACAGAATAAGCATTTCTATGGCCTACAGAAATGTTTCAGAACTGGATTTGTACATGTGGAATTTAAATAATAATAATATATAAAAGAAAAATTCCCAATTCGGAAATATTTTCTTAAAATTAAAATTGTAATAAAAAGTTTTCTCTTAATATTGACTAGTCTTTATTATTCCAGTGGTATATAGCTTAGCGTATAAGCTTTAACAAAAATAGACGCCCGCAAACTGAAGGACGACCCGTATGCGTGTAAACAGGCAGTGATAAGTGATAAGTCTGAATAAAATACGCACTAAGCACTTGTTATTTGTCAGTTGCACTTGCCACTCGCACTTGTCACTTCTCAAAATGTAAACCGAGCCTTAGAAGCTTTGCCTCTGTACGGTTTTTTTACTCATGTGGTAGATGACTATCTCTGTTAATAAATTGTTGTTCAAAATTAGAGAACAAAAATTGATCAACAACAATATGATTGAAAAATTCACAAATGTCAATTTTTGAAAGAAAAAATTATAAGAATAGATCACAAAACGTTCGAAAATATTTTTGGCATAAAAATTTGTCCTTTAAAAATATTTTTTTTAACTCGATACACTTCAATCCATCTGCAACTGCTACATTACCTACATCTACACATTACCCTGTATCTACACTAGCGCCATTCTGGAAGGTTTTTGAGCTGTTATTTACAGATTACAGCTGTCTAGTCTAGTCTTCCTTACCTTTAGCCTCCATAATAAATAGTGTGATGCTCGAATGTATGCAATCAGTCAGTGAAAAATTGAAGTTCACATGCATTGGGCACCATTATTAACCTCCACACAAAAATGATTATGTCAAACGTAATTAATCAAATAACATTACCGCCTTGATTTGCAATTATAAGTATTAGGCTCTGCTTTTGAATCAGCAAACTTTATTAAAAAATTGGATAGTTAAAAACATTTCCACTTTTTGCAATGTAGTGTACGGAGACCTTAGCAATTACATTTAAATATCTCATTTGTTTTATATTACAACTTTCTCTTTATTAATCTGCAATTTCATAGGTTCATCATAGCGGGTTGATGAGCATAATGTCAGACCAAGGGAGATAATTAATATATCATAATAATCACACAGCATACTATCATCATTCTCTAAACCATTTCCCATTATCTGGGGTCGGCGCAGTAAATCTTCTTGTTCCATTCCTCTCTATCAGCCGTCATTTCCATACTTACTACTCCTTTCATTCTCACATCACTCTTCACACAATCGATCCATCTTTTATTCGGCCTTCCTCTGCCCGTGTGTCCCACACAATCACAATCACACAGCATACTATATATATATATATATATATATATATATATATATATATATATATATATATATATATATATATATATACACATATATATATATTGTGCCAACATTCAGGGAATATGTATGTAGTTGACTTGTGTTGGAATTTTTATGTTGATGAAGATATTAAAAAAATTCACCCTCAGAGTAGTATTACTCTCGTACTGTGAAGACGTTATTCATAAAGGTATATAGTGGTGTGGATTTAAGTCCTCGGCCTTACAGCCTCACACTGCACTACTATCGCTACTATCCGTCAAATATATATATTTGCGATAGAATTATGTTCCAGTGATATACGACATGATAGATGCGCGCACGCGGGGGTGTGCCGCCTGCTATTTCCGAGCACGGTGTCTAGGCCACGGCATGTGGGTCGCAACGCCAGCGCACGCCGAACTTGATTTCACTATCCGTGCAGTATCTCGCATTAGAACGCATTTGGGGACAATTTAATTTAATATTCCTTTCGTTTTCTAAATTCCAATTAGTTGAATAAAACTATTATTTACGGATTTTATCGCGTTTAATTACTACTTTACTTATTTTTACTATCCCGACGTTTCGGGTGATTTACAGCGCCCATGGTCACGGGGGGGACTGAGATGTTTGACGTCCCAATGTCATAGTTAGTCCGGCTACCTTCAGTTTTTGAATATTAATTTTTGGTCCGATTTACGCAAAACGAGCTTATAGTATCATGAAGTCTTGCAGTGGTATGCTGGGGTTTGGGTTTAATTTTGTTAATTATAGGATTCCAAGCAGATGGCAGCACCCATCCATCTTCTCTATTGAAATTTGGATATTTTTTAATTTTGATAGCCTCGCATATTATCCTCGGTAGGAATCGGTGTTCTTTTGCGAGGATTTGTGGTTTATCAAATCAAATGTAATGGTGGGGACGATCTTGAACATTTTCGCAGGCAACAGACTTCCCGGAGCGTCAGTGCTTCACGTCAGCTATATATTCCTTCACGCGGGTTTTTATAGATCTTTTTGTTTGACCTATGTCCAATTAGTCTTGAAAATTTTCTAGATAACATACAGTTCGTAGTAAAGATAGTATAGTAAGTACTATGTTGAACTATTGTGTGGCAAAAATATTTCTCCTGCGGTTCAATCATTATTATCTAGTATCTAATACTCAATTATAACAGAAAAGAGAGCTCATGATGTTAACAATGGAAAGAATCGCCTTGAATTTTTTAAGAGTTTGAGATGATGACCCTTTCCAAGTCATAGTAATAAGTTGAGCCATAAAACGATGATCATGTTGCAATTGTTCCGAACTTTTATAAATACTTCCTCTGGTTCGTCTCTGTGTGTCAGTTATGCATTTTGGGTACCAAAAGCGCAGATCTCATTTTCGCGTTTAAGCGTCATTTAAGCGTTCCGTACATAACCTGCACACTACTTGCCGAAATCTTTATTTTATTCAGCTATAAAACGTACAGTGATCATGAACTTGTGCTAACACAATTTCTTTAACTTTCTGAGCGAGTTTCAACTTTGGTGGATGTTTTTCACCGTTAACGTTTGGCGCACCAACGTGCAACTATAGAATTCAGCGGAGTATTTATCCCGTAAACGTTGATGACTTATTACGTTGTAAAAATTTTCGAACACAGATAGCTACCTACATGCTACAACAAACTGTAAATCTTGGTAGAGAGTAATTGTGTTCTGTGAATAATCAAAACAGTTCAGTTTAACTTTTTAAAGTATCTAACAAATATTCCAGCTTTACCAGCCAACATTTACTTTTATTACAACGAAAGTAAGTTTAACAATTAATGGATACTAAAAATAAAATAACAGAAGTTAAGATTTTAGTAGATAGTAAGATTGATACGCCGCGATGGGGGGTTTGTGCAGCTGTATATTATAATGGTATAGAAGTTAAGAACGTTTTCAGAGTTTAGGCAAAAACTTGATACGCCGCGGGGGGGGGGGGGGGGCGAAAATAGGCGCCTTGAGGTATAATCGTCATCGAATGTTTGCTGTCTCAAACTGCAGTCAAAACTCCAAAAACTATGCAATGCGACACAATTAACAAAAAAAAGGTCTTTAATTAAAAACAAGGTAAAATCTTAAGATAACTAGGTATTAGTATAGATCACTTGATGATAATAAAGAATCCGAAACCACCATTTTTTTTAAAATGGGGTAAAGGTGATAAACGAGCACAGTCCACCTGATGGTAAGTGGTCGATGCGGCCTATAGACATCCACATCTATCCTCGATAACGAATCAAAATGCAGATGCGTTGTCACCCGTGAGGACTGAGATGGAATACTAGCGTAAAATAGCAGCTTAATAATGCTGTGTTTCTTATGGTGAATGACGAGATCCGGAGACCCCTTTTTACTTGAAACGAGGCATTCCATCTTATTCCTCAGGGGTGACAAAGCATCTGCGTTTTGATTCTTAATCGAGGATAAAAATGTAGATGTCTATGGACCACAGCACACTTATCATCAGGTAGACTGTGTGCTCATTTGTCACCCTTATTCTATAAAAAAATGCTTTCTATCTAGAAAAAGGGTCTCCGCTTCTCTACACTCACCAAACAAAACACAGTAGCGTTAAGCTGCTATTTTACGCTGGTATTATGTGAGAACGTGGTTTTTCCCCGGTCGAGCCGACCAATTCGTGCTACAACACGGCTCTACCACGTACTTTTTCTTCGGTGTAGTCCCATATACCATACAGTAAGTATACTGAGGCAAAATACTCAAAAGTTAGCAATAGCAACACTAAAGAACGTCATTATCGCTCCTATCCAGTGACACACAAATTGAAATCACACTTTGTGTACAAGTACAAATAAATATTCGCATTAGAGTTACATCACAATACGAGGGGCCGGGACTACGTAACTGCGCTAGTATTCTTCACGCTAAGTTACGTAAATTCCACAAGTCAAACAAATGACAAAAATACGTATGAAATATTTACTCGCTTTTGTGAAATGTCAGGTTTTATAAGAGAGAAGCGTGGTGTGTTTATGAACGAAATGTATGTATTTAATATACATAGGTACCGTACGCACAGAGCAGTTGTTTTAGGTGAGGGTCCTTGAATTTAGAGCTACCACACATACCACGGTACACCACGCAATTACGCTAAACTCCGTTCACTGCGCCGGATGTGTTAGCTCACTTCTTCAGGATGTGTTGGAGCACAGCGCAGGACCAGGAAATTCGAAAGGTGTTAAGGTTTTGCGTTGTCCGCAGAACGCGCAGGAGTGTTATTGAACACTTGTCGTATTGTACGAATCATATATTATAGTACGTGAGTGTAATATGGTCATCTGGCTAATATGGTCACTTTCTTTTTACGTAAAAACTATGGAGTGTAGAAGTAAGGAGTGCAGACTATGTATTAAAAAGTGTCCATAGAAAATCGCTAAATAAGTGTCCATAGAAAATCGCCACTATAGCTACTTTAAAGAACGCACCGAAAAATATTAGTGGGATAGACAACTTTTTCGAAGTTATATTTACTAAATAAAATTATTTCACATTTTAGAGCTACTGAGCAGTTTAGCAGCACACTTCAAACCGGCGACAACTGCTAAGTTCATTTCATCCCAGTAGCTACTCCAGCGCTGTTGTGGAGAGTTTTTGAGCTGTTATTTACTGCTTATAGATGGCCACTTTTTCAACTATTCTACTATGGGAGTTGGTACTCCCTACTTCTACACTCCATAGTAAAAACTACAGCCTTGTTTGCATAGATGACTGTGTGATACAATAGCTCTTTATCTTTATCAGTCAATCAAATAATAAATGGTCAAAAGCTTAGAGGTCAAAAGGGACAAATGACAGTTGACATTACAGTAAATATTTTAGTCGATTTTATTATTGTGTAGCGTAGTTAGTTTTCTTTTTAAGTCGATTTTTCCAAGTGTACCTAATTATTGCCAAAGCTTGTTGGTTATTATTTTCTTAATATATTAGTTATAGTATAAGACTTTGTTTTTGTCTCTGTACTCCTCCTAGTTTTGGTTTTATAGGACAGCACAGCTTAAGGTGACCATATTACACTCACGTACCTTATATTAAATTAGTAAATTTCAACTTCGCAAATTTTATTTCTACATTTATTTTAATGATTTCTTAAATTTACGCGAACACTACACATTGAATAAAATTATATTTAATTTCCTAGATCGTTAGCTTTCCTAGATGTTTGTCATCCGAAATCCTGATAACACTGTTGGTCACACTATGTATAGAAAAACGACCCATACCAACCGATATTTAAACGCTGAATCCCACCATCATCCTTCACAGTTAGCTACCGTGGGTAAATCTTTGTTTCAGAGAGCACAGGGGATCTGTGACAGAAAACATCTGGCCGCCGAGCTTCAGCATGTCAAGCAAGTATTGCAAGACAACAAGGTTCGGGTACCGCACCTATGTCACAGTGATCGAGTGAAGCCGCCACAGTCGAGCGTGTGCCTGCTGTACTAACGTATCTCAGAGGAGTCACAGACAAGGTTGGCTACATCTTGAAGCGAGCTTCCTTTAAAACATACTAAAAGCCGTTTAGTATTAGCGATTAGTTAATTTTTACCACCCATCAAGTGTTATATTCCTTTACAAGATGCAGGAGTGTACAAGCTAGATTTGAATGTGGTCTCTTTTACACAGGTCAAACAAAAAGATCCATAAAAAATCCACGTGAAAGAACATATAGCTGACGTGTAGCACCGACGCTACGGGGAGTCTGCATTCTGTGAACATGTTTAAGATAGTTCCCACCATTACATCACATTAGATAAACCATAAATCCTCGCCGATTCGAAAAGAACACCGATTCGAACGTGAACGGTTCGATGAAGGAAAAGAAGTATGTTTGTGCAAGTTTCACGTGGCCAAGCATATAACAAACGCTACAACTATAATAATAATGTCCTACACACCGAATTTCGGTCACGGCAGCCAGTCTCAAGGAAAACTAGTCATCTGCGCGGGATAGGATTATAGTACCCGAGTGTATGGGCAAGCACAGGTGCACTCTCTATTCTCTCATTCTCATAATCCGATGGGACGGTAAACCGACACGACCTGAGAGATCAGGCGCAGGATTAACGGCTTTACGTGCTTTCCCAGGCACGGGGGTGAGATACCACCAACTTCCTTACGCCAGATTGCTACTGAGAATTTTTTGACAGAAAAACTCAAAAACTGTATTTGACCCGACCCGGGATTCAAACCTTGGACCTCATGAGCAACAGTCACGCCAACGACCACTAGACTAACGAGGCAGTTAGAGGTAAAAGTAAATGAAATCAACGCTAAGTCACACGTGACTGTCACGTCACTCTTCTTCTTTTTCTAGTTTTTTGTAACGTTGACGATCGTAGAAAGTCCTTTTGGCTAATCCCTCTGATTTGTTGATCGAAGATTTCTAAAAAATTAGGGAAAATCCGCCAAGCCACATTGTTGCAAAGGTGCGGGAATCCACATTATATTTTATTCTAAGAACATGCAAGACTTCTTTTGGTAAAAATCTACGAGATAAAAAGGTATAAAAAAATTCTCGAACAAAATTTATTTAGTTCGCTATTTTACACAAAAATGGTTCAAATACTTTGTCGGCTATCTCTTAGTTTTGATGCAAAATCGATTATTATTTTTTTATGACGCCATTTTACAACAAAATTAGGTCTGTTAAAGAATAAGGTGATAACTGATAAGTCATGTTTTACGTAAAATTAATAGATTTTAAATTTTTAAACTTTTTCCATATCGCTTATATAAGCACAAAACTAACTTAACAACTTGCCCAAGTTCCACTTTTATAGGAAGTAACAACCAAAACGTGTTATTGTTGTATGGCGAATGGGTCGACTCGAGCGGGGCAGGACCACGCTCTAGAATACCAGCGTAAAATAGCAGCGTAATGCTGCTGTGTTTCGCATGGTGAGTGTAGAGAACCGGAGACCCTTTTTACTGTAAATTGAGGCATTCCATCTTAGTCTTTAGGGATGACAATGCATTTGCATTTTGATCCTTAGGTGAGGATAAATGTGTATGTCTATGGGCCACAGCATCTACTTATCATCAGGAGGACTATTTGCTCGTTTGTCACGCAATATTATTAAAAAATGCGAAAAATCGAAACAAATTACATGGTTAGAACTTAATTTACTTATGCAAACATAATTAAAACACGTTAATTATTATCACGTACCGTTACTTATGTAATGACACATTGTATCTTTCATAGGCGTAATAAATGGCAACTAAGGGATATTCTAGATAAATCTTAAGGTCTTCGATTAATAGCAGAATAAATACTAAATATGCGAGATCATAGATATTCAGCCGAGTGGGAAGAAGTGAGTCGGAATCGGAGAGCGATCATAAATTCGCTTACCAGGCGTAGGCTTTACATTATTTCTTTTATAATGATAATCTCTCGTAAATTAATACAATAGAATAGAATCACTTTTATTCAATACTAGCTGTGCCCCGGGACTTCCCGCGCGTGG
Source organism: Parnassius smintheus behrii (assembly GCA_036936625.1). Classification (NCBI taxonomy): domain Eukaryota; kingdom Metazoa; phylum Arthropoda; class Insecta; order Lepidoptera; family Papilionidae; genus Parnassius; species Parnassius smintheus. The sequence goes on from JAUPFT010000013.1 coordinate 10,176,688, forward strand.
AATTTATTACGATTTCGTGAGTTTTTTTTGCGCAAAGCCCTAATTCTTCTTCTAAAATAAAAGTAGCCTATATAACATTAGCTACCCGCAGTGAAAGTCCCGTCAAAATCGGTCCAACCGTTTCAGAGATTACTCGGAACAAATAGACATACAGACGGACAAAAACTTTAAAAATAGTGTTTTTAGTAAAGTAGTGTAGTGTGTTTAAGTACCGTATATACTTTCATATGCATTTAGTAAAAAGCTGTTAGTTTGACATTTCACTTCAATTTTATTTATAGATAAATAAATTACACGAATACTGAAGACATTAGAAATAGCACGGTAGCGGTCACTTAATTGCCAGAGGATGTTACTTATTATCAATCATGTACTCTTTAGTAGTTAACGCTCGCGGTAAATACAACAGAACGCGAGTAACCCGGGTTCGATCCCCGCCGGCACCAATTAAATTATTAATTGCAATTTTAAGTGCTGATTTACCACGCGCTCGGCGGTGAAGGAAGATATCGTGAGGAAACCTGCATGTGTGAGGAATAAGAAAAAAATATTTCGAAGACCTGTGAAGTTCGCCAACACGCATTGGGGCAGCTTACACCTCCTTGGCCTAAAACCCTCTCAGAAATGAGGGGAGGCCTGTGCCCCAGCAGTGGGACGTATATAGGCTGTAACTTTTACTCTTTAGTAGTAACCCTTACTAAACCCTTCTTGCGTAATATAAAAATTTTAAACTTTTTGATAGATGAGGCCTGTATATTTTTGGGACTTTGTTGTAAAAGGTTGGCCACGAAGGAATTACAAAAACTTAACGGCGGAAATAGGATAATGGTAACACCTTAGCAGATACTAAAGAAATTTAGGCGAAATAGATGACCTACCATTCCTATACTAAATCATACCTTACATCATCACCATGTAAAAATGAGTTTATATAAATTTAAAATAAAATTTTTCCGTCAATTTTTCGAGAACGTGTAACGAATAACGAGTTACGGATCAAATGCTAGTGTCTCCGTCTCGTCCTCTATTTTCACATGAGAAATAATAATAGGTCTAATGGCATCGGGGAAGTCATGAAGGTTAGCACTGAAAATCAGCATTACGTTTGAAAAGGATTTTCGGCCAATAAAAAACTGGGGAGGGATTAGGTTTTATAGAGGGATTGGGTCGAGCCGAATCTCACCAAATCTCATGTGGGGGGAGAGCGGGTTTCGGCAAATATCATCAATTCTTTTTCTGTAAGAAACAGTGTAAAATTTAGAGAAAATTGGATTAAATTAAGTAACATATGGCTAAATCCCACAGAATAATATTAACTGCGGTTATTCGAACTTCACAAATTATATAATACAACAGTAAAAATTGACATTTGGGGTTGGGGGCGAACCATATCTCACGATATCTCTTCAGGGGGAAGGAGAGGGTAAAAAAATCGCCCAAATCGTCTCACGTAATTAATGGGCGTCCATTACTGTTTAACTGTACCCTTATTACTGTTTTAGAAATTCTTTGTTATTTTTGTTTATTATTAAATTTAATGTTATGTGTACGCCTATTTCTAGCAAATATATACTTTAAATATTTTTGTGCGTAAACCTTGTCTAATGAGCAAATGACGTCAAATTGACAAGCGGATGCGCAGTGTACGACAGAATGTCGCCTAGTTGTGGCATAGAATAATTAACAAAAAGAGCTTTGTCTGCCAAACGCTTGTCGCGTATGATCCCACAACTGATTTAGTTTCTATACAATAATAAAGATAAAACAATAAACATAGTTAACGGACGAATGTAAGTTATATTATGTGCTAGAAAGTGGACATTATGACCCCCTGTAATCTGCATGGCTGGATGATTTTTTTTACATAAGCACTGAGTTTAATTTACAGAAAAAAGAGTGACAAACGAGGACTCGTTCCACCTGATAGTAAGTGAATGTCACAAACCGTAGACACCTAGATCTATCTTCGATTAACAATCCAAGTGCAAAACGCGTTGTCAACCCCGAGGACTAAGATGGAAAGACTGGTTACCAGTAAAATGTATCTTCGGTCTATTCACTAACAATACGAAACTCAGCTGTATTTAGTGCGAGCGTGGCACTTCCTCAGTCGAACCGGCCTCTTTATGCTTCAGCGCTACTTTACCACGTACAAAAATCTAACTTCATTGCGTTAATTTTTTGTTGCATTATATCTTTTGTATCGTATCTTTTGCTTACTAAGATTCCAACGTCACCGTATATAAAGAATTATAACTTGAATACTTTATCCTAAAATAAAAATTAATATGAATCTTATATATGCCTTTTTGCTCTTGCTGCCTCAGCTAGCATCGGAGTCCTCAGCGTCGACATATCGAATAGTGTGCAGTTTCGTGGTCACTTGGAGGGTAAGGCCAAATTAGCCTCTAAAAAGCTTGGCGTGGTCAGCAGAGCGAGACAGTATTTCATGCCGGCACTTCGCTTGCAACTTTACAAAGCGCAAGTTCGGCCTCACATGGAATACTATTTTCATATCTTAGCCAGAGCACTCCAGTGTAAGCTCCTTCCACTTGACCGCATCCAGCGCAGAGCGTTTCGAATCGTCGAAGACCGAGTTCTTTCTGTTCGGCTCGATTGATTAGGAATATTGCATCCCTTTGTGTTTTCTATCGTATCTACCATGGGTAGATACGATAGAAATGTATGTAGTATGGGTAGTGTTCTGAGGAATTGTTCGGATCAGTTCTAGCCGCCAAATTTCACGAACGCACATCGCGTCTAAATTCACGATACCATCCTCGCCATCTGGATCCTTGACGGTCCACCACTGTTCGTTTTACCAGGAGTTTTCTTCCTTGTACAACTTCTCTGTGGAATTGTTTACCACCTGCGATTTTTCCGAACCGATAAGACTTAGGGACCTTCAAGAAAAAGAGCTTACTCCTTTCTAAAAGGCCAGCAATGCGCCTGCAATTCCCCTGGTGTTGCGGTTGTTCATGGGCGGCGGTAGTCACTTAACATCAGGTGAGCCGCATGCTCGTTTACCCCCTTTTAAATATAAAAAAAAAAATGTTGAAACTGAATAACTGTAAAAACGTAATGTAAAAATAATAATAATAGTATATTTTTATAAAATCGCTATCCCCTCGTCACTTAGTCCACAGTCGTAGTGATGATAAAGAGAATCAACTGTTACGCGCATGATGTCATAGTCTTTATTTTTGGACCAAAGTGAACTTGTGTTACATAATTTAAAAGGACGCTAAGCGGCTGAATATGTAGCACGATCAAAACTTCCCACCGATAATGTTGTAGTTTGCAGTTCACTAGATAGAAACGACAAATTTAAATGTAATCAATATTTTTACCTTAGGTAAAAGAATCGTTTACAAAATAATAGATCTGAATACACACATGCATACCTAAACACACAAACACACCTTATTCTTTTAATTCACAGGAATCTATTGTAGTTGTGTATAGATCCATAGGATATGTATAGGGGAGGATACTGGCTTCTTAAATATAGGTTTTACAACAGAAGAAGAAGCCAGGGTTCAATTTATTTGTTAAAAGATTTTTGGCAAACAAATTATTTATTTATATATTAATAATATTTAAATAATAACTTAATTCTTAAGACTTAGACGAGCGAAAAAGGACGTTCGGTTTTGTGTGTGAACAATGCGCGTAGAACTGCCTTCTGAAATTTTTTCAGGGCACACCTTTTACATTAAATATCTCGTTATTTCATAAAACACAATATTTTCTGATAAATTTATATACATTACAAAGAAAAAAAAGGTATTGTTTCATTTTGTTGAAAGATCTATTATTTTATGTCCAAACCATTTTAAATATGATGTTAAATTTATAATCTCTGATACCTAAACTTATATCCATAAAATGATTTTTCATAGATAAATAAACATACCAGCTTACCTGGAACGTGTAATACAAACAGACACAACAGTAAAACGAACAGAAGTTAAAAATAAAAAAGGTTTATTGGTTTACTATACTTGCTACACTACGTCTACGTACTATGTACTTACTGGTTAGGTGTGAGTCTGTTGATGCTAAGCCTGCTTAAAGTTGTTAGTTTCACTTTTGGAAATTTCCTTCTCGGTGATATATAATTTTTATAGAAATACTATAAGCAAATTCGATAAACATGTCCATCGAAGTTACAAAACCTTATACAGGCTAAATAACCTTATTATTTAGTGATCATACCACATCTTACCTGGTTAAGAGAGGCCAGGAAAGTCTTTAAGACTCCTACAGGTGATTTTAAAAGCCCCCCCTGAATATCTCTTTACATATAGGTAATAGGGGAAGGAAAACGGGATTACGCGTTTTCTGCTGAAACAATCTGTGAATACTTTGAAGGAAACTTCCAGACCTACCTTTGCGAAAAGCCTCGATTGTTCTAACACCGTCAACTGACCTTGATGTCGAGCTCGTAGTAGACAGATAGTGGTGAAGTTCGTACCCGGACGTGTGGTGGTAGAGTCACCGGAACTTTTGATTGCACTTGGGGCTGAGGCACTCCGGGTGGGATGGCGCGGCCTCTTTCGCGCATCGCTGGAATGGGTCCCATTCCTCGTAGTGAATGTCGCTCTTGTTTTAGCGCTGTTAAGCAAAAACGTGTTTCAACATACTTGAATAGTTAATGATTTTAACAGTAATAAATAAAGGTTATACTGAGGTAATCTACAAACAAATCGGGAGCTAACTGCTCTTTTTCGTAAGACAGTGTTCTGAACTTTTTTTTATTAACACACCTTAATTAGCTTGACCTGAAGATATGTATGAATTAATATAATTTTTTTTAATCAGATTTCACACATTATCGGACACACTCCGGAATATCTGGAATTTTGCAGACGTATTAAGATCCTATGACAATTTTTTTTAAAAGAAATCTAATACGGGCGCATTCATCACTGAGCTGTAATTATCCTAGTGAGAATAATGCGATAAGGTTATTAAATTAAAGTACAGTCATCGGTCGTTAAGATATCTGAAATTTCCAATAATTAAGACATACATTCGTACGTAATGTCCCTCAAACCGAATTTCGGTCACGGCTCAGCCGTTCCAACAGCTCAACCGAGACCATCGGCGCAGGATAGGATTATTATGCCCAAGTGTATGCGCAAGGGCAGGTTCACTCTCTATTCCCTCACTCTCATAATCCGATGGGACGGTAAACCGACACGACTGGAGAGAGATCAGGCGCAGGACCAACGGCTTTACGTGCTTCCAGACTCCGGGTAGGTACTGAGAATTTCTTGACGGTAAAACTAAATAATCGATCTTTTGGCCCGACCCGGGAGTCGAACCCAAGACCTCATGATCAGCAGTCGCACTACTACAACAACTAGACCAACGAGGCAGTCATTCGTACATAAATACATACAGGTCAAGCTCATAAAGGCGTATTAAAAAGAGCACGAAATTAGTATTTTTCATGGAATGTCACACTCAAACATGTTATAAATGTATACATATATTAGACAAAGCAATTAAAAAATGTTTTGTTGTTATACAAATAGGCATAACAATACGCCACGCTTGTTATTGCTAAGTAGTTTTAGTAATTGTATGCAGGCAAATATTCTTCTGCACTCAAAAGACCAGCAAACAACACTGGGACCAATGTGATCTATCATTGTCTCTGCTATGGTTTAGGCCTAATACCTTTTTCATCAACATCGACCAGTAAAAGCCCACTGTGGAACATGGACATATGTCGTCAAAGAGGATTGGTTGTAATCGCAGCATTCGATAGACGACTTAGCGACAGCAGCAGCAGATGTCCTTTGAAACTGCTGCTCGTCGCTGATCAAAGTATTTTAGATCTGGCCCTATTTCCATTTGTAATTTATTGTAATATATGATTAGGGTTTATGCCGTTTCTTGACTGATCGGTACGAAGGCGATGCAACATACAATGGGTATACAAAGAGAATGTCAAGGCCTTATTGAGCTATGGAGTCTTCACTATTCGAAGCGACAACGGTAAACATAATGTTATTTATTTATTTATTTAATAATTATGTCCTTCAGACCGAATGACAAAATTAATGATGTGATTAAATTATGAAACACCAAGGAAGGAGATGGCGTAGCGGTTTCTTTATTTTATTTTTTCGTGGTAGAGCCATGCTGCAGTTATATTAGTAGTATAGTTGTAGCACCAATGGGTCGGCTCGACCGAGGAAGGACCACGCTCTCACAGAATACCAGCGTGAAATAGTAGCTTAGTGCTGATGTGTTTCGTATGGAGAATGTAGAGAACCGGAGACCCTTTTTACTGGAAACGGGGCATTCCATCATGGTCCTTATAGGTAACAACGCATCTACATTTTGATTCGTAATCGAGGATAGATGTAGATGTCTATGGTCCATAGCAACCACTTACCATTAGGTGGACTGTGTGCTCGTTTGTCACCCTATCCAAAAAAAAATCTGTCACATACATACAGTGGATAAATATACAGATAATACCAATATGTTTATGTATTTGTTTATAATTAGTATATAAATAATAAGTGTGACAAGCGAGTACACATTCCACCTGATAGTAAGTAGATGCTGTGGCCTATGGACATCTACAACTACGCTCGATTAAGCATCAAATTTCAGATGCGTTGTCACCCTGAGGACTAAGGTGGAGAGGACTAAGATGGAGAGGACTAAGATGGAGAGGGCTATGATGGAGAGGACTAAGATGGAGAGGACTAAGATGGAGAGGACTGAGATGGAAAGGGCTAAGTAGGAGAGGACGAAGATGGAGTGGACTAAGATGCAGAGGACTAAGATGAAGAAGAAGAAGAAGAGGGCAATGATGGAATGCCTCGTTACCAGTAAGAAAGATCTTCATCTCACTACATTCACCATTCGAAACAGCAGCATCATTCTGCACTTTCACGCTGTTCTTTGAGATGGTATTCCTACCCCGATACATTCGTGCTGTAGCTAATTGTATTATATATCTAGAGCGTGGCTCTACCATGCAAAAATCCATTTGGCTTCTATCTTAACATACTAATCAATAATATGCATTAGAAAGTAAAGTTCCGTATACGTTACGAATATGCACAGAAGTTTCATCTGTTACTGAAGCCACAATCAGATTATACTTGAATTTATATCTGCATTTCTAAGTAATAAGTAATTATTATTAAGTTTGTTTTTTTTTACAAAAAAATACATAACTATAAAAGCTATATTCTAAACTTCTGACTTGACGCGGTCTATTTGAAAAGTAGCTTCCAAATTAAGACTACAGTCAGTCGTACATTATATTGACTCATACACGTCTAAAATTACCATCACGTGATTAACATTGCCCGGCGCCAGGCATTCCGCGTCTCTGTCGAAAAATATGATGCCAGAAAAAGACGCAAGTCATAAAAATAAAAAAATCATGTGCTTATTGGCGTAAGTACTTAATTGATGGACTAAAGCTGGTTACTGTGTACCATTTAAATATTTTATTCTACGACTGTAACGTCCGATCGTAACGTGTATAATGTACTACAATACACAGTAGGAAAATTAACGTGAAAGCGGACGACTATTCTTACTGATTGCCATTCCAATTTCCCAATTTCTACACAGTTTTTTTAATACGATAGGATGAAAAACGAGCGCTCAGTCCACCTGATGGTAAGTGGTTGCTGTGGCCCATAGACATCTACATCTATCCTCGATTACGAATCAAAATGCAGATGCGTTGTCATCCGTGAGGACTTAGGTGGAATGCCTCGTTTCCAGTAAAAAGGGTCTCCGGTTCTCTACACTCACCATACGAAACACAGCAGCATTAAGCTACTATTTGACGCTGGTATTCTGTAAAAGCGTGGTCCTTCCCCGGTTGAGCCGCCCCATTCGTGCTTGTATACTACTAATATAACTGCAGCATGGCTCTACCACGTAAAAAAGTGACATTTGTACAACAGTACAATAGGTAGTACAACAGTGAGATTGGTATTTCAATTAACATGCAATCAAATAATATTTCAATGGGTATTAATAAAATTTGATATTCTGTAAATTAACGTAATTATTTTTAATCTAATATCATATCATCATTATCAGCTGTTTCTTTATTTAATATAGTAGATTTATTACAATATTAAGGGAAACCTAGTACATACTAAAATTACATCCCGTTACAAATTTAAAAATAAAATAAACACCAATAGCTTAAAACATTGTCTTCAACCCGCTCTCGCTTATCACTTGGACCAATGTCAGCTATACAATTTGACCCAGTTTGTCAATTGGCGTATTACCTAATTTGTGTATAAAACCATATGGAACATCAAGGTTCGCGGGTCGTTCGACAGCTCCATAAGGCTGAACCGAGCAAGTGTTGCTAGATACGTAAATAATGTGTAAATTGTTTATGTACATGTGCGGCAGATGTCGATTTCGAAGCCACATCCTTTGGCAAGAAAATAAACATTACTAATGTTTTCGGAAAAAAATCCTTCCACGGATTTTCAGGCAGTATTTTTGCCTAAAAGATATAAAGGCGGCTGTATAAGTACAGCCCAATTATTACAAGCGTTGTAGTAAAAGAATCATTTATCTCAAGACATTCCGTAGATTTCGTAAGAGGCGTCAAAGAGAACACAAGGCATATCTTCATATTCATGATAATAACTTAATATTAATAGTAAGACTATTTTTGCTAACTCTCTTGCTAAGAGTCAGATTTATGACAAAAACTTTTTTTCTACGTGGTAGAGCCATGCTGCAGTTATATTAGTAGTATAGTAGTAACACGAATGAGTCGGCTCGACCGGGGAAGGACCACGCTCTGTGTTTCGTATGGTGAGTGTAGAGAACTAGACTAGACTGAAATTTTTAACATACCTATCTCTGAATCGGATGACAATGTTAGAATGTAAAGAAAATATTTTGGTATATTTTTATTTATAATTAATTTTAATTTTTAATAAAATCTATTTTAGGTACATATGTATACGTAGTTTAAGCTTAATATACGTGGTAGGTATATTAATAATATTAATAATTTAGGTATTTAGCATAGACATAGACATTGATAACAAACCAATTTATGCATAATTCAAGTAACATTGACTTAAAAGAAAACTTACGCGGTATTTATTCATTAATAATATTAAAACATACAGCCATTATTGGATTTTTTCCATAAATTGTGTATTAATGTGTGTGTTTCACGGTCTTTTATATTTCAATCGAGTAATAACATCTACTATACATAACATCTTATATATCTATCTATTTGTACTGCTAAGCAGCCATGGTAGTGTTCTGGTTTGAAGGGAATGAGTCATAATTACAAAGCGAGGCATTACTTTTTATACGTCAAGGGCTACAACGCATCTGTCGCCTTTCTTGTTTGTAATTAATTACCGTACATAGGCAAAGATTAAACATTCATACAACCGTGCTATGATAGGTGCACTTCTTGTTAGTGTGTGTGCCGTAGAGTGGCGGTGTAAGAGTATCCACTAGCCCGTATCGTCCTGTGGGTGTCCTGAGGGAAGATGAAACAGGAGATGGGCAGCAGCGTCTTCCTGATAACAACTCAAAATATTAAAAAACTGCGGTTGCCAACCCGCCTGCCAAGCGTGCCAACTATTGCAAAACATATAAGGCACTCTATGGGACAGGCCTATGTTCAGCAGTTGACTTTTATAGGTTGTAATTAGGAATGCATCCGATACCGATGCCGATATATCGGCGATACTTGAATCGGTATCGGCGATATTTTTATGACCCGTTCAACGATACTTTTCTAATTTCGCGCTCCAAAAATGTAATATAAACGCGCGTGTTGTCTCGTCTATTTCGTTACAAACAAAAGTGTCTATAGTTTTAAACGGTTTTATTTAGTTTGTCCTGTTATTTGTTTTTTTTTATATAAATTTTTAAAAACCTTACTTGTGTATTATTTATTTTACCTGCACTTTTGATTTCAATAAGCGTATCGATATCGGTATCGCTAATATTTTTATAAGAGCATCGGTATCGGTATCGTATCGGCAAAAAGGCGTACCGAGGCGTTCACAGTTATAATGGATGAATGGAAGTATGGATGTGTAAGTCCATGAAGGGACACAGTAGCAACTTACCTTCAGGTGAACTGTTAGCTCGCTTCAAATAATTATTCCGGTTATGGATGTACGCCCATGTGCAATTTATATAAACCACCTTCGCGATACGGAAGAAATCGTCCTTAATAGAGAATAGAAATTTGAATCGTATTGATTATAAAGAAAAAATAAAATATTCCTTTTAATAGTACGATATAAAAGATATCCGATACCGATAAAGTGTCTGCAACACAAAAGATTAAGCAAAATAATGCAATTAACAAAATTCGTAAGCCACAAAAACAGAAAAACGTCTAAGTTTAAGGTCAGTATTCAACGAAAATGGGTTACTTCAATTTGTCATTTTCCATGTTAGCGACTACAAATTTTAGCCGAGCCGTTTTACTATATGAAAGTGTAGTGCCTGAATATTGGCATAATATGTAACTTTTTAATAAAAGAGAAATTGAGCCAGCGAGCATGAAGTTCACTTGATTGACTGACTACCAACTAAATCATTATAATCAGAGTGTAGTTTGGATCTTTTTTGTAAAACTCATCCGCTTGCGGTCAGATACCACACAACATCCGCCATTTGTAACTTTGTACGAAAGTACTTTGGAGGTGAGTTTATGCAAAGATGTGCGGACAATATTCTGTCGATATGTAAACAGACCGGTCTCCTTCACAGTTTCGACACAAGCGGTGCGTCGGTAAGTGACATTACACTTAGAGGTATTTAGCCGTGATTAGCACATGGTCGAGTTTGTGAAATCTTTGAAACTGAAGGCGTGCATAACGAGCTAGCCGGTTTGCTGTCAATGTAAAACCGCTTTATTGACCCTCTGCAAGTAATTTTCTGTTTACTTACTATAAACCAGTGATTGACCACAATCGCACCTGGTGGTAAGTGGTGACGAAACCCTAGATGGTAAATCGCACTGTCTTAGCGTAACAAAAGCCTATTTATTATATATCTACCTATTTCAAATTGGTCCTCATAATGTATTGTATATATTTGTAAAAAGTATGTGAACTATGAAAATGTCAATAAAGAATTATTATTATTATTATTTTAGGGTATTAGTAGTGTATTCTCATCTGGTTGGGCTGAATAAATATATAAAATTATTATTACATACATAAACATACACAAACACTCACGCCTGTCACCCAGAGGGGTAGTCAGAGACTTCCATTTAGCACGATCCTGACACACCTCTCTCGCCTCTTCCACATCCATATACCAACGCATACATGCTCGTCGGTTAAGGGTACTCTTAATTTGGCCCATTTTTAGTATATCGCCAATTTGGTCGACGAACTTCCGCCGAGGACGTCCCTTTCCGACTCTTCCATTCACTTCTGCAACATATATTTGCTTTGTCAGTCTTTCCGCATTCATTCTTTCTACATGACCAAACCACCGAAGCATTCCTTTCTTAATACTGGTCACTGCATCTTCTTGCAAACCACACTCTTCTTTTATCACAAAGTTTCTCACCCTGTCACTCAGATTCAGTCCTAACATACTCCTTAGCGACCGCATTTCTACTGCATTTATTCTACTCTCGTGCTTCTTCTGCCACACCCAACTTTCACTACCATACGTTAAAGTAGGGACCAACACAGCATTGTGAATTGCCATACGTGCCCTTTTTGACACATTCTGACTTTTCACAATAGAGTGTGGAGCCGTATTTACTTTATTTCCTGCATTCACTCGTCGTTCAATATCCTTATCGTATCTCCCATCCCTGCTGAATACACATCCCAAATATACGAACTCATCCACTTGCTCAATAAACTCTCCTTCTATTCTTATTTCAATACCGTTTTGCTTTCTTCTCTTTCAAAAACTATCACTTTCGTCTTACTTGCGTTCACTTTCATTCCCCTTTCTTTTAATGACCTGTTCATTAATGTAACTATCATTTGCAACACGGCCGCCGACGACGCAAGTATGACTTGATCATCGGCGTACAAAAGGCATTTGAAAATTATTATTATTTATTATTGCTAGAATATATTTGATAGAAGTTGTTTGTGCTAGGGGTCTACGCCCCAGACATGTCTAAGCCCACTCATATCCGAGAGCAGTTTTGGGAAATGGTAAGGATGGTATTAATGAAATGTAAGGGAAATGAAAATGTTGTTATGCTAGGAGATTTTAATGGAAGAGTTGGGGTGAGGAGGCTTGGTTATGAAAGGATATTGGGAACGTTTGGTGATAAAAGTATAAATGAGAATGGTGAAAGCCTCCTCACTGTATGTATGGAAAAGAATCTTTTTGTGACGAACACTTTCTTTCGCCACAAGAGGATTCACATGTACACTTGGGAAAGAGGTGATGATAGAAGCATGATAGATTTCATAATTGTGGATGAAAGATTGAGGGGCGCAGTGGTGGATACAAGGGTTTACCGGGGGTCAAACATAGGAACGGATCATTTTTTGGTTTTATGCCGAATTAATGGTCTATTCAGGCGGTGGCGCCATCGGTCATCTGTGTCTACCACTGCGTTACAGCGTATTAGAACAGAAAGATTACAAGATGAAGGTGAGAAAAACAAGTTTAAATGTAGACTGAAAGAAAACGTAAGTGGTTTGGATGAATTATGTATGAATGAGTTAGACTTGGAGAATGTATGGCAAAATGTTAAGAAAGGTTTAGTAGATGCAGCTACCGAAGTATGTGGTGTTAGTAAAAGAAAGAACGAAAGGAAAAATAATACGTTATGGTGGGATGATGAGATACGTACGGAAGTTGAAGCAAAGAAGAGAGCATGGCTAGATTTACTAGCAACTAAGGCTGGTAATTCTAGCGGTACGAATGATGATTTTGAAAGAAAAAAGGCAGTCTTTAGACATCTAAATAAAAGAGTAAAAGAAGTAGTTGAAAGGAAAAAGCAAGAAAGAATGGATAAAAATGATAGAAGAATATCGAATAACTTCCAGGCAAATATTAAAATGTTCTGGAAACTCGTAAGAACTGCCAGGGGATGTTCAAAACAGCCTAAAATGAATGCTATAAAAGATGAGAATGGCTATATTCTGAATGATGAAGTTTTGAGTTTAAAGAGATGGAAGGAATATTTTGAAAGCATGTTTATGAGTGAGGAGACAACGTATGAACTGAATGAAATAGGAACTCCGAAAGAAGAGGAAGGAGGTAGCGAGATAAGTATAGATGAAATAATGAAATCAATGAAAAGCATGAAAGCAGGTAAGGCTGCCGGATATGATAGAGTTTCACTCGAAATGCTAAGGGCTGGAGAGCAAGTGGTGGCAGGCCTGCTGCACATCTTGTTTAAACTGGGAACTAAAACGGGTACCGGGAGACTGGTGCAAAGCCGTGATAGTCCCAGTATATAAGGGAAAAGGGTCGCAGCAGGACTGTAAAAACTACCGCGGTATCAGCCTTCTTAGCATCGTGGGAAAACTGTATGCCAAGGTACTAATTGAAAGGGTCATGAAAGAAACCGATGGAAAAATTTGGGATGTGCAAGCGGGATTTAGAAAGGGAATGGGATGTACAGATCAAGTCTTCTCCATGCGCATGATCGCGGAGAAGTTTTTGGCCAAAAACCAAAAGGTTTTTTGTGCGTTCATGGACTTGGAGAAGGCATATGACAGAGTGGATAGGAATGTGCTATGGCAAACACTGAACTCATTTGGGTTGAGCGCTGGCTTGATACAGGCATTGGAATCTCTTTACAGGGACTCTAGTGCTTGTGTTAGGATCAACGGGGTCTACTCGGACTGGTTTGGCATCCATAAAGGTGTCAGACAGGGCTGTGTGGCTTCCCCGTGGTTATTCAACCTATTTATGGACAGTTGTTTGCAAAATTTGAAAGTTGAAGAATGCGGATTAAGAATGGGTGAGTTAACCATCAAATGCCTTTTGTACGCCGATGATCAAGTTATTCTTACGTCGTCGGCGGCTGAGTTGCAAATGATGGTTACATTAATGAACAGATTATTAAAAGAAAGGGGTATGAAAGTGAACGCAAGTAAGACGAAAATTATGGTTTTTGAAAGAGATGAAAGTAAAACGATATGTGAAATAAGAATAGAAGGGGAGTTGATCGAGCAAGTAGATGAGTTTGTGTATTTAGGGTGCGTATTTAGCAGGGATGTGAGATATGATAAGGATATAGAACGACGAGTGAACGCAGGAAACAGAGTAAATGGGGCCCTGCACTCTATTGTGAAGAGTCAAAATGTGTCAAAAAAGGCACGTATGGCAATTCACAATGCTGTGTTGGTCCCTACTTTAACGTATGGTAGTGAAAGTTGGGTATGGCAGAAGAAGCACGAGAGTAGAATAAATGCAGTAGAAATGCGGTCGTTAAGGAGTATGTTAGGGCTGAATCTGAATGACAGGGTGAAAAATTGTGTGATAAGAGAAGAGTGTGGTTTGCAAGATGATGTTGTGACTAGGATTAAGAAAGGAATGCTTCGGTGGTTTGGTCATGTGGAAAGAATGGATGAGGAAAGAGTGACAAAGAAAATTTATGTTGCAGAAGTGAATGGCAGAGTCGGAAAGGGACGTCCTAGGCGAAAATTTATCGACCAAATTGGCGATTTATTGAAAACGGGCCAAATTAGGAGTACCCTTAACCGACGAGCATGCATGCGTAGGTGTATGGATGTGAAGGAGGCGAGAGAGGTGTGTCAGGATCGTGCCAAATGGAAGTCTGTAGTCTCTGCCTACCCCTCTGGGTGACAGGCGTGAGTGTTTATGTTTATGTTTATTATTGCCTTGAAGACGCTTAGATTATATTCTGGCGGAAATACAGACCCGGCAAATTATTCCACATCTTTGCTGTACCTACGCATTACGAAAGACGAAGAAAACCTTTATGGAATGAAATAATGATACATGTTAATGAATTAGTTATAGATTCAAATATCACAGATTTTCACATTAATTCACCACAGCGCATGGAATGTCAGTTGCTGAACATAGGACTCCCTCATAGATTGTCCTATGTAGGGGATATCCGCCATATTAGCCACGTTTGACAGACAGGTTAACAACCGTAATTTCTTATATTTTATAAGTTGATATTAGGAAGATGCTGCTGCCAACCTTCTGTTTCACTTCTCATTATCGCTATACTTCAGATAGCATGATGGTGATATGATGATGATCCAATAGTGCTGGCAATATTGACGTTTAGCGTTAGGCGATCAACAATCAACATGTCAATGGATTTGAGACGAGGTCCTTCACTGCTACTACTACTACTACTGATCGTATGAGGAAGCTCAAAGTCGCTCAGCGAGCTATGGAAGGATAGGTTTTCTGCGTGGATTTTGTAACGAGCTTATTCGCCGTAAGAGCAGAGTATTTGTCATAGCTCAATGGATCAGTAAGCTGAATTGGGAATGGTCCGGCCATATAACTCGAAGAACCACAGAAATCTAAATAATAAGGCAATAGAAGTCGTAAAAGCGCGTGACCCTGTCGCCGCACATGTGACTCGTAGGGCACAAGCACGTGAGGAGCGTTTTTTTCGGTTACCAGTGTTGTTTCGGACGCAGAGACGTAAAAATGGTGTTTTGAAGCATATCCAACTGCGGAAATTCTTCCACAAATTGCAAATTTTCAAAAAAAAAAGGGAAAACATTACATAAATAAGTACTTAGTGTTTTAAATAATGTTGTTTTTAATAAAATTATTCACCTCCTACTCTACTCAATTAAATTATTTATCTCCAGTACTACGATTCTCTCCGAAAATGTAACTGTTTTCACCTTTCAATATCCATTGATTCTTAAGCTAGTTCATGTCTACGAGTACGACAGTTAAAAGCAGCGATAGATTTATAGTATGGGCAATAAATAATATTGCCACTTACGTAAATTTTCAAGAAAACGGCCGCAAGAGTAGGCGCGAGTCAGTGACTTGACACTACTATTTTATAGCGATAATTTATTATGTTTGTTTATTATGTTATTCCTTAACGCAATAGTTTTATAGTTTAATCTTTGTTGCATGAATGCTAGAGATACGTGTAGGCGTAATTGTGTATTTATTGTTTGTCTATGTGTGATAGCTGCGAACCGACGACACGCGGCCCGATATTAAAAGACAGTAGAAGGCGTTTCTAGTGCATTATTTAGATTGCTGTGCGAAGAACCGATCACCGACAGGGAAGTAATTTTCGCGAGTGGCAGACTGGTACTGCTAAGCGAAGTGTACACTAGATGGAGTAATGACCATGTAAGACATAAGTTCATTGACTTTCATACGGGTCAGGACCGTTGTTTGTGACATTGTTAGCGTTAGGCCTATGTTCAACAGTGAATTTGTGATGGAATGCTATGACGATGATGATATTTTTGTGGTCTCTATTCGAAGCTAACAAAATCCGAAGAATTTGCTTCAATTTCGTTTAATAATGCAAAAATCATTGTGAACGTTGTCATTGATGTGGCAACTTATATTCGAAAACCTCGCATAAGAACTGTAGGTACTGTAAAGACTATTAGAAAATCTGATTCTATTTTATTATATCTTTCGAGAAAAGTAGAAACGATAAGTTTTTAGGCGCCATTTACGCATAATTATACACATGCTTGGTAAGCACAGCAGTATAGTGAACTTGGTTAAGACGGCTGTCGAAATTGTATTGTTTCTTTAGTTCCTCGTCATTTTGATAAGAGTTGAGATAAAAAACAAGCTACTTCCGCTGTTTTCGAGACATATTGCGTCTCGCAACATTCCGGAAAATCCGGAACAGTTAGAAAGCCTAGTAGTGATCCTATTGAGAATTGTCATTAAATTATTGTACTAACAACCATTTTAATAAATCTGAAAAATTTTGGTATGCAGACCTCCGAAAGTGGGCGAAAACTGAATTATAAAATCCCATTACAATTATAAATATGTACATACAGGACAAACTAACAAAATCGCGTTAAAAAATTTAACGCACATACAGGACAAGCTAATAAGATAACGTAAAAAATATATCGCAGTTATTTGCTACACAGAACATCAACGCTCAACGCTTGTGCCTTAAACCCCACGCCGCATCACACGACCTTAGCATGTGACAATATAGCGTTAAAACTTTTGTTCTCGCAAACAACTGAGCAGAGGCCACCCGAGAACGGGTCTTACTTGTAATGCAACGATCTACGACTCAACGTGAAAGCAACCACTGTTTACATTTGCACACGGACCAAAATAATGCTAACCAAATTCGCGTCGCACGACGTTCAACTTGATGGACTAAATACCGAGTTAGATGAGCCATGATGTCAATATTCGCTGGAATTCTTTATTTAGACTATTTAATGACACTTCAGACTAGGTGTCACGATAAATTGAGCAATAGACCCTATCCTAAATACTACATATAATTTAAATTATGACCGTGTAGTTACGCTGTAAGAATGTCGATTACCGCATATCGTCCCGTAGGTGTCGTAACAGGCGACGGGGGGAAACAAACAAGCAAATGGATAGCAGCGTCTCCCTAATAATAATTAAAAAAATTAAAACTGTAGTTGCCAACTCGCCTGCTAAACGAACCAACTATGACAATATTATATAAAATATGTAACGTAATTAACGCACACCCTCAGACACCCCAATTAGTATATTATGTTATAATCATAATACATACACTGAATTTTTAGTTAAACATTTTTATGCACTGATTATCAAATTAGTTATACTAATTCCGGAAGAATGTTGTGGCCACAGTACAAATCCACGAACGCAAAGACTTTAACCTGCTTGAAATAAAGTTCATTTTTCCTTATTTTTATTGAATGACAGAATTAGTAATAATACAAATAAAACTGCACTCTTAAAAGTCTTATTGCCTTCAGTTGCGGTCCATTTCAGTTTGTTTTGACTGTGCAGATTTAGTGTGACTGTAAATTATATAGTTTTAATTATTTTTCGGATAAAAAATTACCTATATTAAAAATGATAGCAATCGATTCAGTAAAGGATTCTGAACAAACTACTTTCTTGAAGTGCTATATATACTTCACACACTCGGCCCGTAAACTGCTGGACATAGGCCTCTCCCATCACTGGAAGGATTTGTCTTAAGGCCGGTTTACATTTTGAGAAGTGAACCGAAGTAAACCGGGCCTTAGGCGCTTGGCATGCGTATTGACGATCGCAATACCATACTTATCGCACCTTTGAAGCTGCTTCCAGTCGCTAGTGAGGCTACTTTACGTCTGGCGTTTACAAGATATATACCGCCATCTACCGGAAGTCATAAGATCTTTTTGGCATAACTCATAGCAGGCCCTTACGACATCCAAAGGACAAAATAAGATGATGAAACCTTTTATGTCGTAACCACATGACAACTTTTTTTTAAACATTATTAAAATGATTTTTCATTTTAAGTTTAAATCTAATTTAACTTTGAATTGATAATCGATCAAGTTTTAACGAAACTAATAAAAGTAACATATTTCTAATGGAATGATGTTAGTTATTTATGGTGATACGTCAACTACTCTCTTTGTCAGTTTTAAATATTTCTCAAACTAATCGATTATCCGTTGTAATTTAAATAAGATTTTTCATTAAATACATGCAAATATTATTACGTTTATTTGAATATAATTATTCTATTTCACGACGAAGTTTTGACTTTAGTTGTTATAAGCCGTGCACATACACATTGTGTTAGTATAAGTGTATGTGCACGGCACGGCAGTTAGTATAAGTAGTGTGCGTAGGCCTCGGGAGCGCTCAGTCACGATCGCGAGTGGAACGAATCGCAGTTACACACACAAACGCGCCTGTCGGTATACGTCACTACTACAATCAAGGCGAAACCTTCATCGTGAAATAGAACAACTATACTAGAAACTATGAAGTGACAAACATATGCATTTTTGAATCGGAGAAATGTAGATGTCTATAGGCCCTAGCATTCACTTACGTTTGTCACTCTTACAATAACGTAATAATTAAACTTAGGAATGAGGATATCCGCAGTAAAACCATATTGACCGACAAAGACCAACGGATTAGTAAACTGAAGTGGCAATGGGCCGGCCATATAGCCCGAAGAAGCCACGTACCGGCAGGCGAAGTGTAGGGCGTCCCCCCACTAGATGGAGTGACGACCTAGTAAGATATGCAGGAAGTCGAATATGCCTAAAGAAATAACCAAAAAAAACACAACCTTTTACAAAATAACCTTTTTTCCAGTGAGAACCTTACTAATACCATCATGTAGTGCAGGGTGAGGGTGTACACACACTAATTAAAGTAAGAGACCCTAAAGACAGACTCTTGGGAAAACTATTTCAAAAATCCCAAGCACGCACCCAATATGGTAGGCATTAATTAATTTTACTACTACCAAATCTTACAAATGCGGGTTTAATTGAAAAAAAATACACGAGAAAGAATGTCACGGCACTCTCTTTAACGTGGCTCCCAGATTTGAATAGAACATTGTCCTTAAGTAAAGAGGAATGTCGTAAAGAGCATATAAAGATAAAGTGCCACATTAGTAGTCCGCACCTCGGCACCGAATGGGCGATTCACGGTGCACTTTTACTTCAAATCCGTCACGATAAGAATACGTTTGAGGTAATGACAGGGAACTGTATGTCAGCGTACATTTTGGAACAGTCTTAAATTTCTATACATATCAAATATATTTAACAAGCTTGGTTATTAAGATTTCATTTCATTTATTATTTTTTCCATGTTTTTATTAAGGTCAGGTGAGGTAAGAGGGACACCGGGGGAAAAGGGACTAGGGCCCGTAACTACATAGTAAACCGAAGTGCGTATGACTATGAACTTTTCTTCAATAAAACAGTGAATGCGAAATAGTTTGAACGGTTTTCAATAGATATCGCTACGTGACGCAGAAGTCACAAAAAATGAAGACACATTTGACAGTTGTGAATTCGACTAGTACAAAGTTAGCGCGTTTTTTTGCGAACCAATATTTTGGTGAAAAAAGAGAGCTGGAAATATTTTGAATGTAATGATATAAGAAAAAAACTGTAATTATTTCTTTTTATTAACCATTTTAGTCTAAAAACAACTAATAATATGAGTTTCCTTCGCTTGAAAATCTAAACCTCCAAAAGCAATAGCTGGGGTAAGAGGCTCACTATTCACGGTGAAAGAGGAACATATGTTTCTTTTACACTATGTCAGGGGTAACACACATTTTGAATAATATATAGGTAGGTTAAATGAAGAGAATTGACTGACTGTTTTGTACCTACTACACTTTTAAATTATAACTAAACTAGAAATTTCCCACAACTTCGTCCACGCTTCCCTATTTTTGTGTTAAATTTATTTTTGAAATCGGATTTTAGTTTTTGAGTTATCTAAATCAAAACGAACAAATAAAAAATCAAATGTTTTCTTTTTTTTAAATTAGTTAGGAGAAATAAAGTTTCATGCGTTTTGTATACGTCCCTTTATTTTTAATTGTAATATTTTGTTATATTATAGCACTTTTGACTGTTGTATGAATGATATATATATATATATATATATATATATATATATATATATATATATATATATATATATATATATATATATATATATATATATATATAATCATAAAACATAGCGCGAAAATATATAAGAAAATCTGATAGAAGCACATATTATGATAACGATAAATTAAGTGAGGCTGTCAATGCGGTATTAAATGGAACAATATCTGCATACTTCGTATCAAAACTTTATAATACACCAAGAATAACATTTGTTAACCGTGTATACGACCGCAAAGGTTTAAAATCAAACGTGCCATTGTTATTTTTAAAGAGTGACTAACTAGGGTTCTAGTTAGGGAGATATATTATTACCGTTTGTATGATTAAATAAATACAAAAATATAACTGGTCAACTTCTTTTTAGTTTGCCACTCCTAATCGAACCTGTATGTCCCTCTTACCCCTAATTGATTTTTTCTTCTTTTTCATTTCAAAGGATACCTTATTTCATCGATTGTAAGATCTAATTTTGACCGAAGCAGTTCTACCTACAAATTAACGAACATTTAGCAAAGAATATTTTAATTCAAAGTCCAATCTTAAGAAATACAATGACTGTCCCTCTTACCCCATGTGAGGGGGAAGAGGAACGTTTACTTAATCTTGACATTTACGTCAATATCGTAGTAAAAACAGATACTAGCGTAATGACATTTTGCACATGTGAAGCTAATACATAAAGGCAAGTTTTGTTTGATTCAAAGATCTTAAAAGACTTTAGCTGTTCTTCCTAGCAGTCAAAATATTTTACTGAAAATAAAGTATGTCCCTCTTACCCTGACCTTATACATTTTTCCATTTAATTTTCCTTACTTTAAACCGTATTCATAATAATGGAACTAAACTTTAGAGTACCCTGGTAACCGAGCTTCATTCTGCATTAGAAAAATTTTAAAAGAAGTCACCCATCTAAATAAACTTGAAAATCGTTAGAACCGTTATCGAGACACCAAATTAAACTTTTAATAAAAGGTAAGAATCAAGTTCAAAAACTGAAAAGAATGAAATAATCTCCACATAGTAGCTTCTGAAATTGGTGCTTAGAGGTTGTGAACCGAAGAATTGAAGCCACGAATTCAGAACCTATTTCGTAGAAATTATTTTACACTTTCAAATTTTTGAAGTTTTTTACTTTTTTAAATCAATTTTAATCATTTTGGATGGTCTAAGGAATATCACAAATTCAAAGTAGTTTTTATGACAGACTATTAAAGTTCACTGCTGAATATAGGTCCCCACCTGTGAATTGCCTCATAGGGGATCCCCCATATATTTGCCATAGTTGTCACGCTTGGCAAACGGATTGGCAACCGCAGTTTTTTATTTTTAGTCGTTATTAAGAAGACGCTGCCGCCCCTCTCCTGATTTGTTTCCCCCTGTCGTATCTTACGACACCCGCGGGATGACACGGGGCAGTTGATATTCTGACACCGCTACTATTTTTAGACGGTGGCGATGTAAGAATTTTTACTAAAAATCTTCTTCCCCCATTTTCCCATTCTTAGTGATTAAAATTTTTCCTTAAAATTAAGTAAGACCCCGAAATTATATCATAAAAAATTATAATTTAAGGCGACACCGCGAAAAAATGCACCTCCTTTTATCGAATAGTATAGGACTATGACACCACTAACGAAAGTGGAATTTTGATATAGGTAAATTCATGTCTTTATCTTGAATTTGATTGTTCAAAAACACGATTGTATAATTTTGCCTCGATCATAATTATTTGTGAAAATACCTCTAAAAATCACTATAGTTGAAATTGCAACGAAATTACTTAATCTATATGTTTGGGAATCACTCAAATATATTCATAACATCAATATTCATAATTTACTTGCTCATTATTTTGATTACTTAAATCAATAATTTTATAAAAAATATTTTCGGATTCTGACAGTTTCTAAGCGGTTTTATTCGTCGCGAGCGCTACGCAATTTTAGACCTTACGACGGAGTTTTTTCAAGTTTTTATAGAAATTATGTATTCACTCGAATCAGTACGACAATCACTTTTTCGAGGTGTCGTCTTAAATCAGTTAAGCCGTTTCCTAGAAATCGGTAAATATACCTATATAAAAAACAAAAGCGTCCAATATAGAACTTTCTTGTTCCGTTTTTCAACGTCTACAGGTCTATACGACCTGTATAGCGCCGAAAATTATATAAAAATACGAAATTTATTATCAACATAAGGAAAGTATATTAAAATGAAATGAATTATCAATACAAAGAATAATTTACCGCTACTTTAAGTACCTAAATGTTTTTAAGAGTTACTAAATATCTAGCACTGAATTTAAGTTTTCCTCTCAAAGAATTTATTAAGAAACGGTTACGTGGAAAGGAGTTTTGGTAGGATGTAACGTTAACCACAACACGATATATTGTGAATTGAAGCTTCAATTCACAAGCACAAAATACCTAATTCTAGTTTCTGTGAAGGGAATTTCGCTCAAAATATCAAACGCTCTTAAGATGTTCACTTGGCTATTTTAAGTTGTATAATTTTTTAAGCCATTATCGTATGTATGGAAATAATCAACCTACACGATGGTTATGTGGAAAATTCATCTGGATTCTCCCTACATTTTCAAACAAACTCAAAATCTCCAGACCGAAATCTCCGGCTTCTCTTCACATCACCGCTATCTTTGATTTAACAAAAGCTGAGTTAGAACTAGACCGAACTTTGAAGTAAATTGTTTGAATTTTAAATCTTCTATTAAAGGATCCAAATTCTAAA
Source organism: Parnassius smintheus behrii (assembly GCA_036936625.1). Lineage (NCBI taxonomy): Eukaryota > Metazoa > Arthropoda > Insecta > Lepidoptera > Papilionidae > Parnassius > Parnassius smintheus. The sequence goes on from JAUPFT010000013.1 coordinate 10,200,054, forward strand.
ATCTAATAATTAAATGTAGTTAAATTTGTTATGTGTCAACAATGTTAAGTCTTTTTGTAGCCCAGTAATTTAAAAAATAAACCTTTTATAAAACAATTATTTCTCCCCACAACAACCCCAAACCAAATCCCGACATTTTCAAATATTGGTCAGATATTTTGGTCTTCCGATCTGACATTCCTAGAAAGGAATGATATCAAAGGATAGGCTAATATTACTCATATCCATCTTATTCTACTAACTTTAACCTATATTTTTTGACCAAAGACACTCAAAGTTTAGAACAATATGACCACTTCGTATTAGAGGAAATCAAATCAAATCAAATCTTTTTATTTTCAGACAACATAGGTCCATAAGGGTTAGTAATTAATTCTAATAGTAAGGGGGTTAATAGTACTATATTATAATAATAATTTAATTTAAATAATTTACGAATCCGGACATTGTCCGCACATAGCTCGTTAATATAGATACATGTGGATCATCTGCTACCATCCTCAGGATGCATTTCCCCGTACGCGGCTTATCAATGACGCCACTTTCTTGCGCAAGAGTGCCCGAAAACCATGCATTCTCGCCTGCTCAAACATGTCAGATGCACTGCAGAAACGAGGAAGTTACAACATCATCCTGTAGATATTATTATACTAGACGCGAAGGGTGTTTAACGATCCTTTGGTGTAGCTGATCCACAGACCGCTCGTGTACATGTTTTGACAAAATGCTCCAAACCAAAAATATCCCAAACCAGGCACGGTAAGAAGCGTCAAAGGGATAGTGTCACTAGTCTACTAGTCAGTTGACATTGATCTTTGAGATGTTTGGCTCCGACCCAACTATCTCATGGCACTTGAATAACGCAGAATAACACGAACAAAGATCGATGAGATAAACTAGATTGAAAAAAGGTAACTTACCAGCACCCTCCCCGTTTATCGTCGAAATCAAAATATTTTGTTATGCGAGGCTTGAAAACGGCTAATAATTAATATTCAACGTCAATCCTCAATACCAATAAAATAAAATAAGCGTACTCGTGTGTTCTTTGTTCTTTTTTTAGGCGATTCCAAAAAAATGAGGAAGCTTTCGATTCGACTGGCCTTTCTTTTTTTCAATATGTTACGTGATATCTTCGTCTATTGCGAACTCATTATAACGATTTTTTTTTAAAATAGGTTTTATACTTCAGGAGTGGTGAAATAAAAATATGGAGAAATAATCCAAACATGAAACTAAGTTTTAAGTGTGACTATTAAAATGACGTTGTAGTTGTTAATTTGAGATTGTGTAGCTAAGAGTAGCATAGAGTAAATCGTGAAAAATTTGGAAAATCCAAAAATGCGCGCTTCACAATCTCATTTGATTATACAAAAAGAAAAATATCTCTTTTTCTAAATTTGAGACAAAAGAAGACATCCATGAGAATATTTTTTTGTAGAAAAGTACCAGTTGTTTTTTTACATTTTCATTAATTACAATTAAACGAGATCAAATTGCAGTGATTATTAAAAGGAACCTGTTCGTTGAGATTTTCAACCCAATAAAAAAAGAATTATTTTGATACATTAATTGTAACAACCGTAATCGTGCGCCATCCACACATACAGATCTCCGGACACCCTCGAAATTGCTTTTCAATCAGTTTGTTTTTACACTAAATACAGAAAATTATTTTTAAAAATAATAGAAACATGAAAACAAGTGATTTTTCCCGATATATAGTTGTATTTTTATTACTCTATTTACTTAAAATTACTGAAACTGAAAATTACTGGATTTCCATTAGGTGAGAGTAGAGCACAACCTCAACGCTTCGCTTATGAGTCGTGCAATAAGAACACAATTCTTATACTTGAACTCTTTATTCATATGCCGTCTTATGTGGTACATAATAATCTATATTATTATTATTTATTACTTTCTTTCTTTTACAAGGTAATTGCCGTTTTTCCATTACATAGACACCTCTATCGATGTGGCAATGTAAAACAAAATATGTTGTCGATAAACTCATTTAGTTAAATTGACTTGGTAAAATTAAGGATTTTGATAATTCCGTTTCGTAATACTTAAATAAATCAATGAACGTTAATAGAAGCTTCATCTGAAATCTTACAACAAAAACGAGGTCGAGGGTAAGGTAATGCGGAATTTCGCACTGTCGTAGTAATTTAAAATCTATCTTGAAAATATCACAATGAAATCTACTTAATTTCAGCCGGTATATTTCGGCCAAATTATCCCTAGACTTTAGAATTATTGGCATTTTGAATTATAAGTGGCGCAGGGAATTATAACTGTAGCCAAGTACCCCTTTGAAATATTTTATTTGTTTGTGTTTGTCTAATCGACACCGGGTTTGTTTCACGGTACGTAATACAGAGGGCACTGCTGCGATAGTATAACAACCGCAACAAGACCACGGTCTATCATCTTTTCTGGCTCTATCACAATAAATCGATTACGAACATATTACTCGTTTTCTTCGCTGCTCCCTCAAAATTCATCATTCATTGATTACAGCCTTCTAAAAGTCTACTGATGAACATAGTTCTATTCCGTAAAATTCCTCATAGGGGAATACTTCTCAAAGTTCCCTCAACAAGCAAGTGGGTTGGCAACAGCAATTTTTTACTACTTTGAGTAATTAAAAGCTTTGAGTATCAGGAAGATACCGCTGCCTATATGCTGTTTCATTTTCCTCCATCGCCTTTTACGATATAGGGTCTTAGGGCTTCTAAGTAACAAATATATTTATTTATTTATTCTTTGATAAGATATAGTGGATTCCCTTAAGCCGACGTTAAACGGCTTTATCAATCCTTTCTTCACTTCATGATTTCCAAGTATTTTTATACAAGCAGATATAGCTTTCTCGAAGGTTTTATTTTCCGCTAGGCAAGTGTTAAATCAACATATAAAATTGGGATTACAAATGTGATCCAACAGGCTTATGCACCGTGTGACTGTCAAGACTTAATATTCACTATTAGTTTCATATATTCGCAGTGTAATATAATCATCGCCACTTTATTTAGAAAACAATTTACTTGATCGCTTGAATGATAATAAGTCTAATTCTGTTTTCTTTATATTTTTAAACACAATAAAGTTAAAAAAAACGAGTATATCGATATCAAGTGTTGCTAACATCAGGAACGAAAACACTATAGAATAAACTTGTCATTAAAGTTCTACGAATAAATTACACGCAACATCTTTCAAAGGGATTCTCTTTTTGCCTTATTAGACAAATTAGAAAAAGCGTGACAAGTATAATGACTCAATTTATGTAGAACTATAGGTTCTCCCTATGCATACATATGAATGTAATTACTCTAAGTTGTCTAGTCTATTAGTGTCAAAAAAATTATAATAAAAATTTAATACTTAAGACAGTGTATACAAGAATTAAAATCCCGAAAAAAAAATTGGCAAAAGAAGCGGAACTCGACGGAAATGTTTATCAGACGTTGCGTCTTGCGTTGCACATTGCGTCGACCATGAGGATACGTAGGCCGAATTAAATATAGCAACATGTTTGAATGTTTACATATAACTTGTAGGCAAAAATAGTATACCTACGAAGTACTAATAAATTGAATTGCTCTTTGTTTAATTTCTTCCCTTTTTACCTTTTATAGATCCCTAAATGAATGTAATAACCTTATATAAATGCTTGACTGCTATTCCACCTAATGGTAAGTAGTGATGTAGCCGAAGATGGTAAAGTCTACTGATTTAGCTTAACAAAAGACTATTCACTCACGACTTTAAAACACCCACACTGTAATGGGGTGGAAAGACAGATGTTGGATATATATTCAAATGCATTACTTTACACATTACGAACGACGAAGCAAACTCACTTTTTGTACTCATACAATCCTCTGATATTTAAAATATTTGGTTAGATCTAATATTTAGATCCAACACCCTATTTCACATCACATCTGAAATACTTCATATGTGACAGTCTTCGTTAAGCCCTTTCTTTAAACTATTAATAAACCAGGTTTTGTATCACACTCACCCATAACTATTACCTATATTTAATCTACTATTGGTTTAGTTATTAGTTAGGAAAACTTAGAAATTAGTAATAGAACACTGCCTAAATTCCATTAAAAATAAACTTGCTAATTGTCAATATTACATAGTAGTGAAGATTAGTATTCAAAAGTCACAAATATTAACAAGAGTAAACAATGCATGCCAGTCCACACTAATCAACCGTAACTAACTGTCTTGCTGAGTCCACGAGTTCACCGCTGGGTGTGTGTTGAGACTGTATAGTTGTACTCCGAAATGTTCCTTCAGGCAGGAGCTATTGCTGCTCTTCATGGTGTCCAAAAGTATCTTTGTGGTCTTTCTTACATTATCACTCCTTTTAAGAAATGCAACAATATCAACACCACATGTTTCATTCACGGCTCTACGGCACTCTGCTGCCGAGTACGGAGACAGTTTTCCACCAACACCAATCGCTGAAGCACACACTTCATTAATAAGCTCCAGCACTGCTACTTCCGTCTCGAACATGACTTCACAGCACCCTAATTTGTTTAAAATAAATATTATATGGACAATCTGAAAATTAATTTCATTACATTTTACTGAAATTTTTGTATTGATAACAATTACATTAATAGTGTAAGATAATTAAATCGATAATTGGAACTGTCACATATTATAATAGCAGCATTTAATATATGCACAATATTATAATTATTATAGCAATTTATAAAATTATGCAATGACACATATATAACTTGTATTTAAAAATATTAAGCAATAAATTCCTGGATTGGAGAAATATTTAGAGAACCCTTTTTTAAAATATTCCATTAGCCATAGGTACTATGCATGTTTATACCATTATAGCTCAAGGCTCTATTGCCCAAATACTTACACCATGAGATTTAACAACATCTTAAAAACTGCCTAGCCTTTGGGTATTCAGCCATATGTATGTTAAATTTAGTTTGGAGGTTCAATAAAATAGGAATAGTAAGTATAGAAGTACATTATAGTTGAATGAATAGTAACAGCAAAATAAAATATCAGTATTCTCTTTCTCATATAAGCAAGGTTGTCTATTTATTTTTGTATTAAGCAATAACTTCAACCATAATATGATGGTGTTCACCTATCTCTATAAACTATAATCTAGCTTGAAATTGGATTTTTCTAGAATAGAATTCAACTTTAATTATACAATACAGATTAAAAATAGAGTATCTATTTATGGAACACATAATAAAGTTTGCCAGTGGAGTAATTTGTAGTAGTAGGCACAAAATATTTTAATGTCATGATTGATTATGCATAGTGTTACCATTAACTTTCTTCCTCAGAGCAAGAAGCCTTAAAATTATTATGGTTTTAAAAATAAAACATATGTTTTTGGATTGTATTGTAGCTAATGATCAAAAGTGAAAATAAGAACTAACCTTATACAGTCTGGCTTTTTATATTTTTCATATACACAAATAAATATTATTTAAAAATAATTGGTTGTTATTTATTAATTTATTGGAGTACAATAAAAAATTATCATTCTGTTATTAACAACTGGTTTGTATGGTGTAGATGTATTTTGAATATAGCAGGGGAAACAGCTTAAATGTAGGGCTGTGTCACTAAAAACGAAATTAATGGTCCCATTAATTATGCATTACTTCACTTTCTTTCATTTGTATTGGATAATTTAAAATATAAAGAACAAGTAACAAGAAATCTTTAAATTCAGTGTCAGAAACATATCAACAGCTAAATGCATGTAAAACTAGCTCTACCTTTTGCATTTTTTATCTGCTATTTGTGCTACTAAAAAATAAACCGAGACAATAGTAATGATAATTGTAATAAATATTGTATGTATCTCTCAGATCTTCACCCTAAGCGACAAATAAATCTGTTGCATGCTAGGCAACTTTTCATTTGCAGATAGGCAATTCTTCTAATACAATAGTAAATCTTACTTTACACATGTTATGGTTAAAAGTTGAAGTGTGAACACCTAAGTTTAACCAGCTTTAATTAAGTGAGGCAGATTGTGATTGGTTAAACTAAGTAGTATGTTACATAATTACTAAACTAGACAAATATTTGCTGCTTTACCTCAACCTACTTCACCAAATTATCACCAGCTAAACCTAGGTTTATTCGTACTTCTGCTTTTAGCTCTGACATACACAAATTAGCTCTATAAACTTTAACTCAATAAGAAAGCCATAAGAATAGCCATAATACAAGGTATAGGGTGTCTTTTGCAGTTTTAAGTCACATATTTTAAGGATGAACTTGATTTAACAAAGATTTGCCATGTTTATTTGGGATTATGACAAAAGAAGAGTGTGCCAAATGTGTTACATGACTAGCATGGCGTAAAAAATGCATATTATGATAATGGATTCATTTTTATGTAGACAACAGATTAGCTTATATTATAAGTATATATTACCTATCATTTCCTTTACAATTTCTCATCTAAAACCATTTTGTTTAGCTAAAAGTAGTCTAAATCTGCCCCTTTGTGATTAAATGTGTAATATATGTACAAAAATAAATAATAATAAAAGTGAGTTTATGTTTCTTAAATCTTATTTTAAATCTAAAAAAACTGCATTGAAGAATATACATAGTCTTGAATAGGTACTTAATATAAAAAGAGATACCCAATGGAATTTATTTGCATTACTATGTGGTCATACACGCACACATTTTCCTGTTGGTACTTACCACCTACCACATTCCAATCAGATCTAACTGCAAATATCAATGCTTAAAGTCAACAACTGGACGGAGACATATTTGAAACAAGAATGAGGTATGTTTAATACCTCATTCTTGCTGGTTGCAAATATAATCAATTCAATCCATATTTTATTTTAGCAGTTTTTTAAATTAACTAAATTAAATTATAAAAAATATTTCTTTTTACATAAATATAATAAGCATGTTATGGTTCTTAGATAATTCTATTTCAAATATTGAAACACAGTAAACATTGTCTTAGACGGTGTAATCTTAATCACTTAGCAATTAAAAAAGCAAATTTCATTATTTTTTAATGTAGGTTTTTGATATTTTATGACAATTTTCATGACTTCATGAAACAACCAAATGCTTGCAATATTAAATTGTATTATACATTAGTAGTTTAGAAACTAATTGCTATTCCTAACAATTCATTTAATCAGCGACATAATTAGATTTAGCGCACGTTTATCGCGGAATATTATGTCGCGTAACTGCGCTGCTATTGACATTGAGCTAGAGTTAAAAATACCGACGTTACCTGCGTCCCGGTCGAACTGGTTAGGTTTCAGCTGCTCCTGGGAGTGTCCCAGGATCAGTGGCGATAGAATCCTGGGCCATAGGACTGCGAAACACCCCACAACAATCACTAAAACAAACATCGTCTTACGCGGCCCCAACACTTCGTCGTTCGCCATTCTCTCGTGTTTTTCGTATCGGTTCGTCACGCGCGCACACAGCCAGTTACACTCTACGAGAACATCGTCGTGTATGATTATAAATAAATATCTTCCGCCACCTTCAGCAAAAGCAAGAACGTATGAGCGTAAGCGCTCAATGACAGCTGTCAAACTCGCCCTGCCCGCTGCGTTCGGGAGCGATCGCAATTTCTTTACGGGAGCATCCGCCTTTAGGTATCTTCTTACGTTGAACGCCGGTGGATTGAGCTGGCTCGATGTGACACAGCCGTATATCAAAGTCAATCAGCTATGCCGACATCTTGCCTTCCCAGCCACCGGCTTGGCTTCTGTTTAAATTTTCAGTCACCACATTTCAAATATTGACAAAGTGAATTAGCGTTTGGCGGGCAAACGTGTGGCGTTCGCAAGCAAGCCTCGGTACAATATGCCTGGGCGCGGAGGCGGCGCCGGCTAATAACCCTTCCCCACCGCGACGTGGTCTACACGCGCTCAGATGAATACCAATTAGATACTCATTGTACTTGTTATTAGACTAGCATACAAGAAAAATACTCCCTAAACTCGACATAGGAATATTTCCACCAAATGTGTTTTATGGCCATCGTTAAACACCACACCAAGAATGGTATGTAAAAATATAAAACCTTTCTTTGATTCTGGTAAATACTTTTTCATTAATTATACAGCTTATCAAAGTTCAAATATTCAATGATCTCGACATGCCTCCCCCATGGATTGTCTCATAGGAGGGATATTAGCCAAACATGACAGCCGCAGAATTTTTATTACTTTGAGTTGTTGTCGGAAATAAGCTACGGCCCATTTCCTGATTCATTTTTTTTGTCACCCCTCGCGACACCCACGGTATGACATAAATAGAGAGTATACATTTTCAGTATAAGTTATTAGATACAATCATCATTAGATACAATATAATAGATGTAGTCCGTTGTAAATGGAAATACCTTTTAATTTTTAACTATGACAGATTATTTGGATATTAGACGACGATAAGTGTGCTATGAGTTATTTTATCACAAAATATTCAATCGCTCAATATCATATCCAATAAGCCATAACCTAATAATATCATAAAATAAGCACGATAGTAATAGAAAGTAGTTACGTACTACTTAGTTTTTCTTTTTGAAACCTCTGGGTGTATTTATTTGCCTCCCTTTTTCTTTCTCTTTCTCTCTCTCTCTCTCTCTCTACCTATCCAACGCATCCCATATCACCTAAATATTTAAAAATATATAAACACGTTATACGTGGTAGAGCTATGCTGCAGCTATATTAATAGTATAGTTGTAGCACGAATGGGTCGGCTCGATCGGGAAAGGACCACGCTCTCACAGAATACCAGCTTAACGCTACTGTGTTTCGTATGAAGAGTGTATAGAACCGGATACCCTTTTTACTGGAAATGGGGCATTTTATCTTAGTCCTCACGGGTGACAACGCATCTGCATTTTGATTCGTAATCGGGGATAGATGAAGGTGTCTATGGGCTACAGCGACTACTTACCATCAGGTGGACTGTGTGTTTGTCTGTCACCCTTATGCTATAAAAGAAAAGCAAAACGGTATTATTGCCATTGGGATATGTAAACTTTCATATTTTAGTAGATCGGCTTGGTGTCCTTCTGGCTAGACGCCACCCCTTAAATATTTCTGTCGCCAAGCGACAGTGCATATTAACTAGTAGATCCTCTGATACTTTATAAGGAGGTAAGATATAATATAAATAGTTGTTATTAACGATAGTAGTTCTTTCGTGTCAGTAGTCCCTCAAGGCCCAACTCTTGGTCCCTTCCTGTTCTTAGTTTATATTATTGACATGGGATTAGTTGAAATATGCATGATATACTTTTCTTTATGATAATACCACAGAATAAATAAGAGTTCTAATAATACTTAGTTTGCTTTTCAGAATTAAAAGGCAATTGGTAAACATGATGCATTGAATTATGCTATATCAAAAGTGGTGCACTGGCTTGACGTCAACAATTTGCTTTTAATCGGTAATGAAACAAAATGTATTAAATTTACAGGACCAAATGATAAACAGGTGAAGGCCAGTTTGCTTTTAAATGAGGATGAAGTGAATGAAATGAGTCTTGTTGAAACGACTGTTTTTCTAGAAATTACAGTTGTCTCGAAAATTCAATGGAGCTCCCATATGTCTAAACTAGGTAGCAAACTTAGCTCTACAGCGTATTATACTGTAAAAATATTCGAGGATAGAGCCCTTACAAGTGTTGAAACAGCTAGATTAGTATGGTTTAGTATTTCCGTAGCATAACGTCATATGGAATCGCGCTATTGGGTAATAATGCAATTGACATTGAAACTATCTTTGTTTTTCAGAAGAGGGTCATAAGAGCAATTAATAAGCTAAATCCGATGGAATCTCTTACAGACGTCGACAAAAAACGAACGATATATGAAAATTTTATGTATGTAAACAAAGCCAAAACAGTTTTATTAAAATGGTGATGTACATTCTGTAAATGCTAGAAAAAAGGACAACGAGGTCGTTTCTTCATGGAGAAATATACAACCAAGTTCCAGAAAATATGCAGGAAAAAAGTGAAACTTTCTATTAAGCAAAAACTGTTTAATAAATTGTGTAAAATACTGTTAAAGAGTACATGACTAATAATAACCCCTGAGAATGAGGTGATCGCTATCATGCTCTTTCTAAATGTTTTCATACTTGCTTGTTAATATTTTTAAAATAAGTCCCGTTGGGTTTCTTTCGGGTTCTTCCCAGAACGGAGGTTTTTTTTCGAGCCAGTGATAAAGCTTAAATGATTTCAATAGGTGTTCTTGTAATCTATAATGAATAAAAATGATACTATTCAAATCGATACAACAAAAGGGTCAAATTGCTTACTTAATTGCGATTTTTGGTTGTTCATTCAATCAACAAATAAATGACTTTATTGGAGCAAGAAAACGATTCTTTGAAATCTATCTCCTTCGTAACCCGTAGGCCAATTTACATAATTTTTTCGGCAATATTTGTAGCTCAACGCAGACAAGGTTTATAAACAATAAACGTCTGAATTTGATTTTTTTTTTCTTTTACTATCTAATCAATTCGCTAATTAACACCTGCGCAATGTCACACGGTTTGATTGAATCTTTTGTTGAAATAAAGATAATTATGAGTTTAGACTTTTACTCCGCTCCATTTATGATGCTAACAAAAGGTTTTACCTTTGCATCTGCATCGGCCCTAGTAGATTTGTGAAACTTTTAAAAGGAACCGCAAAAGAAGTCGCAGGTGCAGGCAACTCCATTTTTTTAAAATACGAGTAATGTAATGTAATCTAACATTACTAATACTTCTATCACACCAAATCTGAATGCTTGTGTTAGGAGTGATTTAAGACAGTCTGTCGTGTGAATTCGCCATTAGCCTACAGTAGTCGATAGTCGATCGAGAGAGTGATATGTCAGGATCGGTCTCTTGGCGATAGATCCTGTCTGCCTACCCCGCACACGTAACGTTATAGTAGTACTGTAAAATTCGTTTTGTTCATAAAATTTTAATTTATTAGTTTAAAATGAAATCACAAAATTATAATAATATATGATTTGTAAGGAAATTTTGACTAATCCAAGTGCATATTATGAGTTTGTCGACTATTACTCGTTAACTTGTTAAGCCTTAGCTGTGATAGTTTTCTTTCTTTTCACATTTGCAAAATAGCGGTTTAGTTGGTAAAGTGGGGACACATGAATTCTGATGAACTACAAATATAAATACCACTTTAAAGCTAAATGTTTCCCAAACGGACCCCTGAAATGAAAAAAATATGTTGACATCCCTAATATTTTTGAGAGACCTATCCAACGGGACTCCACTAGATGGAATAGACGGGTAAAAAAAATCACCTGTGTGTTTGGTTTGGATTGAAGAAACTGTGAGAGGTACCTAAAATAAAAATACTTTTCAAGATTTTATTTCACAAATTTGTAGGCGTGAGTGATATCTAAAACTATGCTAAATTCCAGTTTTTAGCACCTAGGGTTTCTAAGTAACACCGCGGACGGACGGATATGGCGAAACTAAAAGGGTTCCTTTTTATTTAACTACGGAGCCATAAAATGGGGCGGATTGATGACGTCTTAAGAGAATCCATCACTTCATTTCCTCCCGTGGATGTAGCAAGAGTCGGCTATGGAAAATAGCAGAGAAATGAAAGTATTTAATGTTTTTTATAATGAATTCTGATAGGTGGCATCGAAAATACAAAACTTCTCATTCTGCGATCGTCAAACCGCTTGCCAAGCGTGACGTATAAGACAAATCCTTCCTAGAAGGGGTCCAAACACAGACCGTCCGTACAAATGCAACATATTCCAATGGGCAAATCATTGTGATTTCCTATAGATTGTACAACCCTATTAAATGGTACAGTACAATATTATTTTAAGTACTATTAAGTACTATAGTCCAAAAAATAAGGAAAACTGTATGGAATAAAACTAATTTCACGGATGACAGGACATATCGCTGATGTGAAGTACCGACGCATCGAGAAGTCTGCAGTATGTCAACATGTTCAGATTCATCCCAAACATTATATCAGATTTGATAGACCACAAATCCTCGCAAAAGAATACCGATTTCTAGTTTCTACCAAGGAGGATTCACTAGGCTATTGAAATTAAAAAAAACATCCTGATTTCAATAGAGAAGATGGCTGGGAGCTACCATCTGCTTGAGATCCCATTATTAATAAAATTAAATCCAAAGCCAAGCATACTACTGCAAGAATTGAAGATAATGCTAAGTCGTATCAGTCCGGAAAAATCTCTGGTGTTAGTCGATTCCACAAGGAATCCGCGTAGAAGAAAACTTCTAATTTTCTATTCTGATGAACTACAATTTTCCTTAATGATTTCTTATATTTACGCAAAAACTACACATGGGATAAAACTAATTTTACAGATTTTATCGCGTTTAATTTTAACTTTTTAAATTCCCGACGTTTCCGCCACTTGACCGGCCAATGGACACGGGGGGAACTGAGGTATTTGACGTCACAATGTCATAGTTAACGAAGGCTAGGTACCTTCAACTTTTAAATATTTAATTTTAAGTCTGATCTACGCAGAACGAGCTAAGGATCTTCAAGAAAACTCCTACTCCTTTGTAAAAGGCCGTGTTGTAGTTGTTCATGGGCGGCGGTAATCACTCACTATCAGGTGAGCCGTATGCTCGTTTGCCCTTTCTCCTATAAAAAAGAATAAAAATAAAAACTGTCTCCTTGTGTTCATAACACTTTTCTTTAAATTAAAGCGACAAACGAACTTTCAGTCAGTCTAATGGTAATGGGCTACTGATGTCCATGGTGCAAACAAAAAATGGTTCAAATAAAAAGACTACACGTGCGTTTCAATTTTGTGAATGTGCTAACTGTCACAGAAGTTGAATTTAATCAATTAAATTAAAATTAAACTGAATCACACCCCTCAGGTGGAACGCATCAGTGCACACACTGCTATTTGGCGTTTGGCGGCAAATTTAACAATCAAATTGCGACAAAAAAATGAATGTGGAGATGCACGCAAAAGTTTTATGAGTCATATCCCAACACGTATAGGGCCATTATTTTGAACCTGAATAACTTAATACACAGCCTAACTTATTTAAGTATTCTAATTGCTAAAGTACGACCATAACAGGCTTACTTCTGCAGCATATGCTGTAAAAAAGATGAGAGGTCTTACATGTGCTGAAACAGCTAGATTAAATTATTTTAGTTATTTCCATAACATAATGTCGTATGGAATCTTGCTATGAGGTAATGCGACTGACATTATTTTTGTTTTGCAGAAGAGAGCGATAAGAGCAACCTAGAGCAAGCAAGCAAGAGAACCTAGGTTCGAAGGAATATCTTAGAGAAAATTTTAAAGAAATAAATATATTAACTTTGGCCTTTCAATTTATTTAACAAAATTTAATGTATATGCACAAAAAAAAAGTTTTATTAAAAATGGTGATGGAGATATTACATTCTGTAAGTTAGTTATCCCAGTTACTTGACTTCAAAGATCTGTCAGTAATTCCTTCATGGGGCGATTTTTCCAACAAAGTCCCAGAAAATATGCAGGCCTTATAATTAAAATGTTTAAAAATTTTGTTTATCGAAAATTGTTTGGTAAGGGTTATTATACTACTGAAGAATAGGTACATGTGATCACTACCATGCTATTTACAAATTTTAAATACTATATTATTATAATATTATGTTGTAAATTATGCTTTAAAAATGTCCCACTGAGTTTCTTGCTGGCTCTTCCCAGGGCAGAGGTTTTTTTCTGAACCTGTGGTATAGCTTAAATGATTTTCAATAAGTATTCATGTAATTTATATTGAATAAAAATGGTTCTATTTTATTCTGTTTTACTCCTATTACTTCACACTTCACAGCACTAATGGTTACTTCTAGTGGAGAGCTTGACTATCCGAGATCAATCCCTACTGGCGCCAGAGGAAGGCTTCAGAAATCATGAAAAGCATTATAAGTGAAACTAAATTTCTGTTAGTAGGTAAAAAAAACAACGGATTTTGTAATAGATGAGGGTCTATCAGTCTATTTGCCTTGATGCCACACGCATTAGGCAGATTTTGCGTATCTACAGATTTTTTATTACCTAAAACGTATTTGTTAAAGTCAATACCTTTTTATTCAATTTAGGTCTAATGGTATTAGGAACACGCCGCTGCTCATCTCTTGGTTGGTTGCCACTCGCGATACGATATGGTTTTAGTAGATATTTTACATCGCAACTACAAAAACCTGCGGTTGGCAACAATGATGGAGATGATGGTAAGTGGATGCTGTGGCCCATAGACATTTACATTTATCCTCGCAGATGCGTTGTCACCCTTGAGGACTATGATGGAACGCACGTTTCCAGTAAAAAAGGGTCTCCGGAGCTCTACACTCACCATACGAAACATAGCAGATTTAAGCTACTATTTTACGCTGGTATTCTGCGAGAGCGTGTTCCTTCCCCAGTCGAGCCGACCCATTCGTGCTGCAACCACAATATAGCTGCAGCGTGCTTCTACCACGTAAAAATACTCTACTTATGAATCAATCTATGGAGAGGCCTGCGTTCAGCAGTGGACTAGGCTGTTATGGATGGATGGATGTAAAGTTCAGATATAAAGCTCGCGAAAACAAGACCTTCTCAGAGAAGAACCGGCAATAAACTCAAGCGATTTTTGTTTTTTAAATGCTTCGACACAATTTCTTTTATAACTTATAATATAGTTAATACACATCACAAATCCATTAATCTATTTATAATTGTAGTAAAAATTTTGTAAATAGAGCACTTACTTATATACATTACCATGAATAATTATTTCAGTGCTGTGAGCGGAGATTGAAATCGCATTGTTCGCACATCACCTATACGTTGTAGAGCCATGTTGCATGTACGTTATGGTTGTAGCAGGAATAGGTCGACTCAACAGCGGAGGGACCAGCCTCTCAAGGAATACCCGCAAAAAATAGTAATTCAGTGCTGCTGTGCTTCGGTGAGTGTAGAGAACCGGTGACCCTTTTTGCTAGATATGAGGCATTCTATCTTATATCTCAGGGGTGACAACTGCATCTGCCGAGAAAAGATATAGATGTCTATGGGCCACAGTATCAGCAGGGCTGTGTGCTCGCTAGTCACCCTTATACTATAAAAAGAATTCAAAAGTTAAAGCAAGTGCCCAGCTCCTGAGCTACCATGGTCCTTTGAGATATCTAATAAATTAAAAATATTTCGAACAACGTGCCATCTGCTTTTTTAACGCGGTAGAGCCATGCTACAGTTGTATTTGTAGTACTTATAGCACGAATGGATCGGCTCTACCGGGGAAGGACCACGCTCTCACAAAATACCAACGTAAATGCTGCTGTGTTTCGTATGGTGAGTGTAGAGAACCGGAGACCCTTTTTACTCGAAACGAGGCATTCCATCATAGTCCTCACGGGTGACAAGGCATCTGCATTTTGATTCGTAATCGAGGATAGATGTAGATATCTATGAGCCACAGCTACCACTTTCCATCAGGTGGACTGTGTGCTCGTTTGTCACCCTATCACAAAAAAAATCTGCTAATATAATATAAACTCAAAAAGCACGACGGGTTGCTTCAGATCCATAATCCATAATTTTTTTTCATCAGCTTATAAAAGTTCACTTCTGGGCATATTTCTCTCCCGTTAAAGAATGTATTTGCATTAATTGTTACGCTTGCTAATCGGATTGACGATCTCACTATCAGAAGTCTTACGACGCTGTCCCTGCGGTCTGGGTATTTTTACGTGTACTTTAAACGAAATGTTTATTTATACAGCCATCTATAGGATGCCATAAGTTTTTGCTAGCATTTCCCAAAATTGCCTCTTACGATCAATTAAAAAAAATAGCGTGGTGGATCTCAGCACAGCTAATGTTATTTTTATATATATATATATATATATATATATATATATATATATATATATATATATATATATATATATATATATATATATATATCAAATTAGTGACAACTACTTACTATAGTTACATTTAGACAATTAATAATGTAGTGTTAAAACCACGAAGATTTGCGTTCTCCTCCAATTATGTTAGTCGAAGAAATTTTACCTGGCATAGTTTTGGGATACCCCAAGAATCTATTTACCTCGTCGCCACAAGAATAAATTAAGAGTTAAGTTTAAAAAAAGAGTCCAAGCATTTTTTCTTTTGACAGTTAAACTCAACGGCGTATCACTATTCGGGTCACATACATCCCCTCCTACAAAACAATGGGTAGGTAGCGCTCCTTTAGCCGCAGGAAACGGCGCACGCGTAAGTGTTACAAAATGGCCGATACCGCCATATTTTAAAGCGTCGAGGCAGTTATAAGTCTGACTGGATGTTATGGAGACAGTGAACCATAAAGGGAGAGGACATCCTGGTTGATTTCCGCTCAACAGTTTTGGCTTAGGGTTCGAGGAAATGCGTGATTTAAATTCACTTCGATGTTGGGACCACTTCCGTATGACAGTCAAGTGCCATGGAAATATTTCGGTGAATGTTTAATATAAACTTCCTCATTTTTTCTATACTCTCCAATCTAGAGTTTAGTTGCTTACCGTGCAAATTGTACGTATTCCTATGGATATGCTAGATTTTTATGATTTATAAAACGTTATGTAGGGGACATTAGGACTTTCTCTTGTATTGTAGAGGCAGTTTATAAACACAAATTGCACAAAGACAAATATTCCTATTTGTGGTAGAGCCCTTGCTGCAGCTATATTATCGTTGTAGCACGAATGGGACGACTCGACCGGGAAGCGACCACGCTCTCACAGAAACCCAACGTAAAATAGCAGCTTAATACTGCTGTGTTTCGTGTGGTGAGTGTAGAGATCCTGAGATCCTTTTTTACTTGAAACGATGGATTCCATCTTAGTTCAGGGGTGACAACGCATCCGTATTTTGATTCTTAATCGAGGATAAACGTATATATGTCTATGGGCCACAGCATCCACTTACCATGGTCCACAAATAATATCTACATCTATCCTCGATTGAGATTCAAAATGCCGATGCATTGTACCCCTGGCGACTAAGATAGAATGCCTCTTTACCGGTAATAAAAATCTCCGATCTTCTACACTTACCCTACGAAACATCATAATTCTAATGAACGCGCACGAACACGCATGAACCTACAGCGGTCCTGGCTGGACTCTTCCACGTCCAAACTGATGGTTCGACAGCGCTGTGACCTTGGTTTCGAATCGCGCAAGGACTGTTTGTATGGCCTACCAATAATTGTTAGGGTCTGTATGTCAGTCATGTGTAATTTATGTATGTCAAAAGCCTCCACGAAAGAAACAAAATTGCACCAAAATTGGACCAAAACACAATAAAATATGTACTGTATAAAGTGTGTAACGTGAGTTTTCGAGGACCTCTAAATTAACTGCTTGATGATGATGATCTCCTAATCAATTTCGAGCAGAGGTCACAGTTACAAACTTCGAATATAACCATAGTTAAATTTACAAATATCGAAATTCAGGATTATATTCACAAACCCAAAATAGAGGTCCTAAACTTACTAGTGCTCGTTTCCTGTGTCTCGCCTAATGAAATAAGAGAGCGAGCGCAGGCAATCCCGGACACAGTGTCGATAACCGAAAATAATCGCAACACAAACATTTGATCATGGTTAACGTATTTCAACTAGTGGTAAAATTAAAAATTTAGTACAACCGACTTCAACTTCAATATAAATAAAATGAGAGCATCATCTCAATAAATCGAAAGCTACTGGTCAGGTCTTGATCAAATTTATGTGGGACCACATGAGAAGCACCAGAATTTTTTAAATTTCAGTATCCTCAAATTGGTTCTCCTAGAAAAAGTTCTGAGGTAACACACGTAAAAAATACGGTCGAATTGAGTGCCTCCTTTTTTTTGAAGTCGGTTAAAAAGGAAGAAGTTGTCATACCACTGAGGGCAGAAAAATATTGGGATGACGAAATTGTACATATTTAAATGCCTTCTAATTTTTTCCTAGAAATTGTGATATTCCTTAGACGATTTAAAAGGGCATCATATTTATACTTCAGAAACTAAGTTAGGTCAGAAACTAAGCTAAAAATAAGTATTTATTAAAATTCATTCATAATCTTCTTCTTCTTTAAGTGCCTCTCCATTACTGAAGGTCGGCATTCATCCTTCTATATTCTTCTTTGTTCAGGGCTAGCCTGAACAGATCTTCAACTTTCTTTATCCAATCACATCATAATAATTCAGCAGTTTCCGAGAAATCGATGAATATACTAGAACCTTCTCATTTTTAGGGTTCCGTAGTCAACTAGGAACCCTTATAGTTTCGCCATGTCTGTCTGTCCGTCTGTCCGTCCTCGCTTAATCTCTGTGACCGTTAGCACTAGAAAGCTGAAATTTGGTACCGATATGTGTATCAATCATGCCGACAAAGTGGTGAAATAAAAATTGGAAAAAATGTTTTATTAGGGTAGCCCCCCTATATGTAAAGTGGGAAGTGATTTTTTTTTAATTTCAACCCTAACGTGTGATATATTGTTGGAAAGGTATTTAAAAATGAATAGGGGTTTACTGAAATCATTTTTGATAAGGTCAATAATTTCGGAAATAATCGCTCCAAAAGTAAAAAACAATGTGTCCCCCCCCCCTAACTTTTGAACCATAAGTTTAGAAAATATGAAAAAAATCTGAATAGTAGAACTTTATAAGGACTTTCTAGGAAAATTATTTTGAACTTCGATGGAAACAACAGTACCCACTACCGGGAGCAGTTGCAGGAGCGCGGAGCGCTGCTGGAGCGCGAACATAATGGATACCCACCTTTAAACTCATAAGTGGGAACACTTATTGTGACGGACGGGAAACTACGGAACCCTACACTGAGCGTGGCCCGACACGCTCTTGGCCGGTTTTTTTGAACTCGTTTAAATAAACAAAGACAATAAAAATAATAATATTATCGAATTATTTGATCATTGAGATATATAGCTCCTGGAGATGAAATGAATCTACATTTCGTATTACTCTTGACGCAAAGCTTCAGTGGGGTCCCCATACGACTATGTTCCGCAGCTTATGCTGTAAAAAAGATTAGAGATTTCATTAGTGTCGAGACAGCTAGATTAGTTCATTTCAGTTATTTCCGTAGCATGATTTATTATGGGATTTTTCTATGTGGAAATGCATCCGATTTAGTGATTTTGAAACTATTTTTGTCTTGCATAAGCGGGCTATATATAGAGCTATTTACAAACTAAAAACGAGAGAGTCCCTTGGAGAAAAAATTAAAGAAATAAATATATTGTTTTGGGCCTTCTATATTTACAAAAATTTTATGTATATTCACAAAAACAAAAATGTAGTTTTAGTAAGAAAAGTGATATACATTCTGTAAACACTAGGAACAAAGACAATCAAATTGATACCACTTTCTTGACTCCACCTATTATTTATTCTATGACTCCACAGATTCAGTAATTCATTCTTGGGGCAATGTATACGCTATTACAACAAAGTCCCAGAAAATATACGTTCTCTCTATTACGTAGTTTAAATATTTTATTAAACAAAAACTATACGAAAAGGGTTATAAATGAATAATAAATGAGTTGTTTCTAAAATATTTTATTTAAATAATTTGTACAACCTTTCATATTGTAAAATTTACTTTAAAAAAACCTGCCAAGAGCGTGTCGGGCCACGCTCAGTGTAGGGTTCCGTAGTTTCCCGTCCGTCACAATAAATGTTCCCACTTATGAGTTTAAAGATGGGTATCCATTATGTTCGCGCTCCTGCAACTGCTCCCGGTAGTGGGTACTGTTGTTTCCATCCAAGTTCAAAATGATTTTCCTAGAAAGTCCTTATAAAGTTCTACTTTTCAGTCTTTTTTCATATTTTCTAAACTTATGGTTCAAAAGTTAGAGTGGGGGGACACATTGTTTTTTACTTTTGGAGCGATTATTTCCGAAATTATTGACATTATCAAAAAATGATTTCAGTAAACCCCTATTCATTTTTAAATACTTTTCCAACAATATATCACACGTTAGGGTTGAAATTAAAAAAAAATCACTTCCCACTTTACATATAGGGGGGGCTACCCTAATAAAACATTTTTTCCAATTTTTATTTTACCACTTTGTCGGCGTGATTGATACACATATTGGTACCAAATTTCAGCTTTCTAGTGCAGACAGACGGACAGACGGACAGACAGACATGGCGAAACTATAAGGGTTCCTAGTTGACTACGGAACCCTAAAAAGCACCGCTGGGTTTGTTGTTGATTCTTCCCAGGACAGAGGTTTGAACCGAACGAGTGGTAAAGTAAAAATGACTATCAATAATACAAGTGATCTACGTATATTGAATAAAAATTAATCTATTCTATTCTATGTATAATTTGTTAAAATAGAATATATTACTTCTTTTAAATATCTAGTGCTTTAAAAGGTGCCTAGGCTAGTGACCGATAAATGTGGTATACCCATTCGATAATCTTCACCCAAATCTCTCGACCAGCGGTCGGTTCTGCGCTTACCAGTCTAGCCTGTTGTCATTAGATGATAAAAAATTCGATACAAGTAGGTATCAATATTCTTTCAATACCAAATATGTATCGATACTTCATCATCATCATTATTCTCTTAGCCTTTAAAAGTCGACTGCTGAACATAGGCCAGTCCCGTAGATTGCCCCATAGGTTTTGCAATAGTTACCACGTAATGATTTCTTATATTTACGCGAATACTACATATTGATTACTAGTACTTTCAGCTTTTTTAATTATTGTTTATGGTCCGATCTATGCAAAATGAACTGATTATGTTTTGAGGTCTTACAATGTTATGCTTGGGTTTAGTTTTAATTTTATTGATTATAGGGTCCTACCATTTATAGGGTAACTACCACCTGTTTGGGACCCTATAATCAATAAAATTAAAACTAAGCCCAAGCATACCACTGCAAGACCTCAAAACATAATCAGTTCATTTTGCATAGATCGGACTATAAACAATAATTATAAAAGCTGAAGGTACTCCGGGTTTAACGGGACGTCAGTCAACTCAGTCCCCCGTGACCATGGGTGCTGGAAAGCACCCGAAACGTCGGGAATTAAAAATATAAATAATAAAAAGTATAATTAAACGCGATAAAATCCGTAAAAGTAGTTTTAATCAATGAATAGTTGGCACGCTTGGCAGGCGGGTTGGCAACCGCAGTTTTTTAATATTTTGAGTTGTTATCAGGAAGATGCTGCTGCCCATCTCCTGTTTCATCTTCCCTCAGGACACCCACAGCACAATATGGGGTAGTGGATATTCTTACACCGCCACTTCACGGTTGTAACAATGGAAGTATTTAACATACTTCATACGTGGTATCAATTTATCTCAAGCGACACCGGTAGCCTCTGCTTATTTTCTGTTTTTGTAGGGATCCATCCCATATCGCTACAAATACAAATATATCGCTTATATTTTGGATACACCGATACATTGACATGGCTAAAGTTTATTTGACGATAAATTGAAACGTTCAAATTAACTTGCTTCAAAAAATTTTGTACATGACCGCTCGTACACTATAGTTTATTTTTAAATGAGTTATCAAATCCGTATCGTATCCAAGAGAACATTTTTCATGTTCGACTTATCCAGTTCGACTTGCAAAATCGCCTTTCATCGTTGTGTGTGTGGGTGTGCGAGCACGCGTGCGTGCGCACACGTGCGCGTGCACGTGCATATGTGTGTTTTATAATATATATAATATTAAAATAAAATTTATTTACTACCTTTTGAAGTTTAATCTAAACTGTCTGTTATCTATCTCCTCCGTAACCCGTAGGCCCATTTATATAATTTATTCAGCAATATGTGTAGCTCAACGCAGACAAGTTTTGTAAACCATAAAAATCTGAATTAGATTTTTTTAGTCTTTTACTATCTAATCAATTCGCTAATTTACATCTGCTCAATGTCACAATTTGATTAAATCTTTTGTTGAAATAAAGATAGTTATGATTTTACACTTTTACTACGCTACGTTTATGACGCTAGCAAAAGGTTTTACCTTTGCATCTCATTTATATACTAGTATATATATTTTTAAAATTGATTAAAATTTTGATATACAACTTAATTTGTGTCTCATTTCACCTTCTTTTAAAATGTTTAACCACATCGGTTTCGTCGATATTTGTTGGAGTACCGATATCGGTATCGTATGAGCACAAGCGCATATTAATTCAGCCCTAATCCCTAGTGTTTAATTGTTATTTCTCCCGCCAGGCAATACTGTATCCCAGTATCCATATCATGTATATGTTCCGGTTTAAAACAGTCAGTATAAGAAAAGGATGTGAAGCATTAAATATTTATCACAACACAAAATCTAAGATGTCATTTGTAAAATACGGTGTCATTGGTTAGTGCATCTAAACCGTTAATTCTGTACACGTGGGCGTCGCCGCGGATATCTGATGAATGGTTCGCTGATGTAACAAGCTGTGACTCACCTCACTAATCACGCAACTACGCCTTCATTGGGCCAGCTTTTCGTGTAACACAGTATATGTGATCAAATATATTCGCCTCTTATAAAAGTTTATTCTTTTCTTTTATATAACTGGAGGATTTACCCTCGTCACCGGAAGGAAGAGGCGCAGGGCCTCAAAATAGAGCTCATCCGGGCCAGCCAAAAAGGTGACTGCGCCCGCCTCCCCATCTGCCGACGCTCCGACTCATAGCGGACAGTCCCCTCCCGAGAAGGGGGAAACTGCAAAAGTCAGCCAGAGTCCGAAAGGTCCCGAAAACTCACTGCCGGTAATCATACAAGATAGGGCCACCTGGGACCGCATCTTGCAGGTCATAGCCAACAAGAAGATTGACTTCTCCATAGCCGAGCCTTCTGGATAGGGTATTGTAGTCTCGTCGAACACGGTGGAGGACTACAGAGCCCTCACTAAGATTCTTCGTGGTAAGAACATCTCCTTCCACACCTACTCCCTGGAGGGCACACGTCTCCGCGTTGTGATAAGTGGAATCCCAAAGGAGTTTGAAACCTCCTTTGTAAAGGAGGACCTTCTCCGGCAAGGACTACCGGTGCAGGAGGTGCACCGTATAGTCAATAAGACCAGAGGCACCCCCTACAACTTAGTCCTCGTGATTCTCGACGGGTCGGAGGCAGGGAAGAAAATCTTCGTATATAACTTGTAAGTAAGTTAAAGTGCTTGCTGTAAATTTCATAGAACGCGGGCAACCCGGGTTCTATCCCGGACGGCCCTAATAAGGGTATCCACGATTTTTTTCTGCAACCAGGGCGGAGCCGATTTTCAATGAGGTGTAAAATTTGACAAATTTCATGTTGGGAGAAATTAATTTGTTAGAAAAGTGTAGAAATTAACTTTTCTTTCTGATTAGTTATATTTTATATTCATTAGATTAGAAATGGTACGAACGGTACTTTGCGTGGTAGAGCCACACTACAGCTATGTTATAGTTTCGTTCGTGCTACACGTATGGGTCGGCTCGACCGGGGCAGGACCACGCTCTCACATAATACCAGCGTAAAATAGCAGCTTAATGCTGCTGTGTTTCGTATGGTGAGTGTAGAGAACCGGAGACCCTTTTTAATGAAAATGAGGCATTCTATCTTAGTCCTCACGGGTGACAACGCATCTGCATTTTGATTTGTAATCGGGGATAGATGTAGATGTCTATGGGCCACAGCATCCACTTACCATCAGGTGGACTGTGTGCTCGTTTGTCACCCTTATTCTATAAAAGAGAAAGAAAAAGAAAGAAAAAATATATTAATGTTTCTTTCTGAAATATTAGTTACATTTTATATTAATATAAAATTAGAAATGGATAAGTCAAACTACGGATATTCTTAAAGGTTGATAAATTAAAAAAGTTTATAAATATGTAAAAAATTAGGAATACTGCAGTGAGGCATTATTTTGTGTAGGTACATAGAACAGAAAACGAAAATCTTTTATTGAAAACGCAAATTTTTCAATGATAATGTCATTGTTTGACCATTTTCGTGATAAAATAAGTCACCTCGGTTCTAAATAGCGACATCAGGTGAACGTAATGATCAGTTTAACTGATCAGTTCAAACTAGGACTGTTTATATTTTTTAGAATATCGGATTTCGATTTATCGATAATTATAAATATATAAATATCGGAGTTTTGTATATAAGTTTATTTATCGATATATCGAAAATCCGACATTTTAGAAAAATATCAACAGTCCTAGTTCGAACTGATCAGTTGAACTGACTGTATGTGTCGTCCATAAGATTATTGCATGCGCGCCCATTAAGAAACACAAACATGGTGATGTAAACACAAGCAACAAGCTCAAGCTAATAATACGTAATAGTTACTTTGACTCCTAGCAGTCTGTAATGTATTCAACGTGAAATCTATACGCTTTGACAACAAAATCTTATTAAAGTTGGTAAGAATTATTTCACCCATGTAGGGGATTGTTCTGAGGAATTGTTCGTATTAATCCCAGCCGCCAAATTACATGAGTGCAAATCGCGTCAAAATTCAGGACACCACCCTCACCATCTGACTGCTTGGTGGTCCACCACTGGGCGTTTTACTAGGAGTTTTCTTCCTCGTACAACTTCTCTGTGGAATTGTTTATCACCGGCGATATTTTCCGGACCGGTGCAACTTAGTGACCTTCAAGAAAAGAGCTTACTCCTTTTTATTAGGCCTGCAACGCACCTGCCCCTGGTGTTGCGGTTGTTCATGAGCGGCGGTAGTCCATCAGATGAGCCGCATGTTCGTTTGCCCCCTCTTCTATAAAAAATAAAATAAAATAAAGTGTCTTACCTAGTTTAAAGAGCACTTCCCGTCATCCCTCAATTGCGTGCATAAATCCCGTCACCAGTAAGTCAAGCTTGCTTATTGGTCAGCCGCCGCAGAGTCTACATCACCTGTGGATGCCTCGTGTAGAGGCGAAACACGTGTCGTATTATTGACGATGGTATGTCTTTCCTAGTGTGGTGGTGTTGAGATTGGGAGTAGTGGTGCTGGGACTAGTGATGTACGCAAATGGGGTAGGGCGGCAGGTGCTCTTCAAACTAGGTAAGATACATTATTTAATTCTATTGAGCGGATATGGGCGAAGTAATTCTTACCAACTTTGATGTAATGTATTTTCCGCAAAATTATGCCTGATTCTATTAATTAACAAAATCTCAGAAAATATGCGGGGTTTATTTATCAAAAATTCTAGGTTTTTGTAGCCCATATTCAGAGACGCCTGTGTACTTTGGTAGGGTGTGATGTATGAGTGGATATAAGTACAGCAATATTAATTACAATTAACAATGTCATCGGTGCTGGCGGGGATTGAACCTATGTATCTGATAGCGTGGGTTGAAGGTCACCACGCTACACACATTGTTGTAGAATATATAGAATAATAAAATATTGTTGTGTGAATAAGTCAACTAGCGCCATCTAGTGTCAGGAGCGAGAGCGGGGGGGGGGCTTTGCAGAGAATGACATCGCGGATCTCTCGACCGACAGCGCCGCCCGAAGAACTAAGTTTCTAGAAAATCTATACTCGATTTCTCGGTACCTTGCGCGTGTTTACTTGAACATTCCGGATGTTTTGGTGATTTGAATAAATAGGTGGCGCAAGATGCGATCGACACAGAGTTCAACTCGGCGACACAAGCGACGCTTCGGAGCGAAATTAAGTGATTTAGTGTGTTTAATTATTAGTGTTTTTTTAACTTTAATTTGTATAAAGTAAATTAAAGGTTAATTTAGGTAATTTTATCGGCAATTTTTATTGTCACGAACCTCAAGCTCGTAACAATATCTAAGCTCTCAGCGTACCGCTTATGTACTTTCTAATTCCTTGACACTTCCTTCAAGACGCAAGAAGCAAAGTCAGCATAGGGTTTTGCAAGAGTTCTGTCCACAGTCACCGCGTTGTTTGATGATTTGATGCCTGCGCTCACTGATGTGGCTGCACGCCATCGTGTCCTGGGACTGAAGAACCATTTTTGATAATTAAACGCGAATTAGGTTGGACAGGTATGGAAGTAAAGGAGTCTAGAAAGATGTGTCAGATTCGTGCCAAATGGAAGATTTAATCTCTGTCTACCCCTCTGGGTGACAGATAGGAGTGTTTATAAACGCAGATTATAAACGCGCTTTTTTTTTAAGTAGCAAATAGGCCAACTTTGTATAACCTTTCCCGGAATTTGTAGCAAGTCTTCAAAAGTTACTGGACGTAAAAGGTGGCTCCATAATTCAGACGTCTGAATTGAGGAGAACTTAGAACTGGAAAAATATTCGATAGATATTTTTGAAAATTAATTTAGTAGTATCCTATGTATAATCCTACGAGCACTTAACCCTATAGAGAAGTAATACATGCGAATTTAAAAGAAAACAATTTTGTCAACTAGTTGCGGTGCGGGGGGAGTTGTGATCGCTGCGAAGTACTCCGAACTATTCCGAAGAGATTCCGGACACGATCGCTAGGGCGTGCATTGTAATGACTTGATGCTTTCTATCGATAATGATAATTTTATTCGCTTTTTTAATACATGCTTTCGGCATCAGTAACTAGCTTTTGACTGTGACTTCAATTTTCTATGCAACTAAGAAATGCAATTTTAAATGTACTAACATTTTCAACGTTACAATTTTACAACATTATATTTTACAGCAGTATACTCAGGTAAAACATAAATGCCAACTTCGAAAAAACTTCAAGATTTAATTTAATCTTGAATTTTTTTCGAAGTTGGAGTTTAAAAGGAGTTTAAAATAAACTTTCAGTGATTTTTTGAACTTTAACATAAAATTACTTTAACATAAAAAATTAAAATAATAGTTGTACCATGAATTGGTCGGCTCGACCGGGGAAGGACGCTCGACGCACGCTCTCACAGAATACCAGCGTAAAATAGTAGCTTTATGCTGTGTTTCGTATGGTGAGTGTAGATAACCGGCGACCCTTTTTACTGGAAACGAGGCATTTCATACCCCACGGGTGACAACGCATCTGCATTTAGATTCATAATCGAGGATAGATGTAGATGTCTATGGGCCACAGCAACCGCTTACCAGGTGTACTGTGTGCTCGTTTGTCACCCTATCCTATAAAAAAGGCCCCGTAGGAGATACGCAAGATAGTTCGGCTTAAGGTCGAGGCACTACGAGGTAGTACGGAGAGATTGAAAGGAGAATAAAAAAGATTTTCACGTTTATTTATTATATTTATTTTATTAAGTGCTATTATTGATTTTGAAACTTCTTCTGCACTTCTCATTAGTCGCCGCTTCTTGTTTGTCATCAAAAAACAACCTTTAGTAAAATGTTTTAAGCACATGACGCTATATTTTGATGGAAACCAATTTTTTCCTTTTGTAATGTTTATCCATTTGTTTTTCATATTACCATCTTTTGGAAACCTATAGGGAAAAAATAATACAGTTTAAATAAAATAACATTGTTATCGTACTTATCCAAAGCTCATACACAAAAAGAATAATTATAATTAATATTATAAAGTATTACTAAGAGTAGTAAATAATAATCTACTACTCTTAGTAATACTTTAATATAAAATTATATATATCTACAATATTAATAAATTATGTCTATATATATATCTGTATATATATAATAAATCCGAAAAAACGATATCTAAATACAATAATCATTTCGTGGATAATTACCGACAATACAAAATAAATATACCGCCCCGCACTAGTCATTATCGTCACGAGGCTAATTATAATAAGGAGAGACAGACATACGTGTTTGCAGTAAATGCAAAAAGGACGGGGAGTGACGCGTGACGGAACTGTCCAGTTTAACTTGACCCTCGTTGCGTAATAAAAATGTCGAAAATATTTTGATAAAATAAAGAAACGTACTTACCGATGAAAAGTAATATTGTTTGTTGTTACACTACATGTTTTACTGTTGTTTCCGCACCATTTAACGGCACAACAAGACATGATGCCGTAAATAGATTTTAATTTATATTTTAAATATAATCCGTCTCTACGGTTCTAGTTTTTGGTCGCAACTGGCGGGAAGCAAAAGTGTTCCGAAATATATCAGTGACTAGTCACTGACGAGTTGACAGGTTCGGGTCGCCTTGTATTACGTCTCTATAGGGTTAAGTGCTCGTAGGTATAATCTGTACAAGATGTTTTACTTCTGAATTTAACATTGCAGTGTTATGATTTTGGCTCCTCAATCTATAAGTACAGCGTTATTTTTCGTAAAAATTCTAATAAACATAGTTATATTATTTAGCAGTACGTTAACATACCGTGTAGGAGTCCATATCGTCCCGTGACATTATTTAATCTGTGCCGTGGGTGTCACTAGAGGCGACAGTGGGAAACAAACCAGAAAACGCACAGCAGCTTCTTCCTGATAACAACTACAAATAAATAAACTAGATTACATTTACACATTTGCCATAACTGCCAATTGCGTTTGCCACTGTCATGTGGCAATCTAAGGGGAGGCCTATGTTTAGCAATGGACTTTGATAGACTATTGTTAATAAATGAATATTTTAATTTAAAGTATAAAATAGAGTTATGAAACTTTATCATATTGTAATAAAACACATTTTATCTGACCCTTAGAGACATTGTACATAATTAGTACTTTTATAGATATAACACTTATTAAAATGTTTCTTAACCTGTAGGTGTAGGGTGACCATAAATAAAACAATTTTGTTAGTACATACAGTTTTATTTGCACAAACATTGAAATTCTACATACTTATTAAACAGAAGAAATAAAAGACTCTTCTCTTCATTAGTCCTTAAAAGTGCACTGCTGCATATTATTTACACGCGTTGCAGGGCCGCTTAGTGGCCGCACCACATCTCCCATCTTTGAAGCTCATCATCAAGGAAGCCAAGGAGAAGGCTGTATCGCCATCTACTATACTAAAAGTATGTCGAAGCTGTTTCAGAAATAATTTATGTGAATAGTTTATACAACCTTTCATATCATATAATTTACCTTAAAATGTCCCGCTGGATTTCTTGCTGGTTCTTCCCTGAACTGAACAGACGTTTTTTCAAAAGCAGTGGTAAGAGTAGAAAACGATATTCAATAAGAATAGCATGTTACATGTTATATATTTAATAAAAAATATTCAATTCGATTCTATTGTCTGTAAGAATTTATAATTATAAACGGCTTAACGGTAATTAATGGAATCTTGCACACAAATATACTATGATACTCTTTTCCACGTAAAATATAAGTCACCGCGGAAATACCTAGACAAGTTTCTGTAACGCAATCAAAGTAGCGAATAAAAAGCAATATTATAAACACAAAATGCAAAAACTGACCACAGCACACACTACTCCATAGCTACCTATCCGATGTACTCGTATTGTACCTAACGCTCGTGCGATAAGATCGGAGCTGGAGGATGCAGTGTCAGAGTCAAAGACAAAGGCACAGTCCCGAACTAAATTTGAAACAAACAATTTGTTTTTGATAATTGATAGAATCAGGTGTTACTTTGCGGAAATCCGTTAAAATAAAAAGAAAGAAAACAACATGCCCGTGGAATATGCGGTATTACTCAGACACTGCCTTACATCTGGCTACCTATTGTGGAAGGAGGAGTTCTACAAGCAAGTAGGTGGTGTGGCGATGGGCTCATCTGTATCTTCCATTGTCGCCGACATATTCATGGAAGACTTTGAGGAGAAAGTCCTGTTTACTTCACCCATAAATCCAAGATTCTACATGCGGTACGTAGACGACACTTTCACCATTCTACTTTTAGATAAAGTAACTGCATTTTTAGACCATATTAACTCAATAAACTCTAAAATTCAGTTCAAAATGGATAGAGTATATTAATAGTTATTTTGCAACCATCCGTTCAATTAAATGAATTAAATGAAGTGTTTCGCCTCTACACGACACCTGAAGATGCCTCATGTAGAGGCGAAATACGTGTCGTATTATCGTCGATGATGTGTCCTTATTAGAAGACTGGTGTTGGGAGTAGTGGTGCTGGGAGCGGGTGCTCTTCAAACTAGGTAAGACACATCATTTCATTTAATTGAGCGGATGATTGCAAAATAACTATTAATATATTTTTTTTATAACTTGTTTTTGAGCAAATGTTAGCTTCATTTGGGACTTGTAGACCTAGTAACAGGTAACAACTACATAGATCCCACAGCTTGGTTCGTGCCTCCTCTCACTATTTCTTAATAATTTTACATACATAGGTACAGTCGCGAACTAAATTTGAAACCAACAATTTGTTTGTTTAGATCGCGACTAGTAGCCATAGTAACAGGCTACGTGAAACTCACATTTATAGGGGGATTTAAGGGCAAGGAAGGGGTTTTACCGTGGCAGCGTAAGTAAATACATCACCTCGATTTCGTCCTGTATGTGTCGCTAGAGACGACTATGGGAAATGCCAATATAATCTTATAGGTTCTGGTAGACGGCGTCATTTCTTTTACAGAAAAAGTGTGACAAATGAGCACGTAAGTGGATGCTGTGTCCCATAGATATCTACATTTATCTTCAATCAAGAATCAAAATGCAGATGCGTTGTCACCCCTGACGACTGAGATGGAATGCTTGGTTCCAGTAAAAAGGGTATCCGGTTTTCTACACTCACCATACGAAACACAGCAGCATTAAGCGGCTATTTTACGCTGGTATTCTGTGAGAGCGTGGTCCTACCCTAGTCGAGCCGATCCGTTCGTGCTGCAACCACAATATAACTGCAGCATGGCTCTACCACGTAAATAATATTGTTTTAAGACAAACGTAAAAATAATCCGACATAACATACGTAAAATATTCGGACTGGTGGCGCCGGGCGGCAGACTCAAAGGTGCGAGACATCTGGTATTGCAATCGTCGTTCAGTCTGCCAGGCGTGACAATGAAGAAATTTTCCTACTACGGGTGAAGCCCATCTCCAGCTGTGGACACTTTCAAGCTCTTGAAGGAGCAGAAGAAGAAGGGTAAGGAAGAGTGCAACGCGCTGCTACAATAAGAGTTAGGGGGCTTCACACATTTACTCTTTAGATTTAGTTGTAGTTAGATTTTCAACCGACTTCAAAATAGGAGGAGGTTCGTAATTCTACTGTTTTTTTTTGTGTCTGAGAACTTTTTCTAGCTAAACCGACTTTGATGATTCTTTATTTTTTTAAAGAGTGACTTCTTCCCATATAAATTCGATCAAGATGTGACCAGTAGTTTTTGAGTTATTCCTAATAATGCGTATTTAATTGACTTCTACTGCATTGATGATGTTCTCATTTTATTATATGTGTTGAAGTCGGTTGTACAAAACTTTTAATATTACCACTTGTAGTCTAGCATTTTAAAATAAGAGATATTCGTAGAGCCATGCTGCAGCTATATTGTAGTTGTATCACGAATGATCGGCTAGACCGGGGAAGAACCATGCTCTCACAGAATAGCAGCTTAATGGTGATGTTTCGTGTGGTGAGCAAAGAGTAACGAAGACTATTTTATTGGAAATCTCTATATAACTCAAGGGTGACAACGCATCTCCATTTTGATTCTTTTTCGAGGACAAATGTAGAAGTCTACAGCTCGCAGCACCCGCTTGCCATCAGGTGGACCATGTGCTCGATTTGTTAAAAGTTACAGCCTATATACGTACCACTGATGGGCACAATCCTCCTCTCATTTCCGGGAGGGTTTTAGGGCAAGGAAGTGGCGGACACTTCCTTGCCCTGCCCCAATGTGTTTTGGCCAACTTCATATATCTTCAAAATATTTTTTTGACTTTCATGTTTCCTCAGGTTATTTTCTTTCACCGCTGGACACGTGGTATATCAGCACTTAAAATGGCAATTAATAATTTCGTTGATGCCGGTGGGGATCGAACCCGGGTTGCTCGCGTATTTTGAAATTTACAGCGAGCTCGATTGTTACCTAAAAAATAAAGTTTTGTGCTACCGCGGCTCATTACAATGCTAACAAATAGGTAATTCTATTTGCGCCGTGAGCGTAACATAGGCAGTGTCGTAATTATATGGTTCGGATGTTAAATTATTACAAATAACGTACCTACATAGAGTCGCGTGCACATAGTTTCGCGTGCCGTCGCCATTGTAGAAATATGCGTACGCAGTTCGAAT
This sequence comes from Parnassius smintheus behrii, assembly GCA_036936625.1. Taxonomy (NCBI): domain Eukaryota; kingdom Metazoa; phylum Arthropoda; class Insecta; order Lepidoptera; family Papilionidae; genus Parnassius; species Parnassius smintheus. The sequence continues at coordinate 10,232,311 of JAUPFT010000013.1, forward strand.
GTGAATGAGCATAAGAAACTCCGACGTGTCAAATTTTTGCAACACACGGTGAACTATTGCTGATTTAAACGCTTTAAAAATAAAACTTTTAATGAAATAACTTTTCATTAAAAGTTAAATTTAGTTTGAGTTAGTTAAAAAGTTTTATTTTAAGAAAGAATTAAAAGATGATAATAATTACCACATAACAGCTTCTGTAGCCGGCGCGGCGCTGAGAACACTATCGGAGAACTAACTTCAGAAACTATGTGAAACAATATTTACTTTCTTTTCGGTATTTTGAAGTCAGTTTTACCTTTTGTTACTATTTTTTATTACTTTTGAGTGAAATAAAGATTATCACAAGCCTAAGATTTTAAACAATGTAGTCTAAATAGCTACATGTAGTCTAAACTGTTTGTTGTTTCGTCGTCAGTGTTTCACCCTTAATAAACGACGAATACATACATAAACACTCACGCCTGTCACATAGAGGGGTAGGCAGAGACTACAGACTTCCATTTGGCACGATCCTGACACACCTCTTTCGCCTCCTTCACATCCATACACCTACGCATACTTGCTCGTCGGTTAAGGGTACTCCTAATTTGGCCCGTTTTCAATAAATCACCAATTTGGTCGATAAATTTACGCCTAGGACGTCCCTTTCCGACTCTGCCATTCACTTCTGCAACATAAATTTTCTTTGTCACTCTTTCCTCATTCATTCTTTCCACATGACCAAAACACCGAAGCATTCCTTTCTTAATCCTGGTCACAACATCATCTTGCGAACCACACTCTTCTCTTATTACACAATTTCTTACCCTGTCGTTCAGATTCAGCCCTAACATACTCATTAACGACCGCATTTCTACTGCGTTGATTCTACTCTCGTGCTTCTTCTGCCACACCCAACTTTCACTACCATACGTTAAAGTAGGGACCAACACAGCGTTGTGAATTGCCATACGTACCTTTTTGACACATTTTGACTCTTCACAATGGGCCCCATTTACTCTATTTCCCGCATTCACTCGTCGTTCTATATCCTTATCATATCTCCCATCCCTGTTAAATACGCAGCCCAAATATACAAACTCATCTACTTGCTCGATCAACTCCCCTTCTATTCTTATTTCACAAATCGTTTTACTTTCTTCTCTTTCAAAAACCATAACCTTCGTCTTACTTGCGATCACTTTCATACCCCTTTCTTTTAATGATCTGTTCGTTAATGTAACCATCATTTGCAATTTGGCAGCCGACGACGCAAGGATAACTTGATCATCGGCGTACAAAAGGCATTTGACGATTAACTCACCCATTCTTAATCCGCATTCTTCAACTTTCAAATTTTGCAAACAACTGTCCATAAATAGGTTGAACAGCCACGGGAAAGCCACACAGCCTTGTCTGATATCTTTATGGATGTCAAACCAGTCCGAGTAGACCCCGTTGATCCTAACACAAGCACTAGAGTCCCTATAGAGAGACTCCAATGCCTGTATCAAGCCAGCGCTCAACCCAAATGAGTTCAGTGTTTGCCATAGCACATCCCTATCCACTCTGTCATAGGCCTTTTCCAAGTCCATGAACGCACAAGAACCCTTTTGGTTTTTGGCCAAAAACTTCTCCGCGATCATGCGCATGGAAAAGACTTGATCTGTACATCCCATTCCCTTTCTAAATCCCGCTTGCGCATCCCAAATTTTTCCATCAGTTTCTTTCATGACCCTTTCAATCTGTACCTTAGCATACAGTTTTCCCACAATGCTGAGAAGGCTGATACCACGGTAGTTTTTACAGTCCTGCTGCGACCCTTTTCCTTTATATACTGGGACTATCACGGCTTTGCACCAGTCTACCGGTACCCGCTTCAGTTCCCAGCATAAATTAAACAAGGTGTGCAGCAGGCCTGCCACGACTTCTGCTTCAGCCCATATCGAGTGAAACTCTATCATACATTTCGAGTGAAACTCTATCATATCCGGCAGCCTTACCTGCTTTCATGCTTTTTATTGCTTTCATTATTTCATCTATACTTATCACGCTACCTCTTTCCTCTTCTTTCGGAGTTTCTACTTCACTTAGTACACACGTTGTCTTCTCACTCATAAACACGCTTTCAAAATATTCCTTCCATCTCTTTAAACTCAAAACTTCATCATTCAGAATTTTCCATTCACAGCCATTCTCGTCTCTTATAACATTCATTATAGGCTGTTTTGAATGTCCCCTGGAAGTTCTTACAAGTTTCCAGAACATTTTAATATTTGCCTGGAAGTTATCCGATATTCTTCTATCATTCTTATCCGGTCTTTCTTGCTTTTTTCTTTCAACTACTTCTTTTACTCTCTTATTAAGATGTCTAAAGACTGCCTTTTTTCTTTCAATATCATCATTCTTACCGCTAGAATTACCAGCCTTTGTTGCTAGTAAATCTAGCCATGCTCTCTTCTTTGCTTCAACTTCCGTACGCATCTCATCATCCCACCATAACGTATTATTTTTCCTTTCATTCTTTCTCTTTCTAACACCACATACTTCGGTAGCTGCATCCACTAAACCTTTCTTTACATTTTGCCATACATTCTTAAAGTCTAACTCCTTCATACATAATTCATCCAAACCACTTATATTTTCTTTCAGTCTACATTTGAACTTGTGTTTCTCACCTTCATCTTGTAACCTTTCTGTTCTAATACGCTGTAAGCAGTGGTAGACACAGATGATCGATGGCGCCAACGCCTGAATAGACCATTAATTCGGCATAAAACCAAATGATGATCCGTTCCTACGTTAGAACCCCGGTAAACCACTGCGCTCCTCAATCTTTCATCCACAATTATGAAATCTATCATGCTTCTATCGTCACCTCTTTCCCAAGTATACATGTGAATCCTCTTGTGGCAAAAGCAAGTGTTCGTCACAAAAAGATTCTTTTCCATACATACGGTGAGGATTCTTTCACCATTCTCGTTTATACTTTCATCATCAAACGTTCCCAATATCCTTTCATAACCAAGCCTCCTCACCCCAACCCTTCCATTAAAATCTCCTAGCATAATAATATTTTCATTCCCCTTACACTTCATTAACACCATCCTTACCATTTCCCAAAACTGCTCTCGGATATAAGTGGGCTTAGACATGTCTGGGGCGTAGACTCCTAACACAAACAACTTCTTTAAGCCCACTTTCATTCGTATCCATAGCAGTCTTGGGCTTACACATTCATACTCTTTCACACATTGGCCCATTCTTTCTGAAAGGATGATACCTACTCCCTGGCATGCCCGCTCGATCTCGTCTACACCAGACCAGTATGCGGTATACATGCCATGTGTAGTGACATCCTTCCCCTTCCTTTTCGTGTCATTTACACATAACACATCTATTCCTCTATCATACATCATATCGCATACTTCATCCGTTTTATCATCGGCATTCAGCCGCTTGGTCAAAACTTTCAACTCGAGACTACTTTAGGGCGAAAGGGGAAAAGCCACGCTACAGCCATATTATGGTTATGGCACGAATGGGTCGGCTCGACCTCGTGTTACATTAGGTCATCACTCCATCCAGTGGGGGAGAGAGTTCTAACTATTAATAGTAATTATTGTGACCCTAAATTTTTAAATGGATGAAAATAGGAAACTATAATATTTTCCCCCAAGCGTTTTTTAATAAAACATTTAAGTAAAAAAAAAACATCGAGAGAGACCAGTTACTACCCCGTATGCTTTTAATAAATTTCACATGTTCCATAAAATAAAAGTATGACACAACTCAAGAAACAAAAGGGAAACAGTGAAAGTTCACCTAGCTACCTAGTATATCGTAATCGATATTCATGAAAAAAAAGAGTGCTTGTAATTCGGTATGCAGATATGATATACATAGTAGGGCACGCGTCGGTATTACTTACTTAAATTTTAATCACAATATCAGTCTATTTCTATGTACATATATTTAAATTAAAACTTCAAAGCATGAGCTGTAAGTGAGCGCGAAGTAATAGGTATTTATTGTTATTATTAAATGTGTAAAGACACAGTGCTCCGTACCAAATTTAGAAAAAGAAACACTTATGGAATCACATCGATATTGGTCCCTCGGTAAGGTTTATCTGTGATTCAGGTGTTTTTTTTAAATACTGAAGTGACATACAAAGATACAGTCTACCTGAGGGTAAGAGGATATTGCAGCCCATGAAACCTGCAGTTAATTTCAACAGCTACAGGCTCGCTGTGAGACACCCTCTGTGAACTAAGATGGAATACCTCACAGCCTGTATCTGACCCACTATACCCGACGGCAACACAGCAGTGGTACCAACGCAGACAGACTCCTAGGCAGTAAAGGATTGCTACCGCCTAGTGACGAGCATCCACTCACTATCAGGTACGTTGTGTGCTCGTATTACGTCATTGAATATCTACTAATTTATTTTATAAGTAATTAATTAAAATTAATTTAATGGTTTTAAATAAGCATATGAGACCAGCCATAATTTTTTTCTCCTAATCATATTTTGTATGCTGTGGCCAATAGACATCTACATTTATCATCGATTAAAGATAAAAATGTAGATGCGTTGTCAGTTGTCACCTCTGAGGACTTTTCCAATGGTCTCCGAATTTCTACACTCACTATACGAAACACATCATAATTAAACTGCTATTTCATTTTATAGTATTCTGTGAGAAAATGGACCTTCCCCGGTGGAGCCAACCCGTTGGTGCTACAACCATAATATTATAACTCCACAGTAGGCAGTATAAGGGCGTCAGTAACCTAACGGCAGGGCGCGGACTGCGAACTCAAAAGATCGTGGGTTAGAATCCACCAATCGTCTACTGCCGTGAACCACTCCTAACACAAGTATTTTAAGCTTATCAAGTGTGGTTAATAGCGATATTAGTAGTGCTAAAAGCCTAGCATTTAAAAAAAAGTAGTATTTAAAAAAATAAAAAAATTGCAGCGTGGTTCTATCACGTAAAAAAGTATATTAAAACCATCTACATTTAGGTTTTGTATGTCTCTACTTTATGGTAGTTTTTGTTGTAATTTGCATTATTACCTTGTACGAATAGCCCAAACCAAATTTATATTAAGTTGTAGATTGTGATTCTCATAAGTGAATGTAAAATTCACTACAGACTAATCACAATCTGATGAATAAATTTCTTAAACCAGATTTTCCTTACGTAGTGTGCTATGTATAATAAATATTAAACACAAATATTGTAAGTGGCTACATCAACTTCTAGACATTGTTTCCCAAGTATTAAAACAGAGGCATAGACCCTATATTTGAACAGAAACGAGTAGGTAATAAATGCATCTACTAATGTATATAATATTCTATTCTTCTCAGCATCTGTGTAGTCACGAGACACCTACAAGATTAAACGTTTCTGATGAACGCTGCAACACCAGGGGGACTGCAGATGCGTTGCCGGCCTTTTACAAAGGAATAGGCTCTTATCTTGAAGGTCCCTAAGTCGTATCGGCCCGGAAATGTTTATTCCACAAGGAAGTTGTGCGAGGAAGAAAACTTTTTTTAAATCGCACGGTGGTGGACCGCCAGTCATCCAGATGGTATGGATGGTATCGCGTGTTTTGTCGCGATGGGCGATGGTAAAATTGTGCGGCTGGAATTCCTCAGAGCATTCCCCGGGGTAGATGCGATAAAATACGCAAAGAGATGCAACATCTCTTCGAAGTGCCATATAGTCAAGCCGATCGGAAAGAGCTCGGTGATTCGAACAGCTCTGCGCTGGATGTGATCAAATGGAAGAAGCTGGCACTGAGGAGCTCCTTTCTCAGAGTTTCTTATTTTTCAGTTTTCTGATGTCCCTAACATCTTCAACGTTGTTTATATAAATACACAGAGCATTCTGGCCCACATCCCCGATATGCTGACGACTTTTACTTGTAAATATATACATGCTGTTCTTATCTCTGTATCGCAGCTGAAGCCATGTCTTCCTTCCACCTGTTACAACCTTCCTGGCTTCCAACTAATTCGAAACGAGGTGTAGCCATTTATCTACGTTCACGATAATTATAAATATAGTTTTATATATAGATAGAGTAGTTATTGTAAATAGAGTTTCATATATAAGTTTATTTATCGATATATCGAAAACTCGAAAACCCGATATTTTCAAAAATATTAACAGTCTTAGTTTAAAGTTTAAACTAATCAGTTAGAATGGCCAGTTGAACTGACCGTGTGTGTCGTCCATAAGGTGAAAATCTGCCTTCTGACTACTTTAATAAACTGCTTCGTTATCACTGAGAAATTCTCATTCCCTATGATCTATGGCACCGTCACCAACACCGCTCTCCTTGCCGGTCCTTCTCTCGTAATTCCACCTTGACTGCGGACGGCGTAGAAAGAAGACACCCCACCCCAGTCTACCAACTCGCATTATTCGTCTTAATATTATGTCATGTGGTGTTATTATATTCTAAATGTTGTTCATCGATTTGTCGTGCGATAGCACTATTTTAGCAGTACCCAACCCACCGTACAGATGAAAAAAATTAAGATGGCTGGCCGAGGAGAATGACCCGATGTAGCTACTTCGGTTGTATATTGGTAGACTGCTGCGAGAGCGGTATCCTCTCCCCTTAGCGCCGTCGCCGAGGTAGAGTTGCGTTAGAAGAGGAGTGTTGGTATGGGGATGCCCCAATCGCCCTATCATCCGCGAGTCTGGTGGGGCCGTACCGCTTATGTGGTGGTAGTGGGGCCACGGGGAGGGTGGAGTGCCAGTATAACGATGCGTCATTCACCTGTACCAGATCCAGTGACGGATTATCCTTAAGGCAAACTATACGTACTACAGTGGTGGACGCCAAGCATCCAGATGGTGTGGATGGTATCGGGACGTTTGCCGTGTAGTGCGTTCACGAAATTTGGCGGCTGGGATTAATCCGAACAATTCCTCAGAGCACTCCCCGTGATAGATGCGATAAAATACGCAAAGAGATGCTACATCTCTTCGCAGCGCCAGTGAATCGAGCCGATCGGAAAGCACTCGGTCGTCGACGATTCGAGCTGCTCTGCGCTGGATGCGGTCAAGTGGAAGGAGCTGGTACTGGGGAGCCCCAGCCCAGAGATGGGAACAGTATTCCATGTGCGGCCGAACCTGCGCCTTGTAAAGTTGCAGGCGGTGTGCCGGCATGAAATACTGTCCCGCTCTGCTGAGCACGCCAAGCTTTTTAGAGGCCAATTTGGCCTTCCCTTCCAAGTGACCACGAAACTGCACGTCACTCGATATGTCGACGCCGAGGATTCCGATACTGGCTGAGGCAACAAGGGGAGTGCCTTGAAACTGAGGGGATACGACAAAGGGGTTCTTTTTAGCGGTTAACGCGCAAACTGGTGTCTTCTGGGGGTTAAACTGGACTAGATTTAGTCGTCCCCAATCCGAGACTCTGTTCAGCAAAGACTCGACTTCAGACACAAGTTTGTCCCGGCACTCGGAGACGTTTTCCCGAGAAATATTGGCTCGGCCGGTGTAAAGAGCATCACCAGTGCTGTCATCTGCATAGCAATGAATGTTACGGGTATGCAACATATCATTGATATGTAGAAGAAACAGCGTTGGCGATAGCACGCAGCCCTGTGGAACACCAGCATTAATAGGCTTGCAATCGGAGCTTGCACCGTCGACAACGACCTTGATGCTCCGATCTGCAAGAAAGCTGGTGATCCAATCGCACAATTTACTGTACGTTTCACAAGGAGTTTTCTTCCACGTACAACCTCTCTGTGGAATAGTTTACCACCGGCGATTTTTCCGGACCGATACGACCTGGGGACCTTCAAGAAAAGAGCTTACTCCTTTCTAAAGGGCCGGCAACGCACCCGCAATTCTCCTGGTGTTGCGGTTGATCATGGGCGGCGGTAGTCACTTAACATCAGGTGAGCCGCATGCTCGTTTGCCCCCTCTTCCATTAAAAAAAAAAATCTGCCTAGGGGCGAAAGGTTACAAAAGGGCGCGCGCAGATTTTTTAATGGCAAAATTACAAAAGGGCGCGCGCGGATTTTTTAATGGCAAAATGTACCTACTTACTTATATAGTTTAAAAATCATACTTCCTGTAGAGATTCCTACTTCGCCATTTTTCATCCACGACCGCCTGTTAAGGGTACACGTGTTGTAATTATTTTGCAACGAAACTGGTAAACTAGTAACAATTTATAATATATGGCCGTCAGAGGTGCACCGATGAAGTGCTAGCCTAGGACACTGTCAAACTTTAATCCGCCTCTGGAGTCAGCAAAGTTTCCGTGATCTTGGTTTTACCTGGCCCTTTATGGCCTCCGCGTATCGGAAAGAGGGGGTCCATTGTCGCGGAGAAAGGCTCGCTTTGTGTTGTGGTGCTCCTTACCTGATGCGATCAATGTTGGTGGAGCCTTGGATGTAATGCAAGAGCAGTCCCATGGCCATGCCAATATGCGGCGAAGGTAGACCACCATGGAGTTTAGCTGTGGCGAAGCCTCGCGAGGAAAAAGTAAATTTTTTAAACTTTGTTGAGAAAATACACAAGGTCAAGAGCGTCTTTCGGACTTATCAATTATCGCAATTGAAAAACGGTTATTGGTACAATTAAAATGTTCACCAACATTTTACGTGGACGTAATTAAATATTTCTTTAAGAAAGAGAGACCATTCAATTTAGAATTTAAATAATTAGTTTTTTTTTTAATTTTGTACATAGTCTGTTTGTACTTTGTTCATGTATATAGTATTGAGTGTAAATATCTTTTTTTTTCGCTCAAGCAAACCCAAACGGCTTTTTTCAAAGCCACCGAAGTTATGCATTGCTGATATGTCATACAATCTATCTAGCAGTTGTATGCCTTCTGTGTGCTTTGTTAAACACGTCCTCGATAGCACGATGAAACTGAAGAATGGAGACAGATCAAGATTGGTGTATTTTTATAAAACTGCTAAATACAACAAAACCGTATCTTGGGCTTGCTCTAGTTTGGAGCCCTAGCTTCGCCACCTGGAGTTTAGTCGGTGTAAGTTCGTTATAACCCATCCTTGCTATATTTCCAGTAAAAAAGTGTAGATAAGTATAAGGTTGGTGTGGGTTGATTACTACGATTCAACCACGGCTTTAAACCGCTTTAAATCCTACTCTCTAAGGGTTTTTGGAGTATCGGATAACCGCATAGAGCTTGCATGGAGCTACAGAGGGAGTATACATAGGTAAAAAAGATAATAACTTTGTTTTATACTATTTATTATCATGTAGCAAACTAATGTGTTTCTTATCAAGCACTGATACCTACATTATTAAAGCCATCGCTTTTAGCAGGAACACGACAAAATGGAGTGTCGGAAACGCGTCACAACATGGAGTTCGATCGCTAAACACGAATTCACGAAACCGAGCATACACATTAGCTGGTAAATTGTACATGTATTGTTACAATGTATTGTGTAGCCTTTGTGCTGACTTCACTTATTTAAATAAAACCTTATTTATTTGGTACAAGGTTTGATATATATTTACACCTTTATTCATTAACATATTAGGTATCATCTTTTCAATCGATGACGCTATGCAAATTTCTTTTGTTTGCATAAAAATGCAGAAATAAGACAAATCGGAATCGCTTAAATTCGTGATCGTTTTTAGGTATTTTGACACTACATCCTTAATACTTAAATGTGATATAATCAAATATTGGGTAGGAGTAGGACTTTGATCGAAATATCGCTTACTTATTCCTGTATATACTCTTTGCTTACTTATGAGGATGAGGATGTCAAATGGAGTCAACGTCAAACAAGTCAAATATTCAAAACATAAACGAGTCATTTCATCTTAGTCCTCAAAATGACAAAACATATATATTTTGATTTATCAAGGATAGATGTAGATGTCTATGGGCCACAGCATTCAATTACCATCAGTTCACAGAGCTTTTCACCCTTATTTTACAAAAGGTACATACAAAGACTTTTTTTAATTTTATTTTTATAGAAGAGTGGGCAAACGAGCATGCGGTTCACCTGATGTTATGTGATTACCGCCGCCCATGATCAACTGCAACACCAGGGGAATTACGGGTGCGTTGCCGGCCCTTTAGAAAGGAGTAAGCTCTTTTCTTGAAGATCCCTAGGTCGTATCGGTCCGAAAAAATCGCCAGTAGTAACTATCCCACAGAGAAATCGTACGCGGAAGAAAGTAAAAGTTCAAGCAAATAATTTAGATAGCCTTTTTTTTGGTTCAAAAGTCCACTGCAGATTATAGACCTCCCCCAACTTCGTAGGCCTCTGCCATAAATTGCTTCATAGGGAAGATTTTGCCATAGTTACCACACTAGGCAGGCGGTTGACAGCTGCAGTTTTTATTTTTTTATACCTAAAATCTTATACTTACCTTACCCTTCCGACCGGCAGTGTGATTGTGTAATTCTAGTGGGAATCGTAATCGTGAGCTGTGTGTGTGCGGGTGCGTGTGCGTGTGTATGTGCGGGTGAGTATGCATGTGCGGGTGTGTGCGAGGTGAAAGCATAGAACCAATATGTTTTTGTTTGTGAGGTAATAATGTGTGTCGCAACTTAACCTATTGTCAAATTAGTAGCAATGAATTTTTTATTTTTAGTTTTTCTTCTTAAGTATAGTTTTTTTTAATATTACTTACTAATATTAGTACTTTAATTGTAAACTGAATGCTAATGATAAGATAAAAACAATTCTAAAACCTCTGACAGCTTTTTTGAATTTAACCTTGGACGTGCAAAAAGGGTCAATGCTAGAGGAATATTTATTGTTTGTTCTTATTACTCTTTTATTAACAAAGTGCTTACCATATTTTGAGTAAGTCAGTGTCTTGTGGTTACCAAAACTCATATGTGTAGGTACTAGGTACTATTGTGGTGTACACATGAGTTCCAGTTGTCGTCGCTCGGGTGTCCCGGATAATTGAATCGTAAGAATCTCTTCTGTATTCTTGCTATGACTACGAGGGCGGCACTGTAAATTTCGGGAATCAAGGAAGTGACACAACATTACTATTTAAAAATGTATTTATTGCTTTTTGAAGTATTCTCCGCGAAATTTGATACATTTTTCCATACGATGGAACCAATCGTTGAAGCAACCATTCCATTCGGAAGTTGGGGGTCTCCAAAATGGCCGTTTTGTAGGCGTCCACAGCTTCTTGAGGTGATGAAAATCTCTGTCCACGCAATTTATTCTTTATTTTAGGGTGTTCGCGCCACTTTGCATTCGCTTAACGCTTATAAGGGATTCGTTAATTATTATCCAATAAGATTACTGCAAAGCCCATTTTCGGTTTCCTATCTACCGCTTTATGCCCAGCATGTGCATTCGTGTGTTAACGGGCTCACACAAGTTGAGAAGACACGCAATCAACCGCACCGCTTATATCTCACATCATCGCTCCCGCCCTTGTGTAATTTGGATATTGAATTATACAAGCATATAGTAAAAAGTATAGACATTTGCAATAACGCTATATTTCGTGATTATCTGTGAAGTTGATAAGTGTGAAGACAGCCGGCAGCCATCGAGACACGAGGCAGATCAGCGGAAGTCCAGGTGGGTGCACATGCATTCCTTCACGTCCTTCCTATATCCCGAATTCAGGGGATTTGCAGTATCACGAATAAATTAAATTCCATTCACCGCTCGCACCGCGCTTATATACAGTCCACTATTCTATTAAAATTAATTGCCGCACCGCATAACATTATTTAATACATTTGAACCAGCAGTTTGGTGGTTGAAGGCCAAACGCCAATATCCACCATATATTTTTGGTCACTTCGGGCGGGATTAAATTAACCTTTAGGCCCGGAGAAGTAAATTAATTTTTTTATATATTACAAAAAATTATATACGCATATATTATTAAATCATAATAAATTGTAGTTCTAATTATACTAACTACAATATTTATTTGTCCCGCATCGCTTATTACACGTATTATAATACCTTTGTAACGCATACCACACCGCTTCATTATTCCATTAATGATATTTTTCTTGTTGATTAACCGCCATCTTTCTAGTAACGCGAGATTGCTTCGTTCCCCAGTTAGCTAATTCTACCGTCACTTATCGCAATAATTTTGGTCCGCATTTGTTTGTTGAAAATGACGACGAGAAGCAAAGAATCTAAACTGGTTTCGGATGAAGAAGTTAGTTTAAAAATTATTATCGCTAAACGTAATTTTATTTATTATTATTATTTATTTTATTATTTTATTTATTATTTTATATTTACAAACAATTACAAAAAATTTACGAGACCTCAAAGGGCGCATTTAATTCCTTAGACGAGCAGAATTTATTTCTTAGCATCGCTTCGAATATAGAACAATTACGTAGTGAGTTTCAAGAAGTTCTAGATAACTATTGTTACGAGCTTGAGGTTCGTGACAATAAAAGTTGCCGATAAAATTAGCTAAATTCACACTTTACACAAATTAAAACTTAAAACACTAATAATTAAACACACTAATTCACTTAATTCCGCTCCGAAGCTTCGCTCGTATCGCCAAATCAACACTGCCCCGATCGCATCTTGCAGCGCCTATTTATATAAATTAGCAAAATATCCAGAATGTTCAAGTAAACACGCGCAAGGTACCGAGAGTTCGAGTTTTAAACTTCAAGAAGTTTAGTTCTTCGGTTCGAGACTAGATGGCGCTAGTGCGCCGATTTGAGCGCGTAACACTATAATACTAAACATTTAAAATTAAACCCTAATGCAGACGTTGATTACGAGGCTTGGAACTCATTTGAAGATTTATATAGTCGTATTAAGTGCCAAATTACGAAAATATCCACATCGCCTTCCACTGTTACGTTAGAAAATAGATTTCCTACTAAATTAAAAACTTCACTTCCGCCAATTGAATTAATGTCATTTAACGGAGACATACGCCAGTGGTCCATGTTTTATCAACAATTTAAGACATTAATTCACGACAATTTACAATTAACTGATGCCGAACGTGTTTATTATTTGGTTAACAAATTGAGTGACAGGGCGTTTTCAGTTTGTGCCGGGTTAGCACCTACCGCAGAAAATTATTCCATTATTTGGAATGCGCTTATAAGAAGATATAATGACGAACGCACACTCGCATCTACGTATATTAACCAACTATTGAATTTAACACAGGTGAACGTAAACACAACAGGAGGTTATCATAAATTTATGGACAAATTTGATGCTTCAATTAATGCTCTAAAGCAATTAAAAATTGAGGACTTAGCTGATTTTTTGTTTTTAAATATTGCACTTAGAAAATTAGATCATGACACTGTTAAGTCATTTAAAATGTCTTGTCGCACAATTAGCATACCAAACTACGCCTCTTTAGTACAATTTTTATACGAACAGAATAGGGTTATATGCCATACATTTAATAATTCGCATACTTTATCTACATCCAATAATAATCTAAACAAATCACTTTCAAATAAATTTAGTAAAACATTTATTAATACTGATCCTTCGCATTCATGTATCTTTTGTAAATCAGATGATCATGAACACTTGTATGTTTGTCCACGCTTTTTAAAATTAAATACACAACAACGTTACGATATTATTAAACAAAACAATCCTTGTATTAATTGTTTAAGTAATAAACACTCGACTTCTTTTTGTAAATCGAAGCGTAAGTGTATATACTGCGCGCGGCGCCACCATTCTTTAATTCATTCTGACCCGAATCAGAATGGCTCTAAGACTGCTTTTCGTAGTAGCAATACGTTACACTCAGAGGTTGTGCAGACGCGTAACGCTAATGCACGCAGCGCGCATTCGATTAATTACCGCGCAGTTAACGATAATAAGGTAAATTCTTCTGTCGCTCACAATTCGAATACGGAGGAAAATGAAAAAACACCTACCTCTTCATGTAATATTTCTCGCGATTATAGTACTCTCCCGCGCTATACTACTTTATTGGGGACTGCAAAAATAAAGGTCGTAGATAAGTACGACAATGAACATTTTATTCGGTGTTTAGTTGACCCCGGATCCCAAAGCGACTATATTACGAAGGATTGTTGTAAACGCTTATTTCTTTCAGTTTCGAATAAAAATCGTTTTACCGAAGTACACGGGATCGGTGGTGTGTCCCAAAAGATTTTAGGAGTCACTTCACTGCAGTTCACGTCTCGTTTTAATGATAACAAATTTTATTATATTGAACCATTAGTTGTTCCGACCATCACGGGTCAGTTGCCAGATTCGATAGTAGATGTTTCAAAAATTCGCTATTTAGATAAAATACGCTTAGCAGATAATCAGTTTTATCAACCTGGGTCTATAGATATTTTATTGGGGGTTAATACCTACATAAAACTTTTGTCGCCGGAAAACTTAATTCATTCGCAATGGCCTAGTGCCATAGAAACATCACTCGGATATATTATTATGGGTGATGCTGAAGTCGCTATATCACATCATTCCCCGCGTTCATTTGTTTCCTGTTCTTACGATACAAATTTAAATCAAAATTGTCTTAATGATATAATGGAAAAATTTTGGAAAATTGAAGAACTTCCGCAAAAAATATATTTGAGCCGTGATGAGCAGGAATGTGAAGACATTTATACTTCTACTACTTACCGCCAAAACGACGGACGGTATGTGGTCGCCCTGCCATTTAAGAAAAGGCCCGACATATTGGGTGACTCTTTAATGAATGCAAAAAAACGCCTCTTACTTTTGGAAAAACGCTTTAACAAATATCCCGATCTTCGCGATCAATACAATGTTGTTATAAGGGAATACATTAATAAGGGTATTATATCCGCTGTTTCTGATAATGATTGTATACAGCCTTCTTTTTATTTGCCGCATCACCCTGTCGTACGGAATGATAAAAGTACAACGAAGTTGCGCATCGTTTTAGAATAGAATAGAATAGAATAGAATAAGTAATTTATTGTGCTAGTTGTAGGTTTAAGAGATTTAACACTATAAAAATAATTAAGTATCACCACAACCTGCCTAGATAAGGCTTACAATATTATTAAAATTATGGAACTTAAAACATCATCTCATTATTCATTAAATCAAATCAAATAACACGGATAATAAAGCATAATGTCATACAATGAATTTTAACAGACGTGAATTATAAATAATAATATCAAAAGTACAATGGAATTATACCAGTGTAATCTAAGTCTATGAATGGAATATTGATATATCAAAATACATGTAAGCTTATAACTAAAACGTAGTGATTTGAATACTCTTTGCTTAAAACATAATTCAGAAAATATTTCAAATGTCAATTAATTTAAAATGTAAGTTTGTAGCTCAAATAATCTTTTAAGGAATAAAAACATCTTTCAGTCAATAATTCTAATAATTTATTCTTAAATTTTTTTATTTCTAATTCTTTTAATTTGTCAGGTAGATGATTATATATTTTTGGTCCTAATGCATAAAAACTTTTTGAGAAAAAGGCTGTCCTAGATGTGTGAAACGGTATAACAGTAACATTACTCTTTGCTTGCCTCGGGTGCTTAGCAATGTGCGGGTTAAAATAATGTAAATTGTAAATTAAAATAATGTAGACGCTAGTGCTAAGTCGGATAACGATATTTCTTTGAATGACATTTTGCACACCGGGCAAAATTTACAAACAGACATATTTAATATTTTATTAAACGTTAGAGTTCGCATCGCATTCTTTGCAGATGTTAGGCAAATGTACTTGTGTATCGAAGTCCAAAAATCCCATCGCGCTTTTCAACGCATTTTATATCGGTTTTCTACAGAAGAAACTATACGAACATATGAATTTAATCGCGTCACATTCGGATTACGCTCTTCCCCTTTCCTCGCACTTCGCACTTTACGCCAGTTAGCCGCTGACCAAAGGGAGTCCTATCCCCTTGCTGCTTCTGTAGTGGAAAGGGATATTTATATGGATGACCTCGTTTCCTCCGCGCCTTGCGTCAACAACGCAGTCAACACCGCCACTCAACTTATCCAAATGTTTCGCGTGGTGGATTCGATTTGGTTAAGTGGACAAGTAACTGCAAGGAGCTTTTACAACATATACCAGCATCACATCGTCAACAAGACTCGGTATCATTTGATGATAATGACATTATAAAAATTTTAGGCCTTCGTTGGTATCCCGCTACCGATAAGTTTACCTTTCTTGTTTCGCCGCCACCGGTCACTTGTACCAAACGCGCTATCCTCTCCGCAACCGCTAGCTTGTACGATGTTTTAGGACTTGTCGGTCCAGTAATACTTTACGCCAAATTATTAATTAAAGCCTTGTGGGTTCTTAAACTTAACTGGGATGAGACTCCACCCACTAATATTGTCAATACATGGCAGCGATATATATCAGAGTTACCTTTAATCTCACATTTACAGATTCCACGTCATATCGGCGTAAATGAAAAATCCCATGTGTCGCTACTAGCCTTCGCCGACGCTAGTGAAAAAGCTTACGGGTGTGTCATCTATTCGCATGTTGTTAACGGAAATAATCCTCCAATTATAACGCTCCTATGTTCTAAATCTCGGGTGTCCCCATTAAAGGTTATAACTTTAGCCAGGCTTGAGTTGTGTGCCTTGGTTTTGCTCGCTAAGTTATCACGCACCGTTTACGATTCGTTGTCATTGAGGCATCCGATCGACAACATTTATGCGTTTTCAGATTCGGAAGTCGCGCTCTGTTGGGCGTGTTCTTCACCGCATAAGTTCAACACCTTTGTTGATAACCGTATTTCGCAAATACAGTCCTATTTATTACCGGATAACTTTTACCACATCGCCGGCTCGGAAAATCCTGCAGATCATATTTCGCGTGGACTGTTACCCTCAAAAATTTTAAATTGTCACCTTTGGTTACATGGGCCTTCGTGGGTTTCCTTGCCGTGTAAAGAATGGCCTGTACAAAGGTTCGCATCAACTCATATCAGTTTACCAGAAGAAAAGACTGTGTCGCTTGGAGTCAGTGACAAGGAAGAAAACCCATTTATCTCGTTAAGCTTAAAATTTTCTAATTGGAATAAGTATTTACGATCCGTTGTTTACGTTTTAAGGTTTTTAAACAGATTACCGCGCATAAATAAAATTATAACCGCATCCGACATAGAGATTTCTGAAATCACAGTTATTAAAATTGTGCAAGGCATCGCTTTCGCCGAAGATATAAAAAATATTAAAAAAGGACAACTATGTTCATCAACATTACGAAGGTTATCGCCATTTATCACGGACGATGTACTTCGAGTAGGTGGTCGGTTAGATTATTCGTCTTTATCGGATTCCTAAAACCACCCAATATTGCTACCAAAAAAGGGGCATATTGTTGATCTTATAATTGATTATTATCACTATAAACATTTCCACGCTGGTCCTCAGTATTTACTTGCTGCATTACGGGAGAAATATTGGATATTATCAGCTCGCCGTGTAGTGAGATACCGCATTCATAGGTGTAACATTTGTTTTCGACATAAACCCAAACCTATTTACCCCATGATGTCTGCCTTGCCTGCTTGCCGCCTAGAGTAGTGTAATGCGTTTACACACACAGGTGTGGATTTTTCGGGCCCACTTTATATCACATTGACGCGTAAACGTGGTATACGAAGCCAGAAGGCTTATTTATGTTTATTTATATGCCTCGTTACTAAGGCAGTGCATTTAGAATTAGCGTCTGATCTAAGTTCGGCAAGTTTTTTAGACGCTTTTAAGAGATTTATCTCTCGTAGAGGTCCGTGTCGATTTATATACAGCGATAACGGTACTAATTTTGTCGCCTCGCGTTCATATTTACATGAATTACATGGTTTTTTAAGATCAGAAGAATATTATAAGGCTATCAGTCAGGAGCTCACTGATAATCGCATTGTTTGGAAACTCAACCCTCCAAGCGCTCCACATTTCGGGGGTTTGTGGGAGTCCAATATTAAGGTTGTAAAAACCCATTTGTTTCGCGTAATAGGTAAGCAAATCCTCACGTATGAAGAAATGCTTACTACTCTTTGTCAGATCGAGTGTATCTTAAATTCTCACCCGCTTTATGTATTAAGCAGTGATCCATTGGAACCTACCGCACTTACACCCGCACATTTTCTAAATTTAAAACCACTTGAATGCTTACCAGCTGCAGATTTAAGCAAGGAACGTATTAATCTGTTATCACGCTTTTCTTTAATAGATTCTTTAGTTCAGTCCTTTTGGAAACGCTTCAGATTCGAATACTTACATACATTACAGAGTAGAGTGAAGTGGAATAAGAACTCTACTGCCATTTCTGTAGGGACGATTGTTCTAATAGACGTGGATAATACTCCACCGCTTCAGTGGCCTCTAGGCGTTGTCACCGAATTGTTTCCCGGTAAGGATGGTGTGGTACGCGTTGCGCAAGTTAAACTTAAGAATTCCACGTTAAAACGCCCTCTTATCAAACTGTGTCCTTTACCAACACAGTGATTAATATAGTTAATTATGCATTATCGTTTATATATTTAGTTTAATTCTTAGGTCATAACGTCGCTTCATTTCGCTTCTATATACGTATTTATCTATATATATCTATATTTTTATACTTTACTTGCTAGTTGAGGATACCTGAAGACCGGGGGGGTGTTCGCGCCACTTTGCATTCGCTTAACGCTTATAAGGGATTCGTTAATTATTATCCAATAAGATTACTGCAAAGCCCATTTCCGGTTTCCTATCTACCGCTTTATGCCCAGCATGTGCATTCGTGTGTTAACGGGCTCACATAAGTTGAGAAGACACGCAATCAACCGCACCGCTTATATCTCGCATCATCGCTCCCGCCCTTGTGTAATTTGGATGTTGAATTATACAAGCATATAGTAAAAAGTATAGACATTTGCAATAACGCTATATTTCATGATTATCTGTGAAGTTGATAAGTGTGAAGACAGCCGGCAGCCATCGAGACACGAGGCAGATCAGCGAAAGTCCAGGTGGGTGCACATGCATTCCTTCACGTCCTTCCTATATCCCGAATTCAGGGGATTTGCAGTATCACGAATAAATTAAATTCCATTCACCGCTCGCACCGCGCTCATATACAGTCCACTATTCTATTAAAATTAATAGCCGCACCGCATAACATTATTTAATACATTTGAACCAGCAGTTTGGTGGTTGAAGGCCAAACGCCAATATCCACCATAGGGAAAGTATAGAAATCATTAGGGCTTAGGTCGGGGCTGTACGGTGGATGGTCTAATAATTCTATGTTTTCTTGCTCTAAAAACTCTTTTGTTCTGTGCGCGGTGTGAGAACTCGCATTGTCGTGATGGAGGATGATGCGGCGGTTACAGTTCTCTTTACGGAGTACAGGAACGACCTTTGGCAAACAAATGCTAGCATACCATTCTGCATTAACCGTTCTTTGACACTCAAGAGGAATAGTCATAACATGGCCGATTTTGGAGACAAACGTGGCCACCATTTTTTTGCAACACTCCGTGAACGAACAATTTTTGTTGGCTTTAACTCATTTTCGAACACCCAAACTCGTGACTGGTTTTTGTTTCGGGTTCGTACACGTATATCCAGGATTCGTTACCTGATACGATGTTGTATACACCATTTGAGGATCCTGCGTGGAATGTTTCGAGAGTTCTGATGCACCAAGTAACGCGAGCCGCTTTTTGCTCTTCACAGAGCGAATGCGGTATCCATCGGGAAAACAACTTTTTGCACCTAATTGTTCATGCAAGATTATTTGTATTTGACTAATGCCAATGTCTAAAGTTGCCTGAATTTTGCAGTATATCACATGTCGATCTTCCTCAATCAGCTTACGCACAGCATCAAAGTTTTCTTGGGTGACTGCAGTTTTGGACGACCTTGACGGGGATCATCACTGAGCCTTGACACGTCCACGTTGAAATTCAGCAAACCAGCGATAAATTGTGGTTTTGGATGGGGCTTCATAATCAAATGCAGAAATCATCCGCTCAACACATTGTTTTTGTGTTAAACCACTTCAAAAGTCGTAATAAATCATCGCTCTTGAATTTTCTCGAGTCAATTCCCTTTTCTCAACGACTAAACAAGTTTGACAACACCTTGTGACAAGACCGAGAATCTTTTTTTAAATAAATAAATGGTATTCGATTTTTAAAACCAAGGAGTTTTCCATTAAAAAGATTTTAATATGACAGGAAGAGTGGAAATATTCCATTCCCGATACTTTTAGTGCAGCCTCTGTATTGTGAATTCCAACTAGTGGAACAAAACTCACGTTGAGGACATATGAGATAAAAGTGCTTTAGTACAATTTCAATCGCATTACGAATTAGCTGATATACGGTTACTTTTATAGTATAGATCAAGCCAAATTTTAAACTTAAGTTCAAATATATAAATAATGATAAACCGTTATTGCAATTTTTGAAAATACGAGTAAATAAGGCTTCATCTTTTATTTATATTTTATAAACAAATTGAATGTGATTTATAGGCAACAACTTTTATGCCTACCGATCGACCCATACGAAGGCGCAGTAAAATTTGTTAAAATAATGTATTTAGAATTCAAAAGCGAAAAGGACAAAATGTTGATTTTTTCAGATCAATTTTTCTTCACCACTTGCCTATAGTAATTATTCTGAACCATCTCTGCAAATTTGGCCCTGTATATAGAAGAGGACCCAGCAGAGATACCTTCGGTACACCATAAAGGACGTTATGGTATAATTAGATCTGAAACTGGTTCAGGAGGAATGTTAGACAAAAAAACTGTATATATGCTATTATGTGCTAAGGACTTTCTTCTAACACGTTACCAAAAGCATTCGCTAGTTGTTTTGCCGTGGTACGGAACACACATGGGACAAACTTGTCAATTAAGTCATACATTAGACTGTAAGATCGCCGACACAGCGCCTTCTCACGACCCTACACTAAGTGTATCCTCGCAGTTTGTCTCCGTTAAATGCTTACAGATTTTCCCATATTCTGCCTTATTAAATTAGTGTTTAAAATGACCTTTGGATTTTAAATGACATGCGAGATTTCAGGATGGCTGCGGCGTCAACCGAAAAGGTTATTATGTGTCATAGTAAAAATATATGTTTATTAATACACGACAAGCTGGACTACAATCCTAAACGTTTCTAAGTGGAAACTTTCTGCGATGAAACTCTACACGAGTAAATCAAACCATTTGGTTCGAATGTCTGTAATATCGCCCCAAATAGTTGCAGGCCCGCCGGCCGTCTGGTTGTCCGATGGTGGAAAGGGCAGGGAGGAATTAAATCATGTGATTCCTGTATTCACTCCCCAAGAAGCATAACGTAGTTAACAGAGCTACTGAATATAGCGGTACATTGTTTCTGAAGAAATAAATAGATTAGAGGTTATTACTAAACCCAGACGATGGGCTTTGAACTCTTGGGTGGAGAAACCACCAACACTTAAAAATCTGTGCTTATGTAATGCGTAACTACTTAATGTTACGCTAATGCACTAACTTCGGACGTATGCGCCTTAAAGATACGAGGAAAATCAAAGTTCACTGAGATAATGCCCCAAAGATAATAATTTGTATTTGGAAATCGAGACCCAGTAATCAGGCAATATTTTTTTATGAACATAACCCTATAAATCCATACCATGTGTGTTAAAATAAAAATAAAAAATAATTATTTTTAGACGTACATCTACGTAATTATAAAAAGTATGGGTGCATTTGGCAGAAAAAAGCGCTAGCAAGCGCTTTTTTCTGCCAAATGCACCCATACTTACTTCTAAACAAACAAATTAAATAAGCAAAATGGCGGATTGTGTCAGCGCTACTGAAGTAGCAATCGTGTCCTGGCCGAAAACTATTTTAGCGCTTGTAAGCGCTTGCTAGCGCTTTTTTCTGCCAAACGCACCCTATGATTGCTCTGCTTTTTTAACATTTTTATTAATATTTCTGTAAATATGCCTTAAATGCTTATGTTAGAAATGGTTTAGAGTAATCGAATGGGGAATCCGAACTCACGACTTTTAATTACGTGGTTATTTTTAGACTACTGTCGCTTCTAATTATAATTTACTAAAATTCTTTTCTATTAACCCAAAGGAGTATTATACTTACATATTGATAGTGGTAATACAGCCATTTTTATGTTAGTCAGGAAAATGCCTTGAACACATCGATAAAAAAGTCGTTGTAGAAATCACATATAGCATAATAGATACGCTAATTTACGCTTTAATGTTTAAACGAACTTTATAATGGAAATATTGCTGTCCTTATTCGTCCACGAAACCATTTGTTGTTGCTTGGACAATCGACAGTCCGTATTGGTACGATCGGTCACCGCACGTCGCCGCCATATTGACAATCAGTATGCACGTCGCGTTTCCCGCCAAAGATGTTCGTGCCTCGCCCAACGCTCAATAGAAAGAATCATGATGAAGGAATTTGTGTACGGCATGTATGTGCTGGGTATGATATACGATGAATAACTAATAAGGTGATTCTAGGAACGATATTATTTTAGAATGCGTGCATAGTTTATTGTATATCGTCAAATATTCAGCGATTGTACGCTTCTATCTGACGAAAAAACAGTTCGATTTTAGTTTTATATTGTGCATATTTTTCTTCATGCACTGTTCGTTCATATGTCACGGTAGCGCAGGGTGTAAGCGTTTGCCGTAAATTTAAAAGTACGCAGGCCACCCGGGTTCATTCCCCACCGGTTTCAATAACATTGTTCGTTGTATCTTCAAGCGCTGATTTTATTTTATTTGTTTATTTTTTATTTTATAGAATAGGGGGCAAACGAGCATGCGGCTCACCTGAAGGTAAGTGACTACCGCGACTCATGAACAACTGCAACACCAGGAGAATTGCAGGTGCTTTGCCGATCTTTTAAAAAGGAGTAGGCTATTTTCTTGAAGGTTCCTACGTCGTATCAGTCCGGAAAAATCGCCGGTGGCAAAGGTTTCCACAGCGGGGCTGTACGAGGAAAATCTCCTAGTGAAACGTACGGTGGTGGATCGATCGAGAGAGATCGAGATGGTGTGGATGGTATCGCGAATTTTGTCACGCTGCGCTTTCGTGGAATTTAGCGGCTGGGATTAATCCGAATAATTCCTCAGAGCACACACCGTGGTATAAGCGATAGACGATGTAAAGGGATGAAATTTCTTTTCGCAGCGCCTGTGAATCGAGTCGATCGAAGAGGAATCGGTCGGCGACGATTTGAGACGTTCTGCGCTGGATGCGGTTAAGTGGAAGGAGCCCAGACCCAGAGATACGAACAGTATTCCACGTGAGGCCAAATCTGCGCCTTGTAAAGTTGCAGGCGGTGTGCCGGCATGAAATACTGTCCCGCTCTACTGAGCATGCCGAACTTAGAAGCCAATTTAGCCTCCTCTTTCAACGAAACTGCACGTCGGTCGATAAGTCGATGGCAGGGATTCCTATACTGGATGAGGCAACAAAGGGAGTGCCTTGAAATTGAGGAGATACGACAAAGGGGTTCTTTTTAGCGGTAAACGCGCAAATTTGTATCTTCTGGGGCTCACCTGATGCATTAAACTGGACTAGAGTTAGTCGCCCCCATTCCGAGACATTGTTCAGCAAAGACTCGACTTCAAACGCATGTTTGTTCCGGTACTCAGCGACGTTTTCCCGAGAAATATTGGCATGGCCGGTGTATAGAGCATCACCGGTGCTGTCATCCGCATAGCAATGAATGTTACCGGTTTGCAACATATCATTGATATCGTAACCTTCTTATATATTATTTCCCCTTTATGTCAAATTATATCTATATATTATGTGACCATGATAAATAAATATGTATTGATCTTTCTAAAGGCTTTGTAATAGGCGTATTTACGTTGTGTTTGTTTAGTAACTTAGTTCTTTTAAGTGTCCTTTGGAAGAATGAATATTAACTAGAGCAATTGAAAGCTGTTGGTAGTGCCTTACAAGCTAAGAGAACCCCGTTCACGAAGACAGAGCTCGAGAAAGGTCAAGAACATTAAATCGACCCTATTCCTCTTGTATCAAGTTTACATTATATATTTATTATTTATTATCCCTTCCCGCTTGGGAAAAGCTTACAATATACAACAATTATATTAAGTGAAGGATACAAAAAGTGCCAAAAACTAATAGGAAAAAAAATTAAACAATGGCGAAAACAAAGAAAATAGAACACAAAAACAATTAAAGCTAAGCCTAAAATGAAATGAAGATATTTCAGAAATTAATTAAGAATGCAGGAAAACCTTTGAGATTAAAATAAAAAACCTAAAAGGAAAACGAAAAATCCCCAAATTAAAGTACCTAAATCAAGAAGAGGTGTACGAGGCGAGCACCTCATTTGTTACTTATTCTAGCCAGAATACTGTATATAACATAAATAATATGACAATAGAAAAGCCGAAATTTGGAAACCGAAATATTTACTCATCTAGTAACACTTTTAGAATATTTCACCAATTATTTAAAGAAAGTTCCATCTAATGGTCTCGAAATATCAGTAGCCCAAGAGTGCTTAGTGGGTGAAGCCAAATATTGGTCCCGCATTAATAGTGTGCATTGAACAACTTTTGATGATTTGCGACAAATTGAGAACTAGAATTGAGACCAAAGCAGGCTTCTGTTAAATCAAGTACTATTTCTTATTTGCATTCCATGCCACAATCTCATAACTGCGCATTTAATTTTTCTCCTGTTGCTGATGAGGATATAAAAAGACCATTTATTGTATTAAGTCTATGGCACTATTCTTGGCTTCGATGATGACACTACATATTACGATACATATTATATTATAAACATAATTACACATATATATATATATATATATATATATATATATATATATATATATATATATATATATATATATACACATATTTGCTTAATACTGCCTGTGTATATATGCATACATAGTACATACAAAATAAAAATATAGCTGTTTCTGATTCAAACACCTATAAAATACTTGAAATAAAAACAGGAAAAGGGAACAGTTAGAATTTAAGGATATAAAAAATGTTAATCCACAAACTACTCCTGCAACGCCAGAAAATGATTCCAGAGCAAGCGTTTGAACGATGTTTTGCTCGTGGCTGCACGTACACTGCTCGGTAGTTCGTTCCACAATCTTACCGCATGAGACGTAAAAGATTTATAATATAAGAAGCTAGTATGACAGATAGGGGGCATGGAGATTAGAATTTTCCGCAGAACGGAGACGGTTGTGGGAATCACCCTGATACTGAAATTTGCATTTCAGATATTCGGGGACGGATCGTCTAAAACTGAAAATAATGTGCACAGTATTCTGAAATATCTGCGATACCGGAGAGGTAGCCATTTAAGCTGAGAACGATAAAAGGAGATGTGGTCGTATTTACGTAAACCGAAACTGAAGCGTATGCAATTATTAAGAAGTCGATCCAGTTTGTTTAGAAGTTCTTGAGAGGCATCAGCATATCAAACATCTGCATAATCTAAAATAGGCAACACTAGTCATGTATTAGCATCGCCTTAGTTCCTATCGGTAAAAAATCTTGAGACGATACAGATAACGCAGATTGTTACTGATAGTTTTGCTCACTTCATATGTACGCGGTCGCCAACTGAGGGTGTTGTCAATAACTAAGCCAAGATCTTTAACAGTTGTTGAGTAAGGAATAGCAACATTATTAAAGATTATACGAGGTAGCGCCTTCATATCAATTTTAAGTAATCTATGAGAACTGCCAACCACAATAGCCCGACATTTTGATGGATTAACCCTGATACCAAATCTTTCTGACCGATAATAAATACAGTTAAGATCGCAGTTAAGCTTCGTAATCACATCATCGATACCTGCCACCTGAGTTTGAGCTAAATTTGTAAGTCATCACCATACAGATGATACGAACAGCGAATATGAGATCTAATAAGATTTATAAAGACTGAGACCAGGAGCGGAATTCTGCCTTGAGGAACGCCAGCAGACAACGAGCACCAATCAGAGATGATCTGACCTACTCGAATTGCCTGCTAACGACCCCGAAGATACGAGGAGAACCAGTCCCGCGCCGACGAAGAGGAACCCAGGTGACAAAGTACAGCTAGGAGAATATCATGATCGACAGCGTTAAAAGCGTTAGAGAAATCTATTAGAACTAACACAGTAAAATGTGAGTTCTCCGTTCCAGTACGAAAATCTTCTGTAACTTTTAAAAGAGCCGTAGTTGTACTGTGCTTCCGCATATATGTAGAACGGTTTTAGCAAAATTATCTGTTTGACATAAATCAAAAAATACTAACAGTGTCATTTTTGGTAGGCTATTAACTTTTTCGGCGAGGTTGTCTGAATTTAAATAGACTCGTTGGCCATTTTCACATGTGTGTATGCAATGTATGACTGCGGGAAACCTTTCATGTATGGAAACCCCTAAAATTCTCCAAACAACGTCCACTCTTACATAATTTGAATTCGTCCTTATTGTTTTCTAGCACGAAAGCCGCCTGATCACTGCCCTTAGTAATTTACTTATAAATTTACTTTATCTATTTAACAGAAATGCAAAATTCTACGTTAATATGTGCCTTAAATGTCCGTAACCGAACCTTATTATAGGGGACCAACCACCTATTGTCTACTTCAATGTCTTTAAATTTAAGTGTAAAGCCACCGTCTAACTACTAATAAGTCGATCGTTTTCTGTACTGTCGGTAACCATGGTCACCTGTCTGTGTATCTCTCAAAAATTTTCTGGGATATTTTTGCTACATTAATTATCTTTCATGCAGGGCAAATTAGACGAATTTAGTGGCGCACATATACCATTTTTTGAAGTTTGGTCTTAGAATCGCACTGGTGAATAAAAATAGAATATCCATCCTCGCCGTAGAAAAACAAAAGCTGTAATAGTGTAATGCATCGTATGAGCGATGGATTTCACTTATGCTATGTGTTACCATGGTTCTCAATTACTGTATTCCACTTAAACAATTTCTCTCCAACAATAACTAAAGCAACTTCATTCGACGTAGGTTGATTATACCATCCACTGTGGCCATTTGTTAGCTTTCTTTCAGCATGTATAACAACTTTAAATGCATTTGACGGAGCAGATACTTTGTCCAGGGCTTGCTTTAAGTCTCTTAAGTATATCCTACGTACTCATTGTGAGTATCTAGCATTTCTTGTAATTGACTAACCAAGCCAGGTGTTACATAAAGAATGTTATTGTATCTGTTTGAACTTCTCTATCGTCCTCGCCAACAAAATATATCTGTAATCTGTGTGGTTCATTCTGGGGTGGGGGAAGCAATCTTCTTACCAAATGATAAACCTGGCACTGCACTTTGAATGTAGGCATAAAACCATCCTGTTTTGTTTTTAGCTCCAAGTGGGGTCATTTGAAAACAACTATTACAATGCCGTACGGCAGCCATGAAGTGATCATACTCAGGGTAGAGGCTTGTTATCAAACAGTAAAGAAGAAATGGAAGCTTTTGCAAAGGTTCGAGTTGGACAGCACATTCCCACAGATTCATCCTTATACTTAAGAGTTTTACACCACTTGCATTCGATGTTCATCGGTCCCGAAACAACAGCGTTATCACTATCGTACGCTACGCTACTATTATAATTTATAACTCAGTCCAGAAAAGCCTTTAGAATTCCAAGGTTGTAGACGTCTTTCAACTCGCTGTCATGATTTCGTTCATATTGTAACTGTGACGAGGTTCGCCACCCGTCACGTTCTATCTCCCGGAGGGGCGAAAAGTGGATTGCAGAGGTCCGTCTGGTTACGTTGAATGTATGTGGAGCAATGAATGATAAAATGGATGAAGTATGCGAGGTGATGTATGATAGAGGAAAAGATGTGTTATGTGTAAATGAGACGAAACGGAAGGGGAAGGATGTCACTACACATGGTATACATGCCATGAGTAGGATGTCACTACACATGGCATGTATACCGCATACTGGTCTGGTGTAGACGAGCTCGAGCGGGCATGCCAGGGAGTATCATCATCCTATCAGAAAGAATGGTCCAATGTGTGAAAGAATATGAATGAATTTTATACGTGGTAGAGCCATGCTGCAGTCATACGTGGTAGAGCCATGCTGCAGTTATATTAGTAGTATAGTTGTAGCACGAATGGGTCGGCTCGACCGGGGAAGGACCACGCTCTCACAGAATACCAGCGTGAAATAGTAGCTTAATGCTGCTGTATTTCGTATGGTGAGTATAGAGAACCGGAGACCCTTTTTACTGGAAACGAGGCATTCCATCTTAGTCCTCACGGGTGACAACGCATCTGCATTTTGATTCGTAATCGAGGATAGATGTAGATGTCTATGGGCCACAGCAACCACTTACCATCAGGTGGACTGTGTGCTCGTTTGTCACCCTATCCTATAAAAAAAAAATGTGTAAGCCCAAGACCGCTATGGATACGATTGAAGTGGGCTTGAAGAAGTTGTTTGTGCTAGGGGTCTACGCCCCAGATATGTCTAAGCCCACTCATATCCGAGAGCAGTTTTGGGAAATGGTAAGGATGATATTAATGAAATGTAAGGGAAATAAAAATGTTGTTATGCTAGGAGATTTTAATGGAAGAGTTTGGGTGAGGAGGCTTGGTTATGAAAGGATATTGGGAACGTTTGGTGATGAAAGTAT
The DNA here is from genome assembly GCA_036936625.1 of Parnassius smintheus behrii. Taxonomy (NCBI): domain Eukaryota; kingdom Metazoa; phylum Arthropoda; class Insecta; order Lepidoptera; family Papilionidae; genus Parnassius; species Parnassius smintheus. The sequence goes on from JAUPFT010000013.1 coordinate 10,260,998, forward strand.
AAATGAGAATGGTGAAAGCCTCCTCACTGTATGTATGGAAAAGAATCTTTTTGTGACGAACACTTTCTTTCGCCACATGAGGATTCACATGTATACTTGGGAAAGAGGTGATGATAGAAGCATGATAGATTTCATAATTGTGGATGAAAGATTGAGGGGCGCAGTGGTAGATACAAGGGTTTACCGGGGGTCAAACGTAGGAACAGATCATTTTTTGGTCTTATGCCGAATTAATGGTCTGTTCAGGCGTTGGCGCAATCGGTCATCTGTGTCTACCACTGCGTTACAGCGTATTGGAACAGAAAGGTTACAAGATCATGGTGAGAAAAACAAGTTCAAATGTAGACTGAAAGAAAATATAAGTGGTTTGGATGAATTATGTATGAATGAGTTAGACTTGGAGAATGTATGGCAAAATGTTAAGAGAGGTTTAGTAGATGCAGCTACCGAAGTATGTGGCGTTAGTAAAAAAAAGAATGAAAGGAAAAAGAGAGAACGAAATGTGAAATATGGGTAAATCAGGAATGTCTAGAACAGGTAAATGAAATTGTATACTTGGGGAGTGCTTTCAGCCGGGATGGAAGATGTGATTTAGATGTGGATAGGCGTGTCGCTGCCGGAAGCAAAGTCAATGGTGCCCTGAATGCATTAGTAAAAAGGCAAGGCGTGGTGAAGAGTGCACGCCTTGCAATACATAACGCAGTGTTGGAACCGACTTTGTTATATGGCAGCGAAACCTGGGTATGCCAGAAGAAGCATAAAAGCAAGTTGAATGCAGTGGAGATGCGATCTCTTCGTAAAATGTGTGGCGTTACCATAGCCGACCGAAAGCGAAACGAAGAGATTCGCAATATGGCAGGATTGAAAGATGACCTTATCACAAAAATTGATAGGGGCGTACTCCAATGGTTTGGGCACGTTGAACGAATGAGTGAAGACCGAATGGTGAAGAAAATATATAGAGCGAAAGTAAATATTAAAAGGTATCGAGGTAGACCGAGACTAACTTTCGAAGACCATGTGAGCAAATTGCTTGAAGAGGGGAGGGTTAAGAGTACTCGGATACCTAGACGTGCATGTATGAAGAAGTTAATGAACCTGAAAGAAGCGAAAGAGGTATGTAAGGATCGTGACACTTGGCGATCTGTTCTCTCTGGCTACCCCGTTAGGGATTGTGCGTGAAGATAAGTAAGTAAGTAAGTAAGTAAAGGAGAAATAATACGTTACGTTACGTATTAATATACACCATATATTAATACGTACGGAAGTTGAAGCAAAGAAGAGAGCATGGCTAGATTAACTAGCAACTAAGGCTGGTAATTCTAGTGGTACGAATGATGATTTTTAAAGAAAAAAGGCAGTCTTTAGACATCTAAATAAGAGAGTAAAAGAAGTAGTTGAAAGGAAAAAGTAATAAAGAACGGATAAGAATGATAGAAGATTATCGGATAACTTCCAGGCAAATATTAAAATGTTCTGGAAACTCGTAAGAACTGCCAGGGGACGTTCAAAACAGCCTATAGCATAATGAATGCTATAAGAGATGAGAATGGCTATATTCAGAATGATGAAGTTTTGAGTTTAAAGAGATGGAAGGAATATTTTGAAAGCATGTTTATGAGTGAAGAGACAACGTATGAACTGAATGAAATAGGAACTCCGAAAGAAGAGGAAGGAGGTAGCAAGATAAGTATAGATGAAATAATGAAAACAATGAAAAGCATGAAAGCAGGTAAGGCTGCCGGATATGATAGAGTTTCACTCGAAATGCTAAGGGCTGGAGAGGAAGTGGTGGCAGGCCTGCTGCACGCCTTGTTTAATTTATGCTGGGAACTGAAGCGGGTACCGGGAGACTGGTGCAAAGCCGTGACAGTCCCAGTATATAAGGGAAAAGGGTCGCAGCAGGACCGTAAAAACTACCGCTGTATCAGCCTTCTTAGCATCGTGGGAAAACTGTATGCTAAGGTACTAATTGAAAGGGTCATGAAAGAAACCGATGGAAAAATTTGGGATGTGCAAGCGGGATTTAGAAAGGGAATGGGATGTACAGATCAAGTCTTTTCCATGCGCATGATCGCGGAGAAGTTTTTGGCCAAAAACCAAAAGGTTTTTTGTGCGTTCATGGACTTGGAAAAGGCCTATGACAAAGTGGATAGGAATGTGCTATGGCAAACACTGAACTCATTTGGGTTGAGCGCTGGCTTGATACAGGCATTGGAATCTCTTTAAAGGGACTCTAATGCTTGTGTTGTACCCTTAACCGACGAGCATGTATGCGTAGGTGTATGGATGTGAAGGAGGCGAGAGAGGTGTGTCAGGATCGTGCCAAATGGAAGTCTGTAGTCTCTGCCTACCCCTCTGGGTGACAGGCGTGAGTGTTTATGTATGTAACTGTGATACTCAGTACACTTCAAGGTGTTAGCGCCGACATTTACTTGCAGCTTGCTTAAGTACTTCAGGGTGTTCCTGCTGATAATCAACGGCAGCTGAACTTTAGGGTGTTTTTCTGATAATTAGCTGCATGTTTACGATTATGAGAATGTTCATTTTGATTAAATTTTTTTCTTGCTTTCTTAGTTGCAGTTTTCTGACCACATTGGTAACCTGCGTTTCTTCGTTTCATTTTTTGTGACTTATTTGTCTAACTAATTTCATCTTGGACTGACTCTTGGAGAATTTTGGAGATTTTATGCAATTATTCGTGGACAAAGGAGAGATTAAATCTGACTCACATTCAGATTCAATAATGGTATAAGTAGGCGAATGAAAGTTTTGCACAACGTTAGAAATTAGTGAAGGTTGAGTAAAAGTCGAAGATACAGCCATATCAATGCATCGTTTTTTTGCTAGTGGACGCTCATAAGTGTTATTATCACCATCGCCATCAGCGTAGGCCTCAAAGTGACCCTTAGAAAGATTTTGGGAAAAATGTAACCTTTTGATGGTTTGGTCTTCGGTACCAAATTTGGCGTACAGGTTGCCATTTCGATACACTTCAAATACAAATGAGTGTATTTGACCAGCTGCAACTAATTCGCAGAAACCGCCATATGTAGAGTGTAGTGACATATCTGATATATACTCTTCTTTTGTCCCATGATTGTTGCCATGACGTTCATGAGACAACAGCAAATTCATCTCAATTGTTCTATTGGTACAGTAGTAAGGTTTATTAATTTCCCATTGATGTTAACCAACTCGACGAATTTATAAATACAAGAAAATTGCGAAAAACAATACACACTAAATTAAACTTCTAAGACAAACTACTAGTACCTCCATAAATATCTATATGAAAACAAAAAGAAAACTGTGTTTAATTTGTTGTGTATAATAATATAGATATTTTTACAATTAAAACTAAAAATCTATATTATACACTAACAAATCAAACTCAAAGAATCTTATTTAATTACTATAACAACAAATGAAAAAGAAATTAAATTAACTATACTCAAAATATTCTAATAAAATAGTGAAAATGAAATTCCGAACAAATTATACAGCAATTACAAATATTTACTAAGTAGGTATTCTAACAGATTTTCAAGGAATTTTCGAAGAAAAATCAAGGTATAAGGTAGGGTTTTCATTCAAATAATCCAGGAACAAATAATATTGTTTCAAATTCTAATTCGATTCAAACATTCTTTTATTCTTGACATTCTAGGAGTATTAATATCAATTAAGATGCAAATCACCCCCAAAATAACTTTCTACCCTTTTTTAAGCCCGTTAAGCGATAAGTTTTGATAAAATACTAAACACATCTTCCATCAATTTTATTAAAGAATGTTTATGCAAAATTTGAAATAGATTGGACCAAGAAATAACCTTGTCCCATACAAACTTTGTCCCCGTTTTTCACTCCCTTAGGGCAAGAATTTCGGAAAATCCTTTCTTAACTTACCTATATCACACAAAAAACACACTCTCCAAGTTTTAGGTCTATACGATCAGCAGTTTGGGTTGTGCGTTGATCCGTCAGTCAGTCATTCAGGGCAAAATCATTTTATATGTATAGATAAGCTGCCTAAAGAAATTTGTGACGTATTTAAGGGGCAGCAAAGTAATAATATTAACTGATATTAAAGACTTAAGGTTACAGCCTATATACGTCCCACTGCTTGGCACAGCCCTCCCCTCATTTCTGAGAGGGTTTTAGGGCAAGGAAGTGTCCGCCGCGCTGCCCCAATGCGTGTTGGCAAACTTCACATGTCTCCGAAATTTTTTTCTCTTATTCCTCAGACATGCAGGTTTCCTCATGTTTTCCTTCACCACCGAGCACGTGGTAAATCAGCACTTAAAATTGCAATTAACAATTTCATTGGTGGCGGCGGGGGTCGAACCCGGGTTACTCGCGTTCTGTTATATTTACAGCGAGCTTTAACCATGTGAGCTACCACGGCTCTTCATAAAAAAGAGTATAAAGCCTTATTGTTTATTAATAATACGAAGTTATTCAATGGTAGAGTCACGCGATGGATTTCGTATATAGAACAGTTTAATTACGAAGTACAGCTTATATCGGGTAGAAGTAATATTGTTGCAGATGTGCTATCACGTTACCCTCCTGATGGTGATTTAATACAAGAGGATAAAAAATCGGGGTGTGGCTGTGTCATGGACACGGTCATATATTTTACGTGAATACGTATAGGTAACGAGTAATCTTGATGATAGTGGTGGTAGCGCCGCCGATGATGTAGTTTCAATTTGTTTGCGCTTAACGGTATTACGATATGATCTCAGATCAATTTAACAACCAAAAATCAGATCTTTGCTCAGATCAAGGTCAGTAGTACTGGGTTGAAATCTTCCATCCACGTCTCGTTAATTTCCAAGTAATCAGATCTGTCTGTTGATGACGGAATCGGTAGAGATGTTTTCTGAGTGCGCAATCAAGCTTTATGCATTAATGGTGGTGATAAGTAAAAAAGAACGCTTATCAGGAACATAACCAGAAAACTTTTTTACTTGTGCGACTAGAGTCGGCAGCCTACCTCTAACTCTGCAAATTGCTCTGTTAACTACGCCATCCTCAACGTCAATGTTGATCGTATTCATGTAAGGGTAACCCGCTGAAAGCAGGATTTTATAAGGCAGAATACACAACTCGACGATACTCATTTTGTGCAGCTTTTGCTGGGCTCTAGCAGCTTTGGTGTGATTCTTGTAGTCGATTAACGTACCCGATGCTGTATGCTATGCTGTGATTGATGTTGTAATTGAACGCCTGATCAATGGCCAATAGACGCTGTTGCACCATTGTGTCCACATCGATGGGTACATTAATGACTTCTCCGACGATGCCCTAGCTGCCACCTATTTCAATTTATATATATATACATATATATATATATATATATATATATATATATATATATATATATATATATATATATATATATATATATATATATATATATATATATAGCCTTGGCTCTTCTTTTATCTATCTATATAAAACACAAAAAATGTTTCTACATCAATATGTCCGTTATAGACTTTGCAACCATCCAACCGATGTACCCCAAATCAATAATGCGAAGATGGTTTTAGACAACTAAAACAATGCATTAGGCACTGTATAAAAAAATTATAAATAAAAAATCCTTTTTTTTTCAATTAATAAACAAAATGTTTTTCTTTTTTAGCGTAGTGGCATACGCCGAGTATCCATAAGTATAGAATAAGGGTGACAAACGAACACACAATCTACCTGATGGTAATTGATGGTGATACTGTGGCCCATAGACACCTATATTTACCTATGAAACTACTAATTAATTAACAATTACTTACAAAATATTGTGCTTGTAAGCTGCAGCGTGACTCTACCACTTTTAAAGTACGTTACCACGTTTAAAAACGTTGCCACGTTAAAAAAAAGTTATCACGTTAAGAAACGTCAACACGTTAAAAAACGTTACCACGTTCACATAAAGTTCTTTCTGCAGTGCTAACGCAAAAAAGAGAAAAAAGAAATACTGGGTGAAGAAGCCGCTCCTAATACACTTCTGTCACCCGTTTCCAAATTTCACACTCTTAATTCATCAATCCATTGTCACTTGTACTTACACTTCTGCTCCGTGCGAAAGTCACCAACAAACAGATTGAAATTGCCCCAATTGCGCTACACACGCGCCAGCGGTAGTTCCGATCTAGGGATTAAGGAAGGTCTTGCGCCCCTGCCGCCCTGCCGCAGGGCCGACTTAGAAAGTTGCCCCTGCTTGCACATCACAATTAAAGAGGCAATTAAGGGTCATCTCCACTCCTATACCCTAGATTGCCCCTGCGGCAGGCATGTGAGTATCCACCTTAAAGTCAGCCACTATCTCTTCTGGGAAAGTATTAAGGCATCTACTCACTTGCCTGCCGCAGGGGCAATCTAGGGTGTAGGAGCGGGGATGACCCTTAAGTGCCTCATTAATGGAGAAGATAACCATTTTTTGTTTTATATGCCAAAAAAATCTACAAAAAATTACGAGAATAACCGTGTTTTTAATTTTTTTTCTATCTTCAAAACTGACCGAGATATAAAGGCGCAAAGTTAAAATTTTCGGTCCAAGCCGCGGGCCGAGAGCGACATCGTTGATGACGTCACGATTTGCATCTTCGTGCGAGAGACCCGCCGCGCACTTAGAAAATCAAAACATTTACTCGAATGTGCCCGTCGCGCGCGGATTTACTTGCTATATATTTTTAACAAGAAACATTATAGAACATGACACCATCTATTAAATATTGTGCTGTGTCTCAATGTAAAAATACGGCCACAAAAACACCTGAAAAGTTGTTTTTAATGTGCCTAGAAACCCTACCATCAGAAATAAATGGACAAATGCTATGAGAAGAGCACATCCTTTAGGACCAAACACGGTAGCATATTGTTGTAAGGATCATTTCGATGTAAGTATTCAAATAATAATAACCTGCACATGATAGCTCTTGGTTATTGTTAATAAATGCTTTCTATTAGGCATGTTGGTACCTACTCGAGTCGCAGTGTTTAAGTAACTAACGATTCATTGAACCTTTCCACGCTTAATAATCATTATGATTTCAAGAAGAAACAATACCTACCTAATACCTACACATTTAACTAAAACTACTTCAGTGTAAGTAAACATCCAAACTTGGGTAAAGTACTTACCTATGTAATGTAGATAAGTCAATGACCTGTCGTGAGTTCGTAAGTTTAGATACCTACCTATGTTTGCAGCAAATTTTAAAATGTTTATAATGCATATAAAGGTTAAAATATGGAATATGTTAACAAACGTTTTTATATTTTTACGATATTTCGAGCAAAAACTAAACACATCGCAGAGCAGTTCAACCCGCATACTTTGCGGGCCGCAAATAATGAAAGAAGTTTGATTATGAAGTGGAGCACTTAATTTTTTTTCGTGTAGTCCTATTTTTATGTATTACATAGTTGGTACATATTTTAAATATTGATGGAATACAAATTACGAGGTTCCTTATTTTTTATAGACTTTAAATAAGTTTGTATTTTGTTCCAGGTCGAAAACGATATGAAAAACTACGTGAAGTACAAACTAGTTGGTGGTCCCCTCAAACTTAAAAAATATGTTTTGCCTCACTAGTTTGCTTGTCAAAATCGGTATACAGAAAAACCCCAAAGATTTTTACTATCAAAACTAAATGCCAAATCTAGGTCAGAAACAGTTGCACATGCGATTGCCACTACTTCACAAGAAATTGAGCACAGATATATGTTCTCGATCCTGTTACTACTCTAGATGATAATATTGACATTGATCCCCTGCCTGAAGAATATATAACTACGCTTTTAATCATAATAATAATGCGACCCTTTTTCTATTAATATTGAAAACATCTGATTTTTAGATAAAATCATATTTTATACACCGAAGGTATATTTGTAGTAAATTTCTTTATATACAACAGGATTTTTTTAACCATAAAAACCACAAAATGTCAGGATCGTGCCAAATGGAAGTCCGTAGTCTCTGCCTACCCCTCTGGGTGACAGGCGTGAGTGTTATGTATGTTATGTATGTAAAAACCACAAAGAAGTCAGGGTACACTTATGAAGAATAAGAAAACAAAACTAGGCAGATAGTAAGTAGGTAGGTAAGGAATGTTTACGTATTTTTGTTATACTTATTCTTATCATTAGCAAATGAAACCCAGAAGTAATAATGTAATAATGGGTACCTAGGTTATAAAATATTATCTTATTCTTATGCGTATTTCAGCCGCGACAAAATCTTTGTTTCTTGGAAAATATTCCGCCACCTCATGTCACGGACTATTGGAAGATTGTCAGATTGACCTTTTGAAACCCTTCTTCCATCATTAAATACTTAAAAACACCAGAGCGCACGAGGTCAAATAACTCACCCGCGAAATATTACTACAAATATTGGTTTATATATTAAACTCAATGACTACAAACGTATGATCGGCGCGCTGGAACGGTATGGCGGCGCGGCCGCATGGAATCTATGACGTCACGCGCTACTCGCGGGCACGGGCGAGATTTTAAACATGTAAGTAAACTTTCCACGCCTATAACTTCGGTAATAGTGCACCGATTGATGTGAAATAAAAACTAGAATTACGTGTTTGGTCTAGACATTTTACCTACGTACTTAAAAGTTTAATATTGTAACCTTGTTATCTTCTCCATTGTGATGTGTGTATGCAAGCAGGGGCAGCAGTTCTATATCCTAAGTCAGCCCTGCGGAAGTGCGGCAGTGGCGTAAGACTTTCCTTGCCCCTTAGATCATAGCTGCCGCTGCCGCGTGGGTAGCGCAATTGGGGCAATTTTAATTATATTAAGCCCTCGTTAATGCGAACACGGTTAACACGAATTTTGGTTTAATGCGAACAAAAATTTGCTCTAGACAGAAGAAGAAAGAAGAAGAAGATAGAAATATGTTCGGTTAAGACGAACCCTCGTTAATCCGAACTTCGAACAACTTTTTCGTCCCTTCACGATTAATTATCGGATAGTACCATCGATCACTAATAAAGAACTAGATACACAATCCCATACAAAAGTTCTCTAATGCTGCGGCTACACCTAACGAGCAACGTCAATGCCCATAAACGCAACAATTATTGCCTTAAATAACGCGATAAAATGAGTGGCTACACTTGAACGGTCAACGCCGTTTCCCGTTGAACGGCATTAAATTTGCCGTTGAATGGCGTTAAATGTTTTAATGTTCCTTGAATTTCAAGCAAGATGGACGTTGACGCAGCTACTCTATATTTGATGAGTGTAAATTTTTATTATATGAATATATTGTATCATTGCCAAACGAAGAAAAAAAGAATGCAAAGAAAAAGAATAATTTAATGTGTGATTACTTTCATAAACCCCTCGTAGGAAACTATCCATCGTTTCGAATGCGAACCAACTGGTTGTATACACGTCCTTTGTGCCAGCTCCGGACCTCAAAGACTTTTTATATTTGTTTAAATGGGTTCTATAATAACCCATTAGGTTTTCCTTTTTCTTTTTAATTTCTTCAATTGATGATTGAAAGGGTAGCAGTTGCAAAATACGTCGCCAAGCATCATATTGCGATGTACGATTTTTATAACTTTTAAGTCTCGGATCCCACAAACATGGCTCTGTTTGCAGGATCTCGAGAAACGTTGTAACTTTTTCGTTACTCCACTCCATCGCAGCCATACGTGTAACCCCGTGGCACTCACCGTGCACAATGAGACAAACGTAGTGTGGCCGCTTCAACGCGATAATTCGCGCGTTAATCCTTTAATGTACCGACACTCAAGTTATCGGCAAACGGGAAACGGCATTGTTAATGCCGTTGAAAATTATCGCGTTAATTCGTGGCCACACCTAAATTCAACGTCCATCAACGCGATAATTAACGGCATTTCTCCTTAGTGTGGCCGGGCCATAAAAACTGTCGCCAATTGTTGTGACGTAATTCTAGTTGAAATAAATATACATCTGTGTAAATTCAACCTTAAATACATTGTCTATAGTTGTATTCACAAAGATACGTACGAAAAGCAATAAATTTTTATGACCGAGGCTCGTAGCTTGGGCAAAGAATCATTGGAGTCGAACTGCCCAATACTTTTGGTTACTGTTATTTTAATTTTAAAATGTTTCAAACTTGTTTTAAAAACTGGTGTACATAAATGATATTCTATTCTTTTCTATGGTGTATTATATGTAATCATTATAATTTACCTGAATGTAAATACGTTTTTGGATAGGATACCACATTCATTTAGTAAATAAAGTACTTGAAACAGTCATATTTATTTGTTCTTCATCTTATGTCAATAATTTAAAAATATTGCTTGACAAAGAACTTAAATCTTAATTCAATAGTTACTAAATGTAAAAAGTATGTACAGAAAGTTGTAAGTCGTAGTCACATATACATCACTTTCTAAAACATGCTTCGAACATACAAAGCTTCCTTGGGTCGGCTTGAAGAATTCTTCGGACCTTTGACATGCTATGACTGATATCCATTCCGCACACCTAACTGGGTCTCGAGGAAAGCTGAAAAATTAAAAATAAAATCTCAGATCTTTAATTTTACTACATGCACATTTTCAAAATTAAGTCTATAAAATGTTCTATAATATTTAGAGAAACTATAGAAGTCTCATTAAACGAAAAAAAAAACAATCATACTTTAATAATAAAGAAATAATATCGTCTCCAACAAATGGAACAGAGTCAACGCACATACCTCGAACAATTATGACTTACTTTATTAAGACTTAATTTAAAAAATGTTTTACGGAGATTTCTTGACATAATATAAGTATTTACAATACAGTGATAAGAATTAAATAATGATTATATTAATACGTACCGAAATTAGGAAATTCCATCCCTTTTTAGCGTCCTAGATGTGTGATTTTGAAAAGTATTGGGCAGTTCGACTCCAATGATTCTTTGCCCAAGCTACGAGCCTCGGTCATAAAAATTTATTGCTTTTCGTACGTATCTTTGTGAATACAACTATAGGCAATGTATTTAAGGTTGAATTTACACAGATGTATATTTATTTCAACTAGAATTACGTCACAACAATTGGCGACAGTTTTTATGGCCCGGCCACACTAAGGAGAAATGCCGTTAATTATCGCGTTGATGGACGTTGAATTTAGGTGTGGCCACGAATTAACGCGATAATTTTCAACGGCATTAACAATGCCGTTTCCCGTTTGACGATAACTCGAGTTTCGGTACATCAAAGGAACGCGCGAATTATCGCGTTGAAGCGGCCCCACTACGTTTGTCTCATTGTGCACGGTGAGTGCCACGGGGTTACACGTATGGCTGCGATGGAGTGGAGTAACGAAAAAGTTACAACGTTTCTCGAGATCCTGCAAACAGAGCCATGTTTGTGGGATCCCAGACATAAAAGTTATAAAAATCGTACATCGCAATATGATGCTTGGCGACGTATTTTGCAACTGCTACCCTTTCAATCATCAATTGAAGAAATTAAAAAGAAAAAGGAAAGCCTAATGGGTTATTATAGAACCCATTTAAACAAATATAAAAAGTATTTGAGGTCCGGAGCTGGCACAAAGGACGTGTTCCTACGAGGGGTTTATGAAAGTAATCACACATTAAATTATTCTTTTTCTTTGTATTCTTTTTTTCTTCGTTTGGCAATGATACAATATATTCATATAATAAAAATTTACACTCATCAAATATAGAGTAGCTGCGTCAACGTCCATCTTGCTTGAAATTCAAGGAACATTAAAAACATTTAACGCCGTTCAACGGCAAATTTAATGCCGTTCAACGGGAAACGGCGTTGACCGCTCAAGTGTAGCCACTCATTTTATCGCGTTATTTAAGGCAATAATTGTTGCGTTTATGGGCATTGACGTTGCTCGTTAGGTGTAGCCGCAGCATTAGTGATCGATGGATAGTACGAACTATAAAAATTCTCAAATCATGTATTTTGTATATTTTCGTCCTTTTTCGGTCAATACAAATACCGGTAAACAATGGCTGAAGAGATTAGAAAAGTCATTAACTCGAGTTTCTAAAAATAGACAAAGGATTAGGATATCAAATAATTGATAGAATCAGGCGTTACTTTGCGGAAATCCATTATAATAAAAAATAAAAATATCAATTTCTTTGCAACTTTCCGCTAAACATATAAAATGATGTGTCTTACCTGGATTGAAGCGCACCTCCCGCCCTCCCTCAATTGCATACACTAACTCCGTCACCACTAGACCAAGCACCACTACTCTCAACACCACTATTCCAGGCAAGACACACCATCGACGATAATACGACACGTGTTTCGCCTCTACACGAGGCATCCTCAGGTAATATAGACTCTACGGCGGCTGACCGCTAAGTGAGCGGCGAGTCGAAACAGTTGCTATTTATACACGCTCACACAATCGCTCCCTACCAAAGTAGCGAGTGACCGCGTCGTGCGATAACAAACCTGTCAACAGTTATTATTATTGTTATGATTATTTTTAAATACTATTATTATTATTGTTTTGAGTGAACGCGCCGTGCGATAACAAATCTGCTACTAATTATTATTATTGTTATGATTAATATTTTAAATACTATTATTATTATTGTTTTATTGATATTATTATAATTATTTATTATTATTAATCTTGAAATTATTATTAAAGATTGGCCTTAAAGATGTTTAACAAAGGTGAATTAGAAACAATGAATGAACAAACAAATGTTTCTAATTCACCTTTGTTAAACATCTTTAAGGCCAATCTTTAATAATAATTTTAAGATTAATAATAATAAATAATTATAATAATATCAATAAAACAATAATAATAATAGTATTTAAAATATTAATCATAACAATAATAATAATTAGTAGCAGATTTGTTATCGCACGGCGCGTTCACTCAAAACAATAATAATAATAGTATTTAAAAATAATCATAACAATAATAATAACTGTTGACAGGTTTGTTATTGCACGACGCGGTCACTCGCTACTTTGGTAGGGAGCGATTGTGTCAGCGTGTATAAATAGCAACTGTTTCGACTCGCCGCTTTGCGCCCTCCTTTCTGCCAAGGAGGGTCGCGTTCGTATACGGCTTAGAGATCTCTAGTCAGATCGTTAAGCCATTTCCTAAAAGGCGGTGTTTAGTGGGTAAAAGTCTCCACATAACCACGCAGCCGGCTGCGTGGTATGCTATGAGCATTCACCGCCTCCCTCCCCCGCTTTCCGGAGGGTTGCCCATATTTGCTTCGGGCGCAAAAAAAAAAAAACTCGCCGCTCACTTAGCGGTCAGCCGCCGTAGAGTCTATATTACCTGAGGATGCCTCGTGTAGAGGCGAAACACGTGTCGTATTATCGTCGATGGTGTGTCTTGCCTGGAATAGTGGTGTTGAGAGTAGTGGTGGTTGGTCTAGTGGTGACGGAGTTAGTGTATGCAATTGAGGCAGGGCGGGAGGTGAGCTTCAATCCAGGTAAGACACATCATTTTATATGTTTAGCGGAAAGTTGCAAAGAAATTGATATTTTTATTTTTTATTGGGATATCAAACATTCACTCGAGTACCTAAAAGTAGAAACAATACCTCTTTCCGTCTTTCGAAAGCTATTGAAAAGGTTGTAAACTTTTGAAAACTAATTAACAAAAGCAAAGGCTTCTTAACAATTTGGCTTTGTTAAGAAGTGTGAATATTGAGTTTAGAAACACGAATTCATTTTTTGCATTGTTCGGATTACACCAACTCCCCTGCAACACGAACTATTTGTCTGATTTTTTCGTGTTCGTGTTAACGAGGGTTTACGTAGTTCGATTATCACTTTCGTATGGAGCACGCGTGTGAGTACAAGTCACAAAGAATACCAATTCAGAGTGTGAAATTTGGACACGAGTGACAGAAGTGTATTAAGAGCGCCTTATTCACCCAGTATTTTCTTTTTCTCTTTTATGCGGTAGCACCGCAAAAAGAACTTCATTTGTACGTGGTAACGTTTTTAACGTGGTAACGTATATTTTAAAATCGGTAGAGCCACGCTGCAGTTTATATGCACTATATTATGTTAGTAATTATTCATTAATTAGTTTTTTTACATGTAAATGTAGGTATCTGTGGGCCGCAGTATCCACTTACCATCAGGTGGACTGTGTGCTCATTTATCACTTTATTCTATACTAGTGGATATCTGGCGTGTACTACTACGTTAAAAAAGAAATACATTTTGTTTATTTATTGGAAAAAAGGAAATTTGGTTTATTTATTTACTTTTTGTATAGTGTCTAATGCATTGTTTTAGTGATCTAAACCATCTTCGCGTAATTGCCTTTCTAATAAAACCGGTTGGGCATCGGTTGGATGGTTGCAAAGTCTATAACGGACATAGGTAGAAACACTTTTGTGTTTTATATAGATAGATAAAAAAGAGCCAATAAATACCGATTCATTGATATTTCGATAAAACTGGTGGCATTCTCAACGCGTGTGTCCAGCGAGACGTACACTCTCATACTCATAGATTACTGTATTGTAGTGTACTAGCACATACTGAACGGCAGGCATGTGTGTAGAGACAGTTCTGTGTGCCTAATGCGAGTTCCACAAAATTAATCGAATGACTTCACCATCGCGCTAACCGAGTTAACGTCGTCGGTATCGACAAGCGAAGACGAGCGAGTGTGAGTTACAATCGAAGCTAACCTTTCGATTTGCGTTTGCTCACTGTGAATGGCAGTTATTCCTTATCTTATGTTGGTAGCATGTTCGTTCCGTGAGATAAACTAACCAAATTCAGAATGACATTTTTATTTAGTGGTCTTAATATTAGCATCTGTCTTTCATATTTTGTGATTATTATATCTTTATTACCCTTTTTGTTTATGTTTCGTAATTTGATCAGGGTTTCGACACTCGACAGTTCGTGTTAGTTTAATGAGATTATGAATTAGATATGGACGAGTAACTTGTCCGTGATTGTTAATAATATAACGTTTAAATTAAAAGCAAAAAAACATAAAATGTGTTCGTTTTAATATGCTTTTATAACGAAATTTTTGGAGCAGTAAATAGAATTTAAGTTATTTAGATGTAAATTGAAGTTTGATACGTGTGTTTTGTAACTAGGTTACGCGGACTGGAATTTATTGGATTTTCGGCATGGAGCCCTCGGCAAAGCATCGTCTAATGCAAGCGATCAAATGGTCTGTATAAAAAATTTAGAAGAAATAGATTTAATTATTGAATAGAGATAGTAGACCTTAGATTTATCAAACGCTATTTACACAAAACTTGAATATTTTAGCGGAAAATGCTATATCTATCCTTAAATTGCCTGTCGTCGGGATGTAACAACGGACAAAAATATGCACAAGCTCTTGCTTCAACACTGGCGTTATAATAGCAGCTTAGATTATGATGGGATTGTCTATACAATCAAAGAATAGCAGTCATCTATAATTATTACTTATTTATGCCTTAGCGACTGCAAACATCCTCGAAGCGAAAAGAAACGTCCTGCCATAATTAAGTATACATCGTTCACATAAAACGAAATAAAATTAACTCTTCAACAATTATTCCCACTCTTCCATCTCACTGTAAAAATCCAAGTGAAAACATTTTCGATAGCAACGCCGTAAAATTTACATAAGTTACGTCTCGGACGATCAAAATTGTCGCTCGCACTCGCTATATACTTCAAACAACCAATCACGAGCGTTAACGTTCTCGTTGTCGAATGTTAGTCAATGTTTGATGATCGATATCGACCACGTAGTAAACTCGCACTCAGGAATTGTGTTTCAAATTATTGTCACTAGTTGGCGCTTTTTTTATACCATACAAATCCTAGTTAACTTTATCGCTATCGAACGCTTAAAAAACTCGCACTAGGCACACTGATATCGTATCGCCTCGATCGCTGTACACCCTAGATTGCCTCTGCGGCAGGCAAGTGAGTAGCCGCCTTTACTAAGCAGTGGTAGGTGTTATAAATAATAAATAAATAAATTTATTCTCAAGAAATATGGTACAAGGATGTTCTTATAAAATAATAAAGTATCACATATTTCACCAATTTTGGTATATGAAAACTTATTTACTAATCAACTTATTGTTAGAATATACAAAATTTAAGTAAAATTAAACGTGCATCACTTTACAATATTTAATATTAATTCTTTAAAACACAATCAAATAAGAAACAGCGTTTAACAGTCAATAGAAACGTTCTTTTATTTTTAGCAGTTCATTTATCGAATAAAATTGTTTTTCTAAAAGCCACTTTTAATAAATTACGTCTAAATCGATTATAATCTAGTTGCCTTATTTCATTTGGGATTTTATTAAACACTTGAATAGCCATCACATAGCAATTTTTTGAGTACAGGCTGGTTTTTAATGAAGGTAAAATAATTTTATCTGGGTATCTGGTACTATATGTTCCTGTATCTTTTAACCTAGTAAAAAATGAGGATACTTTTTACGAATATTGAAAGTTCAAAAATGTACATGGATGGTAGCGTAAGAACGCCCAATTCTTTAAATAGTGGTTTGCAAGAAACTAGTGGCCCGACACCACAAATTGCTCGTATACAGAATTTTTGCGCTATAAAAGCACGATTATATCAGTCGAGTTTCCCCATAATATGAGACCATATCTTAATACAGCAGCGACATATGTATGATATGCTATAAGGCAAGTGTTTCTTGACGAAATTGAAGTTAGTCTTCGCAGAGCAAAAATTTTTATATATTAAAATTTAAATATTTTAGAACAAACTTTATCTATGTGATTTTTCCAATTGCAATGTTTGTCTTAATTAATATCTAAAATGTGGTACATTCAGTAGCAGTAATTTTTTCACCATTATACTTAATATCAAGTAATTACGGTTTACTTTTAACATTGTAAAATTGCATAAATTTAGTTTTAGATAGATTTATACTCAAATTATTGTTTTTTATCCATTTGACAACATTTACAATAGTATTATTTATTTCATTTTTATATTCTTTATTACTAGAATGAAAATTTATTTTCGGTATTAACATAGAAATGTCGTCAGCAAATAATATTGTATTATGTTGGATGATTAATTTGGTAGGTCATTTAATATGTAAATTAAAAACAGTAAAGGACCTAAAACACTCCCTTGTGGCACTCCGTAATCATTTGGTAAGTACGAAGATTTAAATTTTAAAATTTCTTGTCGTTTTTTATCTTTTTGTTGTATTTCAACACATTGTTTTCTATCTTTTAGATAGCTATGTATCCAGGAGTAAGCTGGCCCTCTTATATCATAAGCTTCAATTTTTTTTAAGAGAATATCATGACCAACACTATCAAATGCTTTGCTCATATCAAAGTACACTGCAGAAATTGGTATTTTTCTGTTTGTATAATCGGTTACGATTTTTTCTTTCTTTTTCTTTTTTTTTCTCTCTTTTTTTTCTTTTTTTAAACGTTACCTCCATACTAAGATTTTCTCCTGTATCGTGGGGGCAGTTTACAAACATAAATTGCAGAAGGACAAACATCCAGACCCGGAACAATTATTTGTGGGCCATACAAATTCTTGTTCCGTGCGGGATTCGAACCCGCGGCCCTTAGCACTGTAACTCATTGCTAAGCCACTGCGCCACGGAGCAAATTTTATTTTAAATTTTATATGGGAAAAAGTTGCCAGTGTCGTAGATTTACCTTTTTAAAACCGT
Organism: Parnassius smintheus behrii; assembly: GCA_036936625.1. Lineage (NCBI taxonomy): Eukaryota > Metazoa > Arthropoda > Insecta > Lepidoptera > Papilionidae > Parnassius > Parnassius smintheus. The sequence goes on from JAUPFT010000013.1 coordinate 10,278,723, forward strand.
GTTGCTCTGGTTTTAATATGTTAAACTTATTAAAAAAATCTAAAAGTCTTTTTTGCATAACTTTCTTATACAATTTTGATAATATTGATATTAATGTAATTGGTCTATACTTATAAATATTATTTCTGTTACCTTTTTTATGCAATGGTATAACAACGGATAATTTCAATTCTTTAGGAAAAATTCCCGCTTCAAGTGACTTAATGTGAAAACATAATACCTACGTCTATGGTTTTTCCTGGACACCTCTTTAAAACTTATGTTTGTATTTCATCACAGCCAGTAAATTTTGTGTTTTTAAGTGATGAAATATGGTTCTGAATTTCCGTTATATCACATGGTCTTAAATAAATACTAGATTGATTTCTTAGACTAGTTACGCTTAATTTTTCCGCACTATTATGTGATATTCTGTCTTTAATGGAATAGATGAAATGCTGATTAAATGTTGTAGCTAGTTCAATGGGATTTAGTATATTTTGATTATTGACTGTGAGTCTATCAATGCGATTTGGATGTGTCTGACTATTATTTTTATTAGGTTCCAAGTGGCTTTAGTTTTATTTTTTGAGTTAAGTACGTATTTGTGATTTATCTGCTTTTGTGCCAGTAAAATAGTTTTTTTAGGATATTTCTATAAAGTGTATATTTATTTTTGAAATAATACTGGTTTTTACGGAATTTATCGCGTATATTTAACTTTTTAAATAACCGCGGTTAACTATGACATCTGGACGTTGAACATCTCATTCCCCCCCATGACCATGGGTGCTGTAAAGCTCTCGAAACGTCGGGTATTTAAAAAGTTAAATATATGCGATAAATTCCGTAAAAACTAGTATTATTTCAATGTGTAGTATTCGCGTAAATACAAGAAATCATTATATATATATATATATATATATATATATATATATATATATATATATATATATATATATATATATATATATATATACATATATTTGTACTCGTGACTTTTATTTTTATAATATTTATTGCGAAGTGCACTTTTGGTTCTAACGAAATTTTTATACCAGTTGTAAGCCATTTTAATTTTTGATCAAAATTATTTACTTTTACTCTATTTATGGGAAAGCACAGCTTATAAATTAGTACAAACGTGTCATAAAATTTAGTAAATGCCTTTTCTACGTTATCCTTCTCCTATACGTCCAAGAATGATAATGATTTTAAGTGATTGCAGAAATTGCTAATATTACTTTCCGTGTATTGCCTTCTAAATATATAATAATGCACAGAAGACTTTGTTGTATCTTTTAATAAAAAACTTAATGTTTGCCCCGTGTGATCTGATAGACCTAATTCATGGACTTTTCCGATAGCTCCTTGTATATTACTTGCTATTTGGTCTATACATGTATGTTGTCTCGTTGTTATCGTTATATGCATTTGAAATCCATAGCTTTTTAATACACTTCTTAACCTATTAGACTTAAATCTTATATATACGTTAAAATATTATATTTACGTTAAAATCGCCAGCAATTATAATTTTTTTGTTTATTTTTTCACGTAGCTTATGTAATAAAGCATCAAGTTTAGTAAAAAATATACTTATTTTCGAGTTTAGTGTTCTATAAATACAAATAATAATACATTTTTGTTCAGTCAATTCTATACCGCAACATTCAAACTCAATTTCCTTTGAAAACAGTTGTAAAAGATCTAAGATACGATACTTGAAATTTTGTTTTACAAGAATACACTCACCACCACGTTTTGATTGTTTTCTTGAGAAATTGGCAGGCAGTTTAAAGTTTTTAAAAATTACGTTTTCTGCATCTCCATTTTTTACGAATGTTTCTGTTAGACAAATCACGTCTATTGGTTCTTCAGAGTAATTAAATTCTGCGATGCACGCCTCAAGTAAGTCTAATTTTCCTAGTAATCCTGCTATGTTTTGGTGAAAAACTCGCATATAGGAATTTCCTATTTTATGTATTTTATCATTTATTAAAATACTGTTTCTACAGATGTCTAATGCCTTAATTTCGAAATAAACTGTTTTTTTTCTATGATTGGAAAATAAAATGGGATAGTTCCTTTTTTGAACCTTATAGGTTCCTTAATATCACTCACACTCTCTATTCTATCCAATGTAACCCAAGATTTTTCATTTAAAATATTATGTTTTGTTTTGTTTTTTATATTTACGAAATAGTAAGGAATTGTACCTTTCTTATGTACATTAATTAATTCAGAACATTTAATTACTGTTGAACGCTGTTTAATAATATTTTTAGTTAATCTAAAAATTGGAAGGAATAATCTAAAAATTGTTGATCATAATCTATACAATCAATTATATAGCTAATTTTTTTACAAGTGTTGAATATATTTTTATAATAGGAATTTTCTTTTATAAAATAACAGTTTTTATATTGGCTACATACTTTTGTAATATTGGGATTTATCAACCCCGTATTTAAATTTCTACTATTTAAAACATTTAAAATAATTAGAGTATGTTGTTGTTTTTCCTTTGGTGGCTTCAATGAGCGCAGAAACCTTAGACGGTCACACATCACATTTTGTCCGAATGAATTATTGACAAACGTAATAGTAAAACGAGTACAAGCTGCAGCACAATTAATCTATGTGATCGGCGATCACACACAATCGTAGACAGAGATACCTATAGAAAAATTGACGCCTTCTTTTTCATTCGCACACGAAAAAGATAGATTTATGCATACGTCTTGCATAGAAATCAGAAGAAGTGGTGTGATTGTTTGTCCCTTTCTCCGTGCCGGTTTTTTGTTTAGCAAACTACACTTTGCTAAACAATCTTGACAGTTCGTAGCGATCTAAGGAGTTTACAAGTTGGTTTAAGTGAAAAAAAGGTATGTCTATAGCCTGGCGTTGATATAGAAGTGATGACGTCATCCACTTGCACAGGCTCGGCCGTCACAGCTGCAGATGCACTGGCAGCGTCGTTGATCCGCTCGGACGCCTTCATTAATTTATGTTCCCTGCACAGCTTTACTCTATTATACGGTGTTTTATGGATATCACTGGATTGCTCTTGAGAAGCTTTTTCAAACAGCATACAATTTGTATATTTTGATTTGGCTTTTGACGAGTATAGGCCGACATTGCATTATTTGAATTTTTTACTTTAACACCATATATATTCACTATAACTAATTTCATACAAATGTTTTATATTATATTCAATCCATAGATCTTAAAAAGAGCTAACGATTGAAGCTCAAATGAATGTTGTAGCTTCTTCAAGTCAAAATTTATACCAAACAGTAATTATGTGACGCAGCGAAACGTTCTAAAAATGACGACACTTCTCCCTCCGCCGCACGCGATGCATCACAATCTTTACTTATTATAACGAATTCTTTGGTCTTTTAGTAGTCGAGTGGAGTAATAAATATTGAATGTAGATGATAGATATGTAGCTGCAACATCAAACTGTATCCCCCGAATTTTTATCATCAATTTTTTGAATTGCCTCCCATTATGGATGCAAATTTAAAGACGTATTACGTCAATAAAATTTAAAGTAGTATATACGTCAAAAGCTTAGAAATAGTTTACACAGAGAGTAAACTGAATAAGGAGTTGATAAAAAAATAATATCCGTATCAGTATATCAAACAAAAGATTCAGAATATAAAAGTATTGACATGTGCGACTTCGGTCGATGTTCGTGCTTACGAACTACCAAGGGGCCGACCCCTCTTTTACTGGTTCGCCAGTTATTTTGCTGTGGACTGTGGTCCAATTACCGACTTAACGTGCCCTTCGGGGGAAGCACGGAGTTGGTTGGTTGACACTCACCGCACATGGCGTGTGCAGTGTGCAGATTTAAAATGGAAGTTATCAAGTTGTCGCCCATACTCACCTACATCTATCTATATCTATCTTTCATCAAGAATCAAAATAAGCTGTTACCCTGAGGAGTAAGGCCTCGTTACCTGTAAAAAGGGTTCTCTTTATTCACCAAACGAAACAAAGCTGATTTTGCACACTGATACTAGGCTGCACTAAAAGTGTCTTGAATGGAATATTTTCACTGTTCCTGCCATATTAAAATCTTTTTAATTGAAAACTCCTTGGTTTTAAAAATCGAATACCATTAATTTATATAATAAAAGATTCTCGGTCTTGTCACAAGGTATTGTCAAACTTTCAAACTCAAACATTTTTTTTTTTTTTTTCAAACTCAAACATTTTATTGCGTTCATGTGGTTACATAAATAGTTCTTAAGTTGGATATATATTAGAGCCAAACATGAGCCCTGATAGGGCGTAGCAATATTATATTATATTATGTTATATATCAATTTATTCTTATCAATTTAGAAAGACTAATTTTATTTTATTTACTTAAACTACTACATTACTTTTAGGTTAAATAAACATTTGCAATATTTACAACGATATTATAGAGGTAGGTATACATATTCAAAATAAACAATTATTATTTTTCACCGAAAAACTCTGACAACGAATAGAAACTTTTTTCAATTAAATATTTTTTAAGCTCTCTTTGAAATTTATACAACGATTCTTCTTTTTGTAGACATTTGTTTAGTCGTTGAGAAAATGGAATTGACTCGACAAAATTTAAGAGCGATGATTTATTATGACTTTCGAAGTGGCTTAACACAAAAACAGTGTGTTGACCGGGTGATTTCTGCATTTGGTGATGAAGCCCCATCCAAAACCACAATTTATTGCTGATTTGCTGAATTTCAACGTGGACGTGTCAAGCTCAGTGATAATCCCCGTCAAGGTCGTCCTAAAACTGCAGTCACCACAGTTGATGGTGTGCGTAAGCTGATTGAGGAAGATCGACATGTGACATACTGCGAAATTCAGGCAACTTTAGACATTGGCATGAGTCAAATACAAATAATCTTGCATGAACAATTAGGTGTAAAAAAGTTGTTTTCCCGATGGATACCGCATTCGCTCTGTGAAGAGCAAAAAGCGGCTCGCGTTACTTGGTGTGTCAGAACTCTCGAAAGATTCCACGCAGGATCCTCAAATGGTGTATACAACATCGTAACAAGTGACGAAGCCTGGATATATGCGTACGAATCCGAAACAAAAAACCAGTCACGAGTTTAGGTGTTCGAAAATGAGTTAAAGCCAACAAAAATTGTTCGTTCACGGAGTGTTGCAAAAAAAATGGTGGCCACGTTTGTCTCCAAAACCGGCCATGTTACGACTATTCCTCTTGAAGGACAAAGAACGGTTAATGCAGAATGGTATGCTAGCATTTGTTTGCCACAGGTCGTTTCTGAACTTCGTAAAGAGAACTGCAACCGCCGCATCATCCTCCATCACAACAATGCGAGTTCTCACACCGCACACAGAACAAAAGAGTTTTTAGAACAAGAAAACATATACATAATTATTAGACCATCCGCTGTACAGCCCCGACCTAAGCCCTAATGATTTCTATACTTTCCCTAAAATAAAGAATAAATTGCGTGGACAGAGATTTTCATCACCTGAAGAAGCTGTGGACGCCTACAAAACGGCCATTTTGGAGACCCCCAACTTCCGAATGGAATGGTTGCTTCAATGATTGGTTCCATCGTATGGAAAAATGTGTCAAATTTCGCGGAGAATACTACTAAAAGCAATAAATACATTTTTAAATAGTAATGTTGTGTCATTTCCTTGATTCCCGAAATTTTCAGTGCCGCCCTCGTATTCAGAATCGAACCAGTCGTGTTACATTTTTAATACGCTGGAACGTAAATGCCACATATTTTACGAAAGGTTATGTACATAATTAAATATTTTTAACAATGAAATAATACAAATATTCGTATCCTACTTATCGTTATTTAAGTTATCTGTTTCATTTATAAATATGGCCAAGAATATGCCCAAGTCGAGAATACTATAAAAATACTTATTTTCGTTTTGGCGCCTTGATAAATTGGTATCGATTCGAACCACTGCTAAGTTAAGCTGTCCTCGTAGTAGTAACTTTTTATTTGACGTTTTGACATATTATTGTAAATAATTTTGTAAACAAAATAATAATTATATATTATAATTTTATAATGCTAGAATAGGCTGTATGGTTATCGTTATCTTTTCTTTATAGTTCAAAAAAAAATTGGTTGCCTGTAAAGTCGGTATACGGGCGAAAGTTTTACGTGACAACGACTTTGAGTGGTAAAATAATTTTAATGTGAATATTCATTCGTATAGTAGGAAGAAGGATGAAATAACACTTTTTATGTCTGTCTCTCTCGCTCTTAGGCGGGCTAACCATGCCCGAGTGGAAGGGACGCGTGCCTCTCACTCGCTCTCATTGTGAGCGCATAACGTGAGCGGAGCGTAACGCAATTTCTTGAAGTGTCACCCGGCAAACAAATTTATAAGACGTTGTCACGTCAAAACATATCAAAGCTTTGAGCATAGAAAATAGAGGAGCTGCCCAGAGCGTCTATATGTTTTATTGATTATACAAATATGGTTATATTCGACACTGAACTGTCAATATGCTGCCTATCTCTTTTTCACTCAGCGAAGTGTAAGTCTAAGTGTCATTCATAAATGAAACAGATAATAGAAATTGTTTCGCATTCTGGTAAATATTTTTAAGATGACGTCATTTAACCCCGCCTTGCGGCCGATTCCGCCATTTATTGTCTCAGATTTGCTGCTATAAAAAGTCGTTTGATATTTCTTAATTTGAAAATTTTGCGAATTTTTAAACAGTTTATAGTGAATTTTCCAATTCATTATAAAGAACGAAGATGACTAAGTGTTGCGTAAGAGGCTGTACCTCAAAATATAGTCAAAAATCACACGAACTATCATTTCATAGGTGAGTGATTTAGTTTTTGGTGTAAATATAATGTAAAAACGTTCATATCTTTTGCGACAGTAAGTAGATGGATGTAATTATTTACCCTAAACCTTTAATTCATATTATTTAATTACTTCTTATCATTCTTTGCGTATCTATAAAATTTTGTTGTTCGTAAATAGTGATGTTACATTGCTAACAATACATTCTTTCAAGGACATACTTTATTAAGGTTTTCTTGATTTATTCTGTCGTATTATGTGCAAAAGTTTTGCGTTATGCATTGCATTATTTCGGTGTCATGGGTCTGAGCAGTGAGCATAAATGATTAACTAAATTATACGGAAACGGAGTTACATTCATGGTAGGACCTACGGTACCTACATAATAAAAGTGAAGCAAAGCAACAAAGATTACATAAAGTACAATCTAGCGCCTGTAAGTAATCTCTCTCTGTAGGCAAACATGCAAATACCTCAGACTATGGACATTATTACTTGACTTTATTATATATTGTTTACTTATATATTGTATATATTAGCCCATCAGTGCCTTCTAATAATGCAATATACATAAATGTTTAGCATATACATATTTATAATTTACCTTAAGTCACCTTTTATAACAACCATGGTGTTGTTTAATTTGTAATATTATTTGCAGCTTCATAGATCTAAATCATTATTTTCTGTTCTATCATTTCTAGGTTGCCAAAGAACAAAAAGAAAAGACAAATATGGCTTGACTCTATTGGTGTAGAAAATATCAACCCAACAGATAAACAAAACTTCATATGTTCCCTGCATTTTGCAAAGGAATCTATTAATAAAACTCTTGATGTAGTTAGGCTTTGTGATGATGCAGTGCCAACAATTTTTCCGGCTGTAAGTTTCTAGTTTTGTTACACTTGTACAACAAGCAATGTTTGTTATGCAAATATGATTAGTAGTTCTTTTAGAAGAAGTGATTACTGATGCTTAACATTACTGATTATGCATATTTTGACATAAATAATATTAGTTAGTTTCCAAAATATAGATATTTACTTTATATTTACAAAAAAAACTACATATATTTTTTATCATCTCTTTCCCTGCCCTATGAATCATATATGAACATTTCAATTGTTTAACTATTGTGTGTTTTGTAGACAGGGAAACTGTTACATATTAAAAAATATTTTTATAAACATTTATGATTAAAACATTGTATTTGTGGAATTCATTTAAACTTTTTGCGAAATTTGGAAATTAAGATTGTTAACTTGCAATTACTCTTAACAAAATAAGGCATAGGCCCAGTGCATGAAAATTCACTTAGGGAGTCATGTCCTAATTTGTAGCACAAGTACTCGCTACTAGGTCCACCGGACCCAGTATAATATAAGTTTATTCCAAAACTGCTTTATAAACGTAAATAGTTACTTTCTAATAAGGATATGATATGTGTAAAGAAAACTATAATTGAAACAAATACTAATATTTATTGTTTTTACTTAAACAAAAGTTGTTTCAAAAATATACTAAATTTCTCTAGAGTTTTGTGACATGTTAAAGGCTAATCGTTATAATTTCAAACAAATTACTTATTTCCAACAAAATCTAATATATTTTCTTACACAATAATGTATTTACTTACAAGAAATAAAGAGGGATCAATCTTCATAGAAATATTTAATATAAAATTCAAAAATACAATATCTTCTTTGAACGAAAATCACACTTTCCAACATTCTAGTGACACTTTTTAAACTAACTGACTACCAATGTCGTTATTTGCCATGCTACACTATTGTTGAAAGGTACTAAGAGCTGAAACATTGCAAACGTCGATTTTGAATAGTTATTAAGCAAAATATTAAGTACTGGGTCCATTAGACCCATTAGCGACTGCTTAAGTGTTCAATGTAAAATATGCATCAAGTATGATGATTATGTTTTAAGATAATTAAAATTTTTGGGATGGGATGGAAGATGTGATTTAGATGTGGATAGGCGTGTCGCTGCCGAAAACAAAGTCAATGGTGCCCTGAATGCATATATAATGTAAAATGTGTGGCGTTACCATAGCCGACCGAAAGCGAAACGAAGAGATTCGCAATATGGCAGGATTGAAAGATGACCTTATCACAAAAATTGATAGGGGCGTACTCCAATGGTTTGGACACGTTGAACGAATGAGTGAAGACCGAATGGTGAAGAAAATATATAGAGCGAAAGTAAATATTAAAAGGTGTCGAGGTAGACCGAGACTAACTTTCGAAGACCATGTGAGCAAATTGCTCGAAGAGGGGAGGGTCAAGAGTACTCGGATACCTAGACGTGCATGTATGAAGAAGTTAATGAACCTGAAAGAAGCGAAAGAGGTATGTAAGGATCGTGACACTTGGCGATCTGTTCTCTCTGGCTACCCCGTTAGGGATTGTGCGTGACGATAAGTAAGTAAGTAAGTAAGTTAAATAAGATAAACCTGTAATGCAGGTTTTTATATCTACATCAGGCACCAGTTTCTCACAAGTTAGGTACCAGTCTGGCAAATTTGTAATACTTAGCATTAAGTTTACCTATTGTGAAGAGAAAATAAATTCATTCATTTATAACTAAAAATAACAATATGGATTCGAGTAAATCTGATTATTTTCAATACAAAGCTGTAAGTCAAACAATATATGAGAACTACAAGAACATACTAAGAACTATGATTTATAAAGTAATAAAATATGAGCATATATTAAATTTATTATTTTTCAGGCCCAGTTATCAAATAAAGGAAATATTCTAAAGAGTGTTAATTCTCAAGAGCAGGGTAGTAATCAGGTAAAAAAATTTGGTACTTACGTAATACTTAATAGTATAAGTCTATGATACTTATCTATGTGTTTACAAACAAAGCAATTAAGTAGGTGCCTGTCTAATAACTTTTTACTTGAGTATTGTATAAAAGATTCAGCTAATGAGTTATATAGCATTAACTTAACTTTGTAGGGTATGCAGTTCTTAAGAATTGTAATATTAGCTACAAATTGCCTTAGCATATTACAAACATATTCTAAACTACTTTTTACCCGCGGCTTCGCTCGCGAAAGAAGAATAAAAGAAGAATAAAATTAAAAGGCTGAATGAAAAGTGTAGAAGACAATCTAAGAAAATTGCCAATTTTTCTCAAATTTTGAAAGATCTTCAATCTAAACATATATTAAATACTGAAAATACTATTTTATTAGAAGATTGTGCAGGACCGAAGGACTTTTTAACAAGACAAATAAAGAAATTAAAAGGTTTGCCATTACCTAATCAGTACTCTCAAGAAATTAGAAAATTTGCTCTCACATTACATTTTCTTTCGCCTAAAGCATACAACTTTGTACGACGGACCTACAATACCTGTTTGCCACACAGTCGCACAATAGCTAAGTGGTATCAACATGTTGACGCAGAGCCCGGCTTTACCTTAGAAGCTTTTAAAACCTTAAAACTCAAAGCATCTGCAACTACTGGACCAATACTTTGTGCGCTAACTATAGATGAAATGAGCATAAGAAAATCGTTAACTTGGGATGCTACAAAAATGAAGTTTTATGGTCGTGTGGATACAGGAACTCTTTTGGACAGTGACTCTTTAGAAGAAGCTGGACAATCTTTAGTTCTAATGTTAACAGCTATAAACCAGTCCTGGAAACTTCCTGTTGGCTATTTTCTAATATCAAGCTTAAATGGTAATCAAAAAGCAAAACTTATAGAAACATGTATCCAGTTAACAGAAGAGACAGGGGTCATTATTGTATCTTTAACTTGTGATGGGCTAGCTACAAATTTTAGCATGCTAGAGTCGTTAGGATGCAAAGGAATAACAAAAAACCCAAAAGTAACATGGTTTCATTACAGCAATTCCACAATAGATGTCTTTCTGGATCCCTGCCATGCTATAAAATTAGTTAGAAATTCCTTTGGGGAATTAAAGGTCTTTAAAGATGTTCAAAAAAGAAACATAGACATTAGGTATGTAGAAAATCTTCACAATTTGCAGGAAAAAGATAATTTATATTTGGGAACAAAAATAAGAAAAGGACACATAGAATTTTCTAAACAAAAAATGAAAGTTAAATTAGCCACCCAATTATTAAGCACTTCTGTTGCAGACGCCCTGAATTTTTGTGAATTCAATTTGAAATTAAAAGATTTCCAAGGGAGCTCTGGTACAGCCAATTTTATTAGAATAATGAACGACTTATTTGATATTTTTAACATTCGTCCTCCAGGTTGGAAAAAGGCAATTTGTTCGTCAAATATAGGACTAGTAACAGAATTCCTCTTGAGTGCCTTAGATTATATCAATGGGCTGCATCTTTTTTCAGGAGAACTTTTAGTAATGTCCCGACGTAGAACTGGATTTATTGGGCTAATTATTAATATTCATAGCACACTAAATCTGTATAAAAGATTAGTACATGAAAAAATGTTTTTGCAATACTTGCCATTATATAAGATCAGCCAAGACCATTTGGAATTATTTTTCTCCGCTATTAGAAGCCGAGGAGGTTTTAACAACAATCCTAACGCATTGCAATTTAGGTCAGCATATAAAAGATTATTAATAAGAGCAGAAATTCGAGAGCATGGGGTAGGAAATTGTGTTGCGTTAAACCAAATTAACATACTAACTTGCTCCAGTAAAATAGATCCGATTGATAACATAAACAGCCTCACGGACCGAAATTTACTTGTAAATATTCCCGAAAATGAGAGTGATTTGTATGATCAGTATTTAGAATGTTTATCTTTAACAAATTTAAACGAATATACAGAAAATGTAATAGAATATATTGGAGGGTTTATTGTTAGAAAATTAAATAGGCGTCTAAAATGTGAACAGTGTCTAAATTTAATTCAAGGCTGTGTAAATAAGAAAGGAATTGTTTTCTGCAAGACCAGAGGCGGATTAGTTTTTCCTTCCGAAGGCGTTAAAAGTATTTTAAAAAGAGCAGAAAAAATTTTAAAGTTACACCTTCATAAAAATGTTAAAAGTGAAAATTATTTTTTATATGTGTACTTATTTCTGATGGAACATTTTCAGGAAGAAAATGTTTTCTCTTGATGTACAACATGACACTGAACATAGAGAGTTATTAGTTAAGAGTATAATCAAATATTATGTAAATATTCGATATAAATATTTTGGTAAATGTGCTACAGAAAAAGTTAGTCTCCGCAATCATCTTACTAAAACGATCTTGTTTAGAAATGAATAAAAGAAAATATTGTAAACACATTAATTATGAAAAATTCGATAAAGAACATACAATAGAGTTTGACAAAGGTGAGGTTATTAATAAGTATATTAAAAAAATAGATGCAACTTGTCCTTTACCGAAAAAATCGTACAACTTTGTAAGTATACATCTGGTAAACATCGTTCAATCAAAATTTTCTTTGAATCCCAAGATATCGTTAAATACATATTGAAGAATAAGACAAAGCTGAATGATGATAACATAATATTATATTCAGACCAAACACCGCAACTAAAATTATACGTAAAGGAGCTTACTCAAGAGTTAAATAATAAAACACGAAAACTAGGAAATTGTAGTAAAATTACAGGAGAAGATAACAAAGTAAACACTTACCAACTACTTGACGACTACGAACACATTGTCTCAAATATATAGTAAGGAAAACTGTAAAAAACAGCAATTTTCCTAAGTGGTTTGATTCATCATTGATACATATCTTCAAAAATAAAAATAATGCTTGGGTTAAATGGAAAAAGTACGGAAATTTGTCAGATTATAGAACATTCGCATTGTACAGAAAACGTTTTAAAACTGAATCTAAATTACGTTATGCTCATTATATGGATACTGTCGAGAATTGTGTGAAGCAAAATATTAAATATTTCTGGAAATATGTAACAAATTGCAAAAGTAGCCTAGAAACTCCGTCAGAAATTTTTTATAAAGACAAATTTGCTAGTAACCCCAACGAAGTATGTAATTTATTCTCTGATTTTTTCTTTTCGGTATTTGAACCCACTTCAGTTACTGATGATTTGAATTATGATAACATTAATATATCAAATAATAACAATTCTGATTTCGTTATTACTGACATTTCTATTTTTGAAAAAGATGTGACAAAGTCTCTTTTAGATTTAGACGCGAATAAAGGAGCTGGTATTGACAACATTCCTCCTTCTTTTCTTAAAGCTACAGCACATACTATTGCAAAACCAATTCATTACATTTTTAATAAATGCTTAAAAGATGGGATATGTCCATCTATTTGGAAAACAGCTCGTGTTGTACCAATTTACAAGGCAGGCTCAAAAAAAGATGTTGAGAATTATAGACCGGTATCAATCTTATCAACACTCGCTAAGACTTTTGAAAGGTTAATACATAATGCGTTATATCCTAGTCTTCACAATATAATAATTCCACAGCAGCACGGTTTTATTAAGAAGCGTTCGACTATATCTAACTTATTAATTTATACAAACTACTTATTTGAGAATCTGGATAGTAACGTCCAGACTGATTGCATATACACAGATTTCCGCAAAGCTTTCGATCGCGTAGACCATAAACTACTTCTGGAAAAGCTGGCCTTTAATGGTATCCGTGGTAATTTGTGGAGATGGTTTAAGTCGTATGTGACAAATCGTACACAAAAAGTAGTTATAAGAGGTTTTGAGTCAGATATTGTGCATATAAGTTCTGGTGTGCCACAAGGATCAATCTTAGGGCCTCTTCTTTTCGTCCTGTACATTAATGATGTTAATAGTTGTTTCAAGTTTTGTAATTTTATTCTGTACGCAGATGATATTAAAATTTATCGCAAAATTCAATATTATCATGACCATCTTAACTTTCAAAAAGATTTAGATAATTTTACAACTTACTGTAAAAACAATAAGCTAGATTTGAGTGTTAATAAATGTAGAGCCATAACGTTTACCCGTAAACGACAGGTAAGTAATTTCAATTATTCTTTATGTGGAGTTCCATTAGAAAAAGTTTATAAAATTAAAGATTTAGGAATAATATTAGATAGTAAACTTATCTTTGATACACATGTTGAAAATGTCATTAATAAGGCTCTTAAAATGTATGGATTCGTGATGCGTATTGGAAGTGAATTTAAAAAACCTCTCACTTATTTGCATCTCTATAAATCTTTAATAAGATCACAACTGGAATATGCGGTAGCTATTTGGTGTCCGTATTATAATAAATATAAAGATAAAATAGAATCCATTCAGAAAAAGTTTTTGCGTAGTGTAAATTACAAGTGCAGAAGAGTTAAATTACCCTACTATCAACTGCTGGTCGAATATAACTTACTAAAATTAGAATCCAGACGTCAACAGATTCAAGCTATGTTACTGTATGATATTTGTCACAACAGGTACGATAGTATAGAACTAGTTAAGATAATACAATACAGAGTACCAAATAGGCCATTGTGTCGCAGAGTTCGTGCCAAATACACATTTTTTACTAATAAATGTCGAACCAACGTAGGTAAAAGATCCCCTATATATATGTTGTTAAATTGTTATAATAAAACTTTCAATAATATTGACATTTTTGCTCACAAGGTGGGTATTTATAAAAAAGAAATAATTTCAGTACTTAGAGGAGAATGAGTTTGTATAATTGATTATTACAATATATATATATTTTTTATTATTGTGTTATTTGAAAACACAATCACTGTATTATATGAAAAAGTGGTACGCTATTCTCAATCTAAACATGTGTTAATAGTAATTGGTGGTCAACGGTGTTGGTTGCACTATTATATTATATTTTTTGTAGTGAATGTATTTTAGATTAATAAATATTGTGTAAACTGTTTGTTGATTCTAATAAATTAAAAAAAAAAATAAGAAATCATTAAAAATATACTATGCTAACATACGCAGCATTGTCACACCAGGAAAGTTTTACGAGTTACAATGCATACTAAAAATGTTCAAAAATACTGCCATACAAAGATGTTTTATAGGTCAAAACATCTTTGCTGCCATCATTATTTTAACCGAAACTTGGATAAAATCCGAAGCAGAAGCAAAACGTTTTGTCATCCCTAACTACAGCCATTTTACATTTTTTTTGTTTTGGAGCTTTTTTAAGATTTATATTTGGATATGAGAGTATTATATATATATATATATATATATATATATATATATATATATATATATATATATCAAACAAGATAAGTATTTTATAAAAATATTACGTTATTAAACTACTTTCTATTGCTAACAAAAATTTATTTATTTTCCTACTCCATCCATCCATCCATTACATTCTAAAAGTTCATTGCTGCACCTAGGTCTCTACTATAGATTGGGATTACCTCATAGGGCATTTTGCCACAGCTACCACGCTTGGCAGGTGGTTTAGCATCCGCAGATTTTTATTATTTTGTATCTACTTCACTTGGTCTTTCTTGATTTTGTTGCCAAAATCCAGAAATCACCCATGCTAAGCCGGGGTGGATATAAAATAAAAAATATTTCACGGCAAATAATTTATTTGTTATGATAATTTGTAACCACAAGTGCATCGTAAAGTATAATAATATTCAAATCACAGCGATTCTAAAGTAGGTAGTTTTTGCTTCAAGAGATATTAGTTTAAACGGCCACACGAAACTGGTGCACAAGCAACTGGTGGGGGGGTGCTACTAGCTCTAAAAGAGAACTCCATCCTGTTTAACCATCCTGGCTTTAGATAGTAACTTATTAGCCCAGAAGTAAAGCTTATTCTGTATAATATGAAGTCAGAGCAACTAGCTTGTTAACTTACACCTTACAAGCACGAGTTGCTATCCGTGCTTTAAGTATCAAAATCGTCTTCAAACTATTATTTAAACGATAAAACTGGAGCAGCAATCATCTGGCGGTTAAATTCACACGAAATTCCCCTAGCCTCCCTAATCGTTAGAGAAAATATAATTTTGCATATTAAAAATAAATTAAATACATAAAGGTGTTACTAAATTTTAAAAGTTGATTGAGTTCACATCACTAAAAAATGGGCGGAGCTTACAGCGTCCGCCATTTATTGTCTCAATTTGACACGATTTTTTTGTAGGCTTGCCATCTCCTCTATTTTCTATGCTCAAAGTATCAAAGCGATATTGACACTACCTCTCTTAATGTTGTCAACTCCATACATTACCACATTATTAGGCGCTAAATTTAACAAGCGCTGACACTAAAAACACAATAATTATATAATTATTACTAACAAAATGTATTGATCGTGTGGGAATATTGTATTCAATATAGCATCACAATAGCAAATTGGAAAATGTGCTAGACACTGTTATTTTTTATCAAAACATTTGTTAGCAATAAAAATCCCTTTAAAAAAATTAATTGTATTATTTAACGTTTATCATTGTTCTTATTTAACATTTAAATGAAAACAGTTTATAGATTAGAAAATAAATTAAATTTGCGTTGGCAATAATTACATTAAGGGTCAAACCCTCCCGTTAGTGAGTATATTGTTATATTATGCTCTGTGATAACCACTGTTCACACACTTGGTAGATCTGAAATTAAATAAATGAAATTGTGCATTAAAATGAGAAATATGAGTTATTTTATGTATTAAAATATTTTTAATATGACTTTAGAAATCAATAGTCCAATACATCGGAAGTTCTATTTGAGTAATTTTCGAAATGTCATTTTGCATTACATTCGCGTGAATCTAGCCAATCTAGCTGGCAACCCGGATTCAAACATCAACAGATCAAATCATTAATTTTTATTTTACTATATTTTAAAAATTAATCAATTAAATAAATAGGCATAATTTTAATTAAAGGGATATTTCTTAAAGTAAATAAAACATGCAAGCCTTTACAAGCATAAGGAATATTATTTTTATAATAAGTGGCGGTGTTTTAACGTTTGTAATTTTGTTTATTTTCGCGAAGAGGCAAATCACCAGATTTGCTTTAAGATCTCGAAGAGGACCTCATGTACCTATTGGCACCGATGCAAAGAAAGTTAGTAAAACTGCCCATATATTTTTAACCATAAATGTTTTATGATCGTGTATAAAGACTTCATTGCATTTCCACAAGGATGCTATGAATCAGTAACTTCGTTCAGTAATTGTTATTTATATGTTGAATACATTACGATTAGAGATGAACCGAATATGTATTTCACCGAATACGAATATTCGGCCGAAAGTTCAGTAAAACTTTTACCAAACCAAATATTCGGACGAACATTATTCGGCAGGATCACCTCAGTAACTAGTTTAGTTTAGTTTACGACGGGCTGTTTTCCGCAACTCCACGTCTAAGCGCGTATTTTGCGTGTGGGCAGGAATAATATGCTTATTCGAGCCATGATATCTCCCCGAAGAAGCTCAGCAGTCCCTTGATATTGCAAGCAACTTCGGGGAGCGATCCCGTCGTGCCGAGAAGTTTAGCCCTGCATGAAGCGACTTCTGGACATGTCAGCAACACGTGAGCCGCCGTTTCTTCCTCTCCCATGCATGCCCTGCACAGGCGGCTGTCAGTAACACCTATGGTAAACAAATGTTTGTTAAAAGAGCCATGTCCTGTGATAGCACTTGTTACTATCCTGATCTGTGGCTTGTTCAGTCTCATTAGAACCTTGGTTAGACGACTGTTTATTTCAGGTAGGGCATCCCTAGCTTGTCTACAGTCTACTAAATTTTTCCAAAGCTGAGCGTGTAAATTATTGAAGTATCTACGTACCAGTGAACAAACATAGCCAAAGGGGATTGGTATTATTGGTTCTGGCCCTATAGTTGCTAGGGCCGATCTCCTTCTGGCCAGTTCATCTGCTGCATCGTTGCCTCTAGATCCACTGTGTCCCTTGATCCATTGCAGGTTCACATTGTTGTGCTTACATACCTCATTCAATCGTTGATGGCACTCATATATCAGTCCCGAGTTCGTCACATTGCATCTCAGAGCTTGTAGTACCGCCATACTGTCGGTCAGTATTCTGATGGAGAAGTCTTTCACCTTCCTAGCATCTATTGCTATGGCCGCTTGGATGATACCCATGCATTCAGCCTGGAAGACTGTGTTGTGGGTACCCAGCAGTGTGCATATGTGGATATTAAGGTCTTCAGAGAAAGCCCCAGACCCCACACCTTCATTTGTCTTAGAGCCATCCGTGAAAACTTTGAGCTCTCTTGGACCCAATCCTTCCAGATGGTCAGTTTCCAATTGTATCCTGTACTTCTTATCAAATACAAATTGTTTTGGGATCCTATCATACTTGGCTTATAAGATAGGTATTTTTGAGTAAATTCTATTGATTATATCTGTATGGGGGACTCTACTCTTACTTAAAAGATTTAGGGTCTTGAGTCTAATGGCAGCTAAAGTTGCTTCTTGTTGTATATATAGATGAAGCGGTGTTAGCTCCAGCATAGCCTCCAAAGCTGCTGTTGGTGTTGTCCTTATGCAGCCCGTGGCAGCCATACAAACTAATCTCTGGTAACGCTGTAGCTTTTGTATAGTGGTGGCTTCATTGGTTTTGGTCCACCATACCAGAGAGCCGTATGTGATTATGGGCTGAATTACAGTTTTGTACAGCCACAGTATAATTTTTGGCGTTAAACCCCATCGTTTGCCAATCATGTTTCTGCACTGCCAGAAAGTTAAACTAGCTTTGCTGATTTTGTTTTCTATGTGTTTGTTCCAGTTAAGTTTACTGTCCAAGATAAGACCTAGGTATTTTACCTCGGAAGAAAGTTGGAGTTTTGTGCTGAAAAGACAAAGTGAAAGATGGTAGTAGGTGGAAGATGATAGTTATTCAGCATTCGTTTTTGTGTGAACATTACTATAACCGTTTTATTTGGATTAACGGTTAGGTCATATTCCCTGCACCATCTCTCCACAATACGGAGAGCCGCTTGGGTCAGGTCGCACACAATGCTTGCTGTCTTACCAGAGACCAGTATTGTCAGATCATCTGCATAACCGACTGTGTAGAAATGATTAGCGTTTAATTTGCTGATGAGCTCATTAATGACCATATTCCACAGGAGAGGTGAAAGAACCCCACCCTGTGGGCATCCTTTCATGATCTGAATTGTCTGAGATTCACCAGCAATCTTTATTGTTTGTGTACTGAGCATGTTTACTATCCAGTCAATCAGCGCCGGTTCAACATTATGTCTACTTAGGGCACCTTTTATGCTGGAGAAGTTTGTTCTGTCAAAAGCACCTTCTATGTCTATGAAGGAGCCTAGACATATTGCCTTGTTTTGGATGGCCTCTTCAATCTTTGTTATTACCTGGTGAAGTGCCGATTCTGTTGATTTACCTAAGCTATAGGCGTGTTGTTTTTCGTGTAGCGGTAAGTTAATTAGCGCCGACCCTCTCAACTCCCGTTCACACATCCTCTCCATCGTCTTTAGGAGAAAGGATGTGAGGCTAATAGGCCTATAGGATTTAGGGTCTGTATAGTCGTTCTTACCTGGTTTGGGTATGAACGTGAATTTCACTTCCCTCCATCCCCTAGGAACATATTTAAGAGCCAGACATGCTCTCATTATGGCAACAAGTCTGACTATTAGGACTTTACCCCCCCCCCACTGAAGAAGTGCCGGGAATAAGCCGTCAGGTCCTGCTGCCTTATAGGGTTGGAAACTATGAATGGCCCATGGATTTTGTCCATCGTCACCACTCTTTGTGCTAATTCCCAGTCTTCTTTTGTTGGTGTCAGTGCATCTTCATGCCGGTTCACCCTTTCAACTACACAGCAACCTGGGAAGTGAGTATCAATTAGGATGCGTTGGGTTTCATCCGGCGATGTTAAGTAGCTTCCGTCGGGTTTCTTTAAAGAGATAGATCCCAGCGTGTTCTGTTTAGCTAGGATTTTCCTTATCCGATTTGCTTGTTCACAGGTTTCTATGCTACCACAGAATTTGCGCCACCCTGTTGAACGTCGATACCTGATACATTTTTTGTATTCAGACTTAGCTTTCTTATATAGAAGCCAGTCTTCATCCTTTGAGGTATTCATTGCCCTATTTAGGGCTTTTGTACCTTCTTACGTTTCCTGTCTAGTTCTTTACCCCACCACTGTTGCTTTTGCTCAGCATGTTTTGGTGGAGTGATTACTGGACATGATTCATGGTAGCTATCGATCATGGCTTTAGTGACAGCTGCTACCTGTTCTTCTAGGAGCGATTGATCAGCTATGGTATTAGTTCCCCCAACACCCGCGAGCGAAGACGTCAGCCTATTGAGGTATTTTGTTTTATCCGTCTTGCGGGGATTTCTCCATGGTGGTATAGCGGGGATATCGACCTGTAGTACGCAGCAGATCCATCTGTGGTCTGGGCATGAGGCCTCTTTCGACACATGCCATCCCGTTATTAGCTTAGCTGCTCCTTCTGTTGCAAGTGTGAGGTCGATTATTGTGCGACAGCGTTTATTTATGAAGGTTGGTTCAGAACCAGTGTTTAATATGGTTAGGTTAGTGCTAAATAAATATTCAACTAAAACCTTACATCGTTCATTAGGTTTTTCCATTCCCCAAAGGGGATGACGCGAGTAGTTAGGTTGTACCAGTTCTGGCGCACTTGTAGAAAGGTTGTACCAGTTCTGGCGCACTGAGTCAGAAGTGGTACAAGTACGACGTTCGTCGACACCCGATCCTAAAAAAAAAAAAATCCGCTATGAGCCTCCACCGTCATTAGCGCTCCATTGTTCTTATCTACTTATCTATTGTTCATTCAATACCGTCATTATCTACCCTTCCTCAGCGTGGTGCTATTGTATTATACTCCTTTGTTCCTATCTACACTAATCTGACTCATTAATAAAACACATTACCCAATTTTGTTAAAATTTTTATTTATAAAATACAAAATCTTATTACTTATTATCTATAAAATAGGAGCGAAACATCTCATCCACTAAAATATCGTTGTACAATGTGTTCCCTGTAAATATACTCGTAAAACTATGCATTGAACATCCCTGAAACTTATATAGCAAATACATTAAGCAATATTCGCCACAAACTGAAGTCCACTCATTCTGAATCCTATCAACATTCCAGTTCCATCTTTTACAATTTCTCTCTAGATGATATCGTAAAGGTGCCCGTCCGAATGAATCAAAATATTGACCGACGTCATTCGTATCGATATATAAAGCTACCCAATGTGACCCTGGTTTATCATCTGTATCCAAATTGCATATTATATACGTTGGTACGTGGGTGTACATGGGTAGTTTATTGGCAGCATAAACATTATTTTCTAGAGTGGGGTGAATCTTTTTCAGATGTTGTTGTACATCTAGTATATCCATAATATTACTGCTATTAGTAGATTATTACAGTACCAATCTACTCAATGACTAATATAGGAGTGATCAATTATAGTGATTTCTAAATATTAAATTGCATGCTTTGTGTTATACAAATCGTATTTGAGTCACCAATACACTGAACAAGACACGACAGGAAGGACGTAGGAATGTAGAGATAAGCAACAGAATGTAAGGTAAGCTTGTTGACGCATAAAGATACTATCAATTCTACTGCAGAAATTCTTTAGATTAGAATTATTACTCACTGGTACTATATAAGACCAAGCAACTGCGGTCATGGAGTTAGTGTATGGTCGTTTGACCACAGTGGATCTGTCAATACTACGTTTGTGTTACTTCAACGCATCAAAGGCCATGGATGTAAGTGTTTATTCTATTGACAAACTTACTTTTCTTTCTGTTATTTTCTTACGTGTGTATGATTTAGTGTTAACAAATTATATTTAAATATTATGTGTGTGTATATGGTTAAGCCGTGGTAGCTCAGACGGTTAGCGCAAAATGTAAAATTCACAGTACGCGACCCGGGTTCGATCCCCGCCGGCACCAATTAAATTGTTAATTACAATTTTAAGTGCTGATTTACCACGTGCTCAGCGGTGAAGGAAAACATCGTGAGGAATGCATGTCTGAGAAAATTTCGAAGGCATGTGAAGTTTGCCAACACGCATTGAGGTATCGCAGCGAACATTTCCTAGCCCTAAAACCTTCTCAGAAATGAGAGGAGGCCTATGTTCAGCAGTGGACTTTAATAGGTTGTAACTTTAGCTTTTTTAACTTTTATGATTAAGTGTTAACAAATTGATATTAACATGATAACTGTGTTGTTGCAGAAATCATTGAGCTTCGATGAAAATACCTATAAACAGTATTACTACTCGCCACTCTCCCCTCAAGAAGAGAGTGATGATATCGTCATTAATAATAACACATGTGATGGTGGAAAAAGAAAATCGCAATCGATTGATCATTTTTTTGAAGCTGAATCAAAAATAAAAAAGAGGAAGCTGTTATCATCAACCGTAGCACGAGTCGCTAGAGATGGTGTATCATACATTTCTACTAATTCTGACGACGGAGACCAAGCGACGCATCTCATCAAAATTGAAATGTACGATATGAAGAAGCTATCCAAGATTCCAACTACTGATCATTGGAAACATGCTTCCACGAGGATTAAATATTACGTAAAGACTAATAAGGATAGCATCTACGACAACACAAACGCCCTCGTATACAATATTACAAAGACAATAGCAGAAAGTGAAAAAGTTAAAAAATACTTTTTTAACAATGACAGTCATTAGCTGATCATTAGTGAATGTGATTCTGTTTACTTAAATTACTTCCGTGTACTCATTATATTCTATTTCTAATCCTTTGTTAGACTTAAATATCGGACATTATTTGAAATTTGGGTATCAGTTGGTCTACCAACACTGAACTGTTACTTACTCTGCTACCTAATTTCTTCTTTACTATAAGGATGGCAAACTTCAGTGAAGTGTGCACCAGTGCTTTCTTCTCCACAACCATGGAAGAGAATACGGAACTATTCAACAGCGAATTAAATCAGGAGTTGTCTAAAGTTTGTGATGAAATGGAGAAGGATCAATTGTTCGATTCATCGTATGATGATGAGTTGTATAATCACTGTGCGATGGTTGAAACACAGTTTAAGTAAGTAAAATAAACATTCATTTCGATCATAATTTACACAATGTCTTGTACAGTTTTTAATAAATTTAAACATTTTAGTAGTCAACCACTACAACTTGGAAGAGGAACGAAGCGAACGAGCAGCAAAGAACCCAAGATCATCAAAAAACCAACAACGGAAGCAGAAGCGCCTACCTCTGCAGGGAACAGTATCAGTAACGATGATCAAGTGGAATGTCTAACGTGTCATATATTTATCAAGAAACGGTATTTAGCTAATCATTTTAAAAGTAATGTTCACAAAAATAATCTTTTAAATTCACATAATTCTTTATCAAACGTTAGTGTTATTGAATCTGCTTTTGGAAACAGGATTTTAACTTATAAAATCAAGAGTAGAGTAGAACTCCTGAACTATTTTTAAATTCTATTAAAGATGATATTTTATTTTTAATACAAGAGTGTATTCATCAACACATAATTTTTAAAGTAAACTTCATATTGCATGCTGATTTTGTTCAACAAACTAAAGATATTCATGATACGTTCGATTTTCAAACGCTTAACTATATTATTTGTCAAGGAGATGACTTAAATATTTTTTTTCATCTTTAAATGATACAATTACTACTAAAATTAGTGTATTTGAAAAAAAAAAAAGATAGTGGATGGAGTCTAAAAAACATAAAATCTATAGACATGAATGTTAATAAATTTAACCCCCTACGCGGTACTTCATACATAGATCTTCCTCGTGACATAAAATTAAAAAAGGCTGTTATAAATGTAAAAAGCAAGGATTATTTTTGTTTTAAATGGGCGTTACTCTCGGCGTTATATCCCGTAAACAAAGACGTGGATCGTGTATCATCGTACGTTAAACATGCAAATAAACTTAAATTTGATGGTATTTCCTTTCCAGTTAAAATTTCTGACATAGCAAAAGTAGAGAAATTAAATGATATTAGTATTAATGTTTTTGGGTTAGAATATAATAAAGAAAAACGATGTAATTCTATAGTAGGTCCATTATTTTTAACAAAGTGTCGTAAAGATAGACATATCAATTTATTATTTTTTTCCAAGGATACAAAAAATCATTATTGTTACATAAAAAATTTATCGCGGTTAGTTAGTAAACAAATTTCAAAAGACGGTCACATCATGTACATTTGCGAAGCATGTCTACTTCACTTTCCATCTAAGGAAAGTTTAAATAACCATGAACAATACGATTGTGCCCACATTTGTACAGAATTACCAAACAGTGAAACTTTTAAAAAAAAGAATTGGTTTGGTCAACCTATTTCAAATGATAAAATTAAATTTGATAGTTATGAAAAAAAGTTGAAGATACCATTCGTAGTTTATGCTGATTTTGAAGCATTTTTAAAACCAATAGAATCATGTTCTAACGATCCTTCCAAACCTTTCACACACAATATTCAGAAACATGAAGTACATAGTTTTGGTTATTATATAAAATGTTCATATGATGATAAATTATCAAAATATGTAACGTATTGCGGACCCAACTGTGCACAAGTGTTTATGGAAAGTTTATCTAACGATCTCAAAGAAATAAA
The DNA here is from genome assembly GCA_036936625.1 of Parnassius smintheus behrii. Lineage (NCBI taxonomy): Eukaryota > Metazoa > Arthropoda > Insecta > Lepidoptera > Papilionidae > Parnassius > Parnassius smintheus. The sequence continues at coordinate 10,303,154 of JAUPFT010000013.1, forward strand.
TAGACTTCAAAAATATCCTCCACTTCCGCTAACAAATGAAGACAAAAACCAAATTTCAAATGCAACCATTTGTCATATTTGTGAAACAGAGTTAGCAGAACATTTTTATGATTTTGATTGGTACACCGGTAGTTTTATAGGTGTTGCTCACGAATCATGTAGCTCGAAGTTCAGAAAACCTCGTTATATACCAATATTTTCACACAACCTTAGTCACTATGATGCTCATTTTATTGTTCACGCGTTAAACTTTTGTGATGGTGAAGTCGAAGTTATCCCTCAAAATAAAGAAAAATATATATCCTTTTCCAAAAAATTAAAAATGAATAACCACGAAATTATATTAAGATTCATAGATTCATTTAAGTTTTTATCATGTAAATTAGAAGAATTGGCCAAAAATCTCAGTAATGATCAATTTCAAGAATTACGTAGAAATTATCCTAATGATGAAGATTTCTTTCGTTTAAAACGGAAAGGCGTTTATCCATATGAACTTATGACTAATTATGATAGTTTAAGCCTAACATCGCTCCCCGAACAAAAATTTTTTTATAGCTCGCTCACAGATTCCCATATTTCAAATGATGATTACAACCATGCTAAAGATGTTTGGGAACACTTTGGGTGTTGTAATATGCTAGATTATTCAAACCTGTATTTAAAAACAGACGTTTTACTTTTAACCGATGTATTTGAAAACTTTAGAAAGTTATGTATTAATACTTATGATTTAGACCCTGCCCATTATTACACATCACCCAGTTTAAGTTGGGATGCAATGTTAAAATATACAAAAATAGAATTAGAACTTTTAACAGATTATGAGAAAATTGCATTTATTAGATCAGGTATCAGGGGTGGTGTATCTCAATGTAGTAATCGTTATGCTAGAGCTAATAACAAATATATGGGGGATTATGATGCAGGGAAACCAAATTCATATATCACATATTTTGATGCCAACAATTTATATGGTTGGGCTATGTCTCAATGTCTTCCTACTGGTGGATTCGAATGGGTAAATCCGAATACAGAATTTAATGTGTCTGAGACATCGAACTTCGGTTTTATTTTAGAAGTTGATTTGGAATATCCAGATGAACTTCATGATTTACATTCGGACTTTCCTTTATGCCCCGAAAACATTTGTGCAGGCAATATTAATGAAAATAAACTAGTCCCAAATTTAAATAATAAAGATAAATATGTAATTCATTACAGAAATTTAAAGCAGTGCATAGAAATGGGGGTTAAATTAACTAAAATTCATAGAGTTTTAAAATTTAAACAGTCTCGCTGGTTGAAGATGTACATAGATCTAAACACAAAATTAAGAACGTTAGCAAAATCAGATTTCGAAAAAGATTTTTATAAATTAATGAATAATTCAGTCTTCGGAAAGACTATGGAGAATATTGAAAAAAGGGTTAACATAAAATTAGTTACACACTGGGAGAACCAGGGCAAAGCTTTAGGTGCTCAAGATCTAATCGCTAAACCACAATTTCATAGTCTTTCAGTATTTTCGGAAAACCTAGTTGCGGTTCAGTTGCGAAAAACAAAGTTAATATATAACAAACCAATTTATTTAGGGTTTTGCATTTTAGATATTTCAAAAACATTAATGTATGATTTTCATTATAACTATATGGTTAAAAAGTTTAATAAAATCAAATTATTGTATACAGATACGGATAGTTTAATATATCATATATTTACAGATGATTTTTACTCTGATATAAAACCTGACCTTTCATCATACTTTGATACCTCAGCTTATGATGCAAATAATATTTTTGAATATCCAAAATTAAATAAAAAGAAATTAGGTTTTTTTAAAGATGAAAATAATGGTAAAATCATGAAAGAATTTGTGGGTTTACGATCCAAAATGTACGCTTTTAACTTAGAGAATAAGACTATAGCCAAGGCAAAAGGGGTAAATAAATGTATCACTAAAAAGATGACCATGGATAATTATAAGTCTTCTCTATTTAATAAAAAAGTGCAATATCATAGTATGCTTAGATTTAAATCAATTAAACACACAATTTTTACACAAAAATTAAATAAGATTGGTTTATCATATAATGACACAAAGAGGCATATTTTAGATAATAATATTGAAACATTAGCTTGGGGTCATTATAAACTGCGTTAAGTGTTGATAGTTTTTAATTTTATGTCTGCATGTAAATAAAATTTGTATTGATTGTAAAATAATGATAATAGTATAATATGACGTAGAGTTTATTACATATTTAATCGTTGTTTTATTGTAAATAATTTAAGTTAATTGTTGTTTATATTTGCGTGTGTGTGTGTGCATTTATTTAAGGTTGAGTTGATTGTAAAATTATGATGTACTAATTGTGTTAGAAATAGTATACAGATCATTCTGTTTTATATAATGTTTGCAATATATATTAATTGTTAACACCAACACTTTCATTTTTTATTTCACCCCTTAGAACTTTAGACGTGTGTAATGTTTCACTTTATCCATCCGTTTACTGCTATTGTGGCGGGGCCAAGTGGATGTGGGGAAGTCAAATTTTGTAACAAATTTCATAAAATCAGTTACAGAAATATGTAATTGTAATTTTAATCAGATCACATGGTGCTTTGATGAAATGCAACCTTTATATAATTTACCAAATGTTAACTACCATCAAGGAATTCCAAATGTTAATATGTTTGACGGTGAAAACCCACATCTTGTTATTATTGATGATCTAATGAGAGAGTCCGATGGAAGAATTGTGGATATATTTACAAAAGGTAGTCATCACAGGAATCTTAGTGTATTTTATTTAACACAAAATTTATTTCATCAGGGTAAAGGGCAAAGAGACATATCCTTAAACTCAAGTTATATAATATATTTTAAAAACCCTCGAGATAAAACTCAAATAAGATATTTAGCACGACAAGTGTCACCAGATAACCCAAAATTTATTGAAGATGCCTACAGGGATGCAACTCTAGAGGCGCATGGGTATTTAATGGTAGATTTAAAACAGAATACCAATGATTTTTGTCGTATCAAGACAAATGTCTTCCCATTTAATGGTTTCTGCACAGTCTACGTCCCCACAAAAGAGTTTAAATACACCAAGAATCAAACATTTCAAATCATTGCTAAATGATGCATCGTCGACTCACAACGCATAAACATTTGCTAAACGCTTTGCATACGCTTAAACCAATATATCAAAGAGCATTACTTAAAACGTGTGATGAAGAAGAAATTAACTGTATTTGTGAGTGTATTCATAACGTTTTACAAGGAAAAGTACCTCTTAAAGATCAAGATAAACAAAAATTGAATAAACACAAAAATATACTCCGTCAACTAGTGCGTAAGTGTAAACATAAACTAAGAAAAAATATAATTATACAAAAAGGAGGGGCTTTCTTACCAATAATATTAGGTGCAATATTGAGTGGATTAGTGAGTGGACTAGCCAGTTAACATGGAAAATGCAAAGAAAATGATACTTATCGAACCTGGATTGATTGAAAAATTAAAACAAGAAAATAAGGTTAATACGAGTAGTAGTTTATCTCGATTAGATATTGAAATGCAAAATATTATGAATAGTAAGACGGAAGACCGAAAGAAATGGATGTTATATTTACAAACACTGCAAAGATACCTTCATTTTACCGAAGAGGATCGTCAACCACTCAGATTACCAATTTATTCTGATACATCTAATGAAGATTCAAACGAGTCTAAAATTGGTTTTAAAAATAAAGATAGAGATCTAAAAACTTCAGTTGATGCTGAATCTTTGTTGGAAGAGAATCGATCCATCAAAAGTAAAGAAAATGTTGAAAATCCACTTTACACACCAGCTCAAATACTCAGTTTAATACCAAAAACTTATAATAAAAAAGGACAGTTATTATTAAACTTAGTTGAAACAAGTAAAGGTAAAATACATTGGGATAATGAAGGTACAGTCATAATTGATAATGAAAAAATTCCTGGAAGTAATATTGTTGATTTAATAAATGATTCACTAAGACCCTTAAAAAGAAGTGATCCAGTAGGGTGGGATAGATTTGCTGAAGCATTAAAAGATATTAAAGTACCACTTACTTATATTGGAAATCCAAAGAGATGTGAGTTTATTAACCAACTTCAAGCAAAAGATCTGAACAAACCCTCTGAGATTGAATTTCAAGAGTTTTCTACACCGAGCAGTAGAGATAAAAAGTCTACAACTAAAATACGTAAAAGGCTTGAGTGGGAAAAATGGACCCCGTACTAGAAGAAATTAACAGGATTTATTATGATCCATCTAATCCCGCTGGTTTTGGTAGTATTGATAAATTATCAAAAGCCATGAAGGGTAAAATGAATAAAAAGCAAGTAAAGGAATGGTTAAAATCACAAGAAACATACACATTACATAAACCCATTCGAAAAAAATTCCCGCGTAATAGCATTGAGTTATAATGTACTACGTACTAGAGAAGCTATTCCAAACAAAAATTGTGCACTACTCGTATGTCTTCGCGCATGCGCGGTAATAGTAGAGTCGCGCATGCGCAGTTGGTATAAACGCGCATTGCGCTTGCGCGGTCAGTTTTTGTTATTATAGATTATACGTAAGTAGAATGGTGAGTATGTAATAATTGTTTATTTATATTGTATTGTTAATTATATCGAGTACAATTTTTTAAATTGTTTTTTATTTTGTATATGTGCTAATTTAATATAATATTACATAATATTATGTCAGAATTACATTTTAATGATATTTTTATCTGAATATTTTAAAAGGTATCTATGTCAAATATAAAAAAACGTACTAAATGTATGTTTAACAAAACTTATTAACATAAAATTTAAATTACAAATATATTTATTTAAATTAGAATCATAAATGTTGTAAATAATCGTTCATAAATGCTGGGCACGCGAGAGTTAAAAATGGACGAATTTATTCCACTTTGACTTTGATGTGGAAACTTAAAAATAAAATAAAAGAATAATAAGCGGATTTAAACATGGAAATTTTTGCCAAATCATAATAACTTATATATGTTTCTATAAAAAAAATGTGTATAATAATATTTTCGTCCTATACTTAAGTACCCACGGAAATGTCGCATCTGAACATATTAATTTCATAATCTATATTCAGTGACACGAGATGGCGTCTTAGGAATAATTTGTTTTATTATTAATTTATAATACTTTTTTATTGAATAAGTATCTTATTAACCGATGAAAAGTAATTCCTTGGTTTTTACTGACATTTCTTGAATTATTTGTGCAATATCTAAGTACACAAGACGGCATATTTTTATCAAGAGATTTTTTTTTAAATCAACACAACACGTGAAAACTCTACAAGCGCCTAGCGAGTGAGTGACTGATTAAAGTGCAGTGCATGAACCGCAGTTGAGTGGAACAGAGTAGCTGAATGCGGTGTCTCCTCTAGTACGTAGTACATAATAGCTCAATGCGTAATAGGTACATTCTATCAAATATTAATGAACTGTGGCAAGCTGATTTAAGTGATATGCGAACTTATTCTCAATATAATGATGGTTTCAAGTATATACTTTGTGTTATTGATGTATTTAGTAAATATGCTTTTGCAAGACCAATGAAAAAGAAAAACTCAGAAACAACTAAAGAATGTTTTGAAAGTATATTTACTGAAAGTAATTTAACACCTACTCACATACAATCTGATAAAGGTACAGAATTTGTTTCAAAAGATGTACAAAAATACTTTAAATCCAAAAAGATTAATTACTATACCACTAACAATCCTAACATTAAGGCCAGTATTGTTGAACGATTTCAAAGAACACTAAAAATGAAAATGTGGCGATATTTCACTCATAATAATACTTATAGATATATAGATGTTTTACAAGATTTAATATACTCTTACAATCACAGCTTTCACTCTAGTATTAAGATGTGCCCATGTGATGTAAATTCCAACAATATTATGACAGTTTGGACTAATCTTTATGATAGACGGTCAAACAAACTTTCTTTAGAAAATCCTAAACCAAATTTCAATGTGGGTGATTATGTTCGAATAACTAAATATAAACATGCTTTCCAAAAAGGATATGAATCAAATTGGAGTGATGAAATATTTATTATATCTTCAATAATTGATAGATCTCCATGGGTTGTTTATACAATAACAGATTTACAAAATGAACCAATAGTTGGCACTTTTTATGAAAGAGAATTACAGAAAATCACTTACAACCCCACCTCACAATATAAAATAGATAAAATAATTGACACTCGTTACTCAGGTAACAGAAAAGAAGTATTAGTGAAGTGGAAAGGTTATCCAGATAAATTTAACAGTTGGATTTTAGCTTCTAGTTTAAAAGAAATATGAATAAAGAAAGTTTTTATTTAACTTTGCTCAGCAATAGTTCAATGGAATACTTTCCTGATAACAAGACCACAAATTTTTCAACGAAATTACCGAAAGCTATTAAAATAGAAGGTGAATGGTCGGTTGGAGTTGTCGAGTTTCAATATCCATGTACCATGTTTACTGTTCAAGATCATGAAAATGTTATATACATTACAAAATCTATGTTAATGCCTAATGAAGATAAACCATCCACACTGTACTACAAAAAACATATTCCAGCTACCAACTATGATAACGTTGAGCATATTTTAAGAGTGTTAAATGGTATCGGAGAGAACTTGAAATTTCGCTATGATGAAATAACAAAATTTGTGTCTATTTCTGTTTTGGATAAAAATATAACATCCGTAACATTATCACCCAAATTAAGTTTACAACTAGGTTATGAACCAAATAAAAATCTTCTAGAGAGAAATTTTGGAAAGTGTCCTGCTAATTTACACTTAGGGTTACCATCTCAACTCTTTCTATATTGTGACATTATCGATCCTCAGATTGTGGGTGATGTTATGACTCCTTTACTAAGAGTCATTTCATTAGATCCTACAAAATACATTTATGGTGCAAATAAAATGCACGTTTTCTCTCAACCTCACTACTTACCTGTTATGCGAAGAGAGTTCGATACGCTGGAAATAGTTATAAGATCGAGCACAGGACAAAAAATACCATTCCAGTTTGGAACCGTGTGTATTAAACTACATTTCCGAAAATTATAATAATGAATTCTCTTCGTGATCATCATAAATGTCCATATGAAAATTATTATACACATCAAGCTGGGTCAGGAGTTGGAGTAATTTATAAGGGTGCACCATACCAACGCGGTCATGGTATTGGGAGCTTCTTAGGGGGGTTATTTAGATCAGTTTTACCTTTACTTTCAAGTGGTGCTCGAGTGATTGGTAAGGAGGCATTAAGCGCTGGAGTAGGACTTTTATCGGATATGGTTCAAGCGCGTCCTATGGAAGCCTCAATAAAAGATCGTCTAAAGCAAGTTAGTACGAATTTAAAATGAAAGGCTGATGAGAAAATTGATCAATTTAACATGACAGGATCTGGGTATAAAACTAAAAGAAAACGATTGACCTCGTTCATTCCACCATTAACTGCTAAAGTGAAAGCTGCGAAAAAACTTGGTCTAAAACCAAAAAATAACAAAGATATATTTTCAAATTAAATATGTCTTTCCTTCATAATCATTCTTGCGAGTGCGTTAAGTCAGAATTGGATTTGTTTGCACTACCCTCTACTTAAACTAGCATTGAAAATGGATTGTGGATTCATTATAAACCAATTTCATCTCTTGGTGATGATGGACCTATCGAGTTTCAAGTTCCTGGGACAGGCGATGACTACATAGATTTGTCTCATACATTACTCCACATAAAGGCAAAAGTATTAAATCAAGATTCAACTAACTTGATATCTACTACAATAGTAGCACCTGTAAATAATTGGCTGCATTCACTTTTTAGTCAACTTGATGTTTATTTAAACCAAAAACTTGTATCACCACCTAATAATACCTATGCATATCGAGCATACATGGAAACCCTTTTAAACTATGCTCCTGCTGCTAAACAATCTCATCTTACTTGTAGTCTTTGGTATGATGATACAGCAGGAAAAATGGATTCTACGGATGGTAAAACATAGGATTTGTTAAAAGACAGGAATTGATTAGTGAAAGTAAGGAAATAGAAATGATTGGTCATCTTCACGGTGACATTTTCAACCAAGATAAATTTTTAATTAATGGTGTTGAAATGAGTGTTAAATTGGTTCGATCGAGAGAGAGCTTTAATTTAATTGCTGGGTCAAACGATGTAAAGTTTAAAGTTTGCATTACGGACGCAACTCTTATTGTTCGACGAGCACGAATTAATCCAAGTGTATTACTCGCACATCAAAAAGTTTTAGCTTCTACCACTGCTAAATATCCTATTACTCGAGCTGAAGTAAAAGTTTTAACAATTCCATCGGGTGTTCAAGGAAAAACTCTTGATAATATATTTTTAGGGCAGGTACCCAAAAGATGTATAATTGGATTTGTGAACAATTCTGCATTTAATGGTTCCCTTACTAAAAATCCATTTAACTTTGAAAACTATGGTATTAATTCTTTCAGCTTATATATTGATGGTCAACAAATACCTTCAAAAGCTTTGCAACCATCTTTTAATAATAGCATATTTACATCAGCATATCATACTCTATTCTCGGGAACTGGTATTCACTTTCTTAATGAAGGAAATGGAATCTCTTGTGAACAGTATGCCAAAGGTTACTGTCTATTAGCATTTGACTTAACTCCTGATTTATCAGCCAACTCATCAGCTCATTGGAATCTCATAAAGCATGGTAGTGTAAGATTAGAAGTAAGATTTGAATCCTCACTAATACAAACAATTAACTGTATAGTTTATGCCGAGTTTGATAATATTATTGAGATAGATAAAAACAGAAATGTTACTGTAGACTATAGTAGTTATGCATTTTGTGTGTATGTAACTATGTGAAACATTATAAAATTAAATAAAACAAATTGTATGCAATATATTATTTTTTATTTCTTTATAAATATTCTATTTAATCTAATACAAAACTCTGTTCGAGTTTAAATTTTACATAAGCACACTGACTAAACCACTGAACATGCTGCTGCCAAGGATCATCATCATCTTCCCAATCTTTTAAGCCACCACCACAATGGAAACACTTGGTCCTGTCTGCATGGCCAGTATAAAAGAAACCGGCTTCTGCAAGATCTTCAGGTTTCTGTCGCATAACGAGAGGCCAGTTTTCGAAACTGAGCAACCGGCTAGATTTTGAACTGAAGAATGGATATTCAGCTCTTGAGTACTGCATATTCTTCTCGTTTTCATCTCCACTCAGTGTTGTAGTTTTGTTCTTCAATGATGTGTTCTGTACACGTATGCCACACTCATCTCTTTCTTCTGCTCTTGTCTTCCTGTAATTTAAGTAAACAGAATCACATTCACTAATGATCAGCTAATGACTGTCATTGTTAAAAAAGTATTTTTTAACTTTTTCACTTTCTGCTATTGTCTTTGTAATATTGTATACGAGGGCGTTTGTGTTGTCGTAGATGCTATCCTTATTAGTCTTTACGTAATATTTAATCCTCGTGGAAGCATGTTTCCAATGATCAGTAGTTGGAATCTTGGATAGCTTCTTCATATCGTACATTTCAATTTTGATGAGATGCGTCGCTTGGTCTCCGTCGTCAGAATTAGTAGAAATGTATGGTACACCATCTCTAGCGGCTCGTGCTACGGTTGATGATAACAGCTTCCTCTTTTTTATTTTTGATTCAGCTTCAAAAAAATGATCAATCGATTGCGATTTTCTTTTTCCACCATCGCATGTGTTATTATTAATGACGATATCATCACTCTCTTCTTGAGGGGAGAGTGGCGAGTAGTAATACTGTTTATAGGTATTTTCATCGAAGCTCAATGATTTCTGCAACAACACAGTTATCATGTTAATATCAATTTGTTAACACTTAATCATAAAAGTTAAAAAAGCTAAAGTTACAACCTATTAAAGTCCACTGCTGAACATAGGCCTCCTCTCATTTCTGAGAGGGTTTTAGGGCTAGGAAATGTTCGCTGCGATACCTCAATGCGTGTTGGCAAACTTCACATGCCTTCGAAATTTTCTCAGACATGCATTCCTCACGATGTTTTCCTTCACCGCTGAGCACGTGGTAAATCAGCACTTAAAATTGTAATTAACAATTTAATTGGTGCCGGCGGGGATCGAACCCGGGTCGCGTACTGTGAATTTTACATTTTGCGCTAACCATCTGAGCTACCACGGCTTAACCATATACACACACATAATATTTAAATATAATTTGTTAACACTAAATCATACACACGTAAGAAAATAACAGAAAGAAAAGTAAGTTTGTCAATAGAATAAACACTTACATCCATGGCCTTTGATGCGTTGAAGTAACACAAACGTAGTATTGACAGATCCACTGCGGTCAAACGACCATACACTAACTCCATGACTGCAGTTGCTTGGTCTTATATAGTACCAGTGAGTAATAATTCTAATCTAAAGAATTTCTGCAGTAGAATTGATAGTATCTTTATGCGTCAACAAGCTTACCTTACATTCTGTTGCTTATCTCTACATTCCTACGTCCTTCCTGTCGTGTCTTGTTCAGTGTATTGGTGACTCAAATACGATTTGTATAACACAAAGCATGCAATTTAATATTTAGAAATCACTATAATTGATCACTCCTATATTAGTCATTGAGTAGATTGGTACTGTAATAATCTACTAATAGCAGTAATATTATGGATACACTAGATGTACAACAACATCTGAAAAAGATTCACCCCACTCTAGAAAATAATGTTTATGCTGCCAATAAACTACCCATGTACACCCACGTACCAACGTATATAATATGCAATTTGGATACAGATGATAAACCAGGGTCACATTGGGTAGCTTTATATATCGATACGAATGACGTCGGTCAATATTTTGATTCATTCGGACGGGCACCTTTACGATATCATCTAGAGAGAAATTGTAAAAGATGGAACTGGAATGTTGATAGGATTCAGAATGAGTGGACTTCAGTTTGTGGCGAATATTGCTTAATGTATTTGCTATATAAGTTTCAGGGATGTTCAATGCATAGTTTTACGAGTATATTTACAGGGAACACATTGTACAACGATATTTTAGTGGGTGAGATGTTTCGCTCCTATTTTATAGATAATAAGTAATAAGATTTTGTATTTTATAAATAAAAATTTTAACAAAATTGGGTAATGTGTTTTATTAATGAGTCAGATTAGTGTAGATAGGAACAAAGGAGTATAATACAATAGCACCACGCTGAGGAAGGGTAGATAATGACGGTATTGAATGAACAATAGATAAGTAGATAAGAACAATGGAGCGCTAATGACGGTGGAGGCTCGTAGCGGATATCAAGTAGATAAGAGTTAATTGATCTGCACATCTCCGGAACCGTGCATCCTACGCAAAAATGGACCGCAGATTCGTGATCAGAGCATGCCCAAACCTTTTTTTTTTTTTTTTTTTAGGATCGTGAGTCGACGTGCGCCAGAACTGGTACAACCTAACTACTGATGCGCGTTGGAGTCCGTCCCGATCACAACCTCTAGTCCGGCCCTCTCACAGAAATTCACCAGCCTGACGAGGTCGTGAGGGGGAGGGGTATCTTCCTCAGGCATGTAGACCGAGGCGACGACTAACCTTTCCTCCTGTGTGTTTTGTAATGCTACGGCATACATGTCTCTGAAACAGAAATCTGTTAGTGGTTTTGCACACATATCTTTAGTAGTATAAATACACGCTCTAGGCTTGTCGTGCTCAGAGTTGTAGAATAACTCACCTCTTAGGTTGTTTAGGCCTTTAATTTTACCGGCCCCAACCCATGGCTCTTGGATTAGGGCTATGGCCGTTCTTTGTGCCTCCAACCACTTGAGTAATTGAGCCGACGCTGTCTCACTGTGGTGGAGGTTGGCCTGCACTAGGCTAGTTTTGGACGAAGGGCACGCCATCATCGATCGTGTCATCCCCGTCCCCGCCTAAAAATAAGCCTGCCAGCAGATCTCGGGTTTCATCGTCAGCCACCGAGTCGGAATTGGACGGCAAGATGCAGTCCTCTTCGTCGCTCAGTGAGTTGCCGCTGAGTCCAGTTTCCACTGGGGGCTTCGGCTCGGTTGTGCAGGCAGTTTTTTCACTGGACTTGACATCCAGTGATTTCGATGTTCCGGCAACCATGGCCACGGTATCCATGACTTGCGGGTTCTTTTCTGCCTCTTTGCTAGGTAGGGTAGGGAAATCAACGAATTTTCCTCCACGACCCTGGAATTTAACGTATACCGCCCCACATACACATGCGAGACGGCGCCCGGCTTTCATCAGGGTCGGGATATGATCCTCCGGCACCGAAACAACGAGGAACCACCCGTCCGTCTGTTTGTCCGCTTTGAGTAGAAGCCAGTCCTTGATGTTTACCCAGCGGTTCTGGTACGCATGCACACGACCAATGTCGCGTGAGTCCTTCCAGGCACCTTGGGCATCAGGGATAAGGATACCACATTTGATTCTTTGTGGTATCTCTGACTGTTTCTTAATAGTCAGCGAGGTGTTGGATTTGAGGTCGAGGATATTAATATTCCCCTTCAACCAGTCCAGAGCCTTCTGGTCATCGCACCACAGCTTTAGGACACCCTCCGTGTAAACGGGTTTGCCTCTAAAAACCGGGCCCGACGCATCAGGGTCCTGGTTACTCCAGGCCTCACTGATCATCTTCCTCTGTATGGCCACGAGGATGTCATCAGCTATCTCCTTTGTTATGTGACCTGAACGCGCACACGTTAAGGCCACACCCAAATCTGCTTTAGCAGCAAAAGCGTAGCTTGTTCTTGCAGCCTTTGTTTGCTGTTCAAGTCGCACTTTTTTGTGCTCTCCTCTCGGCGAGGTGGATTCTTCCAGCAATCTTTTGGCTGCTCTTTCCTTCTTTCCAGGACGCTTAGCTGCTCTCTGGTTCCTGGCGGATTTCTTAGAGCTGGTTCCGGCGGCCGTGCCTACTGCTCGGGCTGGATTTTCATCCTGCCCAGTTTCAGTACGACTACTGGTTCCAGCCCCCAAGCAACGCAGTAGCAGTAGCTTGCCCAGCTCCCTGAGTCTTGCTCTTGGAAGCAGCGAGCGCGGCTCTTTCTCTGCGGCCTTTTTCTCGCTGCTTCTTGTTCTTCTTTTTGACCTTGACCTTTGCGCTACTGCCTGCTGGGATAGACCCACCTGATGGTGCGTCGGGTCGGCAAGTCACCATTTTGGGTGCCTTGCGCTTCCCCTTACGGCTTACCACTTGCCAGGCAGCGGAGAAAAGGTCTTCGGTCCTTTGGGGCTCCGCAGGAGTTTTGTTACTCGCGGCCCCTTGCTCATTTTTCTCGTCCAGCTCCTTGGATTTGGAGCTGGATTTAGAGACATCCAGCGCGGAAATTGCCCCCTTGGTGGGGCCACCTACGCTGGGTGGTACAGTCAGTGGAACGGCCGATTTAACGGCGGTTCCTTCCGGTTTATCAGTGACTAAGGTAAACACCTCTGACACTTCTCCTTCTCTACTAATGGGCCTTGTGTTGTCCATAGTTTTGACGTGTGTAATAATTCGTCCCCCCGGCTTCCCACCCTCCATGGAGCCTGCACCTTTGGGACCGCCCTACTTTATTAAAAGAATTTCAGGCGTTAGGATTACCGGGGGAATATAGGGACGCAGAGTTGGCTCACAGCGCGACATCGGGAGCTCGATCCAGCTGGCAGATAGGGCTGAAAAAGGCCCATCCCCACTGCCCGAGTTGACTTTTACTTGCCCCGTCAGCATGGCCTTTACCACCACCTAGCCCTCTTCAGGGAGACTAGGCAGCCCCCACATCCCTCGCCTGCGATCCTCTGACGGGACGCTTGGCCATTTCCTTATCTGTGGCTAGCAGATGAGGCCACCGTTTAGCTTGAAATCCGGACCAAAGAGAGCGTGTTGCCTCTCGACACTATATACCCCAGTGACGATCGGCTCAACCCTCCAGGACTCCTTCATCCCCGCATACGGCGCTCAACTGCGCAGGTCCTAGCGCAGGTGGGTGTGTTAGTCCACCGGATACACCCACTCTCTCCGGCGGCACCGTTCCCTCCTCTTTTCCGGGCTTGCGACTGGCAGCAACAAAAAGCATTGACAAAGTTAGTTGCCCGTGCTTCCCGTTGCAGGCAGAGTTACCTCAGTAACTAACCAATTGATGTCAAAAGTCAAAACTTGTTACCGTTAAACTCGCGGAATTAGCGCTGGACCCTGACCTTCGCTCTCCTGCCACAGCTGACATTATTGCATCATCTAGTACTGAGCAAATTGCCGGCACATCCTTACATTATAACTATTTTTGTGAGAAAAAAGTATTTCATTGCATTATTCTTAGTGACAATTGATCATTAAATGATAAAAATGACGCTCGCTCGCTACTCATCAGGAGATCAACTATTTGGACTTATTTTATAAAAACTGAAGACCAAAGTAAAGTGAAATGTACTAATGATTTCTTATATTTACGCGAACACTACACATTGAAATAATACTACTTTTTACGGAATTTATCGCGTATGTTTAACTTTTTAATGTAGATCGGAACAAAAGTTAAATTTTAATCTTTGGTAACCGCGGTTAACTATGACATCTGGACGTTAAACATCTCAGTCCTTCCCGTGACCATGGGTGCCGTAAAGCTCTCGAAACGTCGGGTATTAAAAAGTTAAATATACGCGATAAATTCCGTAAAAAGTAGTATTATTTCAATGAAATGTACTAATTTAATGTAATGTTTCTTTGTTTGATCCCAAAAATATTTTATTGAGCTTTCTATTTGCTATAATTAAAAATAAATCTTCAGTGCCTCAAAAACCTCAAAACAATGGTATATAAAGTCATATTTTTAATTAAACGAAGCTGCCTGACGTTTACTAGATTGTCAGGTTTTGATGAATCAAATATAGTGTTGTGACTAAATGACTGAATGGAAAACAAAATGACTGACTGATAAAGAAAACAACTGAATGTTAAATTTTTTTTTAACTGAAGGTTTTAAAAATTTCCTCAAGATTTATTTAAAGTACATCCATGTTGTCAGTTCATCAGGCGAAAATGATTCATAGTGTATGTCGTCATAGGGATTTCATAAAAAAAGCTACTTAAGTATTACATTTTTTTATTCATCGTCATCATATATAGGGTATGTTCCAAAATCAGTGTACTGTCCAATGCAAATAATAATAATAATAATATTCCACAACTATCACACAACGCCATCTAGTCCCAAGCTAAGCAGAGCTTGTGTTATGGGTACTAGACAACTGATAAACATACTTATATATTTCTAAATACATAAATATTATAGATAAATTACACCCAGACACAGAACAAATGATCGTGCTCATCACACAAACATTTGTCTTGGTTGGGAATCGAACCCACGACCTCCGGCTTAGCAGTCAGGGTCACTAACCACTAGACCAACAGGCCTGTCAAATGTTAAATAACGTCATGAATCGACGCTATACTGGTGATTCGTTCCAAAACACAGGACAGTATATGATGTCATACATTTACGCCATATTGGAAAAGTGTTGGCGATTATTTTGTCATTTTGTGCTCCAAAAATCATTTTATGTTCCTAATGGAGATACCAGCAATTATTCTATAATTTTTTGTATTTGAATAAATAAAAACAAATGACATGCTTCATTCAGCTCACACACAATTAAAAATTGTTTTATTGTGGCCGGATATCCGACGCAGTATGGCGGCGGCACGCCAGTATAATATAGTGTCAAATGATAACGTCATTTGCATTTGCCAGTGTACTGGGTTGTATTTCGGAACATACCCTTAATATCATCACTGTCACTGTCACTGTCAGTAACATTTATTATAAACTTGTCTGAGACACTATCGATCATGTGGTCAAGATTAGTCTCCTTTTATTATGTGAGCCACGCAGCTACTCCATTTTTCGGCAGTCACTTAATTTAGTCCTTCTTTGATAAGTTTTTTAACATCTTTCATTTTGAAGGTCTTGTTGTTTCTTGCAACATACCCTTTGGCCTGCACTCAAATCAGCTCAATGATTGAACTCACAATGGTAAGGGGGCAAACGTAAAACAGTGACTCCACGCTCCGCTGCCATCTTGTCCACGGCATACTTGTCGCAGTGTTCATCTTTGTGCTGCCGTACAATGTCTATAAGAGTAGCTTTTACCATTTGTGCCTTGAATGGGATATTTTTACTTGCCATCCACTCTTGTACTCTTGGTTTATTCCAAGACATTGTAGGCAGTGATTCTAACTTTCTGGAGTGATATTATATATTAGCATAATCCATCACCACTACGGAATTAGGTTTGTTAAATTAATTTAAATTAGTTTGAGCAAAATCCCACCAAACCACTCCTCAAAACACTCAGCATTCATCTCTTGATGGTTATCTTTTTTTCCTTTTTAGATTCAACACAAGTAAGCTACCTTCTCTTCTACAAATCCTTCTTCCCCACCTATAAGGCTAATTAGCCGTTTGCCTTCTCCTGAAGGCCCTTTCAAGCCGGTGGTCAACCCTTCCAAGAATGCCTGCCGATTGTACAGTCTGGTCAATGCATTGCTTCTTCGGTGCATGACCTTCGAGAAAATGAAAAATACCAATTGCTTATTAAATTCACCCGTGGCATGCAATACCTACACTGTAATAGATAAAAAAAACAGAGAAAATTTTAATTACCTTCATTGATTCAGGTTACATCTTGGTAATAAATGTACCTTCCTTCCCTGCGATAATCTTTATTTTTTTGAAGGTATCGCTGGTGTCACAAAACAATATCTTATAATTTTTCTTGATTTTGTGGCGTATTTGAAATTTAAGTGTTTTAAAATTTTCCTCAAGGTACTCCAAGAGAAGTTCAGTAAATCTGAGTCATCATTAACAACCTTAAGAATCTGTAATTTAAACAGATTATGGGTAAGGAAGTCTACGCAATAGAAAAAAGTCAAATAGAACCTTATAAAAACGCTATGTGTGCGTGAGCGTAAGAGTGTAAATATGCAGCTTTGATTTGTGTGATAGTGACGCGACAGTCGACACGCACACTGTATCTATAACAAGCTTTACACATACATAGAGATCCCAAAGATGTAAAAAAATAACACTAAAGTTACCTTTGCAATGGTGGGTGCCTCATTTGCAAATAAAAATTGGTTTACTTTTTGCCTTATAGCCGCTAAGGTGAAATTGTCTAATTTGTTCTTGAAATTATGTTTCGGTCCAAGTTTTTCGGGACACTTAAATTGCTCTTTTTGTTTGTATTCTTTTAATACACTGAACACTGTGGTGTTGACAACACTGTCTTAGAAACACTTTTTCTTTCACACTTTATAACTATCATCTTCCAAGTCTTTTCAGCACAAAACTCCAGCTTTCCTCCGAGGTAAAATACTTAGGACTTACCTTGGACAGTAAACTTAACTGGAATAAACACATAGAAAACAAAATCGGCAAAGCTAGTTTAACTTTCTGGCAATGCAGAAACATGATTGGCAAACGATGGGGTTTGACGCCAAAAATTATACTGTGGTTGTACAAAACTGTAATTCGCCCCATGATCACATATGGCTCTTTGGTATGGTGGACCAAAACTAATGAGACCACCACTATACGAAAGCTTGAGCGTTACCAGAGATTGGCTTGTATGGCTGCCACGGGCTGCATAAGGACTACACCAACAGCAGCTTTGGAGGCTATGCTGGAGCTAACACCGCTTCATCTACATATACAACAAGACGCAACTTTAGCTGCCATTAGACTCAAGACCCTAAATCTTTTAAGTAAGAGTAGAGTCCTCCATGCAGATATAATTGATAGAATTTACTCAAAAATTCCTATCTTACAAGCCAAGTATGATAGGATCCCAAAACAATTTGTATTCGATAAGAAGTACAGGATACAATTGAAGAAAACTGACCATCTGGAAGAATTGGGTCCAAGAGAGCTCAAAGTTTTCATGAATGGTTCTAAGACAAATGAAGGTGTGGGGTCTGGGGCTTTCTCTGAAGACCTTAATATTCATATATGCACATCGCTGGGTACCCACAACACAGTCTTCCAGGCTGAATGCATAGGTATCATCCAAGCGGCCTAGGAAGGTAAAAGACTTCTCCATCAGAATACTGACCGACAGTATGGCGGTACTACAAGCTCTGAGTTGCAATGTGACGAACTCGGGACTGATATACGAATGCAATCAACAATTGAATGAGGTATGTAAGCACAACAATGTGACTCTGCAATGGATCAAGGGACACAGTGGATCTAGAGGCAACGATGCAGCAGATGAACTGGCCAGAAGGGGATCGGCTCTGGAAAGTATAGGGCCGGAACCTATAATACCAATCCCCTTAGGCTATGTTCGTTCACTGGTACATAGATACTTCAATAATTTATACGCTCAACTTTGGAAAAATTTATTGGACTGTAGACAAGCTAGGGAGGCCCTGCCTGAAATAAACAGTCGTCTAACCAGAATTCTAATGAGACTGAACATGCCACAGATCAGGATAGTAGCAAGTACTATCACAGGACATGGCTCTTTTAACAAACATTTGTTCACCATAGGTGTTACTGATAGCCCCCGTGCAAGGCATGCATGGGAGAGGAAGAAACGGCGGGTCACGTGTTGCTGACATGTCCAGAAGTCTCTTCATACAGGGCTTAACATCTCGGTACGCCGGGATCGCTCCCCGAAGTTGCTTGTAACATCAAAGGACTGTTGAAATTCTTCGGGGGAATATCATGGCTTGAATAACTACATTATTCCTGCCCACACGCAAAATACGCGCTTAGACGTAGAGTTGCGGAAAACAGCCCGTCGTAAACTAAACTAACACTGTTTTTCGGTACTTGGGTTGGGTTTACAATTCGGTCGCCTGAATTTGAAGATTCTGTCACTGTGGGGGGGGGGGGTCAAGGGGGTTAATCTGAAGCACCCATTGGTAAATGACTAATTAATTACGTTTTTGACGTTTCATCTGTCAATGTCATATCGATATATAGTACTAAATCGATCTAGTGAATCGATATTTCACCCTAGAGAATCGAGATCGAAACTTTTTCTGTTTTATTAAGATTTGTAAAATTATTTACAATTAGTTGAATATACCCTAACTCGTAAAGAATGACAGTAATCATTCAATGTTATCTTTACTTTATTGTATCTTTTGATAACGCAAATCAAATTTCGCAAAAATCGATATTTACGATTTCGATTTTTTGTGAATCGATTCATCCAATTTCGATTTGAATCGATTTAAAAATGTGTAAAATTAATCGCTAGGCCGGCCATTTTGTTGACAGTTTTTCGTCATGCCGTTGCTTCAGAGTTTCATAATTTTGGTGAATAGTGGAATATTTGTGGCGGCAGAATACTGCTAAATATCGCAAAATCCTTTCTTCCAAATGGTGGCAGCCATAAATTATGTTTATAAATTAAAGTAGTTATGAAATTTAATGTTATGGTGTTATATTGGGTGCAGTAGCGAGCGAAGCGAGCCTAGGACGTGGGGCACCCCGACTCGGACAGGTTAGGTTAGAAGGGGATGACGGGGTCGAGTGAGCGAGCGAAGCGAGCGAATAGACCCCGTCATACCCTTCGTGGTTATTTTTTTTGTAAATCACTTAGAAGTAGGAGCCCCGCTTCGCGGGGCTCCGTCGACCGGGCTACCCTCTACTGCACCGCATTAAGTGGCGTGGGGCTTCCGTCCCCCAACTCTCTCTCCCCATAAATCAGGTTAAAATTGTCATAACAATTACGAAACATAACCTCAAAATGAGATTTATAAAAATTTATAAAAAAAAACTAAGCACGTCCGGCAGAAAGTGGAAGTAGGGGGTGACTCTACAACTCCTCCCCCTCCCCCCCACACTACCCCCCACCCCCTAATTCAGGCGACCGAATTGTAAACCTTACCCCGGTACTTCAGTAGGTAATACTGAAGCAGTTTCTTGTTCAGATTCATATTTGTAGACATTGCGTACCATAAGCTTTTCGGTAACGCTAAGAGAAGCCCGTGGTCTCTTCTTTTTTGGGGAAAAAGAGCTTTTGCTTGACATGCTTGGTTGAGGTTTCATATCGTTACGAAACAATATAAGAACACAATAACTCAACAATAAAAAACAACACAAACACAACGTTACAAAAAAACTAACAAGAAACTAAAGAAAAGCAACAGGAGAACAGCACGCAGAGAAAATATTCGTGCGATCAGATCAGAGGTTAGAAGCCGAATGAATGACAAGACAAATGACGCATAAAATGGCGACCGACACGGCAGGCGCAGGGTGCGTTCCGAAACTCAGAGCGACCCCTCCAGTCACAATAGTATTAAATTATTATTCTTACTAACAATATTTTTTCTGTTTATTTCAATGATATAATATTCGTCAGCAAGTTTCACAATGTTAATCAAGATTAATTAATTTAATTTTAGCCATAATCATCAAGTCATCGTATCTTTAACATCATCTTTAGCAAATATTCGATAAAGCTACTGAATACCGAATATGAAGTGAATATTCGGCCCACCCCTAATTAAGATACATATCTGTTAGATCTTGAACTTATGAAGCAGTATTTACTATTACATGAATATAATTCAAAACCATTTGCATATTCGTAAAATAATAATATTACTTAATTTATTCATTCATAACAGCCTATCAAAAGTTTACTGCTGAACATAGTCCTCCCTCTTATAACTGCAATGTTGCTCTACCACATAGTAACTGCTTATTTATTTTTACTTTAACTTATTAACTGCTTTTTTATTTAGGAGAAGTCTTTTACTTACTTTTAATTTCTTACTGTCCACCTCCTGTTTTATTTAACTCAGATACCAACGGGATAATTTGGGGTAGTTGATTCTCTTATGATGCCACCTCCAGTTAAATTTGTGGATTTTTTTGCTTGTGTATAATGTACTCAATATATAAAACCTACTAATTATTTGGACTATTATATCTAGTTCGATGATGGAGCCGTTAGAGATGTCTTCTGAGTGTGCAATCAAGCTATGTGCATTAATGGCGGTGATAAGTATAAAAGAACGCTGATGAGGAACATAACCACAAAACTTTTTGACTTGTGCGACTGGAGTCGGCGGCCTACCTCTAACTCTGCAAATTGCTCGTCTTGACTAAGCAGCTCTACATACTTTAACACACCAATCGCTACGACACTATGCCATTCTCCACGTCAATGTTAGTCGTATTCATGTAAGGGTAACCCACTGAAAGCGGGATCTTATAAGGCAGTCTACATAACTCGACGACACTCATTTTGTGAAGCTTTTGCCGGGTTTTAACAGCTTTAATGCGAGTTTTTAGTTTGGAATATATATTTTTGCTTATAAATCTGAGAAGTGACAAACATACACACAATCCACCCGATGGTAAGTATCCACAGCAGGCCATAGACATCTGCAGATGCTTACAGATGCATAGTAGGATCTCTAAAATACTACTAAAATAGCCTGTGATTATACTACCTCTGTATGTCCTTCAGATCAAATCAGCACAACCATTAAAAAGGTAGTACCTACCCGGTTGAGCTTTTTGCCGAAAAAGTGTCCTTTGTGATATTACTATGAACCTGTGATTCACCCGATTGTGGGTTGTAAGAATGTCCACCACCCCGTATTGTCCAAGAGTGTCATGAGAGGCGACAGAAAGAAAGGAAACAGGAGGTGTCTACATGCTGATAACACCTCAAAATTAAATAAAAAATTTAAATTATAAACTGTAGTTTCCTACTACTTGCCAAGAAAGGCAAATGTCCCCTAAATTAGGCAGTATATGGGGGAGGCCTATGTTCAGCGTTGGACCTTTGATAGGCTGTAATGGCATGGTAATGGTCACCATGGAAATATTATAAATACTATACCATCTTACAAACGTGTCATAATCTTTACAGAGTCTAAAAAAGGAGATTGAGCGGCGTATAGAAGCAGTCCCGAGGATAGTTTATGAGCCACGTCTTTTGAGCGCCGAACCGTCTCATTATATTTTGGAACCACAACAACCTTACCACTACCGCTTTAGAGCGGTTGACGATGTTAAAACTTTAGGTGATATTCTTTTTTATTATTTTCCAGTCCATAAACTATTCACCAGTACACATACCTTCTTTTTATAATCATAGATTTGTCATAATTATCCTGAAGATCATAGAATACTATGATCTATACGACTTAATTTCGTGTTCTTTCGACACGTAATTATTGCTCAATTCGCCATTTTTTTAAAAATAATTTGCATGCAGCGACGTTTGACATGAAAATTGAAAACGATTGACTGTGTTGACATTTATAGGAGTGAATTGACATGTTAGTGGCTACACAGGCTCAGCCCACTTCCCCATTCTATTATGTATGTATTATAGTATTCTATGCTGCAGATATATGTTTGTCTCTTTTTGGTGCCGCTTTTTCGTTCCGTCGAGTTTCAAATAACAACGATTTTAAAGAAGTTTTCATTTCACACACTAAACGTGAAATTGTCCCAAATTGCAGAGGAGGAAATCAGCCGGCAGGAGCCGGGTTTGCGACGTCGTCCTCGCGAGTCTCTGCGCTCGTTCCTGCTGTCTTCTCTGGCGGCTCCGCTGGACGGGCGCGGCCAGAAGCTGGTGCACCAGTTCTGCGACACGTACGAGTGCGCGCGTCACCACCCCGCGGACTTCGGAGAGGACGAGTACAGGGCCTATTCCCGCCTGCTGCTCAAGCTGCTGGATGCGTGAGTTGCCTTGATACCAATATACAGGGTTATTTTTCAAAGAGTAGCCTTACTTTAAGCTTAAGTTAAGGTATATAAATAATGATATACCATTATTGCAGTTATTGAAAATACGAGTTAATAAAGCTTGTAGTTTTATTTGATATTATCCCAAATGGAATGTGATTTATAGGCAACAACTATGCGTATGCATGCTCTTCTGTGTGCAATGCACAAAGTTTTTGGCGACTGATCAACCTTTACGTTGTGTATGTACGGTGTAAAATAGTAGGCATGCGATATTTATGAATGAAAATCAGTTAAATTAATGTATTACCACGCATTTCACAATTTAAAAGATAAAAAGAACAGAATATTTTGAGATTTTATATTTAAATTAGGTTTTCTTTACCATTTGCGTATATTACTTATTCTGATCCGACTAGATGGAGTGACGACCTGGTAGGATATACAGGAAGTCCATGGATGCAGGTGGCTTAGGACTATGGTTTGTGGCATTCCTTGGGGGAGGCCTATGTTCAGCAGTGGACTTGCGAAGGGCTGTAATGATGATGATAATAAGTCATGACTTATACTGAAGCTTCCTTGGCCGGTTATTACAAAATAACCCTGTAGTATATAACTACCGTTACTGTTATAGCCTATTAGAGTTCACTGTGTACCTAGTATAAATTAAATATATTTATTTATATTTATATTTTATGTATAAATAATTAATTATTTATCTATAATTCTTTATGCAATTATGTTTATAATTTGTATCTTAGTATATAGTTGTGGTTATTATTATACATATATTATGTAGGCATAGATATTTTTGACGTAGCTGTTTGTATTTTGTTGTTTGTCTGCCTTTTTGCATTAAGTCTGCATTGTTATACTTGGTTTGCAAATAAATCATTAATTAATTAATTGATAAAAAAGCAGTATAAGCAGGTGCTATACCGTTCGCTTGTGTACCAGCGCGCGGTTGCTGAAGAGTGTAGGTGCGTGCAGCCGCGGCTCAGCTCGCGACAGCCCACAGCGGCGGCCTGCACGCCTGCTGGACGCCGCGCGCCTGCGGCCCGCCGCCTTAGCAGCCCTGCCCGCGCTGCCCGGCGCCAACAAGCTGCCAGCCGTGCTGCACAACCAGTACACGGCGCTCGAGGTACCCACCCGCTCCAACAAACACTGAGCTTAATATGCTAGAGGCCCGCCGCCTTAGCAGCCCTGCCCGCGCTGCCCGGCGCCAACAAGCTGCCAGCCGTGCTGCACAACCAGTACACGGCGCTCGAAGTACACACCCGCTCCAACAAACACTGAGCTTAATATGCTAGCGGCCCGCCGCCTTAGCAGCCCTGCCTGCGCTGCCCGGCGCCAACAAGCTGCCAGCCGTGCTGCACAACCAGTACACGGCGATCGAGGTACACACCCGCTCCAACAAACACTGAGCTTAATATGCTAGCGGCCCGCCGCCTTAGCAGCCCTGCCTGCGCTGCCCGGCGCCAACAAGCTGCCAGCTGTGCTGCACAACCAGTACACGGCGCTTGAGGTACCCACCCGCTCCAACAAACACTGAGCTTAATATGCTAGAGGCCTGCCGCCTTAGCAGCCCTGCCTGCGCTGCCCGGCGCCAACAAGCTGCCAGCCGTGCTGCACAACCAGTACACGGCGCTCGAGGTACACATCCGCTCCAACAAACACTGAGCTTAATATGCTAGCGGCCCGCCGCCTTAGCAGCCCTGCCCGCGCTGCCGGCGCCAACAAGCTGCCAGCCGTGCTGCACAACCAGTACACGGCGCTCGAAGTACACACCCGCTCCAACAAACACTGAGCTTAATATGCTAGCGGCCTGCCGCCTTAGCAGCCCTGCCTGCGCTGCCCGGCGCCAACAAGCTGCCAGCTGTGCTGCACAACCAGTACACGGCGCTGGAGGTACCCACCCGCTCCAACAAACACTGAGCTTAATATGCTAGCGGCCCGCCGCCTTAGCAGCCCTGCCTGCGCTGCCCGGCACTAACAAGCTGCCAGCCGTGCAGCACAACCAGTACACGGCGCTCGAAGTACACACCCGCTCCAACAAACACTGAGCTTAATATGCTAGCGGCCTGCCGCCTTAGCAGCCCTGCCTGCGCTGCCCGGCACTAACAAGCTGCCAGCCGTGCTGCACAACCAGTACACGGCGCTCGAGGTACACATCCGCTCCAACAAACACTGAGCTTAATATGCTAGCGGCCCGCTGCCTTAGCAGCCCTGCCCGCGCTGCCGGCGCCAACAAGCTGCCAGCCGTGCTGCACAACCAGTACACAGCGCTCGAAGTACACACCCGCTCCAACAAACACTGAGCTTAATATGCTAGCGGCCTGCCGCCTTAGCAGCCCTGCCTGCGCTGCCCGGCACTAACAAGCTGCCAGCCGTGCTGCACAACCAGTACACGGCGCTCGAGGTACACATCCGCTCCAACAAACACTGAGCTTAATATGCTAGCGGCCCGCCGCCTTAGCAGCCCTGCCCGCGCTGCCGGCGCCAACAAGCTGCCAGCCGTGCTGCACAACCAGTACACGGCGCTCGAAGTACACACCCGCTCCAACAAACACTGAGCTTAATATGCTAGCGGCCAGCCGCCTTAGTAGCCCTGCCTGCGCTACCCGGCGCCAACATGCTGCCCGCCGTGCTGCACAACCAGTACACGGCGCTCGAGATACACACCCGCTCCAACAAACACTGAGCTTAATATGCTAGCGGCCCGCCGCCTTAGCAGCCCTGCCCGCGCTGCCCAGCGCCAACAAGCTGCCAGCCGTGCTGCACAACCAGTACACGGTGCTCGAGGTACACACCCGCTCCAACAAACACTGAGCTTAATATGCTAGCGGCCCGCCGCCTTAGCAGCCCAGCCCGTGCTGCCCGGCGCCAACAAGCTGCCCGCCGTTCTGTACAACCATTACATAGTACTCGAGCTACAACTCCAACCAAAAACTAAGAATATTAGCTAGCGGCCTTAGCAGTTAAAGCGACAGTAACCTAATGGGGCGCGGGTCGCTAACTCAAAAAGGTCGTGGGTTCGAATCCGCCATTCGACTACTGGCGTGAACCACTCGTAACACAAGCAATTTAAGCTTACCACGAGTGGTTAAGGGGAATGTTAGTAATGTTTATAGCATTGTTAATATTCTTTTAAAAAAGAGAAAAAGAAAAAGAAAAAAGAAAGTCCTGCCCAGCACTTACAAGCTGACCGGCGTGCTGCAGAATCAATATACCACACTCGAGGTATATAACCACTACAACTGAGACTAAGCTTAAATGATTCGCGGCGCGCTGTGTCCCGCCGGGCCTAAAGACTAAAATCTGCCGTCCGGAATACCCTGCCTCCTCCACTTACTGAAACTTTATCAGAATTGGCGGATTCTAAAATTTCAAAATGATCTGCAGATGTGAGGGGAGTGAAAGCAGAACGTTCCTTGAGCTAATTAAATTTTACTCTCAAAAGGGGTTGAAACAGCTTTTTCACATACATCCCATATTTTAATCCTCTAGGCCCTTAACCCTTCAATCCTCATAAAATTCCCATGCAGTCGCATGCGCCTGGCATATCCCGAGCGGTCGCGTGCGACCACACCCACCCACAGCACTTAAAACCATTAAAACTTATATTTAGAGACTTTTAACAGTGGTAGAGCCACGCGGCAGCTTTGCTGTTGCACGTATGGGCCGGCTCAAACCGGGGTGGTACCACGACCTCACAGAATACAGTCTGGTGAGTGCAGGTTGCCGGAGGCCCAAATCCCCCCCCCCATCAACATGGTAGCGGAATTAAATAATGATAGACTACCCCAGGAGGATACCAGCACCCCTGGAGAATCCCTCGCTGAGCATCCACGACCATGTTTCTCCACTTCTGAGCGTGGGTGCTCAGGCTGCCCCGCGTATTCTGGGGGGGGGGGGCAGAATTCCGCTCAAGACTACAACTGCTCGGGGCAAACGGAGCAACAAGACCAAGGCGACCCCTGCCACGCTGTCCGTGAATTTCTACAATATCAGGGGACTTCACTCTAACCTAAACGCCGTCCACTACCATCTCGAGACGGCGAGGCCGGCTCTGCTCTTTCTTACCGAGACGCAGGTGTCCTCTCCGGCTGATGTCTCGTATCTCTCCTACCCGGGGTACAAACTGGAACACTCCTTTGTGCCTCGAGCTGGAGTTTGCGTTTACGTCAGAGAGGACATCTGTTCTCGACGCCTCGGCAGACTCGAAGGTTCGGACCTGTCCATCCTTTGGCTACGCGTAGACAGCGACGACCATCCGCGCGTCTACGGGTGCCTCTATAGGTCCCATAGCGGTAATGCCGAAACAGACCGACTCTTCGACCACGTCCAAATGGCTGCAGATTCGTTGCTACAGCAGATCCCCTCCGCAGAGATCGTGATCCTCGGCGACTTTAACGCCCATCACGCCGAATGGCTTGGATCACGTTTAACCGATCATGCGGGGAGATCTGTTCATGATTTTGCCTTGGCATATGGTCTGACACAACTGGTTACTTCGCCTACGCGGATTCCAGATGTGGAGGATCATGCACCATCCCTGTTGGACCTTCTGCTGACCTCTCACCCGGACGGATATCAGATTTCCGTCGACGCCCCTTTAGGCTCCTCGGACCATTGTCTGGTCCGGAGTGTTGTGCCACTCACGCTGAAATCGCGGTTGCATTCTGCAGGCTGCCGCCGTGTTTGGCACTATAGGTCAGCCGATTGGGATGGGATGCGTTCTTTCTTTGCATCCTACCCTTGGGGGCGGGTTTGCTTCTCGCCGGATGATCCCAACGTTGTTGCGGATTCTGTTACTGATGTGGTACTTCAGGGTATGGAACTTTTTATTCCATCCTCCGTGGTGCCCATTGGAGGCAAGTCTCAGCCATGGTTTGGTCGCTCCTGTAAAATAGCATCATGCTATAAGCAGGAGTGCTACCAAGCCTGGGTTGATGCATCAGCGTCCCGGGATATAAACACCAGCGCTCTAAAAAAGAAGTATAATTCCGCCTCTAGGTCCTTCAAAAGAGTCATTGCCAAGGCAAAGTTAGAGCACATAGGCAGAATTGGCGAGAAACTAGTTCGCCTTCCTTCTGGAACCCGTGCATTCTGGTCTCTCGCCAAGGCTGTCCAGGGGAATTTCTGTCAGCCATCTCTTCCATCTCTGCACAGGGAGGACGACTCACTGGCCCATACTGCAAAGGAGAAAGCCGATCTTCTAGGCTCTTTCTTTGCGTCTAACTCGACTCTCGATGACGGGGGGAGTACGCCGCCGACCATCCCGCGGTGTGAGTGCTCCATGCCGGAAGTGCAGTTTACACAGCGCTCGGTTCGCAAAGCACTCCTCTCCCTGGACATCCACAAGTCGAGTGGGCCTGACGGAATCCCCCCAATTGTGCTGAGGACGTGTGCTCCAGAGTTGGCACCGGTTTTAACGCGTCTTTTCCGGTACTCCTACTCCCTAGGCGTAGTCCCAAAATCGTGGAAGACGGCTTTCGTCCACCCGATTCCTAAAAAAGGCGACCGCTCAGACCCGTCCAACTACCGGCCAATCGCCATCACCTCCTTGTTCTCCAAAACAATGGAGTCCATTGTAAACTGCCAGCTCATGAGGTACCTTGAGGATCACCAGCTGATTAGTGACCGCCAATACGGTTTTCGCCGTGGTCGGTCAGCTGGTGATCTTCTGGTCTACCTCACTCACAGATGGGCGGAGGCAGTAGAGTTCAAGGGGGAGGCATTGGCCGTTAGTTTGGACATTGCGAAGGCCTTCGATCGGGTTTGGCACAAAGCGCTTCTTTCGAAGCTCCCTTCCTATGGGCTTCCCGAGAAATTGTGCGATTGGATCACCAGCTTTCTTGCAGATCGGAGCATCAAGGTCGTTGTAGACGGTGCAAGCTCCGATTGCAAGCCTATTAATGCTGGTGTTCCACAGGGTTGCGTGCTATCGCCAACGCTGTTTCTTCTGCATATCAATGATATGTTGCATACCCGTAACATTCATTGCTATGCAGATGACAGCACTGGTGATGCTCTTTACACCGGCCGAGCCAATATTTCTCGGGAAAACGTCTCCGAGTGCCGGGACAAACTTGTGTCAGAAGTCGAGTCTTTGCTGAACAGAGTCTCGGATTGGGGACGACTAAATCTAGTCCAGTTTAACCCCCAGAAGACACAAGTTTGCGCGTTAACCGCTAAAAAGAACCCCTTTGTCGTATCCCCTCAGTTTCAAGGCACTCCCCTTGTTGCCTCAGCCAGTATCGGAATCCTCGGCGTCGACATATCGAGTGACGTGCAGTTTCGTGGTCACTTGGAAGGGAAGGCCAAATTGGCCTCTAAAAAGCTTGGCGTGCTCAGCAGAGCGGGACAGTATTTCATGCCGGCAAACCGCCTGCAACTTTACAAGGCGCAGGTTCGGCCGCACATGGAATACTGTTCCCATCTCTGGGCTGGGGCTCCCCAGTACCAGCTCCTTCCACTTGACCGCATCCAGCGCAGAGCGGCTCGAATCGTCGACGACCGAGTGCTTTCCGATCGGCTCGACTCACTGGCGCTGCGAAGAGATGTTGCATCTCTTTGCGTATTTTATCGCATCTATCACGGGGAGTGCTCTGAGGAATTGTTCGGATTAATCCCAGCCGCCAAATTTCGTGACCGCACTACACGGCAAACGTTCCGATACCATCCACACCATCTGGATGCTTGGCGGTCCACCACTGTACGTTTCACAAGGAGTTTTCTTCCACGTACAACCTCTCTGTGGAATAGTTTACCACCGGCGATTTTTCCGGACCGATACGACCTGGGGACGTTCAAGAAAAGAGCTTACTCCTTTCTAAAAGGCCGGCAATGCACCCGCAATTCTCCTGGTGTTGCGGTTGATCATGGGCGGCGGTAGTCACTTAACATCAGGTGAGCCGCATGCTCGTTTGCCCCCTCTTCTATAAAAAAAAAAAAACTTTTCAATGAAGAAGTTTGGCATTATAAAATCTATACATAATTCTCTATCCTGTGGTCTAAACAAAAGTCAGGTTTTACTACATTACAAAAAGATTTTATTGTATTTTGATAACAAAAACAAATATACCAAGCTGATGTCGGCAGTGTGAAAATCACAATTATTTCTATATTACTCGAAATTATTTACGTAAAAAGATAAATTATATTTACACAAAAACTTTTATAACAATTTTATAATAAAACACTATAAAACAGCAGAAAAATCCAAAAATCAACACAACAACATCCAAATGAAAATGGCGTACGTAATGACTAACTGTTTTTTATTCCACTAGAGGGTAGAAAATTTCACATTGATTCTATAATGCCAAGTGCGGTCATATATGACCGCTTGAATTTTGACGGAATATCGAAGCGGTCAAATTTGACCGCTTGGTGTTTGAGAGGTTAAATATTTTTTCTCAAACAAGCAGTTTTCCTTCACCGTCGAGCACTTGGTAAATTAGCACTCAGAATTACAATCAACACTGTCATTAGTGTCGGCGCGGATCGAACCCGGGTTGTTCGTGTACCGTGACACACAAGAAGCTTGAGCTTGAGGGATGCGCACTAGTTACAAATAAGAGCTAAGACTAACTATATCTGTTGAAAATTTTCTTTTTCAGAACATGCCGATAGAGTCCAAAGTGGAGGACGACATAATCCGCGTCCCAGTGAAGAGTCCCACGGAAGTCCAAGTTAAGGGTCCGGCGGACGAGACGTCCGTCTGAGGGCGGCGCGCCCGCCACGAGGCCAAGACTCTCTAACGTGGTGCGGCACAGAACAGAACAAGAAAAGGGAAAAGATATTGACAAGATCAGTGACATGTGACTTGAGTAAAAAGAGAAAAGAATAGATGTTGACAAGATCAGTGACATATGTGACTTGAGTGTAATGTGATTTTGAAGTGAGAATTGGAGAATATTGAAAAAATATAAACCATATTTCATCCAATGACAATTAATATTATCATTGGATCTCATTGAAAACTGTATGGGGCTAACTGTACATGAAATATTATATATATTATTATAACCGTTGTTTGCAAAATTAGAAAGTTGAAGAATGTGGATTAAGAATGGGTGAGTAGATGATCTAGTTATTCTTGCGTCGTCGGCGGCCGAGTTGCAAATGATGGTTACATTAATGAACGGATCATTAAAAGAAAGGGGTATGAAAGTAAACGCAAGTAAGACGAAGGTTATGGTTTTTGAAAGAGAAGAAAGTAAAACGATTTGTGAAATAAGAATAGAAGGGGAGTTGATCGAGCAAGTAGGTGAGTTTGTATATTTGGCCTTAATACATGAAATAGTTTATCTGAGGTTTAAACTAGATTATGTTTCCATAAAAATGCCTGTGAAGAATAAGCATACCAAAATGTAAAGTTTGGAATTTAACTAACTGTTTGATACTATGAAATCAGTAAAATGCAATTTTTAATGTATTACATACATTAAAAATTGCATTGGTAAGATGCAATAGAAAAGCTCCTTTAATCAAATTCGGTTATAATAATATATATTCGCTTATAATAAAAAGCCCCACTAGATGAAGCGATGATTTAGTAATAGATGCAGAAAGTTGATGGATGCAGGCAGATGCTCATGACTGTTGTTTGTGGCATTGCTTGGAGGAAGCCATTTTCTGATGAGCAATGATGATGAAAAATAAAAATAAAGTAAATCAAGGATTAAACTGTAATTTTGATGGTTTTTTTTATAGAAGAGCAAACTAGCATACGGCTCACCGGACGGTAAGTGACTACCGCGGCCCATGAATAACTGCATCACCAGGGTAATTGCAGGTGCTATGCCGGTCCTTTAGAAAAAAGTAAACTCTTGAAGGTCCCCAAGTCGTATCGGTTCGGAAAAATCGCCGATGGTAAACGATTCCACGAAAGGATCGCACGAGGAAGAGAATTCGTAGTAAAACTTATAATGGTGGACTGCCATGCACCCGAATGGTGTGGATGGTATGGTGAGTTTTGTGGCGATGTGCGTTCGTAAAATTCGGTAGCTGCAATTAATCCGAACAATTTCTCAGAGCACTCCCCGGGTGGTAGATGCGATAGAAAACACAAAGATAACATCTTCACAGCGCCAGTGAATCGTGCCGATCAGAGAGGACTCGGTCGTGGACGATTCGAGCCGCTCTGTGCTGGATGCGGTCAAGGGGAAGAAGCCGACACTGGGGTGCCCCGGCCCAGAGATAGGAGGGTTATTCCATGTGAGTCCAAACCTGCGCCTTGTAAAGTTGCAGGCGGTTTGCTGGCATGAAATGTCACGCTCTGCTGATCACGCCAAGCTTTTTAGAGGCTAATTTGACCTTCTCTTCCAAGTGACATAATTCGATATGTCGACGCCGAGGATTCCGATATTGGCTGAGGTAACAAAAAGCCTTGAAACTGAAGAGATATCACAAAGGGTTTCTTTTTGCAGTAAAGCGCAAACTTGTGTCTTCTGGTAATTGAACTGCACTAGATTTAGTCGCCCCCAATCCGAGACTTTGTTCTGCTAAGACTCGACTTCAGACACAAGTTCGTTCCGGTACTCGGCAACATTTTCCCGAGAAATATTGACACGGCTAGTGCTATCATCCGTGTACCAATGAATGTTACTGGTTTGCAGACGTGGTAGAAACACACTGCAGTTATAGTTGTTGCAAAAATTGGTCGGCTCGACTGGGGCAGGACCATGCTCTCACAGTTTAGCAGCTTAAAATAGTAACTTAATGCTGCTGTGTTTCGTATGGTGAGTGTAGAGAACCGGATAACCTTTTTTCTGTAAACGAGGCATTCCATCTTAGTCCCAAGGGTGACAACGCATTTGCATTTTAATTTAAAAAAAAAAAACATTGATATGCACAAGAAACAGCGTTGGTGATAATACACAGCCTTGTGGGAAAACCAGCACTAATACGCTTGTAATCGGAGTAAGCACCGTCTACTACGTCCTTGATGCTCCTATCTGTAAGAAAGCTGGTGATCCAATTGCACTATTTCTCGGAAAGCCCCTAGGAAGGGAGCTTCGAAAGAAGCGCTTTGTGCCAAACCCGATCGGAGACCTTCGCTTTGTCCAAACTAATGGCCAGTGCCTCCCACTTGGACTCTACTGCCTCAACCCATCTTTGAGAGTCAGGTAGACCAGATCACCAGCTGATTGATCCCCGACGAAAACCGTATTGGCGGTCACTTATCAGCTGGTGATCCTCAAGGTACCACATGAGCTGGCTGTTTACAATGGATTCCATTATTTTGGAGAACAAGGAGGTGATGGCGATAGGCCTACAGTTAGGCGGGTCTGAGCGGTCGCCTTTTTTAAGGATCGGGTGGACCAAAGCTGTCTTCTATGAAGTCGAGACCTTAGAACCTGTGCCAACTCTGGGGCACTCGTCCTCAGCAGTTCTGGTGGTTAAAATTTTGTTGCAATGGGGAGAACAAAACAATAATGGTATATTAAAGATTTTTGTTAATAGTGTACATAAGTCTTATCTTTCATAGCGATGATAAATTATTGTACTAGAGATTTATATCCTGTAGGTGTACTGGGTGTAGAGAACTAGAAACCCTTTCTACGGTCATTCCATATGTTTCCATATTCCTAAGGGATAACAACTCAATATTTTGATTCTTAACTGATGATAGATGTAGGATCTATGGACCACATCTACTTATCATCAGGTAGACTGTGTACTTGTTTGTCACTCTGCAATAGGTCTTAGTTAGCTAGAGACATGAATTATGGGCACTGTGGTAAGATGTGTAAGATGAAGCTTTGGTGCGATGCTAATAACGCTGCCTATTCGATTTGTTGTTTGTTCTGTCGTTATTGATTGTTGTAGACTCCGTACAATTTACACGCTCACAATAGTGTTTTAAATGAAAGATTAATCAGCGTAATCTAGTTTCACCACTGTTCAACTCTTGCCGAATCCTGTACAGTAAAGTTTTTATGTAAATAGGTTATCTAATGGCGGGGAAAGGGAAGAGTAAAAGAAAATAAGAAAGAGAAGATGAATGCTGAACTTGTTAATTGCAGTTTTAAATATTAAATAATTAAAACCGCTTAATAGTGAAGGCAAAAAAGGAATAAATGGGTTATATTCATGTTTCAAGAAATTATCTACGAACTCACATTAGAATAGTGTGGTGTACTGTGCCTGGAATACTGGAATCTATCCTTCATATCTCTAAAATATAGGGTTCTGCCACACAGCAACACATGTATTGTTCTATATTATTCAATATCCTGCCTTCTATAGAAGAGGCTCACGGCCATCAATAGAAAGCTTATGAACCATTCGGGATACACATATATTTAATTAAAGCAGATTTAAATAATGCTTTACTAAATTTTATTTAATAGAGCAAAGCGTGTATTCTTTTTTACCTGACTGAACCAGAAGGAGAGTAATGTGTTTCGAGTGTATATATTGTATGTCTATTTCTTTGTCATGCTCTGTAGCCTAAACGGCTTTATGATTTTTACTGTTACTTAAATCGAAATAAATATATGAAATAGTTTCGAATATAATTTATAGAAAAAAAAATGTTAATCGTGTTGACACATGCGGTTAGTTGTTGAACTTGTGATTTTTATTTGTTCACTATAATATATGTATTCAAATAAAATACGTAATAAATATCATCCAATTAATTATTTTTCTTCCTTTAAGCGCCGATTTTTCAATCGTCAGAAAAAATTGATTGTAATATCAAAATAAAACAATAGACCTATTTTATTCGTACGACTTTTAATTTGTTTATGTTGTATTTTATGCTGTGAAAATTTTTATCTGAGGCTTTAAAATTGACCCTAAAACTTATATAAATTTAT
Source organism: Parnassius smintheus behrii (assembly GCA_036936625.1). Taxonomy (NCBI): domain Eukaryota; kingdom Metazoa; phylum Arthropoda; class Insecta; order Lepidoptera; family Papilionidae; genus Parnassius; species Parnassius smintheus. Next base: position 10,337,834 of record JAUPFT010000013.1, read on the forward strand.
TTAAGGTTTAAGCTATGTCACCTTTACATGTCTATAGGCTGTATGTCCACACTATGCCCTTTCATCTTCAACTTTCGTTTGACGCATTCAATAATTGAATGCGCCTGCAAACGCTACGTCAACGTAGTCATTTCAGTTTCTGTCAGCTTGTTGAAACATGTGCGACGAGAACATTTGACTTGGTGGAATATGTGCGGCTTACTTGGTCATAAGAAATTCCAGACAAAAACAAAATAAGCGGAAGTTTTCGGAGTTAAAAATGATAAAAAGTCTTCGCTCATATTTTTACAAAGAGCATCAGAAAGCCATCAAGAAAAAGAATGGTGCTGGATTCGATGAATTGAATTATTCAAACTTTTTTTACTTCATAGATGTCCAAATTATATGCAGTTGCCAAGACTTGCAAACCGTCGTTTCTCTTGGTCCCATATTCGTGGAAAACGTCGGTTCTTCTATAAACTTAAATGTCATTTATTTTTATTCATCCGCCATCTTGTTGTTGAAAGTTTTGTGGCACAGAAATCTAACCGCGGTAAGATGAGAAACACAATGCGCGCTACGCTTTTGACTGTCACAGCGCATGCGTCAACGGGCATGCCTCACGTGGGCTGTTGATTGCGCTGTGACGCACGCCCTTGATAAACAAAAAAACAGAGTGTGGACTTATTATCGAATTCACAATTTTTTTCTCCGCCGTCGCATAGTCAAGGACGAGTTATGTTCGGCATGCATCAACTAAGTTCCTATAGTTACCCACTTTCGTCGCATGTTAGCTGTACCGTGGGAACGCCTTTATACAGATCCGCGACCCAATATGCGCCAATTGTCAACGAGAAGCAGAACTAGGCATGAGTCGGATATATCAAAACGAATCTAAAATCCGATTTCAAACACAAATCGATTCGTATAGAAACTCAAACAAGAAAATCCGATTTCAAAAATCGACCTAACTAGCTAAACACTTACGATCTTTACAACCAAACCAATCCAAATCGAAAACAAAATCGACAATATCCAAACTTAAACGCAAACTGTTGCGTAGAAATCCAAATCCGTTTTTTCAGTGTCTCTCTCGATGACGTGAAGTTTGCGATTCAGATTTCGGTATGTCGGCTTTGGAATATCGAAATCTATTACACATTGAGATATGGGATCAATGTTATCCTTACTGCTTAGTACGTAAAGTCTATATTGGCTTTGCGAGATTATGCGTTGATGAATTTTTGGTTCAGTGTGCGATCAATATCTGTCTTATTGTTAAGTCGTTTAAGGCTATATTTGCGAGATTGTGTGATGATATATTTTTGTTTTTAGTCAAGTGTTTGCTTACTTAAAATAAATTTTTGTTTTCATGTTGTTATGTTTTAGACTTTAGATGTAAATTTAATCCTGGTGACAACTGACAACTGCTCCCATGCCGGTCAGTCGTAACAGTGTATTGTATTTTATTATTTAGTGACATTTATTGCCTTGATATTTGAGCCGTGGTAGCTCAGTGGTTAACGCTCGCTGTAAATATAACAGAACACGAGTAACCCGGGTTCGATCCCCGCCGGCACCAATGAAATTGTTAATTGCAATTTTAAGTGCTGATTTACCACATGCTAGGCGGTGAAGGAAAACATCGTGAAAAAACCTGCATGTCTGAGGAATAAGAAAAAAAAATATTTCGAAGACATGTGAAGTTCGTCAACACGCATTTGGGCAGCGCGGCGGACACTTCCTTGCCCTAAACCCTCTCAGAAATGAGGGGAGGCCTGAGCTTAGCAGTGGGACGTATATAGGCTGTAACTTTACTTTTTTTTAACTTATTTATTGCCTTAATACCTTTTTGTTTAGTAAATATATGAAAAAAGTTTATAAAAATATTTAAAAATTAGGAGTGAATTGTGTGTGAGTGTATGTTTTAAGTAAGTTATATAACATTTAAATATTTTTAATTTTGACTATTAAGTTTTTTTTGTTTAGACTTTTTAATTGTTTAGACGAGAACTGTATTGATTTTCAAGATTTCGCGTAAACCCAGTGAGGTATGGACTCATTTTGACAAAAAAGAAAACGCTCTTGGAGTTGCAGTGTGTAAATATTGCAGTCAAAACGTATCGTATATATCAACAACGGGTAAATTAGGAGCTCATTTAAAACGATCTCACGCTTCAATTTATTTAGCGTAGTTAGATTTGCGCTCGTCGTTTTGTTAACTTATAAAACTAAATCTAAAAACGCAAACGAATTGGCGTGGCAAAGCGATACTGAAATCGGATTTTTAAAAACGGATTTTGAAATCTGAAATCGGATAAATATCGGTTTGCGTTTAAATCCAAAAACGCCCATGCCTAAGCAGCACCAAAGAGCGAGACTTGAGAAAAAATATACTAGCAACACTAACATCACTAATATTCCCTATAACCACTCCTGGTAAACTTAAAATCCTTATCTTAGAGTGGTTCACGATAGTAGTCGAATGGCGGATTCGAACCCATGACGTTTGAGTTTGCGGCCCTCATCAGGTCGCACAGTCGAAATACTGTCTACTGTCGTGTTTGGTTTTGCGATCGTCAACCCGCCTGTCAAATGTGACGATTAAGGCATATCCCCCCCAACCTTCCGTCCCTATATCCAGCAGTAGACTTTGAAGAAGAAAAGAATGGAAATGAGGGTTAATAAAAAGTCAAGTTACCAAGTTATGCACTTTAATAACATTTTATATAGGAAAACAGAAATTTAAATAATTAACCAACTTAATTGTTATCACATAATCATCTTGTTGCTGGAGAAATCTAACGCCAATATAAAGCACGACTAGTTCGTAAATTCTCAATACATTGTTTTGTAGAACGTTAATAAGTTACAAAATGACAACGAATAAACCTTGATTCAATTTGGCAGTTTCGAGAAATGCTTATGCGCGCTGGGGTCTCATGAGTCATCTGTTGTGGTGATAAGATTACCGAATTATTTAAATTTCTGTGGATAAATCATATTAATAAAGCATATCTTAAGTAACGAAACAATGTGTAAACTATCAGATCTCTAAAAATGCAGTGTTATAATTTTAGGAGGCACGACTAGATTAAAGTTGAAATTATTTTATTTGTATATGTTTTATACATTTAGGCTTTATTGTTATCATCCTCAATAAGTTTCACAAAAAACGGGCTTAAGACTTTAACTATTTCACAGTCGAGCTTGGTCATGGTGAAATAGTGCAAAACTAGACTGGTAGAAAGTGCCTCAGTCCGCCTATATACCACGTGTGTTTATGAACTTTAAATAAATAAATAAGGAAAGAAAATAAAATATTATCTGGCTTTAATTTTACATATTTTTAGAAAAAGACACTATAAAAAGATAAATATCCAAAAAATATAAAATCGTTGAATATATAGTTCAAAAAACAATCAACATACATGAAATACTTCAAACTCAATTTAATCTTTTTATATCTAAACATCATACAAACATAACACTTTATTTGGCACATTAAAAAAATTCTTAAATATTATCTTACAGTTGTACGCTTGCATGTATGTCTAGTGCACACCTTTACATAATCGATATGCCATTGCCCTCTTTACCTTCAGAAAATGTACTCAAAACTTGGAATTACTTGGAACTAATATTTCCCCAACGTACTTAACATTTTCGTATCTATCCTATTTATTCTCGACTGGCGTCTGTCTTTCCGTATGATTACAATTTAGGTCTCTTCAAGGCAAGAGAAAATAGGCTTCTGTTACGTTTACGCTAGGCTATATTTTATTACGCTAGGCTATATTTTATTACGCTAGGCTATATTTTATTACGCTAGGCTATATTTTATTACGCTAGGCTATATTTTATTACGCTAGGCTATATTTTATTACGCTAGGCTATATTTTATTACGCTAGGCTATATTTTATTACGCTAGGCTATATTTTATTACGCTAGGCTATATTTTATTACGCTAGGCTATATTTTATTACGCTAGGCTATATTTTATTACGCTAGGCTATATTTTATTACGCTAGGCTATATTTTATTACGCTAGGCTATATTTTTTCGTGGTAGAGCCACGCTGCAGCTATGATATGGTTGTAGCACGAATGGGTCGGCTCGACCGGGGCATTTTTATTCTTAATCGAGGATAAATGTAGATGACTGTGGGTCACAGCATCCACTTATCAACAGTTGGACTGTGTGCTCGTTTGTCACGCATATTCTATAATAAAAAAAAACGCCAGGACATTGCGATTTACCATCGAAATAATTATAGCGAAGTACTGGCTTATAATAAGTTAAAAATGACTGCCTATTAAACCTTCTTTATGACATCAATTTTGAAAATAGAACAGCAAAGCCGAAATTTAATTTTACTGAAAACATATTCTTAATTCAACTAGCTATACATAATTTAAGGCTAATCAGTCATCCGAGTAATTAGCGTCGGTCACGGCAAAGTGGCTCTCTCTGAAACAATAATAAAGAAAAATTATCGCTTACTTAAGTATTAATATTGTCATTTAGTGAAGACAGATTGAGCAACTTTAAGAATTCGTTAAGTTAACTTTGATTTTTTAAGATCGTAAATTTTTAAATAAGGCAGATGGGTGGCAGCTTTATAAGTTAACGTGTGACGTAATATACCCAGACCGATGACGGGAGCAGCGTCAGATGCTAATATCCCAAGGGGAGGGGACTTTGGGACAGGCTTGATGAAGAACGCAGTAGTCTAAACTGAGTTTCTAAGTGTCGTCTCTTAAATGACCACACAGTCTCATGTACTCGTAACTGAGGTATTAATCATCTTTATACCTGTCTCTTTCTTTTGACATAAAGTAAAGAGAGAAATAGCAACTAAAAGCACTTCTTAAAGTCACAGATCAGGACAGCAAAAGTGCTATTACAGGACATGGCTTCTTTAACAGACATTAATTTACTATAGGTGTTACAGATGGTCGCCTACGCAGGGCATGTATGGGGGAGGAGGCGGCCCACATGTTGCTGGCATCTGTTAAACTTCTCCACACGCAAAACACTTGCTTAGACGTGGAGTTGCGGAAAACAGCTCGTCATAAACTAGACTAAACTAAATAAAGGATTTCTTAAATTTGTTGATTGATTTATGAGTAAATTATAACTGTTGGACTCACAGTCTGATCCAGACTTTATGCGTGGTGAAGTGCTCCGTGTGGCGAAGGGCCAGCAGGGCCCGCTGGCAACATTGTGCCATACTTGCGTCGCTAGTTGCAGTCCGCGTGTGAGACAGCCATTCCAGCATCTGAAACAGGGATATATTCATTTATTTATAAACTTACACGTAACACCTTTAGCTAAAGGGTACATAGGGCGGACTTAATGCCATATGGCATTCTCTGCCAGTCAACCCTGGGTGCCAAGGACAATATCTTGTGCCATTTGCTGCTTTTCTCCGCGACTCCACCTAGGGTAGGGGGAGAGGACACCTCTCATGTCATAGTCCACTAATACATCCAGAGTGAGCTTGACAAGTCCCTTTTTCCCATTTCCCTTCATTGACCCTGAGATTCAATTTTAGTTCTTCAGTTTCTTTTACATATTCATATTATTACTAATAATAACAATAATCTTTATTTGCGTAAAACATGGTATCGATGTTGTTAACATGTAAGAACAAACGCTCATGTTTTGCTTATTTTACATGCAATAATATTTTTAAATAATGTCAAATATTTCCTTAGCTATTTGAAATAAAATTAGTTATTATTAACAATCAGTGACTTGCAGATACGAAAAGGCATCCGATTCATCGTAATGCTGTAGCAGAAATGATACGAATTCAGCGCTGTTTTGCTGTCAGTAATTCTGTCGCTCAACACATAAAAATAACATTGATATTGGACTATGTACTCCAATGAAATAAGTTGATTTACAATTTGGTAACTATAACAGACATCCTTCAGTGGGCAAGCTAATTGGAAAGAATAGATAACACCAGACCTGCTAAAACCATTTCCAAGGAAAATCCACAAAAGAAAAGACCCTGGAAGCTGTGGAAGGATTGAGGAAGGTCCGAAGAGTATGGGCAAGAAAACAGGTTGAAAGAATGCCAGAGACGGAAAGGAAGAAGAGTTGATGAGACTCAGACCTATAAAAATAATCATAAATATATACATTAAAACAGCATATTTTCTTAAGTAATCACTCTGTGGAACGTGCCATTTCTGCAAAATTAGTAATATACGAAAAAACAATATACCTGAAGAGTACAATGGGTCCAGGGTTCGCGAGCGAGCAGCGTGGCGGCGGCCGCTGGCAACAAGGCCTGGCGACAAGCGCGGCTCCTGATCAACACTTCGGTGTCCGGCTCGAAGGTCCAAATCCCGCTGAACACTATAACGCTCAACATGAACACGTCACACAGGTACAGCTTCGCAGACTCATCCTCGGTTCTGGTAAATAAGAAAATTGAAAAATACAATTTAAGTTGAAGTTATGATCGAATCTAGTCTGAACTTATAATAAATTTATTCCATGCAAATTGTATAACACAATATTTTATCAAAAAAATTCGATATACAACTTATGTATAGAAAAGTTAAGGTATAAATATATGTTGATCGAACCCGGGTTGGTAACGTACTGCGAAATTTACAGCGATCGCTTAGCCCCCGAGTTACCACGGCTCTAATTATAAAACAGAGAATATATATTCTCACAGACAGACAGTTTTAGACAGTTTTATGGCGACCGAAGACCAAAATACTTTTAACTTATGCTTAATAAGTCTAATGTAGTGTTTACATTAGAACAAAAAACGAAGACCCTAAAACATCAGACCCTACTGACAACCTATCGGTCAAACACATGAAAATAAAAACCAAGTGCAGAAACTACTCAATTATAATGTGATTAAGGAATTGTTTTCCCCTTGGTCAGTCACAGACAAGTTAAATATTGTTACGAGCTAAGGGTACGTGACAATAAAAACTGCCGATTGAATTACGTTCGTGTGGGGCTTCTAGAAAGCTTAATCCTTCTGTTCGACACTAGATGGCGCTGTTGGTGGAAAGTTCAAGATTGACATCTTCTAGGCAGCCCTCCTCGCTCTGCTCCCCGACATTAGATGGTGCTAGTGCCAGGTACCAGACGTCAACTTAGGCGCGCAACAATATCAGAAATAAAGATGCAACCAGTGAAATAAAGTATAGGATGATTACCTATTGAATATAAATGTTTAAACGACATAACTGTAAACAATAAGTACTCTCTAGCAAACATACATATACATTTGGTAAGATAACTTGTTTTTCAACCTGGAATTTAGCTAGTCGATACGATCAAATTGAGATAAACGAGTCTGGTAGACCAAAACCCGTGTTCAGTATCGAGAACGGACAATGAATACCTTAGAATGCCCTTTGATCTGAAAACAACTCCAGCGGCTGGAGTCCAGCCACTATCCAAAGAGCACGGATAACATCTTAAGGGGCTTTTATTGTATAAAAAATTGTCTCGAGAAGCCTCCAAGAACATTTACAAAAATTAAGGAGTTTTTGACAGATTGGGATCGACTAATTTAAAAATACAACTTGACATACGACAATTAAAGCCCATGTCTTAATCAAGCGTTGCTTATAAAGATTTCAAGTTGTAAAGGAAAAATATATATAAATTAAAAAATAAATGGCTTATTAGTGTCGACAATCGCGTGTTCGAGTGATCAGAGCACCTGTCTCCTCCCACCACGAGCTTCGATTTCGAGTTACAGTGGAAACCAATACTTGTCTAAACCAATTGAGGACTGGTATCTCGTATCGATATTGCGAGCTGATCAACGTAAGTATGCGGACGGATAGCATATATATGTTATATATGCTATCTTTTTGGCTTTTTTGTGATAAGCATGTATCTGTATACGTGATCAAAGTGTGCGTGGGGCCAAAATTAGGTATCATTGGCGACGACACGCTCGCAACTGATCTTCACTCGACTTTGTGAATTGCAAGAACTATACTATGAACATTTTAGATATTTTTATAATCCAAAAATATAGCAAATGCCCCGCCAATGATAAAAAACAACGCCCGAAATGCAATCTGCCTGATTATTTACATTGAAGAAAGACATGGATGAATTTATTCCGATTTTTTTTATTGAGTTCTGTAACAAAATAAACTTACTCTTTAAATGCCACCTGTGTACGCGCCATAAGTTGCAAGAACCAGTCCTTGGTAGAGTCATCGTTCGGCTTCGCTTGCCGTAGTGCCGGGAATATACACCGCAGCGAATATTCTTGTTCGCTAAACAAAAAAAAATCAATCAAATTGTTAATATTTTGAAGTTTAATTATTATTATAAAGACAGACACACTGTACGAAGTACATAGCAATATGTGCGTAAGTTATGCTCAGCACTTTAATATAAAATTAGTTCAAATTCGTTTAAGTCAGGAATTGATTATATGATCAACATTGTATGTACGCACATGTAATATAAATTATATAAATGGTAAAATTAGTAATTTTTACAAGAACAAGAATTGTAACATTATTTTGCTAGCAATATCAAGAACAAAACAATAACCTGTACACATAATATAGCATAAATAGCAACATAATGTTGCATGTTTTGAAAGGGGAATAAAGAAAACTAAAAATCCCTTTTACTTGTAATGCCCACACTCGACCTGCGCTCCGCTACTACTCCAGCGGAGCTACAACGCTGATGTGATGGTGTGATGGTGTGGTGGTTGGGCCGTGGGGGAGAAATGTGTCGGTATTAAGATGTACCTCTCTTCCTATTTTCCGCGGTGCACACTTAGTAGACCGATCCGCTGAGCCTGGAAAGTTTGATCTTGTAGGGCGGGACTTTCCAAAATACAGAAGAGGTAAAGAAGGAGGAGTTTTTTTTATCTCGATGACGGTCTGCACGCCGCACACTACTCACGTCGAGCCAGGGTAACAACGTACGCGGCCCGCACGCTGTATGCATACACGCACATGTATAGACTATCTAGAGCAGACAGAGAGCCGTAGTATGCTACGACGAACTATGTCGCTCTCGTCTGAGAAATTATCCGCCCTTGACGATTTAGGGCGTAAACGACATCCATGGCGGTGACGGTTTACCTATTCGCGTGCTCAGTGTTATGACCGCGTCACGAATCACGTTCTCAAGGAACATCTTGAGTACACCACGTGTATCCTCGTAGATTGAACAAGATAAGGTGCGTTGGGGTAATACCGGACGGATTTCCGACTAGTTAAAAGAGTCTGGCAAAAACTTTATTTTCTCTACATCCATATACGTCAGATTTCTGAAACATAGCGCAAATCGTTAATGGTTACACGTTATTTAGCTATAAGAAGCTTTTACTTTTCAAAACTCAACAGTTTCTGCTTAAAACGTGTGCGAAGACAAGGCATAATTTTTTATATGCATGATGAAGAATTGGCCATCAAGGGGAAGACCGGACGTCGCTACAAATCGCAAATAAAAGTGATAGGGAAAGACCGGACGGACGAAAAAATTCAAAAATTACCTTGTTTTATAAAATACTGCGCAGCGCACGCCCTACTTTTCGGAGCGACTGCCTGAAACTTGGGGTCGGGGCAGAATAAAATGGAGTCTTGTACCATATTACTAGCTTTCAAAAATATAGCATAATTCACCGGAAATTTGAATTTTACGGTCTTACCCCATCACCGATCTTACCCCAATGCACTATATGTTTCACACCGCCCCTGCGAGCGAGACATCGGATAGCCGGTTTGATGATACCCTGAATGTTACCACGAAGAACCTTTCTATGCCGCTTCGCTCCAATTTTCCCTAAATCTTGTTGTTGTTTCGATGTTTCTTTCCTATGGCGAGTAATGAAAAGGCATTTGATCTTAATCCTCAAGGGCAACAACACAGTTCTGCAATTTAAATATTAATTGATTATATTGATACCTACTCCTCCGTACGCATGTGTACGCGTTAACAGGTCGTTTTTTATTTATGTCAATAAATATAAAGTCATAAACGAACTTACTGTCCAGCTGTTGGTTAATAGTTAAAACAGCTAACGCTGCACACTACTCACGTTGAGCCAGGGCAGCAGCGCGCGCGGCACGCACGTTACGCTCTACTCACGTGGGCAGCTGCGCGCACGCATCCACGGCATCGTTGAGCCAAGGCAGCAGCGCGAGCGGCCAGCACGTTGCGCTCTACTCACGTGGGCAGCGCCCGTGGCCCGCACGTTGCGCTCTACTCACGTGGGCAGCTGCGCGCACACATCCACGGCATCGTTGAGCCAGGGCAGCAGCGCGCCCGGCCCACACGTTGCGCTCTACTCACGTGGGCAGCTGCGCGCACACATCCACGGCATCGTTTAGTCAGGGCAGCAGCGCGCGCGGCCCGCACGTTGCGCTCTACTCACGTGGGCAGCTGCGCGCACGCGTCCACGGCCTCGTTGAGCCAGGTCAGCAGCGCGCGCGCCGCCAGCGCGGCCCGCACACCACAGGCCTTGCGCACCAGGTCGCCGCTCAGCTCCCACCAGCCGCTAGGTGACGTCATGCGCTCCAAGTACACGCAGCCCAGTGCGCGACAGCACGACACATACGCCTCCCACGCCTGCCCATTACCACTCTTTACTTAGTACGTTACACAATAATTAATTACTCATGCACGCACGCACACGCAACGCGCGCGCAAGAACGCACACACATACTTACACACACTCATACTGTATTGCTTTTTTTAATAACCAAACACCTACATTGTGCAGTTTTGTGACCATAAAATGTTCTATCAATTTTTTTTTATGTCATATAAAGGAAAAGGGGAGATTTCCCGCCGCGCATTGTGATAAGCGTGGGGAGGGGCCTACGCTCCGTTTATAGGTTTACATGTTACAGAGCTCTTCCATATATACAGCAGTACTTCGGAACTTTGATGGCGCGATTTAGGCTTCGGTGGATTTCGCTTGTGGCGCGACGATAGCGCCGCCATAAACGTAAGAAATTGAAATTTTGTTTTCTATGAAGTCTAAGTAATCTAATGCCGTGTGGTGTTTGCGTAACAGCTCATTGTGTTTCGGAGAAGTCGTAAGAGGCGAACGTGCGAAAAACCAGAAAAATGTTATGATTTCAGTTACACCAGCATTTACGTACCCAAACTGGCAACAGACTGTAGTGGAGTAATAAGGTTGATATAAATAAATATTCATTGTAAGCTATAGAGCAGTAATAAACGGGCCGTCTTACAAAGCTGTCGTGTCATTTCAGCATCCCCGTACCTCACCCCATGGCGACCCTGTCATGCGCGGGCGTTTTGGGTTCGCGGTGGCGTACATGACACAATTTGCGGCGCATGCACATTTTAAGAACTGGACTTTAGCCATGGCGTCAATAGGAAGGCGTATTATTACCAACGGAGGTGCGAACAAGTACGATGGAATTTTTTTACATTTTCTTATGAAGAATAATAGTGCAAGTAAAGTTTGCGAAAATGGACAAATCCCAATCCAAATCCGAGCCTAAAGACTTTGTTATCGCGCAAAGTGTCGTGGGAACCAATAGTACAGAGCCTGCCCAGCACACCTGGATTAACAACATATTGCTCTCGACGGTGCTGGCAATACTGGTTGCAGCGTTTGGCTACCTAGCTTATCGGCAATACAGAAGATGCCATAAAAATTTAATTCAACGAGAGATACGTTCTGACATATACTGGAGAATGCGTTTAAGATTATCGTGGCGTTCAGGACATCCAACCAGGGACCAGGACGGCAAGAATGAATCAGTTGTGTAAGCTCCGAGATCCAGCTACATTTCCAGTGTGATGAGATAGACTACTACTAAAGGTGCAACATAAAGCTACAATTTATTGCTAAATTTTGATTTTCGAGATTAATTTAGAGTCAAAATGCTTTAGCTATGCGCAAAGGAGACAAATAATTGACATTAACCGTGATTTTAGCTTACATTTCACGTGAGCCCAATTTGTAGCTAAATTGAGCGAGTTCTGTAAAAAAAATTATGTTAAAGAAATATGCTTATTAAAAACAGAAGACAACGCGTTATTTTTGAAGAGCTTAATAAAAGAAGTAAAGAAAAGTAAAAATTGGGCCGGCCCACGAATATGTATTTTGAGAGGTATTAAAAGAATATATGACGAAACCGAGAAACCATTTATTATTAATGATTTCCATTTATTGCCCACAAGTGGACATGCGGGTATTAAAAGAACTATAAATAGTATAAGGCGACTTTATCATAGGCCAGGTATAGAGAAAGATGTAAAGGAATTTATTGGTAAGTGTGAAAAGTGTCAAACGATGAAACACTCACGGCATGTCATAGAGCCTTTGGTGATAACAACTACTCATTCAGCTTTCGAAAAAGTGTTCCTAGATGTGGTAGGACCCTTAGATCGTGATATAGACAATGACAAATACATTTTAACCATTCAGTGCAAATTATCGAAATTTATAGAAGCATATCCACTCAAAAATAAAGAAACTGTCACTATTGCTAGAACTAATGTTAATAATTTTATTTTAAGATTTGGTATACCTAAAATAATAGCGACGGATAGGGGTAGTGAATTCATTTCCTCAACTATGACTGAAATATGTAAGCTATTGCAAATTGAAAAATTAAACTCTACAGCATATCATCACGAGTCTTGAAAATTCTCACAAGCATTTAGGATCATTTTTGCGTATTATGTGTGATAAATATCCTGACACATGGAGTAATTGGATTCCATATTGGTGTTTTAGCTATACTAATACGGTGCATTCTTCTAATAATTCTCGAAATATACGCCTTACGAACTTGTGTTTGCTAAACCAAGTGAACTTCTAGTAGAATAAGTAGTAGTATAGAACCATTGTATAATCCTGATGACTAATACTTGGAATTAAAGTATCGATTACAAGTTGCACAAAAAGATGTACGTGAAAACTTGTTAAATACTAAAGAACTCAGAAAACATGTGTAAGTTAAAATTGTGGTAAGTTAGATAAGTTATACGACGGTCCATTTGAAGTATTAGAGGATAAGGAACCTAATGTAGTAGTATTAAGAAACTCTAAACCAGACATTGTGCATAAGAATAGGACAAAACTAAAAACTAACTAATTTCAATTATTAAACTGTCTGTAACTAATATATTTTTAATTAATAAAATTAATTACACTTGAATGTAATTGCTAAATTACTAATAGAATAATATTAAGTAATAGATGTGTGTGTTTTAGTTTTATAATGAAACTTAGTAATGTGAAAATATTATGAATTTAATGAGTATATTTGTATAAGTTCCAATTTCAAAAAAAAATCTTCGATTGTATTTATTTTAGCCCCGTAGGTGTAGTGGAGTAATAAGGTTGATATAAATAAATATTCATTGTAAGCTATAGAGCAGTAATAAACGGGCCGTCCCACAAAGCTGTCATATCATTTCAACATCCCCGCACCTCACCTCAAGACAACAACGTTAAAGGTGCTAAATTTTTTTTAATTTATTATCAAAAAAAATTATAAAAATTTGCTATGCGGCACAGCGAAAAACCACGCAGGTTTGTGTTGTGTGCCGTTCCATCTAGATTTATATAATACTATTTATTACAAAAATGGGGATAACAGTTAATATTTGTTAAGGTAAAAACATTTTAATTTAAACTTTATGTTATCTTTAGTAAGTTCACTTCTAAATTTATTACCCAGACCATTTATTAGGCGAGGTATTATGTATGCGCTGATGCGCTCACCATATTTATTTTCGGATGGTATTGTTTAACACCACCATTTTAAATGAAGGAAGACTAATTGTAGCCGACAACTATTACACTGGCATAGTTCTCGCCAAATATCTAAAAGACCGACATACTGATTTATGTGGGACATTACGCAAGAATAAGGTAAATATACCTAAACAAGTTGTACAGAAAAAACTGAGACGAGGAGAAGTAGTGGCGCGGCAAATGGCTAACTGTATAACAGTTATAAAATGGCACGATAAGCGTGACGTTCTAATGATTTCAACTTGCCATGGTGACGATATGACAAATGTTTCTTCTTGGCGAGGAGAGATCTCAAAACCTGACGCTGTCATTGAATACAATGAAGCGAAAAAAGGGATTGATGTAGCTGATCAATTTGAGTAGCTACCACTCGCCCCTAAGAAAGAGTATGACATGGTATAAGAAGATTGCTTTTTATTTATTCTTTCAAACAGCCATTGTCAACGCAAGAGTAATTTTCAATAAGGTAACTGGTTCGGGTGTTACTATTTAGACGTTCAAGAGACCATGACTCGTCACTGGTTTGGCGAAGTTGTTGCGAAAAAAGTACAGACAAGACCATCAAGTTCATCTAATACTACAGGAAAACACTATCTTACTCAGATACCAAGAAGAGAAGGAAAACTAATACGTCGACGCTGTGTCACTTGTTATGCAAAAAGGAAGTGTGAGGGAAATGCACTACAAGCCAAACAAGTAAACACGAGTGCCTGGAGTGTAAAAACGCTATTGCTTGCCGTGTTATAATGAGGTGCACAAATACAAGAAATAGTTTGTCTTTATCAAATTTTTATTTTCAATTATAGCCTTTGTTTGATTACTAACCCAGTTTTTATATTCAATTGTATTCTTAGGCTGTTCTAAATAAATCTTGATTATATGCATTTTTTTCATTTATTTATCCAAACATATGTATTTTTTGAGAAATCACAGCAGTTTTTTTTTGCTTTCCTATTCTAGATGATATTCCCCACACGTCCCTGTACTAAAAAATCTGTTTGTCTTGCTACGTCTTTAAAAAAATTAGTTGCAAACTGAACTATACATTTGATCACATTTGATTCATTAACGTATAAAACTTGGTACAAAATTTGTGCCATGAATCAAATATGATTCATGGGACAGGGAGCTGTAGTTCAGTAATAAATGGATCTTCAAGCTGCGAACAACTTTATTATTTACCTAGTCTCATCCTTGCAGTTATTTTACGCTGGTATTCTGTAAGAGCATGGTCCTGCCTCGACCGAGCCGACCCATTCGAGCAACAGCCATATATACCTGCAGCGTGACTCTACCACGGATATTTTTTAAATACACTACAGAAAAAAGCAGAAGCTCTATATGTTGATAGAGCTCCGCACATATCGAGCTCTGCGTATACGTAATTCTTTATATAAATGCTTCTATCTATAATTTCCATTCATTTAACTCATTTTGTATAATCAAAATAACTATATAATTTAATGGAAATAATATTTGCAAATCAATTAAATATAATAAACTAGGGACTCACAACACTATCGTCGCTGATCACTGAGAAGTATGTCTCCACGATCTGAGACAGGAGTGTCCTGTTGGCCTCATGGATTCGGTCACATTCCAGGCATTCCTCTATCAGACGCATCTGCCGGATGAACAACGGCTCGGTATCTACATCCTTGATTGATTTGGGCAACGAAGAGAAGGAGTCCGCCAGGCATCTTTCTATCGGGCCGCGGAGCGTATTCGGTGGCAAACCTCGGCATAATATGTGTAGACATTCGAAAACCAATAATATGTCCGCTTCCTAGAATAACAAATATTTTAATTCACTTCAAAAAAAAGAAAAGGATGACTTTTTTATAGAATAAGGATGACAAAAGAGCTCTACTAGACTAAAATGGAATGCCTCACTTCCAGTAAAAAGGCTTTTCCGGCTCTCTACACTCTCACTATACGAAACACAGCAGCATTAAGCTGCTATCTTACGCTGGTATTTTGTGAGAGCGTGGTCCTTCCCCGGTCGAGCCGAACCATTCGTGCTACAACCATAATACGGCACTACGACGTATCTCACTCCGATTGTATTTTTGTACGCTACAAGATATCTTCGTCTTCATCTCCATCTTCGTTGTGAAACGTTTTTAACTTTGAAGTAATATCTATTAGAACAGTCATCGCAAAAACATCTGTGCGGTAGTGCGCGGCGCGCAGTGACCCAATACTATTTTGTGGCTTGGACTAAGTAAGTTTGAGCCCATAGGCTCTTAGGCGTGTTGTAAACGACCAATTGTTGGTGTCTCTTTTAGTACATAGAATATATTATTTCAATGGTTTTTAATAAACTATATTTAATTTTATATTATTTATTGTAGCAGCTTGACCGGGGTATGAACACGCTCTCACTGAAAATCAGCGTAAAATAACAGCTTAAAACAGTGTTTTGTATGGTGAGAATAGAGAGAACCTGAGACCCTTTTTACTGGAAATGAAGACTTCCCTTTATTCAGTCGTCAGGAGTGACAACACATCTGCATTTGAATTCTTAATCGAGGATGTAGATGTCTATGGGCCACAGTATCCAATTGCTATCAGTTGGGTTGTGTGCTCGCTTGTCACTCTTATACTATGAAAAAACACAAGCTATACGTCAAGTGCGGTTTTATTTAAAGATGGAGAAAAAATTCCACCCCTAAGAAGTGAGAAAAACAGGAGATGAAATTTTTTATGTAACTAACTCACAAACTAGTTTTTATTGTATTTTTATATTTGAGTTTTTTGAAATAATTGTAAAGAATAGAGAAGACAGACGTCATGAGTTTTGAGGAAAAAGTGATTGTTTATTGCGAATGGTCCTAACATATTAATTAGACGAATTTTCAGTTTTAATTAACTAAACCGACTGACAAAATAAACATAGTGGTCCTTCGAGCCGGAGTTTATTTAATAATGGTCATCTACATTTTTCTATTTAGCAAACAATTCAGTTGGCAGCTTAAAGTTGTGATATTGCTTAGACCATTCAAAAAGGTCGGAAGATTTAAACTAAAAAAAAAACAACGTCAGAGCAAGAAAAGCATAAAATAACTTTCACATAAATCACTAGCTCCTAAAATCTAATTTTAGTAAGATATAATAGTAAAATAGAATTTTAGCTAATATTATTCCAATCGTTCGTTGAGTTTTGAGGGAAAATCTGTCGCTACTGTGTAGAAATTTGTTCATACCTCCGATTTTTCGGGTTGTATTCCCTGCAGGAAGTTTTCCAACAACCTCCTCGCCGAAGCAGAAGCCTGAGCCTGCCTCGCTGCCAATTTTACGCAGCCGACCTTCCACTGAGCTCCGCGGTGGAAAGCCTCGTGTAAGAAACAGAGGTCTATGGGTGGAAGGGGTTTGGGATATTCAGCTGTCAGGGTTTCTAGGATCGCTATAAGGACCGTATCAGGGAAATCATAAGAAGGAGATGTAACCTGAAAAGAAATCAAACATTAAGTTAAGTAAATTGTTACTTATTTAATCGTTATTAAGTTTTTTGGAATCAAAAAAAAATTATCTAATGGTTACTTAAGAGGACTCTTACCGAAAAACACGGAATTGCAAGGTTTTTCGCTAAAATTTTACGTTTGTTGCTTAAAATAACAATTACTTGTTAAAAATAGTTCGTTTTCTCTACTATAAATAATAATAAAGATTTTTTTTTTAGATAACTTATTTATTTATTTAGTAATAATCATTCTTCCAATGCATGTTAAGGTAAAACTCAACTCAAAAACTCACGGAGACCTGATTTGGGAGCTCTAATTTGTAGATTGTATTGAATAAAGACTATCAAAACATTTTTTCATCTCGCAAATATCCTATACTTTTATAACCTGCAGTTTATGTAACGAAAAAAAAAAGCTGGACATAATTCAAGTATCGTCCGAAAAGGCTTCAAAACAAACCCCAGTATCTCCAGGTTCTACATCAATTTGACGTTATATTTATACCAAAATAATCTTCAACATTTGCGTAAATTAACGATCTGAGCTTAGTATCGCGTAAACGCTTATCGAGGAAGGAGCAATTTAATTTCGCGCACTTTTTTGAGTTCATACCATCATGTGTCCGACGATTGCAGTATAGACGCTGCTATTGTGTGCGTACTATAACATCGTAAACTACGACTGCTCCATCAATATTGTTGCGGAAGATATTTTTCTATTTTAAAAACATTGTAATTGACTGTGTTTGACAAAATAATGATTAGTTACATTTGTTTTATCTATTTAAAAAGGTTCCAACCTTTTTGCTGTTGGTATTTTTTTATTTATATACACATATTTTTAATTATTTTTAGTTTGTACACATAAAATATATTAGACAGACAAATACGATTCCAGCATACAAGATTACATGTTAAGTCGACCTAGATCTTTTAGGGAGTTGTAGTTTTCATCATTACCGACTGTTTCGACTACAAAATGCCATAACCCAAACTTAACAGTTTTCAAGATATTGATATTTAAGTTTTGAGATATTGGATATTTAAGTTTTTTTTATAAAAATTGCCATTTTTTGTCTATTGTATTAATTATTTTGTAATTTGTGCATCTTGTTTTATTTTTCTTATAATTTTTGTGTAGTAGATAAGTTGCTTCATTATTTTAAACACAAGATACCCAGTATAGAATTCGATGGTCCAAAGGTATTGTTTATTTTTCAAAGGAATCTGTTCGAGCACACCTCCAACTGATGCGTTTAATGTGGTCGGCTTTTACTTTCTAATAATGCATCTTTAGTAAATGCGCTGGAATACATAATTGTTTTACACTTGAGACTTACACCTGGAACCATGAATACTAAAGTGAAGAAATCAGCACCGCAAACATCTATGGTTTGCGCGCGGGTAGCAGAAAGTTATGATGCTAAATTATCCTTTTACCTAAGTAATACCTGATTGGTTGTAAAACAAGTGCGTTTGTTTTTGAACGCACAAAAATTAACGAATTTTAAAACGTAACAGCAAATAAAAAAATTCAAATAATACGAATAGCGCGGCCTATAATATGTTCCTTAAAAATATCTCACAAAAGTACTTACATACTCGTATCATCAATATTCATAGATTCAATTTCTGTGAGTATGAACCATGATTTTCAAACCGCTATTACTATGGATGTCAGTTATCAATCGATTACTGCGTAAGAATTAAAATATTTATGTATACTTATTTCAACATTTTAACATTCTTAAATAATGAAAAATATATCAAAACAAATTATAATATTAAAATGTACAAGTTTTTCCGTCCACAAAACTTCATCCTAAGAAAATTTGTATTACTGTGGATCAAGATCGTATCTAGTCGCCGTACTCGCGATATTATTGTGCGAGCGAGTGAACAGATATAAAAGAAACTATCGGTCACGTATCTCGCCGCCCGCTCGGTGCGTAAAATACTTAAATTACCGTAACGCCGAAATGTAAGAGCCCTTTTAAAATATTGTATATATTTTTTCAATTTAAATTTATTTATATTTTTTGTAACGTTGATTTTTTTATATAACAATAACGTAAAAATAATAATATCATCCAGACCGAATTACGGTCACGGCGGCCAGTCTCCACGGAGACCAGCCATCTGCGCAGGACAGGATTATAGTGCCCGAGTGTATGCGCAAGCACAGGTGCAATCTCTATTCCCTTATGTTCATAGTCCGATGGAACCGTAATCCGACACGACCGGAAAGATATCAGGCACAGAAAACGGCTTTACGTGCTTTCCGAGGCACGGGTGTGCAACACTCTAACCCGTAACGTCATGATCAGCAGCTTACGACCACCTCAACGAGTTGAAGTTTTTTTTTTGACAGAATTTTTTTGCTTTTAAGAAATCTGACCCTAACACTGGCATCTTTTCTTATATTGTAGAGGCAATTCAAATACTTACTCACAAGGACAAACATACAAATATTTGTTCCGTGCGGGATTCCAATCCGCGGCCCTTAGCACTGCTACGTCACTGCGCCACGGAGAGGTCATAATTCAACACATCTTCAAAACGGATAGTTATGATTTGAGATACGCACCTGTTTCCTAAAGCAGTCCATCAGTCCGCGCAGCACGCTAGCGGGCTGCAGGTGCGTGTACGAGTGCGGTTCGGTGCGCGGGTCTGTCGTATACACGCCGCTGCGGAACGCGCGGATTTCGCGCTCAACCAACTTCGACACGAACCGCTTCACGTCCTCAAGCGACGCCTGGTTCGTGCATTTGTACACTTC
Organism: Parnassius smintheus behrii; assembly: GCA_036936625.1. Taxonomy (NCBI): domain Eukaryota; kingdom Metazoa; phylum Arthropoda; class Insecta; order Lepidoptera; family Papilionidae; genus Parnassius; species Parnassius smintheus. The sequence continues at coordinate 10,357,833 of JAUPFT010000013.1, forward strand.
TGGCCACACTTCACCTGTACAAGATAGTTTTATAACCCATGAAATTAAAATATATTTACATTTTATTAATTCGTATATTGGCGGTGTAAGAATATCCTCTACACCCTGGCATCCCTTGAGGGTCATAAAAGGAAACAGAGGAAAGCTGAAGGACATGGACAGCATCCTATACTATTAAACGAGCAATTCTTCAATATATATATAACGGCTCCAACGATTTTCATAAAATTTAGTGTCCAGGGAGTTTCGGGGATAAAAAATCGATCTAGCTAGGATTTATTTTTAGAAAATGTCTTTTTGTCCGTGTTTTTAGGCAATGAAAAACTGCTACAATATTGTTAGAATAAGAAGGTAAATTTTGACAGATTGTCATTATTATAAATAGCTTAATTGGTATAATGGGCGGTCACAGAATCGTAAAACCCCGGTTCGAGCCCAGGCCGACCGACCGACTTTTTAAATTTTTTTCAAGTGCCCTTCTTTTTTGAGAAAATCTATTTTTTCGAGCCCTTTTTTTAGTATTTTTTAAAAACACGAAAATTTAAATTAAAATAATTGCACTCATGATTTTTTATTCAAATAACCTTACTTACTTACTTACTTATCGTCACGCACAATCCCTAATGGGGTAGCCAGAGAGAACAGATCGCCAAGTGTCACGATCCTTACATACCTCTTTCGCTTCTTTCAGGTTCATTAACTTCTTCATACATGCACGTCTAGGTATCCGAGTACTCTTGACCCTCCCCTCTTCGAGCAATTTGCTCACCTGGTCTTCGAAAGTTAGTCTCGGTCTACCTCGACACCTTTTAATATTTACTTTCGCTCTATATATTTTCTTCACCATTCGGTCTTCACTCATTCGTTCAACGTGTCCAAACCATTGGAGTACGCCCCTATCAATTTTTGTGATAAGGTCATCTTTCAATCCTGCCATATTGCGAATCTCTTCGTTTCGCTTTCGGTCGGCTATGGTAACGCCACACATTTTACGAAGAGATCGCATCTCCACTGCATTCAACTTGCTTTTATGCTTCTTCTGGCATACCCAGGTTTCGCTGCCATATAACAAAGTCGGTACCAACACTGCGTTATGTATTGCAAGGCGTGCACTCTTCACCACGCCTTGCCTTTTTTTCTTTTCAAATAACCAGTTCAATTCAAATAACCAGTTCCGTTTTTTCTGTTATGTCGCTAAGATCAAAAAATATTATTTATATTTCATCAGTATGTAATTTATATCTAAATATAATTTCCAAAACACACGAATTAAAAAAAATCGAGCGAAAAATACCGAGCAAAGCTCGGTCAACCGGGTACTATACCTAAAACCACATGGTGTTCTATCATCGTCGCATACTGGTAGGACCACGGGAGCGCTTTCGCACACAACCGCAGCCCCTCCTCGGAAAAGGACTACTCTTGTCCCATCTCATTCTCAGGTAAGACGCACCGGAACACATAGTGCTCCTTCCTCCGCGATTTCCAATGATAACGCTATATTTTATACTACCCAACATAGTTATCGACACGCTAATAGGCCAGCTTATGTCATTTGACTTGCAGACAAACACAAGTAAACAACTGTACTTGATGTGATAAACTAATTCAATTTTATCTTAGTAGGTATTTTGTACAAATTATAACCTACATTAAGGATTCAAAGCCAATATTTAAGACGCAGTAATCTCTAATGGTTAGATGTTAAGCCAGCTAGAAAACTGTGGGTTGTTATTTTCTTGCTAGGTGGTAACTAGGCGCTAGGCTTCTTTCCTGTTTAGAAATCTCTCTATGTATGCCATACTGCAGTGCGTCCACTGCCGTAAGGTAGCTGGCAAAACAACATATTTCCTTCCATCTGTCAATGATACAAAAGAATAAAAATTGTTTTTATGTTTCTTAGCAACACAATATTCTATTTTTTCTCTCTTCCATTTCGGTGCTTCTATGTAAAGGACGTGGCTAACTAGTAAAATAATACATTTACTCAGTTCCTGTTATTTAAACCTTTATTGCAAACAAACACCATCTTAGTCCTCATTTATCATTCATCAAAAAAATATTTGATATCGTTACTTCTGAGTTACCTTCTTAACTACAACGCATCTGCGCCTTCTTTGTTTGAAGTCGGCTGCAGGTGTCCATGGTCTGTTAACCATCAATGGATTAGTATATCTATCTCTTAATTTAAATGAACGTATCATTACCAAATTAATTTTCATCTGTCAAGCAGGTAAACCGTTTGACGGCGCACGAAAGCATTTCCAAGCGATAAGTTTCCTTTATCCAAGCGATAAAGTGAACGGTTAGAAAGACAAACTGCTACATAGATCATCTTCAAAGTTGCAAGACTTCTAGAAGCGCTTCTTACGACACCCACGGGAAGAAAATAATTAATTAGTTTTACTTACATGGTATATAATCAAGCACGTCTTCCGGTTTCCTCGCAGCGTCTGCGGGCGTCTTGCAATATGAGGCCGGTAGCTTCACCGTGCGTCTGTATATCTGACAAAACATTAAAATTTACAATAACTAGAGATTTTTGCTAAATTGAACCTCAGTTTTAAATATTAGAGCTGTTTTTTGTAAAAGAGGATTAATGTCTGCAATACTAAAGGAATTGCAAACGCATTGCCAGCCTTTGTGATCTTTTCTTATCCCCGATTTCTTTTATTTTCCAAACCGATAGGCCCCTTAGTCGTATCGGTTTGGAAAACCGCAGGCGACAATAAATTCGACAATATGATCTGGTGTAGCAGAAAATTAATCATGGAAGTGGACTTAACCATCAAGATGATATATTATATGTTATATGATATATTTCGACTGCTGTCGGTAATTTCGATATTTTGAATACAGCGGCATTAATCGAAACTCCATGCTATGTGATGAGATAAGAGATGCAAAGAGATACAACGTGTTTTCACAAGTGCAAGTATGATCAAGCGATCAGAAAGAATTTCATAGTCGATGAATTTAAGGTGTTCTCCTAGATTTTTATGTATCAATGATCGAAATCAAAAAGATCTCATTACCTCAGGAACATCAACAAGTCTGAAGTCCTCGAGTTTGTAGCAGGCGAGTGCGTCACAAGCGGCACCAGCCACTTCCGGTTGATGTGTCTCTGCTACATATCGCCACAATCGCCTCGTTGCGTCTTGTATAAGGCGATCGTATTCGGGCGTCGACACTCGGAGGGAGGGTATCTCGGATAATAACTCGCAGATACTGCAATGTAATTAAGTAAAAAGCGTTAGTGGATGTGTCTTAAAATAGAGAAAAAGAAAAGTTTACTAAATTCTCCCAGTATTCGATGGTGACAGTATGGACGCCTGCACGAATTAGGAAACGCAATATGTACTAATATTTACTTATCTTCCACTGGCTACACTGCTCTAGTGTCTATTACAAACGTCATTAATCTATGATCTATTATTATATGTACGAACGTATCGCGCTTTAGTAAATTGTTTAACCTAATAATTTGTCTAAACTATAGCAAATATCCCCCATGAGTAACGACGCAAACAAACGGCCCCAGCCCCGCTATTCCTGGCTACGGTGGCGACCATGGTAACGGTGGGGCAGGGGGTGCTAAGAATCTCCGGTGGAGGTTCGGTTGCCACCTACGACGACTCGACCTGGCAACATATAACGCACGCACCTTGAGGACTGACGAGAAGATACTGGAGTTGGAAGAAGAGGTAGACAAGTTGCGCTGGCATATTATTGGATTATCCGAGGTCCAAAGAGAGGGGAGGACACGGTTATCCTCGAGTCCGGCAACTTATTCTATCACCGAGAGGGCGCCCATCTGTCCAAAGGAGTTGTCGGATTTATCGTCCACAAGTCTCTCGTCAACAACGTTGTAAAGATTGGGAGTGTGTCGACGAGGTTCGCGTACCTGATACTCAGAATCACCAAACGGTATTCGCTGAAGGTCATACAGGTTTACGCACCAACCTCGGCACATCCCAATGAGGAGGTGGAGGAAATGTATAAGGATATTTATAGAGCCATGCATTCCTCCACAACCCACTACACGGTGTTGATGGGAGACTTCAACGCAAAACTAGGCACAAGAGAAAGCGGTGAGCTGAAGTTAGGGAAATTTGCAGTAGGGCAACGGAACCGTAGGGGCCAGCAGCTGGCCGACTTTATGGAGAAAGAGGGACTCTTTACGATGAACTCTTTCTTCCACAAGCGGCCCCACAGGAAGTGGACCTGGTCGAGCCCCGACGGTTCGACAAAAAATGAGATTGATTTCATTATGACGACCAGACGCCAACTGTTCAGTGATGTCTCAGTGATCGCAAGGGTGAAAACTGGCAGCGATCACCGAATAGTTAGAGGCACACTGAACCTAAACGTTAAGTTGGAGAGGTCTCGTCTAATGAAGTTAACGCTCCGTCCCCCTCGAGCTCTAATTCAGAATCCCGAAACCTTTCAGCTCGAGTTACGTAACCGCTTTCAGTGCCTAGAAGATTGCAATGCAGTGGACGATATGAATGACAAGCTCGTGGAAACTGTCCATGCGGTCGGAGCTAAGTTCTGCAAGATCCGCCGCAGAAGAACAAAAAAAACTCTCCGATCACACTCTTAATCTCATGGCTGTTAGACGGGAGATGAGGCTGCAGTCGTCAACAGATTTGACAGTATACAGACAACTTAATAGACAGACCTCCAAAAGCATGCGGCGAGACTTACGCAACTTTAATACTGCTCGTATTGAAGAAGCGATTGAGCGGATCCAGGGCTCCAAAGTCTTTGCCAGAGATCTGTCTGCCAGTAAGAGCCAACTGTCAAAGCTGAAGACTGAGTGTGGCAGCATCGTTTCCCTGACACCTGAGATTCTGAGTCAGGTTGAGAGGTTCTATGGGCAGCTGTACACATCATCGTTGGAGCCACACGCAAGTGTGAGTAACGATCCAAGAGCAAGTCTTATCGGACACTGTTCCGATGATATCCCGGACGTCAGTTTGAGCGAGATTGGAATGGCTCTCCAGCACCTTAAAAACGGCAAGGCCCCGGGCGAGGATGTAATTACAGCGAAGCTTCTGAAAGCGGGTGAAAAACCGGTACCTTGAAGTCCTTCAGAGGCTTTTTAATTCCGTCCTCCATGGTGGCACTACTACGGAGGCGTGAAGCAGAAGTGTGGTGGTCTTGTTCTTCAAGAAAGGTGACAACGCCCTCTTGAAGAACTACAGACTGATTTCCCTCCTGAAACGCGTCTACGTGCTATTTTCGAGAGTCATTACTAATCGTCTAGCACGCAGACTCGACGACTTCCAGCCTACCGAACAAACCGGTTTCCGAACCATAGACCACATACATACCCTTCGGCAAATTGTACAGAAGTCCGAAGAGTATAATCTGCCACTTTGCCTGGCGTATGTGGACTATGAGAAAGCCTTTGATTCCGTTGAAATTTGGGCGGTGCTACAGTCTCTTCTGCGGTGCCAAGTTGACTGTCGGTATATCGAAGTGCTGAAGTGTTTGTACAGTAGGGCTACGATGGCTATCCGAGTACACAACCAGAGTACGAAACCTATCCAACTGCAGAGAGGTGTAAGACAGGGTGACGATATTTCCCCGAAACTCTTCACCGCTGCATTGGAAGACGTTTGCAAGCTACTGGTCGGGAAAGGATATGGTATTAACATCAATGGCGAGTACATCACTCACCTTCGATTTGCCGACGATATAGTCCTTATGGCAGAAACACTGGAGGACTTGAGCACTATGCTCAATGACCTCAATAGTGCCTCCCAACGGATAGATCTTAAGATGAACATGGACAAAACAAAGATCATGTTTAATGTCCATGTCACACCTATGCCGGTAGTTGTTGGGAGCACTAAGCTCGAAGTTGTTGACGAGTACGTTTACCTGGGACAAATAGTCCGACAACGTAAGTCCAACTTCGACCGAGAGGTCAATCGACGGATTCAACTCGGCTGGGCAGCGTTCGGGAAATTTCGACACATCTTCTCGTCAGGAATACCTCAAAACCTGAAAACTAAGTTGTACAACCAGTGCGTGTTGCCAGTGATGACCTACGGAACCGAGACGTAGTCCTTCACTGCTGGCCGTATGAGGACGCTCAAAGTCACTCAGCGAGCTATGGAGAGGGCTATGCTCGGAGTTTCTCTGCGTGATAAACTTATAAATGAGGATATCCGCAGTAGAACCAGAGTGACTGACATAGCCCAACGGATTAGTAAGCTGAAGTGGCAATGGGCCGGCCATATAGCTCGAAGAACCGGCAACCGTTGGGGAAAAAAGGTTCTCGAGTGGCAACCTCGTACCGGTAGGCGAAGAGTAGGGCGACCCCCCACTAGATTGAGTGACGACCTGGTGAGACGTGCAGGAAGTCGATGGTTGCAGGTGGCTCAGGACCGTGTTTTGTGGCCTACCTTCAGCAGTGGACCTGTGAAGGGCTGCAATGATGATGATGATGATTATTTTATGTCCAAAAATGTCGCAATATCTAGACTGAAAAAGTACAAGCAGCGCACCTCCAATTTCTGCCAACCGTGTCCCATGGTTGTCTACTCAGCGGGATTGATCAAGATGACTTACTACGATCATTGACGCTATAGAAAACTATAAAAATTTATGGGAATGACATATCTAAATGTACAATTACTTGGGACTGTTGATATTTTTTAAAATGTCGGATTTTCGATACATCTATAATTATAAATATATCAGTATCGGAGTTTGATATATCGAAAAAAATATCAATATATCGGCTTTATTTAAAAAAAAAACTATGTAACTAGATATTAAATAAATTAATATGAATAAACTCGTGCATTTCTGCTTCATTACAACAAAAGAAAACAGTATTTTTTCCCAACCTCTCGTTTTTTAACATCAACCATAGACAAAGTACAGGTAAAATGATAAACTATTAACGCTGACAGTGACAAGTAACACCAGTAAGTAAAGTTTTATTTTATATTTAATTAAGATTTCTGGCTTGGATGCTTGTCCCATAAGTCATGTCTTCATTTAAATCGGAATCTTCGTTTTTATGGATTTTTCCTTCCCAATATACTGATGCATCACATTGCGAATCTTTTGGGAGATTTTGACGACAGCTCAACCCAGCGAACAGTTGATGGTGACAGTCAATTAAGTTCATAATGCGCCTAAGCGATCACAATAACTTGAGATTTGTATCAACATAGAAGCACTGGTTTCGTCGTTTTCTCTAATAATTCACATGCGCAGATACTTATACACAAAATCGCATCACTATTACGTATCACTATCCACTTCAAACCATTATTTAAACAATAAAACAGGAGCAACCGATATTAAAAAAAAAATTTCAAGGTTTTTTAAATAACTTTCAAATTATTTGACTAATCAACTGTAGACATCAAAGACATTTTTCGAATTTGAAAAACTGCGTCAAATGCCGCCAAGTAAGTCAAAGTTAAACGACGCGTTCAAAAGTTAGTCTTTTAAAAAATTCGAAATAGTCGTTTTTTTTTTAACTAGAATTTTTGAGCTCGGAGAATTTAAAAATCAACTAATAAAAAGATTTTCGAGCGTTTCGAGCTCGGAAAAAGCGGGAGTATCCAGGGATGACCTACCGGTCAACCGCTTTTCCGATTTGAATACTACAGAGATATATTACACAAGATTACATTTCGTTTCAAGATAATAAGTAAATAGATAAACTGGGGAAGAAGGAAAAACATAATATAGTGTAAATAAATTACAGTAGATTGGGTCCATAAAAGATTAAGGAGTTGCTACCTAAGCTGCACGGCGGCCCGCGAGTCCCGCGCGAGGCGGGGCTCGAGCGCGCGCCAGGCGGCTGCGCACGAGTTGCTACCTGAGCTGCACGGCGGGCCGTGAGTCCCGCGCGAGGCGGGACTCCAGCACGCACCAGGCGGCTGCGCACGAGTTGCTACCTGAGCTGCACGGCGGGCCGTAAGTCCCGCGCGAGGCGGGGCTCCAGCGCGCGCCAGGCGGCTGCGCACGAGTTGCTACCTGAGCTGCACGGCGGGCCGTGAGTCCCGCGCGAGGCAGGGCTCAAGCGCGCGCCAGGCGGCTGCGCTCGAGTTGCTACCTGAGCTGCACGGCGGGCCGTGAGTCCCGCGCGAGGCGGGGCTCGAGTGCGCGCCAGGCGGCTGCGCACGAGTTGCTACCTGAGTTGCACGGCGGGCCGTGAGCCCCGCGCGAGGCGGGGCTCCAGCGCGCGCCAGGCGGCTGCACACGAGTTGCTACCTGAGCTGCACGGCGGGCCGTGAGTCCCGCGCGAGGCGGGGCTCGAGCGCACGCCAGGCGGCTGCGCACGAGTTGCTACCTGAGCTGCACGGCGGGCCGTGAGTCCCGCGCGAGGCGGGGTTCCAGCGCGCGCCAGGCGGCTGCGCACGAGTTGCTACCTGAGCTGCACGGCGGGCCGTGAGTCCCGCGCGAGGCGGGGCTCGAGCGCGCGCCAGGCGGCTGCGCACGAGTTGCTACCTGAGCTGCACGGCGGGCCGTGAGTCCCGCGCGAGGCGGGGCTCCAGCGCGCGCCAGGCGGCTGCGCACGAGTTGCCACCTGAGCTGCACGGCGGGCCGTGAGTCCCACGCGAGGCGGGGCACCAGCGCGCGCCAGGCGGCTGCGCACGAGTTGCTACCCGATCTGCACGGCGGGCCGTGAGTCCCGCGCGAGGCGGGGCTCGAGCGCGCGCCAGGCGGCTGCGCACGAGTTGCTACCTGAGCTGCACGGCGGGCCGTGAGTCCCGCGCGAGGCGGGGCACGAGTGCGAGCCAGGCGGCTGCGCACGAGTTGCTACCTGAGCTGCACGGCGGGCCATGAGTCCCGCGCGAGGCGGGGCTCCAGCGCGCGCCAGGCGGCTGCGCACGAGTTGCTACCTGAGCTGCACGGCGGGCCGTGAGTCCCGCGCGAGGCGGGGCTCGAGCGCGCGCCAGGCGGCTGCGCACGAGTTGCTACCTGAGCTGCACGGCGGGCCGTGAGCCCCGCGCGAGGCGGGGCTCCAGCGCGCGCCAGGCGGCTGCGCACGAGTTGCTACCTGAGCTGCACGGCGGGCCGTGAGTCCCGCGCGAGGCGGGGCTCCAGCGCGCGCCAGGCGGCTGCGCACGAGTTGCTACCTGATCTGCACGGCGGGCCGTGAGTCCCGCGCGAGGCGGGGCTCGAGCGCGCGCCAGGCGGCTGCGCACGAGTTGCTACCTGAGCTGCACGGCGGGCCGTGAGTCCCGCGCGAGGCGGGGCACGAGCGCGAGCCAGGCGGCTGCGCACGAGTTGCTACCTGAGCTGCACGGCGGGCCGTGAGTCCCGCGCGAGGCGGGGCTCCAGCGCGCGCCAGGCGGCTGCGCACGAGTTGCTACCTGAGCTGCACGGCGGGCCGTGAGCCCCGCGCGAGGCGGGGCTCCAGCGCGCGCCAGGCGGCTGCACACGAGTTGCTACCTGAGCTGCACGGCGGGCCGTGAGTCCCGCGCGAGGCGGGGCTCGAGCGCACGCCAGGCGGCTGCGCACGAGTTGCTACCTGAGCTGCACGGCGGGCCGTGAGTCCCGCGCGAGGCGGGGCTCCAGCGCGCGCCAGGCGGCTGCGCACGAGTTGCTACCTGAGCTGCACGGCGGGCCGTGAGTCCCGCGCGAGGCGGGGCTCGAGCGCGCGCCAGGCGGCTGCGCACGAGTTGCTACCTGAGCTGCACGGCGGGCCGTGAGTCCCGCGCGAGGCGGGGCTCCAGCGCGCGCCAGGCGGCTGCGCACGAGTTGCCACCTGAGCTGCACGGCGGGCCGTGAGTCCCACGCGAGGCGGGGCACCAGCGCGCGCCAGGCGGCTGCGCACGAGTTGCTACCCGATCTGCACGGCGGGCCGTGAGTCCCGCGCGAGGCGGGGCTCGAGCGCGCGCCAGGCGGCTGCGCACGAGTTGCTACCTGAGCTGCACGGCGGGCCGTGAGTCCCGCGCGAGGCGGGGCACGAGTGCGAGCCAGGCGGCTGCGCACGAGTTGCTACCTGAGCTGCACGGCGGGCCGTGAGTCCCGCGCGAGGCGGGGCTCCAGCGCGCGCCAGGCGGCTGCGCACGAGTTGCTACCTGAGCTGCACGGCGGGCCGTGAGTCCCGCGCGAGGTGGGGCTCGAGCGCGCGCCAGGCGGCTGCGCACGAGTTGCTACCTGAGCTGCACGGCGGGCCGTGAGCCCCGCGCGAGGCGGGGCTCCAGCGCGCGCCAGGCGGCTGCGCACGAGTTGCTACCTGAGCTGCACGGCGGGCCGTGAGTCCCGCGCGAGGCGGGGCTCCAGCGCGCGCCAGGCGGCTGCGCACGAGTTGCTACCTGATCTGCACGGCGGGCCGTGAGTCCCGCGCGAGGCGGGGCTCGAGCGCGCGCCAGGCGGCTGCGCACGAGTTGCTACCTGAGCTGCACGGCGGGCCGTGAGTCCCGCGCGAGGCGGGGCACGAGCGCGAGCCAGGCGGCTGCGCACGAGTTGCTACCTGAGCTGCACGGCGGGCCGTGAGCCCAGCGCGCGCCAGGCGGCTGCACACGAGTTGCTACCTGAGCTGCACGGCGGGCCGTGAGTCCCGCGCGAGGCGGGGCTCGAGCGCACGCCAGGCGGCTGCGCACGAGTTGCTACCTGAGCTGCACGGCGGGCCGTGAGTCCCGCGCGAGGCGGGGCTCCAGCGCGCGCCAGGCGGCTGCGCACGAGTTGCTACCTGAGCTGCACGGCGGGCCGTGAGTCCCGCGCGAGGCGGGGCTCGAGCGCGCGCCAGGCGGCTGCGCACGAGTTGCTACCTGAGCTGCACGGCGGGCCGTGAGTCCCGCGCGAGGCGGGGCTCCAGCGCGCGCCAGGCGGCTGCGCACGAGTTGCCACCTGAGCTGCACGGCGGGCCGTGAGTCCCACGCGAGGCGGGGCACCAGCGCGCGCCAGGCGGCTGCGCACGAGTTGCTACCTGATCTGCACGGCGGGCCGTGAGTCCCGCGCGAGGCGGGGCTCGAGCGCGCGCCAGGCGGCTGCGCACGAGTTGCTACCTGAGCTGCACGGCGGGCCGTGAGTCCCGCGCGAGGCGGGGCACGAGCGCGAGCCAGGCGGCTGCGCACGAGTTGCTACCTGAGCTGCACGGCGGGCCGTGAGTCCCGCGCGAGGCGGGGCTCCAGCGCGCGCCAGGCGGCTGCGCACGAGTTGCTACCTGAGCTGCACGGCGGGCCGTGAGTCCCGCGCGAGGCGGGGCTCGAGCGCGCGCCAGGCGGCTGCGCACGAGTTGCTACCTGAGCTGCACGGCGGGCCGTGAGCCCCGCGCGAGGCGGGGCTCCAGCGCGCGCCAGGCGGCTGCGCACGAGTTGCTACCTGAGCTGCACGGCGGGCCGTGAGTCCCGCGCGAGGCGGGGCTCCAGCGCGCGCCAGGCGGCTGCGCACGAGTTGCTACCTGAGCTGCACGGCGGGCCGTGAGTCCCGCGCGAGGTGGGGCTCGAGCGCGCGCTGGGCGGCTGCGCACGAGTTGCTACCTGAGCTGCACGGCGGGACGTGAGTCCCGCGCGAGGCGGGGCTCCAGCGCGCGCCAGGCGGCGGGCGGCGCCACGGCGGCGGCGCGCCATAGCTGGGCCAGCGCGCGCAGTACCAACGCCGTAGCGCACGAGCCACTTCGGTCTGTGCACTTGTTCAACAGCGATGATATCACCGGCACCACCTCAAGACCGTGGCTCGACGCCCTGCAATAATAACAGACTACTATAAGGGTGATAAGTAGGCATAGTCCAATCCATGGTTGCGGATGCTGCGGCCCACAGACATCTTTTATGCATACCTCCGACTGCAGAGACAACAGGGTTATGCCAGACTTCTACCGACTAAAACGACGTATGAGGAGTTCGTTCGCAACTGGAGCACCTATCTCGCTTTACTTTATTAAAGCACGTCGCACGCGTATCTTGGGATCCCTTCCGAGTCACCGTCCTTCTCAGAGATTACACTGCTAGACGTTGGGGCCCCCTTTCAGGAATAAGACAACGTTATAGTCAAAGGGAGGACCGTGACGAAAGCCTTGAGAACGTCATCTCCGAGGAGGATCTGTCCTCCCTGACACCGCTCAACAGCCTCTTTCTTGATCATAACGGATTAACAGAAAGCGACAACGGCCCTCTACACCGAATCCCAGCTCAGCATCGCCAACACAAATGCTGGCAGGGAGAGGTGCTACAGATTCCGTCTGCCGTTATCTCACGATGGTATTCTATGTCTGCATCGTCCTTCCCCAGTTGAACTGACCAATTCATGCTGCAACCATAATGTACTACTACTACTGTAACTGCAGCGTAACTTTACCACATGAAATATTTTTTATATTTACCTTTATTTGTTCACACAATACAAAATTTGACTAAGTGCTAGTATCACCGTTTGTTTTGGATACAAAGTTTAATAAAACCTCGATTTATGTACAATTAGTAAGTTTATATGAAAATATCATCACAATCATAAACAAAATCTCAATTTGTTTTGTATTTGCAGAAACTTGGCAACATAACAGCCTGGCCAAGTGGCCACGGAACATTCGCCGTAGCGAAAATTCGCGCGGCGCGAACTGCGAGGCGTCTAGCGACTAAAACAAATGTATAGAAATGTATGGAGCAAGCCACGCGTAGCGGCGAGTGGCGACGCGACCGGCGAAATTTACAGGGCGAATCGCGCGGGCGACTAGCGGCGCGGCGGGCGAATGAAACAAATGTATGAATCAGCACGGTGCAAGCCACGGAGTCGGGCGGCAGACGCAGCGAATAGTATAGGGAACAAAATATTTTAGTTGTTTTCGCAGAAGTTTTCGAAAAATGCCGGCCCGACAAAAACAACTTAAAATTCTATCCGCATTGACTTTTATCTCCAATTCTGGTTGAATATTAACAAGTATATAATCGCAGGTTTCGACACTCATTCTGGTATTTACTCGATTTTTTTCTAAATGCATTCTATTTGTTGTGGAATTCTCCGTAATAACCCGATTGCTATTCAAATCATGTACTTTGCAATCTTTTCCAAATATTATGTCTTGAATCAAAAAACAATTACTTTCTAAGCAATATCGAGATAATTTGATAAAGACATTTCACTCTCGGCCTATCTAGTCGCGGCGGCAAACGTGACTTCCCGTGGCACTCAAATCGCGCAGCGCGCATTGTCACCCCGCCTGTTGCTTCGCCGTTCGCGCCGCCGATCCCCGTGGCCAGGCCGTAAAGCAGCGATTTGCTGCAACCACGAATTTATAATACTTCGTGAACCGGGGCTGTATACAAAATTTACAGTATGATTGTGGTATGAACTAAACGCTGTTTTCAAAACTGTCATGTGGACACTTGTTCCAAACTGTTATTCACATTACTGTTTCTTTTCATTCTCTTTCAATATGGTAATTAATTGTTTTCATTATTTTTTTTGGTTGTTTTTTAATGTGTACCTTATTAGTACGCATTAGTAGTAACAATATCCTCCATCATGACTTTCGTTAAAAACTAGTGCTAACAATTTTTAATTGCTATTTCTTAATATTAGTCAATGATTACATATATTATGTTAATATCTTGATACAAGAGCTGTCGCAATAATTGTTCAATAATCTTCCTTTGGCTTTGAGTAGTATCTCGTAATGTTAATTATTTAGCAGACATAAATTATATAAAATTTTTACACTAACCTCAATTCGCAGATACGTTTCACAGCCACCGCTTTCGCCACATCTATCTCCCATTTGAGATCATCAGGCCTTCCCACGCCTGAATCCACTAAAATTTCTTGTAGATAAGGAAAACAACGCACCTAAAATAAAACGAAATAATTATTACCCAACAATAAATTTTGTTGATAACTATTGCCAACAATTGTTATTTAAATAAGGAAACACTACTTATATTTTAATTTAATTTTACTTTTTATTTTAAATTTAATAACTTCTACAGATAATGTCATTCTCTAATATAATTATATAAATATAAAAATGAATGTGCGTATGATTCCTCACCATTAACTTGCCATTTAGCAAATAGTCGTAATTTAATTTTTTTAATAAAAAAATTCGTTGAAAAACGAACGTACATATACGTAAAAGTATGAATGTACGCTACGCACACACGCACTCACATGCAACTACAGTTTAAAAACAAAAGAATCGGTCTCTATGAACCCGAAAATGTGGAGATATATTCGAATTCGGGCTCTCAGCTATCCAGTTCATAAGAACAACTTTCAAATGGGAAATTCAATATACAGTTCAATACATGAAAAATATCTATAGAAGGGGTTTAGAATAATGTATAAATATACTGGAAACAGGTCATTTGTATAAAATTCTTCTGTTAAAATAATAATCAAGCCGTGGCGGGGTAAGTGGTAAGTGGTTGCTGTGGCCATAGACATCTACATCTATCCTCGTTTGCAAATCAAAATGAAGATGCGTTGTCAGCCGTGAGGACTAAGATGGAATGCTTTTTTCCAGTAAAAAGGGTCTCCGGTTCTCTACACTCACCATACGAAACAGCAGCACTAAGCTACTATTTCACGCTGGTATTCTGTGAGAGCGTGGTCCTTCCCCGGTCGAGCCGACCCATTCGTGCTACAACTATACAATCAATATAGCTGCAGCACGGCTCTACCACGTAACAACTGGATGTCGTAGAAGGCGACAGAGGGAAACTGCAACAGGAGACGGGCAGCAGCATCTTCCTAATTACAACTGAAATAATCAAAAGAAACTGCAGTTGCTAACTCGTCTGCCAACAGTTGCAAATATGTGACTAAATCCCTCCTACGAGACAATCTAGAAGTTTTAAAGAACGAACGAAAAAAGCCACAGAAAGTTTTCTAAATGGTGTCATGTTTATCTTTTTTAATATATTTTTTAGTTAAGGAATTTATTGCTATGGGATTACTACTTAATCTTTAAGTTCTTGATGCCCAAAGTATATAACCCGGAAGTACTTAGCAGATCCTCCGCGTCTCAGTCGCCATTTCTCGTTATCAGTCCGGTGACATTATGTTGGACATATCGGCGAAAAGCCGTGATAGGTCAAGAGCAAAGTGCTCACTGTACAATTTCATAAGCAGGAGGGGAGCAACGCGGGTTCGATCTCTACGTACACCAATGAAATTGTTAATTGCAATGTTGAGTGCTGATTTACAACGAGCTCGGCGGTATACGAAAACATCGCAAGGAAATCTGCATATCTGACAAATAAAAAAACGACAGGTTGCACTACGGGAGTGCCGGCAGAAGTGAAAACTTGAATATTAACGTTGTGCATTTTCGATATTTTCGAATGGTTAGGGAATAATTTTGCACGAATTGCTTTAATTATCAGTATAAAAGTACTATCATTTATGTGGTAGATTACAATATTTATTTATTGTGCTATCGTAAACAAACATAATAATTTTTATTACATTCGCGCAAGCACCCAAAAAACAGCAGGCGCAGGCATACATTTTTGGCGCGCCGTAGATAGAGAGGGGTTACTTCCTCTCCTACGCGTGTCTTACGCATTTTCGATCAGGATCACGTGTCCTGACGCGAGTTTAACATTTTTTACCCATTACAAAAAAAGTGTACAACGCCGCTAAAGAAGTTATCACTTCAAAAATATTGGGCACGCATTGCCACACTCTGTCGCCTGGTCCGAGACCCACGGAACGACATGAAGTAGTGAATATTCTTATATTATTTCTTATAATATTTACCTGTGTCTCTGCTAAACTTGTATACAGCATAATAAGTAGTGAAGTCGGAACACCCTTGTTCGTTTTCAGCTTGTTTAATATTGAAACTATTGTCGGTACATTCTCCTGGAAATTAAAATATGACGATAATGGCGTGATGATGACCAAAGTTCCATCCTTCCTCCGCGCACTCATTGATCCACCCTCATTTAGACCACGGTGACAAACTCTGAATAAACGAAAGTTATCGACTATGCAGGTCATAATAATTTTTTTATCTACTAAATATATTATATCTTTTATTTATTAAAATACCACTGGTCGAAATTCGATGTATTTCGTTAAATCAATTTTGTATATTAAACAACCTGTATTTCACTTTCAAATGCACATTAATATACTGAATCATAGACAAGTCATAGACTTCTACTCCGTTGCACTGATATTATTGAGTATTTGCAAATTATACGTTCCGTCATCAACACAATGTTGGAAAAAGTTTCTCTGAGTCATCTCCGAGGAATGTATTTCCAGCACGACGGATCTCCAGCTCATTACGAACGATCTGTGCGCGCATATCTGGACAGCCAATTCGGCGATAGGTGGATAGGTCGCGGCTGACCTGTGAACTGGCCGGCGAGATCACCAGACGTAAAACCTCTAGACTTTATTTGTGGACTGAATTAAAACGATTAGTGTACACAGAAGAAGCACATAGTATTATTGAAAGTTTAACAAGCAATTTACAAAGACGTGCTAATTTGTGTTTGGAAAGAATCAGCGGCCATTTTGAACAATTACCGCAAAATCGCTAAAACGGTAATTTTTATTTGAAAATAATAATAATGTAGTATAATTTTGCAAAAATCAATACAGAAATTTGTAAATAATTTGATTTCGATCTTTTAAATACGCCATGATGTTGCAGTATAAGGTAGGGTCATAAAAATTATTATTAGAAACTGTTTATCAATTCATAATAATGCAAGATAAAATTTAACATGTAATTCTATTCAACTACAGCATATTAGACGATCCTAAGCCCATAAAAGTATGAAGGAAAAATCTAAATCACAAAAATAATAATCTGAAACGAAAGGTAATTTACCTACTTACCATTTCTGTTTCACATTTTTTTCTATTTACAAATATGTGCTTTTCTATGTCTTTCTTTTATCGACCAATCATTTTACTAATATTCAGTATATGCTGATCTTGCACTAGTAAGCAGTAACTAGTACTGGGAGGTCTACTTATACTGAACGTTTTAAGGTCATTGATATTACGAGGGGCACACCGAAAGGATCGGGAATAGAATATTTCGGATTGAGTTACAATAAAACCTTTTTTAGAATTTGAATACAGGCTTCTTAGAACCTTAACTCTTAAATTCAAACAATTTAAAAAATGTTTAAAAACAAAAACTATGTTGGTTTAAAGTTGAGACGTCGTTAACAGAAATGGAGCTCACGCGTGAACATTTCCATGCCATAATTTATTACAATTTTCGTCGCGGCTTATCTCAAGATAAATGTCTCAGCGAACTTGTTTCGATTTATGATATTGAAGCACCGAGTCAAACGACAATATACCGCTGGTATGCAGAGTTCCGATGTGTGTCGCTCAGCACTGTTTCTTCTGCAGGTCGACCAAGAACAGTGGTCACGCCTGAAATCATCGCAGATGTGCAAACTATTATATTAGATGACCGTCACGTGACATACGAGCAGATTCGGGCTATTATCAGTATCAGAATGACTGCTGAATTCTGTCGATATTACATAATGAGCTGTGTCTTACACACAGCTCATTAGCTAGTTTCCCGCTGGGTTCCCCACAATTTGTCCGAAGAGCAAAAGGCGGCTCGTGTAGATTGGTGCCGGAATACTCTGCAACGCTTCAACGGAGGGAAGTCAAATTCGGTTTATAATATTGTTACGAGCTTAGAGTTCGTAACAATAAAAACTGCCGATTGAATTACCAAAATTAACACTTTAATTACCGAACACCCATTGATTTATATGTTACACTAGATAAGTAATTTCCGCGCCAAAGCGTTGTCACTTCACATAAGGCCACAGCCTTATACTCAGCGAACGTCGGTTCAGTGTTCAAGGTGACGCCGTCCGAGTTAAGCCGAACGATTCACAACAAAAAATGGGTAAATGCGTAGTGAAAGAATGCGTTTCAAGGTCACAAAAACATAATAAATCAAGCGGAATCACTTTCCATACGTAAGTTTTAATTTATATATTCATATTAACGTTTAAAACACTAAAAAATTAAATAAAATATCGAATATTGCCATTTAGGTTCAATGTTGCCACTTTTCCGCATTTGTGATTATCCTACATTAATGGGAGACTATATAATTAATGGAGTAAGTTAATTTGTTACCTCCGATTTTTAAATATTTTGGAAATTATAATAAAAACTACGTTTTAACTTTCATACAATATAATTAATTATTCTTATTTTAGTTTATTCTTGAATTATCTTTTAAATATATTTTATTACCTATTTTATATTAATAATTTTATATTATTTATAATTTCGTATACATTTTATATTAATTATATTTTATTAGATACCTATTTTTATTGTTTGATTTATTAGAACCATAAAAATACGTTTTATTTCATCATTATGATTACTTCTATTTATCTGATAAGCTTTGTATCCCTTTTTTTCTAAGGGGACGTAATAAAGATTTTAAAATAAAATATACTTTTTTAATATAAAAACAATTAACTGCAGCTTAAAAAAAACTCATTTTTATTGCGTATTTTAGGTAAAATTTCATATAGTAAGCCACACCAACCCGCCATTGCATGTTTGTGTGTCTATCTTTTTCTAATCTTACGACGACGATATTGTTTTCGCAACTTGTGTAAGTGAGATAGATATATGTTTACTTAAAATTGTTATTAGTTTCAAAGCTACGTCGTCGCGTTTGGATAGTGGTTACACTTTTTTCGACGCGCGGTAATGTGGTTTGCTCCTCTAGTCTTGTATAACTCAATGCGAACACCACTTAAAAGACACTAATAATTAATCACACTGATTCTCTTTATTTCGCTCCGAAACTTCGCTTGTATCGCCAAATTCAATACTGCTCCGATCACGGCTTTCAACGGCTATAAATAGGGCTCTTCCACCGAAACATCCAGAATATTCCAGCAAATACGGGCCCCGACCGACCAGGCGCAGAAAGTTCGAGTGTGGGGCTTTCTAGAAAGCTTAGTTTCTCTGTTCGATAATAGTGCTGTCAACTGTGGTGCGCGACACTGCCCCCTTCTAAGACATGCTCGTCCCGAGCATTATCAGTCACATAATAACGCGCCAGTCGATTCACATGGACGATCTTAGGAGTACCTCTCGCGAACTTTAGCTGCTGCAACCTCCCTGACACGATGGAAACGATGATCCTGCCGCACGGCTTCCACCTCCAGTGCATGGGCCAAGGCGTCCTTAAGCGTCTCGTAGTGCCCGAGCCTCACAGTAGCTCTGACTTCAAGATCGCGGATGCCGTCGACGAATGTCTGCACCATGTTCCCTTCGATGAGCGCAGGTACAGACCAGTACGCTTTTCGCACCAGCTTCTCCACCTCTAGAGCCCACTGCTGCAGGTTTTCGTTGATGCGCTGCACGCGAAGCTGCTCTTTAAGCTGCGCACGAAAGACGTGTTCCAGTTGAGCGTCTCCATATCTCGCCTCCAATGCCTCAAGAAGCTGCTCATAAGTCACTTCCTCACCGAGGACTTCCAGAACAGTTAAGGCCTCGTCTCGCAGGCCTAGTGTGAGAACAGTCATGGCCTGACTTTTATTGCAGCCGTTCGCCTGTTCAAACGGCGGCACTTTGAATCCACGTAGCGAAGTTGTTGTAGCTACTACGGGGGCCGTAATTCCATCCCCAAGTTTGAGGTCGTTCAGCGTTTTCTTCACGTCAGCCATCACGTTGTCAACCCGAATGTTCACTTGGTCAATACCAGGCGCAGAAAGCTCGAGTGTGGGGCTTTCTAGAAAGCTTAGTTCCTCTGTTCGATAATAGATGGCGCTAATGCCATTAACTGTGGGGCGTAAAAATATCGTCTCAGGTGACGAATCATGGATTTATTCATAAGTATCTGAAAGAAAACATCAGTCAGCAGTTTGGGTCTTCGAAGACGAGGTCAAACCAACGATAGTGGTTCGCTCCCGCAATGTGTCAAAGAAAATGATCGATACCTTTGTCTCGAAAAGGGGGCATGTTGCTACAATTCCTATACAGGAACGCAGAATGGTTACCGTTGAGTGGTATATCACGGTTTGTTTGCCAGCAATGATAGCCGAACTCCGAAAATATAACCCGAAACGTCGCATCATCTTACATCACGATAATGCGAGCCCCCATACGGCTCGGAAGACAAATAATTTTTTGAAGCAGGAAAACGTTGAGCTGATGAGCCATCCTCCGTAGAGTCCTGAACTGAGCCTAAACGATTTCTTTACATTTCCTAGAATGAAAGATTTATTATGCTGTCAACGGTTTGAAGACCCCGAAGCAGCTGTGGAAGCGTACAAATCAGCCGTTTTGTCAACATCAACTTCAGACTGGAATTACTGTTTTAATGATTGGTTTGCACGAATGGAAAAGTTCATTAAGTTGAACGGAAAATACTTCGAAAAATAATAAAATACAATTTAGCTATACCGTGCATATGGTTTTTCTTATTCCCGATCATTTCAGTGTGCCCCTCGTATACGCGAAAAAACCACCATCAACCAACGCTTTACGTGCTTTCCCAGGCACGGAGGTGAGACATCGCCAAATTTCTGACACCGGGCAGCTACTGAGAATTTCTTGGCGGAAAAACTCAATAAATTGATCTTTGTCCCAACCCGGGATTCGAACCCAGGGTCGGCTGTCACACTACTAGAACCACTAGACCAATGATTTGAATTGAAATGTTGGTTGCAACGATGTGTCGAGCGCTCCCTTCCCATTCGGCCGCCTGGCGCCTACATAACGAAAAGTGGTGCATGTGTCTCACTTGCTGTCACAACTTTCATTTTCTTGCGGTCGTAGCATATTTTTAGTTGTACGCAAACGCCGTAGGATGAATTGTTTATATCCTATTGGATATTCCGACATTCTGCCTACCTAGTTATATTTTACAAATACTTTCGAGGATAGATTTTAATCCACTTCCACAAAACACTATATTATATACCAGACGGTAAAAATAGTCACCCAGTATATGATAAACTTTATGTTCCTGCACTTCTTCTTCATATAAACTGTAATTATTTAAATCTAACACTCCTTTATGCGAACAATATGCTTAAAAAGGCGGTAAAAAGCTTTCCCTTCACATATTAATGTATAGTTATATCTTTTATCTACTAAATATAGTTTTTTTACATGCTAACAATTTGTAGCAGAAGTGGTTCACATAAGAAATCTGATGGAAGATTTGAATTCATAATTTTTATTTTCAGTCTTAACCATATACTGTCTATTGTAAACACTTAGATATGCCAAAAGTGTAATAAAAACTCACTTAAATATGACAAAAGTAAATAAACTACCAACCTTCGTCTTAGCCATCAAGGGAAGCCCTCTCAAGCACACAAGCTTAACATTAGGTCTTGAATCATTGGCTATCATATACATTAAAATCGGCAGGACAATTACAGATACGTCTTTTTTCACCTCAACCAGCTGAATTAAGACCTTTATAGCATTTAATACAATATTTTCAAACTCTGCTTTCCTCCTTTCAAATATCACTCCAGCTAAGAAAGGTAGGAGTTCTAATCTTATAGAATCATTTGATTCTATCAAGGAATTAAACCACTGTTTCAATAGGTTTGGGTCATCTTTGACCCGTTCCCATGTTTCAATCAATTTAAATACTCCATGCAGATGTCCGTCTGTGTATAGTAAAGTTTGAAAAGTTTTGTTTGCTTTCAGATTTGGCATGTACAGTCCGCTGTCCTCTTTGTTGCTATTTTGATAGGTGTCTAAGATTTTAGACGCAACTTTTAAGGCATTTGCCGTTAAGTATGAAGGTAGGTGGAGCCACTGTAGAGATAAAGCTGCAAATGCGTTTAGACTCAGTGCTGCGTATTCATACTTGCTTATTATGTGAAGGCCTGAAAATAAAAAATAAATTTAATCAGGTTTCCTCAATATTGCGATAATAGCATATAAGTTGTATTTTTTTTTTTTGTTTAAAATCCTTTACCTCCCACATACACTTGAATTGTTTCCTGTAACATAGAGATAATTTACATACATGTGGGAACGAAATATAAGAGATAGGACAGAGAGGTAAGATGTGTGGCGGAAGGAACATTAAGGTACGGACAGATGTGCTCATTACTAGCACGAAGACATGCTTTTATTGAGCAAGTGCTCATCAATAGCACGTGTGTACACCCGTGTGTGCTATTAATAAGCATGCTTATTTTGAGCGTGCTCAAAAATAAATTAACGTTTGATTTCCGAGCATGCTACCTGAGGCGCGAGTAGGAGGGGGCGTGCTTTTTGCGAGGTTTGCTTATGATTATTTTCAATATGATTATTTTATCGAGTTCTGTACGAATAGCATTGTCACTATATCTTTGTACATCCATTTTAGTCGAGAGTCTGGTGCTAAATAGCACGTCTGTCTAAAGTGTTGCTTTGAGCATACTTATTTATGAGGCAAATGTAAACAGTTGCAGAGCATGCTAATTTTAAGCAAGATTATGAGCATGCTTTTTTGGAGCACGTCTGTCAGTACCATTATACTGTGCGGTGTAAGGCTGAGGAAGTAGTAAATAATTAAAAGATTTTTTTCCAAGTGTTTAAAAGGTTTATTTCATGCAGAGTCCCACAAATTGAGCGCTCGTCCGGGATAGGCACAAAATCGCAGTAAATTTAAAAAATTATTTCAACGATTATTTTTGCACAAGAACAAACATCCATACCTGGAAAAATTACTTGAAGGCCATACAAATACTTGTCCTGTGCGGAATTCAAGCCCGCGCTGCCCTCAACGCTAAGCTACTGCGCCATGAAGCCATCAAGAAATTACTGAATTCATTATTAATTCATAATTATTGTGTTGGCAGCTTGGAATAATTGATTGCACTTAATAGTCATCAGCAATCATGGTTGTCATAAGTTTCAATTAAGGTTAAATAAACTAGCCTATGGTTCATAAAAGATAGCTTGATCTCTGCGACAGCTGTCTGTAAAAATCACGCCTATGAAGTCTTGAATTTCTTAGTAGTACAGACAGACAGTACCTGTCAATGTCATACTTTATGGACATGCCAACCTAATTAGTGCATGGCCATAGAGTACGACATTGACAGGTACTGTCTGTCTGTACTACTAAGAAATTCAAGACTTCATAGGCGTGATTTTTACTGACAGCTGTCGCAGAGATCAAGCTATCTTTTATGAACTATAACATACCTAGTTGTCTCTGATATATGAGTGAGGTATAGCATCCAAAATAAATGTCTTTTCAACTTTCCGCTTTGAAAATTAATAATTTTCAAAAGTAAGAAGTTACAGATTTCGGTCCAATTTTTCGACAGACAACAAGAATGTCGTTCATATGCCGTATGATGCTAGCTAAAGAAAACAGATTACCTATTTTGTCCCATGAGTGCCGTAAAAGGCTACTTTTGGAAAGTTTCAAAGACATAACAGATAGACTATCTCGTGTGACCAATGTAAAATATTTAAACCAGTTATGGTGAGCAATGTTAAAATTCAATACATCTAGTAAACATTCCTCTTACGATGTGAGAGGGTCATGTCCAGTCATGGCCTGTTTGGGGCCAATAAAGAAAAAATCCAAAACGAGTAACACTTACATAGATTAAAAAGTTCATGCAAATATAAAGCTGAGCTATGAATTAAATTCTCCGCAAGAAGCATGACAGTTAGCCCAGACACCGTTTTTAGTTCAGGAGCATCCAAAGCAAAACATCTTTCCATCAGACTGTAGCAGGCGCGTGGATCTCGACTGAAATAAAACAAATACAATAATGTTTTTATTTTATAGTAGCTTTTCCCGCAGCTTAGCTTGTGTGGACTTTGCGTTACTGACATCATTAGTACTCCATGGTAAAATTCTTGATCACTAGATTGTCAGCCAGGGTGGCTATATGGCAGCAGGTATGGCTGTGAACCATAATCTTAAGAAAACAAAAAAAATGTGTGAAAATGAGCTCAATTGCTCAAGTCATTAATTAGTTACACGATCGCTAATATTAGCTACAGATGACGCTATAGAGACCAATGATTATAGATATCTACTAACAATCCGCCCCGGCTTCTTTCTGGATCTCGATAACAACGCCATCTACCGGGTCTTATTGTGAATCTAAAACATTCTCGAATCAACTTAATCACACACACATTATTTCATTAAAATCGGTCCAAGCATTTAGGTGGAATTCAGTTACATACACACTGACAGAAGAATTGTACAAATAAAGATTTAAAAAAATTGTCATATTCGACAACATTTTAAAATCTTATTTCATTCCGTGGGTATCATAAAAGTCAAATGCATCTACATAATATGACTCGGTGGCGCAATGTAGTAAACTGGAGGGATTAATAATTGTTCTGGTTCTGGTCTGTCCCATGTGCAATTTGTGTGTAAATCGCCTCCGTGATGCAGGATACAATATTGAAAAGAAATTAAAATTCTTTTTCGATTTCTATTTTAATAAAAATATGTAACATATAGAACTAACTCTACGTGCACTATACAAATATTTGTGGAGCAAAAACATTCACAGAAAAACATACGCAAACGTTCATACGCATACCTACGAATTACTCGAGAATTCACTCGCGGCAACGATCCAGTGTCAAGTCGTAAAAAAATTGATGCTTTACTCCAACTCAGCTGTGCATCAATGTCAATTGAACTTTAAAACGAGGGTAGAATGCGAGAAATCTGAATCAGATGGCCACCAGCACCACTGAAATTGTTAATAGTAATTTTAAATGCTGATTTACCACTTGTACTAAATGCGTGTCTGAATTATAATATTTCAAGACAACTAAATCCACCTTAAGGCATTGGCGGGCAGGCATATCCCTACCCCAAAATCCTCAGAAGTGAGAGGAGACCTGTGCTTAGCAGTGGTTTAAGCTCGAATGTAATCTATATACAGTTTTCTCTTTGTATGTAACTCCTTTTAATAAGATCATTACTACAAAATTTTATAAAAAATGGAACTTAATTTTAATGCAAATAAAATAAAAATAAAATAAATTTAGGTACATTTAAGTCATAGTATGTACTATCAAGTTGACTATATGCTCGTTTTTCATATACATGACATGACAGACGGTGAGCACCTTTGATGCTACTTCTAGTCACCAATCTGAATATATCATATGTAGCATTGACATAGCACAGTCTAGCCTTTAGTATGTCTTTAGGTCACAGCCACTACAACTCAGGGACTTTCAAGAAAAGAGCTTACTCTCGTCTAAAAGGCCGGAAATGCACCTGCAATTCCCCTTGTATTGCGGTTGTTCATGGGCAGCGGTAGTCACTTACTATCAGGTGAGCCGCGTGTTCGTTTATCCCCTCTCTTATAAAAAAAGCATTCACATACTATTCAATAGACTGTGTTCCGTGTACATAACTATGAGTTCAGTAAAGAATTACTATGATAAATAACATAACAACAGAGGTTTTTTTCATTCTACGTCCCAATTGAATGTCCACTGGGTCTCTCAAACGGTGAGAGGTATTCACCATTATCATCACGTGTAGCAGGTGGTTTAGCCAACGCAGCACCAGATCTTTGGCATCATTAATCCTACTCTCGGTCACCTTTTGTATGGTATAGTTTTGAGGTGGTTATTCCATATGTCGTAAGCCATGAATTCTCTTGGCGCAATAGAGGTTTACCAACGTATTAAACAAACCCACCCACGCAAAATACGCGCTTTTACGTGGAGTTACAGAAATAGCCCATCGTTAAGAAAACTTACCCATTTTTAAGCATTTCATTAGATATCCTTGCCAGAACGGGTACGAATGCCATAATGTGCTCGCGTCGCTGTTGATAAATTGCAGTATCCGCCACTGCACTATATGCCGCGAAAGCTTGCCCCAATAGTTTTGGGTTGCGGATCTACGGACGCATTATAAAATTAATGATGCCATGTAAAATTCAAATAAACTAATGGTCAAATACTCAAACGCTACTCAAGTTTAAGATGTCTTTAAGTCTTGCAGTGTCACAGTCACTTCGACTTACAGTGATAGAGACAGTATTAATATCCTCTTGTAGTTCTCAACCTCAACATTGGCAAAGAATCATTGGCTAAACTATGGAGTCATTTTTCTTTTAAAATAAGAAGATGTAGAGACAGCATGACAATGGCATAACAGCATCTTAAAATTGAGCAGCGTTTGAGTATTTGAGCATAAGACTGCCAGCACTAAACCTGATGGTAAGTATAATATATTATATCATTTTTATAATATAATAATATATCATTTTATTTTTTCTCTTCACAAAGGTATATAATTTCACATTATTTCTTAAATAATATGGTTGTAGATAATTTTGACTTTTGTGAAAGACTGGTGTCCATACTAGGGTAATCCCTGTGTAATAGATCACCAGGCTCTCACCCTAACTGATAGCACATATTACATTTTCAAAAATATTACAAGAAAAATACAAGAATAAGAAATATTTCAACAAGGAAAGATTCTATATGTTGTTTTTAAAGTTATTTCTATATGTGTAATAGTGTGTGTGCTTGTGTGTGTGTGTGTGTGTGTGTGTGTGTGCGCGTGCGTGCGTGCGTGTTTGTGTGTGTGTGTGTGTGTGTGTGTGTGTGTGTGAGTGCGTGCGTGCCTGCGTGCGTGCGTGCGTACGTGTGTGTGTGTGTGTGTGTGTGTGTGTGTGTGTGTGTGTGTGTGTGTGCATGCATGTTTTGGTAGAGAGTAGATTGACAAAAGTTTATTTAATTTGTTATAAAGGTAACCTCCCACGAAGCAAAAATGCTTATGCGAAAATTTTGTCTTTAGAAGCTTACTGGGACAAACTACATATTTCCTTCTTTTGTCATTATTATAGGAGGACTCATACTGTATAAGAGAATGTTTGAAACAAAGAAGGCTACATTTTTTCTATTAACTGGCTTTACGGCTCTGGGTTCTAGCCCTTCTAAGCCTACCTTAAGAAGGCTAGAGATGCATTGTCACCTCTGAGGACTAAGATGGAATGCCTCACAGCCTAAAATTATACTAGCTCTCTATATCCCACAGACCAGAACTCAGCTGGAGGCACTGTTACGGCATCTACTCTTAGGCAAAAAAGGAGTCCCAACTAAGTCTCTTCTGAATGATTTACATACATTTATCATGAATTAAAGTTGTTAAAAACTAATTAGCCAAGATTCAGGTTAAAAATATAAATGATTACCTAGTTACCTAGTTTGTAAAGTACATTCTGCACTCCGTAAATTGTGTGCATTATCACCATATTGTTTTATTTTTTTAGATGGAATTAATTTTTCCGTCAAGTAACACTTGACTCTATTTATTTAGAAAAACAGCAAAAATTAACAAGAAAAACATTCAATATTTGTAATAATAATTTTTACATTAATATAAGTCTCATTAATTTTATAAATAAATATTTAGGTTTATAAAAATAAACCAAACAAAAACACAAATTATTAACAAATATTACCTGTTGACAACAAATACAGTCGAGTAAAAGCAATGACTGGGAAGTAGTTTGAGGTAAACTGAGCAGCAATTGCCATGGTTTGATGCTTGTACTGGGGCGCTGAGGATTGCATGTAAGCCAGAAGAACACTGAGCGAAGAAGTTCCAAACTATTTGATGAAATTCTGAAATCCAATGATGAAATGTTAGATATTAATATGAAAAATAGAGTACATCAATGACATTTTCTGCCACCAGGGCGGCGCTACTTAGGAATGAGGTGAAATATTTGCCAGGTTTTATGGAAGTTGATTTGTTAAAAAAGTGTAGAAATTAATGTTTCTTTTTGTAATACTAGTTGCATTTTAAATATATTAAATTAGAAATTAATAAACCAAACTACAGCTATTTCTAAAAAAAGTTAAAAATGTGTTAAAAAAAACTGTCTATAAAACAGCTCCACCTACCAGGTCTATTTGAATTGAATCTAAACCATCCAGAGACTCATTCTAGGGCACACAAAAATTTTCATCTAAATCATTTAAGCCATTTTCAAGTTTTAGCAAGAAGTTTTTTTACGTGGTAGAATCATGCTGCAGTAATATTAGTAGTATAGTTGTATCACGAATGGATCGGCTCTACCGGGGAAGGACCACACTCTCACAGAATACCAGCTTCAAATAGTAGCTTAATACTGCTGTGTTTTGTATGGTGAGTGTAGAGAACCGGAGACCCTTTTTACTGGAAAGAAGGCATTCCACCTAAGTCCTAATGGATGACAATGCATCTGCATTTTGATTTGTAATCGAGGATAGATATATGGGCCACAGCAACCACTTACCATCAGGTGGAATGTTTATCATCTCATTCTATAAAAAAAAGACTAATGGACAGCAATTGATTTTTATATACAAAGATAATTATTGTAATATCAATAGTGCATTTTACTAGCATTTTTTAATACACTTTAACATAATTTTTCAACATTTACCTTTATAACAAAAATAAAATGATTAAAGCAATTCAAACATATAAGAGCATAGTCTAGATCAAGACTATTTTCAATATGATACTAGATTTTTTTATTAAATCAGCATTATAGAAATTAATCCTCCCATTCCACTTGGCATAAAACTTCTTACTTGTAATCTGGGTGTGTACATAATGCATGCATTTGTGCTAAGACATCATCTTCAGCATCCTTGTTCTTCTCTAAAACTGAAATAAGAGGATGCTGTGGAGATTTAAGTGAAAACTGGCACTTATAAGGCTGCCCTGGGATAAGACGTGAACGAAGGTCCAAAACTAAGAGCCCTGCCATTGTTGATATAGTTGCAGAGTAATTTCTGAAATGATTTATAACTTTAATGATAAACGATAACAGATGTGTCAGTCAAATTATTAAAAGACAAACAACTATATCTTACTGAGCACTAGGAAGTAAGGTTATGACGGTGGACATAGTGTGTCCAATCTCAAGAACTCCTAGCTCTACTAAAGCCAAAAGGCCTTGGTATGCAGTAAGACTGACAAAAGTGTTTTCTGACAAGCATTTTTCTCGTAAGAATTTGAGTTCTTCATTCTCCAAGACGAATCTCTGCCTTTCAGCCGGCTTATACTTCGATTTTATGGTAGAAATTAACTTATCGACAGCATTTACTATTAAAACATTATTATTCGTTTTTAACTTGTATTCTATTTCATCCATTTTAAGTTACTTGAATGTTTTTGAATAAAAATAAAATGAAATTATGAAGTTCAAAATATCCACAAGTGCCAACTGTCAACCACAGAATACATTTACCCTGACCGGTCAACCGACATCTGTCAATTTGTCAAGTGTCAACTGTCAACAGGTTTTTTTAATGCCTTTACATCTCTGGGTTCTAGCCCTTCTGAGCCTATCATTTCTCTCAGAAACTTCATTTTATATATTTTGTCTTCACAATATGCTGATGCGTCACATTGCGAAGTTTTTGGGTTTTGACTGTTGATGACGACAGACACTCAAGTTCATAAGGCGCCCAAGGGACCAAATTAACTTGAGGTTTATATCAACATTAAAGCACTTGTTTCGTTGTTTTCTCTAATAGTTTACACGTGTCTGTGGTCTGTGACACTTAATTCACAAAATTGCATCAGTTTTACGAATCAAAATCCACTTCAAACCATTATTCAAGTGACAAAACAGGAGCGACAATCCGTCGACGGCTTCAAGTTCCCGCCAAAACTCGTCAACAGGTGTCAACAAGTGGTCTACTTGCTTATTGAACTTTATAGCCAGGTTTTGATCTGGTTACAATAACTTTTTTAAAAATTATATACTGGCGTACCTAAAAGTTTAATAATTCTATGGGTTTTTAAATTACTGTTTTCCCATGGTTTTCCCCAATACGAGGGGCACACTGAAATGATCGGGAATAAGAAAAACCACATGCACGGTATAGCTAAATTGTATGTTATTGTTTTTCGAAGTATTCTCCGTTCAACTTAATGCACTTTTCCATTCGTGCAAACCAATCATTAAAAAAGTAATTCCAGTCTGAATTTGATGTTGACAAAATGGCTGATTTGTACGCTTCCACAGCTGCTTTGGGGTCTTCAAACCGTTGACGACGTAATAAATCTTTCATAATAGGGAATGTAAAGAAATCGTTTGTGCTCAGGTCAGGACTATACGGAGGATGGCTCATCAGCGCAACGTCTTGCTTCAAAAAATCATTTGTCTTCCGAGCCGCATCGGAGCTCGCATTATCGTGACGTAAGATGATGCCACGTTTCGGGTTATTTTTTCGGAGTGCGGCTATCATTTCTGGCAAACAAACTGTGATATACCACGCAGTGGTAACCGTTCTGCGTTCTGTAAAGGAATTATAGCAACATGCCCCTTTTTCGAGACAAACGTAGCGACCATTTTCTTTGATATGCTGCGGGAGCGAACCACTTTCGTTGGATTGACCTCGTCTTTGAAGACCCAAACTGCTGACTGATGTTTTGTTTCAGGTTCGTATGAATAAATCCATGATTTGTTGCCTGAGACGATATTATAAACGGAATTTGACTTCCCTCCGATTCCGGTACCAATCTACACGAGCCACCTTTTGCTCTTCGGACAAATTGTGTGGAACCCAGCGGGAAACTAGCTTTCTTACACATGGATCATTATGAAATATTGAGCTGCCGTTGAATGATTGAATTGCCGTATGTCACATGACGGTCATATAATAGTTCGCACAGCTGAGATGTTTTCAGGCGTGACCGCTGTTCTTGGTCGACCTGCAGAAGAAACAGCGCTGTGCAACACACGACCGCGTCGGAACTCGGCATACCAGCGGTATATTGTCGTTTGACTCGGTGCTTCAACATCATAAGTCGAAACAAGTTCGCTGAGATATTTATCTTGAGATAAGCCGCGACGAAAATTGTAATAAATTATGGCACATCGTGAACATTTCGTTCACGATTGAGCTCAATTTCTGTTAACGATTTGTCAACTTTAAACCTAGTTTTTGTTTTTAAACATTTTTTAATTGTTTGAATGTCATTAAGATTCTAAGAGGCCTGTATTCAAATTCTAAAAAAGGTTTTATTGTAACTAAATCCGAAATATTCTATTCCCGATCATTTCAATGTGCCCCTCGTAAGCTTATTTCCACCCTAGCACTTCTTATAAGTTTGTGTTTCCATTTTATTTCTTTATTTTAATTAACCATAGATCACTAACCTTCGTCAAAACGACGACGCGGACTCAAAAAAGTGGTATAAATTTTGAGTGCGTCGTCCTAGACATTCCAGATTCCAGCTAATCTCAGTTGACCCAAAGCTCCCGCGGCGCAGGATTGTGTTTTTTGTGTAGGGGCCCCGTGTGTGCCGTTCCAGCCACCATGAGTCATCGAATCGACGAAGGTTAGTATTAACGTTATTCTTGCAAAGTAATTTTTCATGTTTTTTGGTGTTATAATTATTTTGGTGTTTTGTAAACTTTGTACTTGAAT
Source organism: Parnassius smintheus behrii (assembly GCA_036936625.1). Classification (NCBI taxonomy): domain Eukaryota; kingdom Metazoa; phylum Arthropoda; class Insecta; order Lepidoptera; family Papilionidae; genus Parnassius; species Parnassius smintheus. The sequence continues at coordinate 10,389,192 of JAUPFT010000013.1, forward strand.
TGAAATAAGAACTTACATTATTTTTATTTGAATATATTTTTATTTTAGATACTATTCGTCAGCTGTTATTAGATGATAATAGTGACGAAGAAAACTGCTCTAAGAGGGATATAGAAGACCACCTTGAGGCTGATCTGGCTTATGAAACAGATGGTGAGGAAGAAATTTTTTCTGTGACAGAACAACCACCTTTAACTGAAGACATCCAGGCAAGTACATCGACAGTACATACAAGTCAAAGCCCCAAGAGACAATATTCCTATTGTCGACTTGTGATAAGGAAGGGACAATTGATGAGTTAACCAAAAATGCCCACGATGGTCGAGTTTTACAATCAAAATAAGGACGGAGTAGCATCAAAAATTAGTCGAGCCACACATGCAAAAAAGATTACGAATTCCGACACTTCAAACGGGGCTCCTGGACTCAATAACAGCGATTTTGAATATGCCAGGAACCAGTAGTTCTACTTCTACACATGAGACCGATCAAAGAGAATATGCAGTTATTCTTCCTATCGCCAAAAAAAGAAATATGTGTGCAATTTGTCCCTCCGCAAAGCGAACAATGACAAAAAATTTTTGCACCAGGCGCAACAAATCCTTGTGTGGCGAACACAAACTTGACATTTTTCACAAATGTATTAGTTAATACTTTTCTTCTAAACTGTTTCTTTCTTTTGTTGATTTTATTACTTAATTTTAATATTTTAATACTTTTTTAAGTCTTTGTTTCTTTTATTTCATAAGTATTAAGCGTTTAAAAAAAAACAAAAATTTTCAAATGAGTAAAAACTCAGGTCAGAATTAAAAGAGTGTCAAAGTAATTAAATGTGATTTTAGTAGATAAAAACTTATAAACATGTTAAAATGATTATTGTAATAAATAAGTAAAACACATATAAATATTTTATTCCATAAGCCCTTAGAAGCCTCCCTTTTATACGGCGTAGTCGAAACGACGAAGGTTAGTAATAAGCGTTGTAAAATAAGGTTAGTGATCTAGGGTTAAACTTTTTGGCTTGGATGCGTGTCTTTAAAGCTAAGTTTTCATTTCATTTGGGATCATTGTTTTTATAGATTTTTTCCTTTACAAACCTGTGCTGATGCGTCACATTGCAAAGTTTTTTGGAAAATTGAAGATTTTAGAAGACTAGGAGGATTGATGATGACAGTCACTCAAGTTAGTAAGGTGCCTAAGCGATCAAAATAACTTGAGGTTTATATCAACATCGAGGCACTTGTTTCGTCGTTTTCTCTAATACATCAATTACGCAGACACATTAAGTGTAAGTAAAAATATTATATAAACGATAAAACAGGAACAACAATCCGTCCATGGTGAAGTTACCGCCAAAACTCCACCCTATTTCTTTGTGAAAGCGAGTGACAGTCTAACAGATAAAACTTTCTTCTTCTTCCTTACATTATGGCGGTTACGATGAATCCACCAATAAAATGTTTTATCGAAAAGTTTTTAATTGGGTCACAAACTGCATAAAAAAGTAAATTGATAATATAAGAAAGTGTAACAACAAATATTAGGTCACTGATTTTGGCATAAATCTATTGAATCACCTAAAACAAAAGACAGTAAATGTTGTTAGAACGATTCTTATGTGTTATTATATGATAAACTGACAAACAAATTACAGTTTAATATTGTTAGAATTAATAAATCACATAAAATATATACAAAAGAGGTGTTTGTGAAGATTATAATTAGAAGGGAGTTGAAATATATGGGCCGAGGGATATCAGGGCTAGACAATCGTAGAGTAATGATGATTATTATTTGGTACAGTTAAAAGTATAGGTGGTTAGTGTTTCTCTCATCTAAACCACATTCGCACAGAGAACTATCCCTAATCCTGAGTTTAGCTAGGTGAACATAGGTACAGGCATGTCCAATTCTCAATCGGCAGACAATAGAAGTAGAATTCTTGCTTGATTTATTAAATATGAAAAACCAAGGTCTTTTTTATAGGATAGGGTGACAAACGTGATGCTTTCCATATCTCATTCCATGTGTTAACAAGCTTTTTCCTAGCAAGTAAAAGTAAGTCACGGAAATAGGTAAAATTTGGTGTGGTGCCATTTTTTCATTTTCAAGCTTTTTCATTTTCGTAAATATCATTATGACTAGGTCTCCAGGCTAGATAGACCGAAATACCATTAAAGTGACACTAATACACAATGCTTTTTATATTATGGATTATGGTATATTTATATTTACTTGGAATTTGGTTAGACAATATAGCAGATAAACAATTCTTAGAATCACTAAAACTCATTGTTTTATCTAGGCTATGTGATTCAACATATAGCAGAGCTTCATGGATTGCAATTGCCTCAGCAGTAAAAATAGAACATAATGAAGGGCACTTAAAGCTAAGGGTTATTTCAAACCTGGGAATGCGGACAGATGCATCAGTACAGTCATGCAATTTTTCCTATGGCTTCTTTTAATTTTAATTCTGCCTCAGGGGAACCTTTTCTAATATCAAGTTAGGTTGATATATATATATATATATATATATATATATATATATATATATAACCTTCGAAAGGAATATTAAATATGGGATTTGTATTGCATGAGGAAACGGGTACAGGAATTTGCAGAAATGAGACAAAGCTGTTAAATAAATGAGAAGGAGTGGCGGAGTTTGCCCCTAAAACACAACGCCGAACTTGTGGTGGGTTGTGATGCTAATGTCCACCACACAGCCTGGGGAAGCACCAACATCAACGAAAGAGGTGAGTTACTTTATGATTTTCTCATCTCTAACCGCCTGGAAAGCCTAAAATTACGATGTGCACTAACCTTTGTAACGCATGCTAAGCAAGAAATGTTCGACATAAACTTTGCTACCAATAACATGGCCAGGCGAATAAATGTGTCATGTTTGTAGTGAAAATTCGATGTCTGATCACAAACACATTAAGTTTGTGATTGGAGCATCACTAACCTATGACACCGTTGCTTTTAGGAATCCAAAAGCGACCTCATGGGATATCTACAGAGATAGCCTAAGGAAGAATTTGGAAACATTTCGGAAAAGTAACAAAACGATGGAAGGTCGTGAATTAGCGACGGAGACAGTAACCGAAGGTATCCGTGAAGCCTTCGAGGACAGTTGTTCCGTCAAAACCTAGACCTCAACACGAAAAGTTCCTTGGTGGAATACTAACCTAAAAGAACTTAGGGAAAAGACCAGGAAACCATTTAATAGGGCTAAGAAAACCAAAGAATGGTATATTTATAGTGCAGCCCTAACTGAATATAATAAAGAAATTAGGAAAGCCAAGAGAGCACCGTGGAGGAAACTATGCGAGAAAGTTGAGTCTCTGCCTCGCAGTGCAAGACTAAACAAAATGCTATCGAAGGCTTATCCTAATCAGATCGGGCTTCTTAAAAAGCCTGATGGTAACTTCACTAATCGTGAAACAGAAACATTGGAGTTGCAAGCGTTGACCCATTTCCTAGGGTCACATAAGACTTCTGCCTTGAATTCTTTCAGAACCCTACGAAGGCCTTGTAATGAGGACTGGTGTAGGGCTGCAAAGATAATAAGGCCAAACCTCGTGCAGTGGGAAAAAACCATTTAAAACAAGCGGGAGGATGGAATAATTCCCACCCAGCTACAGAGGGGTATCGATATCATTCTTCCCAATGTAGTGAAAATTTTCGGAGTAAGTTTTGCATGGGAATATATATTCCAGAACAACGGACAATTGTCAATAGAGAAGATGGGTGCTACCATCTGCTTGGGATTCTATAATTAATAAAATAAAATCCCAGCCCAAGCATACAACTGTAAGACTTTAAGATACCAAAGTTCATACCACGTAGATCGGAACAAAAGTTAATAATTTTAACCTATGGTAACCGCCGTGCCGTGTAGTGGCGGTTGAGAATATCCACTACCCCATATCTTACCGTGGGTGTCGTAAGAGGCGACAGAGGGACACAGAAAGGAGATGGGCAGCAGCATCTTCCTGATAACAACTGTGAGATAATAAAAAACTGCGGTTGCCAACCCGCTCGCCAATCGTGGCAACTATGGCAAATATGGGGATATATGGGCCATGAGCAACGACGCAAACAAACGGCCCCCAGTCCCCGGCGGCCTCGCTATTCCTGGCTACGGTGGCGACCATGGTAATGGCGGGGCAGGGGGTGCTAAGAATCTCCGGTGGAGGGTCGGTTGTAACCTACGACGACTCGACCTGGCAAAATATAACGCACGCACCCTGAGGACTGACGAGAAGATACTAGAGTTGGAAGAAGAGGTAGACAAGTTGCGCTGGCATATTATTGGGTTATCTGAGGTCCGAAGAGAGGGGGAGGACACGGTAATCCTCGAGTCCGGCATCTATCACCGGAAGGGCGACCATCTGTCCCAAGGAGGTGTCGGATTTATCGTCCACAAGTCTCTCGTCAACAACGTTGTAAAGATTGGGAGTGTGTCGACGAGGGTCGCGTACCTGATACTCAGAATCACCAAACGGTATTCGCTGAAAGTCATACAGGTTTACGCACCAACCTCGGCACATCCCGATGAGGAGGTGGAGGAAATGTATGAGGATATTTCCAGAGCCATACATTCCTCCACAACCCACTACACGGTGTTGATGGGAGACTTCAACGCAAAACTAGGCACAAGAGAAAGCGGTGAGCTGAAGGTAGGGAAATTTGGAGTGGGGCAACGGAACCGTAGGGCCCAGCAGCTGGCCGACTTTATGGAGAAAGAGGGACTCTTCATGATGAACTCTTTCTTCCAGAAGCGGCCCCACAGGAAGTGGATCTGGTCGAGCCCCGACGGTTCGACAAAAAATGAGATTGACTTCATTATGACGACCAGACGCCAACTGTTCAGTGATGTCTCAGTGAGGTCTCGTCTAATGAAGTCAACGCTCCGTCCCCCTCGTGCTCTAATTCAGAATCCTGAAACCTTTCAGCAGTTACGTAACCGCTTTCAGTGCCTAGAAGATTGCAATGCAGTGGACGATATGTATGACAAGCTCGTGGAAACTGTCCATGCGGTCGGAGCTAAGTTCTGCAAGACCGGCCGCAGAAAGAAGAAGAGAGGTTCTATGGGCAGCTGTACACATGATCGTTGGAGCCACACGCAAGTGTGAGTAACGATCCAAGAGCGGGTCTTATCCGACACTATTCCGATGATATCCCGGTCTGAGCGAGATTAGAATGGCTCTCCAGCACCTTAAAAACGGCAAGTCCCCGGGCGAGGATCGAATTACAGCGGAGCTTCTGAAAGCGGGTGGAAAACCGGTACTTGAAGTCCTTCAGAGGCTCTTTAATTCCGTCCTCCATGGTGGCACTACTCCGGAGGCGTAGAGCAGAAGTGCGGTGGTCTTGTTCTTCAAGAAAGGTGACAACGCCCTCTTGAAGAACTACAGAACGATATCCCTTCTGAGCCGCTTCTACGTGCTGTTTTCGAGAGTCATTACGAATCGTCTCGCACGCAGACTCGACGAATTCCAGCCTCCCGAACAAGCCGGTTTCCGAAAAGGCTTTAGTACCATAGACCACATACATACCCTTTGGCAAATTGTACAGAAGTCCGAAGAGTACAATCTGCGACTTTGCCTGGCGTATGTGGACTATGAGAAAGCCTTTGATTCCGTCGATATTTGGGCGGTGCTACAGCTCTTCAGCGGTGCCAAGTTGACTGTCGGTATATCGAAGTGCTGAAGTGTTTGTACAGTAGGGCTACGATGGCTACCCGAGTACAGAACCAGAGTACGAAACCTATCCAACTGCAGAGAGGTGTAAGACAGGGTGACGTTATTTCCCCGAAACTCTTCACCGCTGCATTGGAAGACGTTTTCAAGCTACTGGACTGGAAAGGATACGGTATTAACATCAATGGCGAGTACATCACTCACCTTCGATTTGCCGACGATATAGTCCTTATGGCAGAATCGCTGGAGGACCTTAGCACTATGCTCAATGACCTCAATAGCGCCTCCCAACGGATAGGTCTTAAGATGAACATGGACAAAACAAAGATCATGTTTAATGTCCATGTCACACCTATGCCGGTAGTTGTTGGGAGCACTAAGCTCGAAGTTGTTGACGAGTACCAACTTCGACCGAGAGGTCAATCGACGGATTCAACTCCGCTGGGCAGCGTTCGGGAAATTACAACGCATCTTCTCGTCAGGTATACCTCAAAACCTGAAAACTAAGTTGTACAACCAGTGCGTGTTGCCAGTGATGACATATGGAACTGAGACGTGGTCCTTCACTGCTGGCCGTATGAGGACGCTCAAAGTCGCTCAGCGAGCTATGGAGAGGGCTATGCTCGGAGTTTCACTGCGTGATAAACTTAGAAATGAGGATATCCGCAGTAGAACCAGAGTGACCGACATAGCCCAACGGATTAGTAAGCTGAAGTGGCAATGGGCCGGCCATATAGCTCGAAGAACCGACAACCGTTGGGGAAAAAAGGTTCTCGAGTGGCAGCCTCGTACCGGTAGACGAAGTGTAGGGTGACCCCCCACTAGATGGAGTGACGACCTGGTAAGACATGCAGGAAGTTGATGGATGCAGGTGGCTCAGGACCGTGCTTTGTGGCATAAAGTGCTCGAAACGTTGGGAATAAAAAAAATAATATATGCGATAAAATCCGTAAAACTATTATTATTTAAATGCGTGGTGTTCGCGTAAATATAAGAACTTATAATTGTCAAAGTTCTATTTATACCCAAGGCCGGTAGAAAGGACTACGCTTTACCAAAGTACTTTAAACCTATAAGCCTATCTTTCTTTCTCCTTAAGACATTGGAAAATGTCATAGATAGATATATAAGGGGTGTAGCTCTAGCTACGAGGCTCATACGTTACAACCAGCATGCTTACCGCAGAGGCAAATCTACGGAAACAGCCCTGATTAGTGTCATTGACAGGGTCGAAATAGCACTGGAGGATGAAGAAATAGCTCTTTGTGCCTTTCTAGATATTGAGGGCGCCTTCGACAGTAGCCCCACATCACTGCTGATTGGGGCCTTCGATTGAGGTACCAACTACAAGAGGCGGCCCATAAGGAGGTGTTTTGTCACCCCTTCTTTGGACTCTTGCGGTTGACGAACAATTGTACAAGATGGCAGACTTACGCATTAACATACCGACTTATGCTGATGACCTTGTGATCATTGCAAGGGGCTTTTGCCAAAGTACTTTATCGTCAATCATGCACGGATCTTATGCATGATCTCAGATATCATGCGTCCACTATACACTTTTCGTAAAAAGTATATAGTGCCTCCGGAGAAGACTGGCTGAATGGACAGGTTATCTGTGAGTCGGTAGCCTTGTATGGTATACCGATGGATTGAAAATGGGCCTTGACGTAGGCCTTGGAATTTACGGGGAACACCCCAAATTCAAACTTATTATGAATTTGGGTAGATTCACCACTATCTTCCAGGCAGAAATTTTCGCCATACTTCAGTATGCGGAAATCAATATGCAAAAACACAACTTCAACCATATAATTTATATAAACTGTGATAGTTAAGCAGCACTGCTAGCGCTGAGGTCAAACTTAGTGAACTCGAATCTAGGTAGTTGGAGACTGCGTGAAATATTTAAACGCCCTGGGATATAATAACAGGGTCGTCTTAAAATGGGTTCCGGATCACGCGGGTATTGTAGGTAATAAATGTGCAGACAAACTTGCACGGGAGGGCTAAAAGAGTACACGATTTGGACTTGAGTCATTTTGTCGAATCTCAAGAAGCCTAGCCCGATTGACCCTTGAAACACTTTATCACAATAAACTTAAGATCTGGTCTGAGAGACCAGGCTTTAAACATTCTACAACCTTAATCCGGGCTTTTGATCGTAAATTCGCTTCAGAAACCCTGGGATTAAGTAATAATAAATTGCGCATTCTGGCAAGAGCCCTAACTGGACATTGTTGTCTTAAAAAGCAGATGTCCATTCATCAATTGCGGACCCTTAATCCGCAAACGTAACACTCATCTGGGAAACTATGTACTCCACCCAGAAGAAGTGAAATTGCTCACGGCTAAGCAACTCCTTCTATTCATTGAAGACATAGGGCTTAGCAATGAACTATAGCCATAGCAGCGATCACAATAGATATTTTAGAGCGCAGTGGTTTCCTTATCTAGACCTGCATAGCTGCTCGCACATAAAAAAAAACTTTTAACAAAATACAGATCCACTTTGACTCACTGCAGATCGTTTGTTTACAGCGGCTCGTGATGAAAAATATTGATCGCTGTAGAAATACAAAATATTCCAAAAACCGAATTTGATACATACTTGTCCAATTTTTATTACAATATTATTACAGATTAGAGGTTAAATTCTTAATAAAAATGCACTCAAAGCAAAACTTGTAATATAAATCTTTTATAACACTTTTACAATATTAATCAGCAATTAATGATTTAAGGTAATATCTAATTCCTAGCACAACCACTCTCTCCGACCGTTCGAGCCAAAGTGACCCTGCCACCTGCTACGGCGACCGGCTTTCTGGGCTCAAAACCCCACCACCGCGGTGACGCAATCATTGGCCACGCCCCCTTTCTAGTCATCATCGCGTAACACGGCCTCTCCTGACGGGCGGTCGTCCTCGTCCGCAACCTTGATGTGTTCGGGATTTGATCTCGCTTCATCCTTCTCCGAATTACCATGTAACGAGTCACCAGACTCCACTAAAAGTTGGAAATAAATTGAACACATTAGAATTTATCATTACGGTTCATAATAAGCATACTCCTTACAAAGCAAAGGTTCATACTTCATGATATTACATTCGTTTCTCTTACAAAACCGTTCAAACCATTCATCACATTCATGCATATCGATCTCTGGAGGCCTCCCATGCAACAGTTGCCTATGCTACGGTAGTGACTAGTATACCGTGACAGCACCCCTTTTGGGCCATCTGTCCTGCCGTGGTAGAGAATTACACTCGATACCAACGTGAAAATGAAAAACTCCGAATGAGTAGTTCATCTGCCGTGACAGAGAAAACATCTCAATGTCAGCGTGAATATGGAAGAGATTCTTTCAGAACCCTCCATCTGCCGTGGTAGAGAATCACACTCTATACCAACGTGAATATGTATAAGCGCACCAGCTTATGCATACAGCAAAACATAAGCAAAACAACTACATGACCGTAAGCGTAATAACATTGGTAACTTACAAGCAAAAAACGCAGCACAAGTCTCGGGAGTCCACTCCCCTGCCCACGGCACCAAGTTTTCAGCTGCAGCTTCAGTACGCTTCCCGTACGAGCCAGCCAACAGCTCCAATTTGTACCGATGATGTGGAAGTCGTTCCAATACCTTGTAAGGTCCCCGCATACAGGAATCTAATTTTCCCGCCGACTGTGAAGCCTTAATCACAAACACATTGTCGTTTACTCCAAACTCGTTAGGTGATCTACGGTCTTTATTCACGTGATCGTCTTGTTTTTGCTGGTTGATTGACAATAGTGACGACACTCGTTATCTCCGCAGCGCCATAAGCGCTTGGCGGTTTGGAGTAGCAATATCTACCGCAACGTCTCGGACAAGAGCACGTATAACGGGGGTGGAAGAGTCGCTTCCAATAAGCAATTGAAGGGGAGACATATTAGTCGTACTGTGTTTTGTACTATTTAAAATAAGTTGGGTTTTCCACAGTACATCAGACCAACTTTGGCCTCTATGGTTGACTTCGATACGAAGAAGGTTTAGTAGATTTCGGCAATAACGCTCAGCCTGTCCATTCTCATGGTGCATATTTGGCGTAATGTAGTGAATGTCGCTACCGAATGAGTTTACCATATCTTGAAAAGCGGTGCTCTCAAACTTTTGTCCTCGATCCGTGACCAGGAGTCTTGGATACCCAAACATCGAAACCGCATCAGTAAAGGCTCTTTTCTATTCGTCAGTGTCCTGACGATGGAGGGAATACAGAAGGCAGTATTTCGTAAATGCATCAATAATGATCAATACGTACTTCTTAGTTAAACGCGCGATATAAGCTGTTCGCTGGGCATAATTTGGAATATATCTTCTGAAATAGCCCGCAAGGCCAAGGCACTGTCGAATTTGTTTGACGCTTCGAGGCTTTGGGAAATCGATCAGAGCCTGGACCTTACGCATGCTCGGCCTAACCTGACCATTACTGATAAGCCTCCCAAGATACTCTATATCACTGCTAAGAAAGCTACATTTCTTGAAATTGATAGAGAAACCTGACGAAGTAAGGGTTTCTAGGACTCGTCGTAGAAGGGCTAATCCTTCAGGTACAGTATCAGATAGCAAAAGAACGTCATCTATGTACACAAGGACCGTTCCTGATTCGATGAAAGATTTTTGTCGGTTTTTGAAATGATCTTTTGATATAATACTGGAGCATTAGAAAGGCCATAAGGGATCTTAACGTATTCGAAGTGACCCTCTGGGGTCACGAAAGTGGTTTTGGCGATTGACCCCGCTTCCATAGGCACCTGATGGATGCCAGTCACCATATCTAAACTCGTAAAGAATCTACTTGATCCTAACCTATCTATATGATCCTCTATGAGTGGCAAAGGAAACTTATCCTTTACATTACGTGAATTCAAGACCCTATAATTTACGCACATTCGATCTCTGCCGTCTTTCTTTTTAACCAAAATTACGGGGCTTGCGTATGGCGATTCGGATTCACGTATAATGCCTTTAGCCATTAAGTCTTTAACTATACTTCGAACGCGAAGCTTCTCATCATACGATAATTTGTACGGCCTATAGCATACTGGTTCATTGTTGGAAACTTCTATTTTCATACTACCTGTCGTGACTGTGGTCGAAGCCGTGCCGGTTATAAAGAACCTTGAAAAATTATTTATGATCAACAAAAGCTGTTCTTTCTCTTCACCTATGAGAGGTGTGTTCACGTTATTAATACCGAAAGCATGGTTTACTGGTATAGGTATGCCTGTACGGGTCAGAATTTGAACATCATTCTGTCGGATATATGTGATGCCCTCACGATTCAAAATATCGGTGCCTATAATGACCGGAGTACTGATGCAATTGTGGGGTACCACATAAAAATCGGCTTCGATAGATATGTGCGGTAGCTGTACAATTAATGTCACAAACGATGTACATTCAATTAGCTGACTTCCTATGCCACGCAAGGCGCGATATGTTGGTTTTCGGTTAGCCTTAAAGTGTTTTAACAAGGAACTCGATACGAGTGATATACAGGAACCACTGTCTACTAATAAATCAATCGGTATGACTTCGATTACCGCGCTTGTAACATCAATTGTCGATTTCGAAACGTTACTGTCTAATTTACTACAAAAATTAACATTGTGCGGGTTGAGTTTTGTCGACTCTGAACGTTGTTTGATAAAACAGTTACTAATTTCATGACCATTCTTTTAGCAAAATGAGCATGTTACAGAATTTTGGGACTGCGTGTTAGATGGTGACGACCCCAAACTAATACCTAGTCGCGTTCTTTTAGCACTCATACAGTCCGTACGTTTATGCCCAAACCACACAAGTGACATTTTAAATCGCCAACTCCCTTTTTATTTTCATTTCGTCGGGTAATGGTCGATCCAAGACTAGAGCGCGATCCACGAGATATATCGCGGGTAGACGGAAAATCATTTTTTGGTTTTACGTACATCGACAAAAATTGCACTAAATCGTTGGGTTGTAGCTTTGCATTAGTAGCTGCAGCTTTAATGTGATCGGACCTGTGATGCCTCTCAATACTATAGCAACAATCAGTTCGTCAGATAGTCCCTTAACCAAACCCAACCTTAACAATGAACGTCTAGCGTATTCGGCGTAAGTGGCGTAACTTTTAGAATCTTTGGTCATCACTTCGTAGAGAATAGATGCAATACCGACGGTTCGCGGGCACAACATTTTAAATTCTCGTTTGAAATTCGTTCTTGAACGATCGGTGCTAGACCACTCGTTAAGCCACACACGTGCTTGAGAGACGCCACGGCATCCTCACCTTCCGCCTGACGCAGGTCCTCACCGGACACGGTGTGTTCGGGAGGTTTCTGCACCGAATCGGGCGGGAGGAAACGCCCGGGTGCTCCCACTGCGAAGATGGACCGGAGGACACGGTGGAACACACTGTGGAGGTGTGCCCTGCTTGGGCGGAGCAGTGTCCTCGTAGCGGCGATAGGCGGCGGCGACCTCTCGCGTCCGGCCCTGGTCGAAGCCATGGTCCGGAGCGAAACGGAATGGGATGCCGTCACCACCTTCTGCGAAGCAGTGATGCTAGCGAAGGAGGTGGTGGAGCGGGAGAAGGAGAGAGCAGCAGCTTTCCTCCCCGGCCGTCGCGGGAGACGCCCCGGGCGTCGGGGGCTACGTCATGGCCCCCGGCCACCGTAGGCGCGGGCCTGTGGTCGGCGAGCAATGGGTAGCTCGCCGTCCTTCCGTCTAACGACGACAGGCCGTGTCGACGGCGCGTTTTGTTCCACGCGCGCCTCAAAGAGCTGTCAGCAGCGTGAAGGGGCCCGCAAGGGCCGACGCCTGCCGGGACTGCGGGCTGTTCGAAAGAGATACCGCGGCTCCGGAACGTAAGGGCACTGAAGGAACACGGATGGTTTTTAGTCAGTAAAAGTCTGACACTCCCTTACGCTCCATCCAGAGCGAAAGGCGTCATTAGATGATTTTCCATCCGCAAAAAAAAAAGCCACACACGTGCTTCTCCCTTTAAAAAATTACCGATTCGCGATAGACACTCGTTATCGTCCCATCCGTTACTTTCTTTAGCCCTATCGACCTCTTCGCACCAAACGTCGATATTGTGAAGATGAGGGTCAAAGTTAGAAATATAATAATTATTAGACCTTACTTTAACTAGGGAAGCGATGGCCTCCACGATTCTGCCAGTTGCGTCCCCGCCGGTGGCAATGCTCTCCTGTGATAACAAAACAGGTGAGCGGCCTGCCGTCGAATTGCCGTCATGTACGTCGTCGGTGGCTGCGAGCGAATTAAGTTGACGACAACGACTTTATTTAAAAAAAAATATTTATACAAAATTACAGAGTGACAGCTTATAATTACTTCCAAAACTAATCCGTCTTACAGTTAACTTAGCCTAGTATTTATATTAAAATATCTCTAACTAAGCAACCCGTGCTATGACGCACGGCCTAATTCTTGTGAGTGCTTGTGAAGCAGATATTAGAGGGGTCATCACACTTAACCTCTCCTTCCCCAAGAGAAAAATTATCCGAAGGAGATGAAGTTGACTTCGGAGAATTTTGTCTCTGACTTAATCTATGAAATTTCCATTTAAATACAATAACAATTATAATTAGTAGTGCCACAACATAAAGACTTAAAGTCCATATACTTATTTTATTCGTCACTAGGGTTTCCACCACCATTTTACTATTACTATTTCTAACACTATTCATAATTTATTTTACGTCACTGAAATCTACGTTTGTTAAGTCCAACTTCTTTACTTCTTTCGTCACGTCGTACTGCACCTCCGGAATCTTCACAAGTGGTGTCTGTAGACTGGCTTCCGACATGTTGCTCGATAGGCCAATGGTTATTTTTCCCATTTGTATGCTGCAACCTATGCTCGGCGTCAAAATGTATGTTCCTTGTAGGTTAAATCTGTGGGTATCATATTTGCACTGCTCCGTCAGTATAACATCGTCTTCTGAATAGAATATCCAGTTGTCAAAAGTTATTTTCTGCATTTTCAGCTTCTCTATTTTTATTTGATGTTGATGGCAATTACTGAAGTTATTTTTAATTAGCATTATTTCCTCGATACACGTTTCTTCATCAGCTGGTGCCATATTTTCCTCCGAATATAAGTGTTTGTTTGGTTCTATTTGGGTACACGGGCTTACTACGTTTCTGTATTTCAAACCATTCACTAATAGGTAGGGGTATTTAGGAATTATGGTATAGGTGTTGGTCAATTTCTTTATAGGGATAGGAATAATCTAGTAATAGTTATACGTTTCTTATTGTATTAATGATATTTCTAAGATAAAAACTGATTTGTCTTTATCTATACTTATAATATTTTAGGATAAACTAAAATTTGGCGTGGTTTAGTATCTATAGCTTTTTTCAGGATAGGAATCCCTTCATGTTCCCTGTTTGATACTGAGTTAGCTGTGACACCATCGTCTGATAATTCCATCAGTTCCATCGGTGGTTCGACTTCGGTATCAGAAACAACTATAGATTTCTCGCTTTCCGTGTCGAAAATTGACATAACTGACGGTGTTTTAGGTTTCTTTTCTCTTATTGTTGAGGATGTTATAAAAAAAATTCCTATTTGTTCATATTCTCTTTCGACCGAATGAGAATTAAAATCATATTGGTTTGCGTATTAGGTTGAATTCTATTTTCGGCATCGGTATAATTTACGCGTCTTGAACTAACTGTCCTCATTGTGACGTCAGTATTAGAGTTCGACGGCACTTGTGACGCTCGGTATTGCCCATTGTTTCGCGAAAAATGCTGACGGTGTTGCGCCGATGACGGTCGTACTGGTGACCCAGTTTCAAAATTCGCATTAAAGTTATTTCTGTTGTTCATTGTATGATTACTTACGAAGTGGGGAGAAATATTATTTGAATTAAATGAATTATTTTGGTTATTCGATGAATGGCCGTTCGTTTGATATTAAAAACTTGGGCCTTTACATTTATTATTGTGATTAAAATTGGGATGATTTTGGAAAGGGCTTGGTCTAAAATTTTGATTAGACCTTGGGTTCCTATTTTCGTAAACTGTTTGGAAGTTCTGTTCCTCTAATACAATTTTTAATGCGTCTTCTAAGGTGGTAACATTACGTAGTCGTACTAGTCTCACTAAGTAAGCAGGTAAATTGTATAAAAAAAACGTTTAATGCTGTGTTATCGTATATCGTTTGTTTAGCTTGCCGTAAGTCTCGATTATTAATGGTTTCGTTAATTTTTGAAAATAAAATGCTTTTTAAATGTTGCACCCGGTGACAAAATTCTTGATAACTTTCGTTTCTATGTTTTCTAAGACTCTCTAGCTCCATAGCTAAGCATTCTTCAGACCTTGGGTCGCCAAAGTGTTGGTTTAACAGCGACTTGAGGTCTGCCCAAGAGTCTATCTGCTCCCTTTCTCCCACTAAACTAGCAGCTTCCCCTGACAAGCGACTGGTAATAACGTGAAATAAATATTCATTTTGTAAGTTACCCCCTTGGAATGTTTGTAAAATATATTCGCATTTTTTTATGAATAGAGGTAATAACCTAGCATCTCGATCAAAAATTGGGATAATTTTCGTCATTTCTACGGGAATTCTTTCAATGTTTTCCATATTAAAATAAAATAAATATCAAAGTTTTTAAATACCAAGAATAAAATTGATTTAGCTAAGATCTACTAACAAAATTTTGATTGTTTAGTAGAAGAGTATTGTTATGGCGTTTTCTAATCCAAGACAATACCTACGTATAACTAATACAAGAGGAAACAAAGGGAAGGTTACGGGAAGTGAAAAGTTTTACTCAGAGTCTCGCAGATCTGCCCATGCCCCTCTGGGATATTGCTAGTTCTGGAGTCTCAGCTGTTTCTGCTGAAGTCGCGAAGTCCTTAATTTATTTATTTGTTCGGTGATATTCGTCCAAGCGTTGAAACGCACGTTGTCAGGATACTGGTACTGGATCACGATGATAACCGACGACACAGACTCTTCCTAGACAACTACGAATATCCTACCGGCTGCGCTAAGTAAGTTGACGACAACGACTTTATTTAAAAAAAATTATTTATACAAAATTACAGAGTGACAGCTTATAATTACTTCCAAAACTAATCCGTCTTACAGTTAACTTAGCCTAGTATTTATATTAAAATATCTCTTACTAAGCAACCCGTGCTATGACGCACGGCCTAATTCTTGTGAGTGCTTGTGAAGCAGATATTAGAGGGGTCATCACACTTAACCAGCGCGCTGGTGAGCGCGGGCAGCACTGAACGCGGTGCCGACCCCGAAGATGTTGATGCGGCCTGTAAAAGTGGCTCGGACGGCGGCGACGGTAAAGTAAAACGTTCCTCGAGCGTATTCAATCAAGCAAGGATAGCATCCAGCACATCCTTATTCGACTCACGCTTGCGTTTACGAGAACGTGATCGTTGCTCAGACATTTTGAAATTTATGAACCGAAAACTAAACAAAAAGAAAAGTACGAAATCGTTAAAATCTAATTACAACACTAATCTTTTAACTTTAATTTTAGTCAGGTATTCCGAAAGCGGTTAGGCAACCAAGCACTATCCCACTTCTGATATTACAGATTAGAGGTTAAATTCTTAATAAAAATGCACTCAAAGTAAAACTTGTAATATAAATCTTTTATAACACTTTTACAATATTAATCAGCAATTAATGATTTAAGGTAACATCTAATTCCTAGCACAACCACTCTCTCCGACCGTTCGAGCGTATATACTATATAGTCAGTAATCTATGGTTCGAGCCAAAGTGACCCTGCCACCTGCTACGGCGACCGGCTTTCTAGGCTCAAAACCCCACCACCGCGGTGACGCAATCATTAGCCACGCCCCCTTTCTAGTCATCATCGCGTAACAATATAGGTAATATTGTTTCGCTAAAAGTACGTAGGATTTATATATAAATATACTTATACGTCTTGAACTTTATGGAGTGACCTGAGTGCATGCTAAATTAAAATACTGGTTAGATATAACTGGATGAAAAACTTTTTGAAAACGAAATAAAGTTAATCAGAAAAAGAAATTATTAACGAGTCAGGTAAAAAAGACTAGTCTTTACGATAATGCTTCCTTATTTTTTAAAAACGATACCCCCTTCTTCAAACATTGAACAGTGCGTATCTCTCTTAACTCTGCAAAATGAGGAATTCCAAAAGAAAATTGAGAAACTGGAAGCTCAAGCAAAAAAGGATCGCGAGTACATAAATATACTTGAAGACAAAATTGAAGATCTCCAAAGGACGTCACGCAAAGCTAGTCTAGAGCTAAAGAATGTTCCACGTAAACGCTCTGAGACCAGGGATGATTTAATATATATGATAACTTCCCTATCGAAAAATATCAGCCTTGATTTGTGTGCGCGGGATATTAAGAATATTTTCAGAATTAGACCACGTAATGACAGGGAGAAAAATTCCCCCATAATACTGGAACTAGGATCCACGATCTTGAAATCTGAAATATTAAAAAGTCTAAGGAGTTCTACAATAAAAATGCAGATTACAAGCAAAACCTCTAGGCATTACTACGAGCGAGGACACGCCTGTTTATGTATCAGAGCAGCTCACCGCTAAGGGTGCCCTACTATTCTTCCTGTCTCGAGATCTCGCCAAATCCAATGGGTATAGATACTGCTGGACTGCGTTTGGAAAAGTTTTTGTGAGAAAAGATGATACATCTAAGATTATATGCATCCAGAGCGAGGCACAGGTGCACCAACTTCTTCAACAAAAATGACTATATTCAAACGATCCAGTGGTGACTTCTCTCTGCTTTATTCAATATGCATATTATTATATTGTTCTTTGTATGTTAACCGTTGTAAACTGTTCATCTCCTGTTAGCGCAACTTTCATTTGCACACATATACCTCTGGTCTCAAAAACTGTAAAAATACAACAACCAAACACACCTATATACAATACCACACGCTCACACCTCATAAACACGTTATTTACACATTTACAAAAAACTACACCCACAGTACAAACACATAACATACTACAACAACCATTCACTCTTACATGCTACAATGTTAACAACCTACTCATATTGATGAAATCTACCTATTCTCGTGCCTACTTGCAAGTGTTATTAACAAACTTTTCTTCACTCACTCTATTTATTAACTTACTCGGTACTTACTCTTTTTTAAATGCTCACTAACCAGGAACTAGACTGCATGCAAATAACACACTCGATAAAATGTAATAAAGAAGATTTAACTTACCATGGGTTGGGTTCCTTCCGTAATAATCTATTAGAACGAAAGAAGAAAAGTATAAGAACCTCGACGACCTTTTGGTTACCCTATCAGTGTTGAACTTTGAAATTGACGTTCTAATACTTACTGAATGCAGATCAGACTTTAACAAACCAATACCATTTTTAAATAATTACACCTCCTACCAATCAAGTAAACTTTTAAATCAGAATGATGGGGTAGTAACTTATATCAAAAACAATCACCGAGCTAAGGTTATTGACCTTCACCTCTCTGACGCTACTGGGCTACAAATAGAGATTGATAAATATGTCTTGCTGGGTATATACCGCTCCCCCTCTTTTCTCAACGCCGATAGTTTTACTAGTTCTCTCGACTTACACCTGGAAACTATTAGTCATCATAAAAATGTGTCTGTCATAGGTGACATAAATATTAACCTGCTTCCCGTAGCTACAGAGAAGCCTCAGTATCGCCGTAATAGACTCAGCTACTTAGAAGTATTATCCCTGCATGGCCTATTGCCTGGTCACACTTTACCTACGAGAAAGAGACTGCCTGCCTTGACCACGTAATGATAAAACTTGAAGTCAACCTCATTGCAGCTTTTATTGCCGTTCTTAACACGACGGTCACAGATCACAATCTTGTGTTGCTTCAGTTATCTAAAACATCGACCCAAAAAGCCCCCATTAAGTCGAAGTTAATTACAGATTTTGATGGGACATATAATACCCTCATATCGACGAGTGTTCTACTTTCAGAAATGCCAAATAGCCCTGAAGAATTTGCCAACCACTTTATTAATATACTTTATCCAGCTATCCAACAAAACTCTAAATTAACCCACTCTTCTAACAGTAAAAGGATATTAAAACCCTGGATAACTCCCGGAACTCTGAGGTGTATAAGGCTAAGAAATAAATTGCAACAAAAGGTAGAAAATGACCCCCACAATATAATCTTAAAAATAACTTACAAAAGTTTTCGAAATTTCTGTTCCAACCTTATTAAAAAACTTAAACGACAGCATCATGGAGAACTTATTAAAAAATCTGCCAATCACCCCCGTAAGTTCTGGAAAACAGTTAATGAGATCACTCGGTACAAACCACCTAAGTCAAATAATGTAGCCCTAATTAACTTAAAACCGCTACCACTAGATTCATTGAACTATCTCAACAACTACTTTGCCTTTATAGGTGCTAGCTTAGCTGAAACAATTGCAACAAATTCAGGAACTAGAAGTAGTGTATTAGTAGCCCCTACCACTAATTATACACAAACCTCGTCCTTCGTCCTGCTAAACACTGACGACAAAGAAGTTGAGCGCATCTTGATGAGTCTAAACTCAGGGAGCTCACCTGGATGGGATGGTATCAGCACTGGTTTTTTAAAGCATGCTAGAGCGTTTGTTGTACCGTATATACGTAACCTTGCAAACCTTTGCTTTAGTACTGGTGTCTTTCCCAGTGCCTTAAAGAGGTCTATAGTAACCCCTGTGCATAAGAGCGAGAACAGAGAGGATGTAAACAATTATAGACCTATCTCTGTCCTCACATCCATCTCCAAAATAATTGAAAAGTTGCTCAACAATAGATTGGTTGATTACCTAAATAAATTTAAACTACTATCCAATTCTCAGTATGGTTTCAGAAAGGGTCTTTCAACTCAAGATGCTATTCTTGATCTCACTTCAACTATAGTTGGTGAAGTGGACAATGGCAGCAAATGTCTTACAGTCTTTTTGGACTTGAAAAAGGCTTTCGACACCATCTCTGTGCCTATTCTTATATACAGGCTAGAATGCTTAGGTATTAGGGATACTCCACTCATGCTTTTTAAAAGTTACCTACAGGAAAGAACTCAGGAAGTAAAAATAAATGACTTATACAGTGAGAAAGCTACTACTAGTTTTGGAGTCCTACAGGGTAGTGTCCTGGGTCCGACTCTCTTTTTAATATACATAAATGATCTATGTAATCTAAGGAATGTCTGGTGCAGGATATACTCCTACGCGGATGACACTGCGCTTGTTTTTACTGGTAGCACCTGGAATAATGTCCAAGAAAGTACTGAGAGGGGTTAACGTATATAACTGGCTTAGAGACAACCTTCTTACCTTGAACACTCAGAAAACTAACTACATCTGCTTCACTCCTACTAATAAATCCCAACCTAACCATAACTTTGCCATTAAAATTCACACTTGCACTAACCCCGGTAACCTGATTTGCGACTGTCCTATTATTGAAAAAGTTAGTCAAACTAAATACCTAGGTATAATGCTGGACCAACGACTTAGCTGGCACTCACATTTGGAGCTTTTAACAAACCGCACTAGGAAACTCATATGGGTATTCAAATCACTACGGCAGGTCATGTGTAACAAACTTAAAAACCGAATCTACGTGGCCCTGGCCCAATCGGTGCTCACCTACTGTATCTCGATTTGGGGAGGAGCAGACAAAACTCACTTCCTTGCACTCGAAAGAGCTCAGAGATCACTTATCAACGTCATCTACTCCAAACCTTATCGTTTTCCCACTGATAAACTATATAGAATGAGTGGCCTACTCACAGTCCGAAAACTCTATATTCTGAATCTCATCTTAACGTGCCACAAATCTCTACTTTATGTCGACCTGAGTCATAAAAGAAAGAAGGATGTCGTTGCACCCATCACTGCCGCACGTACTGCGTTCGCTAGAAGACAATATAGTAGGCAGTCTGCTTATATATACAACAAAGTAAACAGTATACTTAAAATATACCCCATGTTATCTTACACTTGCAGGAAAACTGTAAAAGAATGGTTGGATTCACTTAGCTATGAAGATGTTGAAAATCTTTTCATAAGAATTTGTTAAAATGTTTGGTTCAATTAATGCTGGTTCCTGTATGCGGAATGTTCATACCGATCCCAAGGAACCTTATCCGTAGGGCATACATGTAACCAACACATGCACACATGCATACTCCCATACAGACACGAGCTCGTATACACACATACATAAACTCATTCACACACTACGTGCACATATACATGTACACACACACACACACGTACACACACACACACACACATGTACAGACGCACACAAACATATATACACACTCACGCACATTTTATATACTACCATACACGCTTACATGAAAATAGTTCATTGCCACTAGAGCCGCAATTTAAATTTAAATTTGAATTATATCAAAAATGTTATATTTCAATGTAAAAAAAAAATGTAAACCATACCATCCTAAACTAACCTTTTAGATATAATATACCTACCTAGTTTATCTTATTTAGCCAACCGTAAGGGAAGTAGCGAGTTATTCCCAACACAAGTGTCTCTGACTACTTAAAGGGAAGACACGACAAATATTTGTAACAGGATTTTTGAAAATAAAGGAAATTTTTAAAAATTTTTAATTTAATTTTAATTTTTTAATTTAATTAATTAAATTAGAATAAGATTCGTTCATAAATGCTGGACACGCGAGAGTTAAAAATGGACGAATTTATTCCACTTTGACCTATATGTGGAAACCTAAAAATAAAATAAAAGAATAATAAGCAGATTTAAACATGAAAAATTTAGCCTAATTATAATAACTTATATATGATTCTACAAAAAATGTGTATAATAATATATTCGTCCTATACTTAAGTACCCACAGATATGTCGCATCTGAACGTATTAATTTCATAATCTATATTCCATGTCACGAGATGGCGTCTTAGGAATAATTTGTTTTATTATTAATCTATAATACTTTTTTATTGATTAAGTATCTTATTAACCAACGAAAAGTAATTCCTTGGTTTTTACTGACATTTCTTGAATTATTTGTACAATATCTAAGTACACACGACGGCATATTTTTATCAAGAGATTTTTTTTAAATCAACACAACACGTGATAACTCTACAAGCGCCTAGCGAGTGACTGATTACAGTGCTGTGTATGCACCGCAGTTGAGTGGAACAGAGTAACTGAATGCAGTGTCGCCTCTAGTACGTAGTACATAATAGCTCAATGGTAGAAATATATAGGGCTATATTAACTGCAGACTGTAGGATATTGCGAACTGAAATGAATTGTAGATAGTATAGAGAATAGGACTGACTTTGAGCCCCTCGGAAAGTCCTTTCCAAATATTTCTGGCCGGGGGGGGGGGGGGGGTACAGAGTTTTTAATATCTATTAAAATAGACCAAGAAGAGAAAAAGTTTGAAATAAAGTTTACTATTTTTACTGGTATACTCAGCTTCAGCATTTTTTACCTGAGTACGAGAAAGAGTACAATGTCGTACGCAAACGAAACATCAGACACAGACACAACAAGATACTCATGTTTGTTAAAACATCATTACTCTCCAGGAACCATTCTAACCGATTTTTCACCAGATGTTCTAGCATTTTTGTGATTGTCTTCACTGGCTTTACCCGGTTTAACCTTGTTGGAACCTGCGCCTTTAAAAGGTGCAGGCGGTGTAACGGCATGAAATACTGTCCCGCTCTGCTGAGCACGCCAAGCTTTTTAGAGGCCAATTAGCCTTCTCTTCCAAGTGACCACGAAACTGCACGTCACTCGATACGTCGACGCTGAGGATTCCGATACTGGCTGAGGAAACAAGGGAGCGCCTTGAAATTGAGGAGATACGACAAAGGGTTTCTTTTTAGCGGTTAACGCGCAAACTTGTATCTTCTGAGGGCTAAACTGGACTAGATTTAGTCGCCCCCAATCCGAGACTCTGTTCAGCAAAGACTCGACTTCAGACACAAG
Source organism: Parnassius smintheus behrii (assembly GCA_036936625.1). Classification (NCBI taxonomy): domain Eukaryota; kingdom Metazoa; phylum Arthropoda; class Insecta; order Lepidoptera; family Papilionidae; genus Parnassius; species Parnassius smintheus. The sequence continues at coordinate 10,411,976 of JAUPFT010000013.1, forward strand.
TTTCTCCCGGTAGTCGGAGACGTTTTCCCGAGAAATATTGGCACGGCCGGTGTATAGAGCATCACCAGTGCTGTCATCTGCACAGCAATGAATGTTACGGGTTTGCAACATATCATTGATATGCAGAAGAAACAGCGTTGGCGATAACACGCAGCCTTGTGGAACACCAGCATTTAATAGGCTTGTAATCGGAGCTTGCACCATCTACAACGGCCTTGATGCTCCGATCTGCAAGAAAGCTGGTGATACAATTGCACAATTTCTCGGGAAGCCCATAGAAAGGGAGCTTCGAAAGAAGCGCTTTGTGCCAAACCCAATCGAAGGCCTTCACAATGTCCAAACTAACGGCCAATGCCTCCCACTTGGGCTCTACTGCCTCCGCCCATTTATGAGTTAGGTAGACCAGAAGATCACCAGCCGATCGACCACGGCGAAAACCGTATTAGTGATCACTAATAAGCTGGTGATCTTCAAGGCACCTCATGAGCCGGCAATTTACAATGGACTCTATTGTTTTGGAGAGCGAGGAGGTGATGGCGATAAGCCGGTAGTTGGACGGGTCTGAGCAGTCACCGTTTTTAGGAATCGGGTGGACGAAAGCCGTCTTCCATGATTTTGGGACTACGCCTAGAAAATAGGAGTACCGGAAGAGACGCGTTAAAACCAGTGCCAACACTGGAGCACACGTCCTCAGCACAATTAGGGGGATTCCGTCAGGTCCACTCGACTTGTGGATGTCCAGGGAGAGGAGTGCTTTGCGAACCGAGCGCTGTGTGAACTGCACTTCCGGCATGGAGCACTCACACCGCGGGATGGTCGGCGGCGTACTACCCCCGTCATCGAGAGTCTAGTTGGACGCAAAGAAAGAGACAACGCTCAATGCAGATCGGCTTTCTCCTTTGCGGTATGGGCCAGTGAGTCGTTCTCCCTGTGCAGAGATGGAAAAGATGGCTGACAGAAATTCCCCTGGACAGTCTTGGCGAGAGACCAGAATGCACGGGTTTCAGAAGGAAGTCGAACTAGTTTCTCGCCAATTCTGCCTATGTGCTCTTACTTTGTCTTTTATTGTGGGGCAATTCAGTAGATATAATAAAAGTATTTAGAGTACAAAAAAAATGTGTGCGTGCAATCTATGGAGCAGGGTATACGGATAGCCGTAAGCCCTTGTTTAAAAAGTACAATATCTTAACATTAACATGCTTGTACATTAAAGAAATATGCATATTTGTAAAACAGCATCCTGAACACTTTGAAAGGCAAATAGATGTAACTGAACGAAATGTACGTATAGCTCCCAGAAATAAACATAAATTATACTTACCTCAATGCAGGCTGAAATTGTATGAAAGGAACTCTTACGTAAATGCTATAAAGATGTATAACAAAATACCCAACGATTTTAAAGAGTTACCTTTAACCACGTTTAAAAAAAAGTTAATACAATGGTTAAAAGAAAAATGTTTTTACGATCTAAACGAATTTATGTCTTTTAGTGGAAAATAATTCCGAAGTCAGTAATATTGATATATATCTAATAATTAATTAATTACAAACAAAATGAAAGTATGGACATTAACACTTAAGAACAACCATTAAACAATGTGACATTTTAATTGAATTCCCACTTGTAAATTTTTTTTGCATGTATACTAATTAAATATTTGCACACCATATAAAATGGTAGAATGTAAATGGGCCATTATTCATAATTTAAGATCATACTTTATTGTACACATACATTCTGGCAAATAAATGAATTTGAATTTGCTTTGGCAATAACTCTTTAGAAGGACCTGGAGGCGGAATTATATTTCTTTTTTAGAGCGCTGGTGCTTACATCCCGGGACGTTGATGCATGAGCCCAGGCTTAGTAGCACTCCTGCTTATAGCATGATGCTATTTTACAGGAGCGACCAAACCATGGCTGAGATTTGCCTCCGATGGGCACCACAGAGGAGGGAATAAAAAGTTCCATACCCTGAAGTACCACATCGGCGACAGAATCATCAACAACGTTGGGATCGTCCGGTGAAGAGCAAAGCCGCCCCCAAGGGTAGGATGCAAAGAAATACCGCATCCTATCTCAATCGACTGACCTGTAGTGCAAAACACGGCGGCAGCCTGCAGAATGCAACTGCGATTTCAGCGTGAGTGGCACCACACTCTGGACAAGACAATGGTCCGGGGAGCCTAAAATGGCGTCGACGGAAATCTGATATCCGTCCGGGTGAGAGGTCAGCAGAAGGTCCAACAGAGAAGGTGTTTCTCATTTATAATATTATTAATTTATTTATTATATACTTTATTGCACTATAAAAAGTGTTATAATAAAATATGAAAAGTCATCTTCGAAAAATTTTAAAACTTTTAGAGCAAGTGTCCGTGCTTGGCTATGTATTGTCTTTCCTCCCATTTTTTTTTAAATAAAAAAGGCGGAGTAACTTCTAAGCGTCACAAGAAAACGGCACAACACAACGTCCAAACTTAACAATAAAACAACGCAATTTAACGTGGTGGCGCCGGTAATGGACATGGCACCAATAATGGACGAAAAAAACTTATCAACCTTATAATAAGGGTAGAAATGGTTTTCTAGAAATGGCAGCACTTTAGACATAGACAGCCAACATCCCTCTGTCATATTGACAGAGAAAATTAATTTCGGCCATTTTGTTTCAAAATGGCGAGTTGAAGAAATTGTGCTCTGGAGTTTTTCAAATTTTATCCGGATTTCTTAAAGGAATCGTTAAGCAGGTTAGTCATTGTTTTTGTTCACAATGTCCTTTTTTAGATAGATATATGGACACGCTTTGATTTTATGTTTATCTTATAGTATTAGGCATATATTCGAGAAAGAGGTTATGTCACTCGATAATTTAAAAGTATTTTAGGGGGGGTGTCCATTACTGGATCCATTAATGGACATAAAACACATTTATGGACACGTGTCCATGGTTATTTAATTGTACTGAAGAGTAAATTATAAATAGTATTACCTCTTGAACATCGCCTGATATCATATGTCTTTAAAAAATAATAATCAAAGCACGTTTACCAATAATGGACACCATGTTATAATTGTATGGTTTTTTGCAATTCATAAGCGCGTGTTACCTTTATTTTTAGTTATATGTATACCTACAGATACATCTTCACACGACCTAGGACCACGCGCTCGTAGATTGTAAGAACTATCTAATTTGATTTCTTGTTTGGTTAGATGGCGCCTAAAAAAGATTATAAGCCTGAACAAATGGCTCACGCCATTGAGGCAGTGCGAAAGGAAGGACAATCAGTATCTGCAGCAGCTAAGCGATTTGGAGTGCCGAGAATTACTCTCCACAATAAAATCTCCGGTAAGAGCCCCATGGTATGCACTATGGGGCCTAGTACAGTCTTGACAACAGTAGAAGAAGATTTGCTTGTGAAATGGGCAATAGCAAGTGCCGAAAGACGATTTCCTATCACTAGAGAACAACTTTTAGATAGCGTCCAGCGAATAGTTACGGTGCAACGTAAATCTACTCCTTTTACAGCAAACAGGCCAGGGAAGAAATGGTTTTCTTCTTTTATTAAAAGACATCCGATATTAGCAGAAAGAACGGCCGAAAACCTCAGTGCAGCACGCAATGAAGTGACAGAAGAGCAAATAAACAACTGGTTCAAAGAAGTGCATGAATATTTGGCCGAAAAGGGATTGCTTGAAGCTCTGAAAGAGCCAAGCCGAGTTTTTAATGCAGATGAGAGCGCCTTTTTTCTTGCGCCAAAACCTGGACGAGTGCTTGTTAAACGAGGGGAAAAGCATGTTTATGCGGCAAGTGGCGATGAAAAAGAAAATTTAACCGTCTTGTTGACTGCAAATGCTGCGGGTACACTAGCACCACCCATGATTGTTTTCGCCTATGATCGAGTCCCGGACAGAATTTCTAGCAGTGTGCCAGGAGAATGGGGCATAGGAAAGTCGGAGACCGGTTGGATGACTGGTGAGACCTTCTACGAGTTTGTGACTACAATTTTTAATCCTTGGCTGATTGTAAAAGGCATCCAGAAACCAATTTTGTTTTTTGTGGATGGTCATAGATCGCATCTTACACTTCATCTGTCCAAGTTCTGCTCTGAAAATGACATAGAAATTATAGCCTTGTACCCTAACTCGACCCACATTCTGCAGCCTATGGACATATCTCTTTTCAGACCGCTGAAAGTATATTATCGTAAAGCAGTTATCCAGTGGAAAATGGAAAATTCGGGAAACAAGTTGAAAAAGGAAAACTTTGCTCCCATCTTTCAAAAATCGTTAAAGAATATAACGAGGGACTGCATTAAAAATGGATTTAGGGGCGGTGGTCTGCATCCATATGGTCCACAATATATTGATATGTCAAAACTCACAAAGCGGAATACTGTTTCTGATCTAGCAAATGAAAACCAAAATGAAGAAAGAAGCCATTTTTTACAATTTTTAGAAACCGAAATTACAAAACATTTTGGTCAAGAAAAGTTAGACCTATTTAACAGTCTTTATTATGAAGGAAGAAATGTTCTCGAAAACATGGCATTAGATGAAGATTTGAATCTCTATATAGTGTGGGCACACAACAAGCAAATGTCAATTTCGCTAGAATCTAGTTCCGCACCTGCTGCATTAAATAGGGAATCTTCACCGACTTCAGATAACGTATTATATAATAACACGTGTATTATGCAAGAAAATGTTATGCCAACAGACTTCGATGACAACGGCAAAGTAAGCAGTGCACTTGATCTCATAGCACCGTCAACCAGTGCACTAGATGGTGTCTCTGAAACAGTGGCATTCATACCAACGCCAAATACGCCATCAAAAGTTGATGAAGCCATATCTGATGCGAAATCCCATAAAGATACAACAAGCGATATTCTGGGTAGCACAGTGCCATCAGTGTCAGAAATGCCGTCTCAAGAGACTGAAAAAATACCTATCGAAGACACAAGGGTAACGATAGGTAGTACAGTGACTTCTTCAATCGAAATTACAACGTCAGATACGTTAGCCAGGGTTGATGGATCCCTTTCTTTGGCTGCAAAAACTCCTGCAAAAAACACAATAAGTAATGCGCTAGGTGTCACAGTTCCATCGCCATTCAAAAAATGTCTTTTCTGGCCTGACAATGAAAGTACTAAGAAAACTAAGAAGAAAAAAGAAAAATTACCATCAGCTGTAACGAGCAAAGCATGGCAAGAATACCATGAAAAAAAAGCCACCGAAAAAAAAAAGAATTTTAGAAGAAAAGGAATTGAAAGCTAAGCAGAGAATCGAGAAAAAAAATATCAAAGAAAAACTTGCCAAGGAAAAGAAGGGTAAAACAAAATCTAAAAAACCAAAGATGCCTGAAATATCATCATCTGAAGATACAGAAGCTGAAATAGAATATATTGAAAGTGGCGAAAGCGAATGGAACGAAGAGACTGAATCAAATACCTATCAAGGAGAAATACTGGAAAAACAAAATGAACGTAAAGCAATGGATAAAAAGAAGATTTCAGTACAAAGGAAGAGAAAACGATCTATTACGGAAGATAGTAATTCTGAATCAGAGTTGCCTTTGACTCAAATAGCACATTCTAATAAAGTTAAAAATGCTAAAAAGGATATCAACAAGGGTTCTTTTGTCATCATTATGTATGAGGGTGAATATTTCCCCGGAAAGATTGAAAATAAGGAACGAGGTCTCTTTGAAATAAGTACAATGGTACTTTCTAATGGGAACACTTTTAGGTGGCCAGAAAGGCCAGATAAAATTTGGTATAAAACTACTGATATAGTCGAAGATATAAATCCTCCTATCAAACATAATAACAGAGGCTTTTACAAAGTACCAGAAATGGAGAAGTTTTTGCCTGACATTTATATGACCTAGATTTTAAGACTGTGGATTTAAAGATTTTTATTTCATTTATTTTTTAGTCTATTGTTTGATGGGAATTTTGCCTAACATATAAATGTCCTGGATTTTGAGACTTATTAGAATAAGATTTTTCTATTTATATTTAGTGTATATTTTTTAACCCGTTTTTCTAATTAATGGGTAAAACAGGGTTAAAGATCTCTCAAGTTGTGATTATTAAATAAGGTGGTTATTATAAAGAAAAAGAATAAAGACTGTGTAGTATGTAAGAGTAGACACCTAAGTTGTTAACTGCTCTTTTGAGACTTCTATTTACAAGAATACCTCAAGCTTTTTTTGACCCTAATAAGTAAAATGTTTCTGCTGTAGTTGCTTTAACTTGATTTGTTATTTTGATTTGTGATAAATAAATAATAGTACTTTTTAATTTGCAAAACTGTTTTTTATAAAGTTGAGGTTTCCTTCTTATATTTGTTAATAAACTTTAAAATTTTTCAAAGAATTTCATTTTAAACTGGTGAATTTAATAACCTTCCAACATTGGGTGTCCATCATGGGATACATGTCCAACATTGAGTATCCATCACTGGAGAAGTGCCGTCCATAAATGGAGTTTTTGTGCCTTTTTGAGTTTTTCTTTATTTCATCAGAAACAATAACACTATATAAATTATATATGTACGTGTAATAAAGCATGTTTATTGGTCTACAATTTGATAATAGTCATAACATTGTATCTTTGCAAATAGATGAATAGTGATTAAAAATGTAAGACCAAATTCTTAAACTGTCCATAATTGGTGCCTTCACGTTACAACAAACAGATAAAATAAGGTTCAAGTATAACAAAAACAAACAAAAGTTCAAACCAAACAACAAACAATTATCAAAAATATCGAACTAGAGTCGAGACGCTACGGATACCGTAACAAAAATGCTATCGGTACTGAGCGCGCACGGCCAGCGCGGGATGCGGTGCGGGGAGTCGGGAAGGGGGTCGCATTCCAGCGGAGTCTCAAGTTAATTTGTATGTGTTGTAGATTATGTTATTTAGTCCGGTAAATAACCCATTCATGTTATCCCATATCTCCAACGCATCTCCTCCTATAGGAGTGACAGGCGATTACATGAATATATAAATCTATTTTTCTGCTTTAGTTTTATTTATTATGTTGTGTTGCGTTAATTCTTAGTGATAGTTTCATATGTCACCTTCAGTATTATGGCCTTTTCAGAATTCTTCTACGAAACTGTACTATGCCGAAATACAAAGAGATTTAAATATATATAATTGTAGAGCCAGGCCTCGGTCACTCTTGCTACCTGCGTGAAATATTTTTGTTTAGTGTTTAGTATATTTAATTGTAGGATAAAATAGTTCAAAAACTTTTAATGTGGTTTAAAATAATATATAATTAATTACCTATGTATTCGATAAATTATAATGGCAAAACTTCGAACCTACTATAATTGTTGTGTGAGCAAACAAAAGGATTCAGATAATATCCTAGTGTAGGGGTAACGTTTTTTTTTTTTAAAATAAAAAAAAATTAAAAAAAAAAATATCATTTTTTATGTTACCTAAGGATAATGCAAGATACATTTATTCATTTTTTTTAATAAATACTTATAGCAAACAATAATTAAGTAATAATTTAAATACAGAAGTAATACCTAAGTACTTTACTTCAAAACTTGTTGAAATTTACTTCACTATCTAAGTAGGTAGCTTAAATGTCTTTTGTAATTAAAATATTTTAAGTTATCACAAAGCACTGAAATTAAAACTTTTTACAAGATTTTTAACTAATTAGAATACAATCACATTTCATTTCGGAATCATATTTCGGGTTTATCTGTTGTTTATACTACCTACCTATTACTTCTGAGCGATTTATTAAATCGCGATTCGCGACGAGTGACCTTTCAAGTTACGTGCGTTAGGCACAGAACTCGCATAGTAGTAAAAATATGATCATTCCATCAGTCAGAAAGGTACCTTACGTATTTTACATACCATTTCGCCACGTATTAATTACTTAATTTATACTCTTTATTGCACACAACATATTAAAATAACATACCACCCTTAATTTATAAATTTAAGTACAATTAGGTGGCCTCATCGCTAAACAGTAATCTCTTCCAGGCAAACCTTAGTAACGTAGTAATAATAATAATAAATTTTATTATTATTGGGGTATCTATATAATTTTCTCACCTGGTTGGGTTCTATAAATATATAATTATAAATTAAAATGAAAAGATAAATGTACATAAATATCAATAAAATAAAATAAATACAAAAACTACATAAATAAATAAGATCCAACCAGATGGGAGCCCTCGGCAGGGGAGACCAGACGGCCGAGGGTTAGGGGGAAAGGGAAAGAAACCGGCGGACGATGCGGGTGGTATCGAGGAGCACCGCCTTCTGCATTTGAGTCCGGAGCGGTCCATCACGGAGTCCCAGTCGCCTCAGATGACCCGAGAGGCTGACTGGGATTAGCCCATTCGCAGAGACGACTACAGGAATAATTTCGGTCGACACACCACCCCACATGTCGGTCACCTCGTGAGCCAGGTCCAGATATTTTGTTTGTTTATCTGTTTCGACTTTCACGAGGTTCTCGTCATACGGAATGGTAATGTCGATCAAAAATATCCTTGACTGTGCCCGGTCCATCAGCACAATATCAGGCTTATTCGCAAGAATAGTCCTGTCTGTGATGATGGCCCGGTCCCAGTAGAGCCTGGCGCGGTCATTTTCGAGCACGGCTTCCGGCAAGTACTTGTAATACGGCAATTTCCGGTCCGCGAGACCGTATTTCAGAGCGAGCTCCTGGTGTAGAATTCTGGCTACTAAGTTGTGCCTATGCAAGTACTCAGAGTTAGAAAGCGCCGAACAACCGGAGATGACATGCCTAAGTGACTCCCCGGGATGGCGACAAGCTCGACAGACGTCGACAGTGCCATCCTTTAGGATGTATCTCCGATAGTTGTTGGTCTTAATAACCTGATCCTGTATTGCACAGACAAAACCCTCGGTTTCCCCGAAGAGGTCACCGAAACGTAGCCAGTTGAGGTAGGCGGCTGTATCTACGTGAGGCTCATGTAGAGCCCTGTAGTACCTCCCATGGAGCTCCTTCTCCTTCCATACGGTCTCCCGGTCGGAAATGCTCTGTACTGCCGGGTCTTGCCATTGCTCGTTGGCTAAGGATAGAGGGGTAAGTCCTTTATCACTAGAAATGACGTCATTATAGAATGGATCATCCGATCTCGCCAGGAAGTAATGACGGAGGCTGCACACTTCGCGATTATGCATGGTGAGCGCGCTCAGGAAGCCACGCCCACCATGCTTTCGCGGCAAGTACAGCCTCATTACCGACGATCTCGGATGATGCATCCTATGGGACGTCATTGTAGTGCGGACTTTTCTATCCAGGGCGTTAAGTTCAGTCTGACTCCACCTGAGTATGCCAAAGGTATACATGAGGACAGGGATGACCCAACCGTTATATGCATGTGTCTTATTCACACCGGACAAAAGGCTGTTAAGCACTTTGGTCAAGCGTGCATAAAACACGTCGCAAACTGACTGTTTCATACCAGCCTCATCGATACCGATGTTCTGTGACATACCCAGGTATCGGTATGTTTCAGCCTCGGAAAGGGCCCTTAAGTTGACGGGCATAGATAAGTCTATGCCCTCAGAGTTAGCAACCCTTCCCCTTTCAACATGGAGGACCGCACACTTATCCGTCCCCAGCTCCATTCCAATAGAATTGCTAAATTCACAAGTGATGTTTAGCAATTCCATAAGATGGGAGCGACTGCAGGCGAATAATTTGAGGTCATCCATATAGAAAAGGTGGGTCACTTTTGTACCTCCCTTCCGAAGCTGAAATCCCCTCCCGGAGCCCTCCAGTAAAGTACTGAGAGAGTTCAAAGAGAGGCAGAACCAGATTGGACTCAGACAGTCGCCCTGGAATATATCCCTTCTTATCCTTATGCGGCTTTCCGCAGCCGTCATCCGCTCGCCCAGATGACAGAGGATCGTACTCCACTGCCCCATACATCGCTCGAGGAAGTCTCGAACTGTACAGTCAATCTTGTACAGCTCGAGGACCCTCTTTAGCCATGTATGGGGCACCGAGTCAAATGCCTTTCTGTAATCTATCCAAGCGGCGGAGAAGTTCCGACGGTTGCGTTTCACCACTTTGCCAATGACCGCGTCAATGAGGAGTGGTTCCTTGGTTCCACGGCTGCCGCCCAGACATCCATTTTGAGCGCGCGACATCACCTGATTTGAGTCCAGGTGACGAGTGATTCTCGCGCTCAAAATGGATGTTAGTGTCTTGTATATAGTCGGTAGACACGTGATGGGGCGGTATTTGCTCGGGTCTGTGGCACCCTGATCTTTAGGAACCAAATGAGTGATCCCAGTAGTGAAGAGGCTTGGGAGCGACTTCTGGTTGAGTGCCTCTTGAAACTGTCGGGCGAGCACAGCGTGACACACCATGAACCCCTTCAGCCAGTAGTGGTGCAGCCCGTCAAGCCCCGGACTTTTCCAGTTCGGCGTCTTACGGACCGCCTCAGCTACGTCATCCGGCGTTATGATGACGGGATCCATGGGCGTAATACCCGCACACTGACTCACCACAACTTCCGTCCAAGGGCCCTCGTTGTGGTTTACGGGCTCTGACCACAAGCTGCGCCAAAATGCGACCGTGTCGGCCTGATTTGGTGCTGGGCCCGTTCCACTTACTATTGGTCGCTCCAATGATTTGTAGAGCCTCTTCTGATCACTCTGGAAGAGACGATTTTGGTTGAACCGTGTCGACCTCTCGGTATATCGCCGAATCCGCTTTCCCCAAGCAGCGATTCTTTGCTTCAGGTCGTCTATGCGCTCCGTCAGTTTTTGCGTTATATCCGGCTGGGACAAACTAACATTTGTCCCAGCTAACGCCATCCTGACGGTGCGCACAATCCTTGGCCTGGTATTGCCTGACCTGAAGCATATCAGTCTGCCGATGAGGGCCCTAGCCCTTGCGATACGTTCCTCAATTCTTCTTCTCCATGCTGGGATAGCGCTACTATGGCCAGTAGCTCGTCCAGCCGTGGAAACCTTGGCGCCTATGATACGGCAGACTGCCAACGCGGCGCCAAAAAGAATTGAGTCCGTCTCGCAAAGGTCCCGGCTGGCTTCCAAATAGGTCACCAGCATTGGGTTCCGAGCCCTCACGACAGCCCGATTCCGCTTGCTTAGGGCTATGCGGGGAAGTCGCGGTCGATTTTCGAGAGGCGTACTGCGCGTTTCCACAATCGCCTCCTCCAATGTACACCTCATTTGCTCTAGTTCCAGTTCCTGGGCGACTGTTCCGTCATCGTTTGAATCAACCACAACTGGCCTATTCACGGCGGCATCCACGTTTGCCGTTTGCTCAGCAAGTTGTGGCGCCGCATCCTCAGCCGCAGCATTTTCAACCGATGAAGGTACAGCCTCACGTCGTAGCCGTTCGAGTTCGGTGACATTAAATGTATTTGAGCGCAAGATATACCGAACTCGGTCTGCCAGGTTTTGCTCGGTGACGGTTACAGATGGCTCCAGCTCAGCAAAAAGTCGATGCATCCTTGCCCGATACGCAAAACCTCCAGTTTCTCCCCCTTTCGCCCTAAAATACGCCCGCAATGCGTTCCTGTTCATCTGGGTTGTCCAACGCATGCGGCGTACTCCACCAGTGGCGGGTGCCGATTGCTGGGCCCGCGAAGACCCTGCCGACACCAAACCAGCTGGTGGGGATGATGGATGCGAGGGGCTGCTGGGTGGTCGTGCAGCACCTCGCGCTCGGCTGGCGGTTCGCATGCTGTCGCGTCCAGCGCCAGCTCCAGACGCGCCCTGGCGACCTCCAGGCAGCGGCCCTTTGCGCGTTCTTCCGTATTCCATCATCCATAGTGGTGGGCGTCATTTAGCGGGAGACGCCCAGACCCGGCGCCGTTTCATGGTGAGGCCATGTGCACAAGCGGGCCTTTGCACCTTCAATTTTTGCCGAGGCACGGCACTAACACCTCTCGGCAAGGTGCTGACTGACTGCGCTGACGTACCGGTTTTGTCACATAACCGTTACGTCAGCGGGCGATGGAGTCGTCACTTCCCTACGCCTATTTATTATTATTATTATTACTATATTATTTTTCTGTGCGGATATTATTGCCTGTTCCCATATTCCACTTAATTAATTGTGGAATCTAATCACCATTGAAGATTAGCGTGAAATTGGAGAGGTTAGTGATTCTTATTCATACCTATATTGTAATACAAATTGTTCTTGAATATTGAGTTGTTCTTGAAATTCATGGTATTCACTGCGATTGCGCCTGGCGAATAGTGATGAAGCAGTCGTAGATGAAAGCGGGCTAACATTGCTGTTTTTTTATTATTAAACCGTACACTTAAATAAAAATAAACACAAATAGTTTTAAAGAAATTATAAACTTCCAGATTGTCGCTGTCAGAAATCGAACCCGAGAGTTCCCAGATTCCACCACAGAGCTTCAATGCGCCAAATCCTTTTCAATTTGACGACAGAATTTAAAAGAAAAGGAGCGTTAACCGGTATTTTAGAGACGGCAATCATAGACATCATATGTTAAGTAAAACAATTGTAAATTAAATAAACTATTAATGTTATGCATACTGTATTTTTTATTCCTTCTTGACAGCCCTAAGTAACCACGGAAAAACAGCCGTGATGTAGAAAGAGGAAAAGATGCAAAGTAATACGGACGAACGAAAGTTAAACGTCGGCAAGCAGTCAACATCAAAAGAGTGAAACTTCTGTACGTAGTACTATTATTTAGTCTGTGATAGAACGGACATTGGGAACATTTGCATATTTAAGGTAAAAATCAGTTTTAGGCACGTCGTCAATTACTAACATATTTGTAAATAAATAGTAACGTTACTGGATAACAGAGGGCACTAATTACAATATTTTTTCTTTCTTCTAGAACAATTTACTATAAATAATATTATTTAAAAATTATTTGGTAAATATACATTATTCTTAGGACAATAAACCGAAATCATGTATTTTTTAAATTTATGAAACGAATGCGACTTGACCTTTCGGTGATGTCACTTAGACTAAATGACAAAAATCGGAGGTATATCCTATTGGACAAAAGTTACAGACGACAATTTTGTCGCTGATGTCCAGTCTATTACTACTACATACTTAAATGTCTTTGCCGAAATACAAACAGGCAGATCATCCGTCATCTGTCAAAATCAATATTTTCATAAAAGTGATTGTAACGAAATACGAAGTACCATTAGCCGATAAACAATTTTCTTTACACAATAACTATCACATTAAAAGATTGTTCTTAAGCTATTGATCAAGTTAAAACTCAAACAATATAATTAGTAACAAAAAATAATAGAACAATTCCAATCAATTTTCAATATTTGTAATATCCTATTCTATACCTTTAAACGAGCAATTCTTGTATATATATATATATATATATATATATATATATATATATATATATATATATATATATATATATATATATATACCCCAATAGTAATGGTTTTCTGGTGCGACAAACTTTAGTCGAAAGGTTTTTTTCTTAATGTTAATTATTTTTATATAAAAATCCATTACTCAAATAATAATATTTTTATTTTAAATCATCAATTGTTTTCTTTAGTTCTTTAGTTTTATTTTGGCTTTATGCAATAAAATTTTATTTCTTTCTTCCTCTAGTAAGTTATATTCCTCTAGTTAGTAAGTTATATTTTCCTTCATTAAAAAAAATTGTCTGGCCAAACCTACTATACTCTTTGGCTTGACCATAGGTTTTACTAATTGTTTTAATAATTTGACATTTCAGTAGTAGTTAATCGTATTACGTTATACGCTTAAGATTAAATCTTAAGCATGTACGATCTGGATTAAATAGACCAAAATAGTTTTTTTTTGTTTGAATCAGAAAAAAATTTGCGTGATATTTGCCGAGACTCCCTCTCTCCAACACTGCGTTGTGAATTGCCATACGTGCCTTTTTTGACACTTTTTGACTCTTAACCCTTTACCGCATGGAATTTTTAAATCAACTTAAAAAAAAATATTTAGTTCTATACCTTATACCTGTTGATATAAAAATATTTAAAAAAAAATCGAGGTATTATTCATTACAAAAAAAATATCCAAAGTTTTGGTTCCAAATTTGGAACGATATGCATTAAAGCTTATAATTGTACGTGTTCCATATTTGGAACATCATGCAGTGTGTTCTACTTTTGGATAAGCATGTTTTTTTTAAGGTCATAATTTCAAATTTATGTCTAAATAAACCCTAAAAAGACTGGTCAATTCGATGGGACTGGCTGGATTTAGCCCTCGCCATCCAGGTTTGAGTTCTAGGTTAAGATATAGTTAGCAACCCGTCCCGGACGTGCCCGGGGATGTATTCTATACCTAAACTTTCCTCAAGAATCCCTCTATCTATTGTGACCACCGCATGAAAATCCGTGCAGTAGTTTTCGTAAACAGACAGACAGATAGACGTGGCCGACGGCTTTGTTTCATAATATTTAGTGAAGTGATGATGAGTTCATATATAAATAATCAAAACTAGGACGAGTATAATTAACTTACACTGCATAATGTTCCAAATATGACCAAGGGGGTTTAACGAACACATTGCATGAAGTTCCAAATTTGGCCAGTTAAAAAGCGCCTGGCTGCATTTTGTTCCGAATTTGGAACAAACTTTGACCGATTAATTAAACAAGATACTATAAAATATACTTACGTTTTTTACCATAAAAGCGCTGAGGATCCATTTTTCTGCAACACTCACACAGTTTTTTAATTTTATTGCAAGAACAACAACACTTATCGCTGTATGAAGCTGAGAAACGTCGGGCTCCTACAAAATGGCGGCCTCAACTGTTTTGTCCAGAGATAATAACGTTTCAAAAGACTAGAATGGAGGTTGTTTATAGTAGCTTAGTTAAAGCACACCTTACTTTTGTTTGTTGATGCAGAACGGAATAGATAGATGGCGTTGATAACATTTTACAAGGAAAAAATTAAAGCGTTCCAAATTTGGCACAGTATGCGGTAAAGGGTTAACAACATCGTGTATGGCTCATTTACTCTATTTCCTGCGTTCACTCGTCGTTCTGTATCCTTATCACATCTCCCATCCCTGCTAAATACGCAACCCAAATATACAAACTCATCTACTTGCTCGACCATCTGCCCTTCTATTCTTATTTCACATATCGATTTACTTTCTTTTCTTTCAAAAAGGTTGACTATCATTTGAAATGATTATAATATCATTCAAAGAAAGTAACGAAATTATTATTATTTACTAATAAATGAATTTGTAAATTATGTTTTTTATAATTTTAATTATTATAAAAATTAAAAATTATTACAAATGTATATTATTAATTATTATTTGGTTAGTGGATTTATTATTGTTATTCTTTTTATATTATTTCATCATTTTTTAATGTTTCTTTTTGTCAATAATTAAAAAATTACTTCGCAGAAACTACTTACCGACGGCAGCGCGGCTATAAATTCTACAAATTTTCAGGGATAGGCGGACTATGCTTAAGCACGTATCGATCGTTCTCCTGTTCTCTAACCTCCATGCTCCATACTTTAACTGTAACCTCTTATTAGTTTGTGACTGTAACTATCACAAGCTCAGGCTCTGAAGGGCTAGAACCCAGAGCCAACGTAAAGCCAGTTAATAAAAAAAAATGTCACAAGCTCACAAGCGACTATTATAATGTGATTGTCATATTGACATTCATTTGTGATCTGATGTGGAGTGTGAATTTTGAACTTTTATTTATTTTATTTATAGATAAGTGTATGTATATACGAGTTTTATAAAGTCGGTTGAGAAAATCATATTGTCCTTTTTTCGGAGGAAGTGAGAGATACAAGTGTCGTGCCTTTTTTGCTTAAAATTTATTATTTTATTAAGTGTTGTTGAGTTACTATAGTAAATTTTTCTGTCTTGGTGGAGGTTTTAATATTTGTAAATTAGTAAGTGTTTGTAGTTGTGCCGTTTTTATGTAATTTTTTGTTGTAGTAATATAATGGAGGACGAACCTCCCGATCCCGGAAGGGGTCGCAATGATTCCTTTTCCTTACCCATTAACATTGATAATGTAGATCTAATTAACCGTAAACGTGCCCAAGTAAGTAACGAGTCTGCCCATCCACAAAAAATAGTTATTTCTGATCCAAAACAACAGTTTCCTTCAATACAATCCTCATATACCCATCCTGATTTTATTAATAAAAAAGTTAAGTACTCTCAAGATGATGCCGCTCCTTTTCTAGTTCATGTAAGTAAAATCTCAAATGATCAGCTGTCTGGAGTAACTCTTAAACCAATTAAATTTGGTCACTTTCTGTATCATAACAATATTAAAAATATAGTTCATGATGGAGTCAAAAAAGTTGGACGAAATAGAATATCAGTGGAGTTTAAAACAGCTGCAGATGCAAACACCTTTATCGATCACCCAGCTCTCCAAATTTCCAAATATGAAGCAACCATCCCCTCATATAGTATCACTCGTATGGGGCTAGTTAGACAAGTTCCCATAGAGTGGACACTAGAAGAATTAATAGCAGCTATAGAAATTCCCTCTGGCTACGGTTCTATAATTAAAGCACGGCGACTTAATAGACGATCAGTTAGTGACAGCAATAGCGTTTCATGGGTTCCAACTCAGACGGTTGTTCTAACTTTTTCTGGACAAAAACTTCCTCCCCATATTTACTGTTTTTACACTTCAATGCCAGTAGAAAAATATATTTTGCCACTAATTCAGTGTCATAAATGTTGTAGATTTGGCCATGTTACTTCCCAGTGTCGATCATCTCCTCGCTGCTTTGTGTGTGCACAGAATCATGAAGGTTTAGCTTGTTCTCGACAAACTCCTACTTGTCTATTCTGCTCAGGTCCCCACACCGCAAAAGACCCTACTTGTCCTGAACATCTAAGGCAAAAATCTATTAAACTTGTTATGTCACAAGAAAATATCTCATATTTAGAAGCTTCAGCTAGATTCCCTCAGACAAAAAGATCCTTTGCTGATACAACAAGAATCCAGCCTCGTAATTGTTCTCAACAGACCCCTTATACCATAACTGACAGTCTTTCAACCCCTTCGGCTCAGCTCTCACAAACTGCATCATACAAAAAAACAATTTTTATCCCTCAACGTACCTATAGCCAATCATTAAATACTGGATATGATATGGCAGCCCATCAGGCAATTGTTGAGAATCCTAATTCTTCCCTTCCTAATGGGTGTGCTCTACTGGGAAATGACAACAACTCCTCTAGTAATGATAATTTCTGCGAACTTATGATATCAATTCTAATTAACATGATCTCCCGTTTTAATGATACGGAACTTCCTCTCAGCTTACACCAAAAACTTACTCAGCTTTCCTCCTTAGCCCGTAACATTCGCAGTCCCGCCAATTCTTCAATGGAATTGTCGGAGCATTAGAAATAAAAAAAATGAACTCATTTACCTCATTAATAAATTTCATCCCTTCATTCTTGCCATCCAGGAGACATGGCTTAGACCTGAGTCTCATTTTAGGGTTTCAGGCTATGCATGCCTCCGGGATGATAGGAGTGATGGTCGTGCTGGCACCTCTATTTTAATTTCAAGAACAGTTACATTTTCACAAATTCCTCTCCCTTCTCATAGTCCAGCAGTTAATGCTGTTGCTATTAAGGCCCTTGATGTCTCTATTCTCTCTGTTTACATTCCTAATCCTGATGCAAATGTTTTAACAGAACTTGCAACACTTATTTCTTCTCTGTCACCTCCTATGGTTATTTTGGGAGATTTTAATATGCATCATACTGTTTGGGGCTCCCATCTGTGTGATTCACTGGCTCCCTCATTTTTAGATCTTATTGATAATTTTAATCTCTGTATTCTAAATGACGGGTCTCCTACCCGTCGAGTATCCCCATTACAAAATGTTAGAAGTGCCGTTGACCTAACTCTCTGCTCCCCAGATATTGCTTCCCTTCTTTTGTGGCAAATATTACCTTCTAGCTATGGCAGTGACCATTTTCCTATATTCATCACTCCTCCTACTTCACCTGGAATAAATTTTACATTTTGCCCAAGACTAAAGTATAATCTATCCAAAGCTAATTGGCAATTATATTCTACAGTTTTGGAACAAGAGGTTGCAAATCTTCCCCCAATTAACAATGATAATATTGCTCCTGTATATATAGAGTTCAGAAATGCAATTATTTCTGCTGCTAATAAGTCAATCCCCTTAAAAAAACCTTTCAAAAATAAGTATCCTTCCCCTCCTTGGTGGGACCAAGATTGTTCAGCAGCTTGTAGGAGAAGAAAAGAGGCTGAATTAATATACTCCCGTTCTATGACTGCAGAGAATTATATCTCCTATAAAAAAATTGCTGCAGAAACCTTAAAATTACTGTCAGACAAAAAGCGAACTGGTTGGTTTAAATTCTGTGAGTCACTGTCACCTAGGACTCCCCCATCTTTGGTCTGGAGAAATGTTAAAAAATATCGCTGTGCAGTTTCTAGTGAAAATATAATTTCTAATGATCCTTCCCTGTGGATAGATGAATTCTCTAATAAACTTGCACCACAAACAGTCCCATCTTATGATGAATGCCTAGTTTTTAATTCTGCTTTTTTAAAAACAAATGATAAATTTGATTCCCCCTTTTCTTCTCAAGAATTGTTTACTGTACTCAATGGCCTTAAAGACTCCTCACCAGGTATTGATGGGATTCCTTATTCATTTATAATTAATAGTAGTGAGAACACTAAAACTGTCTTACTATCCATTTTAAATTTTATTTATATTACTGGTAATCCTCCTGCTGAATGGAAAACCCAAATTATTTTGCCCATTCTCAAACCAGGTAAGTCTAGCAATGACCCTTCCAGTTACCGACCTATTGCCCTTTCTTGTACTTTGGCAAAAATCTTGGAACATTTAATAAAAAATCGCTTGGAGTGGTTTTTGGAAAGGAATAATCTCTTACCTAAAAGCCAATTCGGTTTCCGAAAAGGTTTAAGTACCATGGATAGCCTAAGTACTTTGGTCACAGATATTCATATTGCTTTCTCAAAACATGAATTTCTCATAGGAGTTTTCTTGGATATTTCTTCTGCATATGATAATGTGCTACTTCCTGTGCTCAGGCAGAAAATGCTTAATCTGAGCATTCCAGTGAGGATAGTCAATTACGTCTCTAACTTTCTCTCTTCTAGATCAATATCTATAAATGTTAAAAATCTCCTGCTTCCCCCAAAAACTATATGGAAAGGACTTCCACAAGGCTCAGTTCTTAGTCCTCTCCTTTATTCTATATATACTCACGATTTAGAACTTTCAGTAAACTCTTTTTGTAATGTTCTTCAATATGCAGACGATTTAGCTCTATACATCTCCTCAAACAACTTCACAGTGGCATGTTCCCGTCTAAACTCATCCATGGATTATTTACAAGAATGGTTAACTAATCATGGCCTCTCTTTATCTGTGGCCAAGAGTAGTGTGGTGATCTTTTCCCGCCAAAGGCGAATTCCCGATATATCCATTGTATATGATAAGCAACCTTTTCCAGTTAGAGGCAATGTTAAATTTTTGGGAGTTATCCTTGATTCGAAATTGGCCTTTGGTCCATACATTGAATATATAACACAAAAATGCGAAAAAAACATAAATATTCTTCGGTCTTTGTCAGGTGTTTGGTGGGGGTCCCATCCTTTTTCTCAGAAATTACTGTACAATGCTTTAATACGAAGCCACCTTGACTATGGATGTTTTCTGTTGGAGCCTTGCAATAAATCATCCCTAAAAGTAATGGACAAAATTCAATCGAAATGCCTTCGCATTATTACAGGGGCAATGAAATCCTCACCAATAAATGTTCTTCAGGTTGAGTGCGTAGATCCTCCTTTAAGATTAAGAAGGCAATACCTTTCAGACAGATTCTTATTTAAGATATGCCAGCTTTCAGATCATCCCCTAATTCCTAAATTGCACCTTCTTTCAGAGTATATCTCATCTGACCGATACTGGACCCATAAGGACTCTCCCTGCTTGTTTAAAAGTTTTGTAATTTTTCTTCAGCTTCCTTACCCAATCTTTCAATGTAAAATAAATCCACTCTTTGATGTTCCTTACGAGGCTATTGTTTTCCAACCCGACATTCATCTAGATCTAGGTATAGAAAAGGATTCTCCAATGGCAAATTTGAAATTAAAAGAAATTATAGAAAACACCTTTAAAGATTGGCTTGTCATGTACACAGACGCTTCAAAACAGTCTGATGAAGACTATACTGGAGCTGCTGTTTGGATTCCTAAGTTCAAAATCATTCTTAACTTTAAATGCCCCTCACTATCCTCCACTTTTACCGGTGAAGCAACTGCAATCAGTGAAGCTTTGTTATATGTAGAGTCACATAATCTTAATAAAACAGTTATTTTCACAGATTCAAAAAGTTGTTTGTTAGCTATTTTGTCCAATCAATTCCATAACAAACATAAATTTCCACTAATTCTTAAAATAAAAAATACCCTATTCAGATGCCATCTTAAAGGAATCCATGTTTCAGTGGCCTGGATTCCAGGCCACAGTGGTATCCATGGTAACGAAACAGCTGATGTACTCGCTAAAAATGCAATTGCTAATGGCATTCTACAAAATTTAATTTACTCACATGACCTAATTTTGCTAGCTAAAAGGAAACTGAATGAAAATTGGAATAAATTATGGGAAGTTTCCAAAAATGTTAAAGGTAAGCACTATGCTGCCATCCAAGAGGTTATTCCTCCCAAGCCTTGGTTCTTTAAATTTAACAAAGCAAATAAACATGCAACTTCAATCATTTGTAGATTAAGAATTGGACACGCCTGTACACATGCACATCTGGCAAAAATCAGAGTAAGGGATAGCTCATTGTGTGAATGTGGCTTAGATGAAGGTTCCACAAACCATATTTTTTTCAACTGTCCCAAATTATCCTCCTCCCTTTATGATTACCTTCCTCCTTATATTCCTCGACCTATAGATTTTAATTCTCTTTTAACATATACCAGTACTCCTTTTGTGTATATTTTATGTGATTTTATTAATACTAATAATATGAAACTTTAAATCCTTGTCACTTTTAACATATGGGTAAGAGTCTAACACCTGTGTTTGTCATATTTGTTCTAGGTAACTCAACAAATAGATTTGTCAAAATTCTCGGAGGAAAACTGAATCCTTGTATTATCACAGACTCTTATTTTAATTAAACTCATAAGCTTTCATTTTCTACTCTATACGTCATTGGCGAATTTAATCAAACCGCCACAAAAGAAAGAAGAAGAAGAAGTATGTATATACTGATTTGTTAATTTGATTCCTGTTGTACAATGTACATTGTAATTGTACATACTTTTGATAAATAGCAAAGACTACTAGATAGGAAAGTAAATACTTATTATAAGTGGTTATTTTATAAACTATATTATAGCGTAAAATGTCAACGCCACCCCGAGAAACTATTCAAAAACAAATTCAACAAGATTGGGCAAACAGAGAGTATATAGAAGTCATTACAGGAAGTATTAAAAAAATAACAGATTTTCTTAACTCCTTTGGTGAGTGGACTGAGTAATACTTTTATTATTATAGGACGTAAAATTAGGACACTATTTTATTATAATTTCAGTCTTATTTCTTATTTAAGTCCAATTTTTGAGCATGTTTTAATTTATGTACTTCAGATATGTCCTGTCGATCACGTCTCGCTACATTAAATGAAAAGCTAACCTCATTAGAAAGAAAAATAGATTACTTGGAAGCCTGTGTGAGTAATTATTTTTAATCTAACATTTATTTACTAAACTTTTTACTTTATGCTTTTGTTTTGAAATCGGTTTTTGCTTCCTATTGCATTTATAGAGCTATAGTGTGTTTAGATAGCTAATAGCAGGACTCACAGAATACCAGCGTAATATAGCAACTCAATGCTGCTGTTTTGTATGATGAGTGTAGAGAACCGGAGGCCCTTTTACTGGAAACGATGCATTCTATTTTAGTCCTCAGAGGTGGCAATGCATCTCCATTTTGATTCTTAAATTGTGGACAGATGCAGATATCTATGGGCCACACCCTCTAATAACCATCAGGTGGACTGTGTGGTCGTTTGTCACCCATAAAGCAAAAAAAAGTAAAGTAACAGCCTAATATATATGTGTCCCACTGCTGGGCACACGTCTCCTCTCATTTCTGAGAGGTATTTAAGGCAATAGGTAATTTAAGGCAATCGGCCGTGTAGTGGCGGTTAAGAATATCCACTACCCCATATCTTCCCGTGGGTGTCGTAAAAGGCGACAGAGGGAAACAGGCAGGAGATGGGCAGCAGCATCTTCCTGATAACAACAATTACACAAAAAAAAAACTGCGGTTGCCAACCCGCTCGCCAAGCGTGGCAACTATGGCAATATACCCCCCATGAACAATGACACAAATAGACGGCCCCCAGTCCCCGGCGGGCCCGCTATTCCTGGCTACGGTGGCGACCATGGTAACGGCGGGGCAGGGGGTGCTAAGAATCTCCGGTGGAGGTTCGGTTGCCACCTACGACGACTCGACCTGGCAACATTTAACGCACGCACACTGAGGACTGACGAGAAGATCCTGGAGCTGGAAGAAGAGATAGACAAGTTGCACTGGAGTATTATAGGATTATCCGAGGTCCGAAGAGAGGGGGAGGACACGGTGATTCTCGAATCCGGCAACTTGTTCTATCACCGGGAGGGCGACCATCTGTCCCAAGGAGGTGTCGGATTTATCGTCCACAAGTCTCTCGTCAACAACGTTGTAAAGATTGGGAGTGTGTCGACGAGGGTCGCGTACCTGATACTCAGAATCACCAAACGGTATTCGCTGAAGGTCATACAGGTTTACGCACCAACCTCGGCACATCCCGATGAGGAGGTGGAGGAAATGTATGAGGATATTTCCAAAGCCATGCATTCCTCCAAAACCCACTACACGGTGTTGATGGGAGACTTCAACGCAAAACTAGGCACAAGAGAAAGCGGTGAGCTGAAGTTAGGGAAATTTGGGGTAGGGCAACGGAACCGTAGGGGCCAGCCGACTTTATGGAGAAAGAGGGACTCTTTATGATGAACTCTTTCTTCCAGAAGCGGCCCCACAGGAAGTGGACCTGGTCGAGCCCCGACGGTTCGATAAAAAATGAGATTGACTTCATTATGACGACCAGACGCCAACTGTTCAGTGATGTCTCAGTGATCGCAAGGGTGAAAACTGGCAGCGATCACCGAATGGTTAGAGGCACACTGAACCTAAACGTTAAGTTGGAGAGGTCTCGTCTAATGAAGTCAACGCTCCGTCCCCCTCGTGCTCTAATCCAGAATCCCGAAAACTTTCAGCTCGAGTTACACAACCGCTTTCAGTGCCTACAAGATTGCAATGCAGTGGACGATATGAATGACAAGCTCGTGGAAACTGTCCATGCGGTCGGAGCTAAGTTCTGCAAGACCCTCCGCAGAAGAACACAAAAACTCTCCGATCACACTCTTAATCTCATGGCTGTTAGACGGGAGATGAGGCTGCAATCGTCAACAGACTTGACAGCATACAGGCAACTGAACAGACAGATCTCCAAATGCATGCGGCGAGACTTACGCAACTTTAATACTGCTCGTATTAAAGGAGCGATCGAGCGGAACCAGGGCTCCAAAGTCTTTGCCAGAGATCTGTCTGCCCGTAAGAGCCAACTGTCAAAGCTGAAGACTGAGTGTGGCAGCATCGTTTCTGGGACACCTGAGATTTTGAGTGAGATTGAGAGGTTCTATGGGCAGCTGTACACATCATCGTTGGAGCCACACGTAAGTGTGAGTAACGATCCAAGAGCAAGTCTTATCCGACACTATTCCGATGATATCCCGGACGTCAGTCTAAGCGAGATTAGAATGGCTCTCCAGCACCTTAAAAACGGCGGGGCCCCAGGCGAGGATGGAATTACAGCGGAGCTTCTGAAAGCGGGTGGAACACCGGTACTTGAAGTCCTTCAGAGGCTCTTCAATTCCGTCCTCCATGGTGGCACTACTCCAGAGGCGTGGAGCAGAAGTGCGGTGGTCTTGTTCTTTAAGAAAGGCGACACCGCTCTCTTGAAGAACTACAGACCGATTTCCCTTCTGAGCCGCGTCTACGTGCTGTTTTCGAGAGTCATTACGAATCGTCTCGCACGCAGACTCGACGACTTCCAGCCTCCCGAACAAGCCGGTTTCCGAAAAGGCTTCAGTACCATAGACCACATACATACCCTGCGGCAGATTGTACAGAAGACTGAAGAGTACAATTTGCCACTTTGCCTGGCGTATGTGGACTATGAGAAAGCCTTTGATTCCGTCGAAATTTGGGCGGTGCTGCAGTCCCTTCAGCGGTGCCAAGTTGACTGTCGGTATATCGAAGTGCTGAAGTGTTTGTACAGTAGGGCTACGATGGCTATCCGAGTACAGAACCAGAGCTCGAAACCTATCCAACTGCAGAGAGGTG
The DNA here is from genome assembly GCA_036936625.1 of Parnassius smintheus behrii. Lineage (NCBI taxonomy): Eukaryota > Metazoa > Arthropoda > Insecta > Lepidoptera > Papilionidae > Parnassius > Parnassius smintheus. Next base: position 10,436,517 of record JAUPFT010000013.1, read on the forward strand.
TAAGACAGGGTGACGTTATATCCCCGAAACTCTTCACCGCTGCTTTGGAAGACGTTTTCAAGCTACTGGACTGGAAAGGATACGGTATTAACATCAATGGCGAGTACATCACTCACCTTCGATTTGCCGACGATATAGTCCTTATGGCAGAATCGCTGGAGGACTTAAGCACTATGCTCAATGACCTCAATAGTGCCTCCCAACGGATAGGTCTTACGATGAACATGGACAAAACAAAGATCATGTTTAATGTCCATGTCACACCTATGCCGGTAGTTGTTGGGAGCACTATGCTCGAAGTTGTTGACGAGTACGTTTACCTGGGACAAATAGTCCGACTAGGTAAGTCCAACTTCGACCGAGAGGTCAATCGACGGATTCAACTCGGCTGGGCAGCGTTCGGGAAATTACGACATATCTTCTCGTCAGGTATACCTCAATCTCTAAAAACTAGATTGTACAACCAGTGCGTGTTGCCAGTGATGACTTACGGATCTGAGACGTGGTCCTTCACTGCTGGCCGTATGAGGACGCTCAAGGTCGCTCAGCGAGCTATGGAGAGGTCTATGCTCGGAGTTTCTCTGCGTGATAGACTCAGAAATGAGGATATCCGCAGTAAAACCAGAGTGACCGACATAGCCCAACGGATTAGTAAGCTGAAGTGGCAATGGGCCGGCCATATAGCTCGAAGAACCGATAACCGATGGGGAAGAAAGGTTCTCGAGTGGCAGCCTCGTACCGGTAGGCGTAGTGTAGGGCGACCCCCCACTAGATGGAGTGACGACCTGGTAAGATATGCAGGAAGTCGATGGATGCAGGTGGCTCAGGACCGTGCTTTGTGGCATTACTTGGGGGAGGCCTATGTTCAGCAGTGGACTTGTGAAGGGCTGTAATGATGATGATGATGATTTAAGGCAAAGAAAAGATTGCCGCACTGCCCCAATGTGTGATGACAATCTTCACATGTTTTCTAAGTATTATTTTTTCTTATTTCCTCACATTGTTTTTCTTCACAACCAATCATGTGGTAAATTGCATTTAAAATTGCAACTTACAATTTCATTGGTGCAGGCGGAGATCAAACCCAGGTTGCTTGCATACTGTGAAATTTACAGAAAGCGCTAACCATCTGAGCTACTACAGCTTGTTTATCACCAATGTTCTATAAAAAATTTTTAATAATAATAATAATAATTTCTTTATTTGCTTAGAAACACAGTATTATGAGTTGGTACAAGTTTGGTAGAGCGCATATGTTTCGCCATAATGAAAATAGCATGCAAAAATTACATTTTTTTGTAGCAAGAGAAACTACACTGATTATCATGTTATCCGATCCCACATATTCCCTATCTGAATCCCTTGTCTTGTTACCCCCCGTTTGAACCTCATGTGATTTATATACAACCTGATACCAAAAAACCTAATGGCCTTTGATCGATGATACTGCTTCCATCTCATATACATGTGGAGGTCAAAAAGTTTGTGGAATGACAGAGAAGAATAATGAAATGAAACAAACTGTTTTTCCTTTTCGATTTATTCTCTCTTAACCTTAATACATTTATTAGATCTGTTGAATAACTTATTAATACTGTCTAAAAAAAATATGTGTTGGGTATCAAATAGGCTGAAATTGCTGACTTCACGTCATCATCGTCGCCAAATTTTTCCCCGTGCAATTCTTTCTTCATTTTTAGAAACAAATAATAGTCTTTTGCGGCTAAGCCTGGGCTGTAGGGTGGGTGGCACTGTTGTTCGAAACCGCACCAGTGAATAGAAGTCGTCGCAAAATAACTTGTGTAACACAGGCGCATTGTCAAAGGAGCACACCTTTTTTAAACTTTTCTGGAATTTTTCTTTAATAGCTTCTTTTAATTGATCTAGTTAACAAGCATAGTATTCTCCCTGTATATAACTAACTGTATGTACTAACAATGAGTCACTCAACTAGCGCCTACCTGAATGAGTAAACTCACCCTTGCCAACTCTGCCATTCCACAAAGTTTTTGACCTCCCCTTGTAAAATGTCAAATGTAAAATACCCTGGCTGAAGATTCAAAATAGATTCTTAAGATACGCGACATCTGGTAATGAGATTGGAGGATTGAGAAGGACATTGGATTTGAGCTTGGTGACTGACAAATTCTCCTCACAATGGAAGAGGCTCATGTTAGCAGTGTACATGAATGTACTCATGTAGAATAGGACAAATAATTGTTACAACACACATATATAAGTGTATTAAGATCATTTCAATATACCTGCATTATTAGCATCAGCTTCCATTAATGTCACATCAGCCTGCATCAGCAATAACCCTCATATCTAAGAACAATCATCTTCATCATCACCATCACCATTACAACTCATCACAAATCCACTGCTGATCAAAGGCCCGCTTCAAGGTCTACCACATAGCATGGTTCTGAGCCACTTGCATCCATTTACTTATTGCATCTCTTACCAGATCAGTTCTTTGGTCAGATCTTTTGGGGGGGACTATATAACTCACTTGCTGGTACAAGCAATTCTCTCTCAACTTCTTCCCATTTGGTTGTCAGTTCTTCAAACTATATGGTTTGTTCTTTTTTATTTTGTTTGAGCCCACGCATTATTACCACAAAGACAAAAATCCATCCGTACAAAATCATGAGTCCATCTCCTCGCCGTACCTCACCGTAACTGAATAAACGAGAATGTACAAGGTCACACTCGTGAAATCGCTTTCTCGTGAGAGAGGCTCGCGAGAGGCATGGCGAGTGCTCTCGTCGAGAGTGTACAGTCGCCATTACTCTTTTAAGCCAGAGCTTAACTACAATCGCACCTGGTGATAAGTGGTGATGTAGCCTACGATGGTGAAGCGCACTTACTAAACAAAAGCCTTATCACTCTTGCCTTGAAGACACCAACATTGTAATCAGATGGAAAGATAGATGCTGCCAACTTATTCCATTCCTATGTTGTAGCAAACCGTTTGTTTCTAATGTGTCGTAAGTCAACAACAAAAGGGTGGAGGCTGGCTGAATGCCTGGTTGTCTAGTGGTGGAAGCTTACCAGTCACTAAGCTCCTTGCAACTTAGCTTAGTGATTTGTTGATCTATTTAGGTTACTCTGATTCTACTTTGGACATCCTCATTCCAAGGTGTATTACTCAGAAAAACGCCAAATAGCCAAAAGTCGGCCCTAAATGACATGTTTGCTAAAACATTTCTTTTTTTATTTTCAGGTGACAAAAGGAGAAACTTTGACTTAAAATAAGTCACAAGAAAGTGAACAGTATTATTTAATTATAATTTAAGTGATAAATTACTATAATTGGAAATATTACTCCACAGAGGACATATTCCTATGAATGTTATAAACTGTAATGAGTTTGAATTGGACAGAAGTTCTTTACTAACAATTATATTGATGTCTGTTTTATATTTTATGATGGTTTCTTTGAATTATTCAATTACATAATGAATCAATTTTTATACAATCGTCATAGACTTTTATAGAAATCCTTGCAAAATTATTTATTACTTAATGATTTCTTATTTTTACAGTTTACACACGTAGTACACAAAAAAAATGTAATTTTATGTATTTTACCAAAAATATTAGTAAAAGTTACAGCCTGCATACTAGTCCCACTGCCGGGCAAGCATTCTCTCATTTCTCAGAGTATTAAGGAGCAGTTAGTATGTCGCGCTGCTCCAGTGCATGTTGGTGATCTTCACATGTTTTAAATTATTTTTATTTCTCAGGCATGCACGTTGCTGCCTATGTATTCCATCACCACTGCACGATCGATACCATACTGGGTTGCTCGCGTACTGCGAAATTTTCAGCGAGCACTTAGCCTCTGAGCAACCATGACTCGTTCGTCGTTCATAACCGTCTAAAATTCTATGTAAATTATTTTAAAAATAGGACGCTCTTAAGTTTTAAATGCAGTTTGCAATCGAAACATCATAATATGTTAAAACAAAACGGAATTTCTATATAAAAAGCAATAATAAATATCATAAATTTATTGTTATTAATTACTACAGTAGAGGCATTGTCACTTTAGACCTTTTTTTGATATAGCCTGAGATAGTATTACTTACCAAACATGTTAATATTAAATTAGTCATATTGACATTAAAAAGAAGAAATAATCAAAATTGCCTAATGAGAATTCCATTTTCTTTTGGTTGTAAAGACAAGTAAAACAAAACAGTAAGAAAAACAGTTTACCTATCTGTAAAGAATAGCTTTTCCTAATAATGAGTTAAATTTATATTGAAAACATTCCTGTGTTTATTCATACGGTTAACTTTCCGTAAGTTTATTAAAGTAAATTGAGAAAGCAATGTTTGTGCTTGTGATCCTTGGTAAAATGTATCTAAAATTAGTGTAAAGTTTTTTATTACATGTATAAAATTCATGAAATTTATTTTCATTTCATGACACTGAGCCACGTGTTTTGTAACAAAAGTTTGTCATGCGACGTACATCTTTCGTCCCGAGTGCTAGTGTGAAGAAATATGTTCTAGCCCTTCAAATAATGACGGAAAAACTAATCTCCAGATTGAGGTTGAGAAATTAAAATACCGTCTCCACTCCTAATGGCGGCTTACACGCTCGTCGAGACACCACATGTATGAGTGTGTGTCTCGCCGGCCGTCGTTCGCTCTTGGAAGCCTGTTGCGATGAAAACGAGAGCGTACTCTATTCTATTCACCGTACATGGTTTGGCTACGGTCATTTTCTTATTATGGTAAATGTGTAAAAATTATAAAAACTAATGGCAAAACGCAACAGTTTCATTTAGGTCCATCTCAGCGGGCATACGGAGTTTAAATGATACAATGAGTGTGTGCATGGTATGTTCTCGTGTCGACCCTCTACGCGACGATAGGCACGCGAGGCGACGAGACGAGGGTGTATAGCCGCCATAACAGTCTAGTGACGCGGAGAAGCAATTTTGACATATCCAGCCTGTGCTTGATAACATTCCTACGTGCAGGACTTCTTTTTAAAGAAGAGGGTGCAAACGAGCATGCGGCTCCCCTAATGGTAAGTGACTACCGCCGCCCATGAACAACCGCATCACCCGACCGACCTGATCCACCCTGGAGCACGATTCGAACCGCTCACCGGCCCAAAGATGACAACAGTATTCCATGTGAGGCCGAACTTGCGCTTTGTAAAGTTGCAAGTGATGTTCTGGCATGAAATACTGTCTCGCTTTGCTGAGCACGCCAAGCTTTTTGGAGGCCAATTTGGCCATCCTTTCCAAGTGCACAACTAGCACACTATTCGATGTGTCGACGCCGAGGATTCCGATGCTAGCTGAGGCAAGCAAGCAAGGGGAGTGCCTTGGAACTGAGGAGATACGACAATGGGGTTTGTGTTTTCTGGGGATTTAACTGGACTATATTTAGTCGCCCCCAATCCGAAACTTTGCTAAACAAATTTCGGATTGAGAGCGATCGACTTCAGACACAAGTTTGTCCCGGTACTCGGCGACGTTTTCGGGAGAACTATTGACATTGACGATGTAGGTATAAGGCATCACCAGTGCTGTCGTCTGCATAGCGATAAATGTTACCAGTTTGCAACATATCATTGATATGCAGAAGGAACAGCGTTGTTCAGCAAAGACTCGACTTCAGAAATTCCTTTGGAGCACGCAGCCTTGTTTGTTTGGAACACCAGCGTTTAAAGGCTTGTCTTGTTGTCTTGTCAGGCATGCACCGTCTACTACGTTCTTGATGCTCCGATCAGCAAGGAAACTGGTGATCCAGTAGCACATATTTCACAGATTCCATAGGAAAGGAGCTTCGAAAGAAGCGCTTTGTGCGAGACCCAATCGAAGGCCTTCGCTATGTCCTAACTAACGGCCAATGCCTCCCCCTTGGACTCATGAACTGGCAGTTTGCAATGGACTCCATCGTTTTGGAGAACAAGGAGGTGATGGCGATAGGCCTGTAGTTGGACGGGTCTGAGCGGTAGCGTTTTTTAGGGATCGGGTGGACGAAATCCGTCTTCCATGATTTTGGGACTACGCCTAGGGAGTAGGAGTACCTAAAAAGACGCGTTAAAACCGGTGCCAAATCTGGAGCACACGTCCTCAGCCCAATTGGGGGGATTCCGTCAGGCCCACTCGACTTGTGGATGTCCAGGGAGAGGAGTGCTTTGCGAACCGAGCGCTGTGTGAACTGCACTTCCGGCATGGAGCACTCACACCGCGGAATTGTTGGCGGCGTACTCCCCCCGTCATCGAGAGTCGAGTTGGATGCAAAGAAAGAACTTAGCAGATCGGCTTTCTCCTTTGCGGTATGGGCCAGTGAGTCGTCCTCCCTGTGCAGAGATGGAAGAGATAGCTGACAGATATTCCCCTGGACAGCCTAGGCGAGAGACCAGAATGCACGGGTTCCATGCACTATTCAAGGGGGAGGCCTTTGGACTCTCCTGCCAACGCCCATCTATGAGTTAGGTAAACCAGAAGGTTACCAGCTGATCGACCATGACGAAAACCGTATTGGCGGTTACTAATCAGCTGGTGATCCTCAAGGTACCTCATGAGCTGGCAGTTTATAATGGATTCCATTATTTTGGAGAATAAGGAGGTGGCGATAGGCCTGTAGTTGGACGGGTCTGAGCGTTCGCCTTTTTAGGAATCGGTTGAAACAAAGCTGTCTTCCATGATTTCGGGATTACGCCTAAGAAGTAGGAGTACACGTCTTCAGCACAATGGCAGGGACTCCATCAGGCCCACTCGACTTGCTGACATCCAGGAAGAGGAGCGCTTTGCAAACCGAGCGCTGTATAAATCGCACACCCGGCGTAAAGCACTCAAGAACGGGATGGTCGGCAGTGTACTTATTCACCCCGTCATCGAGAGTCGAGTTGGACGCAAAGAGATATATATAATATAATATAATATAATATAAAATAATATATAATATAATATTCCACAACTATCACACAACGCCATCTAGTCCCAAGCTAAGCAGAGCTTGTGTTATGGGTACTAGACAACTGATAAACATACTTATATATTTCTAAATACATAAATATTATAGATAAATTACACCCAGACACAGAACAAATGATCGTGCTCATCACACAAACATTTGTCCTGGGTGGGAATCGAACCCACGACCTGCGGCATAGCAGTCAGGGTCACTAACCACTAGACCAACAGGCCTGACTAATAGCCTAACAGATCGGCTTTCTCCTTTGCGGCATGGTCTATTGAATCGTTCTCTCTATGCAGAGATGGAGGAGATGACTGACAGAAATTCCCTTTGACAGCCTTGGCGAGCGACCAGAATGCACGGGTTCCCAAAGAAATGCGAACTAGTTTCTCGCCAATTCTGCCGATGTGGTCAGACCTTGCCTTGGCAATGAATCTTTGGAAGGACCTGGAGGCGGAATTATACTATTTTTAAGAGCGCTGGTGTTTTTTTTTTGATGTTGTTGATGCGTTAGCCCAGGCCCGATAGCACTCCTGCTTACAGCGTGACGCTATTTTACAGGAGCGACCAAACCATGGCTGGGGTTTGCCTCCGATGGGCACAACAGAGGATGGAATAAAAAGTTCCATACCCTGAAGTACCATATCAGGAACAGAATCAGCAACAACGCTGGGATCGTCTGGCGAGAAGCAAACCCGCCCACAAGGGTAGGATGCAAAAAAACCGCATCCTATCTAATTAGCCGAACTATAGTGCCAAACACGGCGGCAGCCTGCAGATTGCAACAGTGACGTTGATATGACTGGCACCACTTTGCGGACAAAATAATGATCTATGATGACAAAATAATGAGCCTATAGGGGCGTCGACGGAAACCTGATATCTGTCTGGATGAGATGTCAGCAGAAGGTCCAACAGGGAAGGTGTATTTCAAACTTCCACACCTGGGATCCGCGTAGGCGAAATAACCAATTGTGTCAGACCATATGCCAACGCAGTCATAAACGAATCTCCCCGCATGATCGGTTAAACGTGAACCGACCCATTCGGCATGGTGGACATTAAAATTGCCATGGATCACGATCTTTGCGTATGGGATCTGCTGTAACACGGAGCCTGTAGAAATTTGAACGTGGTCGATGAGTCTGTCTGTTTCGGCATTACCGCTATGGGACCTGTATAGGAACCATAGACGCAGGGGCATCCGTCGCTGTCTACGCGCAGCTATATGATGGGCAGGTGACTACTGAGGTCTGGGACTACTTCTGCTCTTTGACGTATACGCAAACTCCAGCCCGGGTCATAAAGGAGTGTTCTAATTTGTACCCCGGGTAAGAGAGATACGAAGTATCCGCTGGAGAGGACACCTGAGTGTCGGTTAATAAAACCAAGGCCGGCTTCGCTGCCTCCAAAAGGCAGTGGACAGCGTTAAGGTTGGAATGAAGTCCTCTAATGTTGAAAAAATTCACGGAAAGCGTGGCAGGGGGCGTCTTAGTTTTGTTGCTCTCTTTGCCCCGAGCAGTTTTAGTTGCGAGCAGAATTGTGCCCCTCGCTAAAATACTTGGAGCAGCTTAAGCACCCACGCTCAGGTAGAGTAGGATAACTTGGTCGTGGATGCTCAGCGAGGGATTCTCCGTTACCAGAGGTGCTGGTACCCACCTGGGATAGTTTTTTTTATTGATTCCGCTACCATGTTAAACGGGGGAGGGGGGAAGGAATTGTGCTTTCGGCCACCTGCACTTACCAAGCAAAACGCAGAGGTAAATCTCTACTTCACGCTGGTATTCTGTGAGGTCTTGGTACCACATCGGTTCAAGCCGGCTCATACGTGCGACAGCGAAAGCTGCTGGGTGGCTCTACCACTGTTAAAATTGTCAATTTGTTAACATTGTTGACATCATAATGGTCATCACTCATATAATACTTTGTAGAACATTGCCTCGAATGTGTTATGAGCCGTGGTAGCTCTTATAGAAAAGTTTATAGTATACGACGCAATGTTCACGATTTCGAGCGGGGGCTTTAATTGTGGTAAACACGTATCTTTATAAGTGATCAAAGTAAACGTGAGACCAAAATGATGTATCGTTTCGACACATCCGCAACTGATCGCTCAGTCACACACGCACACTATCGCAATGTGTATGTACACGTTCAACCACGAGTAAAGCTCACTCGACTTTGTGAATTGCAAGAACTATACGAAGTGACTATTATTGTGATGTCAACAAAGTAAGTGAATAGTTGTACTAGTGGTAAGTGATGATGAAGCTCTAATTAGTAAATCGGACTGGCTGAGCGTAATAAAAGCTTTGACTGTTGTCTCCAAGACACCCGCAGTGTAATCGAGTGGAAAGACTGAAGCTGGCAAATTATTACACTTCTTTGCTGTAAGCGTTACTAAAGGCGAAGCAAACCGCTGTGTCCGCCGACATTCTGCAAGTCTAACACAAAGAGGAAGATCTAAGGAAGTCAGCTTTTACCCCGCGCGAAACTGGGTCCGCTGTATTATCTTGGAAGCGCACGTAGTTAACAATGTAGTACAACCTATTCTACTTTAGATTTTCCTCTTTTTCGAATCTTACAAAATTTGATTGTTATTGGTTTTCTTATTCCGTCACAAATATAATTTATTATTCAAAGTTTTGAAAAAAAAAATGCTCATTATTTAAAGTCAATATAAAATTCGTTATTTAAAGTCAACCTAAGACTTTAATGAGTCTTGGTTTAAACAACGGTTTCGAACTAAAGAAAGCGCTGAAAGTGAAGTCATAACTTCACTTTTAGTACTGGGTTCTATAAAATAAAATGCGCAGAGAAATAATAATTGTGTATTTGAGATTATAATGATTCCAATAAAATAGCGACTCCTTGACCGCCTCCACAACTAGAAGCCGCAACAGCTATTCGGGCGTTGTTCCGTCTGAAAAGACAAACGTTCATTTTACTGGGGCATCATATTGCTTGAAGTTTTAAAAGTCCAGGCTAGGAACAGCTTTTTCTCAGTCTGGGCAAATTGACAAAACTAGAATATCGCAACACTGGCTCTGCAGCTCTGTTATGCTGACAATGCTCTGGGTTTTTTGTAACACCTTTGCACTCTATTTCAAACAAAAACGTTTGATTTTTCATGGTAGACCCACGCTACAGTTATGTTATGGTTGTAGCACGAATGGGTAGGCTCGACCAGGGAAGGACCACGCTCTCACAGAACACCAGCATAAAATAACAGCGTAATGCTGCTGAGTTTCGTATAGTGAGTACCTGTAGAGAACCGGAGACCTTTTTACTGAAAAAGAGGCATTGCATCTTAGTTTTCTGGAGGGACTATAGATGTAAATATTTATGGATCACCGCATCCACTTAGCATTAGGTGGACTGTGTGCTTGTTTTAAAATAAGGGTATATTTTATAAATCAAAGATTTATTGTCACCTCCAAGGACTTAGATAGAATGCCATTATATTTTTTTTTTTTTTTTTTTATAGAAGAGGGGGCAAACGAGCATGCGGCTCACCTGATGTTAAGTGACTACCGCCGCCCATGATCAACCGCAACACCAGGAGAATTGCGGGTGCGTTGCCGGCCCTTTAGAAAGGAGTAAGCTCTTTTCTTGAAGGTCCCCAGGTCGTATCGGTCCGGAAAAATCGCCGATGATAAACTATTCCACAGAGAGGTTGTACGTGGAAGAAAACTCCTTGTGAAACGTACAGTGGTGGACCGCCAAGCATCCAGATGGTGTGGATGGTATTGGGACGTTTGCCGTGTCGTGCGTTCACGAAATTTGGCGGCTGGGATTAATCCGAACAATTCCTCAGAGCACTCCCCGTGATAGATGCGATAAAATACGCAAAGAGATGCAACATCTCTTCGCAACGCCAGTGAATCGAGCCGATCGGAAAGCACTCGGTCGTCGACGATTCGAGCCGCTCTGCGCTGGATGCGGTCAAGTGGAAGGAGCTGGTACTGGGGAGCCCCAGCCCAGAGATGGGAACAGTATTCCATGTGCGGCCGAACCTGCGCCTTGTAAAGTTGCAGGCGGTGTGCCGGCATGAAATACTGTCCCGCTCTGCTGAGCACGCCAAGCTTTTTAGAGGCCAATTTGGCCTTCCCTTCCAAGTGACCACGAAACTGCACGTCACTCGATATGTCGACGCCGAGGATTCCGATACTGGCTGAGGCAACAAGGGGAGTGCCTTGAAACTGAGGGGATACGACAAAGGGGTTCTTTTTAGCGGTTAACGCGCAAACTTGTGTCTTCTGGGGGTTAAACTGGACTAGATTTAGTCGTCCCCAATCCGAGACTCTGTTCAGCAAAGACTCGACTTCAGACACAAGTTTGTCCCGGCACTCGGAGACGTTTTCCCGAGAAATATTGGCTCGGCCGGTGTAAAGAGCATCACCAGTGCTGTCATCTGCATAGCAATGAATGTTACGGGTATGCAACATATCATTGATATGCAGAAGAAACAGCGTTGGCGATAGCACGCAGCCCTGTGGAACACCAGCATTAATAGGCTTGCAATCGGAGCTTGCACCGTCTACAACGACCTTGATGCTCCGATCTGCAAGAAAGCTGGTGATCCAATTGCACAATTTCTCGGGAAGCCCATAGGAAGGGAGCTTCGAAAGAAGCGCTTTGTGCCAAACCCGATCGAAGGCCTTCGCAATGTCCAAACTAACGGCCAATGCCTCCCCCTTGAACTCTACTGCCTCCGCCCATCTGTGAGTGAGGTAGACCAGAAGATCACCAGCTGACCGACCACGGCGAAAACCGTATTGGCGGTCACTAATCAGCTGGTGATCCTCAAGGTACCTCATAAGCTGGCAGTTTACAATGGACTCCATTGTTTTGGAGAACAAGGAGGTGATGGCGATTGGCCGGTAGTTGGACGGGTCTGAGCGGTCGCCTTTTTTAGGGATCGGGTGGACGAAAGCCGTCTTCCACGATTTTGGGACTACGCCTAGGGAGTAGGAGTACCGGAAAAGACGCGTTAAAACCGGTGCCAACTCTGGAGCACACGTCCTCAGCACAATTGGGGGGATTCCGTCAGGCCCACTCGACTTGTGGATGTCCAGGGAGAGGAGTGCTTTGCGAACCGAGCGCTGTGTGAACTGCACTTCCGGCATGGAGCACTCACACCGCGGGATGGTCGGCGGCGTACTCCCCCCGTCATCGAGAGTCGAGTTAGACGCAAAGAAGATCGGCTTTCTCCTTTGCAGTATGGGCCAGTGAGTCGTCCTCCCTGTGCAGAGATGGAAGAGATGGCTGACAGAAATTCCCCTGGACAGCCTTGGCGAGAGACCAGAATGCACGGGTTCCAGAAGGAAGGCGAACTAGTTTCTCGCCAATTCTGCCTATGTGCTCTGACTTTGCCTTGGCAATGACTCTTTTGAAGGACCTAGAGGCGGAATTATACTTCTTTTTTAGAGCGCTGGTGTTTACATCCCGGGACGCTGATGCATCAACCCAGGCTTGGTAGCACTCCTGCTTATAGCATGATGCTATTTTACAGGAGCGACCAAACCATGGCTGAGATTTGCCTCCAATGGGCACCACAGAGGAAGGAATAAAAGGTTTCATACCCTGAAGTACCACATCAGTAACAGAATCCGCAACAACGTTGGGATCATCCGGCGAGAAGCAAACCCGCCCCCAAGGGTAGGATGCAAAGAAAGACCGCATCCCATCCCAATCGGCTGACCTATAGTGCCAAACACGGCGGCAGCCTGCAGAATGCAACCGCGATTTCAGCGTGAGTGGCACAACACTCCGGATCAGACAATGGTCCGAGGAGCCTAAAGGGGCGTCGACGGAAATCTGATATCCGTCCGGGTGAGAGGTCAGCAGAAGGTCCAACAGGGAAGGTGCATGATCCTCCACATCTGGAATCCGCGTAGGCGAAGTAACCAGTTGTGTCAGACCATATGCCAAGGCAAAATCATGAACAGATCTCCCCGCATGATCGGTTAAACGTGAACCGAGCCATTCGGCGTGATGGGCGTTAAAGTCGCCGAGGATCACGATCTCTGCGGAGGGGATCTGCTGTAGCAACGAATCCGCAGCCATTTGGACGTGGTCGAAGAGTCGGTCTGTTTCGGCATTACCGCTGTGGGACCTATAGAGGCACCCGTAGACGCGCGGATGGTCGTCGCTGTCTACGCGTAGCCAAAGGATGGACAGGTCCGAACCTTCAAGTCTGCCGAGGCGTCGAGAACAGATGTCCTCTCTGACGTAAACGCAAACTCCAGCCCGAGGCACAAAGGAGTGTTCCAGTTTGTACCCCGGGTAGGAGAGATACGAAACATCAGCCGGAGAGGACACCTGCGTCTCGGTCAGAAAGAGCAGAGCCGGCCTCGCCGTCTCGAGATGGTAGTGGACGGCGTTTAGGTTGGAGTGAAGTCCCCTGATATTGCAGAAATTCACGGACAGCGTGGCAGGGGTCGCCTTGGTCTTGTTGCTCCGTTTGCCCCGAGCAGTTGTAGTCTTGAGCGGAATTTCGCCCCCCCCAGAATACGCGGGGCAGCCTGAGCACCCACGCTCAGAAGTGAAGAAACATGGTCGTGGATGCTCAGCGAGGGATTCTCCAGGGGTGCTGGTACCCTCCTGGGGTAGTCTATCTTTATTTAATTCCGCTACCATGTTGATGGGGGGGGGGATTTGGGCCTCCAATCTCCATTTATTAAATGATAATGCACAATATATACAGGATATTGTGCATTATCATTTAATAAACTAAAAATCGGTTCTTATATAAAGTAATATTTGAAAGTAGTTTCAAAAACGTTAACTTTATTATTGAGACAAAATAATAAAAAGGTAACTTTTAAACAAAATAAATGTTACATAAATCATTATCATCATTACAGATCTTCACAAGTCCAGTGCTGAGTATAGGCCTCACCCAAAGAATGCCGCAAAGCGCGATCTCGAGCTACATGCGGGTCATATTGTAGTAAACCACCTCAACAAAGAACCACCACAAACAGGAAGATCTGAGGAAGTCAGCCTTCACCCGGCGCGAAACCAGGTCCGCTGGATTATCTTTGTAGTCCAGTCATTATAGTAAGTTCACCTCGGAATTCGAGATACCCAGCTGTAAGTCTATAAATACTTGTATATTGACACCCTAAAAGTTGTCTCAAAACCTACATATGGTAGGGTGTACGCAACTATTAAATTACAAGGTCAAAGGTCACAAAAATGAGGTCAAATAAATGTTGATGAGCAGCTGGCACTTGTTGGTGGAATATTTGAAAGCTGCACAGGTTTAAAGTTGTGTAGACTTGACGTAATGCATATAACGAAGATGATCGAGATTGGCAGTCGATAATGCTCCGAAATCTGTGAAAAGAGATTTCGGAGCATTATAGACTGCCAATATGGTTTGAGTTCCACTCTCTAATAATCTCTGGGCCGAACAATTTTCATCGTCAAATGCTGCAGCTAGTTCATCCAAATTTGTCAGTTTCTTAAAAACTTTTAAAAATGATTTTTTTTCCCTTTTTAAAAAGCGCAAAAGTTGTGTCACAGCCACTTAATGCGTGCAGAAATAAAATATGTGTTTTGGAATGAGGATAATTATCAAAACTTTTAGTCGAGTATATCTCCGTTTACATTCATTTCCTTTTCCAACTTTTTAAAGAAAATTTCTTGTTCGTAAGACAGTGTACGCCCAATTAAAATGACAAGTAAATCAATATTTTGTCCTATTTATTTAGAATCAAATCTGAAAAAACTGCAGTATAACTGCAGTTTTTTCAGATTTGATTCTATGGTTATCAGTATTATTGAATAGATATAGATTTAATGCATAAAGAAAATTATAAAATATAATATGATAGTTAATAAAAATTGAAAAATATTTATAATCATTGATTTATCGATAGTTCATCAACTATATATGGCGCGTTTTCGACTGGAGGCACCGGTTGGCCTGAAGTGATGCTGTGACCGCGCGCTCTCCGCCCGCCGTCTCTCGAAAACGCTTCACCGTATAAAAAAAATTTAAACAAAATTTGTAGAGAATTTTGTATTCTACAATATTGATACTAAATACAAATAGCAAAAAGCCCATAGGAAATGAGATATTTACAAAAAACGCGCAAAAAAAAAAAACCGATTTTTGTGACCTTTGACCTAGAAATTTAATAGTTGCGTACACCCTACCATATGTAGGTTTTGAGACAACTTTTAGGGTGTCAATATACAAGTATTTACAGACTTACAGCTGGGTATCTCGAATTCCGAGATTCTTACCTAATTTAAGCTTAAATGACTGGACAATAGTCTAGTAGAGCTTACGTAATTTCACTTACAACCAGTTCTACTATCTTGTATCCTTAGATGAAGAAAAAAAGGTAAAATTGGTTACAGTTTCTTGTTCTAGGTGCGATATCTACCTTTTTTACTTAGCCATGCCAGTACTATTGACTTACTGCATATCGTCACAGGCAGTCACTCCATCTTGTGGGGGGCCACTGTCCACTTCGTTTACTGGTACGAGGTTGCCACTCTAGAACCTTTCTTTACCATTGGTTATCGGTTCTATGAGTTATATGGCTGGCCAAATTCCACTTCAGGTTCTACTGCGAATATCCTCAATTTCTAATGGACCTTGAGCTTATTTATAAGCCCAGAAGCGAAGGACCACGTCTCAGATCCATATGTCATCATTTACACACATCTGTCGTAATCTCCTGTACCTACATTGCCTAGCCGAGTTGAATCCGGTTTGATATTGATTGATTGACATCTCGGTCGAAGTTGAACTGAGGTACCTACCTAGTCGGATTTTAATCCTCTCTCCCTTTAAAACAATCTTAAAACTGCGGTGTGTGTTCTATTAATTACCCCTTTTCACATTCGTGGTTTTGTATTTCAAACTGATCGACGTTATAGGTCTTATTTATTTTACATTATACATATTATACACCTTAAACTAAGGGATATAAATGGCTGACTTAATACTTTATGGCATTCTCTTATAATATTTAACAAAATTCACTTCAGCTATAGAAATCGCTGTATCATAGTCTAGATAAGTATTTGGTATAGAGATTCCATTCCATCAATTAAAGCTGATAAACTCCCCCATAGATATTGGGTTGGCAGGCGAGTAACAACCGCAGTTTATAATAATCTTAACCCTTTTACTGTCCCGGGTATTACAGTTCAATGCAATTGTCTTATTATTGTGTATAAAAACAGGACAGTGAAAGTGTTAAGTTGTTATCAGAAAGATGCTGCTGCCCAGTGCCCACCTATTTTAATTACTCTCTGTGAACTCTTACGAAACCCAGGGGATGATTTGGAGTAGTGGGTATTCTTACACGGCTTATTATAGAGATTAATAACAGATTACCCGAATTGGCGATACGAAATAATTCAAGGAAGATTTGATTAATTCTAAACACAAACATAAAACATGTAATTCGTGCTATGTACCTAAAGCTGGACATAAATTAGTTATTCCTTTAAAATTAATCATACCGTATTTGATGTGACAAATGCGCTGCCATTCTCGCGCCGGTTGCCGCCACAGGATTTCCCACCGATAAGGCTCCGCCATTCACATTTACTTTGCTTGGGTCTATTCTCAATTCCTTAATTATAGCCATTGCTTGTGAGGCGAACGTTTCGTTTATCTGTCGTTTGAAACGTTAGTCAATATATCGTATCAACTTACTCAATCACACGAATGAAAACATATATAGGTAAGTATTTAAGTTTTATACGTGGTAGAGTCATGCTGCAGCTATATTGTTGGTATAGTTGTAGCAGGAATGGGTTGGCTCGACCGGGGAAGGACCACGCTCTCAAAGAATAGCTGCTTAAAGCTGCGGTGTTTCGTATGGTGAGTGTAGAGAACCGGAGACCTTTCTTACCGGAAACGAGGCATTGCATCTAATTCCTCACGGGTGACAACGCATCTGCATTTTGATTCGTAATCGAGGATAAATGTAGATGTCTGTGGGCCGCAGTAACCACTTACCATCAGGTAGACTGAGTGCTCATTTATCACCCTTATCCAATAAAAAAATCGATGAAGATCTATCTATCTGCGTGGTATTATTACGTGGTATATTTATCTACGTGGTATTATTTTGTTATGTTCTTAGAAAAATTTGAATGTTTACAGTACCATGCTTCAAAATGAAAATTTATAATCATCATAGATTTATTATACTACTACGTAATCATCATCAATATTGTTTTTTTTTATAGAAGAAGTGGCAAACGAGCATGCGGCTCACCTGATGTTAAGTGACTACCGCCGCCCATGATCAACCGCAACACCAGGAGAATTGCGGGTGCGTTGCCGGCCCTTTAGAAAGCAGTAAGCTCTTTTCTTGAAGGTCCCCAGGTCGTATCGGTCCAGAAAAATCGCCGGTGGTAAACTATTCCACAGAGAGGTTGTACGTGGAAGAAAACTCCTTATGAAACGTACAGTGGTGGACCGCCAAACATCCAGATGGTGTGGATGGTATAGGGACGTTTGCCGTGTAGTGCGTTCATGAAATTTGGCGGCTGGGATTAATCCGAACAATTCCTCAGAGCACTCCCCGTGATAGATGCGATAAAATACGCAAAGAGATGCAACATCTCTTCGCAGCGCCAGTGAATCGAGCCGATCGGAAAGCACTCGGTCGTCGACGATTCGAGCCGCTCTGCGCTGGATGCGGTCAAGTGGAAGGAGCTGGTACTGGGGAGCCCCAGCCCAGAGATGGGAACAGTATTCCATGTGCGGTCGAACCTGCGCCTTGTAAAGTTGCAGGCGGTGTGCCGGCATGAAATACTGTCCCGCTCTGCTGAGCACGCCAAGCTTTTTAGAGGCCAATTTGGCCTTCCCTTCCAAGTGACCACGAAACTGCACGTCACTCGATATGTCGACGCCGAGGATTCCGATACTGGCTGAGGCAACAAGGGGAGTGCCTTGAAACTGAGGGGATACGACTTTTTAGCGGTTAACGCGCAAACTTGTGTCTTCTGGGGGTTAAACTGGACTAGATTTATTCGTCCCCAATCCGAGACCCTGTTCAGCAAGGACTCGACTTCAGACACAAGTTTATCCCGGCACTCGGAGACGTTTTCCCGAGAGATATTGGCTCACCCGGTGTAAAGAGCATCACCAGTGCTGTCATCTGCATAGCAATGAATGTTACGGGTATGCAACATATCATTGATATGCAGAAGAAACGGCGTTGGCGATAGCACGCAGCTCTGTGGAACACCAGCATTAATAGGCTTGCAATCGGAGCTTGCACCGTCTACAACGACCTTGATGCTCCGATCTGCAAGAAAGCTGGTGATCCAATCGCACAATTTCTCGGGAAGCCCATAGGAAGGGAGCTTCGAAAGAAGCGCTTTGTGCCAAACCCGATCAAAGGCCTTCGCAATGTCTAAACTAACGGCCAATGCCTCCCCCTTGAACTCTACTGCCTCCGCCCATCTGTGAGTTAGGTAGACCAGAAGATCACCAGCTGACCGACCACGGCGAAAACCGTATTGGCGGTCACTAATCAGCTGGTGATCTTCAAGGTACCTCATGAGCTGGCAGTTTACAATGGACTCCATTGTTTTGGAGAACAAGGAGGTGATGGCGATTGGCCGGTAGTTGGACGGGTCAGAGCGGTCGCCTTTTTTAGGGATCGGGTGGACGAAAGCCGTCTTCCATGATTTTGGGACTACGCCTAGGGAGTAGGAGTACCGGAAAAGACACGTTAAAACCGGTGCCAACTCTGGAGCACACGTCCTCAGCAGAATTGGGGGGATTCCGTCAGGCCCACTCGACTTGTGGATGTCCAGGGAGAGGAGTGCTTTGCGAACCGAGCGCTGTGTGAAGTGCACTTCCGGCGTGGAGCACTCACACCGCGGGATGGTCGGCGGCGTACTCCCCCCGTCATCGAGAGTCGAGTTAGACGCAAAAAATGAGCCTAGAAGATCGGCTTTCTCCTTTGCGGTATGGGCCAGTTAGTCGTCCTCCCTGTGCAGAGATGGAAGAGATGGCTGACAGAAATTCCCCTGGACAGCCTTGGCGAGAAACCAGAATGCACGGGTTCCAGAAGGAAGGCGAACTAGTTTCTCGCCAATTCTGCCTATGTGCTCTGACTTTGCCTTGGCAATGACTCTTTTGAAGGAACTAGGAGCGGAATTATACTTCTTTTTTAGAGCGCTGGTGTTTACATCCTGGGACGCTGATGCATCAGCCCAGGCCTGGTAGCACTCCTGCTTATAGCATGATGCTATTTTACAGTAGCGACCAAACCATGGCTGAGATTTGCCTCCAATGGGCACCACAGAGGAAGGAATAAAAAGTTCCATACCCTGAAGTACCACATCAGCAACAGAATCCACAACAACGTTGGGATCATCCGGCGAGAAGCAAACCCGCCTCCAAGGGTAGGATGCAAAGAAAGACCGCATCCCATCCCAATCGGCTGACCTATAGTGCCAAACACGGCGGCAGCCTGCAGAATGCAACCGCGATTTCAGCGTGAGTGGCACAACACTCCGGACCAGACAATGGTCCGAGGAGCCTAAAGGGGCGTCGACGAAAATCTGATATCCGTCCGGGTGAGAGGTCAGCAGAAGGTCCAACAGGGATGGTGCATGATCCTCCACATCTGGAATCCGCGTAGGCGAAGTAACCAGTTGTGTCAGATCATATGCCAAGGCAAAATCATGAACAGATCTCCCCGCATGATCGGTTAAACGTGAACCAAGCCATTCGGCGTGATGGGCGTTAAAGTCGCCGAGGATCACGATCTCTGCGGAGGGGATCTACTGTAGCAACGAATCTGCAGCCATTTGGACGTGGTCGAAGTGTCGGTCTGTTTCGGCATTACCGGTATGGGACCTATAGAGGCACCCGTAGACGCGCGGATGGTCGTCGCTGTCTACGCGTAGCCAAAGGATGGACAGGTCCGAACCTTCAAGTCTGCCGATGCGTCGAGAACAGATGTCCTCTCTGACGTAAACGCAAACTCCAGCCCGAGGCACAAAGGAGTGTTCCAGTTTCTACCCCGGGTAGGAGAGATACGAGACATCAGCCGGAGAGGACACCTGCGTCTCGATCAGAAAGAGCAGAGCCGGCCTCGCCGTCTCGAGATGGTAGTGGACGGCGTTTAGGTTAGAGTGAAGTCCCCTGATATTGCAGAAATTCACGGACAGCGTGGCAGGGGTCGCCTTGGTCTTGTTGCTCCGTTTGCCCCGAGCAGTTGTAGTCTTGAGCGGAATTTGCGCTAATTGTTTACAGATGTATAATTTTTATATACAACACAGTAAGATTATTACGTTAGATATTTTAGTATACGATAAAATGAAATATCTTTGGATAAAATATATAAAAACTATTGAAATAAGAAAATTATATAACCCTATTATATCATAATACCTCAAATAAATCCACATCTTGAATTTTATTGTTAGAAACAGCAAGTAATTTTAAGATAGCAAAGACTGCACCTAAGCCAGCTTCAACGGGATCCACTCCGACACAAGCCCAGGCCGTAAGCCTCGCCATGGGTGTTACTTTTAATTTGTTCACTGATTCTTCATTAGCTAAAATCAAAGCTGCGGCCCCATCAGCTGGAGCCTGGAAACGAATGTATAAATAAAATATTTTTAACACTAGAATACTATTATAAAAGGTCCCCCAGACCGAGGTAAAGTCACAGACAATCTGAGTGGAGGTTAGCCATCTGTGCAGGACAGGATTATAGTAACCGAGTGTAGCGCAAGTCACTTTTTTTTATAGAAGAGGGGGCAAACGAGCATACGGTTCACCTGATGTTAAGTGACTACAGGCACCCATGAACATCCACAACACCAGGGGAATTGCAGGTGCGTTGCCGACCCTTTAGAAAGGAGTAAGCTCTTTTCTTGAAGGTACCCAGGTCGTATCGGTCCGGAAAAATCGCCGATGGTGAACTATTCCACAGAGAGGTCGTACGCGGAAGAAAACTCCTCGTGAAACAGTGGTGGACCGCCAAGCATCCAGATGGTGTGGATGGTATCGGGAGGTTTGCCGCGTAGTGTGTTCATGAAATTTAGCGGCTGGGATTAATCCGAACAATTCCTCAGAGCACTCCCCGTGATAGATGCGATAAAATACGCAAAGAGATGCAACGTCTCTTCGCAGCGCCAGTGAATCGAGCCGATCGGAAAGTACTCGGTCGTCGACGATTCGCGCCGCTCTGCGCTGGATGCGGTCAAATGGAAAGAGCTGGCACTGGGGAGCCCCAGTCCAGAGATGGGTGAACAGTATTCCATGAGCGGCCGAACCTGCGCCTTGTAAAGTTGAAGGCGGTGTGCCGGCATGAAATACTGTCCCGCTCTGCTAAGCACGCCAAGCTCTTTAGAGACCAATTTGGCCTTCTCTTCCAAGTGACCGCGAAACTGCAAGTCACTCGATATGTCGACGCCGAGAATTCCCTTGAAACTGAGGAGATACGACAAAGAGATTCTTTTTGGCGGTTAACGCGCAAACTTGTATCTTCCGAGGGTTAAACTGGACTAGATTTAGTCGCCCCCAATCCAAGACTCTGTTCAGTAAAGACTCGACTTCAGACACAAGTTTGTCCCGGTATTTGGAGAAGTTTCCCCGAGAAATATTTGCACGGCCGGTGTACAGAGCATCACCAGTGCTATCATCTGCATAGCAATTAATGTTGCCGGTTTGCAGCGTATCATTGATATGCAGAAGTTCGTTCGTTTCGTTCGTTGGTGATAGCATACAGGCTTGTGGAACACCAGCATTAATAGGCTTGTAATCACAGCTTGCACCGTCTACGAGGACCTTGATGCTTCGATCTGCAAGAAAGCTGGTGATCCAATTGCACAATTTCTCGGGAAGCCCATAGGAAGGGAACTTCGAAAGAAGCGCTTTGTGCCAAACCCGATCGAAGGCCTTCGCACTGTCCAAACTAACGGCCAATGCATCCCCCTTGGACTTTACTGCTCCGCCCATCTATGAGTCAGGTAGACCAGAAGATCACCAGCTGATTGAACACGACGAAAACCGTATTGGCGATCACTAATCAGCTGGTGATTCTCAAGGTACCTCATGAGCTGGCAGTTTACAATGGATTCCATTGTTTTGGAGAATAAGGAGGTGATGGCGGTGATGGGGATGTAGTTGGACGGGTCAGAGCGGTCGCCTTTTTTAGGGATCGGATGGAGGAAAGCCGTCTTCTATGATTTTGAGACCACGCCTAGAGAGTAGGAGTACTGGAAAAGACGCGTTAAGACCGGTGCCAATTCTGGAGCACACGTCCTTAGCACAATTGGGGGGATACCGTCAGGCCCACTCTACTTGTGGATGTCCAGGGAGAGGAGTACTTTGCGAACCGAGTGCTGTGGGAACCGCACCTCCGGCATGGAGCACTCACACCGCGGGATGATCGGCGCTGTACTCCCCCCGACATCAAGAGTCGAGTTGAACGCAAAGAACGACCCTTGCAGATCGGCTTTCTCCTTTGCGGCATGGGCCAGTGAGTCGTATTCTCTGTGCAGAGATGGAAGAGAGAAATTCCCCTGGACAGCCTTGGCGAGGGACCAGAATGCACGGGTTCCAGAAGGAAGGCGAACTAGTTTCTCGCCAATTCTACCTATGTACCCTGACTTTGCCTTGGCAATGACTCTTTTGAAGGACCTGGAAGCGGAATTATATTTCTTTTTTAGAGCGCTGGTGTTTACACCCAGGAATGTTGATGCGTCAGCCCAGGCTTGGTAGCACTCATGCTTATAGCATGATGCTGTTCAGGGGCGATCAAACCATGGCTGAGATTTGCCGCCGATGGGCACCACAGAGGAGGGATTAAAAAGGTCCATACCCTGAAGTACCACATCAGCGACAGAATCAGCAACAACGTTGGGATCGTCCTGTGAGAAGCAAACCCGCCCCCAAGGGTTGGATGCAAAGAAAGACTGCATCCTATCCGAATCAGCTGACCAACTGAGCCACACTGCAGCTATATTATAGTTGTAGCACGAATGAGTCGGCTCGACCGAGGCAAGATCACGCTCTCACAGAATACCAGCGTAAAATAGCAGCGTAATCCTCCTGTGTTTCGTATGGTGAGGCGAGGCATTCCATCTTAGTCCTCAGCGGTGACAAAGCTTTTGCATTTTGATTCTTAATTGAAGATAAATGTGGATGTCTATGGGCCACAGCATCCACTTGTCAACTTACTATCGAGTGGACTGTGTGCTCGTTTGTCACCCAATGTTCTAAAAAATTACCTACCGAAGAGTTACCAGAGGTGATAATAGATCCATCGTCCAACACCGGAGCCAAAGTGGCCAAATCTTCTAACAATAAATTGGATCTAGGTTTTTCGTCTCTTACTATCGCGTCTTTTTTGTCAACTTCCGCAAATATGGGTGTTATTTCGTCGTCAAATACTTTCGCTTCTTGAGCTGAAAATTGTTAAGTTATTAATTTAAGAAAGTAACTTATTTCGGTTAGTAAAAAGTAGGTACTTAAAAGATTCATATATAATTACCGTTATAGTTTATCAGAGGTCCTCTGACGCCCTTATGCCTTCATATTTGCCATAGTTGCCACGTTTGGCAGGCGGGTGGACAACTGCAGATTTTTATCCGACTGTCAAGGAAGGGTTATGTTTTTCACGCGATCTTGTATGTTTGTAAATTTCTTTATTACCACGTATCTATCAAACGGCTGGATGGATTTCGACAATCAAGGTATCATTTTATTCGTCTTAATAACCCAAGTGTTATTAGATAGCTTTTTTTAAATAAACAAAATGGCGGATTTTTGGCGCAAAATAGCAATACGTTAATAAAAAATAATTAACCAAACCTATCTAGTAGGATATCAAAATAAAGGTATTTAAAAGGGGATTACAAAAATATTGTTTAAATTTAAGTATGTTTGTAAATTTCTTTATTAGGTACCTCGTACCTATATATCTTCCAAACGGCTGGATGGATCGTTTTATTCGTCTTAAATACCCAAGTGCTCTTAGATAGCTTTTTTTTAAATAAACAAAATGGCTGCTTTTTGGCGCAAAATAGTAAAAAAATAATAATAATCAAACCTGTCGAATATCGAATATAGGTTGTACGGTTGAATTTATTTAGGAATTATAAATTGGTTTATAAAGTTTTTAATAACTGGTTTATAAAATGTGCAATGATGTGATGTGAATATATGAAATATGAAAAAAAGAATAGTTATTAATATCCGTCGCCCAATAAGATTTAAATCAAAGCAAATTAAATTGTTTTCAATAAATTTTGAATCGTATACTTTGAAATTTTGAAGAAAAATGTACAATAAAAATAATGTAAATAACATACACAGTTTGTTTCAGAAAATATACATCGAACTTTCTAAGTCGCATAATTATCGAAAAATCGTCAAAAAATCTTTACACAGAAGACAGACACACTAAAAAGTCTTAAATAAGATAAATAATCAAAAAAATCAAAAACCCGAGTATGAATACATAAATTGAGAATACAAAACAAAATTAAAATAAACTATAAACAAAGTAAACTCTACTTCGGTTTAACAGACTATATGAGCTGAAAACCTAAGTAAAATAGCCTAAGTAAAATATTAAGTTTAGTAGCAGGCGGGGCTCATTGCAAATTACAAATCGAATGATAATGGGTTTCCGCTTGCTACTAAACTTAATATTTTACTTAGGCTATTTTACTTAGATTTTCAGCTCATATAGTCTGTTAAACCGAAGTCGAGTTTACTTTGTTTATAGTTTATTTTAATTTTTTTTTGTATTCTCAATCTTGTTTCGATCTTTTTAGTGCATTACTTTTAAATTGCCTTTTTTGCAGTCGGTTTTTTTATTTCTTTAAATATTTATTTTACTATAATTTTGAGGGTAGTTATCAAGAAGTTGCTGTTCTCTGATAGTGATCAAAAAATTGTCTATCTTCTGTTTGAGTTTCCCTCCGTCGCCTCTTACGACACCCACGGGATGATATGCGGTCATGGGTATTCTTACAACGCGCTCACACGGTCAATATTCAGCTTTTCCCCCTTATAACTTCACTCATCAAAATAGATACAATGTAGTAATCACAAGCTCTTCCACCTTTCTCAACTATATATATAATTTTGTATATAGCATACAAAATTCCAAAACATTTTTGAAAGGCTCAATCGCCCGACTGTTTCAGCTGGCTCCATGGCACACGCCCAGACTAGCAAATTTAACCTCTAATCAGCCAAAAAATACAAGATGCGGTATCAAATAATAATTAAGAATTCTGTCTTCAATGCGTCCTATCCAGCAGTGAAATGTGTATACCTGATGACCATTTAATATGGCTCAGCAATGTGTATTGGTCGACTGCTTCTCTTGATAATTTATACTTTTTTGCTATTTGTTCTGCTATCTTCTCCATACTGTGACCACAGAAGGTGCCCACCAGTTGTTTCTTTATATGGTCTTCCAATTTGTATGCGGTCCCAAGACTCGTACCGAATCTAACATTTCGGACGAGCAAAGGTAGGGATGACATAAGTTCCGTACCTCCAACCAGACATGTGTTGGCAGCACCTGTTAAAATTTCCTAAAAAGAAGTCATCAATAAAGAAAACTATACAACTAACTAATTGCGATTTCTCCCTTCTATGGAGGGGCCCATTAACTGTGGGACTGTAAACGAGTACAATAGAATGTCGATTATCCGAACGTCGATTAACCGAACGACCGCGTAACCGAACTGTTACCTCGGCACCTCATTGGGATGCGACCACCTTTTCGCTTCTCCACGCAGTGTCCCGTGTCGGCCTACGTTCTATACCGATAGCGCTATACGCTTATGTGTTAATTTTGCACTATTAGTTCACAATTTAAAATGCCTAAACGTAAACGACTTGTTCTTTCCATAAAAGATAAAAAAGACGTGTGGCACTCGGCGACTGCCGCGGTAAAGCTATTGCATAGCATTTTTTATCAACTTATGCAATTATAATTAATATTTTTTTTTATTTATGCAGTAAAGTCTTTGATATTAAATCAAGTTACACTTTTTGAGCGTGGTGACCGATAAGAAAACAATTTTTTTTCTCTTTTTTTCTCTTATTGTATAAATGAGAAGTTAATATTGTTTAAAATATTTTTAATATCTTACAATACATGTAGGTTATTCAGGAATTTTTATCATTCAGTTAGCAGCTAGTGTACACGCATACGACTAGTCGCACGCACACAAACACCGTGCCGAAGTCTGCCGAGTGCCGAAGTCTGCCGAACTGAAACGACGTTAGACGATGCACGGCTTTCAACGCCACACCTCCGTGCCCGTCGGAGTGGGGAGCGTGAGGTTTTTTTCGTGGCGGAATTTCTGGATTCGGTCCCCGCGCTCAAGGCCCGCGATAGAAGCTATGCAATAGCTTAATAAATACGAAATTAACAAACGATTAGAGAAAACCGAATCTGCAACTAAGTTATCTAAGAAGTACAAAGTGGTTAAAACGACAATTTTGGATATAAAAACCAAAACACGACCATATCCAATTTTATATCCAAACATGATCTTATCGATGGATCGACAAGTCGTAAAACTATGAAGCTCGCCACGGACACCGATCTCGATGACGCTGTTTACAAGTGATTTACACAAAAAAATCACAAGGAGAACCTATCTCTGATGCCGTTCTATGTGAAAAGGCAAAACTTGGAGGGCCGTCGAACTTTCAAGCAAGCATGTGAAGGCATTCGTGAGCTTCAAATACAAGAAGAAAAGCTATCCGCTGATTCTTCAGCAGCTGATTCTTTTGAAATCAAATTAAGCGACGTATTAAAACAAGAAAATTATGTTTTAGAAAACGTTTACAATCCTGACGAAACTGGACTCAATTGGAAGGCTTTGCCACGAAAAACTCTTGCCTCGCGTCGTGAATTAGCGGCACCTTGTGTAAAGTAAATAATCGTATCAATGCTTTAGCTCGTATTACAACTGTAATAAATTAAATTTATATATATCTATATATATATATATATATATATATATATATATATATATATATATATATATATATATATATATATATATATATATATATATATATATATATTTATATATATTATAAATATGTTTTTATTAATATGGTACATACAATAATACAGTTCGATTATTCGAACAAACCGGTTTTCCGAACACCTATGTCCCCCAATTAATTCGGAAAATCGAACCTCTGGTGTATAGTCAAAGTCTAACGTCTAGCAAATTTCAGTTTACATGATGATGAGAGTGACAGAGAAATATAATATGTGTATACTAATAATAAAAAAAATATCGGTGTTATATTTACGCGCGATTGAAAACCTAAACATTTAACCAAAAATGGGAAAATGGTCACCCGTTATAAAAGCGTCTTACTTATACTGTTAAATATCTTTTATTTAAGGACATTTTAGATAATCTTAAAATAATACTTACTAGGCTGCCGTTAATAATAGCTTGCAGTCCTGTGCCACATGTTTTGTTAACTCCCAAAGTTGGTCGTTCTATCGGGACTCCTGAGTATGTACCACAGTACCTAGGAGTCTTTCCGCCATCGCACTGACTTAACTAAAATAAATAAAGCCTTAGCAAGTATTAGCAATTAGCTACTATTAGTTTACTATTACTATTATTTAAACTTACATAGTTTACATTCCCCACCACTGTAGCATCTATAATATACGGATTTATATTTGCGGAACGCATTGCGTCTTTAGCCGCGATAGCAAAAATATGCGAGGCTGGAAAATCTCGCAAAGGTCCGCCATAGCTACAAAAAGGTGTTCTTTTTGCTCCAACTATAAATATACCTGCGAAAGAAGTCAAGTGTAAAATCAGTAGCCAAAGTTTTAGAGTATACGTATACATAAGCACTTGTAGAGTATACACTCTAAGTTGATAGTATGCATGGTAGAACAATAATTTTGATACTCGTATGCGCTGTACAGGATTATAGTGCCCCATAACTATCTCTATCCGACACGATCGGAAAGAGATCAGGCACAGAATCAGCTAAATAACCACAAGCATATTACACAAACACACACACAAACAAACAAGCGCGCGGGTTAAGTGTGATGACCCCTCTAATATATGCTTCACAAGCAATCACAGGAATTAGGCCGTGCGTCATAGCACGGGTTGCTTAGTAAGAGATATTTTAATATAAATACTAGGCTAAGTTAACTGTAAGACGGATTTAGTTTTGGAAGTAATTATAAGCTGTAACTCTGTAATTTTGTATAAATAAATTATTTTTATAAATAAAGTCGTTGTCGTCAACTTAATTGGCGCAGCCGGTAGGATATTCGTAGTTGTCTAGGAAGAGTCTGTATCGTCGGTTATCATCGTGATCCAGCAACAGTATCCTGACAACGTGCGTTTCAACGCTTGGACGAATATCACCGAACAAACAAATAAATTAAGGACTTCGCGACTTCAGCAGAAACAGCCGAGACTCCAGAACTATCCCAGAGGGACATGGGCAGATCTGCGAGACTGTGAGTAAAACTTTTCACTTCCCGTAACCTTCCTTTCGTTCCCTCTTGTATTAGTTATACGTAGGTATTGCTTTGGATTAGAAAACGCCATAACAATACTCTTCTACTAAACAATCAAAATTTTGTTAGTAGATCTTAGCTGAATCAATTTTATTCTTTGTATTTAAAAACTTTGATATTTATTTTTTTTATTTAAAATGGAAAACATTGAAAGAATTCCCGTAGAAATGACGAAAATTATTCCAATTTTTGATGGAGATGCTAGGTTATTACCTTTATTCATAAAAAAATGCGAATATATTTTACAAACATTCCAAGGGGGTAACTTACAAAATGAATATTTATTTCACGTCATTACCAGTCGCTTGTCAGGGGAAGCTGCTAGTTTAGTGGGAGAAAGGGAGCAGATAGACTCTTGGGCAGACCTCAAGTCGCTGTTAAACCAACGCTTTGGCGACCCAAGGTCTGAAGAATGCTTAGCTATGGAGCTAGAGAGTCTTAGGAAACATAGAAACGAAAGTTATCAAGAATTTTGTCACCGGGTGCAACATTTAAAAAGCATTTTATTTTCAAAAATTAACGAAACCATTAATAATCGGGACTTACGGCAAGCTAAACAAACGATATACGATAACACAGCATTAAACGTTTTTTTATACAATTTACCTGCTTACTTAGTGAGACTAGTACGACTACGTAATGTTACCACCTTAGAAGACGCATTAAAAATTGTATTAGAGGAACAGAACTTCCAAACAGTTTACGAAAATAGGAACCCAAGGTCTAATCAAAATTTTAGACCAAGCCATTTCCAAAATCATCCCAATTTTAATCATAATAATAAATATAAAGGCCCAAGTTTTCAATATCAAATGAACGGCCATTCATCGAATAACCAAAATAATTCATTTAATTCAAATAATATTTCTCCCCACTTCGTAAGTAATCACACAACGAACAACAGAAATGCGAACTTTGAAACTGGGTCACCAGTACGACCGTCATCGGCGCAACACCGTCAGCAGTTTTCGCGAAACAATGGGCAATACCGTGCGTCACAAGTGCCGTCGAACTCTAATACTGACGTCACAATGAGGACAGTTAGTTCAAGACGCGTAAATTATACCGATACAGAAAATAGAATTCAACCTAATACCTCGCAAAACCAATTTGATTTTAATTCTAATTCGGTCGAAAGAGAATATGAACAAATAGGAATTTTTTTTATAACAGCCTCAACGATAATAGAAAAGATACCTAAAACACCGTCAGTTATGTCAATTTCCGACACGGAAAGCGAGAAATCTATAGTTGTTTCGGATACCGAAGCGGAGCCACCGATGGAACTGATGGAATTATCATTCGATGGTGACACAGCTAACTCAGTATCAAACAGGGAACATGAAGGGATTCCTATCCTGAAAAAAGCTATAGATACTAAACCACGCCAAATTTTAGTTTCTGGATGGTTTAGCGATAAAATATCTGTTAAAGAAATTTCAAATAAAAGACAACGTATACTAAAAGTTCACATGCCTTTACTAAGTAATGAAAAACTTGTCAAAGATTTTTTTTAAAGAATATATCGATTTTAAACACAAATATTATATCTATTTCGAAAACACGATATTACTAAATGTTTTCAAAACAATAAGACAAAATGCACAAACTATTTACCAAGTAACAAAAAATAACTTATTAAAATTAGAACGTAACATTATTCTAAAAAGTTATATTATAGACAAAGACAAATTAGTTTTTATCTTAGAAATACCATTAATAGAAAAAGAAACGTATAACTATTACAAGATTATTCCTATCCCTATAAAGAAATTAACCAACACCTATACCATAATTCCTAAATACCCCTACCTATTAGTGAATGGTTTGAAATACAGAAACGTAGTAAGCCCGTGTACTCAAATAGAACCAAACACACACTTATGTTCGGAGGAAAATATGGCACCAGTTGATGAAGAAACATGCATCGAAGAAATAATGCTGATTAAAAAGAGCCTCAGTAATTGCCATCAACATCAAATAGAAATAGAGAAGTTGAAAATACAGAAAATAACTTTTGACCACTGGAT
Organism: Parnassius smintheus behrii; assembly: GCA_036936625.1. NCBI lineage: Eukaryota > Metazoa > Arthropoda > Insecta > Lepidoptera > Papilionidae > Parnassius > Parnassius smintheus. The sequence continues at coordinate 10,467,069 of JAUPFT010000013.1, forward strand.
GCTCTATGCAGAAGACGATGTTATACTGACGGAGCAGTGCAAAGACGATACCCACAGATATAATATACAAGGAACATACATTTTGACGCCGAGCATAGGTTGCAGCATACAAATGAGAAAAATAACCATTGGCCTATAGAGCAACATGTCGGAAGCCAGTCTACAGATACCACTTGTAAAGATTCCGGAGGTACATTACGACGTGACGAAAGAAGTAAAGAAGTTGGACTTAACAAACGTAGATTTTAGTGACGTAAAAGAAATTATGAATAGTGTTAGAAATAGTAATAGTGAAATGGTGGTGGAAACCCTAGTGACGAATAAAATAAGTATATGGACTTTAAGTCTTTATGTTGTAGCACTTTTAATTATAATTGTTATCATATTTAAATGGAAATTTCATAGATTAAGTCAGAGACAAAATTCTCCGAAGTTAATTTCATCTCCTTCGGATAATTTTTCTCTTGGGGAGGGAGAGGTTAAGTGTGATGACCCCTCTAATATATGCTTCACAAGCAATCACAGGAATTAGGCCGTGCGTCATAGCACGGGTTGCTTAGTAAGAGATATTTTAATATAAATACTAGGCTAAGTTAACTGTAAGACGGATTTAGTTTTGGAAGTAATTATAAGCTGTAACTCCGTAATTTTGTATAAATAAATTATTTTTATAAATAAAGTCGTTGTCGTCAACTTAATTCGCGCGCCCACACACACACACACACACACACACACACACACACACACACACACACACACACACACACACACACGCACACGCACACGCACACGCGCACGCACACGCACACGCACGCACACACACACACACACACACACACACACACACACACACACACACACACACACAAACACACGCACACGCAGGGCACGGGCAAATACTTCAAAGGCGTTAAATACAAAAAATATGCCGGAGTTAGAGCCAGCGGCTCCGAGGGGTCACTTGACAACGTACGACAAAGGGGGCGACTATTCATGACGCACTCAATTTGAGCGAGCACAGTACTTAACTCTTCGAAGGACAAAATTATAAATGACTCTTTAAATATTAGTCTCCCAATTTCCCCCAAAATAGCTCGCGGCCGGGACGTTCAGAGACCACTCGATGCGGTTCTTCGGTATGCGGTAGTTCTGATAAAATACGTTTCGCGCCGACGTAGTTTGTATCGTTATCCGAATACAATTTACTTACAGGGCCACGGCTTGAAAGAAATCTTTTAAATGCACCCATGATGCCCGCTGTGCTTAGATCACCAACGAGTTCTATATGCACAGCCCGAGTAGTCAGACATACGAAAATGCAGACGTAAGCTTTTGTGGATCTTATACCACGCCCGCGAGTGAGCTTAACCTTAAACGGACCAGCAAAATCAGAGCCGGTGTGCATAAAGGGCTTTGTGGATTGTGTTACTCGACAATACCTAAGGTCCGCCATTTCCGAAAATGATGGCTTAGGACGTACTCGAAAGCAAGCTATACATCTGTGCGCCCTATTGCGGATTAAATTACGTGCTGAAAGAATCCAATAATTCTGACGCAAGATTGACATCAGCAAGTCGGGGCCAGCGTGAGAATTGAATTTATGGTGGTAATCAACTAATAAATTCATGATATGGTCTTTACGCGGTAAAACTATAGGGTGCCGTTGGTCGAAAATCAAATGCGAGTTAGACAAGCGCCCACCTACCCTGACGATTCCATCTTGTAAAAATGGCTTAAGACGTTGAAAAGCGCGACTACATGTTCTATTCGATTGTAATCTTGTAATTTCATCGGAAAAATGCGCACGTTGAAGTTCTCGTAATACTAGCAACTCGGCACAACTACAATCGGACGTAACGATATACGAACAAACACTACTTATCGACTTTTAAACTACAAAGGCTACACTGTAACGACAAAAAATGATTTAAATGTAACACAGCGTATTGCTGTGGCGCGGCTAAACTATACTATTTTATTTTTATTTTTATGGAACACCAACAAGCTAACCAAACACTAAGAAAATACTAATATATAATTCTATCAACGACAAACTAATATTTAAATAATAAAACTGCGGTAAAACTATGCGATGAACGCTTCGGAACAACACTGCTTATGGCTTGTTGCTCGCGAAGCTTCACTTCCTCCCGCCAACCAAGATTGGCCTCAGCAGGTCTATTCCGTAGCCTCCAGTGAGGCACACTTTCTGTAGCAGCGGCTCGGCGTCTCCATGCGCCGCGACCGTGACCTCGATCCGCGCCGCGCGCGCTTCTGCTAACGAGATCGATTCGAGTCCCGGGTTGCGAAACACGTGCACTAAATCTTGCTAATTTGGGCCTTGTTCGCGGTGTCGGTAAACCTAGCTCCAGGGCTATACTACTCGGCGTTCCCCTCGGCTGCGACGAAACTACAACAGGTTTACTAACAGCGACGGTGCAACAACAGGATGTTGCCGAAATATTATCCATGATAGGGGCGGAACCAACGGCGACGTAGCCTAAGACGGTCTCCAGTGCGTAAGGCGCGGTATGCGAGGAGTTGCCCCTGACCTTATTGTGTAACAAAAGATGAAGGAAAAGCGATGCTCCAATGAGCAAGTCTATATCTCCGGGGACGGCGTAAGTATCGTCTGCCAGAGTCAAATTTTCAAAATCAATCATTGCCGAGGTGTCGACCGAAACGGTTGGCAGACGCTCGGTGACTTTATCTACTACTAATGCAATATGGTGGGGGAACGCCAGTACTCTGTACATTATAGTAGTGTCAATTGATGACGTCATTTGTATTCGGCAGTATACTGAAAACGTTTCGGAACATACCCGAATTTTCTTTTCGTGTAACGTGGCTTATCTAATCTGTGACGTGGCGTTTTATTACCTAGTTTGTTTATTATATCGTTTTATTTGCTACCGAAAGGACGAAAGGTAACCAAGGACAAGGACAGCAGCAATTTATGAGGAGGCCTATGTTTAGCAGTGGACTTTGATAGTTTTGTAATGAATCAATATGCATATTAAATCTCTTCCAAATGTTGATTGGTATCAATGTGTTTACGTATAATTCATAATTTGGATTGTATTAGGCAGAAATGATCCAACTCACAAAAACATAAAATTATTCAGAATTAAAAGATAAATGCAGTTTTCTTGTGGCAGAAGCCCTATTATGTTTCTTCGCCAGTTTGTGGGTTAGATCATTTCTGCATAACGCGGTCCGTTTGTATAAATTCATTTTTCATAATATGTTCAATTCATACATCATCAGTATACGTTTAACATTAAGATAGGTTATAAAATTTACAATAACATTGACGTCTGACCATTAAAACACAAGATAACAATAGTATGGACTTATATACAACGAATATGCAATAGTAATAACAAATAATGCGTAGGTAGGTACTGTTATACGATAACTAAATAGGTATTCTTACTTACTTTTAAGCGCCATTAGCAACTGACCTTGTACAAAATAACAACGGAATGTGGGTAAGTATATTTCTGTGTCGTAAACAGGAGATAACTTCTTTCCTTATCAGCACACCGCAATTTGCTAATAATATACTCGTATTTTTGTTATTTTAGTATCAATATTATCTACGCAAAACTCACGATCGAAGAGCTTATACAGTGCGGTGATTTAACGATCGAGTCGGGGTATAAATTCCTTTCGGAGGCAAGTTTTTTTCACTCTTTGACGCTGCATAGCCTAGCTACGGGAAACGTGTCATTCCATCTTACTTCTCAGTCGTGTTTCGTATGGTGAATGTAGAGAACTGGAGGCACTTTACTGGATGTTCCCGGGGGTGACAATGCACCTGCATTTTGATTCTTAATCGAAGATAAATGTAGATGTCTATGGGCCACTCCAAAGTATCCACTTACCAACAGGTGAACTGTATGCCCTTTGTCGTCCTTTTCTCTATACGAATCAGGGCAGCATTAAGCTTCTATTTTACGTTTGCATTCTGGGAGAGATTGTTCCTTGCCCGGTCGAGCCGACCCATTCGTGTTACAACTATAATATATAGTCTGCAGCATGGCTCTACTAAGTATAAGAAAAGCTTCAAGCTTCATTTCAAGCAAAGAAAGCTACAAGTGCCTTGTAAACCCTTAGGACCAAAATGAAATGCTACGTAGCCTGTAATTACAATACACCTCTTTTTTTAATTATGTGCGAGCAGCTATGCAGGTCTAGGGAAGAAGACCAGATCACCGCGACCTAAATGATCTATTGTGATCACTGCTATGGCTACAGTTCACTGCTAAGCCCTATGTCTTCAATAAATAGGAGTTGCTTAGCCGTGAGCAATTTCACTTCTTCTGGCCGAAGTAGATAGTTTCCCAGATGTGTGTTACGTTTGTGCATTAAGGGTCCGCAATCAGTTAGGATGTGCAGAGGGGTTTCTTCCGTTATGGAAAAGAACCGACACATCCTTGAGTTGCTTAGTCCCAGGATAGACATGTACTTTTTAAGACAGCCGTGTCCAGTTAGCGCTCTTGCCAGAATGCGCAATTTATTTTTACTTAATGTCATAGCTTCCGAAGCGAATTACTACATCTCTTACTTATCACCTTCATTACAGCCTATTGTAGAGTAGCCCCCACGATAATTTATAACAGTATTTAGTTGATAACCAAGAACGAAATGCAGTATAATTAATGTTTAGTACCAACAACACGTTTTGTTCATTGACACCTCTTTCCTACATTACACTATCAAGACATGAATCTCCCATAAATTCCTACACAAGGGAGATATTTGTCATAGTTGTTCAGCTTGGCAGGCGACTTCACAACCACCAATTTTAAGTTGTTATCAGGAAAATGTTGATGCCCATATTCTGCTTACCTCTGTCACAGGACGATATAAATAAATAAATAAAAAGTATTTATTTGCCATAAAAAATACAATGTTAAAATTTAAATAGACAGCTTAATATTTAGTTGTGACAAACGGTCTGTGACTCAGTTACAACGGGAAACCCATTACTCCTGCTATTCTGTCACAACCTTTGCGTATCAACCATAACGTCTTAGGCAATTAATGAATCCCGGATATGTGCTAGTCGATATTCTTACTCCAGCACTACACCTTTTAGGGTCTGCGCTCACATTCGACAAGGCGTGGTGCGACTTGTCAAAGGATTTTTTCATGGAAAATAGATTTTCGACGTTATTTTAATGATCTTAGCACAGACATGCCTTTTTCACAACACGGACCGAAACGTCTCGCAACACGCCGCGGCGTGCTGCTGGCATGCTGCTGGCGGCACGGCACTGCACGGGACACCGTTGCATCACGTGAAACGCATACTTACTTTGTTGTTAAAAGAATTTCAGCTAAGTAATTGAAACAACGCTTAACCTAGCCCGTTGCGGCGGCAACCTCAGCGACTCGCGCGAGCGCACGTCTTTACTCGTTTAGTATGCTGCGGGTTGCCACAGGATCCTAAGTATGTCGAAGTATGCCGTACCATGCTGTGCCGTCCTTACTCCACAAACCCACAATAGGATATAGCCTATTAACAAGTAGTTAGTATGATTTCAAATAGGTAAGAATGGTATTAATGCCGTGGAATCTTAACATAACGAAAATAGTCTTACTAAAATAAAATAAGGTTCGCTGTGAGAAAATAATATTTATTGCACAGTCAATTATAAAGCCCGCTCCAGCGGATCGACTCAACAAATTCTAGAAAATGCAAAATACTGTAAAAACTACTGGATTATTTCACATAGTATTTAGAATTTTTCACCTTTACTTATACTATAAATTACACACTTTTAATAAAAATATAAAATCCATTCTCAAAAACAATACCATACAATAATGATCGCTTACATTATTAATATTTCATGTAGCTTTGCTGTGTCTACAAGAACTATTTACAAATAACCAATCCAAAAACCTCTATATAGTATTCTTATAAAAATATAATTTTCAAGTGGGTATTCACAAAATTTTCATTTGTTTTAAGATATTAAACCACCCTCATCTTATACCAACCATCAGTTCTGTCATTAACCGATTCAGTGCGGATGGCACACCAGGCTAGCCATCGACAATTTTTTTATGTAGCGTGTGACAAGCGAGTCATGTCATTTTAAATATCGTTATAACTCGCTCAAATTGCGTTTTTGGAATAATTATCCAAAACAAAAAACTTCATTTCTGGATATTTTGAGAATTTGAAATTTTTAGGAGTTGACATCTTTTTTTAACCTGTAGATGGTACTCTTATCACTAAGTGGGTTTTTTCAAAATCTTGTTGTATTTTCTGGATAACATGTCTCCTGTTTAAAAAATTCGTTAATATTATTGTTCAATTTGGCTTAAAATGCTTGAACTGCCGTCTTATTACTACCATATGGCCGAATTTACCTAACAAAGTGAAAAGATAAAGCAAGTAAAAAAGTATAAAAAAGAACATTATTTTTTTACACATGGCTGATGACACAATAGGCGTGTCATCAACTTCTATGGCGCTTGACACGACAGGCGTGTCACGAAATATTTGTTCGCCGCCACAGCTAAAAGTTGTCGAAAACTGGTGTCGCAACGAAACGGTTGACAATATTTATGTAAACAAGATTTATGGGAGGATGTGGTACCTTAGGGACAAAGTCCTTTGCCTAAATTAAAAAACTCTTTTATGTAAGAGCCCAACAATAATTAAGACTCGTTAAGTGGACGAGCACGACAAATAGCTTATAACAAATCTTAAAATATATGTAAGTATAATTATATGTTTTATCAAGTTAGACGGCCTCTATCATAAGAGCGATGCCCTGGCCACCGCCGATGCAAGCAGATCCGATAGCTCTCTTCAAACCGCGCCGTCTGTGGACCCAAATATGGTTCTATATTTAATAAACGTTTCGTTTTCCTAAATAATAATAAAAAAAAATATATCGTTTCAAGTTGACGAAAACTGGGGTTTTAGTACCGACCCATTCGGGCCACAATCGTAATATAACTTAAATATCGTTATACCACGTAAAAAATCTATAAATAAATAATACTATCGTACCCGAGTTCGTGAACGAGGTGGGCAGTGATACGGGATCCAGAAGCTCCGAGAGGATGTCCTACGGCCGTAGCGCCACCATTCACGTTCAGTTTCTCCATGTCCAGCTTGAGTGCCTTCGCACAGGACAGCGTTTGGGCCACAAACGCTTCATTGATCTGCAAAAATGCACTCCATAGTAAGGGGCCGTTCAAGTATTACGTAACGCAATTTAGGGGGAGTCTTGTTCAACGTTACAATGCATTACAGGGGCGAGAGGAGGGTTCGAACGAGCACTACGTAACAATGTTTGTTTTATTTAAATAAAAAACGAGGGAATTAAAATCTCCCAAGCTAGCAACCCTTTTCGTTTGTTTTACAAGAGGGAGATTTGCATTACCAGCTGTTCTTGGCTCATAAAAGTTCTAATGCTGACTTTACCAGCACAATTGTACCAAAAAAATGCCAATGAAATTTGGAAACCGGCTAAAGAAAAACTGAATAATAAAGAAAAGTTTATAGAACATATAAATGATGTTATATGAGAGTTCAAGGTCACAAAGAAGAAAAGCAAGCATAAAGTACCGGAAAGTGACAACATAAGGTATGTTAGCCACTTTCCGGTACGTAGAGAGAGCTGGAGGGGGGTACAGAAAAAGTTATGGCGCGTTACATGAGTGGGCGGGAGGGTCAAAAATTACGTTACGTAACACTTGGATGCCCCCTAACACAGCTTCTTGACGGCCTGCTGATGTGATATCTTACTCCGCAAGCCAGCATATTTAAAAATTAGAATTATGAAATTAGGTTTTTTATAGTCAGCATAATATCTTATATATGAAAATAAGTTTCTATCCGTTAGTCTCGCTAAAACTCGACAATGGCTAGCACCATTTTGATGAAATCTTTTCTGTGTATTTGATTGGGTCCCTGGACGGTTTTTACCTTAACTGGAACCGGTGGGTGGCGCTGTTGTCGAGAGCCAGAAATCACCTGTGCGAAGACTGAGGAGGATCGCTAGTAGTATATAATTAATATACTGTAAGTCTTGTTTAGAGGTAACATATAATTTTAATGACAGATGACCACAGCTTATCCTAGACGCTCCAAACCATTACATCAGATTTGATAGATCACAAATCCTCGCAAAAAAAAAAACATCGATTCTTACCAAGGATAATACATGCGGCTATTGAAATTAAAAACATCCTAATTTCAATAGAGAAATTTAAATTTATTAAATTATAAAATTAAAAAGCTGAAGGTACTCCAAGTTAACACTGACATCGGGACATCAGTCACCTCAGTCCCTCATGACCATGGGTGCTGGAAAGCATCTGAAGTGTCGGAAATTAAAAATCAAATAAATTACACATGATAAAATCCGCGACCCTTGTTACTGTAAACGTGGCATTCCATCTAAGTCCTCACGGGTGACAACGCATCTGCATTTTGATTTTTGATTTGTAATTGAGGATAGATAGATGTAGATGTATATGGGCCACAGCAACCATTTATCACCAGGTGGACTGTGTGCTATTTTGTCACCCTATCCTATAAAAAAACGTAGTTTTAATCAATGTGTAGTGTTTGTGTAAATACAGAAATCATTAGTCAAATTATTTTTTATTCAATTTGGTAGCATTTTATACATTATTTCCTATGGTATGCAATATGGTTTACAACACTTGGATGATGGACTAATTTTTAGGCATTTCCCATATTTGCCTTTTACAAGGATGAAATGGGGTGGTTGATATTATTTTAAAAAATTATTTAACACACTTAAACATCAAAGTAAACAATAAAATAGTCATACTTCAATGAGGTCCACATCGTTCAGGGTCATTTTAGTGGCTTTGAGCAGGTTCTCAATAGCTGGAACAGGTCCAATGCCCATAATGCTGGGGTCCACGCCTACATACGACCAGCCCACCAGCCGAGCTAATGGCTTCAAGTTCTTGGCAGCTTCTTCGCTCGCGAGGACTAGTGCTCCAGCACCGTCGCTTATACCCTAGTAAGAATATTTTCCCATATTAGATAATTGCATTAGAATTTATAAACTAAATCTATAAATATATATAGCAATTAAATAGAAATTACAAAAAATAAGGACTAGAAAAACAGAATAACCAAACCTAAATCCCAACAATTTGCACCTCCGATAAAATAAATGTTGCATAAAATAAATACATTATATACAAACAGATACAACCGCGTGACCTAGTGGTGAGAATACCCGGCTATTAATACGAAGTCTCTGAGGTTCAAATTCTACTTATACTACTATTCTACTGATACTTCTTTTTTAGATTTTTTGTTTTTAGAATAGAGATTAAGCAGTATATAAAATCATAAAAACGTTTTCCTGACCAAATTTTCAGGCACCGTGGCTAGTTCTCAACGGAGACAAGCTATTTGCATTATCTACACTCGACATTAGACACGAGCTGAGGGAGATCTATCAGAGAATTAACGGCTTTACATGCTTTTCGAAACACGGGTGTGAAACACCGCCAACTTCCTGACACTCAGCTGCTACTGAGAATTTCTTCAAATAACTGATTTTGAACCGAACCAGGATGACATGATGAGAATTGCGTTTATGACCATAGAATACTATAATACATACATAATAGAACGGGGGAGTGGGCGGAGCCCGTGTAGCCACTTACATGTCACTAGCATGTCAATTCACACGTACAAATGTCAACACAATCAATCGTTTCCAATTTCCGTGTCAAGCGCCGCTGCATGCAAATTATTTAAAAAATGACAAATTGTGCAATAAGTATGTGTCGAAAGAACAGCGGGAAATGGAATTTAAATAAAGGAGACATATCCCACAACCAGTAAGTCGAAACTGTTCATATTATGTGAATATTAGAAACAAAAATAAAGAAATATTTGTGTCAAAATCAGTAATCAAAAGTCCAAAACGTGTTTGTAGTAGTGATAACTGATAATACGACGTAATTGCTTGTATGTGTGCTCCCGGCGAAGCCAATCCTCCTACAAAATAAGGTTGACAGCTATTCTATTGTGTATTATAGTATTCTATGTTTACGACAACTAAGCAACAAAGCAGTCTAAGCTTTCTTATGCTGGACTACAGTTAACTTCGATCAACAATAACATGATGACAACTAGATGTCGGGTCGGCGCAAAAAAAAAAACGTCTCAGTAAATAAGAGCGCAAATGAGACGTGACCTCTTATTTCGTTTAGTTCACTTGAAACACAGCCAATGTAAACACGTTTCACAATGCCGCAATATGTATTTAAACGTAGCAAAAATAATGCCTGGAAAAGCAATTTAACGGCCGGAGTGTCTTACTTTCGGTAAGTATATGTATAATAAGTTATGTTTTAAGCTCTAAACTAACAAATAACATCATGTTTGAAACAAAATTACCGATTAAAATCACCCCTACAAATGTTTTGCCAAGGTTGGCCAATACACGCGTAAACATTTGTGAAGCGGAACATAACATGTTATCAAAACTTTAAATAATGATAATTGCTACTTTTGTCTATTTTTTTTATTTTAGTTTCCCTAGCAATTCGTTTAAGTGTGCAATTTCTGTTTCTGTTATAAATATTTTTTATTCATGATTTCTTGATTGCACTGAAATATACTTGTATTATAAAGATTGTAAAGATTAATATAAAGACGTGAAGTTTAGTGATATTTATATTTGTGTCATCCTAGCTGGATGACACAAATATAAATATCACTAAACTACTTAGTTTACACTAGACACCTTTGCCAGTTGCCAATATTACATACATTTGAAAAACAAAAAGTGTACTTGCAGTTTATTAATTTTTGTGTACAACAATTAAAAACACTTATAAATTAAATAATCATATTATACACAAAAAAATAAATTATTAGTATTTAATTTATTTATTATTCTTTATTGCACACCAACACAAAGAAGTATGCGATGGGCGGTCTTATTGCTGACAGCAATTTCTTCCAGACAACCATTGACTGGACAGGATTACATGAAAATGACAGGGGTAGGGCAAATTGGTGTGATAAAAAAGAATACACATATTTATATAATATAATATACCTAGATACATATATACATACAAAGATTAAAATAGATATATATTGAATTAGTTAATTAAATCCAATCAATATACATACTACATAGTATAATATTTAATGGCTAGTGTGGAAAGTATGCATACTAACAATCATAAATGCCCAAAACATAAAAATAATTTTAATTAAACTTATGATCATATTATATATTATTATAATGTTCAATGCGAGTCACACTTCCTGGACGTAATTCGAAAAGGAAAACAGAAACATAACAAAACGACGTAGCTCGCATGGCAAAAACGGGAAAGAGTACTTTATTTGTTATTACTTAAAGTTAATTTCACACTAAATGTTCTTTTTTAGGGTTCCGTAGTCAACTAGGAACCCTTATAGTTTCGCCATGTCTGTCTGTCCGTCCTCGCCTAATCTCTGTGACCGCGTTAGCACTAGAAAGCTGAAATTTGGTACCAATATGTGTATCAATCACGCCGACAAAGTGGTAAAATAAAAATTGGAAAAAATGTTCTATTAGGGTAGCCCCCCTATATCTAAAGTGGGAAGTGATTTTTTTTAATTTCAACCCTAACGTGTGATATATTGTTTGGAAAGGTATTTAAAAATGAATAGGGGTTTACTAAAATCATTTTTTGATAATGTCAATAATTTCGGAAATAATCGCTCCAAAAGTAAAAAACAATGTGCCCCCTCCCCTCTAACTTTTGAACCATAAGTTTAGAAAATATGAAAAAAATCTGAAAAGTAGAACTTTATAAGGACTTTCTAGGAAAATCATTTTGAACTTGGATGGTAACTACAGAACCCACTACCGGGAGCAGTTGCAGGAGCGCGGAGCGCTGCTGGAGCGCGAACATAAATTATTGTGACGGACGGGAAACTACGGAACCCTACACTGAGCGTGGCCCGACACGCTCTTGGCCGGATTTTTAATTTTTTGTGACTAGTGATCGTAAGATTTGTGATTTTATTACTACACGTCATGATTGTCATTAGGTTGAACCTAAAACTATTTTAATTTTTTGTCTCATTTCTTTAGTAAACAAATGTAGCTGTTTAAGTAGACAAGTTTTAGTAAATATATTCACGCGGACAGTATTTAGCTAAATTATATTTAATAATATAATAAATATTTAGTTAAATACTGTCCGCGTGAATATATTTACTAAAACTTGTCTACTTAAACAGCTACATTTGTTTACTAAAGAAATGAGACAAAAAATTAAAATAGTTTTAGGTTCAACCTAATGACAATCATGACGTGTAGTAATAAAATCACAAATCTTACGATCACTAGTCACAAAAAATTAAAAATCCGGCCAAGAGCGTGTCGGGCCACGCTCAGTGTAGGGTTCCGTAGTTTCCCGTCCGTCACAATAATTTATGTTCGCGCTCCAGCAGCGCTCCGCGCTCCTGCAACTGCTCCCGGTAGTGGGTTCTGTAGTTACCATCCAAGTTCAAAATGATTTTCCTAGAAAGTCCTTATAAAGTTCTACTTTTCAGATTTTTTTCATATTTTCTAAACTTATGGTTCAAAAGTTAGAGGGGAGGGGGCACATTGTTTTTTACTTTTGGAGCGATTATTTCCGAAATTATTGACATTATCAAAAAATGATTTTAGTAAACCCCTATTCATTTTTAAATACCTTTCCAAACAATATATCACACGTTAGGGTTGAAATTAAAAAAAATCACTTCCCACTTTAGATATAGGGGGGCTACCCTAATAGAACATTTTTTCCAATTTTTATTTTACCACTTTGTCGGCGTGATTGATACACATATTGGTACCAAATTTCAGCTTTCTAGTGCTAACGCGGTCACAGAGATTAGGCGAGGACGGACAGACAGACATGGCGAAACTATAAGGGTTCCTAGTTGACTACGGAACCCTAAAAAAGAACATTTAGTGTGAAATTAACTTTAAGTAATAACAAATAAAGTACTCTTTCCCGTTTTTGCCTTGCGAGCTACGTCGTTTTGTTATGTTTCTGTTTTCCTTTTCGAATTACGTCCAGGAAGTGTGACTCGCATTGAACATTATAATAATATATAATATGATCATAAGTTTAATTAAAATTATTTTTATGTTTTGGGCATTTATGATTGTTAGTATGCATACTTTCCACACTAGCCATTAAATATTATACTATGTAGTATGTATATTGATTGGATTTAATTAACTAATTCAATATATATCTATTTTAATCTTTGTATGTATATATGTATCTAGGTATATTATATTATATAAATATGTGTATTCTTTTTTATCACACCAATTTGCCCTACCCCTGTCATTTTCATGTAATCCTGTCCAGTCAATGGTTGTCTGGAAGAAATTGCTGTCAGCAATAAGACCGCCCATCGCATACTTCTTTGTGTTGGTGTGCAATAAAGAATAATAAATAAATTAAATACTAATAATTTATTTTTTTGTGTATAATATGATTATTTAATTTATAAGTGTTTTTAATTGTTGTACACAAAAATTAATAAACTGCAAGTACACTTTTTGTTTTTCAAATGTATGTAATATTGGCAACTGGCAAAGGTGTCTAGTGTAAACTAAGTAGTTTAGTGATATTTATATTTGTGTCATCCAGCTAGGATGACACAAATATAAATATCACTAAACTTCACGTCTTTATATTAATCTTTACAATCTTTATAATACAAGTATATTTCAGTGCAATCAAGAAATCATGAATAAAAAATATTTATAACAGAAACAGAAATTGCACACTTAAACGAATTGCTAGGGAAACTAAAATAAAAAAAATAGACAAAAGTAGCAATTATCATTATTTAAAGTTTTGATAACATGTTATGTTCCGCTTCACAAATGTTTACGCGTGTATTGGCCAACCTTGGCAAAACATTTGTAGGGGTGATTTTAATCGGTAATTTTGTTTCAAACATGATGTTATTTGTTAGTTTAGAGCTTAAAACATAACTTATTATACATATACTTACCGAAAGTAAGACACTCCGGCCGTTAAATTGCTTTTCCAGGCATTATTTTTGCTACGTTTAAATACATATTGCGGCATTGTGAAACGTGTTTACATTGGCTGTGTTTCAAGTGAACTAAACGAAATAAGAGGTCACGTCTCATTTGCGCTCTTATTTACTGAGACGTTTTTTTTTTGCGCCGACCCGACATCTAGTTGTCATCATGTTATTGTTGATCGAAGTTAACTGTAGTCCAGCATAAGAAAGCTTAGACTGCTTTGTTGCTTAGTTGTCGTAAACATAGAATACTATAATACACAATAGAATAGCTGTCAACCTTATTTTGTAGGAGGATTGGCTTCGCCGGGAGCACACATACAAGCAATTACGTCGTATTATCAGTTATCACTACTACAAACACGTTTTGGACTTTTGATTACTGATTTTGACACAAATATTTCTTTATTTTTGTTTCTAATATTCACATAATATGAACAGTTTCGACTTACTGGTTGTGGGATATGTCTCCTTTATTTAAATTCCATTTCCCGCTGTTCTTTCGACACATACTTATTGCACAATTTGTCATTTTTTAAATAATTTGCATGCAGCGGCGCTTGACACGGAAATTGGAAACGATTGATTGTGTTGACATTTGTACGTGTGAATTGACATGCTAGTGACATGTAAGTGGCTACACGGGCTCCGCCCACTCCCCCGTTCTATTATGTATGTATTATAGTATTCTATGGTCATAAACGCAATTCTCATCATGTCATCCTGGTTCGGTTCAAAATCAGTTATTTGAAGAAATTCTCAGTAGCAGCTGAGTGTCAGGAAGTTGGCGGTGTTTCACACCCGTGTTTCGAAAAGCATGTAAAGCCGTTAATTCTCTGATAGATCTCCCTCAGCTCGTGTCTAATGTCGAGTGTAGATAATGCAAATAGCTTGTCTCCGTTGAGAACTAGCCACGGTGCCTGAAAATTTGGTCAGGAAAACGTTTTTATGATTTTATATACTGCTTAATCTCTATTCTAAAAACAAAAAATCTAAAAAAGAAGTATCAGTAGAATAGTAGTATAAGTAGAATTTGAACCTCAGAGACTTCGTATTAATAGCCGGGTATTCTCACCACTAGGTCACGCGGTTGTATCTGTTTGTATATAATGTATTTATTTTATGCAACATTTATTTTATCGGAGGTGCAAATTGTTGGGATTTAGGTTTGGTTTTTGGTTGAACCTAAAACTATTTTAATTTTTTGTCTCATTTCTTTAGTAAACAAATGTAGCTGTTTAAGTAGACAAGTTTTAGTAAATATATTCACGCGGACAGTATTTAGCTATTATCTTGTACGCCCGTTATCTAGTTGGTATTGTTGATTGAAGACATTTAAAGTTATTTTGAGCTACAACCTGTATTTACTTAATTATTTATTAAACTTTTAGCTCCTTCACAAAACTATATATATATATATATATATATATATATATATATATATATGTATATATATATATATATATATATATATATATATATATATATATATATATATATATATATATATATGTATTTTATAAATATCTGAAATCTCAAATTATTGCTTACCGAAGCAGTTCCAGCAGTAACCAAACCATCCTTCTTGAACACAGGCGGCAACTTCTTTAGTCCCTCCAACGTGGTCTGGGGACGAGGGTGCTCATCCACTTCCACGGCCACCTCCTTCTTCTTGATTTTCAGTGTCATTGGTTCGATCTCTGCTTTAAATATTCCCGCATCGTTGGCTGTGTAAGAATGTTTGCATTACTTTATTGGATTTTATCCTATTGTACTTACAAGAAAAAACTTAAAATCATTATCATTGCCCATCCATTACAGTTTTTTTTAAATGTGGTAGGCCACGCTGCAGCTATATTACTGGCATAGTTGTAGCACCAACGGGTCGGCTCGACCGGGGAAGGACCACGCTCACACATAGAATACCAGTATAAAATAGTAGCTTAATACTGCTGTGTTTCGTGTGGTGAGTAGAGGCATTCCATATTAGTCCTTAAAGGTGAACTCATCTGCATTTTGATTCGTAAGCAAGGATAAATGTAGATGTCTATGGGCCACAGCAACCACTTACCATCAGGTGGACTGTGTGCTCGTTTGTCACCCTACCCTATAAAAAAATAATAACTATCTATAAACTCACCATCTTTCCATCTCTGTTGGGACTTCAAAGCAAAGTTGTCAACCTCGTCCCTAGTAATTCCAAACTGTCCACCAAGTTTCTCTGCAGTCATACCCATGGGCAGTCCACAGAAGGTGTCAGTAAGTCCCGCCCACAATGTATCTTCAAATGCGTAAGAAGTACCCAAAGCTGTTCCGAATCTAACGCCACGAACGGCGAATGGAGCTTGGGTCATGTTCTCTACTCCACCAGCCAAGGATATTTTGGCTGCACCAGTGAGAATGTCCTGTAAGTAAATGGAAAATTTATGCTGACGTGAATACTAAACCTAGGTTATATGGGCAACAATATCCAGTAATGTTACCATTACAGTCTATTAAAAATCCACGGCTGAACATAGGCTTCCCCACTAGATTGCCTCTCAGGAGTGATATCTTCCCGGTCACCACTCCTAGCGGGCAAGTTGGCAACTGCAGTTTTTGTTATTAAGAGGATGCTGCTGCCCACCTCTTGGTTTGTTTCCCTCTATCGCCTCTTATTATGGTACCCGTGGAACAATATTGGGTAGGGAATATACTCACAGCGCCACTTTGATGGTCCAGTAATGTGTTTATCAAATATGACTTGATGCTAAGCTTGTTGATTATGGCAAAATCCCTGCTTATATTTACGATAAGCACCGAACTCTTATATGGCGATTCTGATACAATTCGCGGCACGAAAGTCTAGCGGTGACTAGCCGTATTGCGCATTATTGCGTATAATTGGATGTGCGTATCGTTCGCACGCACTGATTGGCTCTCCAGTTGCATTCCGTCCCTCGTACTGATACGACATTCGCAGCTATCCCCTACACGTTTCATTCAGCGCTAGAGTTACGTGCCGCGATTAATATGTTACGGCCACACCAGAACCAGTTTCCATAGGCGAAGTTTGCAGCAAGTTGTTGAAGGCAGGGGGCAGAAGGCATTAACTACTTTCTTTTAATAAAGCTATGATAAAATTAAGTAGTACATGTATTCCATACCTGTGCGCTGTTGACAATAGATTGGAACCCGGAACCGCAAAGTCGGTTGACGCCGAGTGCCGGCCGGTCCTGCGGTATGCCCGCCTTGAGAGACGAGTGCCTTGGGATGTAAGACCCATCGACTTGCGACACCTGAACAAATTTATATCTTCAGTACTGCAAATCACTTTTCAAATTGTTTGGTAATGTGACTTATTAAAATCATAGTCTAATTTCTAAAATCAACAAAAACTCAAACTTATAAAATCTTCACTTATAGCAAAGCAACATATTCAATAATTTTAATGCTTGATGTGGTAGAACCATGTTGAAGCTATATTATAGTTGTAGCATGAATGGGTCGGCTCGGACATGGAAAGACTATACTCTCCTAAAATACCAGCGTGAAATAGTGTTTTGTTTTATGAGTGTAGGGAACCAGAAACCCCTTTTTACTGGAACAGGTTTTCCATCTTAGTCGTCAGAGGAGACAATGGGCCACAGAATCCACTTAATATTACAGGGACTGTGTGTTTGTTTGTCACCTTTATTTAATAAATAAATAACACAATTTACCATCGTAACTTAAGCAACTCTTAGGTGTTAAGAAGTGAAAAACTCACCGGCATAACTTGCCCGACGACTACACTGTCGACCTGAGTGGGCGCCACTCCGGCTTCACGCAGGGCGGCCACCATGGCAGTAGTCTGCAGTTCAGAGGCCGTCGTGTTGCGAAACACGCCGCCGAACGTGCCAAATGGTGTACGTTTGGCACCCACAATGAATATACCTGTCATAAACTCTATTTTTAAAAAACTGGCAGTCATATTTTGGTTAAACTATAGACATCCAGTACTCGCGTACGGTGGTGGAAGGGGGAGGGGAGTTTGAGTAATTTTTTTTTTGTATAATCATAACCTCACTTTTTTACACATGAATATTGACATAAAGTTACTTCTGTAACAGCTTCGGCGCTGCGGGAAGTGCAGCCCCTTCGCCCTTGCGTAGCAAATCTCAGTTCCCACCCATGCTCACCTCCACAGCTTCGGCTTATTGGTCGCCTTTGGTGACCAACCTTGGCTGCTACAGCTCGTACAGGTGCCAGCCTGCAATTTGCTACAGCGGGTGGGGGCTGCACTCAGCGCTTACGGCTTTACTATAACACTCTAGGGGTAGGGCAAACAAGACTACATGGAGTCGGGGCGTGCTGTTTCTGTTTTAGAACAGATTCGACCAATCTTATTTATAAAGTCAGGTTGCCCTAAACTCTGCTACGATAGTGGTAAATGAAATAATGTAATGTGAATTGTTAATTTTGTTTTCTGAAAAACCTCTTGACTGCTCTCCACTGCGACTCAATTTGTTGTATATAAGTCCCGTCTTCAGCTACAAATGGATGGTCTGGTTGCGAGTGATTAACTTTTTTATGAGTGTATCTGTATTAAAAAACCCAACCTGACATATTTGCTTTTCGTTATATGCAATTTTTGTGAAATTTATTTTTATCGTATTTAATTCAAAAGGCATTCCCGAAATCCAAAAACAGTGTAAAATGCTCGAGCTTAACCCTGACAGGCATCTTAAATTGAAAATAAAATTAAAAAATTAAGTACTTGACGTCTACTTCATAATACGAGAACAAATTGACAAATTTGCATTTCGTTATAAGCAATTTGTCGTGAAATTTGTAGGCTTGCAAAAATTAAATTTCTAAAATATACATATATAGGTTGTCTCAAAAATCGAAGTTAAGATGGTAACGGTTGATTGGCCAAGTCATGATAGTTGTCAGAAAAATAAAATAAAACATTTAGGTTACATATTTTTTTAAATAATAGGCATTTCAAAAAAAAAAAGTCGAGAAAACTGTGGACTTTTTGTGCTGCCCGAAGTCTTGAATGGCTAAGTTTATACAAATAGATTTTTTACAAAGTTATTTACCAATTTGTTGGAAGATGTGCCACTAAGCATTTGTAGAGATATGTGGTTCCAGTCAGACTACTGCCTGGCACACTATGACTGCTCATTTAGAGAATAACTCAATGAGAAACACCCAGGCAGATAGATAAGGCAGTCTGGTATAATCTCCTGGCCAGCCCATTCACCTGACTTAAATCCACTAGATTTTTTTTACGGGGGAGCGGTGAAAGAAAAAGTTTACTCAAAGTCAATCGAAAACATAGCTGAACTTCAGCAAAGAATAACAGAATCACTTGACTTTGTTAATAAAGGAAGATTCGCCCATCTGATAACCCGATCTTTTTTAAAAAGATGTCTCGCTTGCAAGGAAGGCAGTTTTAACATTTTTCTAAAAAATGTTAAAACGTAACGTAAAAGTAATAAATCTTAGAATCCAGTAATTGATGACTTAAAACTTTGGTAATTTTATACTATCGCGGTCACCTTTTAGCTCTGAAAATCGAAAAATCATTATTACGGCGGATTTATAAAAAAATTACAAGAATAAAAAAAATTTAATGTGGTTTCAAGGCTTTAAATGTTCATGAAAATGCACTCATTCTCATATAATTGTTGATAGCTATTTTTTAAATAATCAAATGAAGTAGATATTTTTTTTTCATAATCGACACAAAAAAACGAACATTTAAAATAAAATTAAGAAATGTTTGTTTATAAATTTTTTATTTTCGTTTTTATTGAGTATAAGATTGAGCAATGCGAGCTCGGGACTTAGGGTAACCTGACTCAGACAGGTTAGGTTAGAAGGAGAAGGCAGGGTCGAATGAGCGAGCGAATAGGCTCTTCAATATAATATAAAGAATAGGCTTCCCTCAACTGTGCTACTGGAGAGAGTTGGGGTAGGGAAGCACCATGCCACTCAACCTAGCAGTCTAGGGAAGCCCGGTCGACGGAGCTCCTACTTCTGAGTGGTATACAAAAAAATAACCATGAAGGAGATGACGGGGTCTATTCGCTTGCTTCGCTCTCTCACTCGACCCCGCCACCCCCTTCTAACCTAACCTGTCCGGATTGGGATGCCCTAAGTACCGAGCTCACTTCGATAAAAAATTGTGTAGATTAACAAAAAAATATAGAAACTACGTTTAACGCTTTGCAAAAAAGTTATGAACAATTATATTCGAAGAAGTGTTTATGATCACATTAAAAGTCGACTTGCGGTGGAGAGCAGTCAAGAGGTTTTTCAGAAAACCAAGTTATAAAAATTCACATTACATTGTTTCATTTACCACTATCATAGCAGAGTTAGGGCAACCTGACTTTTTAGATAAGATTGACTGAATATGTTTTAAAACCTTATCAGCATGCCCCGATTCCACAATGTTGTCTGCAAAACCCCTAGAGTCTTAGTAAAGCCGTAGGCGCTGAGGGAGTACAGCCCCCACCCTCTGTAGCAAATTGCAGGTACCTTTACAAAAGGCGACTAATAAGCCAAAACTGTAGAGATGAGCATGGGTGCATGTGACTTGTTACGCAAGGACGGAGGAGCTGCACTTCCCACAGCGCCGAAGGTGTTGCAGAAGTAACTTTGGGTCAACATTCCTGTGAAAAAGTGAGGTTATGATTTTACAAAAAAAAAATCATTACTCATAAACTATACTTTCCACAAGGGGGGAAGTGTAGAGGGGGGGAGGCTTTTCCTGCACCCACCCTATAACACCCTATGCAAGTACCAGATGTATATAGTTATACCCTTCACAGCACTAGTGAATTGAGCCGATCGTAGAAGAATCCGTCTTCAACAACTTGAGATGCTCCGCGCTGGATGCGGTCAAGAGGAAAGAGCTGGCACTGGGGTGCCTGACCCAGAGATGGGAACCGTATTCCATGTGAGGCCGCACCTGCGCCTTGTAAAGTTGCAGGCGGTGTGCCGGCATGGAATACTGTCCCGCTTTGCTGAGCATGCTAAGCTTTTTAGAGGACAATTTGGCCTTCTCTTCCAAGTGACCACGAAACTGCACATCGTTGGATATTTCGACGCCGAGAATTCCGATATTGGCTGAGGCAACAAAGGGAGTGCCTTAAAACTGAGGAGATACGACAATAGGGTTTATTTTTTTACGGATTGAACTAGACTAGATTTAGTCGCTCCCAATCAGAGACTTTGTTCAGCAAAGACTCGACTTCAGACACAAGTTTGTTCCGGTACTCGAAGACGTTTTCCCGAGAAATATTGGCACGGCCGGTGTATTTTGTAGAGTATGTAACGTTGAACATTTAGAACTGGTAAAAGAAATCGTGTATTTTTCAAAAGAAACTTCAAAACACAGTTCATACACTTTTCAAATTTATTTGGAGTTTGACCCCTCAACTTTATCTAGTATTTTCAAAGCCAAAGTTTTATTTTTGCGAAAACTTAATCTTCTCACAGATTGCTTCTACGGATTGTTATTACATACCTTTAACAGCAACAGACATCGTTTTTCTTAAAGTAAATACACAAAAAAACACACACAAAGTTACGATCAAGGTTCAAGGCAAAGGAAAAAAAACAGGGTACTATCTATATCCGTATGGCACACAGTGCAGTGCACAGATCACTATATACTAGTCTACGAGTGCAGTGGTGCATAGATTACTGTATATGTGCCAGAGAATGCATTGCATGCATTCGAAAATGTTGCCAGGTTAGATTTTTAGCTATTTAGACTAGCTCTCTATATAGAGTCTAGACAGAGAAACATACCGTAGACAGAGAAACCTATAGACTAATGACTAGCGTGCCTCGAGTGAGAAAGGACGATAACGTAGTTTTAGGTTATACAGTAATCTTTATGATTTTTAAACATATTTGGATAAAAAATTTAATTATTCTAAAACTTTTAAACCAACTTTTAAACTCCTTAGATCGCTACGAATTGTCAAAGTTGTTTAGCAAAGTGTAGTTTGATAAACAAAAAAGCCAGCACGGAGAAAGGGACAAACAATCACACTGCTCTGTCTCATTTCTATGCAAGACGTATGCATAAATCTATCTTTTTCGTGTGCGAATGCGAAAGTAGGCCTCAATTTGTCTCGTAGACAGAGAAACCTTTAGACAAATACGCCTTCTTTCGCATTCGCACACGAAAAAGATAGATTTATGCATACGTCTTGCATAGAAATGAGATAGAGTGGTGTGATTGTTTGTCCCTTTCTCCGTGCCGGTTTTTTTGTTTAGCAAACTCTACAGTATGCTTAAGCTTAAGATTGGTGAATCTTGTTCAGTTCAATTCTTAGAACAATTAAAATGTTTATCTAAATGTGTTTAAAAGTCATAAATATTATTCTATAACCTAAAAATTTGTTATCGTTCTTTCTCACTCAAGGCCACGCCGATCATTAGTCTATAGGTTTCTCTGTCTACGATTTGTCCATAGGTTTCTCTATCTACGAACACTACAGACTAATGATTAGCGTGGCCTCGAGTGAGAAAGGACGATAAAGATGTCTTCAACTTGGTTTTAGGTTCTACAATAATCTTTATAACTTTTAAACATATTTAAATAAAATTTAAACGTATATTTTTATAGTTCTGTAATGAAATTTAAAATAACAATTGAATTTTATACGCAATACCAGATAAAATGTACTATATTTACGAGTGAAATGATACACTGGTAAGTTTACGTTCACTATCACTTTTACATCCTAAGACTACATCTAACCATTTTTAAACTTTTTCATTGTTCTAAGAACTGAATTGAACAAGATTCACCAATCTTAAGCTCACAAAACACTTTTTTTCTCACTTAAACCAATTTGTAAACTCCTTAGATCGTTATAAACCGTCAAAGTTGTTTAGCAAAGTGTAGTTTGCGAAACAAAAAAAAAAGGGCACAGAAGAAGGGACAAACAATCTCACCGCTCTGTCTCATTTCTATGCAAGACGTTTTTCGTGTGCGAATGCGAAAGAATACGTCAATTTGTTTATAGGTTTCTCTATCTACGCTCTAAAGCTTAGACCACAAACTAATAAGAGTACTAACGTGCTCTTATTAGTTTTCGAGCTTAGACCATTCGGGCTCTACAGGAATCTAAGGAAACCGACCAAAATTGTGATTTTCGGCTAGGTTATCGCAGAAAGAAGGCGATTGTAAAGAATATTCTATGAATCTTTTATTAGAAAATAGTAAAATTTAGATTTTGCAACTTGCTCCTTGTGTATTTTTTATTCCATTGTAGACTACTTCTACGCATATAGTCCTTACTACTTCTGACGAATAATATAACACTAAAGGCTGCACGCGTTTAAATTAAAGCATTTTCTTAAAATTTTACTTATAAGTTTAGGCGACGTATTAAGACCTTCAACTTTTACTCTGCGTCAAATTTATGGCGACTTGGATTCGGCTAGACTATGATTATAGGTAACACTACACTCTACTACATTAGTCATAGTCAGTTTCAGTTTATACAAGGATACAAAGGTACTCTGTCACCACAGGAAACGAACCCCCGACTTAAAAGTATATCTCTATGGAATGAACAATGAAGTACGTTAAAGTTCATTAAAGTCCACAAACTAAGGAAGTACTAGCGTTAAGATGAGAACAAACTATCGGCTTAGCGGTGTGCACCGTGTGCACGGTGGGCGAGACGGTGCCTTCGGACGCCTGTAACGCCTCGCTTCGGTCATTGGTCATTCCATAAAGCTTTGTCAATTGAGAAACATGACAAGTAGCGACAGTGATGACGAATTTATAAAGTGAGCGGCTGCTGCTTTATGTTGACCCTCAAAAAAAAAAAGAAAAAAGGAGTGTTTGAGTTCATGATATTAATGTAAAACGACTCGAGTTTGGTGAATTACATACATGTACTTAAGAATTAATGAATTTATAGTGTTTTTTTTTGCAGCATTGTTAATTCGTAACCTTCAGCCTGTTTTTAATAAAGATAATGCTGTTCAAAGTGCTGATATTCATCCTGTTTCTTAACTTGCTGTTGATGATATTTATAGTACTGAAAATACTCTCTACACTAGCATTGGAGTGAGGTCATGGTAAGTGGTCATCATCGCCTATCGAGAAAGCTGAAACCCGAATCGACCAAGTAAACAATCGGGTTGACAACGTAATGGCTGACATGAAGGAATCACTGGACGAACTCAAACTTGGAGATGGAGCTACTGCTCCCGTAGTAGCTACAACACCTTCGCTACGTGGGTTCAAGGTGCCACCGTTCGACGGTACCTCTTCCTGGTCAGCCTACAAAATCCAGTTCGAGGCTGTTATGAAGGCGAACGGCTGGAAGAAAAGTCAGGCCATGACTGCTCTCACACTAGGCCTGCGCGACCAGGCCTTAAAAGTACTGGAAGCTCTCGGTGAGGAAGTGACTTATGAGCAACTACTTGAGGCATTGGAGGCGAGATATGGTGACGCTCACCTGGAACACGTCTTTCGTGCGCAGCTTAAAGATCGCGTGCAGTGCATCAACGAAAACCTGCAGCAGTGGGCTCTAGAGGTGGAGAAGCTGGTGCGAAAAGCATACCGGTTTGTACCTGCGCTCATTGAAGGGAACCTGGTGCAGACATTCATCGACGGCATCCGCGACCTGGAAGTCAGAGCTGCTGTGAGGCTCGGGCACCACGAGACGCTTAAGGACGCCTTGTCCCATGCACTAGAGGTGGAAGCCGTGCGGCAGGATCATCATTCCCATCGCGTCAGGGAGGTTGCAGCAGCTACAGTTCGCGACCGCAACAAAGGATACAGCCCTAGGTGCTATGGCTGAGGAGAAAAGGGCCATCTTCGCTCCAGCTGCCCTAAGCGAACTGTAGAAAGGAGAGTAGATCGATCTCGAGAGGGTAATGCAGCTAACGGCACCGCCTGGCGGTGGCAGGATCGTCGTTTCCCTCGCGCTAGGGAGGTTGCAGCAGTTACGGTTCGCGACCACAATAAAGGATACAGCCCTAGATGCTATGGCTGTGGGGAAAGGGGCCATCTTCGATCCAGCTGCCCTAAGCGAGCCCTAGAAAAGGAAGGTGAACGATCTCAGAAGGGAAGTGCGGCTAACATCACCGCCCAGCAGCAGCCGGGATACGACTTTACTATCGGACATCGCAGCGGGAAATCTCATGGCAACGCAGATGCATTGTCAAGTAGACCTTGTCCTGAAGATTCGAAATATTGTACTAGGCAAAAGAGTAAGGAAGTGGTATCCGTGAGGATTCTCAGGACAGACCACCTCAGTAACGAGTGGAAGGACAGCCTACGACATGCACAGCAGGAAGATCCGGACATCAAGCCGATTCTGGACTGGATGAAGGCCCGTGCTACCAAGCCTAAGTGGAGGGACCTCTCAGCGATGAGTTCAACCACGAAAAGCTATTGGGCCCAATGGGACAGCTTGCTGATTCAGGGTGGAGTCCTGTGCCGTAAAGGGGACAATGGTCGAGGAGACAGCTGTCGTTTGCAAATGGTTGTCCCTAAAGCTAAAGTGCCAAATGTTCTACGGCTGTGCCATAATGGTCATTCAAGAGTCCACCTGGGAGTTAAACGAACTCTACTGAAGGTCCGAGAACAGTTTTACTGGGTCCATTATCGTGACGATGTCGAGGCTTGGTGTCGTACATGTACAAGTTGTGCGGCCGTGCGGGGACCTCAGACACGTAGTAGAGGAGCACCGAAATTGTACAATGTTGGTGCACCATGGGATAGGACAGTCCTTGACATTGCGGAGCCGTTACAAAAAGGCACAAGAGGGACTCCTAAGATCGTCCATGTGGATCGCCTGGCGCGATATTATGGGCCGATAATGCTCGGGACGAGCATGTCTTAGGAGGCAGTGTTACGCGCCGAAGTCGACGGCACTAGCGCCATCTAGTATCAATCAGAAGAATTAAGCTTTCCGGAAGCCGCACACTCGATCTTTCTGTGCTTGGTCGGTTGGCGCGCGTATTTACTCGTATATTCTGGATGTTTTTGTGGAAGAGCCCTATATAAAGGCGCTGCAATACGCGATCGGGGAAGTATTGAAGTTGGCGAGACAAGCGAAGCTTCGAAGCGGAATAAAGTTAATCAGTGTGATTGATTATTAGTGTCTTTAATTAGTGTAAAGTGAATTAAAGTGTTAATTTAGGTAATTCTATCGGCAATTTTTATTGTCACGAACCTCAAGCTCGTAACAATATAAAGAAAAAGATGTGATTAAATATATGGTTAAGTTACGGAATAAAGAGAAAGATAAAGAAAATTATCGGAGGTTAGTACCTATATCCACATACAATCAGCCGGATCAGCTGAGAGTTTGGAAAACCTAATAGCCGATTATTTTTTTAAGGTTATTGTTCGGACACGATTAAATGCGGAATAAGTTTTAATTTATTTTAAGGCTACAGTCTTTTAAAGTTGACTCACATCGAATCATTAGCGCCACTTTGATTTCTTTTTTTACAGCAAATTATTGTTTCAGAGTAAAATATTTTGATAACACATAAATACCCAGATTATAAGTAATGGCTAAATTTTTTTTTGGTTCATCTATGTGGTCTATGTTAGATAAATCAAACGGTAAATAGAGCTCTTTCGCACCCAACGCAATTTCGAGCTTTGTTCGTGTACCATTATAAGGCAATCGATAATAAAAAGGCGAAATCTATTCAGCGCGTTAATAGCTAAACATCTTCATCTCCAAAATGCGCTGTTTCTTTTTTTCTAAATATCTTTCATTGTCTTAAATAAGAGGTCTCAATTTCGTTAAATTTCGCTGTTTTCGCCTCATAAAAAACTACTTGTTTCATAGCAATAGCTGAAAATATTTATGCTATAATTATTTTTTTCTCAAGGGCAGGTGTTTAATTAGACAAATATTAAAAAATAATAATTTAAACCACTTTATTTCAAAATTAATAATTATTTCGATCGACCTATAAAATATTGACTTTATAAACAATGATTGCGGGCAATATTCCTTAGTAGCCGCTGAGCGGCTGTAGCGTTCAGACGTCTTGTCTGTGCCAAATTTTTGCACTTCCTCTCGCTCTAACATTCCTCTTTCTCTCTCTTTCCCTAATCTTGGTTGCGCATTGTTACGAATTGAAAGTTTCTCTACTTTATTATTTTTTGCATATAATTCTTTAAGGGTTTATAAATCATTTTGTATTTGTTTTATAACTTTTAATTTCGATATGGACCATAAACGTAAAAAATATGCTTGTACCAGAAAACGAAAATTGAAATCAAACGTTGAAGCAATGAACAGAAATAGAATTCAAAGGTAAGTTTTTTTGTGTTTCATAGTAAAATAGTTAACAACGTGCATATGTGTGAGCACTTGGTTAAATATTAGGTATATAATTAGGTAGGTACTTTTAAGAATAGTTTATAAATGAGTTGCATATTTGTACCCAGGTCCGCTGCTGGTTCTCGCCAACCATTGTCAGATGTTAGCACCATTGAAATTGACGAACACCGTTTATCAGGACATGACGAAAGTAGACTTTTACGAACGACTTTAACAAATATAGTGTCTGTAACAAAGCCTGACAGTCAAGATATGACGAATAAAAAGGAAAGACGGAAACGAAAGTTTGAGGAAGCTAAATGAACTAAATGGATAAATGGAAGCTAAATAATGGGTAAGGTACCAAATAGGTGCCTACTTAATGATTTCTTATATTTTTTTCTTACGTTTCCTACCTAGGATAATTCGCGAGGCTAATTGAAATTAAAAAAAAAAAACATCTACTACCATTTGCTTGAAATCCTATAAAAAATAAAATAAAATTCAAAAGTTGGTAGGTATTACTTCTGTAATTAAATTATTACTTAATTCTTTTTCCGCTATATGTAACTATCTAACAAAAAATAAATACGAAATAAATTTACCTTTCATTTATCCTTCAGTAACTTCCATCCATCCGCATAACAATTATAGTAAAATAGGTAAAACCTACATATTATGTAAGTTCTTCAAGGAAATATAGAAGTATTATACATTTTTGGATTGCACATGATGTTTTGTTTACAAGCGACAGTAGCCGGCAGGGAGCGGACCGCGAACTCAAAAAGGTCGTGGGTTCGAATCCACCATTCGACTACTGGCGTGAACCACTCGTAACACAAGCAATTTAAGCTTACCACGAGTGGTTAATGTCCTTTTTTTTAAAAAAAAGTACATTATGTTTTTATAGAAATACTTTTTTAATTTAATTTTTAAGTGTCATAAGGAAAATTTCGTCTTTTTGATTTTCAACTAGAGATTTCCTTGTTACCGGTAGCTGCTGATGTCGAGTTAATGACATTTTTAGATACGAAAACTATTCAGTAATACACGTAGACTACAAGTAAACTATTAAGTAATATCCTCAGCATCCCGTAATTTATTGTACGCCCACTATGGCCAATTTTGGATATAATGTGGCGTCAAACTGCTTACGACGTCCAATATACGGACGTCAAATAGGAGACTTAGCGCAATGTTCGCAAATTGTCATGCTGATCACAGAAACGTCAAAATCTAAAAAAAATTGGACGTCATTTTTCTTCCTCTTTAGCTTCCTGAGCTAATTGATTCTCGCATGGAACGCTCGATGCCAATCAAAGACCCTCCATACATCATTCAAGCCATTGCGAATAAATTAAAAAAAAGCGCTAAGTCGTCCGTCGATGCTGCTGTACAAGAATAGTAATTCATGCATATAGGTAAATGCTATACAAAGTTACATTATACTTTAATGAGAAACTATAAATATGTGTGATAGTGGACTGTTTGTACTTATATAGAAATTATTTTGAGTTTTTTTTTAATCTATTTTAGTATTTAGAACTACTTGACGTACTTGACGGATTTTCGATAGTGTCATCGACTTATTACGAAACCCTCAGTGCACGACTCATTCTAGCACTTGCCAGATTCATTTGAATAATCAATAATACGAGTACATGTTATACAGGTTCTAGATGATTATCTTTTAGAAACCTTTTCAACAAAACAACAAAAATTATACAAACTTAAAATATATTTTTTTTGTGTAACGAATTTTGTAATAAAAGCATGGAACAAAAATAGATACGAGGTAGAAAATCTGTATGTGAAAATTTGTTAGCTAATTATCAATAATCCTGTATATTAGATAAATTGATACTGGAAAATCTTAGTAGAGCAACTTTCCACGCTACGGCCAGAAAGATAACTGCGGTGGCGGTACATGAAGTGGCGGGGCAGGGAGGGTGTAGATGTGTCACCAGAACGCAATTTTTCTGTTTTGCTCTGAAAGACTGGGCTCTTAATGAGGGAAATGATAATTTGTTATGAATTGTATAGGAATATTGTGCACTATCTTGATCATGTATGTACGCGAGCCGTGTATGTGAAAGTTATGGTACAATTAAATAATGAATTACATGAGCTGAAACGTAAAGAAGTGAATTAAATAATATTGGTAATTTTCCTGATCATGTATATACGCGAGCCGTGTACGTGAAAGAAATGACATACATGTGTAATGAATAGCTAAAGGATACGAATAAATAACGGATACGAATAAATAATATTGTAAATTTTTGTGAAAATCAATACATAGTTTTATGTTATACATAATTATGCCCGATTATGTCAATTATACTACTGTGACTATGCATTTTTGCGTGCTAGATATGTCTTAGATTATAGTTTTTATAATGATATTAACCTATTTTAGAATAATCTTAAGGATCTATTTTAAGAATTGATAAAAAATATAGATGGCATGAATAAATAATATTGTAAATTTTCGTGAAAATCAATACATAATTTTATGTTATACATAATTATGCCCGATTATGTCAATTATACTACTGTGACTATGCATTTTTGCGTGCTAGATATGTCTTAGATTATAGTTTTTATAATGATATTAACCTATTTTAGAATAATCTTAAGGATCTATTTTAAGAATTGCTAAAAAATATAGATGGCATATTTTTTTAATTATTTTGTCGGTGGGAGGTGTAGTGTAGTGCTCTCACATTAATATACTTTAGCGTTAAGGTAGAATAATGAGGCAGTCTAATTAAAGTTTTAGTACCAACCACACGTCTCCTTCATTAACACCTTTCCTATATTAGAGTATAAAGGGCACGTACAAGGAAGTAAAGCGAAACGTCACGAAACTGTGACGCTCCCGTAGTTATAAAATTCGAAAACAAATAAAGGCTGCAGTCCACTACTCGCGAAGTTCCTCTCGAAGTATTCGCCAAAGTCAGCCGAGGTACGAGGAGCCTCTGTACACACTCGCTCAACTTCGTGAGGCACTATATAATATATATATATATATATATATATATATTATAGTGCCTCACACGCTAGGCGAGATGAAGGACGTACAAGTGGCAGCTTCATTTGATTTGTGCAACATTGCATTATTTTAACTATGTGCGTATATTTGCATGCAAAAAAATTAAAAAAGTCCCCTATTACCGTTTCCCCTGGTGCATAGAGAGTTGCAGTTAAATTAGTAGTATAGTTGTGGCACGATTGGTTCGGCTCGACCGGAGGAAGACCATGCTCTCACAGAATACGAGCGTAAAATAGTGTCGTAATGCTGCTGTTTTTCGTATGGTGAGGGCAGGGAACCGGAGACCCTTTTTACTGGAAAAGAGGCATTTCATCTTAGTCCTCACGGGTGACTACGCATCTGCATTTCGATTTGTAATCGAGGATAGATGTAGATGTCTATGGCTCACGGCAACCACTAACTATCAGGTGGACTCTCTAGTACATAGTCAGTAATCTATGAGGTGAACTGTGTGCTCGGTTGTCACCCTGTCCTATAAAAAAGGAGCAACTCCAAAAGCAATAGTATTTGCTCTTGTAACCAATTCATTTTTAACTTAGCAATTTGGATTTTTAAATCAAACAGCACAACGTTAACTTTATAGAAGTAAGCCGAGCAATGAACAGCGTCACGTCGTGCTCGAAACTTCGTTCCTTTGACTCTGGCGGAAAAAACTGATAACGGTCGGAAGTCACCCGAGGCGAGGCGAGGTTGCCCGAAGTGAAGCGAAGTGTCACTGTCTACGAGCACTTAACCCTATGGAGAAGTAATACATGCGAATTTAAAAGAAAAACATTTTGTCAACTAGTTGCGGCGCGGGGGGAGCTGTGATCGCTGCGAAGTACTCCGAACTATTCCGAAGAGATTCCGAACACGATCGCTAGGGCGTGCATTGTAATGAATTTATGCTTTCTATCGATATTGATAAATTTTTTCGCTTTTTATTTTTTTAGTTTACATACTTTCAGTATCAGTAACTAGCTTTTGACTGTGACTTAAATTTTCCTGTGCAACTAAGAAATGCAATTTTAAATGTACTAACTTTTCAAGCAGTATACTCAGGTAAAATATAAATGCCAACTTTAAAAAACTTTAAAAATTCAAAATTAAATTAAAAGAGTTTAAAATAAACTTTTAATGATTTGTTGAACTTTAACATAAAATTACTTTTACATAAAAATTAAAATATTTAATACGTGGTAGAGCCATGCTGCAGTTATATTAGTAGTATAGTTGTACCATGAATGGGTCGGCTCGACCGGGGAAGGACCACGCTCTCACAGAATACCAGCATAAAATAGTAGCTTTATGCTGTGTTTCGTATGGTGAGTGTAGAGAACCGGCGACCCTTTTTACTGGAAACGAGGCATTCCATTCCCCATGGGTGACAGATAACACATCTGCATTTAGATTCGTAATCGAGGATAGATGTAGATGTTTATGGGTCACAGCAACCACTTACCATCATGTGTACTGTGTGCTCGTTTGTTACCCTATCCTATAAAAAAGGCCCCGGAGATACGCAAGATAGTTCAGCTCAAGGTCGAGGCACTGCGAAGCAGTACGGAGAGATTGAAAAGAGAATAAAAAAGATTTTCATGATTATTTATTATATTTATTTTATTAAGTGCTACTATTGATTTTTAAAATGAATTAATTTTGTATATATTCTCCTAACTGCACATTTTCCTTCCGATTTTTGATTTTTAAGTATAAATGTCATTCTTGTGTCAATATATTTCTTCATACTTTTCGTTAAATCAATAATATGATTGGTTTCTTCGGCGTAAAATTGATGATGTGTATACTCCGGGAATAATTGTTCTTCTGTAAAGCTGCTAAGAGCTTTATGGGTCAACAGTTCAGCGGTGATTTTTCTTTTAGAGTCACTATTAATAAAATCTTTCTTGATTACGGACTCGCAACGCCAACATATTTTAACGACCATTTGTGAGGGATAAATTAACCCTCCATTATCTTTGTAGAATATGAGATTTTATTTTAATGACACTAAATCCTTTATACAGGTATTGCATCTGAGGCAAAAACAGCGTAGTGCAGTACGCAATTCTCTTTAGTCGCCGCTTCTTGTTTTTCATCAAAAAACAATTCTCAAAATGTTTTGAGCACATGACGCTATATTTTGATGGAAACCAATTTTCTCTTTTTGTAACGTTTATCCATTTGTTTTTCATATTACCATCTTTTGGAAACTTATAGGGAAAAAAATTATACAGTTTAAATAAAATAATACTGTGATCGTACTTATCCAAAGGTCGTACAGGAAAAGAATAATTATAATTAATATTATAAAGTGTTACTAAGAGTAGTAAATAATAATCTTTTACTTTTATTAATGCTATATATATATATATATATATATATATATATATATATATATATATATATATATATATATATATATATATATATATATATATAGTACCTGGTTGACCGAGCTTTGCTCGGTATTTTTCGCTCGATTTTTTTTAATTAGTGTGTATTGGAAATTATATTTGGATACAAATTACATATTGATGAAATATAAATAATATTTTTTGATCTTAGCGACATAACAGAAAAAACGGAACCGGTTATTTGAATAAAAAATCATCAGTGCAATTATTTTAATTTAAATTTTCCTGTTTTTAAAAAATACTAAAAAAAGGGCTCGAAAAAATAGATTTTCTCAAAAAAGAACGGAACTTGAAAAAAAAAATTAAAAAAAGTCGGTCGGTCGGTCTGGGCTCGAACCGGGGTTTTACGATTCTGTGACCGCCCATTATAGCAATTAAGCTATATATAATCATTAACAATGTGTCAAAATTTACCTTCTTATTCTAACGATATTGTAGCAGTTTTTCATTGCCTAAAAACACGGACAAAAAGACATTTTCTAAAAATAAATCCTAGCTAGATCGATTTTTTATCCCCGAAACTCCCTTGACACTAAATTTTATGAAAATCGTTGGAGCCGCTTCCGAGATCCCGATTATATATTGTCGTAAAGCGACAATCAAAAACTAAAGAACCTAACCTAACAACGAAACAACCAAAAAGAAAATAATTTATTTAAAATTTGTAAAGATATTTACAGTTTCTTTTATAAAATGTAAAGCGACAATTAAAAACTATAGAACCTAACCTAACAACGAAACAACCAAAAAGAAAATAATTTATTTAAAATTTGTAAAGATATTTACAGTTTCTTTTATAAAAAAAAGGTATGAAGGTGATGATGGGCTGAATTGATGATAGTGAATTACAATTTTTAAATAAAAAAAAGTTAATAAAGATAAATGAGTACTGAAATAATGTATGCACAGGCTAAGCCTGTGCATACATTATTCAGGAGAAGGCAGAGGCTTGCAAGATCCCGAGGCAGTGCGGATAAAGCCTTTAAGAGGTGCTTCTCGTATCAAAGCTGAAGTGAGAACCTCTATTGGCCGATTGTTCGGCTTTTATCCTTTTTGACGGATCTGGGATAAGAACGAGAAATTATTTAAATCAAATTTGAAATTATTTAAATTAAAAGCAAATTTTTGTAAATGGCCAAGAAGAAAAGAGTATTTTTGAAGTAAAAACATCAGGCCGGTAACGATATTTGAATAAAAATTGCCATGACAACCAGATAAACAACGATGTCAAAACATGTCAAATTTTGGTTTTAGGCTCGTAATAGAGAAACGGCAAGATTTAAGTGAAAAATGAGATATTATTGATATAGGAAAAAAGGTAGTGCAACAGCGCGCACGAAGCCCGAAATTGCAGATTTACGGAGAACTAAATAAAAGACCGAAAAAGGTAGACTTCATTGACATCGATTTAAAAAGTGCTGATAACGTGAAAATACGACGTGAAAATGATTTGTTATTGTGTTCTTATGGTATAAAAATGTTACAGGTTCCTATGGAAATAAAGGTGATGCAAAATATCCAGTTTTGAGATGAATGCAGAAAATCAAAAACAGAATGGAAAAATAAATTTAAAATAGTGTAAAATGGTATGTAAGTAGCATAACACTACAATATATATATATATATATATACAAGAATTGCTCTTTTAATAGTATAATATATATATATATATATATATATATATATATATATATATATATATATATCCAAAACAACGATATCTAAATATAAGAATCATTTTGTAGATAATTATCGACAATACGAAATAAATATACAGCACTGCACTAGTCATTAGCGTCACGAGGCTAATTATGATAAGGAGAGATAGACATACAGGTTTGCAGTAAATGCAAAAAGGACGGGGATTGGGGCGTGGCGGAACCGTCCACTTTAACTTGACCCTCGTTGCGTAATAAAAATGTTGAAAATATTTTGGGGAAAATAAAGAAATGTACTTATCGATGAAAAGTAATATTGTTTGTTGTTACACTACATGTTTTACTGTTGTTTCCGCACCATTTAACGGCAAAACAAGACATGATGCCGTAAATTGATTTTAATTTATATTTTAAATGTAAGCCGTCTCTTCGGTTCTAGTTTTTGGTCGCTACGGGCGGGAGACCAAAGTGTTCCGAAATATATCAGTGACTAGTCACTGACGAGTTGATAGGTTCGGGTCGCCTTGTATTACGTCTCTATAGGGTTAAGTGCTCGTAGGTCACTGTACACACTCGTATTTGCCCAACCTCGTTCAACTTTGCAAGTAGTGTACTGCAGGCATAACATGGCATAAAAAGTTAATGGATCTCAGTGTACTTAATGTCAGTGAAATCAGTGTGTTAGTGAAATTACAAATTTTTTAGATAAGCAGTTTTAATAGTGAATTTTTTTGTAAAACATATCCCTTTTCGCCATCCCGTGATAAATTTGTTTTACGCGTAGTGGCTAGCCAAAGAGATTTCGGTTTAAATAACTTTATTTCTCATTAAGACAATAAGTCACTTACATGAGAACAATAACATCTATATTATAATTCTGGTGCGTGTGGGTAAAAAAAAAAATAAATAAAAATTATACCGGTCGATCGTTAACCAAGAAGCGAGTTCATTGTGTTCAGTCCTATCAACTATAAGGCGGTGGTCCAAGTATAATTTTAATGCATAGTTTCATCATTATAAATATATTCAAATAATCTTATTTTAAAAATATTGATTTTTAAAAGAAGATTTTATTAAAAATATTGATTGAAGTCGCTTCTTTCTGATGTTTTG
Source organism: Parnassius smintheus behrii (assembly GCA_036936625.1). Classification (NCBI taxonomy): domain Eukaryota; kingdom Metazoa; phylum Arthropoda; class Insecta; order Lepidoptera; family Papilionidae; genus Parnassius; species Parnassius smintheus. The sequence continues at coordinate 10,502,690 of JAUPFT010000013.1, forward strand.
GAAGTTGATTGTATAACTGTGCTCCCCCAAATGTTGTTATTTTTTCCATAGTTTGTTCTTACGGCAGGTAACACAAAACACAATTTAAATACAAGTCAACAATATATATATATATATATATATATATATATATATATATATATATATATATATATATATATATATATATATATAAGAAAAGGAATTCGGCTCGCAAGGACCAATTGTAAAGGACACAACGGACGGAAACTAAGAAACAGAAGGGAGGAATCGAGGCTTCTCTCGATCCGGCCTCCTATAACGCCTACGTTGGGTTCGGGAACAACGTATGTGATCTCCGCAACGGAGTAACACACTAGGGCGATAACCTCGTTCCTTTTCAGCAAGTAGGTTCAGACGGGGATTACGGGTCTTCCGAAGTCGTCCCGGTCCCGACGCCTTAATTCTTCGATGTGGACTGTATAACTTAAGGGATCTTGGGAATGAAACAGCAATTATCTTCAAACCGTTCCGTGAGAGAGTAATCACTTTTCCCTATACTTTTCTTCTTGACTGCTGGTTTTCACTTTTCCCGAAGGATTTTCTTGTTTTTCCGAACTATTACCCCGAACGAATTGCAATAAAACCCGTTCACTAAGCTACCCCCAGAGCTAAACGCGAAAGTGAGCCGCGCCATTCGCGTGCCTGCGCAACTTAATTACATGAATTTGTACTATTACTCTCTCACGTTTCACTTAATTTCTTTATTCACATAAGTCATACACAAATGCAAGTTATTTATTTAGATAACACAAAACAATATCTACACCATGATATACATTATTTTTTCCGTATCACAATAATTCTTTAATTTATAAAACAAAATATGCCTACTTTACTCACAAATCCAAAATCCAAACTTCTTAAATATTTAACACAGAAAGTTAAAACAATGTTTCCTACTTGAATTTATACATATGTTAACTAATACAATAGTTTAATTTACATTTTCTCTATTTACTTCACTATTTAAAACACTTTTAAATTTCTTATACAAAACTATCATTATTTCACTTATACACAGGAATTTTCACATAAAAATAACACAGAATTCACCTTTTTAGCACGTACAATCAACCTGAAATGTTTTACAAGTCATTTTTACATAAATCGCTGAAATTACAAACATTTTAAATTTTTACATATTCGGCCTCCTAAGGGCGTGGCCAGCGTGCTTCCGTGAACTCACACTATTTGAACAACTAACTTTGCACGGCTCTCGACTATCAGAAAAAATGAAAGTCTGAAATACACTTAATTTTAACAATATTAAATAAACAAGTGCTTTTATATAATTTTCAAACAGTAGGAAACTATTTCTGATAAGACTCTTATTCGTTATCATGCTTCTTATCAGATAACAATACAAGTGAATGTTTTCATTAATCGATCATAACAAGTAGGCATTTGTTTTCGTACAAAACGTATCAAATTTATACAAGACAATACTTATGTAATTAACTTCCGTTAATTCTGTTTATGCACAGAGTGATCATCTCGACCGGGGAACCAATCCGATCTCTAACTTCACTTTAATATTCCTTCGAATTTACATCGTTGGAAAGACGATTTCAACCGGGGAACAAATCCGGTAACATAACTTATAACATAAATTCCCTATAAGAATTTATTGAAAGATATCACTTAGAAAACAGTAAACTAGTCCGGCCTGGGAGTCGAACCCAAGACCTTCATAACATTAATTCGACATTTCTTTAAAATTTAACTAAGCATTTTCTTATCAGAACATTTAAATTGGACAATAAGTTTCTGAAAAGTTATTCGTCGTCGGTTGACTTAATAAACTGAAACATTCTTATAGGCGCGTCGCCAACAATCTCCCCCCCGTGCGCTAGCACCATCATTTGGGAGGCGTCGCGGGTACCAGGACTATTATTCTGGATGTAGGTCTCCTCAAGATACCTGTGCTAGTAATGACGTCAACCACTCTGGTGTGACCGTCTGGTCCCGGTAACGTTCTACTAATTTTTCCTTTTGGCCACGTATTTCGTGGCAACGAATGATCTATTATCAAAACAATATCGCCTTCTTTTGGTTCCATGAACTTTCCGTTATTACCTGTTCGCGGTATTAAGGTAGGCATGTATTCCTTCAGCCACCTTGTCCAAAAATGGTCGGCTAACCTCTGTGCAGCTTTCCAATTGAGTTGACCCGTCAGATGCCGCTCTAGAAATAATCCAGGTGGTCGATCACCACATGAGCGTCCCAGAAGAAAATGATTGGGTGTCAAACCCTCTTCAGGACTATCCATACTGAATGTTACCAGAGGTCTGGAATTTACCGTATGCTCTGCTTCTAAAAGTAACGTATGTAGAACCTCCTCTCGTGGGCTCTTTTCCTTGAGCGTAGCGGTCAACGCAATTTTAATCGACCTTACTAACCTCTCCCAGGCGCCACCCATGTGCGGTGCTCCCGGAGGTATAAATTTCCATTTAATATATTTCTTAAATGACTCAATTTTCATGCCCTCATGGCATTCTTCGCATGCTTTCAATAATTCCTTATTCGCAGCTTTGAAATTTGTCCCGTTATCGCTGTATATAACGGCTGGTTTTCCTCTTCTGGCGATAAATCGCCTCAACGCCATTATCATTGACGCTGGTGTCAACGAGGCTGCTAATTCCAGATGTACTGCTCTGGTAGTCAGACACGTGAATAAAACACCCCAACGTTTTTCGTGTCGTCTTCCTATAGTTACACTCATAGGACCGAAATAATCCACAGCTGAGCATGTAAAAGGTGGTTCATGATGAGCTATTCTCTCCAGAGGAATATTTCCTTGTGGCACGTTCTGCGGTTTTGACCTGTATGTCCTGCACCACTGACAATGATGTGACACACTACGTACTACATTACGTAAGTTCAAGACATAAAATTTCTGGTTCACCTCATTCATCACCGTCTGGTGATTGGCATGTCCAAAATGATGATGAACTTCTCTAATCATCATTTTAACGATTTCATGTTTACCGTCCAATATGACAGGTTTTCTACTTTCCTCGGTCAAATTAGACTTGAAAGGTAAACGTCCATTTAAACGGAGTAAGTTATCCTCTCCTATTTCCATAGATAATTTACTTAAGCGTGAACTTCTTTCAACACTTTTGCCTGCTTTCAAGCATTTTATTTCCGAATAAAAACATTCGTCTTGAACGAACTTCCAAATTAAGAATTCCGCTTTTTTCAAGAGCGCTATGTCCAACGCGCCATCGGGTCCTTTAACCGACTTTGCTAAAACTTTGTTGGAACACATAACCGACTTTTCGGCTGCGTCGTCGGGTCCTTTAACCGACTTTCTTAAACTCTTGAATTTTTCTACCGCTTGTAAAGTGCGTGTAGTTGCCCCAAGGAATTTCTTAAAGCTGCTAAATCGTCCGTAGTCGGGTAGACTTAACGGTTCTTGCTTTCTTAACGCATTTACGCCCTTTGGCGATTTTTCTTCACCTGTTTCTAAGCCTTTTATGGTGTCCACTTGTTTGGGCCATAAATCAGGACTTTTCCTGAGGAATTCAGGTCCTTGAAACCAGCGATGACTTACATCGAAGGTGGAAGGGAAATTTCTAGTGGCGTCGTCTGCCACATTTTGTGACGTTGGAACCCATCGCCATTCACATGGTTTACTGTGATCTTCGATCTCAGCCAATCGATGAGCAACGAATGGTTTAAAGGCGCGAGGATCTGACTTAATCCACGCTAACACTGTACGTGAGTCTGTCCAAAATATTCTCTCGGACATCTCGTACTTGCTCTCTTCACTAACCGAGGCAGCCAGCCTGCTGCCCATAAGAGCTGCTTGCAATTCAAGCCTTGGAATCGAAATCGGTTTCAACGGCGCTACTCTTGCCTTTGCGGCGATCAGCGTAATCCGCCTTATTCCTAGCTCGTCCGTGGTGACGTAATACACCGCGGCAGCGTATGCTTTTTCACTAGCATCCGTGAAAGTGTGTAACTCTCCCTTGCCGATGCCTTCAGCAACGGGTCTAGGTACCTCTAAATGACCTAATTTCTTCACTTCCGATATCCATTTACAAAATAACACGTGTAATTCGTGTGAAACTTCTTCATCCCAAGAGATGCCTGTCCTCCATACTTGCTGGATCAGCGACTTCCCTTGAATCGTTATGGGTGATGCGAGTCCCAAAGGATCGAAGACTGACATCACAGCGCTAGTTATCTCCCTCTTCGTAGGCGGTCGTAAACCTCCCATCACCTCTTCCGGTGTGTTACGAAGACTTGTGGAGAAACTTATTATATCCCGTTTGATATTCCAAATCAAACCTAACGTGCGCTCTGTGTGCTCTTTATCTCCCAGCGAAGCACTGTCGCTCTTATATTTATTTTCCATTTTACTTAAAACTTCGGGTCGGTTGCTAGCCCATCCCCTCAGTTGGAAAGAAGCATGTTTATGTAATTCATACATATCGTTTACTATCCTTTCGGCCGTCGTCACGTCGGGAAATGCCTGTAGATAGTCATCCATATAAAAATTGCTTTCCGTAGCGGAAGCTGCTTCTGGATAGATATGTGCGTTGTCCTGCGCATTCCTATTCTTTACATATATAGCAATGCAAGGTGATGATGCCGCTCCAAATATGAGTGACGTCATTCTATACTCTTCCGGTGGCGCGTCACGATTGTGCCGCCATAAGAATCGAAGGCTATCCCTGTCTTCATCCCGGATTTTCACTTGCAGGAACATTTCTTTAATGTCTGCCATTACTGCCACGCTTCCTTCTCTGAATCGTAGCAGAACTCCGAACAACGACTTCAATAAGTCCGGTCCGGTTAACAATGCATCATTGAGACAACGTCCGCCCGTCTTTGCGGCGGCGTCGAAAACTATCCTTATTTTCTTTTTTTGTGGGTGAGTCACTGCGAAGTGAGGAAGGTACCACGTACGTGGGGAAATGGGAATATGGTTCGCTTTCTCTGCGTAACCATTAACGATGAGATTTTCAATTTGCTTCTCATATTCCTTCTTCAACTCGCTATTTTTGTCGAGCTTTCTTTCAATATTCAACAGGCGACTTTCAACCTGCGCTCTATTCGACGGCATGCACTCATTGTCTGTGCGCCATAACAAAGCAGTCTCGTACCTATTATTAGGTATACGACGTACCGTTTTGTTCAAAATACTTAAGGCTCGTTCTTCCGGGTCGTTCACGGGCTTTCTAGCCGACACTCCCAGAGATTCCAAACTAAAATAATCCTTGATCAATTTATCCATATCTTCCTCCTTCTTGGTGGAAATGTGGTTAACGATCTTGATCGGTTTAATACCACCCGATATGTGACCATGTAAAACCCATCCAAGTTTGGTGAGCGATGCTACAGGTAGGTTCTTACCTCCTGAAATTAATTCACGAGTAACTATGAGATGCCAATTGTCCTGACCAATTAATATGGTAGGTTTGGACCTCTCGTACATCAACTCATCCTTAATCGGTGTCAAATGAGAACACCGTTGCAATAATTCTCGGCTTACCGACTGCGGAGAAAGATTAAGTGACTTAATTGTTTGTACACTTATCTCTTCCAAGTCGCTCGAGTAAATGCCTTTTATTTTAATGTTTAAGCGATACGAACTGTCGTCGTTAATTCGCTTTCCTCCCACGGCTTCGATACGTAATCCCTCTTTACGTCCGCGAGGCGCTAATTTCTGAGCCATACACTCCTCTATGAGTGTCATGGTCGATCCTTCATCCAGAAGAGCTGTTGTCTTGACCTTTCCTCTAGGTCCATACAACTCGACCGGTATAATCTTTAAGTATGCACATGCCAGTGCATTCACTGTACTAACAGTTGTAATCTGAGCATCTTTACCCCCCTCGTCCCCTTGTGGCGAGGTTTTTTCATTGGGGTATCGGTGTAGCATTCGATGATGTGACATTCTACATCCCTCTACACCACATTTTTTCGCTTTGCACTCTAACCTCCTATGGTTAGGTGACAAACATTGGAAACATACTTTTGCCTTTTTGACGGCTTCCCATTTCTCGTGAATATTCATGTCCTTAAACTTGTAACAACTCAATATAGAGTGCTCCTTGTTGCATATAACACACTTATGTGTTACCCGACTTACAGGCTTATCCTGGGTTGTCATAACCACCTGTCGGTTGTGCCCTTTACTATTTCGGCGTTCTAGACGCTCGCTCGAATTACTTCGGCGCATACAGCGCTCGCTCACGGCACATCTGCGTACACCTCCCTTTGCAGTGTGTACAGTTTGCTTCCTGAATTCAGGACGCTTCCTTTTTTCAGGCGCATTTTCATTGTTTAAGGACGCTCCAAATTGTTCACTCAATAAATTTAAAAACTTGGCCATCTTCTGTAACTCTGGCTCCAAAGGATACTGAGCTCGATATTCAAACCATTTAAATTTAATCATAGTTCCGAGCTTCTCCACTATGCGGCTCACTAACTCCGGTGAGTACAAATACTGTGGTTGATTCAACGCTTGTATCGTGGCAACCACGTTCGTAATACGACTTGCAAAAGATCCTATATTCCGGCAATCTTCTGCCAATCTTGGCATACGCTTTACATTCTCGATTTCGGCTAGAATGAGCATCTCAACCCTACCGAATCTTCTTTCGAGAGCATTCATTATTTCTTCAGGTTCACACAAAGTAAACAACACGACTTAACCGCTTCCTTAGCGGTGCCCTTTAATGCCCTCCTAAGGCGTGCGACATTCTGCACCCCTGAAAATTGGCTTCTTGTGTCTTCAAACACCGTTTTGAAGATTATCCATTCACCCGGGTCTCCATCGAACACCGGTAATTCCTGGAGGAAATGAAGCTGGGAAGACTTATCTTTACCAGCTATTTTTATTGCACTCACAATCGCTTCGGTCAATTCTGACACCTCACTCGCGTGTGTTTTCTGTGCATTTCCTTGGTTGCGCTCGATCTCCGCCCCTTTGCGGCGTGATCCTTTACACGCTTCCTTATCAGTAATGTCGGGTTGTGCTACACTAACCGGCGCGCTCATTATGGTCTGCTGAACCCAACTCCTTACGAAAGGTTCCACCTGAGTATTCCGCTCCTCATCATCCTCACTCGAGTCGATCTCCTCTTCTCGGTTGAGTCGTGCCAACTCCAATTGAGACTTGGCTAAAGCAGCAGCTGCCTGTGCTCGTTCGAGTTCTGAGCGTTCGAATTTAATCCGCGCCTCTAATTCGGCTTTCAGCCTCGCCGATCGTGATGACCTACTACCTCTTTGTGACCCTTTATCACTAGTGTGCCCGATTACTGTCCTTGACGATGCCGCTTCTTCGGTCCTTTGACCTACTTTTTCGACCACCGTTTCACTCCTGGATATAACGGATTGTTGTGCGGTGCTGGCCTGCGTACCACTGGTGTCCGTCCTGTTGCTTGTCGTTGCCACGGACGTCCCTGTGTCCCACGTGCATGTGGACGTGTCGGTGGTGGCTCCACTTGAAGGAGTTGCTCCATTCGACGCAGTAGCTGTGGTCGCTCCAGATGGTTCCGCTTCTTTAGCTTTTCTTGAGAGCCCTGTCCTTGTCCTGCTCCCTTCGCTTCTTCCTGTCTGGTCTTGTGCCTTCTTCATCTTGCAGGAAGGTGATTGTTGGCCTACGGTCCCTAACTGTCCCTACGGTCCCTACAACCCCTTACCTACAACCCCTCTACACCCCAACCTAACACCACTACCCCTCCCCCCCCTTATCTCCCAACCCTACAACCCTACTACCACCCTAACAGCCCTATCAGCCCTATCAATCCTGAACGGGGCCTACCGAGGTGAGCCGTCCAGGGATGGAGTCGTGCAGGAATGGAATGGAGGAAAGGTTTAGGAACTGTCCCGCCAAGGAATATGACGAAACAGTCGAGCGGTAGTGCAAGCGCAGTCTCGCTCGAGAGAACTGCTCCACCCGAAGGTGTTGTGCCAGAGCCCAACCGTTTGGCACCGTTAGGTGGTCGGGATGTATGCTGTGCTCGCCGCCCAGTTGCCGGTGACGCCTCGTCCAAGCGCCCTCCTCCGGCCGCGATGCAGTCAGGTGCCCACGCGCACCTTCGCCCGGCAGCAGCAGCGGTGGATGCTTCTTCCAGCACCCTGATGATCCGACAGGAAAATGCCGGACACGATCGTCCGACAGGAAATGCCGAGCACGTTTGCCCGACAGGAAAATGCCAGACACGGTCGTCCGACAGGAAAAATGCCAAGCCCTGCTTGGCCACGATGAGTGCCTTCACAAGACACCTGCGCCCGGCTGCGATAAGTGCCCCATGCGAGCACACGCCCCCGGCCGCAATCCCGGTTTTCTTTCTTCCGGTAGTTCCAGGTCCCGTCCTTCAGCGCTGACGTCCTGGTCTTCTGGCCTTTGGTCCTATTGCTTCAGCTCAAACCTCCGGCTTCCTTCGGTTGCTGATCTTCACTCGGCTCCGAAGGTCTTCTTTTTCCACAACCAGCAGTCCACAGCTGGTTCCTTGATCCAGCTGGCGGGGTTCGGGTGGTCCCTTTAATCCGGCTCCGAAGGTCCAATTGAAAAGGACACAACGGACGGAAACTAAGAAACAGAAGGGAGGAATCGAGGCTTCTCTCGATCCGGCCTCCTATAACGCCTACGTTGGGTTCGGGAACAACGTATGTGATCTCCGCAACGGAGTAACACACTAGGGCGATAACCTCGTTCCTTTTCAGCAAGTAGGTTCAGACGGGGATTACGGGTCTTCCGAAGTCGTCCCGGTCCCGACGCCTTAATTCTTCGATGTGGACTGTATAACTTAAGGGATCTTGGGAATGAAACAGCAATTATCTTCAAACCGTTCCGTGAGAGAGTAATCACTTTTCCCTATACTTTTCTTCTTGACTGCTGGTTTTCACTTTTCCCGAAGGATTTTCTTGTTTTTCCGAACTATTACCCCGAACGAATTGCAATAAAACCCGTTCACTAAGCTACCCCCAGAGCTAAACGCGAAAGTGAGCCGCGCCATTCGCGTGCCTGCGCAACTTAATTACATGAATTTGTACTATTACTCTCTCACGTTTCACTTAATTTCTTTATTCACATAAGTCATACACAAATGCAAGTTATTTATTTAGATAACACAAAACAATATCTACACCATGATATACATTATTTTTTCCGTATCACAATAATTCTTTAATTTATAAAACAAAATATGCCTACTTTACTCACAAATCCAAAATCCAAACTTCTTAAATATTTAACACAGAAAGTTAAAACAATGTTTCCTACTTGAATTTATACATATGTTAACTAATACAATAGTTTAATTTACATTTTCTCTATTTACTTCACTATTTAAAACACTTTTAAATTTCTTATACAAAACTATCATTATTTCACTTATACACAGGAATTTTCACATAAAAATAACACAGAATTCACCTTTTTAGCACGTACAATCAACCTGAAATGTTTTACAAGTCATTTTTACATAAATCGCTGAAATTACAAACATTTTAAATTTTTACATATTCGGCCTCCTAAGGGCGTGGCCAGCGTGCTTCCGTGAACTCACACTATTTGAACAACTAACTTTGCACGGCTCTCGACTATCAGAAAAAATGAAAGTCTGAAATACACTTAATTTTAACAATATTAAATAAACAAGTGCTTTTATATAATTTTCAAACAGTAGGAAACTATTTCTGATAAGACTCTTATTCGTTATCATGCTTCTTATCAGATAACAATACAAGTGAATGTTTTCATTAATCGATCATAACAAGTAGGCATTTGTTTTCGTACAAAACGTATCAAATTTATACAAGACAATACTTATAACTTCCGTTAATTCTGTTTATGCACAGAGTGATCATCTCGACCGGGGAACCAATCCGATCTCTAACTTCACTTTAATATTCCTTCGAATTTACATCGTTGGAAAGACGATTTCAACCGGGGAACAAATCCGGTAACATAACTTATAACATAAATTCCCTATAAGAATTTATTGAAAGATATCACTTAGAAAACAGTAAACTAGTCCGGCCTGGGAGTCGAACCCAAGACCTTCATAACATTAATTCGACATTTCTTTAAAATTTAACTAAGCATTTTCTTATCAGAACATTTAAATTGGACAATAAGTTTCTGAAAAGTTATTCGTCGTCGGTTGACTTAATAAACTGAAACATTCTTATAGGCGCGTCGCCAACAATATATATATATATACACTATAGAGCGGACATTGGGAACATTTTCATACAAAAGCTGTGACCACGCGCATGTATTACACCCTCTAGCGAAATATAGCAATACTACACTAAATATTTATTTAGAAAACATTTTAGCTATTTCCCAGTAGGTGACACTACTAAACATAAGGTTAAAATCCCTTGTAGGCATCGTTAATCACTAACATATTTGTAAATAAATATTGACGTTACTGGATAACAGAGGGCTCTTATTACAATAATTTTTCTTTCTTCTCGAACAATCTACTAGAAATAATAAAATTTAAAGATTATTTGGTAAATACACATTATTTTTATGATAATAAACCGAAATCACGTTCACTTTTTGCTCCATGTCGTGATTTACAATACTTTAATGCACAATCAGGCATATTTTCTTTAAAAATATTTTTAAATTTATAATATGAATGCGTCTTGACCTTATGTTGATGTCACTTAGAATATATGATAAAAATCGGAGATAAGTTATATTATATCCTATAGGACAAAAGTTACAGACGACAATTTTGTTACTGATATCCGGTCTATTAGTATTACCTATTTTAATGTCTTTGTGGCTAGCTAAACTGTAAGCGCTAGCTCAAAAAGAAATATACATAAATGTTTAAATTATTACTTCATGCCTTTCCTTTAATAATGTACAATACAATAAACGTTACAATATCTTACTGTGGCAACTTGAGACTACTGTAAATAATTATCGTAATAGTGTCATTGTAAAATAGTAAATTAAAATTTATAGAGTATTAGACAGTGTGCTAACTATAGGAATATTATATAAATTGCTTATATCTTTATTTATATTTTAATTTGTTTTGTTTAGTTGTTTTAAGATTAAGTTGATTTACCTTCACTTATATTTTATTTTACCTTTTGTTTATTATACTAGATAAATTGTTCATAATTTTTGTTAAACAATATGTCATTTATAATAATTGTTAAATTTAGTTTAATCATATTTTTGCCTTGTTTTCATTTTGTCTATTATTCTATCTCTTTCATTATTTTCTTTTTGTATATTTGTTAAAAATATGTGTCTAGAATTAAGTCAAATTGTGAAACTGGACATGTATTGTCCTGACCCTTTGGAGGTGGTGTAACCTCTGGAGGAAATAAAGAAAAAACTTATCCCCGCAATTACTGCCATTATAAAAAAATCAAAATTGATGTCTTCTCTAAGTCACAAAGATTTAATTTTAATTGAAAATGACGAATCACGAAGAATGAAAATTCTATGATTTCAAACAAAACAAGGAATAAATTAATAATTTTATGATCATGAGTCTTGTGTTATTTGTATTCCTAATATTTTGTATATTAGCCTTTGAAATATTTAACAAGCTTTGCTAAATAATTAACATATTTCTTAATTTAAAACTTTGAATTGTAAATTTATTTTAAAACAATATACCTAAAATATAGTATAGACCGATTCTATTATCATTAAATATAACTTGATCATGGAGTTGCCTTGGATAGTGTTGACACAACCAATCAAAAATCAAACCAACCATCTCAATAGCTCAATGCGATTAAATGATGGCATTGAGCTATTGCTTACTCAATAGCTCAATGGTCAAGGGGTGACTACAATCTGAAAGGTTGTAGAATCTTTTACCGGGACAACTATACTCGTAGTAAAGATGGTTAATATATCTTTTAACTGTTAAAATAAACAGTTACAAAAAATTAACAAATTTATTAAATCATCATCATCATCATCATTACAGCCCTTCACAAGTCCACTGCTGAACATAGGCCTCCCCCAAGTAATGCCACAAAGCACGGTCCTGAGCCACCTGCATCCATCGACTTCCTGCATGTCTTACCAGGTCATCACTCCATCTAGTGGGGGGTCGCCCTACACTACGCCTACCGGTACGAGGCTGCCACTCAAGAACCTTTCTTCCCCATCGGTTATCGGTTCTTCGAGCTATATGGCCGGCCCATTGCCACTTCAGCTTACTGATCCGTTGGGCTATGTCGGTCACTCTGGTTTTACTGCGGATATCCTCATTTCTGAGTCTATCACGTAGAGAAACTCCGAGCATAGCCCTCTCCATAGCTCGCTGAGCGACCTTGAGCGTCCTCATACGGCCAACAGTGAAGGACCACGTCTCAGATCCGTAAGTCATCACTGGCAACACGCACTGGTTGTATACTTTAGTTTTCAAAGATTGAGGTATACCTGACGAGAAGATGTGTCGTAATTTCCCGAAAGCTGCCCAGCCGAGTTGAATCCGTCAATTGACCTCTCGGTTGAAGTTGGACTTACCTAGTCAGACTATTTGTCCCAGGTAAACGTACTCGTCAACAACTTCGAGCATAGTGTTCCCGTCAACTACCGGCATAGGTGTGACATTGACATAAAACATGATCTTTGTTTTGTCCATGTTCATCTTAAGATCTATCCGTTGGGAGACACCATTGAGGTCATTGAGCATAGTGCTAAGGTCCTCCAGCGATTCTGCCATAAGGACTATATCGTCGGCAAATCGAAGGTGAGTGATGTACTCTCCGTTGATGTTAATACCGTATCCTTTCCAGTCCAGTAGCTTGAAAACGTCTTCCAACGCAGCGGTGAAGAGTTTCGGGGATATAACGTCACCCTGTCTTACACATATCTGCAGTTGGATAGGTTTCGAGCTTTGGTTCTGTACTCGGATAGGCATCGTAGCCCTACTGTACAAACACTTCAGCACTTCGATATACCGACAGTCAACTTGGCACCGCTGAAGGGACTGTAGCACCGCCCAAATTTCGACGGAATCAAAGGCTTTCTCATAGTCCACATATGCCAGGCAAAGTGGCAGATTGTACTCTTCGGTCTTCTGTACAATCTGCCGCAGGGTATGTATGTGGTCTATGGTACTGAAGCCTTTTCGGAAACCGGCTTGTTCGGGAGGCTGGAAGTCGTCGAGTCTGCGTGCGAGACGATTCGTAATGACTCTCAAAAACAGCACGTAGACGCGGCTCAGAAGGGAAATCGATCTGTAAATCTTCAGGAGAGTGTTGTCGCCTTTCTTAAAGAACAAGACCACTGCACTTCTGCTCCACGCCTCCGGAGTAGTGCCACCATGGAGAATAGAATTGAAGAGCTTCTGAAGGACTTCAAGTACCGGCGTTCCACCCGCTTTCAGAAGCTCTGCTGTTATTCCATCCTCGCCTGGGGCCCTGCCGTTTTTAAGGTGCTGGAGAGCCATTCTAATCTCGCTCAGACTGACGTCCGGGATATCATCGGAATAGTGTCGGGTAAGACTTGCTCTTGGATCGTTACTCACACTTGCGAGTGGCTCCAACGATGATGTGTACAGCTGCCCATACAACCTCTCAATCCCACTCAAAATTTCAGGTGTCCCGGAAACGATGCTGCCACACTCAGTCTTCAGCTTTGACAGTTGGCTCTTTCTGGCAGACAGATCTCTGGCAAAGACTTTGGAGCCCTGGTTCCGCTGGATCGTTTCTTTAATACGAGCAGTATTAAAGTTGCGTAAGTCTCGCCGCATGCATTTGGAAATCTGTCTGTTCAACAATTCTGTCTTTCGGGATTCTGGATTAGAGCACGAGGGGGATGGAGCGTTGACTTCATTAGACGAGACCTCTCCAACTCAACGTTTAGGTTCAGTGTGCCTCTAACTATTCGGTGATATCGCTGCCGGTTTTCACCCTTGCGATCACTGAGACATCACTGAACAGTTGGCGTCTGGTCGTCATAATGAAATCAATCTCATTTTTTGTCGAACCGTCGGGGCTCTACCAGGTCCACTTCCTGTGGGGCCGCTTCTGGAAGAAAGAGTTCATCATAAAGAGTCCAAAATATCCAGTTTTGAGGTGAATGCAAAAAATAAAAACAGAATGGAAAAATAAATTTAAAATAGTGTAAAATGATATGTAAGTAGCATAACACTACAAGGTTCATTAAAATTACCAACTATACAGCCAAAATATGTATGACTAAAATAAAAAATGGAATATGCTCTTTAAAAAGAGGTACAAATTATTTCTTAACTCTTTCATTTCATTATGATAAAACTACTAATTTGAATAATAATTAATACTGCGAATCGTAGTATTAATTCTTATTCAAATAAATACTACGATAAGACTGTAACCGACTTTTATTTCGACCGGTGCGGTGATCTAATTAAATTTTAGAACACAAAAACTACTATTGTGACTTAATTATGATAGTAAGATATATTCCTTACGCGGACTTTTTTGCAGGTGTAGCGGCGCTGTCGTCTCGCCGCCAGCGAAACACACTGAAGCCTAAATCACGCTATCAACATTCCGAATCATAAACAGTATATATAGAACATCTCCGAACTATCACATGGAGTCTTGGCCGCTCCCCGGGTAGAACACCTTGCCAGGCGGGAGATATCCCCTTTTCCTTCCACGTCCACAGTGGTGACCATCCGAACGTGATCTGATCACGCAACCAACAACCTTCGGAAACTTCAAGCTTCATCATCGTCATAGAGTACCCCACCCATTCGCTCCCGAGCAGATATCGTCTGCAGTCTTCATATCCTGCAAGCCATCTAGCTTCACAAAGTTCATCGCAGCACTGGAATAATAATGCTTCCTGTTCCTTCAAGCTACTCTCTGCGCTATACAGTGTTTGGCACGGCTCTGAGCCTTACTGCTCGCCTCTGCTTCACGGCACTCTCGCAGATTACTTGCCTTCTTCTCGACTCACCGCAGACTACAAAGGTAATCCACTGGCACTTGCACATTCGTCGGAAATGAGGCTGCACTATCGACCTCCAGTCTGAGCAGGGGGGTGATCTAGCGGCGCTGTCGTCGCGCCGCAAGCGAAACACACCGAAGCCTAAATCACGCTATCAACATTCCGAATCATAAACAGTATATATAGAACATCTCCGAACTATCACACGGAGTGTTGGCCGCACACCGGGCAGAACACCTTGCCCGGCGAGAGATCTCCCCTTTTCCTTCTACGGCCACACAGGTAATAATGAGTACTTTATTCATGTAGCACATAATTTTGTGTATCATCAAATTTTCTCAGCGCACGCCAAATAATGAATTTTATAGGCAAAATTTTGTTACATTGGGTTACAATTTTCTTAAAGATTTATAACTTTTTTGAAGTTAAATTTATATAGCCTACGTTACTTTGTGATAATTTAGCTTCCTATTTGTGAAAAAATTATTAAAATCGGTCTAGTAATTCCGGAGCATATTCGGTACAAGCAAATAAAAAAATCTTTCTCCTTCATAATATTAGTATAGATAATGATTTTATTTTCTTATTATTTTTTCTTTTTTAATTTTTATTATCTTTTCAATAAGAAATATTATATTATTTGTAAAAAGATTATATCTACAAAACATAAGTCATTAAATTTATTAGTTTAGAGCTTCCCTGTAAACGACATTTGATGTTGTTTTATTTTGTGGCAGCAAAATATCCTTGGTATATGAGATAGTTGACCAGCTGATGGGCCGGTGATGATGGTCGCTACAGTTAAATTTTCCCTCAATTCCTTAATAAGTGACCTCATCCCATTGTACATGATCGGGGGTCTTAATTTCTCAAAAGTATGATTGGCGTTCCGATTTTTAACGTCAATTCGTGTGGTGGCAGTCCTGAAGGGTTTAGTGAATTTAAAAATTCCTGTGGGTAATGGACTGCGTCTTCGATATTAGTCACTGTGTCGATTGATTTGTAATTTTTTATTTGGCCGTGAACTTTTAGAATAATCAGATTGTTTATTTCGTTGATGCTATCATTCCTAGGCGACACTATTGCTCTAGAACACAACCAATGAAAGTCCTTCTCGTGCAAATTCTCGATGTCAGGGTATACTGCTTCTGTTTTTTAAATTCTATTTGGCCTAGAGACTCGTCCAGATGGACGTCACAATTTCTGCTTAAATTTGGAGTGGGGAAAATTTCTTCCCCAAGTTTTAGCAGCTCTTTTGGGAAATCACTATCTGTGATAACATGAATATGAGCACTCATATTTGTCCGTAATTTTATATTTTAAATTTAAGTCCACAAGGGAGACGATTTCAAGCAAGCTTTGATAATATTTGCTCGCGTACCTCTGTTAATGACGGGAAGAGTCTGTCGGAAATCTGCAAATACAAAAGTGATCCAGCCCATGAGAGCAGAGGATTTTCTAAGATCTTTTAAGGTTCTGTCCACGGCCTTTATATATGCTTAATGATTTCTTATATTTACGCGAACACTACACATTGAAATAATACTAGTTTTTACGGAATTTATCACGTATATTTAACTTTTTAATACCCGACGTTTCGAGAGCTTTACAGCACCCATGGTCACGGGAAGGACTGAGATGTTTAACGTCCAGATGTCATAGTTAACCGCGGTTACCATAGATTAAAATTTTACTTTTGTTCCGATCTACACAGTATGAACTTATGGTATCATGAAGTCTTGCAGTTGTATGCTTGGTTTGGGATTTAATTTTATTTATTATAGGATCCCAAGCAGATGGTAGCACCCAGCCATCTTCTCTATTGAAATTAGGATGTTTTTTGATTTCGATAGCCTCGCGAATCATCCTTGGAAGGAATTGGTGTTCTTTAGCGGGGATTTGTGGTCTATCAAATCTGATGTAGTGACGGGGGCGATCCTGTACATGTTTACAGACTGCAGACTTCCCGGAGCGTCGATTCTTCACATCAGCTATATGTTCTTTTACGCGGGTTTTAATTGATCTTTTAGTTTGTCCTATGTAGGAGAGACCACATTCACAATCAAGCTTGTACACTCCTGCATCTTGCAGAGGGACGTTACACTTGACTGATGGTAAAAACTGACCAATCTTCTTCGGCGGCTTGAAGTATGTTTTGATGGAAGCGCGCTTCCAGATGTAGCCAATCTTGTCAGTGACTCCTCTAACATATGGCAGTACAGCAGGTACATGCTCGACTGTGGCCGGCTTCACTCGTTCTCTGTGACGTAGGCGCGGGACTGGTGCTTTATATGTGCTCTATGGCTCATGGTGCATTTTTTTATTTATTTTTTATATTTTTTTTTACACACAACGCCATCTAGTCCCAAGCTAAGCAGAGCTTGTGTTATGGGTACTAGACAACTGATAAACATACTTATATATTTCTAAATACATAAATATTATAGATAAATTACACCCAGACACAGAACAAATGATCGTGCTCATCACACAAACGTTTGTCCTGGGTGGTAATCGAACCCGCGACCTCCGGCATAGCAGTCAGGGTCACTAACCACTAGACCAACAGGCCTGTCAGCATTGATCCCACATAATCAATGAGGCGTCTTGTAGTAATTTACCAAGAGGCCCATTTTTGCGGATAAAACATGTAGATTGTTGCTCAAGAGTTACGGATAACGGAAGTTTAAAAGTATAATGAGCAGCTTTTCCATATTTTAAGAGAGTTGCAGCAGTTCCTGACGAAGTAACTGCTATCGCTATCTTCCCCGATGGAGAAGATAACAAGGTTACAATATTAGACTTTTAAGTACGTAGGTAAAAAGTCTAGACCAAACACATAATTCTAGTTTTTTTTTCACATCGATCGGTGCACTATTACCGAAGTTATAAGCGTGGAAAGTTTACGTACATTATTTAAATCTCGCCCATGCCCGCGAGTATCGCGTGACGTCATCGATTCCATGCGGCCGGGCCGCCATACCGTTCCAGCGCGCCGATCATACGTTTGTACAATATAAATTATACAAACAATAAAATAACAATATAAATTATAGTAATATTTCGCGGGTGAGTTGTTTGCCCTCGTGCGCTCTGGTTTTTTTTAAGTATTTAATGATGGAAGAAGGGTTTCAAAAGGGTCAATCTGACAACCTTCCAATAGTAGTGGTAATAGTGGCGGAAAGAAGCAAAGATTTTGTCGCGACTGAAATACGCATAAGAATAAGATAATATTTTTATAACCTAGGTACCCATTATTACATTAATACTTTCATTTGCTAATGATAAGAATAGGTATAACAAAAATACTTTTTTTGTTATTCCTATTCTTACTTTGTTTTGTGTTCTTATTCTTCTTAAGTGCACCCTAACCTTTTTGTGGTTTTTATGGTTAAAAAAATTTCCTGTTATTTATAAAGTAAGAACTACAAATATACCTTCGGTGTATAAAAATTAAAAATATGATTTTATCTAAAAATCAGATGTTTTCAATATTAATAGAAAAAGGGTCGCATTATTATTGTGATTAAAAGGGTAGTTATATATTCTTTAGGCAAGGGATCAATGCCAATATTATCATCTAGAGTAGTAACAGGATCGACAACATATACCTATATGCTCAATTTCTTGTGAAGTAATGGCAATCGCATGTGCAACTGTTTCTGACCTAGATTTGGCATTTAGTTTTGATAGTAAAAATCTTTGTGTTTTTTCTGTATACCAATTGCCTCACAATTTTGCTTATAAACAAGCAAACTTGTGAGGCAAAACAAAACATCTTTTTGAAGTTTGAAGGGACCACGAACTAGTTTTGTACTTCATGTAGTTTTCCATATCGTTTTCGACCTATAACGAAATACAAACAATTATTTAGTCTGTAAAAAATTAAGGAACCTCGTAATTTGTATTCCATCAATATTTAAAATATGTACCAATTCTATGTAATACATAAAAATAGGACAACACGAAAAAAATTTTAGTGCTCCACTTCATAATCAAACTTCTTCCATTATTTGCGGCCCGCGGCCCGCAAAGTATGCAAGTTGAACAGCTCTGCGATGTGTTTAGTTTTTGCTCGAAATATCGTAAAAATATAAAAACGTTTGTTAACATATTCCATATTTTAACCTTTATATGCACTATAAACATTTTAAAATTTGTTGCAAACATAGATAGGTATCTAAACTTACAAACTCACTACAGGTCATTGACTTATCTACATTACATAGGTAAGTACTTTACCCAAGTTTGGATGTGTATTTACACTGAAGTAGTTTTAGTTAAATATGTAGGTATTAGGTATTGTTTCTTCTTGAAATTATAATGATCATTAAGCATGGAAAGGTTCAATGAATCGCTAGTTACTTAAACACTGCGACTCGAGTAGGTACATGCCTAATAGAAAGCATTTATTTACTAGCAATAACCAAGAGCTATCATGTGAAGGTTATTATTAGGTATTTGATTACTTACATCCAAATTATTCTTACAACAATATGCTACCGTGTTTGGTCCTAAAGGATGTGCTCTTCTCATAGCATTTGTCCATTTTTTTTCTGATTCAAGGCACATTAAAAAACAACTTTTCAGGTGTTTTTGTGGCCGTATTTTTACATTGAGGCACAGCACAATATTTAATATTCTATAATGTTTCTTGTTAAAAATAGATAGCAAGTAGATCCGCGTGCGACGGGCACATTTGAGTAAATGTTTTGATTTTCTAAGTGCGCGTCGGGTCGCCGCTCGCACGAAGATAGAAATCGTGACGTCATCAACGATGTTTTGGCATATAAAACAAAAAATGGTTATCTTCTCCATTGTCGTATCTTAGCAAGTATCAAATGGGGAGCGCGAACTTCGAGAGAGGCATCAACATGGATGGTTGCAGAATTAACAAAGAAAAATTTTACTTAAATTACACGGTTAATTTAATTGGTGGTTATGGATGGTACTGACACAGATATAGCCTTGAATACGAAGTGATTTATTTTAATATGACGATTAATCCCAAGGTACGAATAATGTGGCCTATTTTGTACCGGCGTTACTATTGCATATAAAGTTGTTCAAATCGACTATGAATCAAAAGCACGCTACAGACTATAAACTATAAATTTCTAGTGCGCTTTTAAATACGCTATGTTATAGCGCGCTATTTATAAGAAAACGTGTAGGAGGCCGGTAAGCGCGTTAAGTTTTACTGCACGTTATATCTCTTAGCACGTTACATTACATGTCGTTCATTGGATAGATCGCGTGCTAAATAAGAACATTAATTCGTAGTAAGTCGCATTTTAGACTAAAATAAAATAAAGCGGTTAAGAAAAACCAATGCACGAGTTTTCATACTTTTCAGGCTTACTAATTTCTATAATCCCAAAAATATTTTTAAGTTATGTACTATTTAAAATAGAATTAATTTTATTTTTACAATCGAAATAAAATTAATTATTTTTTATTATAATTGATGTAAACATTATTTTAACCTTAATATAAATTATAATTCAAATAAAGGTGTATTTAAAAGTTTATTTATTGTATTTATAAAAATCAATTATTTACATACACTATTTATATACACTTTTGTATCTATATTTTATTTACATTTAAAAAAATTAGTTAGGCTTCTTTTATTACAACTGTGTCTTTTGATCATTTATAAATATACAGTATACACTAACTAAACAACATCTAACATTACATCTACATTAGGTCGCGTGCGATGAACAGCGCCCTACGAGATCAAATTTTCGTCACACGTCCTCTCCCAACAGCGCTGCTGCTAGAACTTATTGCCGCTAGATAATAATAATTGCGCAATAGCGCCATGGCGACTACTCACATAACACGCGCTATGTGTTATGGAGAGATAGCGCGCTATAATATGGCGCTATGCGCTATATTAACCACCATTAATTGCATATATTAACATGAAAAAGTAATTATTGTGACATAACTCTCATAGTCAGATATTTGATATCGCAGATTTTTTGTAGATATTGATGCCCTCTATAAAACTGTTATACAGCACTTTGCTCTATTGTCAACAGTTTCCGCAGCGTACGTGATATACGGATTTTTCGTCGTTACTATTGTATTTTTTAACATGAAAAAGTAGTTATTGTGACATAACTGTAATAGTTAGATATATGGTATCGGAGACTTTTTTTATAGATATTGATGTTTTCTATAAAACTGTAGTACATCACTTTGCTCTATTGTTAATAGTTTTCGCAGGGTATGCGATATAATGATGTTTCGGCGTTACTACTGCATATTTTAACATGAAAAAGTAGTTATTTTGACATAACTGTAATAGTTAGACATATCGTATTGGAAATTTTTTGTAGATATTGATATCTTCTATAAAACTGCAGTACATCACTTTGCTCTATTGTCAATAGTTTCCGCAACGTATACGACATAAGGATTTTTCGGCGTTACTATTGCATATTTTAACATGAAAAAGTAGTTATTTTGACATAACTTTAATAGTTAGGCATATGGTATTGCGGACTTTTATGCAGCTATTAATATTTTCTATAATACTGTAGTACATTACGTTGCTCTATTGTCGACAGTTTCCGCAGCGTACGCGATATAGGGATTCTTTTGGTATTTTTTTTTAAATATACTACAGCGTATGTTCATCAGGGATAATGTAGGATTCCAATGGATAAAGAATTTTCCAAATCGGTCTAGTAGTTTTGGAGCCTATTCAAAACAAACATACAAATATTTCATCTTTATAATATTAGTGTAGAAAAAAAATTAACAAATAAATAAACTTATAGTCAACCAATCTAAGAAATACCTTTTGACGTTTCACATTAATCATTCCGCAATAACTTTGCGCGAGCGTACTCACACAATTTAAAATAACCTTTTATGTAAATCCGAAGAATTATAACGTTATCTATATTTTATTACAATGTGTATAGTTCAGTTTATAGCTTGCTCCATATTTATTTATCTATGGTATAGTTTATTATCACTAATTTAAATTCGAATCTTTCAATCAAAGCAAGGTATTAAAAAAAAACCAGTATCAATTATTTTACTTGACGTCGTTTCAATAATATGTCGCTATGAACCTTACCGTAGTGTTTGGATTATTAAAATTCATTATTATGCGAATAATCGGCAAAAATATTGAAATAATCGAATTATTAATTTTTTTAAATGTATTATTTATTTAATTAAATTTTATTTTTAAGATTCTTTATATTACATGAATCATGAATGAAACTAGTTTTTTTTTACTTTGTCAACGTAAATTTGTATAGGATAAAAAAACTCGTATACAAGGCGGCGCTGAAAAAACCAATACGTAATTTAAATCTTATCATTTCGGGAGTTTAATGTGCGTTATTTTGTGATTTTGTGTTTGTCTTCTTATTTTGTGCCTCGGCTTTAACTTTTTGAACAGTTTCCTCTATATTCGTTGAAGCACGTGCCCATGTCACAAAGGATGATTGTGCAAAATTGGTAGAAAAAATTAGAAGAAAAACTTAGAAAAAAATAGATTATGGATGACTTTGAAAGAGACATTAATATTGACTGAATTATTGAACACATACAAACAAATAATAATTAATCCAAACTACGACAGCTCAGCTAGTTGTACTGAAAGTTATTGAATAATTTGATTTTTAATCTAGTTTCAATCTTAAATTTTTATAACTGTGCCTCTAGAAATAAGCAGTAACAACAAATACGAGGAAACTGATAAATCTTGTATTTTAAATTGTCCGTTTCTTATTTATTCTGGTATTATTCAAATCAAACTGTAAATGATTACCAACTCTAAATAATCGATATCGATTTTTTTAAGAATCGAATATTGTCGGTCCACTTTTTTGGTTGGCGTGCTTGGTGCAAAAAGTTCGACAGCTGTCAAAAGGTATTTCTTAGATTTGGTTGACTATAAATATTAACGCCATGTTCTATAGTCTCATGGGACCACCTGTAAGACTATTGTGGCACATAAGCATTACGGTTATTTCTGGTGGAAAGGGGAATATTAGATGAATATAATACTATTATTCTTTATTTAGAAAAAACTTGATTATTAGGTTTTAGGTTTTTTAAAAACTCTATAACTTGTTTGCTATTACCAGCTGAACAATTATTGTAGACTACCCTTTTCTTGTACCAAACCCCGCTCTGGAATGGTAGGTGAAATATATCGACATGGGTGCAGTCAATATCCCTAAGAATATCTGGCAGACCATGCTCTGCTAGGTATCATCTAGCTATTAGTCAAAAATGAAATGAAAGAAGTAGATGCACTGAAACTTGTATTTACCTTTACAAGAGGCTAATTAAAGTATATTGTTCCCAACAATCTAATGATGGCCCCAATAACTTAGGTCAAGTATTTGCTGATTATTTGTTGTTTGAACAACAGCCATTCCATGGTCTTGACTCGTACCTCTCTGGTAACTACCATCTACCAAGAGACTGAAAGATGTATAGTACCTACCTACCTAGAAAAAAATATTATTGTTACGAGCTTAGGGTTCGTGACAATAAAAATTGCCGATAAAATTACCTAAATTAACACTTTAATTTACTTTATACAAATTAAAGTTAAAAAACACTAATAATTAAACACACTAATTCACTTAATTTCACTCCGAAGCTTCGCTTGTGTCGCCGAGTTAAACTCTGTCTCGATCGCATCTTACGCCACCTATTTATTCAAATCAGCAAAACATCCGGAATGTTCAAGTAAACACGCGTAAGGTACCGAGAGCTCGAGTATAGATTTTCTAGAAACTTAGTTCCTCGGGTGGCGCTGTTGGTCGAGAGATCGGCGATGCCATTCTCTGCAAAGCCCCCCCCCGCTCTCGCTCCTGACACTAGATGGCGCTAGTTGACTTATTCACATAACACTGCCCCCTCCTAAGACATGCTCGTCCCGAGCATTATCGGTCCCATAATAACGCGCCAAGCGATCCACATGGACGATCTTAGGAGTCCCTCTTGCGCCTTTCTGTATCCGGTAGGTCACATCGTTGATCCTGGTTACAATCCGGTACGGGCCGTCCCATTTAGCTTGAAGCTTAGGAGATTTCCCTTTGCTGCGGACTGGATTGTGCAACCACACTAATGAACCTTCGTTGAACCCTTTATTGTTCATTTTGCGGTCATACCGGGTTTTCATTTTCTCAGACATTTGCTGGCCCGATTGTCTGACGTGCTCATAAATGTCATTCATTTTGTTCCGCAAGTCATATGCATAATCGGTTATACTGCGTGGGGCATCAGGTGGTATCCCAGTGATCAGGTCTGCAGGCAGCCGTAATTCTCTTCCAAAGTTTGCGAAAGCTGGTGTCACTGCCGTACTTTCGTGAACAGAACTTCGATATGACAACAAAAACGGTTGTATGTGCTTGTCCCAATCTCGTTGCCGATTGTCCACAACTTTTGCTAGGTACCTCTCCAATGTCTGATTAAATCGTTCCACCATTCCATCAGATTGCGGGTGATAAGAAGTCGTTCTTGTTTTATGAGTACCCATAACTCGGCAAGTTTCCTGGAATATTTGAGACTCAAAATTCCTTCCTTGATCGCTGTGAATCTCTAAAGGTACTCCAAAACGACAGAAGACTTCATGAACTAGTTTATCTGCAACTGTTGAAGCTTCTTGATTTGGAATGGCGAAAACTTCTGGCCACTTCGTGAAGTAATCCATTACAACCATGAAATACTTGTTACCGCTTTCACTCTCCGGAAACGGCCCCGCCACGTCAATGGCTATTCTCTCCCATGGTGCACCAACATTGTACAACTTCAATGCACCTCTACTACGAGTCTGAGGTCCCTTTACAGCCGCACAACTTGTACATTTTTCGACACCAGTCCTCGACATCGTTTCGACAGTGGACCCAGTAAAACCGTTCTCGGATCTTCAGTAGAGTTCGTTTAACTCCCAGATGGCCTCCTGAATAATCATTATGGTACAGCTGTAGAACATCCGGTACTTTAGCTTTGGGGACAACCATTTGTAAATGACAGCTGTCTCCCCGAACATTTTCCCATTTACGGCACAGAACTCCATCCTGAAGCAGCAAGCTATCCCACTGGGCCCAATAGCTTTTAGTGATCGAACTCATCGCTGAGACGTCGCTCCACTTGGGCTTGGGAGCACTGGCCTTCATCCATTCCAGGATCGGCTTGATGTCCGGATCTTCCTGCTGTGCACGTTGTAAGCTGTCCTTCCACTCGTTGCTGAGGTGGTCTGCCCTGAGCATCCTCACGGATACCACTCCCTTACTCTCTTGCCTAGTACAATGTTTGCAATCTTCAGGACAAGGTCTTCGTGATAATGCATCTGCGTTGCCATGAGATTTCCCGCTGCGATGTTCGATCTCAAAGTCGTATTCCTGCAGTAGTTCAATCCACCTCGCAACTTGTCCTTCTGGATTTTTAAACTGCAATAGCCATTTTAGTGCAGCATGGTCAGTTCGTAAGTGAAATTTTCGCCCCAGAAGATATTTGCTAAAATGCTGCAACGACTTTACCACAGCTAGCAATTCGCGTCTTGTGACACAATAGTTCCTTTCCGGTTTTGACAACGACTTGCTGAAGTACGCTATCACGACCTCTTGGTCACCATTCCGTTGAGACAACACACCTCCAAGTCCTATATCACTTGCGTCTGTGTCAACTACAAATTCTTTGCTTGCATCAGGGTATCCCAAAATAGGTGTTTTGCACAGACGGTCCTTGAGCTCCTGGAATGCGATATTACAACTTTCATCCCAGCAGAAATGTCGCTTCTCCTCGGTTAGCTTATGCAGAGGTTTGGCTATATCTGCAAAGTTCTTCACAAATCGCCGGTAATAGGAGCACAAACCCAAAAATGCTCTAACCTGCGTCTTGTCTTTTGGAACCGGCCAATCCTTTACAGCTGCAATTTTCTCTGGATCCGTGCGGATACCCTCTTCCGACACTACATACCCCAAAAATTTGACTTGCCGTTTGAACAGTGAACATTTCTTCGGACTCAGCTTGAGATTGGCACTCTGAATCTTCATGAGCACGCGTCCCAGGTTTTCAAGGTGTTCCTCAAACGTACGGCCCACGATGATGATGTCATCCAAGTAGACCAGACAGGCATCGCCAATTAGCCCGGTAAGTACAAGTTCCATCAGCCTTTCAAACGTTGCTGGAGCATTGCACAACCCAAACGGCATTACTTTGAATTGCCACAGACCCTTTCCCGTCGAGAACGCAGTTTTCTCCTTGTCCTTGGGGTCAATTTCAACTTGCCAGTAGCCACTTTTTAGATCCAGCGTGCTAAACCATTTTACTCCTGTAAGCATGTCCAGCGTGTCATCAATTCTTGGCAAGGGATAGCTGTCCTTCTTTGTAACGTCGTTCAGACGGCGGTAATCAACACAGAACCGCATGCTGCCATCCTTCTTTTTCACCAGCACCACTGGCGAACACCATGGACTAGAGGAAGGTTCAAAAACACCATCCTTCACCATTCCTTCAATCATGGTTTCCACTTCCTTTTCACGTGCTACCGGCAATCGTCTTGGCCGCTGACGGATAGGCAACTCTTCACCTGTGTTTATTTTGTGTTGAACTAAACCAGTCTTTCCTATGTCAGCATCGTTTGACGAGAATACATCGGCGTACTCGAGTAACAACTTCTTCGCCTTGACCAATTCGTTCGGGGACAGAACACTGCGACAGTCTTCCAAAAGTGTGGTCACTCTCGTTTCTGCATCCTTGCTGGGGGTCCCACTCGATATATATTGGCACCGACGTAACCAATCCACTTCCTCACAAGTACCAATTAATGTGCCTTTTTCTATAATCTGGTCCCGGTCGCAAAGGTTCAGCACACGTACTCCTGAGATGTCCGTGGTCCTGACCAAGGTTCGAGCTACTTTCCATGGAAGGTCATTGTTTACCCTTTCCACAAGTACACAACGGTGAGCTTGCCCAGTGTTCTGAGGAAGACTAACCGGAATAATCGTTTCCGATCTAGGCGGAAGAACAATCTTCTTGATGCTATACACGTTCCCTGGTAACGCACCTTCCATAAAAAGTTCCTCCTGTCCACATTTCAAAACACCTTGCTTAACGTCGATCTCGCAACAATTATTCCTCATAAAGTCTAAGCCTAGGATGCAGTCGTCCATTATATCAGCCACGATGACATTATGCAGGTAGATCACGTTGCCTAGCTTCAACTCCATCTCCTTCTCTCCACGGACGGGTATACGCTGACCGGTGGCTGTTACCAAATTAATGCGTTCTCGGTTGTATGCGGAGTCCCCAAGGAACTGACTTATAAGTTGGGAACTAACAACCGTACGAGAGGCTCCAGTGTCTATGGTCAGTTTACACGGCATTCCGTTGACCTCACCCTTGATGATTAGACTGTTCCCATCATGGGTTTGTGAGATCGAGATCCTTGGGGCTCTTTTAACATCAGCCAGCACCCGCCCCGCAGTTCTGGCTTTTACTCGTTTCCCTGCTGCTGCTGGGCGGTGCGGTTGGCCGCACTACCCTCCTGAGATCGTTCACCTTCCCTTTCTAGGGTTCGCTTAGGGCAGCTGGATCGAAGGTGGCCCTTTTCCCCACAGCCATAGCACCTTGGGCTGTATCCTTTGTTGCGGTCGCGAACTGTAGCTGCTGCAACCTCCCTGACGCGATGGGAACGATGATCCTGCCGCACGGCTTCCACTTCCAGTGCATGGGCCAAGGCGTCCTTAGGTGTCTCGTGGTGCCCGAGCCTCACAGCAGCTCTGACTTCCAGGTCGCGGATGCCGTCGATGAATGTCTGCACCAGGTTCCCTTCAATGAGCGCAGGTACAGACCGGTATGCTTTTCGCACCAGCTTCTCCACTTCTAGAGCCCACTGCTGCAGGTTTTCGTTGCTGCGCTGCACACGATCTTTAAGCTGCGCACGAAAGACGTGTTCCAGGTGAGCGTCGCCATATCTCGCCTCCAATGCCTCAAGGAGTTGCTCATAAGTCACTTCCTCACCGAGAGCTTCCAGAACTGTTAAGGCCTGGTCGCGCAGGCCTAGTGTGAGAGCAGTCATGGCCTGGCTTTTATTCCAGCCGTTCGCCTTCATAACAGCCTCGAACTGGATCTTGTAGGCTGACCAGGAAGAGGTACCGTCGAACGGCGGCACTTTGAATCCACGTAGCGAAGGTGTTGTAACTACTACGGGAGCTGTTGTTCCATCACCCAGTTTGAGGTCGTCCAGTGTTTTCTTCACATCAGCCACCACGTAATCAACCCGATTGTTCACTTGGTCGATTTGGGTTTTGGCTTCCTTGATTTGGGTTTCAGCTTCCGACAGGCGGTTGTCATGTTGAGCAACCCTATCCTTCACCTCCTTTATCACTTTCCCAAAGGTAGCATGAAGGTCCTTAATGAGGAGCGTCTGCTCTTCCGACCGACGGGCCTGTTCCGCCTGCTGATCTTCCAACCGACGGGCCTGTTCCTCCTGTCGGCGGGCCTGTTCCTCCTGTCGGCGGGCCTGTTCCTCCTGTCGGCGGACCTGTTCCTCCTGTCCGCCCCGCAGCTGCTGCAGCATCACCATCAGAGCACCTAAGTCAGGTGCCACAGACGTAGAAGCTGCTGACGGACCGGCTTCCGTGGCCGGCGGCTGGCCCTCAGACATCTGCGGCGTTGCACCACCAAATCTCCTCTGGTCCGTCTCCTGCTGGCGTTGACTTCGGGTACGGACACCCTCCGTTTCCTCCTTAGGTAAAATCGGCATTATTTTATCCCACTTCTGACACCAATTGTTACGAGCTTAGGGTTCGTGACAATAAAAATTGCCGATAAAATTACCTAAATTAACACTTTAATTTACTTTATACAAATTAAAGTTAAAAAACACTAATAATTAAACACACTAATTCACTTAATTTCACTCCGAAGCTTCGCTTGTGTCGCCGAGTTAAACTCTGTCTCGATCGCATCTTACGCCACCTATTTATTCAAATCAGCAAAACATCCGGAATGTTCAAGTAAACACGCGTAAGGTACCGAGAGCTCGAGTATAGATTTTCTAGAAACTTAGTTCCTCGGGTGGCGCTGTTGGTCGAGAGATCGGCGATGCCATTCTCTGCAAAGCCCCCCCCCCGCTCTCGCTCCTGACACTAGATGGCGCTAGTTGACTTATTCACATAACACTGCCCCCTCCTAAGACATGCTCGTCCCGAGCATTATCGGTCCCATAATAACGCGCCAAGCGATCCACATGGACGATCTTAGGAGTCCCTCTTGCGCCTTTCTGTATCCGGTAGGTCACATCGTTGATCCTGGTTACAATCCGGTACGGGCCGTCCCATTTAGCTTGAAGCTTAGGAGATTTCCCTTTGCTGCGGACTGGATTGTGCAACCACACTAATGAACCTTCGTTGAACCCTTTATTGTTCATTTTGCGGTCATACCGGGTTTTCATTTTCTCAGACATTTGCTGGCCCGATTGTCTGACGTGCTCATAAATGTCATTCATTTTGTTCCGCAAGTCATATGCATAATCGGTTATACTGCGTGGGGCATCAGGTGGTATCCCAGTGATCAGGTCTGCAGGCAGCCGTAATTCTCTTCCAAAGTTTGCGAAAGCTGGTGTCACTGCCGTACTTTCGTGAACAGAACTTCGATATGACAACAAAAACGGTTGTATGTGCTTGTCCCAATCTCGTTGCCGATTGTCCACAACTTTTGCTAGGTACCTCTCCAATGTCTGATTAAATCGTTCCACCATTCCATCAGATTGCGGGTGATAAGAAGTCGTTCTTGTTTTATGAGTACCCATAACTCGGCAAGTTTCCTGGAATATTTGAGACTCAAAATTCCTTCCTTGATCGCTGTGAATCTCTAAAGGTACTCCAAAACGACAGAAGACTTCATGAACTAGTTTATCTGCAACTGTTGAAGCTTCTTGATTTGGAATGGCGAAAACTTCTGGCCACTTCGTGAAGTAATCCATTACAACCATGAAATACTTGTTACCGCTTTCACTCTCCGGAAACGGCCCCGCCACGTCAATGGCTATTCTCTCCCATGGTGCACCAACATTGTACAACTTCAATGCACCTCTACTACGAGTCTGAGGTCCCTTTACAGCCGCACAACTTGTACATTTGCGACACCAGTCCTCGACATCGTTTCGACAGTGGACCCAGTAAAACCGTTCTCGGATCTTCAGTAGAGTTCGTTTAACTCCCAGATGGCCTCCTGAATAATCATTATGGTACAGCTGTAGAACATCCGGTACTTTAGCTTTGGGGACAACCATTTGTAAATGACAGCTGTCTCCCCGAACATTTTCCCATTTACGGCACAGAACTCCATCCTGAAGCAGCAAGCTATCCCACTGGGCCCAATAGCTTTTAGTGATCGAACTCATCGCTGAGACGTCGCTCCACTTGGGCTTGGGAGCACTGGCCTTCATCCATTCCAGGATCGGCTTGATGTCCGGATCTTCCTGCTGTGCACGTTGTAAGCTGTCCTTCCACTCGTTGCTGAGGTGGTCTGCCCTGAGCATCCTCACGGATACCACTCCCTTACTCTCTTGCCTAGTACAATGTTTGCAATCTTCAGGACAAGGTCTTCGTGATAATGCATCTGCGTTGCCATGAGATTTCCCGCTGCGATGTTCGATCTCAAAGTCGTATTCCTGCAGTAGTTCAATCCACCTCGCAACTTGTCCTTCTGGATTTTTAAACTGCAATAGCCATTTTAGTGCAGCATGGTCAGTTCGTAAGTGAAATTTTCGCCCCAGAAGATATTTGCTAAAATGCTGCAACGACTTTACCACAGCTAGCAATTCGCGTCTTGTGACACAATAGTTCCTTTCCGGTTTTGACAACGACTTGCTGAAGTACGCTATCACGACCTCTTGGTCACCATTCCGTTGAGACAACACACCGCCAAGTCCTATATCACTTGCGTCTGTGTCAACTACAAATTCTTTGCTTGCATCAGGGTATCCCAAAATAGGTGTTTTGCACAGACGGTCCTTGAGCTCCTGGAATGCGATATTACAACTTTCATCCCAGCAGAAATGTCGCTTCTCCTCGGTTAGCTTATGCAGAGGTTTGGCTATATCTGCAAAGTTCTTCACAAATCGCCGGTAATAGGAGCACAAACCCAAAAATGCTCTAACCTGCGTCTTGTCTTTTGGAACCGGCCAATCCTTTACAGCTGCAATTTTCTCTGGATCCGTGCGGATACCCTCTTCCGACACTACATACCCCAAAAATTTGACTTGCCGTTTGAACAGTGAACATTTCTTCGGACTCAGCTTGAGATTGGCACTCTGAATCTTCATGAGCACGCGTCCCAGGTTTTCAAGGTGTTCCTCAAACGTACGGCCCACGATGATGATATCATCCAAGTAGACCAGACAGGCATCGCCAATTAGCCCGGTAAGTACAAGTTCCATCAGCCTTTCAAACGTTGCTGGAGCATTGCACAACCCAAACGGCATTACTTTGAATTGCCACAGACCCTTTCCCGTCGAGAACGCAGTTTTCTCCTTGTCCTTGGGGTCAATTTCAACTTGCCAGTAGCCACTTTTTAGATCCAGCGTGCTAAACCATTTTACTCCTGTAAGCATGTCCAGCGTGTCATCAATTCTTGGCAAGGGATAGCTGTCCTTCTTTGTAACGTCGTTCAGACGGCGGTAATCAACACAGAACCGCATGCTGCCATCCTTCTTTTTCACCAGCACCACTGGCGAACACCATGGACTAGAGGAAGGTTCAAAAACACCATCCTTCACCATTCCTTCAATCATGGTTTCCACTTCCTTTTCACGTGCTACCGGCAATCGTCTTGGCCGCTGACGGATAGGCAACTCTTCACCTGTGTTTATTTTGTGTTGAACTAAACCAGTCTTTCCTATGTCAGCATCGTTTGACGAGAATACATCGGCGTACTCGAGTAACAACTTCTTCGCCTTGACCAATTCGTTCGGGGACAGAACACTGCGACAGTCTTCCAAAAGTGTGGTCACTCTCGTTTCTGCATCCTTGCTGGGGGTCCCACTCGATATATATTGGCACCGACGTAACCAATCCACTTCCTCACAAGTACCAATTAATGTGCCTTTTTCTATAATCTGGTCCCGGTCGCAAAGGTTCAGCACACGTACTCCTGAGATGTCCGTGGTCCTGACCAAGGTTCGAGCTACTTTCCATGGAAGGTCATTGTTTACCCTTTCCACAAGTACACAACGGTGAGCTTGCCCAGTGTTCTGAGGAAGACTAACCGGAATAATCGTTTCCGATCTAGGCGGAAGAACAATCTTCTTGATGCTATACACGTTCCCTGGTAACGCACCTTCCATAAAAAGTTCCTCCTGTCCACATTTCAAAACACCTTGCTTAACGTCGATCTCGCAACAATTATTCCTCATAAAGTCTAAGCCTAGGATGCAGTCGTCCATTATATCAGCCACGATGACATTATGCAGGTAGATCACGTTGCCTAGCTTCAACTCCATCTCCTTCTCTCCACGGACGGGTATACGCTGACCGGTGGCTGTTACCAAATTAATGCGTTCTCGGTTGTATGCGGAGTCCCCAAGGAACTGACTTATAAGTTGGGAACTAACAACCGTACGAGAGGCTCCAGTGTCTATGGTCAGTTTACACGGCATTCCGTTGACCTCACCC
Source organism: Parnassius smintheus behrii (assembly GCA_036936625.1). Classification (NCBI taxonomy): domain Eukaryota; kingdom Metazoa; phylum Arthropoda; class Insecta; order Lepidoptera; family Papilionidae; genus Parnassius; species Parnassius smintheus. Next base: position 10,535,285 of record JAUPFT010000013.1, read on the forward strand.
TTGATGATTAGACTGTTCCCATCATGGGTTTGTGAGATCGAGATCCTTGGGGCTCTTTTAACATCAGCCAGCACCCGCCCCGCAGTTCTGGCTTTTACTCGTTTCCCTGCTGCTGCTGGGCGGTGCGGTTGGCCGCACTACCCTCCTGAGATCGTTCACCTTCCCTTTCTAGGGTTCGCTTAGGGCAGCTGGATCGAAGGTGGCCCTTTTCCCCACAGCCATAGCACCTTGGGCTGTATCCTTTGTTGCGGTCGCGAACTGTAGCTGCTGCAACCTCCCTGACGCGATGGGAACGATGATCCTGCCGCACGGCTTCCACTTCCAGTGCATGGGCCAAGGCGTCCTTAGGTGTCTCGTGGTGCCCGAGCCTCACAGCAGCTCTGACTTCCAGGTCGCGGATGCCGTCGATGAATGTCTGCACCAGGTTCCCTTCAATGAGCGCAGGTACAGACCGGTATGCTTTTCGCACCAGCTTCTCCACTTCTAGAGCCCACTGCTGCAGGTTTTCGTTGCTGCGCTGCACACGATCTTTAAGCTGCGCACGAAAGACGTGTTCCAGGTGAGCGTCGCCATATCTCGCCTCCAATGCCTCAAGGAGTTGCTCATAAGTCACTTCCTCACCGAGAGCTTCCAGAACTGTTAAGGCCTGGTCGCGCAGGCCTAGTGTGAGAGCAGTCATGGCCTGGCTTTTATTCCAGCCGTTCGCCTTCATAACAGCCTCGAACTGGATCTTGTAGGCTGACCAGGAAGAGGTACCGTCGAACGGCGGCACTTTGAATCCACGTAGCGAAGGTGTTGTAACTACTACGGGAGCTGTTGTTCCATCACCCAGTTTGAGGTCGTCCAGTGTTTTCTTCACATCAGCCACCACGTAATCAACCCGATTGTTCACTTGGTCGATTTGGGTTTTGGCTTCCTTGATTTGGGTTTCAGCTTCCGACAGGCGGTTGTCATGTTGAGCAACTATCCTTCACCTCCTTTATCACTTTCCCAAAGGTAGCATGAAGGTCCTTAATGAGGAGCGTCTGCTCTTCCGACCGACGGGCCTGTTCCGCCTGCTGATCTTCCAACCGACGGGCCTGTTCCTCCTGTCGGCGGGCCTGTTCCTCCTGTCGGCGGGCCTGTTCCTCCTGTCGGCGGACCTGTTCCTCCTGTCCGCCCCGCAGCTGCTGCAGCATCACCATCAGAGCACCTAAGTCAGGTGCCACAGACGTAGAAGCTGCTGACGGACCGGCTTCCGTGGCCGGCGGCTGGCCCTCAGACATCTGCGGTGTTGCACCACCAAATCTCCTCTGGTCCGTCTCCTGCTGGCGTTGACTTCGGGTACGGACACCCTCCGTTTCCTCCTTAGGTAAAATCGGCATTATTTTATCCCACTTCTGACACCAATTGTTACGAGCTTAGGGTTCGTGACAATAAAAATTGCCGATAAAATTACCTAAATTAACACTTTAATTTACTTTATACAAATTAAAGTTAAAAAACACTAATAATTAAACACACTAATTCACTTAATTTCACTCCGAAGCTTCGCTTGTGTCGCCGAGTTAAACTCTGTCTCGATCGCATCTTACGCCACCTATTTATTCAAATCAGCAAAACATCCGGAATGTTCAAGTAAACACGCGTAAGGTACCGAGAGCTCGAGTATAGATTTTCTAGAAACTTAGTTCCTCGGGTGGCGCTGTTGGTCGAGAGATCGGCGATGTCATTCTCTGCAAAGCCCCCCCCGCTCTCGCTCCTGACACTAGATGGCGCTAGTTGACTTATTCACATAACATTATTATAAGTTAGCCACATGTATTGCTTGCAAATATACGATATTTTTGGAAAGATGGTTGTAATAGATGCTTACTTTAATATGCACTGGTATTCCATATGCAGAATTAATCGACTTTAAAGCCTCATAGAGTTCTTTACACAAATACAAAGCACAATCTTTGAGTATCTGAAACCGGCGTAGAAATTCGCTGTCGGAGAATTCCAATATATTAAGTACTCTGATCACGTATCGATTGCCGATGTAATTTTCTTTATGTTTTTCAATTTCTGATACGAAAATGTAGTTGCAGTAGGCTCGAGTCATATTTTTTTGTATTAAAATGGTTTGAACATAAACTTACGTAAGATATACTTACGTGCCGTGTAGTGGCGGCTGAGAATATCTACTACTCTTCTATATCTTCCCATGAGTGTCGTAGGGAGGCAGGAAGGAGATGGGCAGCAGCATCTTCCTGATAACAACAACAAGTGAGGCAACTATGGCAAACATGGGGGACCCTTGAGGAACGACACGAGAAAACGGCCCCCAGTCCCCGGTGGCCCCGCTATTCCTGGCTACGGTAGCGACCATGGTAATGGCGGGACAGGGGTACTAAGGATCTCCGGTGGAGATTCGGTTGCCACCTACGACGACTCGGCCTCGCTACATATAACGCACGCACCCTGAAGACTGACGAGAAGATACTGGAGCTGGAAGAAGAGGAAGATAAGTTGCGCTGGCTTATAACAGGATTATCTGAGGTCTGAAGAGAGGGGGAGGACACTGTTATCCTTGAATCCGGCAACTTGTTCTATCACCAGGAGGGCGACCATCTGTCCCAAGAAGGTGTCGGATTTATCGTCCACAAGTCTCTCATCAACAACGTTGTAAAGATTAAGAGTGTATCGACGAGGGTCACGTACCTGATACTCAGAATCCCCTAACGGTATTCGCTGAAGGACATACAGGTTTGCGCACCAACCTCGGCACATCCCGATGAGGATGTGGAGGAAATGTATGAGTATATCTCTAGAGCCCCGCATTCCTACAAAATCCACTATACGGTCTTGATGGGAGACTTCAGCGCAAAACTAAGGACAAGAGAAAGCGATGAGCTGAAGTTAGGGAAATTCGGAATGGGGCAACGGAACCCAAGAGATCAGCAGCTGGCTAACTTCATAGAGAAAGAGTGACTCTTTATGATGAACTCTTTCTTCCAGAAGCGACCCCACAGGAAGTGGATCTGGTTGAGCCCCGACAGTTAGACAAAAAATGAGATTGATTTCATTATGACGACCAGACGCCAACTGTTCAGTGATGTCTCAGTGATCACGAGGATGAAAACTGGTAGTGATCACTGAATGGTTCAAGGCACACTGAACATAACCGTTAAGTTGGAGAAGTCTCGTCTAGTGAAGTCAACGCTCCATCCCCCTCATGCTCTAATCCAAAGTCCCGAAACCTTTCAGCTGGAGTTACAAAACCGCTTCCAGTGCCTAGAAAATTGCAAGTAGTAGACGATATGAATGACAAACTCGTGGAAACTCTCCATGTGGTCGGCGCTAAGTTCTGCAAGACCCGCCGCAGAGGAACACAAAAACTCTCCGATCACACCCTTAATCTCATAGCTGTTAGACGGGAAATGAAGCTACAGTCTTCAGCAGATTTAGCAGCATACAGGCAACTAAACCGACGGATCTCCAAATACATGCGGCAGGACCTACGCAACTTCAGTACAGCTCGTATTAAAGAAGCGATCGAGCGGAACCAAGACTCCGAAGTCTTTGCCAGGAATCTGTCTGTCGGAAAGAGCCAACTGTCGAAGCGTAAGACCGAGTGTAGCAGCATCGTTTCCGGGACACCTGAGATTTTGAGTGAGATTGAGAAAGTTCCATGGGCAGTTGTCTTTGCTGAACAAAGTCTCGGATTGGGAGCGGCTTATCTAGTCCAGTTTAACCCCCAGAAGACACAAGTTTGCGCGTTAACCTCTAAAAAGAACCCTTTTGTTGTATCTCATCGGTTTCAAGGCACTCCCCTTATTGCCTCAGCCAGTATCAGAATCCTTGGCGTCGACATATCGAGTGACGTGCAGTTTCGTGATCACTTGGAAGAGAAGGCCAAATTGGCCTGTAAAAAGCTTAGCGTGCTCAGCAGAGCGGGACAGTATTTCATGCCGGCACGCCACCTGCAACTCTACAAGGTGCAGGTTCGGCCGCACATGAAAAACTGTTCCCATCTCTGGGCTGGGGCTCCCCAGTGACCGCGACCGCATCCAACGCAGAGCAGCTCGAATCATCGACGGCCGAGGGCTTTCCGATCGGCTCGATTCACTGGTGCTGAGAAGAGATGTTGCGTCTCTTTGCGTATTTTATCGCATCTATCACGGGCAGTGCTCTGAGGAATTGTTCGAATTTATCCCAGCCACCAAATATCATGATCTCACTACGCGGCAAATCTCCCTATACCATCCGTTGTAATTCCCGGTATCCGGTACCATCATTTTATACGTGTTAGAGCAATGCTGAAGTTACATTAGAATTATAGTTGTAGCACGAATGGGTCGGCTCGACCGGGGAAGGACCACGCTCTCACAGAATACCAGCGTAAAATAGTAGCTTAATTCTGCTGTGTTTCGTATGATGAGTGTAGAGAACCGGAGACCCTTTTTACTGGAAACGAGGCATGGGAAACGTGGGTGACAAACAATAAGTGATCAAACACAAACTAATAAGAGTATTAGTTTGTGTTTGTCACCCTATCCTATAAAAAATCCACATTATCTGGATGATTGGCAGTCCACCACTGTACGTTTCATAAGGAGTTTTCTTTCGCGTGCGACCTCTCTGTGGAATAGTTTACCACCGGCGATATTTCCGGACCGATACGACATAGGGACCTTCAAGAAAAGAGCTTACTCCATACGGAAATAAAGGGCTGGCAACGCACCTGCAATTCCTCTGGCGTTGCGGATATTCATGGGCGACGGAAGACACTTAACATCAGGTGAACTGTATGCTAGTTTGCGCCCTCTTCTATAAAAAAAAAACTGTACACGTCATCGTCGAACCCATACGCAAGTGTGAGTAGCGATCCAAGAGCACCCTAAAAACGGCAACGGGCGAGGATGGAATTACAGCGGAGCTTCTGAAAGTGGATGGAAATCCGGTACTTGAAGTCCTTCAGAAGCTCTTTAATTCCGTTCTCCATGGTGGCACTACTCCCGAAACTTGGAGCAGATTTGCAGAGGTCTTGTTCTTCCAAAAAGGTGACAACTCTCTCTTGAAGAACTACAGACCGATATCCCTTCTGAGCCGCGTCTACGTGCTGTTTTCGAGAGTCAAGCCAACCTCCCGAACAAGCCGGTTTCCGAAAAGGCTTTAACACCATAGTCCACATACCTATCCTTATGCGAATTGTACAGAAGTCCGAAGAGTACAATCTGCCACTTTGCCTAGCGTATTTGGTCTATGAGAAAGTCTTAGATTTCGTCGAAATGAGGGCGATGCTACAATCCTTTCAGTGGTGCCAAGTGGACTGTCGGTATATGGAAGTGCTGACGTGTTTGTACAGTAGGGCTACGATGGCTATCCGACTACAGAACCAGAGTACGAAAACTATCCAACTGTAGAGAAGTGTAAGTCAGGATGACGTTATATCCTCCAAACTCTTCACTGCTGCATTGAAAGACGTTTTCAAGCTACTAGACTGGAAAAGATACAATATTAACATCAATGGCGAGTAAATCACTCAACTTCGATTTGCCTATTTGACCTATGGAAGTGGAACTTAGACGTGGTCCTTCACTTCTGGCCGTATGAGGACGCTCAAAGTCGCTCAGCGAGCTATGGAGAGGGCTATGCTCGGGGTTTCTGTGATAGATAAACTTAGAAATGAGGATATCCGCAGTAGAACTAGAGTGACGGACATAGCCCAACGGATTAGTAAGCTGAAGTGTTGGCAATGGACCAGCCACATAGCTCTAAGAACCGACAACCGTTGGGGAAAAAAGGTTCTCAAGTGGCAGCCTCGTACTGGTAGGTGAAGTGTAGGGGACCCCCCACTAGATGGAGTGACAACTGGTAGGACATCCAGGAGGTCGATGGATGCAGGTGGCTCAGGATCGTGATTTGTGGCATACCTTGGGGGAGGCCTATGTTCAGTAGTGGACTTGTGAAGGGCTTTATTGATGATCAAGGTAAAGTAAACCCACGTCCACGAAAAAGGATAAAATTGTCCCTTTAAAATGTCAAAAAGGGATAATTTTTTCTTTTTCCTTTGGCCCCATGCTACGGACGGGGCGACATATGTCAACTCGTTATTTCGAAAGTGGATATACTATAGGGATAAGATAACTTTATCTCTTTTCAGTCGATATAATCGGGGGATATAATTTTTGTCTCCTGCCTATGCTCGCAGGGTGGATAAAACTGATCAAGGGTTAAAAATTTTATCCTCTCCCCGTGGATATATTGTCTACTGCCCATGCTTGCTCGGCTGCATCTTGTAGAGAAAAAAAGCCATGGGGAATAAGCCACCTACAGTCGAGCGTGTGCCTGCTGCACTACCGTATGTCAGTAGAGTCACAGGCCATATTGGCTACATCTTGAAGTGAGCTTTCATTAAAACATACTTCATGCCACCGAAAAAGATTAGTCAATTTTTACAATCCATCAAGTGCAATATTATAAAAAAATATATATAGACAATAAGTTACTCCGCAGTGATATTTTAAATCGAATGTGTGTACTTTCACGATGCGCTGCGCTCATAAAATTGTCCTGGCTTTTACCCGCGGTTCCGACGACGCTTACTTAAAAGCCGACGATTTTATACGTAAATGTGGAGCTATCAATGACCAAAGAATAACTTTTTAGGTAACGGAAACTATTACTAGAGCTTGATTAATGATATAAATCTTAGGTTTTTTTATTCGCTTTAGAACCTTGAAATATGGTTGTCATCAGTTATCCGCTGGTCAAAATCTTCCAAGAAAAAAGAATTTTTGTGAATAAAATACAAATCAGACTAGGCTGTATGTAATCTAAAAGACCTTTGCTTGTCTTAGGTAACCAACAAAATCAAAGTGTCAAACTGTCAAAGTCAAACATTGTATCTTTCTTTATTCTATAATCTATGGGTGCGTTTGGCAGAAAAAAGCGCTAGCAAGCGCTTACAAGCGCTGAAATAGTTTTCGGCCAGGACACGCTTGCTACTTCAGTAGCAATGACACAATCCGCCATTTTGCTTATTTAATTTGTTTGTTTTGAAGTAGAGTTTATAAGTTTTTTTGTATAATAATGACGTGAATAAAGTAAGTTTTTAATATGAATACTTTACAAACATATATTTAAATGAGGTTAGGTTCCCTGGTTAAAACTAACATCGTGTCCTGGAGGAAAATAGCTACTTACGATTTGACAGCGCTTACCGCTTACGATCGCCATTTTGCTTACAAGCGCTTGCTAGCGCTTTTTTCTGCCAAACTCACCCAATATGTCTCTTTTTCTTTTATAAATCAATTGTTTTCAATTATGCTTATGCAATGAGCGATGGTCGTCCTGTGAGCGGTCCATTAAAGAAATTCGTATTTCGTGGAAAATCAGCAAATAACGGTGATATTAGAGGTGAATACCTGGAGATTGTAATCCCAGAATTGTTGTCAGCAGGCTACTCATTTTACACGTGGCCATCTGCACCTTTATTGGCTTGGTACTTGTGGACCCAGAGACGGCATCTACGCGGTTTACGAGTTTTAGAACTTGGTTGTGGTACTGGTCTACCTGGTATTCTAGCTGCTAAGTGTGGAGCTTATGTAACTTTGACTGACAGTGTCGCGTTGCCACGATCTCTTCAACACTTAGCGGCGTGTTGTGAGGCCAATGGTTTGGTCCCTGGACAAGACATCCACCTACTAGGACTCGCTTGGGGTCTTTTCTTAGCTGATGTTCATAGTTTACGACCTGTAGATTTACTATTAGCATCAGATTGCTTTTACGAACCGTCACAGTTTGAAGAGGTTATTTCTACAGTTGCATATCTTCTAGACGGAACTGACGGAAGATTTTTGTGTGCTTACCAGGAGCGGAGTGCAGACTGGTCCATTGAAGCTCTACTTAAGAAGTGGGGATTGAAAGGTGCGCTTTTAGATTTAGACTCACTGAGTGAGAGTTCTGGAGTTGATTACAGGGCTTTGATTGGCGACAGATCCTTACATTTACTTGAAATAATCTCTGTTTAGGTTATGGCCAGCACAGCAAGAGCAGCTCGCCTTTATGTAGGCAACCTTTCTTGGACAGTTGGTCATCGCCAACTTAGGGAATACTTTTCTCAGTTTGGACCTGTCCAAAGTGCTCGAGTTGTGTTCGATAGATCTACTGGCCTTAGTAAAGGTTATGGTTTTATTGAGTTTGTAAGCCCATCTGCAGCTGCTAATGCAACTAATAAGCAAGTTCATACATTAGAAGGTTTAAACTTAACTGTTCAGATTCAAAACAGTTAGATTACAATGGCGGTAGCACTACCAGAATATCCAGATTCAGACTTTTCTGATGATGACTTGTCACCCCTAGATATATCTTTTAATAAAGCATCTGATCATGTTAGGAAGATTACTTCAAAACTTAATAATAATCAACTCTTAGAACTTTATGGCTTATTCAAACAAAGCACTGAAGGCAAATGCAACATGCCAAAACCAAGTTGGTTAGATGGAAAGGGTCGTAAAAAATGGGAAGCATGGAAAACTTTAGAAGACATGCCTAGTAATGAGGCCAAACAGAAATATATAGCGTTGGTACAAAAATATGACCCTGAATGGGGTGACATGTTGACTGAAAGGAAAGGCAATTCAAAAGAAGCATGGGTAGCAGTTTCTTCACTTCGTTTTAGTCCTGAACCTGATTTGGTACACAATGAGCTATCTATTTTAGAGGCTGCCCGAGAAGACTTGGGGGAGCGTGTAACAGAACTTTTAATTCAGTTTCCTGATCTTAAAAATGAAAGGGATGATGATGGGCTAACTGCATTACACTGGGCTGCTGACAGAGATGCAGTTTCAGCATTAAATGCTGCTATCAAAGGTGGCTGTGACATTAATGCAGTAGATAATAGTGGTCAGACTGCCTTGCACTATGCTGTTTCTTGTGGCCATTTAAATGCAACAAAGTTATTGCTCAAATTTGGTGCTACATTGCTTAAAGATGAAGAAGGCTGTACACCCTTAGATTTGGCTTCTGATGAAGAAGTAAGGAAGATTCTGGAAGGTGGTAGTCAGAATTAGTTTTACAAGCATTTATAGAGTAGAATTAGAATTGTACTATTTGTCAATAAATTGTATTTGATTAAAATAAAATTAAAAATTAATGTTTACTTTTTATTACAATACTCGGTGCCCAGTGTTGTCCGGGTAAGAATATATTGTATGTTTAAAGGAATAAGACCTTTTTATCTTAGACTTATGCAGATGTATATAATTATGATCATAGTGATTAAATTAAGGGCCAAAAGCAATTACTAAACAATGTAATAAATAATTAAAATAAAATACACCTCTGACTCAAAAGTTGCTTGATGAAATGAAAAGAAATATAAATATATGTTTTTGATAAAGATACGAAATATTTTGTTGTAAAATACTTTTTTTATAGAAGAGGGGGCAAACAAGCATGTGGTTCACCTAATAAGTGACTATGCACATGAACAATCGTAACACCAGGGTAATTGCAGGTGCGTTGCCAGCCTTTTAGTAAGGAGTAAGCTCTTTTCTTGAAGGTCCTTACGTGGTCGGAAAAATCGCCGGTGGTAAACAATTCCACAGAGAAGTTGTAGGAGGAAATAAACTCCTAGTAAAACTCACAGTGGTGGACCGCCAAACAGTGCTGTCATCTTCATAGCAATGACAGTTATTACTTTGCAATATATCATTGATATGCAGAAAATTGATTCTCAATCGAGAATAGATCTAGATGTCTACGGTTTACAGCATCCACTTATCATCAGGTGGACTGTGTGCTCGTTTGTCACCCGAAAAGAGGTAGATTAAAAAAATTCTTATTTAGATTAAAATACCGAACTATGTGTACAAACGCATTACGCAAGTGTGTTTTGCACAAGATTCTTGAGATTAAGGTTGCGTCAGGCGGCCATTTCTCCATACTAACATAGGAGGCTGATTACTTCGCTGTTTGATGATGTAAGTCCAAAACTAAGCCTGATATTCTCGTTGTTATCTAGAATCGTACGTAAGTCAGTAAACAAACTTAATGGTTAAAAGGGGTAATTAAAAAACGCAACTGTTTTAAAAAGTTTACTGAAATAAAACCTTCATTTCGTTTCATATTTGTTAAGACAAAACTAACGACACCTCATATGCTACAGAGCATACCAAAGTAACAGTCATATTATACATACTCTCAAAAATATTACTCTTTCTGGCGCAGTCAGGTGAAAAAAATATTGATTTGAAAATTACAGGTGTGGAAACTTTTCCATATTGAATATTTTAACAACTTTGAACATAAAAAATAAAATAGAAGAATGAAAAGTCCGTAATATTATTTTCATACAAGCTAGTTTGTTTTATTCTTCTTTGTTCTTTAGTTTTTTTTACATAACGATATGGCCCTTATATTGTGCTCTTTAACCCTAAATCACTAACCTTCGTCAAAACGGTGACGCGGACTCAAAAAAAAAGTGGTATAAATTTTGAGTGCGTCGTCGTAGGCTTTCCAGATTCCGGCTAATCTCAGTTGTCCCGATGCTCCCGCGGCGCACGAGTGTGTTTTTTTGTCTCTGTGTGCGCCGTTCCAGCCGCCATGAGTCGTCGAATCGACGAAGGTTAGTATTAACGTTATTATTGCAAGGTTATTTTTAATTTTTTTTTGCTGTTATAATTATTTCTGGTTGCGCGGAAAACCATTCGTATTTATTTTATTTGACGGTAGGCTTGCCAAATCGTTTATCCCTTTCCAAAACGATAACATTCATACCCTCCTATCGACACATCGGGGTGGTGGGGTGGGAGGGGAGAGAAGATGATTCTAGAATATTACGCGATCATCGCAACCGAAGGAATAAAAAGGCACGCGCGGCCGACGCGCAGCCTTTTCCCGTCGCGCTCGTCGTTAGAACCACACCGCTTAAGACAACAGTGTCATAGAAGGGCTATTGCCCACGCGCACCGCTAGTATAACCGCTTTAGCCTGGACGCAGTCGAGCTCCAGGAAACCCCCCTCACCTCGTGTGAGAAATAGTCGCGCACCGCACTCTCTCCCGACGCATCACCGGACAAGAAAACATCTCTGGGGCCCCAGAGAGTCTACCAGAGGTCGCACCGCAGCAACATAGTGCCCAAGCCGCATAGAAGCAACACCCCGGTGAGTGAACATTCCTTACTAGTTCCTGCTTGATATAATTGTGTCCAATAGTTAATTCGCTCCAATTTCATTTTCTCCTAATCAAGCAGGATTCCTTTCATAGATTTGGCAAATAATAGTTCGTTTTAGGGAAGAGCGAGTGCATTGTATGGGAAACCGCGTGCTATAGTCTCCATTTGTGTAAACGAAGAAGCATTTCGCATATACAGTCCATTTTGGGTTTAATATCTCGCGTAATAGGTTTAAGGCTCGACCGGGGAATTGGACTTCGGTAACCTCAGGCTCGTCGCTCCACCAATTTCGGTGTTTTGTAAGCCTTGTACATACTTTGCCTACATTGAAATAAGAACTTACATTATTTTTATTTGAATGTATTTTTATTTTAGATACTATTCGCCAGCTGTTATTAGATGATAATAGTGACGAAGAAAACTGCTCTAAGAGTGAGATAGAAGACCACTTTGAGGCTGAGCGGTTTATGAAACAGATGGTGAGGAAGAAATTTTTTCTGTGACAGAACAACCACCTTTAACTGAAGACATCCTAGCAAGTACGTCAACAGTCAACATACAAGCCAAAGCCCCAAAAGACAATATTCCTATTGTCGACTTGTGATAAGGAAGAGACAATTGATGAGTTAACCAAAAAGCCCACGATGGTAGAGTTTTACAATCAAACTAAGGGCGGAGGCATCAAAAATTAGTCGAGACACACATGCAAAAAAGATTACAAATTCCGACACTTCAAACTGCGCTGCGGGACTCAATAACAGCGATTTTGAATATGCCAGGAACCAGTAGTTCTACTTCTACACATGAGACCGATCAAAGAGGAGATGCAGTTAGTCTTCCTATCGCCAAAAAAAAGAAAAATGTATGCAATTTGCCCCTCCGTAAAGCGAAGAATGACAAGGAGTTGTTGCACCAAGTGTAACAAATCCTTGTTTGGCGAACACAAACTTGACATTTGTCACAAATATATTAATTAATACTTTCTTACTGTTTCTTTCTTTTGTTGATTTTATTACTTAGTTTTAATATTTTAATACTTTTTTAAGTCCGGTTTTTTTAGTTCATAAGAATTAAGCATTTAAAAAAAGAAAAATGTTTGTGAATTAAAAGAGTGTCAAAGTAATTAAATGTGATTTTAGTAGATATAAAACTTATAAACATGTTAACAAATGATTATTGTAATAAATAAGTAAAACACATATAAATATTTTATTCCATAAACCCTTAGAAGCCTCCCTTTTATACGATTTAGCCGAAACGACGAAGGTTAGTAATAAGCGTTGTAAAATAAGGTTAGTAATCTAGGGTTAAAGTTGGCTTTTATTTTTATTTAATGTCAAAAAAATTTATCTTTTTTAGTGTCCTAAGGAATATCACAAGCCTGTCGTCTGAATAGATAGATTAAAAACTTCACCCTTATTTTTCTACCATTAAGGGTAGAATTTTTTCTGAAGTGTAACCTTATTAATAAAAAAAAACATTCAAAATTGTGCACAACTGACAAAGATATAAACATATATGTACAAATAAAAAAACACTCAAATTGACAACCTCTTCCTTTCTCAGAAGTCGGCTATAAATGTACCAAATAAGATGGTTTATTGCCTGTGAAAACTATGACGTATATTCATATCACTATATTCTCACAAATTTTTAGTGTGTTTTAGCGCCACTGAATGTAGGCAATGCTCCGTACAATCTTTCTTTATAGGTTTAAGGTTAAAACAAAGTTTTTTTAACCATCAATAATGAATACTAATGCTGTTATAACAATTGCTTACTGCTTAAGTTTATTCTTTAAAAATATTGAATATTTTATTATCTTAATCAGACTATCTCCACGAAGAAGGTGGTCCATTTGTCCTCAGTCAAATACAATGCATTAAAGGCATGTTAGTAAATGGGTCTATCTTGACCCTATAGATAGACGAGATGGCTCTTTGAACCCAGGCCTGTTTGTGTTCAAGTACACTCTAGCACATTTCCTCTCGTGTTAGTTTTCCTTTGCCTCTTTATGTCCGATACCGTCGCCAGAGTCCAGTTGCTTGAGGAGTCGGAACAGCGCTGCCGCCTCTCTAATTCTACTGAATTCTACGCAAAATGCTTCTACTTCGATAAACAGTTCCTGTAAATATGAAAATTTATTTATGATGTGTGTGAATGGGTTCGTTACTGGATAGTATTTACTAATCTCCTATATGATAGATGTATGAAATACCAACTGAGAACAGATTCAAGCTACAATTGGCGATGAGCCAATCAAATTTATTGGATTTTTCTAATGATTTTTTAAAGTTTCAGTACAAAGAGTGCTAATAGTTTTCCGTTCAAATGATGTCGCCAGTTAGGAGTGAGTTGAAGTTAATTGCCACAGTGTCACAACATTTAAAAAATGCGTTTCAAATAAGTTTTTCGGCTTCAAGTGAATGTTTTTCATCTTTAATTTTTTGCATATTTTTTTAATTATTTTTCTTTTAGGAATTAGAGATGGGCCGAATATGGATTTCATCGAATACGAATATTCGGCCGAACGTTCAGTAAAATTTTTACCTTTTTTTCTATTTTTAATCTGATTAATTGGTATAAAATATAACTAATATTCAACATAGTAATATTAATCTTTACACTTTTTCAATAATTTTATTTCCCAGTCATTAAGACTGTCAAATATTTTCACTTTATTTCAAAGTAACACCGCCTTGGTGGCAGAACGAAGTGTGGAAGCCCTTATTGACTGACAGCGAATCACTAACTGATTTGTTCGGGTTCATTCTTATCGTAGGGACTGGCTACGATTTCCTGCAGACAGTAAAACTTATGTCAGTCTGAAAAAGTATTAGTTGAAGTATCTATTATCAATTCAGTTATATGTTTAAATATATCGTATAAATGTTAGTATTTTGTTTACCGATAAAGAAATCTGTACATGTATAGTGAGTATAATTCTACCTGAAACCATTACATCTGATGTCGGTTTATAAATTATATCAAACTATGACAGGAGAGCAAGTTTTTTTCGTTCTAATTGGTGAAAGGATCGCACGAGCAAACGATGCGACTTCGTTGTACGACGAGATTAAACACACACATTTCTTTAGAGTGTCTAAATTGAAGATTGCAAGTCATTGAAATGCTAACGATCGTACGATGGGTTTGATAATACGATCGTGCATTCAAACATACAAAGCTCTTTTGAGTGTCCTAATTGGTCACGCGTCATCCCGCAAGCGTCGCAACGCAAGGGCACCGGTGAGTCGAGTTACAAACGAGTAGAGACCTAAGAAAAATATTTCGAACACATGTGAAGTTCGCCAACACGCAATGGAGCAGCGCGGCGGACACTTCCTTGCCCTAAAACCCTCTCAGAAATGAGGGGAGGCCAGTGCCCAGCAGTGGGACGTATATAGGCTGTAACTTTACTTTTTTTTTACTTTAGAGACCTAAGAGAGTAAAAAAAACTCAGTTACTCATTGTATAAATGGGGCCGTTGCGGTGGCAGCGCGGCGACCTAATAGATGGTCACCGCGCGGGCTATTAGGACACCTTGGAAAGTCTAATAAGGTACGACACCTGGAAGGTGATGAGTGATGAGTGCGATGGTCTAATCCAACCATTGCATAATATATAACAATATGCATAATATATAACGACCATCACATAATAAACCATCGCACGATTTCTTTCATCGTGCGATGAAATCGCTTCGATTAATCGTATGATATGTATGACCACGCCTAAGGGTGACAAACGGGCGCGCAGTTCACCCGATGGTAAGTCTTGAAGCATGTTGTGTGTGGTTAATATACATCTACATCTATTATCGAATAAAAACCAGTACGTGATGGTAACCCACAAAGTAAACCGTGTAAGAATATTCACTACCCCATATCGGCCCATGGTTGTCATCTAGTGAGTATACAGAGTTGTTTGAAAACTTCTATAGCGCGATTTAGGCTTCGGTATGTTAACGTTTGTAGCGGTTGCCAACCCTCCTTCCAAGCGTGGTAATTATGGCAAACATTGCCACAATGGGCAATCTATGGGGGAGGCCTATAATCAGCTGTCATGACGATGATGATGACGTTTGTGGCGCGCAATTAAATATGTATCTATGATTTACGGCATCCACCTACTATGAGGTAAGTTTTAGCTTAATTGTCGCCCTTTTGGACAATTATCAGCGCTCACCTTTACATTGATGATCTTGTTCCTGATGAGCGACTGCAGGAACACGCAGACGAGTCTGACGAGCCGGTTCTGCATGTAGCGGTCGCGAATCGTCTCGCAAGTTGAGATGCAGTTACTGATGTAAAGGTGTACGAATTCCACGGGCAGGTCCACGGATGTGGTCAGCCTTGAAATCAAAGAAAGAAGATATATATATATATATATATATATATATATATATATATATATATATATATATATATATATATATATATATATATATATGTTATGATAAAGTTCTTAACAACAAGTAATTAAAAAACTATGTATAGTGGTGGTGGTAAGGATATCCACTATCCCATAACGTCCCGTGGGTGTAGCAAGAGGCGACATGAGAAAACTGAAACAGGTGGCGGGCTAAAATTCAATATAATAAATAACTGTGGTCGCCAAGCGTGGCAGCTGTGGCAAATATCCCCCCTATGGCAATCTATGGAGACCGATGTTCAGCAGTGTACTTTTATAAGCTGTAATGGATGGATGGATTTGGTCATGTATAGTTAGTGCCAAATCGATTGAGAAAAACAGAAAATGACCTCAGATATGAGCCGAGTGTCAAAATCTCAATTTAGATGTGATAACAATATTTACATATTGATATTATTCACACTTCTAGTTCAGCACATGTGTTTTGCTTTTTTGGTTCTTAAATAATATTGTCTGTGGTTCCTATAAACATCGTAAAATCTAACGGTACATCGCGAAAAATGTGTTATATTTTATATTTCAATTTATGGTAAGTAACGCAGCATAATAGTTATAACAGTTTCATATTAAAACAAAATATTTGAAGCAATATAATCACCATATTGAGCTCTTGCAAATTCATCCCTTTAAAATAAACAAAACGCGCGTTACGTCAGTTCGTTCTAAAAGAAATGTGACAATCGCAGCCAGAGATGCGTCACTTTTTTTTTGGGCCGGCCACGGAATATTGAAAATAAAGTTTTCTTTTAAATAAGAATGTACTTATTCGGTGTCGTTATCACTCGAATCTTTGTGATATAAATTAATGCTTTTTGTTGTTAAATGAATAAAGTACTTTATAACAACAGATGATTTTTCTTCTACAGCGATCTTTAACATAACTTTTTAATAATGGTTAATACATATATATTATATCAATCATTATAAAAAATCATTATAAATAAAGAAAGTACTACATATAAAAAGTGCCCATATATTGAAGGTTTGTAGGTTAACCAGGGTTAAACGACCGAAATGTCATTGTTCTCAATAGATTTGGCACTTACTATAGAAATAATGAACGAGGAAAGAGTAACAAAGCAAATTTATATTGCAGATGTGAACGGCAGAGTCGGAAAGGGACGCCCTAGACGAAGGTTTATCGACCAAATTGGCGATAATTTGAAAATGGACCACATTAGGAGTACTCTTAACCGACGAACGTGTATGCGTAGATATATGGATGTAAAGGAGGCGAGAGAGGTATGTTAGGATCATGCCAAATGGAAGTCCGTAGTCTGTGCATAACCCTCTCGGTGACAGGCGTGTGTTTATGTATGTATTTTATGTGGATGAATCACAAAATAATTAAAATAATCTGCTAAGATTATTTTACATCGTTATTCTCTCACATCAAAAACCAATCTTTTAAAAATACCTCATGTATTTAATTATGTAAGTTTTATTACAGACATATTTCAGATTGTATGTCAAACCATGGAGCACGAAGCTAAATGAAAAATATCATCATCATCATTACAGCCCTTCACAAGTCCACTGCTGAAGATAGGCATACCCCAAGGTATGCTACAAAGCACGGTCCTGAGCCACCTGCATCCATCGACTTCCTGCATGTCGTACCAGGTCGTCACTCCATCTAGTGGGGGGTCGCCCTACACTACACCGAGCTATATGGCCGGCCCACTGCCACTTCAGCTTACTAATCTATTCTTCTATCTTCTGATTCTATTGCGGATATCCTCATTTCTAGGTTTATCACGCAGAGAAACTTCGAGCATAGCCCTCTCCATAGCTCGCTGAGCGATTTTGAGCGTCCTCATACGGCCAGCAGTGAAGGACCACGTCTCAGTTCCATAGGTCATCACTGGCAACACGCACTGGTTGCACAATTTCGTTTTCATGTTTTGAGGTATACTTGACGAGATGTAACGTAATTTCCCGATAAAAATATAGTTTGTAAAAATTTACTACACAAATCCGAAAAGAAAGATTGAAATTTCTTCACCTGTTAACAACTTCCATGGAGTGCAAGGACATTTCCATGTTGACCAGTACGCTGAAGTACTCTGTGATGTGCTGCGAGTGGATCAGCTTAAGCAGTACCGATATCGCCACCATGGGGTTGTTCTCCACGAGGTCTGGGAGCTGCGGTAGACAGATAGTTGAATCATTCCTACTGCCGTGGCCGAGATGGGCTGTGCCCAACTTAGAATTGCCTGGTGTAGCCCAACGTGTTGATGTCAAATTATCCACGCCAAATTCTAAGATAGGTAAAATTACAAATAACATTTTTTTTATAGAAGAGGGGGCAAACGAGCATGCGGATCACCTGATATTAAGTGACTACCGCCACTCATGATCAACCGCAACACCAGGGGAATTGAAGGTGCGTTGCCGGCCCTTTAGAAAGGAGTAAGCTCTTTAAGTAAGGGTTGTACAGTCGCCTCACTTGTTGCCTGGATTTTTTTAATTTTCGGCAATCTATGTATTTATAATCTATGAGATAAAAATGTCATTTCGTAATGTTTAATAAAAATAACATTTCAAAATATTTAACGGCAAATGATATATTTAATATGATAATATAATTTACAACCACTATATTTTTTACATAGGTTAGGGTGACAAAAGAGCACACAGTCCACCTGATGGTAAGTGGTTGCTGCGGCCCATAGACATCTACATCTATCCTCGATTATGAATCAAAATGTAGATGCGTTGTTACCTATAAGGACCAAGATGGAATGCCTCGTTTCCAGTAAAAAGGGTCTCCGGTTCTCTACACTCACTATACGAAATACCGCAGCTTTAAGCTACTATTGCACGCTGGTAATATTCTGTGAGAGTGTGGCCCTTCCCCGGTCGAGCCGACCCATTCGTGCTATAACTATACTACTAATATAACTGCAGCATGGCTCTACTACGTAAAACATATTAAATTTTATAGCAAATAATTGTTACGATCCTTATTTTCAGGCAAGTGAAGCCTAAACTTTAATGTAATACTTAAATTAAAAGAATACATGTATTGATGTTGTCATAAAATATTTTTTTAAAGAAAATTCAGGAAAGAAACATTAAATTTTACATTTTCCTAACAAAATATCGTCCCCGCTATGAAATCTGTCAAATATTTTACCTCATTGTAAAGTGGCGCCGCTCTGGTGGCAGAAAAAGTCGTGGATGACCTCATTAATGATATATTATTTCATTTTTTTCAATGAACTATAATAAATATAAGATCGTGGCAGAAAAATATTTTTGTCATTCACTTTTTTTTTACTTTCCAACATGGCCCCAAACTTTTGTGTGCACATCCCCACGGTAACAACTAGAATGTTGTCTAAATACATTAAATATAAAATGTAATATCCTATTTTCTCACCCTTACGGATGGAATTATTTAAGCAGGCCTCTCACTCCTGCTACCTACGTGGCGTACATACATAACCTACAATCTCGCAAAACCTCAGGTTACATATACAGTCAGGGCTAGCGCGTTTTCAACGAGCAACGTACTAAAGAATTGTAAGTTTTTTATCGTATTATATATTTAGTGATAACGTAAATATATTTTTGGAGATACTTGTATTAACATTTTTGTTTATTGTTTAGTATGTTTAGTTATGTGAAAAAGTAGTTGTATAAGTATTAGTGTAGTTTATATGTATATTATAGAAAATAAATTCATTAACAATTCTGATAACATAATAATGAAAACAGCGAATATTTTATTATTCCATGTGCATGTTTTCCACCTCAATATATACTTAAATTTTACGTTAGATTTATTTTTTCCATTGTTAAACATAAAAACTGTTAATTGAGACAGTAAGAAATATAAGACATTATATTAATGTAAAACAGTTGTAAATTAAATAAATAATTAAAAGGTACTACTTATTCGGACCATATTTTTTTACTCTTTGTTGAAAGCCCTTAGTAACCACGATATGTCATCCGTGACGTAGGAAGAGGAAAAGATGCAAAGCCATACTTTACTGACACTCGCGCGCATTGATAAAGTTTAATTTAGCTTGCGTGCGTGATTTATCTAATTAATAATAATTATGTAGCCTATTAAAAGTTAAAACGTAGGCAAGTAGTCAACATCAAAGATGTAGTTAATGTAATAATTTAAGTCAATGTTTTTATTTATTATATAAATAGGCTATACCTATATTTATATAAAAATACATTAAAATCAGTTCACAATGAAGATATAGTATAACATACATACATGAAAAGCATAAAAAATACATTTGAATGGTTTATACACTATTTTTAAATCCGCTAAAAATTACCTGATAAGGTGTAACACCAATTTCATAAACAATATTTGGCTCCTGATCGAGTAATGCCAGGAGCCTCTGCTGATGTTGAACACTTAGGGCTCCTTTGAGAGCTAATTGAGTCAGCTCCTTCGCCTCTACGATTAAGCTGGCCGCGTCCTTCTCTTCTAGCTTTTTCTCCTCTTGTTCCTCTTTCTTCTCCTCCTAGGATTAATAATCTTTTGTAATGTCGTGTATATAATAATCCTAATTAGAAAAGCACATTCGTTCACAACAAACGACACAAAACCTTTTCCCCCGGAAAATTTGCGCGTTCAAATAAATGTATAAAACAAAATAGTCAATGTCAACCAAGGGCATCACATAATCAAAAGAAATAAAGAGGGAAAGCCGAGAGGTAAACTGGTGTACTGTCATGCAGCAAACTAGCAGAAAGGAAAATAGACGTGTGTAGTTTCCAATAAGAGTGCAGCTCTTAAGGCAGACATACACACACCAATAAATTAGGGAAATAGCTTGATTGCCAATTAGTGGCTTATACCAATAAATAGGACACTGAGGATACATTTGCAAATCAAGTTATATGAAGTATATACAAGCCATACTTGCACCCTACTAACATTTGTTTTAGCTTTTACAATAAGCGAATCATACCAAATCACAAAGAAAATTTTTTGTAGTTTTCATTATCATATATCTATACATGATTACCCACGAAAATGAAATGAACAGATCATATGCACGTTCGGCAGCAGCCTGCGAGTTGTCAGTCATACCAGAAGCATTCACTTTGCAAGCTACAAGCATGTGTATTCTTGTCATTAAATTTAAAGAAAGAAGAATCATTATCATTGTTACCTTGGGCTTGTGCTGCTGACTGGCGCGTTGTTCTGGAACCTTTTCAGGGGGCTTCAAGCCGAGCAGCCCTTCGTATTCTGTGTCGTATAGAGGCACGTACGCACCGCGGTTCACGAGGTTTTTCCAAACGCCCTGGAACCGAAATCAAATAGGAATCAAATTCCAAAATACTCAAACGCTGCTCATATCTAAGATGCCGTTAAGTGTCGTGCTGTCTTTATCCCTTTAAGACAAAGTAACTCTGACACCACGATACTTTACTAGGACACACTGAAATGATCGGAAATAGAATATTTCGGATTGAGTTACAATAAAACCTGTTTTAGAATTTGAATACTAGCCTCATAGAATCCTATTGACATTCAAACAATTAAAAAAAATGTTTAAAAACAAAAACTCTGTTGGTTTAAGGTTGACACGTCGTTAACCGAAATCGAGCTCACGCGTGAACATTTCAGTGCCATAATTATCACAATTTTCGTCGCAGCTTATCTCAAGATGATCCGTTGGTCAGAGTTGATTTATATCACCCTCCATTGGAGTTCACTGTTTTACTATCCTCATATGATACCCATGCCGAATTCCACGGTTTAACTACTTTAAGGCAGATTACAGTTCTATAATCGATGATCTGCCAAAAATTGATTGGTTATCGTTACTTCTGCACCTTGATAATGTCAATGAAATGGTTAATGTTATTTACGCAACATTACGCAAAATTATTACAGCCCATGTTCCTCTGACTAAACCTAAATGCAATAATTATCCGGTATGGTTCCGCAGAGATCTCATCAAAATTCTAAAAGAAAAAAATAAAATACGTCTTCGTTATAATAAATATCATAATCCTTTAGATAATATCGGTTATGAAATACTAAAAAAAAAAGAAGCGAAAAATTATTATCTCTAACATATAATAACTACTGTAACAGAATTTTCGATTCTGCAGCATTTCACAAAACCCAAAATACTTTTGGACCTTTTTAAAAGATAAGCGTAAAAATAGAAGTAATACTTTGTCATCTATGTTTTTGGGAAATGAGTTAGCTGAGGATAATGTAAGGATTAGTGAATTGTTTGCAAAAAATTTCTCAACAATTTACCATCATTAAACAAAGCTACATCATTAACTAATGTGTATAACTGTAACATAAAAAAATACTGAAGAGCAGCTGAATACCTTAAATTCTCTAAAAATAAATGAATTAGAAGTCTTTATCAAATTAAAAAGACTTGTCTTAAGCAAGGGACCGGGAACCGATGACATACCACCAGTTTTTGTTGTCAATTGTGCTAAACAACTATCACGCCCCCTTACCATAATATTTAATGAATCTCTAAAATCAGGTATCTTTCCGACACGTTGGGAAGAAACTAAAATTGTGCCAATTCATAAGGATGGCTCTAAGCGAGACATAAAAAATTATAGACCAATATCAATTCTATCTATTTTCTCGAAAGTATTTGAAAGTATTATCTATTCTTATCTATACAACCATGTCAAAACTCAGCTAACAAATAAGCAGCATGGATTTATCAGAGGTAGATCCAGTAACACGAATATGGTCGACTTTGTCGAAACCTTGACGGAATTTGTTGATCAACGCATTCAAGTAGATACAATATATACTGACTTTAGCAAGGCATTCGACAAGGAATACAATATATATATATATATATAAATTTTGAAGAAGTATTTCATGGCGCACGCCATGAAATACTTCTTCAAAATTTGTATCACTTTGGTATTGGGGGCTCTAATATACAATGGCTTGCGTCCTATTTAAAAGACCGCCAATCATTTGTGGTAGTTAATGGAGCTAGTTCGAAAGCATTTGTGGTCACATCACGTATTCCTCAAGGTTCAAACCTTGGTCCACACTTATTTTCAATATTTATAAATGATACAGTTAATTGTTTTCTTAACTCGGAACCTTACATTTTTGCGTATGACCTTAAAATGTTAAGGCCAATAAGAAACATGGATGACAGTGTATTGCTACAAGAGGACATTGATAGATTGTGTAATTGGTGTAGAGACAATAAAATGCTATTGAATGAGAAAAAGTGCCACGTCATTTCTTTCTCCCGTAACAAAGAACCTTATTTATTCCAATAAGATAAATAACACACTTTTAGAACCTGTTAATATTATTCGAGATCTTGGTATTATGATTGACAGCAGATTAAGTTTTAATAATCACCTAGATATCATAAGGAGGCCCTCCAGAATGTTAGGTTTTATTATGCGGAATTCTAAACAATTTAAGTACCCTAAAACTA
The DNA here is from genome assembly GCA_036936625.1 of Parnassius smintheus behrii. NCBI lineage: Eukaryota > Metazoa > Arthropoda > Insecta > Lepidoptera > Papilionidae > Parnassius > Parnassius smintheus. The sequence goes on from JAUPFT010000013.1 coordinate 10,558,299, forward strand.
TTATATTGGTATATAATACATTGGTGAGGAGTATTCTGGAATACTGTCCTCAAGTCTGGAACCCATTTTACGAAGTACACAAGAACCGTATTGAAAAAATTCAAAAGCGACTTTTGTGCATTTTATGTCACCACATAAAGAAATCACATTTATTAAATTCATATGATAACTTAATATTTTAAAATGACAACTCTCAAAAATGGAAGGAAAACGCTAAATCTTGTATTTTTTCATAAATTATTGAATAACTATTCAGACTGTGCGCAAATTTTAAGTAAAATTAATATATCTTTACCAAATAAGTTACCGCGCTTTAAGGTTTACAAGCTGTTCAAAGAACGTCTCTGTAAAAGTAATTTAGGTCGCAACTCCCCACTTATCAGAATGATGTCATTATACAACCATATACCAAATTCAATGGAAATAGACACAATGTATACACCGTTGGCTAGATTTAAGTATTCGATCCAAAAAATATTGAAATATGCATTAAAATTAGTAGATTTATTGTTATTGGGGGGGTATCAATATAGTTTTCTCATCTGGTTGGGTTCTATAAATACATAATTATAAATGGAAATGAAAATATAAATATACATAAATATCAATAACATAAAATAAATATAAAAATACATATATAAATAAAAGCCCAACCAGATGGAGGCCCTCGGCAGGGGAGACTAAACGGCCGAGGGTTAGGGGGAAAGGGAAAGAAACCGGCGGACGATGCGGGCGGTATCGAGGAGCACCGCCTTCTGCATTTGAGCCTGGAGTGGTCCGCCACGTAGTCCCAGCCGCCTCAGATGACCCGAGAGGCTGACTGGGATTAGCCCGTTTGCAGAGACGACTACAGGAATAATTTCGGTCGGCAGACCACCCCACATGTCGGTCACCTCGTGAGCCAGGTCCAGATATTTTGTTTGCTTATCTGTTTCGGCTTTCACGAGGTTCTCGTCATACGGAATGGTAATGTCGACTAAAAATATCCTTGACTGTGCCCGGTCCATCCGGTTATTGTTATTATTATTAATATTGTAAGATTCTGAGCATTAAATCCACAAACTGTAGCTATAGCAAATCTGCTTATTTATGTATACTTATTAGCATATTATTGTTATCTGTATTATTATGTTTCCTTATCTTTAAAAAAAATCACTTCGCTTTTTATGTAAGTTGTGGTTACCTGTAAGAAGATGAACACGTAGCATATAGTCGCCGTGTTAAATTATATTTTTGATAGTATTGTGTATCATTTGTTGGTGATCCAAATAAAGAGAAAAAAAAAGATAAATGTCTCAGCGAACTTGTTTCGATTTATGATGTTGAAGCAACGAGTCAAACGACAATATACCGTTGGTATGCCGAGTTCCGACGCGGTCGTCTGTACTCAGCACTGTTTCTTCTGCAGGTCGACCAAGAACGGCGGTCACTCCTGAAAACATCGCAGATGAGCGAACTATTATATTAGATGACCGTCATGTGACACACGAGCAGATTCAGGCTATTATCAGTATCGGAATGACTGCAATTCAGTCGATATTACATAATGAGTTGTGTGTAAGAAAGCTAGTTTCCCGCTGGGTTCACCACAATTTGTCCGAAGAGCAAAAGGCGGCTCGTGTAGATTGGTGCCGGAATACTCAGCAACGTTTCAACGGAGGGAAGTCAAATGCCGAGCGAATCATGGATTTATTCATACGAAACTGAAAGAAAACATTATTCAGCAGTTTGGGTCTTCGAAGAAGAGGTCAAACAACGAAAGTTGTTCGCTCCCGCAGCGTGTCAAAGAAAATGGTCGCTACATTTGTCTAGAAAAGGGGGCATGTTGCTACAATTCCTATACAGGAACGCAGAACGGTTACCGTTGAGTGGTATATCACGGTTTGTTTGTCAGAAATGATAGCCGAACTCCGAAAATATAACCCGAAACGTCGCATCATCTTACATCACGATAATGTGAGCTCCCATACGGCTCGGAAGACAAATGATTTTTTGAAGCAGGAAAATGTTGAGCTGATGAGCCATCCTCCGTACAGTCCTGATCTGAGCCTAAACGATTTCTTTACATTCCCTAGAATGAAAGATTTATTATGCTGTCAACGGTTTGAAGACCCCGAAGCAGCTGTGGAAGCGTACAATCAGCCATTTTGTCAATATCAACTTCAGACTAGAATTACTGTTTTAATGGTTGGTTTGCACTAATGGAAAAGTACATTAAGTTGAACAGAGAATACTTCGAAAAATAATAAAATACAATTTAGCTATACCGTGCATGTGGTTTTTCTTATTCCCGATCATTTCTGTGTGCCCCTCATAATGATATCTTAAATTGAGTTGCATTTGAGAATTTAGGCAAATATGGCCTATGTGCAGAATACAAGCAATCTAAATCGGATCCACAGTGCCGCAGGTGCAGATCTAAGGTGAGGGTAATATTTCATCACTTAAATTATAATTTTGGCTTTTTACTCAAATCTTACATTGGAATGAAAGAATATCGATAGTGAAACTTCAGTTTCTGACCCCACCAAACTTTTTTAGAATCTGCAGGGCGGGCGTCATTGAATTGGTCGAATTTTTTATTATTGCTCTTTGCTGCAAAAACGACAAAAAATTTGGAAACACAAATATCACTATGTTATGATAATACCTCATCAGCGAAAGATATTTCAGTGGGGTCTAGTAGGAAAGTCGGTGGCGGAATGGGCCCCGCTGCCTTCAACGTGCAGTGCAGCGGCATATATTCATTCGACATGAGCGCCTCTAACAACTCTTTCATCGCCATGCGATTAGGTGGACTCCTGCAACACCATACAAATGCTACTTTTAGTAAAAAGTTATATACGAGTATATCCCATTGTTAGGTGCAGATTTCTTTACAAATATGAGTAAATCAGTATTTAAAACTTGCAATTTACAGACATGCAGACATGCATACAGACATTACTTTCTAGATGGTCTAGTGATCGTAAGCGCAGCTGCTGATCCCATGGTCCCGGGTTCGATTCTCGTGTCAGGATTAAATCAGTTATTGGATTTATTTTGTCAAGAAATTATCAGTAGCAGCCCAGAGTCTGTGAGTTGGTGGTGTTACATGCCCATGCCTCGGAAAACATGTAATCAGAAATAGGATCACTTCCAAAGACAATCTATATATTGTCCTATATTGTGCAAAAAAATATATGAAGAAGAAACTACAAACATCAGGAACTTACCCATCTCCTAATGGAATAAGTGCAGGCGCAGTTGCTTTCGCTACTGAACTAATTTCTGAGGATCTCTCAGCCACCAAGGTTTGAAGTGAGGAGTAATCGAATTCCAGGTCCTTTGATGACACTTCTGTTAACATTACTTGCTTTGCTGACTTTTTCAATATCTAGGATTAGTAGAATAAATGAACTGTTATTAACCAACTAAAAAATTAATCTTATTTATATACTGCGCTGCAGTATATGAACAAAATTAGCACACACCCACAACATTCATTAACTAATTCAATACAGCTCATCAAAAATCGACCACTGAACAAAAGCCCCCACAAGTTTGTCTAGAATAGAATAGAATAATTTTTTATTCAATAAAGATTACATGTTGTAATTCTTATTGAAAGTCATTTTTTACTTTACTACTCGTTCGAAAAAACCTCTGTCCTTGGAAGGACCACAAGAAACCCAGCGGGGACTTTAAAAAAAAATTATGTTATAATGTCAATGGTCACAAAATATTTACAAAATTTATTTTAGAAACAGCTTGGAAGCGACCACCTCATTCCCAGGGGTTTTATCAACCATGTATTCATTTATATTATAATAAACCCATTTTAAATATTTAATTAAACAAAAACTGTATAAAACAGTTTTTGTTTAATTAAATATTTAAACTTGGTAATAGAGAGACCTTGTATATTTTCTGGGACTGTTGTAATAGCGTATACATTGCCCCAAGAATGAATTACTGACTCTATAGAGTCGAGTCTATTAAGAGAAGAGCTGGCAGCATAAGAGAGTCTACTATTCCATATCATACCATGGCCTGAATGTCCTAAGAGTTAAACAGTAAAAAAAATTGAGGTAAGAAATTAATTATGTACTTAATTTCATTACTAATATTAAGTTTTTGTCATGTACATTTTGTACAAGTTACACAATATGCCTGAATAGTCTAAGACATGACGTGTATTGAAATTACTAAATAAATATATTAAGTTTAGTTTTGATACTTACATCTTTAATATTTACTGGTATAAAACCATAAAGCTGTCCAATGAAAAGTCTTTCTTGTGGTGCTAAAGGCAGTAGTCCTGGCTTGCCTTCTAAAAGGTGCAGGAACAACGAACTGAATGGATTGTCCTGTTTGTATGTATCAAAGAGGATGGCCAAGGCCACCACACGTTGCCCAGGTAGTGACAAATCTCCACCAGTAATAAGCGAGGAGAGGAGAAGGCATACTTGAAAACAAAAATACAAAATTTATACAAATATGCTATGGTTTTTATCTAGCTGGTTTAGAGTCGGGGTAGCATCAGATGTAGTTGAACTGAGTAAATAGCACAAATATGATTCTCTGAGGGATGAGTTTATATTTTTGTCATTTGCTGTAAACGCCATGGGTTTTCCCACCCATACACAGGTTAGTTTCTAAAAGAACTGCACTTGCAAAAGTTAATTGCCAGAGATAAATGACTAAAGCAAACACAGCATTCTTAGCACTATACAATAATTTTGGCTCTTATTTTTTATTATTATAAATAGGTACATACTATAAAAACTATCTGCATTAATAAAGTAATGTATATGTTGAAAATTTGATTTTTCCTTGTCCTTTCGCAACAAATACATAAAAATTAATATTTTTAAATAGATGGTACTAAGTTCCTAGTAGTTAAATTTTTTACTAGTTTAAGTGTATAACCAGTGCGTGTTGCCAGTGATGATTTACGGATCTCAGACGTGGTCCTTCACTGCTGGCCGTATGAGGACGCTCAAGGTCGCTCAGTGAGCTATGGAGAGGGCTATGCTCGGAGTTTCTCTGTGTGATAGGCTCAGAAATGAGGATATCCGCAGTAAAACCAGAGTGACCGACATAGCCCAACGTATTAGTAAGCTGAAGTGGTAATGGGCCGGCCATATAGCTCGAAGAACCGATAACCGATGGGGAAGAAAGGTTCTCGAGTGGCAGCCTCGTACCGGTAGGCGTAGTGTAGGGCGACCCCCACTAGATGGAGTGATGACCTGGTAAGACATGCAGGAAATCGATGGATGCAGGTGGCTCAGGACCGTGCTTTGTGGCGTTACTTGGGGGAGGCCTATGTTCAGCAGTGGCCTTCTGAAGGGCTGTAATGATGATGATGATGATGATGGTACTAAGTTCTATGACATTGAGGACCATGAAATTTATTATCATCACATGAAATTATTTAGTTAATTTTAATCTAAAGCTCTCAGGGAGGTTTAGTAGCTTAGTTAATTAATAATTAAATTTTGTAAAATTAAGAAAAAAATATTGCAAAACATAGAAAGTCCTTGGTATGTAGTAACTACAGATAAAGAGCCCGACTAGAATAAAAAATAAATAAAAATGATATTATGTTTTCAATGTGAAAGGCAAGTTTTAATACCTCAGGTTAATGTTTTAAAAATTGCTTTCTAGTTATTTTTCAACAGAATTCAAATAAAAAAAGAAGGAGAGGAGGTTCTCGATTTAACAGTTTTTTTATTGTGTGTTACCTCAGAACTTTTTTAGGTGAACTGATTTTGATGATTCTTTTTTTATTTGAAAGCTAGTGCTTCTCATATGGTCCAATATTAATTTTATCAAGATTTGACCAGTAGTTTTTGAGTTATCCTTAATACTTCATATTTGATTTCGACTACATTGATGATGGTCACATTTTATTTTGCACAATTTTTTTAATTTTGTCACTTGTTCATTTTTCAAAAATGTGTAATGGATCGAACATATTTTAACAATGAATGCAACATAATGAATATCGACAGGGATTTCTCCCGTGAAAGTGTTTTATATACATAAACTTTACAAGGACAAACACTAAGATCTTTAAATGTAATATAATATTATTAATTGGTTGTGTGAATATTATTGTTTCTTATTGGAATCATACGGACTATAAAACTATAGCCACAATGTTTCAAATCTGCCAAATAAAAAGAACATAATTTGTATAGCTTTTAGTAGCTTCTGTGTAATTTGTATTGTTCATATTTTTGTAAATATATTGAAAGTCAAAGTAGCTTTTTACTTTCAATTTGATTTTTTTATTGTTTTGAGAGAAAGAAAATAAAGGTAATAATATACTAACAGTTGAAATGTTCAGATCTAGGAAACCTTTTCTGCACTTGTGCTGAAAGCGAATCTAAAGTTTGTGAGTCAATAGTCTGTTCAGAAAATAAGCTGTAAATAAAAATAAGCCATTATAAATAAGATTGCTAATCCTCAAGGTAATAATAGGTTGAACTCAATGCTAACGTACTCCAAGATATATTTGCTTTGTTCATTTATCAATTGTTGCGACATTTTAAATGTTTTTTATACATATGTTTACGATCTATTTTGAACTGAATCATGAATGGTCAAATGGTCATCAGTTTATTTATGTTAACCTTTATGATGAATGGGAGTTTTAGCAGATCTCCGCTAGCAGTAATAGTGTTCTGTGATCTTAAATTCAGCTGTTATTTTCCGATCATAGATAAATAAATATGTAGCAAGTCCGATTTCAATTTCCAAATTTCAAAATATTTCAAACATTTCAAATTTCAAATAAGTCAAATCAAAATGTCAATGTCAAATCCGGTCAAATCAATCCTTTACTTTTTATTATGATTTTTGGCTTAGATGCTTGTTTTTTAAGCCATGCTTTCATTTCAAATAAAAAAAAATCGAAAATGTTTATTTCTATAGCAGTGACAGTTGTTTTATTACAATCAGTGATTGGGAGCCAAACCTTTTAAGTATTATGTAAGCTTTTGCCTTCTCTCTTTTATATCTAAATTTGATCTTTCTAAAATTCTATAAAAATAAATAATAAAGAAACAACCTTAATAGTCGCCATATTAGATTTAGAATCACGGCACTTTATCTATTGTGTTTTGCTTATCAAGCCCTTTCATTTGTTACCCATATCATAGGGGTTACTACGGAAATTATAAATCGCCCTTTTGTGGCGTCCGCCGTACATTGTGTTTCTCTCATTAATTTCTTTCGTTTGATACTACTGAACTCTATAATAAAAGTACGTATATAGTGGTCAGTGTTTGACACACATATCATAGGGGTTTCAGTGGAAATGTTAGAATGTGCGCAAGATAACTCCGTCAGTAAGTAGTATCCGCGAAGTCAGCTCTTTATGAGTTCAAGTAGATGAAGTTAGTTGAATAATGTACAAATTTTTTTCGCGGCACTGGTAAGAAAATAATCGTGCTACGTAATTTTTTAATTTTTTACAAATAGAAACATTAAAAAATGGTCAAATATTGTACTGCGCGTGATGTACAAGTTTTAGCATCTGATCGGAAAAATAGACCGAAAATGACTTTTATTGAGACAACTAAGCGATCGCAGCGCCTTACTTATTTGGTCCATATTTCTGGGACCCTATTTTTACAGCGATCGTCCACCATGGTGCTTGAAGCCGTGTTTTAGTCGTTTTTGCACCAAAAAATCGTCATTATTATGCCTAAAGTGATTAAAAGTGCTGGCAGGGATATTATCTTTAACGTCAAACGTGCTTGTGTAGATGAAAGAAACTATAACGATCCTACAGCTCTGTTTTCTAAAGTTAGAGAACGCGTTGCATATTCGACAGGTAAGTTTTAGGTCTGCCATAACAATAAATTTTCCCAATTCTTTTGGTTCGTTATTTGTTTATAGTTTTCTTCGTGTCATTAATATCATATAGCATTGTTTTTATTTTTTAGGCGTTTCTGAAGACCACGTCACCTAAATAACTCAAGACGGTAATGTAGCAGTAGCTTCATCTTCTAAAATTGTGACACAGGGAAAAACTAGGAACGGAGGAAAAAAATATGATTCGGTCGATTTTGATATGTGCGCTACGTATGTTTTAAGCCGTGAAGAAAGATATTCCTACCATAAATAAACTTTGGTTGGAATTGAAAGCTGATATTTATTTTAAATATGGCTAAACATCGTTGAGGAGTATTCTAAAAACTGGGCTCCAAATATAAAAAGTGCCAGTCTGAAAAGTATTGAAATAACGCAGTGATATTAAACAGCAAAATATATTCTGCGCCATGCTAATAAAATACTTACAAAGTTTCTATGGAGCATTAATTTCATTCTTATAATAAATATTATAATGCTATTATAATTATATTCTGTTTCAAAATATATACCCTTTTGAAAGATTTATTATAGACAAAATATCACTGTTCAATATTCATAGTAGTAGCTCAGTCTATTAATTTATTATATTGTGGTAATTGCCATTTCTAATACGTTAATATCTCCATCTGTAATTATGTAAAAAAATTGGCAGTTTGAAGACTATTTTCTCGATTTTCGAATGAGCTGAAATTTTGCATACCTACACGTTTAGTTTGGTAGACAATGCATGGTAAGATAAATGAAATCATTCTAAATTCTGTATGACGGACTCCCAAAGATGGGGGACTAGTTATTTTTTATGCATTTCCATGATACGAGTATCAAATAAAAGGCTTTAGTGAGAAAATACCGAAAATAAAAGTAAAGCGTGTTTTTTATAACTATAAAAGTATTTGTCTCGAACCCGCTGGCAAAAATTTTTTGTTTTAAAAAAATTAAAATTAAGAAAATTGAAATGGTTATTTAAGTAATAATTTAACTATCGTAAGTCTTAACATAGAACAATATAAATATATGTCTAACAAATGAACGTTACATTCAAGAAATATATGTATTACGTGGATTAAAGCAATAAATATAGGGTTTAAAATATTATTGGGTCTTTCGAAGTTTAAGCTTAATATTACAGTTTTTACTAAGCTTTTGTAATTAATTTGGTCATTTGTGTAATTTGATATAATTATGTAATTCTAGCAATAGGATTAAATGAAGGAAATAGTATTTGTTAAGATGGCAACATTAAATACGCCATCAGTCGCGCGCAGAGTTATCTTGCGCGCACTATAAATCGTTACTTTGCAAAGTCCGCCATTCATAATCTCCCATATGAGAATAATTGAAAATGTGTCCATCTGTAAGCAGTAAATAACAGTTCACAAACTCTCCATAACAGCGCTTGAATAGCTACAGGGTATGAAAAATCGCCGTAAAATACGTTGAGAGTGATTTTGAAAATAAAAATTTTGAAAACAATAAAATAATTACTATAGAAAGAATTATGGTGAAAGTCTATGCAATAAAAAATATAAAATGTTCTTTAAAATTTACACTGTAGCTACCTACAGTGGCGCCACCCTTTTTTAGCACTTTATTACGGACACATTTTTATACAGAGTTTGTTCTCCGTAGTTATATGGTGCCCTAAAAGTAAAAAGTAAAGTTACAGCATATATACGTCCCACTGCTGGGCACAGGCCTCCCCTCATTTCTGAGAGGGTTTTAGGGCAAGGAAGTGTCCGCCGCGCTGCCCCAATGCGTGTTGGCGAACTTCACATGTCTTTGAAATTTTTTTTTCTATTATTTCCTCAGACATGCAGGTTTCCTCCCGATGTTTTCCTTCACCGCCGAGCACGTGGTAAATCAGCACTTAAAATTGCAATTAACAATTTCATTGGTGCCAACGGGGATCGAACCTGGGTCACTCGCGTTCTGTTATATTTACAGCGAGCGTTAACCATCTGAGCTACCACGGCTCTTGGTGCCCTATGGTAAACGGCAAACTCTCGGAGTAATTACTAGTATAGAGAGAGTCCTAAAATAGGAACTAAATTCGTATAGCTGAAGTTATTATACATGTGACGTTTAACATAGTACAAAATAAGATAGCTATATTATTCTCACCTTCTTTATCTTACAAGGTGGTTGCCGTTTTCCATTCGATAGACACATCTATTGATGTGCCTTTTAATATAATAAACAAACAACGTAACACAACAAAACATAGTAAACAAAAAACGTTGTCGATAAATTCATTTAGTCTATGACTTAGTAAAATTAAGGATTTTTATTAATCCGGTTTGTAATCGACGTAACCAGAGTCGGATTTCGTAGTATAATTATCGTATTTGTACCTTTATTTCATAGTGTGTATGTAGTATCGTAATACCACTGATCCGACTTGTATTATTATTGGGTCTTTTACTTTTTAATATTAACCCTACGATATCGAGAATTTCTGTATTGAATATAAGTACCGCGCTTTTATTAAAAATAAAATTAGCATTAGCTCCCTTTCTGGTCAATCAGTGCTAGATCGATGCATTTATGTTGTATCATTGATACAACTATAATGTGGGGCTACCACGATAAAAACGCACAAAAAAGGCACATTTTGTAATTCAATAGCGACAATTCCATATCGAGATAAGTAGGTTAATGATATTAAAACATTGTTGTACGAGTTAGAGGGAGATACGTATACATTTACTACGGCTGCCTGTTTCGTGTCTGAAGTTTATAAATAAACAGCAACCTTCTAAAGGTTGTGGACAGACGCGTACTTTTTGATAGCGACCTTTAGAAGGTTTTGGACAGACGAGAGGTACAAAATTAATATAAGATTATTTACCGATGATACGATATCTCATGTTCCTTTTTAATCTTTGTATCGTAATTTTTGCATCCTTTTATCACGCAACTAGGCATATTTATAACAGGCAAATCTAAGCTGCACGCGCACCACTGACGACCGATACGCGTTGGCCCTAAACGGTAATTTTAGGGCCAGCGCACTGGTCCGTTTAAGTTGTTCGGTCGGCCCGGTCCTTATGCTAGTAATATATAAGTCAATTTTCGTAATACTTATTTATATCAACGAAAGTTTATGGAAACTTCATCTGACATCTTCCAACAAAACTTAGTTCAATAATGAAGAACGTCATATAATCGTCGTATAATTTAAAATATAACGTGAAAAGTTCATTATAAAATCTACTTCAATTCAACCGGTACATTTCTGAAAAATTATCTTTTGACTTAGATTTTCTAGATTCACAAGTAATAATAACTGTGTTTGTTTAATCGACATTTAGTTTGTGCAAAGATATTTAAGGCTTCCGTCTAGCTTTACTATTTTACATTCCCAGCCATCAGCGGGGGTGCTCTCCCCCGTGCATAATTACGTTCTACATCGCAAGTGAAGGTGCTCTACTTCATTAAATATATAAATTATAAATTTTTTTTTTTCAAAAATATTCATTTTAGTTTTGTCGTGGTAGTATAATTTTTTACCCTTTTATATTTCATAAATGTCGTTTTTAGTAATGTTTATACGGGGTGTAGGTTTAAAAAGGGTATATACGACCGAAGGAAAATAAAAACTGCCTCTTCATACAAATTTCGCCTCTATCTTGTACATTTTGTACTTTACTACTATTTTTACTGACACAAGGATATTTCTACTTTTTTCTATCCATCTTTTTCCATTTTTTTTCGTAATAAATTATATATAAAACTTAAAATATACAAAACATACTAAATATAAAAGTCCAAACCAATTACTCCAATACTAATATAAACACTAAAAACTAGAACTAATATGACAATTAAATAAAAATAATATATATTTAAGTAAAGCAACTTTCACGATATGCTCCGCTCAGTCCATAAGAGCTGCACGAGAGAAAGAGATCAACCGTGTGAGCGAGAGGTAAAGTAACGTTGAGCGACACTGCACACGTCTGAACGCCGAGAAATCCCAGCGGAACTGAGAGAATTTTCAGGCGTTTCTGGTTTATAAATGGCATATAGGTAAAAAATATATACTTTTTTAATTTTATTTATGTCTAACTCACTTGAAAATAGTTCTATTTTATGTGGTTTTAAGTACGACTTTGCTACATTTATACTTCTAATAGAAAAAAATAGATATTTACAGTAAAAAATCATGAAATTACAACTTTTTAAGCCCTTCAAATAAGAAAATTAAAGCATTTATAAAAAAAGTGACCAGATTAGATTGTTGTAGACAATATGTAAATAAATGTGATTTGAATACTTTTCTTGATATTGTTATAGTTTGTACATAGCAGAGGCTTTAATAAGACCTTTTACGCATGTAACCTAAACATAGACATGTTTAACGCCTAATAGAGCTATTCATTTAAACACCAAAATAAAATTAAAAAACAGTTTCGAATATATAAAATCCTACACTTTAAATAAATGTAAAATATGTTTCACTTTTTTTTAAATACTATATTTTTTTTTGTTTTGCTGTAAATTTTGCGAGAACACTAATTTTTACCAGACCGGGGCCTTAAGTAGTAATAGTAATAGACCGGACATCAGCAACAAAATTGTCGTCTGTAAATTTTGTCCTATAGGATATATCTCCGATTTTTGTCATTTATTCTTAGTGACATCGTCAAAAGGTCAAGACGCAATCGTTTCGTAAATTTAAAAATTATTTTAAAAGAAAATATGCCCTGTTGTGCATTAAGGTACCTATTTTAAGTCACGATATGGAGCAAAAAATGAACGTGATTTCGGTCTATTATCGTAATTATAATCTATTCTTACAAAATAATCTTTTAATTTTAATATATCTTGAAAAATCATCTATTTTTCTAGAACATTTATTATTTTGTCATAAGCAGCCTCTGTTATCCAGTAGTGTCACTATTTATTTACAAATGTAAATATAATACTGTATGTAATAAAAAAAATACAGAATACTCATCTACAATATTTAAGGAGGTGAAACGTCAACGATACTGTACCCATACTAATGAAGATGAGTAGAATATACCAACTATGCTAAGTAGCTTGCTTTATATGGAGAAAGGGTGGGAAATGTTTGTTTACGCATGCTGATAAGATTTTCGGTGTTGCTTGCTGTGCTTTTACACACCGGGCCTCATTGTCTAGTGGTTTTCAAAGACGAAGCCTTATAGATCCTGGCTAACACTGATAGGGGAGGGCTATAGCTTTGTTACATTAAAAACAATTTACACTATTAAAGATATAAGATGCAAGAAGTTGTAGGTTAAGCGTGAGTTAGAAAATAAGGTAAAAACCTAAAGAAACGGTTTTTTTATTGATGTGGGTTTATAAGTATTGCATCTGATTAAATTGACATAATAACATAAATGGGTGAGTTAACCATCAAATGCCTTTTGTACGCCGATGATCAAGTTATTCTTGCGTCGTCGGCGGCTGAGTTGCAAATGATGGTTACATTAATGAACAGATCATTAAAAGAAAGGGGTATGAAAGTGAACGCAAGTAAGACGAAAATTATGGTTTTTGAAAGAGATGAAAGTAAAACGATATGTGAAATAAGAATAGAAGGGGAGTTGATCGAGCAAGTAGATGAGTTTGTATATTTGGGGTGCGTATTTAGCAGGGATGGGAGATATGATAAGGATATAGAACGACGAGTGAATGCAGGAAACAGAGTAAATGGGGCCCTGCACTCTATTGTGAAGAGTCAAAATGTGTCAAAAAAGGCACGTATGGCAATTCACAATGCTGTGTTGGTCCCTACTTTAACGTATGGTAGTGAAAGTTGGGTATGGCAGAAGAAGCACGAGAGTAGAATAAATGCAGTAGAAATGCGGTCGTTAAGGAGTATGTTAGGGCTGAATCTGAATGACAGGGTGAAAAATTGTGTGATAAGAGAAGAGTGTGGTTTGCAAGATGATGTTGTGACCAGGATTAAGAAAGGAATGCTTCGGTGGTTTGGTCATGTGGAAAGAATGGATGAGGAAAGAGTGACAAAGAAAATTTATGTCGCAGAAGTGAATGGCAGAGTCGGAAAGGGACGTCCTAGGCGAAAATTTATCGACCAAATTGGCGATTTATTGAAAACGGGCCAAATTAGGAGTACCCTTAACCGACGAGCATGCATGCGTAGGTGTATGGATGTGAAGGAGGCGAGATAGGTGTGTCAGGATCGTGCCAAATGGAAGTCTGTAGTCTCTGCCTACCCCTCTGGGTGACAGGCGTGAGTGTTTATGAGTTATGAGTTATGAGAATAACATAAAATTTACAAACTGCTTACAAACATATGTTATTAAAACCTTTTGTTTACAGAGTTCTGTGAACCGGCATTATTATTATGCTTTTTGTATAAGCACGAATCTGGTAATTTTAGATTTTCGTCAGTTAATACCGCAGAGCGTGAAAAGTGGATACGGTTTGTCCAAATGGAGCGCAGAGAAAAAATTGGCTTCCATCTGCTATATCAAAATTATGCTCAAAGCACTTTAGAAGCGAATATATGTACTACGAAAAGACTGGTCGCACAATTTAAAAAAAAGGATCATTTCCTCGTTTTGCAAGTGAAGTAAGTTGTATGTTATTTATAGCGGTACAGTCAAACAAAGCTGAACATTTGCCCATTAGTCTTAACCACAGATTTTATTTAATTTTTTCTTGACATCACCTTTTTATAATTTCAGAATAATGAAACAAATGCGGAGGCTACCAGAGCTTACACCAATCAGTGTTGTTGTATCAAACTCTGGGTCAATATTTGATAGTCCGAGGAAAATTGCACTGAAGTTGCAAGTTCGCAATTTACAAAAACAAAAAATACGCCATAAGGCTAAAATTAAAAAACTAGGCCAACAAAATAAATATTTCAAATGAAAAATATTAAACTTAAAAGATTTAGTTAAACATTTAGAAAAGAAGTTTGATATTTAAAAAAAATATGGTTAATTCCTTAAATGCTACAGTAGAAACATAAGCCGTGTATAATAGACTCAATATGCAATCGACGAAGGCAGGATTATCTCGTCGTAAATTTAATCCTTCTTTTCGTAAATTTGCTCTAACATTATTACTCTCTATCTGCTTACAAGTATACTAGAAAATGTATTTTTGTAAAAGAAACGAATTCAAAAACATAGAGGCGCTCTATTATTGCATTTGGCGTATCTCGATGTGCTATGATATGCTATTATTATAGCATCTAATGGACCGAGCGACGTCATCCAAGATGCCACCAATGTTACTGCTGTTTGAATTGATTCTTAGTTATTGGAAATTAAGTATTTTATTTCATGACACTAAAGTGGCATAAAAAGTTAATATGATTTTTATGTGTGATAGAAGCCATAATAATTAGATTTATACAATAAAACAATCATGCATATTTGCTACTATTATATCGTAACGCATTTCAAACTAAGTAACCTTCAACAACGTTATCGATACTTTGATGTCGAAACGGGAACATTAAACTTAAAAAAAAACCGATACTAAAACCGATTATTTATAATCTATATTATATATTTACCTTATATTTATTAGCGTCACCTAATGGGGAATAGCTGAAATGTTTTCCATATAAATAATCAGCGTAGTGTTGCTATATTTCGCTAGAGGGTATCACACACGCACGAGCTCACAGTTTTTGTATGCAAACGTTTCTAATGTCCACTCTATGGTATATATATATATATATATATATATATATATATATTTAAATCTCTTTGAGTTTGTGTCACGAAATGTAGAAATGTATGCACACAGATGGCATTGCTACGTTATTCTTTTATCTTTATTTACAGTTCATCTGATGGTAAGCGGATACTGCAATCCATAGGAAACCTCTAGTCGGCCTCTAAGTAAATAGATAATAATTTATCTAAAACTTAGTCTTCCTGCTGATTACTTGCATGCAAAATGTGCCAATTTTCGAAACATTCCGGACACAAAGTGTTCTTTTCACACATCCCTTGCAGATACCGTCTTAGGCTTTTACGAGGGGATGAATAATAATAAGTCATCCGATCGACTCTATCTACTCCCCCCATAAAACAGTTGTAAGCAGCTACTTCATTGTGTTTGGTTGCTACTTTGCCATATCGATTTGACACTTGTGCTAGCTTTGGGTGATCCCGAGTAAAAATTGTAAAAACTGGTCTTTTATCTCTCCACATCGAAACATAAATTTGGCCTTTGCGTAATCAGTAAAAAGCAGACTATCTCCTTTTTTAGCTTTAGACTTGTTAGTGCTCTTGGAATGCCTTTACGGTTTTTTCTCAATGGCCTACAAAAGTGTATCCGCAAACCAAGTAACTTTTGCGACAATTCTACTGAATTGTAAAAATTATCCATGAAAACATGGTGACTTGTGAACAAATATGGTTCCAACAGTTTCAGCACGATATTTTGAGATTCCTTTCCTGTCTCTGAGTTATCTTTACCACGGTACATCATCATATAAAGGACATAACCGTCGGCAGTTGTGAGGACATAGAATTTTATACCATTCCTCGCTTTTGTAATTATCTTCTTTTGTAATTGAACATATCCAGTGGCGTGTGAATGAGATTTACATCAAACTTTGGTCCTGTTGAGAACACGTCAAAGTTGAAATCAGCAGTTGATATAGATGTTTTTGAACACCCTTCATCGTTTTGAAGCCGCGTTAAATTAGTGACCATTTGCGCAGCAGGCTGTTCCACCTCTGGAGACTGAAAAAAAATATCCATGTCGTTAGGCAGCAAATCATCACTAGCTGTTTCTGCACCAGGCTGTTCCACCTCTGGAGACTGAAGAAAAATATCCGTGTCGTTAGGCAGCAAATCATCACTAGCTGTTTGTGCACCAGGCTGTTCCACCTCTGGAGACTGAAAAAAAATATCCGTGTCGTTAGGCAGCAAATCATCACTAGCAGTTTTTGCACCAGGCTGTTCCACCTCTGGAGACTGAAGAAAAATATCCGTGTCGTTAGGCAGCAAATCATCACTAGCTGTTTGTGCACCAGGCTGTTCCACCTCTGGAGACTGAAGAAAAATATCCGTGTCGTTAGGCAGCAAATCATCACTAGCTGTTTGTGCACCAGGCTGTTCCACCTCTGGAGACTGAAGAAAAATATCCGTGTCGTTAGGCAGCAAATCATCACTAGCTGTTTGTGCACCAGGCTGTTCCACCTCTGGAGACTGAAGAAAAATATCCGTGTCGTTAGGCAGCAAATCATCACTAGCTGTTAGTGCACCAGGCTGTTCCACCTCTGGAGACTGAAGAAAAATATCCGTGTCGTTAGGCAGCAAATCATCACTAGCTGTTTGTGCACCAGGCTGTTCCACCTCTGGAGACTGAAGAAAAATATCCGTGTCGTTAGGCAGCAAACCATCACTAGCTGTTTGTGCACCAGGCTGTTCCACCTCTGGAGACTGAAGAAAAATATCCGTGTCGTTAGGCAGCAAATCATCACTAGCTGTTTGTGCACCAGGCTGTTCCACCTCTGGAGACTGAAGAAAAATATCCGTGTCGTTAGGCAGCAAATCATCACTAGCTGTTTGTGCACCAGGCTGTTCCACCTCTGGATACTGAAGAAAAATATCCGTGTCGTTAGGCAGCAAATCATCACTAGCTGTTTGTGCACCAGGCTGTTCCACCTCTGGATACTGAAGAAAAATATCCATGTCGTTAGGCAGCAAATCATCACTAGCTGTTTGTGCACCAGGCTGTTCCACCTCTGGAGACTGAAGAAAAATATCCGTGTCGTTAGGCAGCAAATCATCACTAGCTGTTTGTGCACCAGGCCGTTCCACCTCCGGAGACTGAAGGGCTGTGTTCACTGCTGACTGAGCTGATGGACGATAACCTTCGTTAGAACCATACTCTCCCTCGTCGTCGTGGTACGGGTCTTCGATATCGCTGGTTTCTGCTGCTTCTCTGCTTCTGGCGATCTGAATCCATCTAGAACAAAATACGATCATTCATGTTACACATCCGTATAGGCACCCTTGAAATAGATTTCGCAATCTACACATTCTTGTTTGCTAGTCTCAGTGGTCTAACAAACCGTTTTTATTACAAATAACAATCAAAATACTCACGTTCGTTCATAACTTTAGGCACGAAAAATTGGCGTAAAAATCGACGAACACAACGTTCTCAATCGGTGCGTGGCGCGACACTACTCAAACTTAAACTGTCGCATAGAATCTTCATAGACCACGGGCATGACCGTAGTGTGCGCCCGTGGGTAACCTAGAAAACGCACATACACCTATATTTTCAATGTTTGATTTTATGAGTTCTAATGCTTCTGAACAAATGAGAAAATGATGTGATACGATACTAGAAACGGTTTTCCTCGTTCCTCTATACGAAATATCACCGCACTGACCGTCGTCAGTCCAACAGAATTTAAACTTTTACGGTGATGCCCGTACTGTCATTTTCAATCATCGAAAAATCTACTTCTAATGCAGTGCGTCACATTTGTGTTAATTTTCTAATTTTCGGCGACCTGATTGGTCGAGGGGCGTGGTTAGGTCGGTAAACAACGACGACTCACTAACACTAAATTCTTAACGCGAACGAACTATAGTGCAGTTGTCTGTGAAACCACTATAACATCAATGCGATACAAAGTAGCTGTGAAGAATCACGTAACTTCGTTGAAGTGGATTAACGGGCAGCTACTCAAGAACTTTATAAAACCAATTGATCTGAGATATTTTCAAAACGTTATGCCAATAAATATTTTTTATAGCATTGGGTAACAAACGGGCACACAGTCCACCTTATGGTAAATGGATGCTGTGGTCCATAGACATCCACGTTTACCCTTAATTAAGAATCAAAATGCAAACGCATTGTCACCCCTGAGGACTAACATGGAATGCTTGGACTCCCGTAACAAGGTTCTCCGATTCTCTATACTCACCATACGAAATACAGCAGCATTCCGCTGCTATTTTACGCTGGTATTCTGTGAGAGCGTGGTCCTTCCTCGGTCAAGCCGCAGCTATAATATAGTTGTAGCACGAATGGGTCGCCATTAGTGCTACAACTATAATATAGTTGCAGCGCGCTATACCACCAATCAACTATCAAAAATTATAATGAAATACACTATGATGTACATTGTATCAAATAGAAAATTTTATATTAGGCCCTGGAGCTATCCATTCATCCTATCATTAGATTTGGAAATAAGCTTCATCTTAAAACAAAAAAAAAATATTCAAATGACAATATATTACCCGATACAGTAATCATTGCAATAAACTTTTACAGAAGAAGCTGAAAAAATAGTATGAAAGAAACGAAATAGCGAGAAATAAAAATGACATGAAAAAGATAATTTGCAATATAAGACAAACAAATAAATCTCACAGTGATCTTTAATGTTTAAGTTCTAGTTCTTTTTGAGGGATAAATGAAAAAAGTGACTTTCAATATGTAGGTATTGTTTATAATCTACATTGAATAAAAAGTTTCTGTTTCTGTTTCTTTGGAATCGGCAAATTGTATAAAAAATATTTCGTTAATATAGGTCGAACATAAACCTCGTCAGTACAAAATAAGTTAAATTTGACTGAAGCTATAATAGTAATATGCATAAAAATAGTAACGTTACAAGTAATTCCGTTCATGGCGTGTAGTGGGCGCTGCGTAGTGGTGGTTAAGAATATCCACTACCCCATATCTTCCCGTGGGTATCGTAAAAGGTGACAGAGGGACACAGGCAGGAGATGGGCAGCAGCATCTTGCTGATAACAGCAACTGTACAACAAAAAAAACTGCGGTTGCCAACCCGCTCGCCAAGCGTGGCAACTATGGCAATATACCCCCCATGAAGAATTACACAAATAGACGGCCCCCAGTCCCCGGCGGCCCCGCTATTCCTGGCTACGGTGGCAACCATGGTAACGGCGGGGCAGGGGGTGCTAAGAATCTCCGGTGGAGGTTCGGTTGCCACCTACGATGACTCGACCTGGCAAAATTTAACGTACGCAGCCTGAGGACTGACGAGAAGATCCTGGAGCTGGAAGAAGAGATAGACAAGTTGCGCTGGAATATTATAGGATTATCCGAGGTCCGAAGAGAGGGGGAGGACACGGTGATTCTCGAATCCGGCAACTTGTTCTATTACCGGGAGGGGACCATCTGTCCCAAGGACGTGTTGGATTTATCGTCCACAAGTCTCTCGTTAAAAACGTTTTAAAGATAAGGAGTGTATCGACGAGGGTTGCGTACCTTATACTCAGAATCACCAAACGGTATTCGCTGAAGGTCATACAGGTTTACGCACCAACGTCGGAACATCCCGATGAGGAGGTGGAGGAAATGTATGAGGATATTTCTAGAGCTATGCACTCTTCCAGAACCACTATACGGTGTTAGTGGGAGACTTAAACGCAAAACTGGGCACAAGAAAGAACGGTGAGTTGAAGGTAGAGAAATTTGGGATAGGGCAACGGAATCCAAGGGGCCAACAGCTGGCCGATTTCATGGAGAAGGAGGGCCTTTTTATGATGAACTCTTTCTTCCAGAAGCTGCCCCACAGAAAGTGGACCTGGTCGAGCCCCGACGGTTTGACAAAAAATTAGATTGACTTCATTATGATGACCAGACGCCAACTGTTCAGTGAAGTCTCAGTGATCGCAAGGGTGAAAACTAACAGCGATCACCGATCACCAGCGAGAATGGTTAGAGGCACACTGAACCTAAACGTTAAGTTGGAGAGGTCTCGTCTAATGAAGTCAATGCTCCGTTCCTCTCGTGCTCTAATCCACAATCCCCAAACCTTTCAGCTCGAGTTACGTAACCACTTTCAGTGCCTAGAATATTGCAATGCAGTGGACGATATGAAAAGCTTGTGGAAACTGCCCATGCAGTTGGAGCTAAGTTCTGCAAGACCCGACGCAGAAGAACACAAAAACTCTCCGGTCACACTCTTAATCTCATGGTTGTTAGACGGGAGATGAGGCTGCAATCGTCAGCAGATTCGACAGCATACAGGCAACTGAACTGACAGATCTCCAAATGCATGTGACGAGACTTACGCAACTTTGATACTGCTCGTATTACGAGATACGAGCAGTATCAAAGTTGCGATCGAGCGGACCCAGGGCTCCAAAATCTTTGCCAGAGATCTGTCTGTCAGTAAGAGCTAACTGTCAAAGCTGAAGACTGAGTGTGGCAGCATCGTTTCCGGGACACTTGAGATTCTGAGTGAGATTGAGAGGTTCTATGGGCAGCTGTACACATCATCGTTGGAGCCACACGCAAGTGTGAGTAACGATGCAAGAGCAAGTTTTATCCGACACTATTCCGATGATATCCCGGACGTCAGTCTGAGCGAGATTGGAATGGCTCTCCAGCACCTTAAAAACGGCAGGGCCCCAGGCGAGGATGGAATTACCGCGGAGCTTCTGAAAGCGGGTGGAACACCGGTACTTGAAGTCCTTCAGAAGCTCTTCAATTCCGTCCTCCATGGTGGCACTACTCCGGAGGCGTGGAGCAGAAGCGCGGTAGTTTTGTTCTTTAAGAAAGGCGACAACGCTCTCTTGAAGAACTACAGACCGATTTCCCTTCTGAGCCGCGTCTACATGCTATTTTCGAGAGTCATTACGAATCGTCTCGCACGCAGACTCGACGACTTCCAGCCTCCCGAACAAGCCGGTTTCCGAAAAGGCTTCAGTACCGTAGACCACATAAATACCCTGCGGCAGATTGTACAGAAGACCGAAGAGTACAATCTGCCTTGCCTTGCTTAGCGTATGTGGACTATAAGAAAGCCTTTGTTTCCGTCGAAATTTGGGCTGTGCTACAGTCTCTTCAGCGATGCCGAGTTGACTGTCGGTATATCGAAGTGCTGAAGTGTTTGTACAGTAGGGCTTCGATGGCTATCCGAGTACAGAACCAGAGTACGAAACCTATCCAACCGCAGAGAGGTGTAAGACAGGGTGACGTTATTTCCCCGAAACTCTTTACTGCTGCATTGGAAGACGTTTTCAAGCTACTGGACTGGAAAGAATACGGTATTAACATCAATAGCGTGTAAATCACTCACCTTTGATTTGCCGACGATATAGTCCTTATGGCAGAATCGCTGGAGGACTTAAGCACTATGCTCAATGACCTTAATAGTGCCTTCCAACGGATAGGTCTTAAGTTTAAGATGGACAAAACAAAGATCATGTTTAATGTCCATGTCACACCTATGCCCGTAGTTGTTGGGAGCACTAAGCGCAAAGTTGTTGACGAGTACGTTTCCCTGGGACAAAAGTCCAATTAGGTCCAACTTCAACCAAGAGGTCAATCGACGGATTCAACTCGGCTGAGCAGCGTTCGGGAAATTACGACACATCTTCTAGTCAGGTATACCCCAAAACCTGAAAACTAAAGTGTACAACCAGTGCGTGTTGCCAGTGAGACATGGTCCTTCACTGCTAGCCTTATGAGCACGCTCAAAGTCGCTCAGCGAGCTATGGAGATGGCTATACTCGGGGTTTCTCTGCGCGATAAACTTAGAAATGAGGATATCCGCAGTATAACCAGAGTGACCGACATAGCCTATAGACATAGATTAGTAAGCTGAAGTGGCAATGGGCCGGCCATGTAGCTCGAAGAACCGACAACCATTGGGGAAAAAAGGTTCTCGAGTGGCAGCCTCGTACCGGTAGGCGAAGTGTAAGGCGACCCCCCGCTAGATGGAGTGACGACCTGGTAAGACATGCAGCAAGTCGATGGATGCAAGTGGCTCAGGACCGTGCTTTGTGGCATCACTTGGGGGAGGCCTATGTTCAGCAGTGGACATGTGAAGGCCTGTAATGATGATGATGATGATGAATAAGACACACGCATATAACGGTTAGGTCATGCCTGTCCCTATATATTATTATACCTTGGCACATATTACATATTATACATGGCACCTTAGTATGCCAAAGATACTAGTATACCTTTGGCATACTCAGGTAGACTCAGACTGAACTTTACGCCTTGAATAGAAAAGTCTGCGCTACCATGACGTCCCATAGGATGCATCATTCGAGGTCGTCGATAATTAGGCTATACTTGCCGCAAAAACTTTCTGAGCGCGGTCACCATGCATAATCGCGAAGTCGTCATTACTTCCTGGCGAGATCGAATGATCCATTCTATAAGGACATTATTTTTTGTGACAAAGGACTTACCCCTCTATCTTTAGCCAATGAACAATGGCAGGACCTATCAGTACATAGCATTTTCGACCAGGAAACCGTATGAAAGAAGAAGGAGATCCACGGGAGGTACTACAAAACTCTACATGAGCCCTTCGTGGATACAGTCGCCTCCCTCAACTTTCTACGTTTCGGTGATCTCTTCGTGGAAATCGAGGTTTTTGTCCGCGCAATACAGGATCAGGTTTTAAGACCAACAACTATCGGAGATACATCCTAAAGATGGCACCGTCGACATCTGTCGAGCTTGTCGCCACCCCGGTGAGTCTCTTAGGCATTTCATCACCGGTTGTTCGGCGCTTTCTAACTCTGAGTACTTGCACAGGCACAATCTAGTAGCCAGGATTCTACACCAGGAGCTCGCTCGGAAAAACGGTTTCGTGGATCGGAAACTGCCTTATTATAAGTACTTGCCGGAAGCCGTGTTCAAAAATTACCGCGCCAGGCTCTACTGGGACCGGGCCATATCACAGACAGGACTATTCTTGCGAATAAGCCTGATATTGTGCTGAAGGACCGGGCACAGTCAGGAATATTTTTGGTCGACATTACCATTCCATATGACAAGAACCTAGTGAAAGCCGAATCAGATAAGCAAACAAAATATCTGGACCTGGCTCACGAGGTGACTGATATGTGGGGTGGTCTGTCGACTGAAATTATTCCTGTATTCATCTCTGTGAATTGGCTAATCCCGGTGAGCCTCTCGGGTCATATGAGGGGACTGGGACTTTGTGACGGACCGCTCCGGGCTCAAATGCAGAAGGTGGTGCTCCTCGATACCACCCGCATCATCCGCCGGTTTCTAACAACTTCTCTGTGTCTTCGTAATTTAATTTATTCCCTTACAGCTATATTACATTTCTTATAACTTACACTATATATCTTTAGTGACTTGTTGACCTTGTTATATAGAAATAGTCCTAAAAATATGTAAAATATGTTCACAAATGCGTGTTTAGTTTAAGGGTTTACACAAACTAAGTCCATTCTTCTCCTGTCCACGGATTTTAAATTAAATGGAAGTTCGGTATGCTGTTTTAATATGATGTTCAGAGTAAACAACTGACGGACAGTTAGTACACTACATGCCAAGTAAAGTTGATGTGTAGGAAACATGAAAGGACGGAAAGTGGCTCGGAGAGCAGTTCTAAAGTTAGAGAAAAATTGCTTTTTGACCACCAGCCAATCTCCACAACAATTTTGCACTGACAACGTTCCCAAATCCATATGCCGTTTTCGACGTGTCAAATTTTGAAAATTATATATTATTAAAATTATTAAATTATAAACTGTAAAAAAGGTAAGTTTATATATTTTACCTCATTTTTTTCATTTAGTGTCTAAAATAAATGTTTTTCGTCACATACACGCATACAACTCCTTAAATATAAGGGACTTAGCAGGTCTACGCACTAAATTATCTTATTTGCACATGAATTTAGCAATTTAATAACTTATTATTTTTTATTAATTTATTGCTAAGTTGAAGATAATTTCGAAGATGTTACTCATTAAATAAATTACAAAACGAAGTATGTATGTGAAAATAAACATTTAAGTTAAAATCTGTTTTCAGGTCTGTATAAATGTTAAATTTCATTTATTTTTTCAATATTTTATTCTTCTTCTTTAATATTATTAAATTAAATAATATTTTTTTTTCAATATTTTCAGAAAGTAACTAATGTCACCATGTGGCATACATTAATTATGGCGCGCAACATTATTATACGCAAATTAATTTTCATTGACGTTCCTATTCTTATTTGAATTCCGATTCGGGATTCTGAATGCGGCAAGTCCATATAAAATCAATGACCCGTCACACACCAACGGTAGGAATTTTGCGGTCAAAACGGAATTCCGTATGTAGTGTGTGGCGGGCCCTAATGTACCTAAATAATAAGCTCACCTAAATAATAAGGCTGTCCTGTAAGCGTTCCGGGAGCGGTAATTTTTGCAATTAGAGCATAGTCGTCGTCACATAAAGTCAGCCGGGATTTCTGGGCCAGTACTAGTATTGAGGCGAATGCCAAACAGGTGGATGCTATACAGAGCGAGCGTAATCTACGGGCGCGGTTTTGTCGATGCAACTGGTCATATTATAATGCAGCGAGAGCGGTGTGACTGTGCACTTCCTTCACTAATAATTCACTTCCTATTAATTCGTGTTTGTGGGTGTGGCTCAATTCGGAGGCAAGGTTTCTTGCTACATATTTATGTGTATATGCATAGAAACCTATTTATTTATCTAGGCAGGCAAGTATTATTTTAAAAGGTTTGAGTGCGTTTTCTTCACTTTCTATACGATAAAAGTATAGTTAGTATTAATCACAGAGTACATAGGTACATATCTTATCAAAGTTTTATGACTGTTGTTGACTAATACCATTATAATAATAATAATAATAATATTCCACAACTATCACACAAAGCCAACTAAGTCCCAAGTTAGTCCCAAGCTAAGCAGAGCTTGTGTTATGGGTACTAGACAACTGATAAACTTACTTATATATTTCTAAATACATAAATATTATAGATAAATTACACCCAGACACAGAACAAATGATCGTGCTCATCACACAAACATTTGTCCTGGGTGGGAATCGAACCCACGACCTCCAGCATAGCAGTCAGGGTCACTAACCACTAGACCAACAGGCCTGTCAATATTATGTCATTATATATATATATATATATATATATATATATATATATATATATATATATATATATATATATATATATATATATATATATTTTAAATACTATTATTATTATTGTTTTTTATTTTTAGTATTTAAAATATTAATCATAACAATAATAATAATTAGTAGCAGATTTGTTATCGCACGGCGCGGTCACTCAAAACAATAATAATAATAGTATTTAAAAATAATCATAACAATAATAATAACTGTTGACAGGTTTGTTATCGCACGACGCGGTCACTCGCTACTTTGGTAGGGAGCGATTGTGTCAGCGTGTATAAATAGCAACTGTTTCGACTCGCCGCTCACTTAGCGGTCAGCCGCCGTAGAGTCTATATTACCTGAGGATGCCTCGTGTAGAGGCGAAACACGTGTCGTATTATCGTCGATGGTGTGTCTTGCCTGGAATAGTGGTGTTGAGAGTAGTGGTGCTTGGTCTAGTGGTGACGGAGTTAGTGTATGCAATTGAGGGAGGGCGGGAGGTGCGCTTCAATCCAGGTAAGACACATCATTTTATATGTTTAGCGGAAAGTTGCAAAGAAATTGATATTTTTATTTTTTATTATAATGGATTTCCGCAAAGTAACGCCTGATTCTATCAATTAGCAATTTTAAGTGCTGATTTACCACGTGCTCGGCGGTGAAGGAAAACATCGTGAGGAAACCTGCATGTCTGAGGAATAACAAAAACAATTTCGAAGACATGTGAAGTTCGCCAACACGCATTGCCCTAAACCCTCTCAGAAATGAGGGGAGGCCTGTGCCCAGCAGTGGGACGTACATAGGCTGTAACTTTACTTTACTTTTACTTTTATTTCATAATGTAAAGTTATTACATATTTTTTGTAAGTTCTATAGCTGTAATGACGTTAATTTTATAATAAAACGTAAGCTCTTTAGTATGTTATTTAATTTACTAAATTTGACATACATAATGAACTATGATGTGTACTTCAGAGTACATATATATCACATATAGAACCTTGTTATTGGATATGTAATTTGAAGAATTACAAGGTAATCTTTTGTAAAAAAAATCTATAGACTATACTATAGGGGTCTTAGGCAGTACTCCGACAAATTCGATAGTCCGACACTGCCCTGCAAAATGTTTGTCGGATTACCGGGGGTCCACTGTATTACGATACTATGTACTACCAACTATGAAATAATGGTACAATTAGGATAATTATACTTCGAAATCCAACCCTGGTTACGTCGTGTTGTGATATGACGTTTGTATTATGATAGATGCGCTACTTTTTCTTGTATGAAGTATGTAGTATAATAAAAGTTATGAGTAAAATATTAAGATGGGCCTATCCTTCCCTTTGATATCATTGTGAACATGCAAGATCTTGCAATTGTATAGAAAACAAAACGTGAACGCTTTTGCTGTCAAACCGGTCATCGACCACTCTTACATCGTAGGCTCCGAGCGGGACTTTTGTGTAGCAAGAACCCGAAATGCATTTGCTCCTCGCAGGTCCGCTTTTGTAACTGAGATTTAGGGTATTAGATGCATTTCCTCTTCTAAAATAACTACCGAAAAATAAATTAAATAACCCTGTCGTGCACTACGTTGACTACAATAGATGGAACTGTAAAAGTTGTAGCCTGATAAATCATAAATTAAGATGCCTTGCATAAAACGCTACAATTTTATCAGAAGCCAGTGAAGACACTGTTCTTAGACGTAATTTTTAATATTACTTATAAAGAATAAATTGTTTACGAATATTATAGCAATGTCCTTATTATAATACAATACAATACAATACAATACAATAACTTTATTTCAGGCATCAAGGACTTAAAAATTAAGAACATTGGCCCATAGCAATATATACCTTAACCTAAAAATATATATAAAATATAAATATAACACTATTTAAGGAACTTTTTTCTTTGGCGCGTCCCTGAATCGGCGAAACACTACCCCAGAGGGCCAGAAATCGGGAGCAAGGAATGTCTCTTTGTATTTTGCAGGGACTTGGAGTACGTAGGATTTGAAGTTCGTTGACCTATTAGACTCCAGACGCTGCAAATGTAAAGAGATCGGATCCTCTATGCGGCATCGGCTTCGTTCTTCCACGAAACGCAGGACGTCTTCACCCGACGGACTTTTGTCCAAACGGGAGATGTAGAGCTGTATGGTAGGCTCCACAATACGCAGAGTTGTGCTTGCGTTTATTTTGGCGGTCCCACGCTGGTTACAGACGGGTCTCGACCGACGTCTCTTCTCAACAAGAGTAAACCCGTCATTATCTCTCTTGTTTCGGGTCACTGCAGGAACTGATCTTACATGATGTCCAAATGGCTGCAGATTCGTTGCTACAGCAGATCCCCTCCGCAGAGATCGTGATCCTCGGCGACTTTAACGCCCATCACGCCGAATGACTTGGTTCACGTTTAACCGATTATGCGGGGAGATCTGTTCATGATTTTGCCTTGGCATATGGTCTGACACAACTGGTTACTTCGCCTACGCGGATTCCAGATGTGGAGGGTCATGCACCTTCCCTGTTGGACCTTCTGCTGACCTCTCACCCGGGCGGATATCAGATTTCCGTCGACGCGCCCTTTAGGCTCCTCGGACCATTGTCTGGTCCGGAGTGTTGTGCCACTCACGCTGAAATCGCGGTTGCATTCTGCAGGCTGCCGCCGTGTTTGGCACTATAGGTCAGCCGATTGGGATGGGATGCGTTCTTTCTTTGCATCCTACCCTTGGGGGCGGGTTTGCTTCTCGCCGGATGATCCCAACGTTGTTGCGGATTCTGATACTGATGTGCTACTTCAGGGTATGGAACTTTTTATTCCTTCCTCTGTGGTGCCCATTGGAGGCAAATCTCAGCCATGGTTTGGTCGCTCCTGTAAAATAGCATCATGCTATAAGCAGGAGTGCTACCAAGCCTGGGTTGATGCATCAGCGTCCCGGGATGTAAACACCAGCGCTCTAAAAAAGAAGTATAATTCCGCCTCTAGGTCCTTCAAAAGAGTCATTGCCAAGGCAAAGTTAGAGCACATAGGCAGAATTGGCGAGAAACTAGTTCGCCTTCCTTCTGGAACCCGTGCGTTCTGGTCTCTCGCCAAGGCTGTCCAGGGGAATTTCTGTCAGCCATCTCTTCCATCTCTGCACAGGGAGGACGACTCACTGGCCCATACTGCAAAGGAGAAAGCCGATCTTCTAGGCTCTTTCTTTGCGTCTATCTCGACTCTCGATGACGGGGGGAGTACGCCGCCGACCATCCCGCGGTATGAGTGCTCCATGCCGGAAGTGCAGTTCACACAGCGCTCAGTTCGCAAAGCACTCCTCTCCCTGGACATCCACAAGTCGAGTGGGCCTGACGGAATCCCCCCAATTGTGCTGAGTAGTGCTCCAGAGTTGGCACCGGTTTTAACGCGTCTTTTCTGGTACTCCTACTCCCTAGGCGTAGTCCCGAAATCATGGAAGACGGCTTTCGTCCACCCGATCCCTAAAAAAGGCGACCGCTCAGACCCGTCCAACTTCCGGCCAATCGCCATCACCTCCTTGTTCTCCAAAACAATGGAGTCCATTGTAAACTGTCAGCTCATGAGGTACCTTGAGCATCACCAGCTGATCAGTGACCGCCAATACGGTTTTCGCCGTGGTCGGTCAGCTGGTGATCTTCTGGTCTACCTCACTCACAGATGGGCGGAGGCAGTAGGGTTCAAGGGGGAGGCAATGGCCGTTAGTTTGGACATTGCGAAGGCCTTCGATCGGGTTTGGCACAAAGCGCTTCTTTCGAAGCTCCCTTCCTATGGGCTTCCCGAGAAATTGTGCGATTGGATCACTAGCTTTCTTGCAGATCGGAGCATCAAGGTCGTTGTAGACGGTGCAAGCTCCGATTGCAAGCCTATTAATGCTGGTGTTCCACAGGGCTGCGTGCTATCGCCAACGCTGTTTCTTCTGAATATCAATGATATGTTGCATACCCGTAACATTCATTGCTATGCAGATGAGAGCACTGGTGATGCTCTTTACACCGGCCGAGCCAATATTTCTCGGGAAAACGTCTCCGAGTGCCGGGACAAACTTGTGTCTGAAGTCGAGTCTTTGCTGAACAGAGTCTCGGATTGGGGACGACTAAATCTAGTCCAGTTTAACCCCCAGAAGACACAAGTTTGCGCGTTAACCGCTAAAAAGAACCCCTTTGTCGTAACCCCTCAGTTTCAAGGCACTCACCTTGTTGCCTCAGCCAGTATCGGAATCCTCGGCGTCGACATATCGAGTGACGTGCAGTTTCGTGGTCACTTGGAGGGGAAGGCCAAATTAACCTCTAAAAAGCTTGGCGTGCTCAGCAGAGCGGGACAGTATTTCATGCCGGCACACCGCCTGCAACTTTACAAGGCGCAGGTTCGGCCGCACTTGGAATACTGTTCCCATCTCTGGGCTGGGGCTCCCCAGTACCAGTTTCTTCCACTTGACCGCATCCAGCGCAGAGCGGCTCGAATCGTCGACGACCGAGTGCTTTCCGATCGGCTTGATTCACTGGCGCTGCGAAGAGATGTTGCAACTCTTTGCGTATTTTATCGCATCTATCACGGGGAGTGCTCTGAGGAATTGTTCGGATTAATCCCTGCCGCCAAATTTCGTGAACGCACTACAAGGCAAACGTCCCGATACCATCCACACCATCTGGATGCTTGGCGGTCCACCACTGTACGTTTCACAAGGAGTTTTCTTCCACGTACAACCTCTCTGTGGAATAGTTTACCAGAGGCGATTTTTCCGGACCGATACGACCTGGGGACCTTCAAGAAAAGAGCTTACTCCTTTCTAAAGGGCCGGCAACGCACCCGCAATTCTCCTGGTGTTGCGGTTGATCATGGGCGGCGGTAGTCACTTAACATCAGGTGAGCCGCATGCTCGTTTGCCCCCTCTTCTATAAAAAACAAACATCCCCATTATTTTGTTTTCGACCACAAGAGGGTACCGGTTGTGAAGATTTTCGAGCAACATCCGCAAACGTCTTCCCGTGTTGACAGGTTGGCTTCGGCGGAGGAGTACTCATGGGTTCAGTCAAGGGCTGAGGTGGAGATGCAATGACGACCGAGGTCGCCCTAGGTTCACGGTCATCAACCCGCTGACAGACGGTATCGCTAATAATGTACGGTAATGCTAGGCTTTATTAAACTACTTATAATAAAATAAAATAACTAAAAATAGTGTTGAACACAAGTGGTAAAATTAAAAATGTTGTACAACCGACTTCAATACGACCGAATCAATGAATTCTAAGTCAATTAAATACGCATTATTTAAGGATAACTCAAAAATTACTAGGATAACTCACAAATTTATGCGGGACCACAAGAAAAGCACCAGCTTTAAAAAAAGAATCATTAATAATATCATTTTACGCTTCTTTTATTCTGTACTTTCATATTTTTTTACCTACTTTTTTCAAATTAATTCCCTCTCTTAAATCAAATTCATCATAAATTTTCAAAACTATATTATTTACATTGTATAAGAAAGAAAAACCAATAAATAACCAGCTAATGTCGACATTCTGCAAACTTAAAAATTACTTTATAAGTATTATTTAAATAAATTTCTACTAACTCTACAGTTAAAATTCGTCCATGTTACAGATACGTTTATCTATCAGTACTCAGTAGTGCCTGTATCCCTGATTTGAAAGCACTTAATTTTTTTTAGTTTATAATGCATCTTGTGAAAAAGTAAAACTACTTGATAACGAGGACAGTGTTTCACAATATTCAGTTTAGGCATAATAGGCAAAGTCAAGTCCATCCTTTTGGTGCTTTTTCTCTCTTTCATTTCATCATCACATCCGTAACAATGTCAGTTTATAAAAACGTCTGTCAGAAACATGAAATCATGCTGCAGTTATATTAGAAGTATAGTTGTAGCACGAATGGATCGGCTCGACCGGGGAAGGACCGCGCTCTCACAGAATACCAGCCTGAAATAGTAGCTTAATGCTGATGTGTTTCGTATGGTGAGTGTAGAGAACCGGAGGCCCTTTTTACTGGGAACGAAGCATTTCATCTTAGTCCTCACGGGTGACAACGCATCTGCATTTTGCTTCGTAATCGAGGATAGATGTAAATGTCTATGGGCCACAGCAACCACTTACCATCAGGTGGACTGTGTGCTCCTTTGTCACCCTATCCTATAAAATAAAGCTGGGTGCTATAAAAAATTTAGCTTTTCAAAATATTCTTTACACAATTCTTGTTTATTTGTTCTGATATCGCTTTTCTGGGCGGTGAATGCTTTGTTCATATTATATATTTATATGTAGCAATAACTACGTATAAATAGACCATAGTCCCAGAATTTAATACTGTATCTAAGCTTGGACGCAACAAGCACCTAGTACAAGTTTAAAATTTTTAAGTTAAAGTTCAAGTTACAGCCCATATACGAACCACTGCTGGGTACAGGCCTCCTCATCATCCCTCATTTCTGAGAGGTTTTTTTACGACAAGTTATTGTCTGCCGTGCTGCTACAATGCGTGTTGGCGAACTTACATGTCTTCAAAATGTTTAATTTTCTCTTATTTCTCCGACATGTAGGTTTTCTCACGAAGTTTTCCTTCATCGACGAGCACGTGGTAAATCAGCATACAAATTGCAATTAATAATTTCATTGGTGCCGGCGGGGATCGAACCCGGGTGGCTCGCGTACTGTGAAATTTACAGCGAGCGCTAACCATCTGAGCTACCACGGCTTTAAAAAATTTACAATGGTTAATTCTTTTCACAGGGTGCGTAAGGAATAACTAGTTGAAATTATTGTATTGTATCTGCAATGGCTGCCAGCTCAACTTCCAGTTCCAGTGTCTAGAATCTAGATGAATTCCCAAAAACTTCACGGAACTTACAGTTTGTATTGTTTCCCCATTTATATTACACTTCTGTTATATCATTGTTTCTTGCGGTGATTTTGAACTTGACTGGTAGAGAATGCCTCAAGGCATTAAGTCCGCTTTTGTTTTCTTATATATTAATAAGGAATGCAATAAAGAATAAATAAATAAATAATGATATTAGCTTTGGTTGGGTTTTGCAATAAGCCATTTGCTGTGAAATGATGTCATAGGTATAATAATGTTGTCGTTTAATTCTTCAGCAGTTATTGTTGCATTTATATTATAGCAAACAACCATCCGTTTAACTTTAAGCAGTTATGCTACGGCCACACTACCTTACCGTCTACCGCTAATTTACTGCAATAATTATGGCATTAAATTACCGTCGAAATTATTGCGTTAAGTGGTTACACTAGGTAGTTTACCTAGATAAGTCTATAAATTAGGCAGTAAGTAGTACTATAAATTTCATTTTTGTTCCCGCTCCTGACTGTAAGTTTTATATTTATTTAGATGATTTCAGTAATAATTTATCAAGGATTATTTTTTCGTCTTCAAATCATCTTTTGTACCAGGAAATGACAATTTTTTTTCGATCCCACGCCAAGCATCATTTTGTACACTGCAATTTTTATGGGCTTTCTGTATCTCAAAGAGACGGTTTGGATTGGAATAATTCCAAAAATGCAAGCGCTTTTTTATTCGAACATTCCATGTCGGTCGATACGTCCGTCGCCGTTGAACTGTTGTACACTGGAACTGGATAAACGGTAGTGTGGCCACAAACGCATTAATTACTGCGGTAATCTTCTTTGATGTACGAAAAAAGACCGCCGCCGGAGCTATTGTCTACCGCCATTTGCCATATTGATTGGCATTGTAAAATTATGACCATAAATGGTGGTTACACTTACACCTATTATAGGCGTTGTCGAAGTTATGGCAATAATTATTGTCATATCATGGTAGTGTGGCCGTAGCATTACAATACCCAGTAGAATTAACATTTTCAACGACAATTTAAAAATCCTAGAAAAGTCAAAACATGAACGTACTTAAATCAAAAACTGCACGAATTTATTTAAAAGCCATTTAAATTAATCTAAAGAAGTATGTTAAAGTAGAGCGTTCGTATTAGCATAGCAGTGTTAAGGTAAGACACTGGTGATTATGCAGTGTTCGTATTTTGAAGAGATATTTCTAAAGTAGCAAAGTAAGCAGTAAAAAGAGGAGGGCCGATTTAACTAGTCTTCGACTCTTTTTCTGCCACAGAGTCCGTCTGGGCAGATTCTGCAGCCAAATAACAGTGCGTTCGCGTTAAAGGTAAATATAGAAAACCAGCATGATTACAGGCTTTGAGGCATTTCTATGGACTCCAGTAACCATTTACCACCAGGCTGACTGATAAGATCGTTTGTCCGTTTTATAAAAAAAAATATATAAAAAAGTATAGGAAGGTAATGTAATA
This sequence comes from Parnassius smintheus behrii, assembly GCA_036936625.1. Classification (NCBI taxonomy): domain Eukaryota; kingdom Metazoa; phylum Arthropoda; class Insecta; order Lepidoptera; family Papilionidae; genus Parnassius; species Parnassius smintheus. The sequence goes on from JAUPFT010000013.1 coordinate 10,592,417, forward strand.
ACAACAAAAACAACATTCAACTTTTAGCACATAATTTTTATAAATTTCACTGTTTTTTACAGAAGAGGTAAACCAGTATGCGTCTCACCTGATGGTAAGTGAATACCGCCGCCAAAGAACAACTGCAACACCAAGTACGTGGTGGGCCTTTTAGAAAACTCTTTTCTTGAAGGCCCCTAAGTCGTATCGGTCCGGAAAAATCATCGGTGGAAAACTATTACACACTGGTTGTACGAGCAAGAAAATTACTAGCAAAACGCACAGTGGTTGACCATCGAGTATCCAGAGGGTGTGGATTGTATCTTGTGTTTTGTATTCAGCGTGAAATAGTTCCATACCATATGAAATCATTTAAATTTTTTATCTAAAGCACTGTTTTAGATTTCCTTGCTTGTTGTTGACCTTAAAAAAGAGTAGTAGTTACGTTGTACCAGTTCTGGCGCACTTGTAGAAAGGTTGTACCAGTTCTGGCGCCTGAGTCACAAGTACGACGTTCGTCGACTCACGATCCTACAAAAAAAAAAAAAAAAACTGCGGTCCATTTTTGCGTAGGATGCACGGTTCCGGAGATGTGCAGATCAATTAACTCTTATCTAATTGATATCCGCTTCGAGCCTCCACCGTCATTAGCGCTCCATTGTTCTTATCTACTTATCTATTGTTCATTCAATACCGTCATTATCTATTCTTCCTCAGCGTGGTGATATTGTTATATACTCCTTTGTTCCTATCTACACTAATCTGACTCATTAATAAAACACATTACCCAATTTTGTTAAAATTTTTATTTATAAAATACAAAATCTTATTACTTATTATCTATAAAATAGGAGCGAAACATCTCATCCACTAAAATATCGTTGTATAATGTGTTCCCTGTAAATATACTCGTAAAACTATGCATTGAACATCCCTGAAACTTATATAGCAAATACATTAAGCAATATTCGCCACAAACTGAAGTCCACTCATTCTGAATCCTATCAACATTCCAGTTCCATCTTTTACAATTTCTTTTAAAAAACTCTAGATGATATCGTACAGGTGCCCGTCCGAATGAATCAAAATATTGACCGACGTCATTCGTATCGATATATAAAGCTACCCAATGTGACCCTGGTTTATCATCTGTATCCAAATTGCATATTATATACGTTGGTACGTGGGTGTACATGGGTAGTTTATTGGCAGCATAAACATTATTTTCTAGAGTGGGGTGAATCTTTTTCAGATGTTGTTGTACATCTAGTGTATCCATAATATTACTGCTATTAGTAGATTATTACAGTACCAATCTACTCAATGACTAATATAGGAATGATCAATTATAGTGATATCTAAATATTAAATTACATTCTTTGTGTTATACAAATCGTATTTGAGTCACCAATACACTGAACAAGACACGACAGGAAGGACGTAGGAATGTAGAGATAAGCAACAGAATGTAAGGTAAGCTTGTTGACGCATAAAGATACTATCAATTCTACTGCAGAAATTCTTTAGATTAGAATTATTACTCACTGGTACTATATAAGACCAAGCAACTGCAGTCATGGAGTTAGTGTATGGTCGTTTGGCCGCAGTGGATCTATCAATACTACGTTTGTGTTACTTCAACGCATCAAAGGCCATGGATGTAAGTGTTTATTCTATTGACAAACTTACTTTTCTTTCTGTTATTTTCTTACGTGTGTATGATTTAGTGTTAACAAATTATATTTAAATATTATGTGTGTGTATATGGTTAAGCCGTGGTAGCTCAGATGGTTAGCGCAAAATGTAAAATTCACAGTACGCGACCCGGGTTCGATCCCCGCCGGCACCAATTAAATTGTTAATTACAATTTTAAGTGTTAATTTACCACGTGCTCAGCGGTGAAGGAAAACATCGTGAGGAATGCATGTCTGAGATAATTTCGAAGGCATGTGAAGTTTGCCAACACGCATTGAGGTATCGCAGCGAACATTTCCTAGCCCTAAAACCCTCTCAGAAATGAGAGGAGGCCTATGTTCAGCAGTGGACTTTAATAGGTTGTAACTTTAGCTTTTTTAACTTTTATGATTAAGTGTTACCAAATTGATATTAACATGATAACTGTGTTGTTGCAGAAATCATTGAGCTTCGATGAAAATACATATAAACAGTATTACTACTCGCCACTCTCCCCTCAAGAAGAGAGTGATGACATCGTCATTAATAATAACACATGCGATGGTGGAAAAAGAAAATCGCAATCGATTGATCATTTTTTTGAAGCTGAATCAAAAATAAAAAAGAGGAAGCTGTTATCATCAACCGTAGCACGAGCCGCTAGAGATGGTGTATCATACATTTCTACTAATTCTGACGATGGAGACCAAGCGACGCATCTCATCAAAATTGAAATGTACGATATGAAGAAGCTATCCAAGATTCCAACTACTGATCATTGGAAACATGCTTCCACGAGGATTAAATATTACGTAAAGACTAATAAGGATAGCATCTACGACAACACAAACGCCCTCGTATACAATATTACAAAGACAATAGCAGAAAGTGAAAAAGTTAAAAAATACTTTTTTAACAATGACAGTCATTAGCAGATCATTAGTGAATGTGATTCTGTTTACTTAAGTTACTTCCGTGTACTCATTATATTCTATTTCTAATCCTTTGTTAGACTTAAATATCGGACATTATTTGAAATTTGGGTATCAGTTGGTCTACCAACACTGAACTGTTACTTACTCTGCTACCTATTTTCTTCTTTACTATAAGGATGGCCAACTTCAGTGAAGTGTGCACCAGTGCTTTCTTCTCCACAACCATGGAAGAGAATACGGAACTATTCAACAGCGAATTAAATCAGGAGTTGTCTAAAGTTTGTGATGAAATGGAGAAGGATCAACTGTTCGATTCATCGTATGATGATGAGTTGTATAATCACTGTGCGATGGTTGAAACACAGTTTAAGTAAGTAAAATAAACATTCATTTCGATCATAATTTACACAATGTCTTGTACAGTTTTTAATAAATTTAAACATTTTAGTAGTCAACCACTACAACTTGGAAGAGGAACGAAGCGAACGAGCAGCAAAGAACCCAAGATCATCAAAAAACCAACAACGGAAGCAGAAGCGCCTACCTCTGCAGGGAACAGTATCAGTAACGATGATCAAGTGGAATGTCTAACGTGTCATATATTTATCAAGAAACGGTATTTAGCTAATCATTTTAAAAGTAATGTTCACAAAAATAATCTTTTAAATTCACATAATTCTTTATCAAACGTTAGTGTTATTGAATCTGCTTTTGGAAATAGGATTTTAACTTATAAAATCAAGAGTAGAGTAGATAGTTCGACATTGGTAAATTTTGAAACTCCTGAACTATTTTTAAATTCTATTAAAGATGATATTTTATTTTTAATACAAGAGTGTATTCATCAACACATAATTTTTAAAGTAAACTTCATATTGCATGCTGATTTTGTTCAACAAACTAAAGATATTCATGATACGTTCGATTTTCAAACGCTTAACTATATTATTTGTCAAGGAGATGACTTAAATATTTTTTTTCATCTTTAAATGATACAATTACTACTAAAATTAGTGCATTTGAAAAAAAAGATAGTGGATGGAGTCTAAAAAACATAAAATCTATAGACATGAATGTTAATAAATTTAACCCCCTACGCGGTACTTCATACATAGATCTTCCTCGTGACATAAAATTAAAAAAGGCTGTTATAAATGTAAAAAGCAAGGATTATTTTTGTTTTAAATGGGCGTTACTCTCGGCGTTATATCCCGTAAACAAAGACGCGGATCGTGTATCATCGTACGTTAAACATGCAAATAAACTTAAATTTGATGGTATTTCCTTTCCAGTTAAAATTTCTGACATAGCAAAAGTAGAGAAATTAAATGATATTAGTATTAATGTTTTTGGGTTAGAATATGATAAAGAAAAACGATGTAATTCTATAGTAGGTCCATTATTTTTAACAAAGTGTCGTAAAGATAGACATATCAATTTATTATTTTTTTCCAAGGATACAAAAAATCATTATTGTTACATAAAAAATTTATCGCGGTTAGTTAGTAAACAAATTTCAAAAGACGGTCACATCATGTACATTTGCGAAGCATGTCTACTTCACTTTCCATCTAAGGAAAGTTTAAATAACCATGAACAATACGATTGTGCCCACATTTGTACAGAATTACCAAACAGTGAAACTTTTAAAAAAAAGAATTGGTTTGGTCAACCTATTTCAAATGATAAAATTAAATTTGATAGTTATGAAAAAAAGTTGAAGATACCATTCGTAGTTTATGCTGATTTTGAAGCATTTTTAAAACCAATAGAATCATGTTCTAACGATCCTTCCAAACCTTTCACACACAATATTCAGAAACATGAAGTACATAGTTTTGGTTATTATATAAAATGTTCATATGATGATAAATTATCAAAATATGTAACGTATTGCGGACCCAACTGTGCACAAGTGTTTATGGAAAGTTTATCTAACAATCTCAAAGAAATAAATAGAATTCAAAAATATCCTCCACTTCCGCTAACAAATGAAGACAAAAACCAAATTTCAAATGCAACCATTTGTCATATTTGTGAAACAGAGTTAGCAGAACATTTTTATGATTTTGATTGGTACACCGGTAGTTTTATAGGTGTTGCTCACGGATCATGTAGCTCGAAGTTCAGAAAACCTCGTTATATACCAATATTTTTACACAAGCTTAGTCGCTATGATGCTCATTTTATTGTTCACGCGTTAAACTTTTGTGATGGTGAAGTCGAAGTTATCCCTCAAAATAAAGAAAAATATATATCCTTTTCCAAAAAATTAAAAATGAATAACCACGAAATTATATTAAGATTCATAGATTCATTTAAGTTTTTATCATGTAAATTAGAAGAATTGGTCAAAAACCTCAGTAATGATCAATTTCAAGAATTACGTAGAAATTATCCTAATGATGAAGATTTCTTTCGTTTAAAACGGAAAGGCGTTTATCCATATGAACTTATGACTAATTATGATAGTTTAAGCCTAACATCGCTCGCTCACAGATTCCCATATTTCAAATGATGATTACAATCATGCTAAAGATGTTTGGGAACACTTTGGGTGTTGTAATATGCTAGATTATTCAAACCTGTATTTAAAAACAGACGTTTTACTTTTAACCGATGTATTTGAAAACTTTAGAAAGTTATGTATTAATACTTATGATTTAGACCCTGCCCATTATTACACAGCACCCGGTTTAAGTTGGGATGCAATGTTAAAATATACAAAAATAGAATTAGAACTTTTAACAGATTATGAGAAAATTGCATTTATTAGATCAGGTATCAGGGGTGGTGTATCTCAATGTAGTAATCGTTATGCTAGAGCTAATAACAAATATATGGGGGATTATGATGCAGGGAAACCAAATTCATATATCACATATTTTGATGCCAACAATTTATATGGTTGGGCTATGTTTCAATGTCTTCCTACTGGTGGATTCGAATGGGTAAATCCGAATACAGAATTTAATGTGTCTGAGACATCGAACTTCGGTTTTATTTTAGAAGTTGATTTGGAATATCCAGATGAACTTCATGATTTACATTCGGACTTTCCTTTATGCCCCGAAAACATTTGTGCAGACAATAATAATGAAAATAAACTAGTCCCAAATTTAAATAATAAAGATAAATATGTAATTCATTACAGAAATTTAAAGCAGTGCATAGAAATGGGGGTTAAATTAACTAAAATTCATAGAGTTTTAAAATTTAAACAGTCTCGCTGGTTGAAGATGTACATAGATCTAAACTCAAAATTAAGAACGTTAGCAAAATCAGATTTCGAAAAAGATTTTTATAAATTAATGAATAATTCAGTCTTCGGAAAGACTATGGAGAATATTGAAAAAAGGGTTAACAAAAAATTAGTTACACACTGGGAGAACCAGGGCAAAGCTTTAGGTGTTCAAGATCTAATCGCTAAACCACAATTTCATAGTCTTTTAGTATTTTCGGAAAACCTAGTTGCGGTTCAGTTGCGAAAAACAAAGTTAATATATAACAAACCAATTTATTTAGGGTTTTGCATTTTAGATATTTCAAAAACATTAATGTATGATTTTCATTATAACTATATGGTTAAAAAGTTTAGTAAAATCAAATTATTGTATACAGATACGGATAGTTTAATATATCATATATTTACAGATGATTTTTACTCTGATATAAAACCTGACCTTTCATCATACTTTGATACCTCAGCTTATGATGCAAATAATATTTTTGAATATCCAAAATTAAATAAAAAGAAATTAGGTTTTTTTAAAGATGAAAATAATGGTAAAATCATGAAAGAATTTGTGGGTTTACGATCCAAAATGTACGCTTTTAACTTAGAGAATAAGACTATAGCCAAGGCAAAAGGGGTAAATAAATGTATCACTAAAAAGATGACCATGGATAATTATAAGTCTTCTCTATTTAATAAAAAAGTGCAATATTATAGTATGCTTAGATTTAAATCAATTAAACACACAATTTTTACACAAAAATTAAATAAGATTGGTTTATCATATAATGACACAAAGAGGCATATTTTAGATAATAATATTGAAACATTAGCTTGGGGTCATTATAAACTGCGTTAAGTGTTGATAGTTTTTAATTTTATGTCTGCATGTAAATCAAATTTGTATTGATTGTAAAATAATGATAATAGTATAATATGACGTAGAGTTTATTACATATTTAATCGTTGTTTTATTGTAAATAATTTAAGTTAATTGTTGTTTATATTTGCGTGTGTGTGTGTGTGCATTTATTTGAGGTTGAGTTGATTGTAAAATTATGATGTACTAATTGTGTTAGAAATAGTATACAGATCATTCTGTTTTATATAATGTTTGCAATATATATTAATTGTTAACACCAACACTTTCATTTTTTATTTCACCCCTTAGTACTTTAGACGTGTGTAATGTTTCACTTTATCCATCCGTTTACTGCTATTGTGGCGGGGCCAAGTGGATGTGGGAAGTCAAATTTTGTAACAAATTTCATAAAATCAGTTACAGAAATATGTAATTGTGATTTTAATCAGATCACATGGTGCTTTGATGAAATGCAACCTTTATATAATTTACCAAATGTTAACTACCATCAAGGAATTCCAAATGTTAATATGTTTGACGGTGAAAACCCACATCTTGTTATTATTGATGATCTAATGAGAGAGTCCGATGGAAGAATTGTGTATATATTTACAAAAGGTAGTCATCACAGGAATCTTAGTGTATTTTATTTAACACAAAATTTATTTCATCAGGGTAAAGGGCAAAGAGACATATCCTTAAACTCAAGTTATATAATATATTTTAAAAACCCTCGAGATAAAACTCAAATAAGATATTTAGCACGACAAGTGTCACCAGATAACCCAAAATTTATTGAAGATGCCTACAGGGATGCAACTCTAGAGACGCATGGGTATTTAATGGTAGATTTAAAACAGAATACCAATGATTTTTGTCGTATCAAGACAAATGTCTTCCCATTTAATGGTTTCTGCACAGTCTACGTTCCCACAAAAGAGTTTAAATACACCAAGAATCAAACATTTCAAATCATTGCTAAATGATGCATCGTCGACTCACAACGCATAAACATTTGCTAAACGCTTTGCATACGCTTAAACCAAAATATCAAAGAGCATTACTTAAAACGTGTGATGAAGAAGAAATTAACTGTATTTGTGAGTGTATTCATAACGTTTTACAAGGAAAAGTACCTCTTAAAGATCAAGATAAACAAAAATTGAATAAACACAAAAATATACTCCGTCAAATAGTGCGTAAGTGTAAACATAAACTAAGAAAAAATATAATTATACAAAAAGGAGGAGCTTTCTTACCAATAATATTAGGTGCAATATTGAGTGGATTAGTGAGTGGACTAGCCAGTTAACATGGAAAATGCAAAGAAAATGATACTTATCGAACCTGGATTGATTGAAAAATTAAAACAAGAAAATAAGATTAATACGAGTAGTAGTTTATCTCGATTAGATATTGAAATGCAAAATATTATGAATAGTAAGACGGAAGACCGAAAGAAATGGATGTTATATTTACAACCACTGCAAAGATACCTTCATTTTACCGAAGAGGATCGTCAACCACTCAGATTACCAATTTATTCTGATACATCTAATGAAGATTCAAACGAGTCTAAAATTGGTTTTAAAAATAAAGATAGAGATCTAAAAACTTCAGTTGATGCTGAATCTTTGTTGGAGGAGAATCGATCCATCAAAAGTAAAGAAAATGTTGAAAATCCACTTTACACACCAGCTCAGTTTACTCAGTTTAATACCAAAAACTTATAATAAAAAAGGACAGTTATTATTAAACTTAGTTGAAACAAGTAAAGGTAAAATACATTGGGATAATGAAGGTACAGTCATAATTGATAATGAAAAAATTCCTGGAAGTAATATTGTTGATTTATTTATTAAATCAACAATATTACTTCCAGGAATTTTTTCATTTAATAAATGATTCACTAAGACCCTTAAAAAGAAGTGATCCAGTAGGGTGGGATAGATTTGCTGAAGCATTAAAAGATATTAAAGTACCACTTACTTATATTGGAAATCCAAAGAGATGTGAGTTTATTAACCAACTTCAAGCAAAAGATCTGAACAAACCCTCTAAGATTGAATTTCAAGAGTTTTCTACACCGAGCAGTAGAGATAAAAAGTCTACAACTAAAATACGTAAAAGGCTTGAGTGGGAAAAATGGACCCCGTACTAGAAGAAATTAACAGGATTTATTATGATCCATCTAATCCCGCTGGTTTTGGTAGTATTGATAAATTATCAAAAGCCATGAAGGGTAAAATGAATAAAAAGCAAGTAAAGGAATGGTTAAAATCACAAGAAACATACACATTACATAAACCCATTCGAAAAAAATTCCCGCGTAATAGGTACATTCTATCAAATATTAATGAACTGTGGCAAGCTGATTTAAGTGATATGCGAACTTATTCTCAATATAATGATGGTTTCAAGTATATACTTTGTGTTATTGATGTATTTAGTAAATATGCTTTTGCAAGACCAATGAAAAAGAAAAACTCAGAAACAACTAAAGAATGTTTTGAAAGTATATTTACTGAAAGTAATTTAACACCTACTCACATACAATCTGATAAAGGTACAGAATTTGTTTCAAAAGATGTACAAAAATACTTTAAATCCAAAAAGATTAATTACTATACCACTAACAATCCTGACATTAAGGCCAGTATTGTTGAACGATTTCAAAGAACACTAAAAATGAAAATGTGGCGTTATTTCACTCATAATAATACTTATAGATATATAGATGTTTTACAAGATTTAATATACTCTTACAATCACAGCTTTCACTCTAGTATTAAGATGTGCCCATGCGATGTAAATTCCAACAATATTATGACAGTTTGGACTAATCTTTATGATAGACGGTCAAACAAACTTTCTTTAGAAAATCCTAAACCAAATTTCAATGTGGGTGATTATGTTCGAATAACTAAATATAAACATGCTTTCCAAAAAGGATATGAATCAAATTGGAGTGATGAAATATTTATTATATCTTCAATAATTGATAGATCTCCATGGGTTGTTTATACAATAACAAATTTACAAAATGAACCAATAGTTGGTACTTTTTATGAAAGAGAATTACAGAAAATCACTTACAACCCCACCTCACAATATAAAATAGATAAAATAATTGACACTCGTTACTCAGGTAACAGAAAAGAAGTATTAGTGAAGTGGAAAGGTTATCCAGATAAATTTAACAGTTGGATTTTAGCTTCTAGTTTAAAAGAAATATGAATAAAGAAAGTTTTTATTTAACTTTGCTCAGCAATAGTTCAATGGAATACTTTCCTGATAACAAGACCACAAATTTTTCAACGAAATTACCGAAAGCTATTAAATTAGAAGGTGAATGGTCGGTTGGAGTTGTCGAGTTTCAATATCCATGTACCATGTTTACTGTTCAAGATCATGAAAATGTTATATACATTACAAAATCTATGTTAATGCCTAATGAAGGTAAACCATCCACAGTGTACTACAAAAAACATATTCCAGCTACCAACTATGATAACGTTGAGCATATTTTAAGAGTGTTAAATGGTATCGGAGAGAACTTGAAATTTCGCTATGATGAAATAACAAAATTTGTGTCTATTTCTGTTTTGGATAAAAATATAACATCCGTAACATTATCACCCAAATTAAGTTTACAACTAGGTTATGAACCAAATAAAAATCTCCTAGAGAGAAATTTTGGAAAGTGTCCTGCTAATTTACACTTAGGGTTACCATCACAATATAGAAAGAGTTGAGATGGTAATCTCAACTCTTTCTATATTGTGACATTATCGATCCTCAGATTGTGGGTGATGTTATGACTCCTTTACTAAGAGTCATTTCATTAGATCCTACAAAATACATTTATGGTGCAAATAAAATGCACGTTTTCTCTCAACCTCACTACTTACCTGTTATGCGAAGAGAGTTCGATACGCTGGAAATAGTTATAAGATCGAGCACAGGACAAAAAATACCATTCCAGTTTGGAACCGTGTGTATTAAACTACATTTCCGAAAATTATTATAATGAATTCTCTTCGTGATCATCATAAATGTCCATATGAAAATTATTATACACATCAAGCTGGGTCAGGAGTTGGAGTAATTTATAAGGGTGCACCATACCAACGCGGTCATGGTATTGGGAGCTTCTTAGGGGGGTTATTTAGATCAGTTTTACCTTTACTTTCAAGTGGTGCTCGAGTGATTGGTAAGGAGGCATTAAGCGCTGGATTAGGACTTTTATCGGATATGGTTCAAGCGCGTCCTATGGAAGCCTCAATAAAAGATCGTCTAAAGCAAGTTAGTACGAATTTAAAACGAAAGGCTGACGAGAAAATTGATCAATTTAACATGACAGGATCTGGGTATAAAACTAAAAGAAAACGATTGACCTCGTTCATTCCACCATTAACTGCTAAAGTGAAAGCTGCGAAAAAACTTGGTCTAAAACCAAAAAATAACAAAGATATATTTTCAAATTAAATATGTCTTTCCTTCATAATCATTCTTGCGAGTGCGTTAAGTCAGAATTGGATTTGTTTGCACTACCGTCTACACAAACTAGCATTGAAAATGGATTGTGGATTCATTATAAACCAATTTCGTCTCTTGGTGATGATGGACCTATCGAGTTTCAAGTTCCTGGGACAGGCGATGACTACATAGATTTGTCTCATACATTACTCCACATAAAGGCAAAAGTATTAAATCAAGATTCAACTAACTTGATATCTACTACAATAGTAGCACCTGTAAATAATTGGCTGCATTCACTTTTTAGTCAACTTGATGTTTATTTAAACCAAAAACTTGTATCACCACCTAATAATACCTATGCATATCGAGCATACATGGAAACCCTTTTAAACTATGCTCCTGCTGCTAAACAATCTCATGTTACTTGTAGTCTTTGGTATGATGATACAGCAGGAAAAATGGATTCTACGGATGGTAAAAACATGGGATTTGTTAAAAGACAGGAATTGATTAGTGAAAGTAAGGAAATAGAAATGATTGGTCATCTTCACGGTGACATTTTCAACCAAGATAAATTTTTAATTAATGGTGTTGAAATGAGTGTTAAATTGGTTCGATCGAGAGAGAGCTTTAATGTAATTGCTGGGTCAAACGATGTAAAGTTTAAAGTTTGCATTACGGACGCAACTCTTATTGTTCGACGAGCACGAATTAATCCAAGCGTATTACTCGCACATCAAAAAGTTTTAGCTTCTACCACTGCTAAATATCCTATTACTCGAGCTGAAGTAAAAGTTTTAACAATTCCATCGGGTGTTCAAGGAAAAACTCTTGATAATATATTTTTAGGGCAGGTACCCAAAAGATGTATAATTGGATTTGTGAACAATTCTGCATTTAATGGTTCCCTTACTAAAAATCCATTTAACTTTGAAAACTATGGTATTAATTCTTTCAGCTTATATATTGATGGTCAACAAATACCTTCAAAAGCTTTGCAACCATCTTTTAATAATAGCATATTTACATCAGCATATCATACTCTATTCTCGGGAACTGGTATTCACTTTCTTAATGAAGGAAATGGAATCTCTTGTGAACAGTATGCCAGAGGTTACTGTCTATTAGCATTTGACTTAACTCCTGATTTATCAGCCAACTCATCAGCTCACTGGAATCTCATAAAGCATGGTAGTGTAAGATTAGAAGTACGATTTGAATCCTCACTAATACAAACAATTAACTGTATAGTTTATGCTGAGTTTGATAATATTATTGAGATAGATAAAAACAGAAATGTTACTGTAGACTATAGTAGTTAAGGTTATAATATGTGTTGTGTGTTAGATTTTATGAGTTATGTGTAATTCCATTTTGTGTGTATGTAACTATGTGAAACATTATAAAATTAAATAAAACAAATTGTATGCAATATATTATTTTTTATTTCTTTATAAATATTCTATTTAATCTAATACAAAACTCTGTTCGAGTTTAAATTTTACATAAGCACACTGACTAAACCACTGAACATGCTGCTGCCAAGGATCATCATCATCTTCCCAATCTTTTAAGCCACCACCACAATGGAAACACTTGGTCCTGTCTGCATGGCCAGTATAAAAGAAACCGGCTTCTGCAAGATCTTCAGGTTTCTGTCGCATAACGAGAGGCCAGTTTTCGAAACTGAGCAACCGGCTAGATTTTGAACTGAAGAATGGATATTCAGCTCTTGAGTACTGCATATTCTTCTGGTTTTCATCTCCACTCAGTGTTGTAGTTTTGTTCTTCAATGATGTGTTCTGTACACGTATGCCACACTCATCTCTTTCTTCTGCTCTTGTCTTCCTGTAATTTAAGTAAACAGAATCACATTCACTAATGATCAGCTAATGACTGTCATTGTTAAAAAAGTATTTTTTAACTTTTTCACTTTCTGCTATTGTCTTTGTAATATTGTATACGAGGGCGTTTGTGTTGTCGTAGATGCTATCCTTATTAGTCTTTACGTAATATTTAATCCTCGTGGAAGCATGTTTCCAATGATCAGTAGTTGGAATCTTGGATAGCTTCTTCATATCGTACATTTCAATTTTGATGAGATGCGTCGCTTGGTCTCCATCGTCAGAATTAGTAGAAATGTATGATACACCATCTCTAGCGGCTCGTGCTACGGTTGATGATAACAGCTTCCTCTTTTTTATTTTTGATTCAGCTTCAAAAAAATGATCAATCGATTGCGATTTTCTTTTTCCACCATCGCATGTGTTATTATTAATGACGATGTCATCACTCTCTTCTTGAGGGGAGAGTGGCGAGTAGTAATACTGTTTATATGTATTTTCATCGAAGCTCAATGATTTCTGCAACAACACAGTTATCATGTTAATATCAATTTGGTAACACTTAATCATAAAAGTTAAAAAAGCTAAAGTTACAACCTATTAAAGTCCACTGCTGAACATAGGCCTCCTCTCATTTCTGAGAGGGTTTTAGGGCTAGGAAATGTTCGCTGCGATACCTCAATGCGTGTTGGCAAACTTCACATGCCTTCGAAATTATCTCAGACATGCATTCCTCACGATGTTTTCCTTCACCGCTGAGCACGTGGTAAATTAACACTTAAAATTGTAATTAACAATTTAATTGGTGCCGGCGGGGATCGAACCCGGGTCGCGTACTGTGAATTTTACATTTTGCGCTAACCATCTGAGCTACCACGGCTTAACCATATACACACACATAATATTTAAATATAATTTGTTAACACTAAATCATACACACGTAAGAAAATAACAGAAAGAAAAGTAAGTTTGTCAATAGAATAAACACTTACATCCATGGCCTTTGATGCGTTGAAGTAACACAAACGTAGTATTGATAGATCCACTGCGGCCAAACGACCATACACTAACTCCATGACTGCAGTTGCTTGGTCTTATATAGTACCAGTGAGTAATAATTCTAATCTAAAGAATTTCTGCAGTAGAATTGATAGTATCTTTATGCGTCAACAAGCTTACCTTACATTCTGTTGCTTATCTCTACATTCCTACGTCCTTCCTGTCGTGTCTTGTTCAGTGTATTGGTGACTCAAATACGATTTGTATAACACAAAGAATGTAATTTAATATTTAGATATCACTATAATTGATCATTCCTATATTAGTCATTGAGTAGATTGGTACTGTAATAATCTACTAATAGCAGTAATATTATGGATACACTAGATGTACAACAACATCTGAAAAAGATTCACCCCACTCTAGAAAATAATGTTTATGCTGCCAATAAACTACCCATGTACACCCACGTACCAACGTATATAATATGCAATTTGGATACAGATGATAAACCAGGGTCACATTGGGTAGCTTTATATATCGATACGAATGACGTCGGTCAATATTTTGATTCATTCGGACGGGCACCTGTACGATATCATCTAGAGTTTTTTAAAAGAAATTGTAAAAGATGGAACTGGAATGTTGATAGGATTCAGAATGAGTGGACTTCAGTTTGTGGCGAATATTGCTTAATGTATTTGCTATATAAGTTTCAGGGATGTTCAATGCATAGTTTTACGAGTATATTTACAGGGAACACATTATACAACGATATTTTAGTGGATGAGATGTTTCGCTCCTATTTTATAGATAATAAGTAATAAGATTTTGTATTTTATAAATAAAAATTTTAACAAAATTGGGTAATGTGTTTTATTAATGAGTCAGATTAGTGTAGATAGGAACAAAGGAGTATATAACAATATCACCACGCTGAGGAAGAATAGATAATGACGGTATTGAATGAACAATAGATAAGTAGATAAGAACAATGGAGCGCTAATGACGGTGGAGGCTCGAAGCGGATATCAATTAGATAAGAGTTAATTGATCTGCACATCTCCGGAACCGTGCATCCTACGCAAAAATGGACCGCAGATTCGTGATCAGAGCATGCCAAAACCTTTTTTTTTTTTTTTTTTTTTTTAGGATCGTGAGTCGACGAACGTCGTACTTGTGACTCAGTGCGCCAGAACTGGTACAACCTTTCTACAAGTGCGCCAGAACTGGTACAACGTAACTACTAAAAAGTAAGATTTTGTATGTTCAGCACGCGGAATGTGCATTATTTAAATGAACCTTGAATCATTAAATGTTAAGGATCCAACAAATCATCTGATTGCTTATTATTATAAATTACAGAACATGTCAATCTGTGATCTGTAGATTGTTTCAAGCTCTATATGTGTTGGTTTTATGAACTAGATAGTTTCATTATTTCTACAAATCTTTGTGTGCACCAGGTGTTCTCTAAAAGCGAAGGCGATAGTACTCCGACAAAAACTAAATAGGTACTGTGACATCTCAACGCTCTTTAATATATTTTAATACAAATAAATATAGTTGTATTACTGTGTGGAGTACTACGCTCGAAGAGATTTTTACGTGGTAAAGCCACGCTGCAGCTATGTTCTTATAGTCGGCTCGACCGGGGTAGCACCAAGCTCTCACAGAATACCAGCGTAAAATAGTAGCTTGATGCATCTATGTTTTGTATGGTGAGTGTAGAGAACCGGAGACACTTTTTATCGGAAACGAAGCATTCACATTTTGAATTCATGACAACGCATATATGCATTTTAAATCTTAACCGAGGATATAGGTAGATGTCTATGGACCTCAGCATCCACTTACTATCTGGTGGACTGTGTGCTCGCTTGTCAGCTATATTCTATAAAAAAGAAGTTGTCGAGGGGTATGTTTACCCAGGACAAATAGCCCGACTAGATAATACCAACATGAACCGAGAGTTTTATCGATGGATTCAGCTCTCCTGAGCAGCATTCGGGAGATTACGACGCATCATCTCGTTAGGTATACCTCTAGACTTGAAAACAAGACATATAATAGTGAATTTAAGTATATTTACGAAAATTTTATGTGTATACACACAAAAAACTGTATTTAAATGTTCTAATACTTAATTGTATAAAATATTATATTGAATGGGAATACTAATAATGCTGGACTTAGGTACTGCTTGATTAACTTCGCAAGGACCATAACTATCGCCACAGCGTTGTTCAACGGCGCACGGACTGCATATTCGGTATTCAAATTGCCACTTTTTCTACTTCACTTCCGTATTCAAATTTTTGCAAGTCAGAAAAACCAATGTGCAACATCAGCAAAAGACTTGCGGCAATGCACGTTGATCGTGTGGGATGAATGCACTACGTCTACTACTACACTGGATAAAGAAAAAGAAACCGTTTTAATCTACTCCGACTTTAAAATTATAATTGAAAAAAAACTAAAATACTAAGGTATTAAACATAATATTATAATACATTTATTTAGAAGAGGAACTTATACTTAAATACACACTTAAATAAATATGTTAATAAAATGAATGATTGAATAAATAAAAAATTAGACGTGATAGCCGGCGAGTTCAAGATTTACTCATCGATAGATACAGTAATGGCCAGTGATGAGAGTACTGCCTATTTAGTCGCGTTTCTCAGATCTTTTAAAACCCGATTTATAAAAAGGACTTTGTGCTCAGCTCCTTGGAGTCAACGGGCTTGCCTACGCATAAATTGGTGTTCCAATTCTGCTGAGGCATAACATTGATGCACCAAAATTGTGCAATGGCACCAGGCTGTGCTTCACAGAGCTGGGGAGAAAGACTACGATATAGATTCTGACTGGAACAGTTTCGAATTTTGGACTGGATGAATTTGGATGGATTTTTTAGCATTAATTGGAATGCTTCAAAATAATTTAGCATTTCAATTTTGAAGACTACAATTCCAGGTAAACATAGTATTTGCTATGAAAATTAATACGAGTAAGTCCCAGGGTCTGACTTTAAAAGTGGCGGCTATTTATTTATTCATACAGTACTTTTCGCACGATCAGCTGTATGTTGGCTGAGAGTATCGAGCGCTGGACGCACGTGCGGGCGGAAAATAATAAATTAAATAACGTGGGTATGGTGTACAGATCAATTTTTTTTAGATCTCCCCTTTAACTTTTTTATACAATAAAGGTGACAAACGAGCACACAGTACATTAATCCTCGATTAAGAATCAAAACGCAGATACGTTGTCACCCCTGAAGACTAAGATGGAATGCCTCTATTTCGTCTTATAGTTCCTGTGAAACGAGTCTCCGGTTCTCTACACTCACCATACGAAACACAGCAGCATTAAGCTGCTATTTTACGCTGGTATTCTGTGAGAGCGTAGTCCTTCCCCGGTCGAGCCGACCCATTCGTGCTACAAGCATAATACCTGCAGAGTGGCTCTAATACGTATAAAACTGCGGTATAGACAACTTCACATTGCGTCCTTACATCAGCCAGTTTTCCGTCCAGTTGTCATTTTACTCTTCTAAAGCTAAAGCGATTCGTTGATGGGTTATCGATAAATAAGCAACCTAATATAGATATTAATATAACGATGTTTTATCTGTGATGTAATAAGCAATTAGAACTTCACGCGAAAGAAAACGTAGTCGGAAGCTTTTTGAAATGATGACATTCAGTGGTGCGTTGGAGCAACAAAAATACTACTATACGCGATTAACGAAGGCGTATATAATAATCTTTCGCTCACCAGATGTCGCCTGTTGACAATGAGGTGAAGTTTTTTGTTACACAATGTTAGTATAGTTTTGAATAAAAATTTATCACTTTCTAGAGTATTATATTATTATTACACAAAGCAATACCTCAATAATAATAATAATAAGCACTACCATGACGTCCCATAGGATGCATCATCCGAGATCGTCGGTAATGAGGCTGTACTTGCCGCGAAAGCATGGTGGGCGTGGCTTCCTGAGCGCGCTCACCATGCATAATCGCGAAGTGTGCAGCCTCCGTAATTACTTCCTGGCGAGATCGGATGATCCATTCTATAATGACGTCATTGCTAGTGATAAAGGACTTACCCCTCTATCCTTAGCCAACGAGCAATGGCAGGACCCGGCAGTACTAAGCATTTCCGACCGGGAGACCGTATGGAAGGAGAAGGAGCTCCACGGGAGGTACTACAGGGTTCTACATGAGCCCTTCGTAGATACAGTTGCCTCCCTCAACTGGCTACGTTTCGGTGACCTCTTCGGGGAAACCGAGGGTTTTGTCTGTGCAATACAGGATCAGGTTATTAAGACCAACAACTATCGGAGATACATCCTAAAGGATGGCACCGTCGACGTCTGTCGAGCTTGTGGCCATCCCGGTGAGTCACTTAGGCATGTCATCTCCGGTTGTTCGGCGCTTTCTAACTCTGAGTACTTGCACAGGCACAACCTAGTAGCCAGAATTCTACACCAGGAGCTCGCTCTGAAATACGGTCTCGTGGGCCGGAAAGTGTCGTATTACAAGTACTTGCCGGAAGCCGTGCTCGAAAATGACCGCGCCAGGCTCTACTGGGACCGGGCCATCATCACAGACAGGACTATTCTTGCGAATAAGCCTGATATTGTGCTGATGGACCGGGCACAGTCAAGGATATTTTTGGTCGACATTACCATTCCATATGACGAGAACCTCGTGAAAGCCGAAACAGATAAACGAACAAAATATCTGGACCTGGCTCACGAGGTGACCGATATGTGGGGTGGTCTGCCGGCCGAAATTATTCCTGTAGTCGTCTCTGCGAATGGGCTAATCCCAGTCAGCCTCTCGGGTCATCTGAGGCGACTGGGACTCCGCGACGGACCGCTCCAGGCTCAAATGCAGAAGGCGGTGCTCCTCGATACCGCCCGCATCGTCTGCAGGTTTCTTTCCCTTTCCTCCTAACCCTCGGCCGTTTGGTCTCCCCTGCCGAGGGCTTCCATCTGGTTGGGCTTTTATTTATTTATGTATTTTTATATTTATTTTATGTTATTAATATTTATGTATATTTATCGTTTCATTTTAATTTATAATTATATATTTATATAACCCAACCAGATGAGAAAACTATATAGATACCCCAAATAATAATAAATTACAAGTACTTACCGGAAGCCGTGCTCGAAAATGACCGCGCCAGGCTCTACTAGAACCGGGCCATCATCACAGACAGGACTATTCTTGCGAATAAGCCTGATATTGTGCTGATGGACCGGGACAGATAAGCAACCAAAATATCTGGACCTGGCTCACGAGGTGACCGGCATGTGGGGTGGTCTGCCGGCCGAAGTTATTCCTGTAGTCGTCTCTGCGAATGGGCTAATCCCAGTTAGCCTCTCTGGTCATCTGAGGCGACTGGGACTTCGTGACGGACCGCTCCGGGCTCAAATGCAGAAGGCGGTACTCCTTGATACTGCCCGCATCGTTCGCCGGTTTCTTTCCCTTTCCCCCTAACCCTTGGCCGTTTGGTCTCCCCTGCCGAGGGCTTCCATCTGGTTGGGATTTTATTTATTTATGTAGTTTTGTATTTATTTTATTTCATTGATATTTATGTATATTTATCTTTTCATTTTCGTTTATAATTATATATTTATACATCCCAACCAGATGAGAAAACTATATAGATACCCCACACATAATAATTTTTATTTCAGATATCCAAATAATCCATAAAATATGTTTGTAAATAGTTTGCTCAAAGGTTTGCTCTTCAATTTTCTGCACATTGCAAACTCTTTTTTTTTCTCCTTTTTTGAATATTCTGTGGTATGGTTTATTTATTTTTAACGTAATTATATATAACTAATAGTAAAGAAAGAAATATTAAACTTTGTATTTTTCGAACAAATTAACTTCCCCGCTATGAAATTCGTCAAATATTACACCTCATTTTAAATGACGCCGCCCTGGTGGCATGAAGCTGTAAGAGTCGCATAGACTAACAGCAAAAACATCTCGAAAATAGTCATTGGCAGAAGTCGCAGACAAGAGATATACTTATTATAAAAAGGGTGCAAATGAGTATTGATTTTATAAAATTATGTTTCCCGACCACCACGCCGGTGGAGCTGCAGGAAGAAAGTTGTATCTACTTATAAATGTGAAGTATAATCGTAATCGGGTTGATATGACGTGAAACAAAATATTGACAATTTTGACATTTAACCGAAGATTTAAATACCTACACTATTGTAAGCAGATATTTAAATCCTAAGTTAGTCATAATTCTTTAAATAAGTCACCAAACACTAACCTACTTAGACATATAAGACACTTGTTATAATTTTTACTACGCAAAATTACAAATAACATATATAATATATATTGTTATTCCTTAATATATTCCATTTAAAGCGACCTCAAACGGTGTCCATAGAACTTATATGAAATCAACAAAAGAGGCATATTATGATAATATTGACTGACTGATAGGAGTACCGTTATCGCAAAAATTCAGACGAATAAAGCATACGAACTGTACTTGACTAGGCCGTTCCGACTTATCATCTTGATGTTAATTATTACCGTTCACTCTCTTTATCGTGCTCATTTCTCGTCGCGATAAGATTACGGCAGTCATATGGCGTTCTGCAGTGCCACTTTAGAAACGAATCGTACCTAATTGTTGTGGCATGTGAACAGGATTGTTGTTAATTGATGATATTTCATGTGAATTAGAACATAAGTGATGGTGAATACAAGTGTTATGTCGTTGTTTCGAAATGAGAGACTATCGTTCAATATCAGTCATGCATAACATGAGACCGTTGGAGTTCATTTCGAGGTCAGGTGAGCCGCATCGAAGTCGGTCATCGTCTTGGTCATCGTGGAGACGGCAGAATAATTCTCAACGATCGGAACCCAGATTCTCTTTGCAGTATCAGGTAATTTATTTAATAAAGAAACTGTAAATATTTTTTTAGGTCTATATTTTTATATAAAGTTTATTAATTAATATTTATATAGGCTGCAGAATTATGAATAGTATATGACTAGGTATTTGTTATAATAGTAAAATTTAGTCGTTTCGTTGTTTATGATGAATAACAATGTAATAAGAACTGGAACTGGAATGAGATGAACACATAATAGGTATACTATTATGATACCGCAAGGGTACTGAATAATAACCTATTTTAATAATAAAGGATGATAAAGCCGATATTCTTTATATGTGTACTAACATACATAAATAGTGCAATATATTTTGTTTAATGCACAAAATTTTCATTACTTTCACGAAAATTATATAAATAAACACATAAGTAAATGTTTTAACAGTCTCAATAAAAATATACAATAATGATGTTGATAAATTAAAAAATACTTTATTTAGAATCTTGCGTAAAGCGGAATGCAATGCGTAAAAATGTATGACAAAGACTGTCAAACTGTCACTTGATTTGTCACTCAATGCGAAGTGGATAGTTTTCGTGAATTACTTTTTTATTTATGTGTTTCCGTGATAAACAAAATTCGTATGTTTCTAGTGTTTAGATTTTTTGTAACAGCACACAATCAGTGCTCTTTTCTGATGTTATCACGGTGTAGAACAAGTTTTAAGGTGTCGCTGAAAAGATTTTTCTAGCTAACGTGTCATTGCTTTAAGTTATTCCAACCGATGTAATACGAAAAAGTGTCCAAATTGTTTATAATTGCGTTTAAAATTCGTTTATTTTCACATGGGTGATGGCTTGGCAATCGGATACACGTGTAAGTATGAAAATGATAGTTCAATTTGGAAGCGAAAAACGAAACTTTTATTATGGTTCATCTATGTAAATATGTCCTTGTAATTGATTATTTATACGGATATTCCTTCCTAGGTGGACGGTATTATAGGTGATTTCTTTGTAGATGGTTATGCTACTGAAATGTTCTAAATGCTTGTTTGCTTTTGTAAGAACTTAGGTAAAATCAATTTTTAAATTACCGGAAATAAGTTGAGATTATTTTGTGACCTACACATAGTTTTGTGTGTGTATACTTCTAATAATATACTTCAAAAATATGTAACTTGTATTTTGAATATAATTTCACTAATTGTTATTGTGTAATTTCACTAAGTGTGTAAAATGTTTACAGTGATTACCACATAGTTGCAGCTCCTTGTAGAACATTAGGCATTTTATATAACTTCCTATATAAGTTAGTTTGCAATGAGTTTTCTTCTGCAATTCCATATCTATGTGTGTATACTATATGGACTCAAAGACTAAAGTGCTTACTTCAGCTTTATGTTTTCCCATGACCTTTTATGGGAAAAAATCAAGGATTGGTTGAAATGTCATACACTGGAGAGATCATAACATATTTGGTACCTAATATTTTGTTTTGTTATCCTCAACATATTAGGCCAGTTAACATGGGGTTCTCTGTTGAAATACCAAAATATGTTGTGTTTCAGTGATGTCTTTGTGATTGCTAGGGTGAAAATTGGCATCGGTCACCGAATGGTGAGAGGCACTTTGAACCTAAATGTTAAGTTGGGGAGTTTATGCCTAATGAAGTCAAAGCTCCATCCCCCTTTAGCTCTAATTCAAAGTCCTAAAAACCTTTAGCTAGAGTTTTTTGTGCCTAGAAAACTGCAATGCATAGGACAATATGAATGACAAGCTTGCGGAAACTGTTCATGTAGTTGGACTCACTAAGTTCTCCAGATCATAGTCTTAATATCATGGCTGTTAGATGGAAAATGAAGCTGCAGTCGTTAGCAGATATGACAGCATACAGGTAACTGAACAGAGAGGTCTCCAAATGCATGTGGCGTGACTTATGCAAGTTCAATACAGTTTGTATTAAAAAAGCGATCGAGCAGAACCAAGGCTCCAAAGTTTTTGCCAGAGATCTGTCTGCCAGAAATTGTAAAAGCTGAAGACTGAATATGGCCGCATTCTTTCCGAAGCAACTGAGATTTTGATTGAGATTGAGAGGTTCTACGGGCATGTCATTGTTGGAGCCACACATAAGTGTGAGAAACTAACCAAGAGCAAGTCTTATCCAATACTATTCCAATAATATCCTAAACATTAGCCTGAGCGAAATTAGAATGACTTACCATCACCTTTAAAATGGCAAGAACCCAGGCAAAGGCAGAATTACAGTGCAGCTTTTGAAAGCAGGTGGAAAACCAGTACTTAAAGTCCTTCAGAAGCTCTTTTATTCCATCATCCATTGGTATCACTCCATAGGTGTGGAGCAGAAGTGCAGTGGTCATGTTCTTCAAGAAAGGCAACAAGACTCTCTTGAAGTACTACAGACCGATTTCCCTTCTGAGTCGTGTTCAAGTGCTGTTTTTGAGAGTCATTCCGAATTATGAGATTTGACGACCCGAATGACTTCCGAACACCCCTCATCAAATTGTACACATGATCAAAGAGTACAATCTGCCACTGCATTACATATGTGGACAATAAGAAAGCCTTTGACTCCGTCGAAATTTGGGTGGTGCTACAGGATTATGATGGCTATCCAAGGACAGAACCATAGTACAAAATCTATCCAACTGCAGAGAGGTGTAAGACTGTGTGATGCAATTTCCCCGAAACTCTTCACCGCTGCATTGGAAGACGTTTTCAAGCTACTAGGCTGGATAGGATACGGTATTAATATCAATGGTGAGTATGTCACTCACCTCCGATTTGCCAACAACATACTCCTTTTGGCAAAATCATAGGAAGACCTAAGCACTATGCTCAGTGACCTCAATAGTATCTCCTAACAGATAGATGTGTAACGTCCATGTCACACCTATGGCGGTAGATGTTGGGAGCACTAAGCACCCAACATCTACCGACGAGTATGTTTACTTGGGACAAATAGTCTGACTGGGTAAGTCCAACTTCGACCGAGAGGTCATTCGACGGATTCAACTCGGCTGGACAGCGTTTGGATCTCCCAAATGCTGTCCAGCCGAGTTGAATCCATACACAACACAACTTCTCGTCAGGTATACCTCAAAATCTGAAAACAAGGTTGTATAACCACTGCATGTAGTCAGTGACAACCTATTGATCTGTGATGTGGTCCTTTACTGTTGGCTGTATGAGGAAGCTCAAGGTTACTCAGTGAGCTATGGAGAGGGCTATGCTCAGGGTTTCTTTGCGTGATAGACTTAAAAACGAGAATATCAGCATTAGAATGTTTGGGCTATGTTAGTTACTGATACTATAATTGCTGAAAATCTGAAAATCTTTTGCCACTTTTCATTTCTCCTTCAGCAAACATTATTTACACATTTTGAAATCTATGAATGCTGGTGACTAATACAACAGCCAAATGACTAATGAGTAGTTGAATAAAACAATAATTGAAATGGTTTGTCAAAGAAGTAAAAACACATGTAATCTTTGTGTGACCAATTGAAACAATTCTCAAAAAATTTTTTTTGATGCTGTGGCCCATAGACATCTACATTTATCCTTGATTAAGAATCAAAATGCAGATTATTTGTCACCTCTGAGGACTAAGATGGAATATTTTGTATCCAGTAAAAGGGTCTCCAGTTCTCTACACTCACCATACGAAACACAGCAGCATTAAGCTGCTATTTTATGCAGGTATTCTGTGAGAGTGTAATCCAACCCCGGTCGAGCCAAACCCATTCATGCCACAGCCGTAATATAGCTGCAGCATGGCTTAACCATGTTGCCACATCATACATGAAATAAAACTAGAAGTGAATTATTTAGTAATAAAATTTGTTATGAAATACTTTACTCATACAACAGGCACTTGGTCATCAGACTTATAATAACTTACCTTATAATGTTATTTAGCATAATTTTGTAACATATTACTTAGTAGTAGTAGTACTTAATACATTAAAGTCAATTAGCATTGCTTGTTACTTAAACAACCCTACTTTAAATCTTATTTAGGTCACATTGCTGTGATATCACAAAATAATTATTGGATTTTAATGATTAAAATTCATGTGTTCATATTTTTCTTCACAATCAAATTGATTAAGGAGAGTTTATAATCATACTTGGGATCCACCTCGGCTTCGCACAGGTGATTTCTGGATCTCGACAACAGCGCCACCTACCGAACCCAATTGTGAGTCTTAACCATCCAGGAATCTACTCAAAACCACACATATAAATTTTGGTTTCGGTTCAGCGGCTTAGGAGGATTTTAGTGATTACATGTAAAGATGAATTATATTTATAAATATTAGATAGATAATAATAAATAGTGCATTAAAGATAATAACAGAGTAAGTTATACTTTCCTAATGCTTAGTTACTACATTCTAAAGACTTGATACAATGTCAAAGGTCATAAAAAATGTAAATTTAATTAACTAAGATAGAAACCATATTATTTGTGTATTACCTAGTTTGAATAAGATTCTAAGGACAAATTACAGTAGTTACAGTGTGTCCCAAAAGTCTGAGTTTAGGTTTGCGAATAGTGCCATGATGTTACACATTGTTGAAGTTAGCCAGATTTAACATTGATTTCGTTCATTTCTTGATTAGCTTTAATAACAGTAAATTAACTTGGTCAACAGTGCTGAGCAGATAGGCACAGGATGGCGTTGGTGAGAGTGAATTAGTCATTGCCAAATTTTCTGCACACGTCTTATTAAAATACACCTTGACCTCTGCCGGAAATACAACTTAAAGACTTAAGCTACTTGCTGTGTCCATCTCATATTTTTTCCGCAATCTATTAGAGCGGGGGTAGCATACTTTTGTCACAATCAGCTTGTTCTCATAGGTGTAATCGAAGTGGGAAGATGGATATGTGAAATTACATACTATGTTTATACACTGTGTTTGCACCTTAAATAGGGTCTTAAATTTGTACTCTATGCGGTTTAATCCATTTCTAAGTTAACAAATTAACCAAGTAGTATTTAACCAAGTATTTATCAACTAAAATTGCTTTCCACTTGTTAGATATCTCTGCATAAGTCTGTATAAGAGAATATTTTTTCACATTGATACTACTATTACATACAGCCATACATGTGGTGTACAATACCTAGTAACAATGTAGAGCCGTCCTGTTTCTGTATATCTGTAACATAAATGGTTTGACGTGGCAGGGCAATGACCATGCTGTTGCTAAATCATGTCCAACTACCTCATGTTCGTATTATGTGGGACCTATAACAAAAATATGTGCTAACTGCGTTACTTGTTTTGTATGTCGCAATAAGCGACTATAATTCTATTATTTTTTAATAGTTTTCATTCTTGTGGTGTCACCACAATAACTAATAGGTTATTGGGCTTGTGATTGTGTAGGCGATTAGCTAGCTACCTATCACTACTTCCATAATTTTACATCTAAACTCATCGAGTTGCATCCTGCATCTATCGACTTCCTGCATCTCTTATCAGGTTGTCACTTCATCTAGTGAGGGTCACCCTACACTTCGCTTACCAGTACCAGCTGTCGCTTGAGTACCTTTCTTTCTCATGGGTTGATGGTTCTTCGAGCTATATCGCTTGCCTAAAGTTAGTACTTTAACTTACTCGTACTGATCCATTGCGCTTTATCTGTTACTCTGGCTATACTGCGAATATCCTCTTACTAAATCACAGCATATTGTAATAGTAATACTACGCTGCTATGTTTCCCATGTTTAATGAGGATAAACTTTTACAGCTAGTGTAGAATTTTGTCATAGTCCTTAAGAATGTTAACACACCTGTATTGTGTTTGGACGTGAGTGCTTTTGAATATACTCATAACTATTTCTTATATTTACGCGAACACTATATATTGAAATAATACTAGTTTTTACGGAATTTATCGCGTATATTTAACTTTTTTACCCGACGTTTCGAGAGCTTTACAGCACCCATGGTCACGGGAAGGACTGAGATGTTCAACGTCCAGCTGTCATAGTTAACCGCGGTTACCATAGATTAAAATTTAACTTTTAATCTACACAGTATGAACTTATGGTATCATGGAGTCTTGCAGTTGTATGCTTGTGTTGGGATTTAATTTTATTTATTATAGGATCCCAAGCAGATGGTAGCACCCAGCCATCTTCTCTATTGAAATTAGGATGTTTTTTGATTTCAATAGCCTCGCGAATCATCCTTGGAAGGAATCGGTGTTCTTTAGCGAGGATTTGTGGTCTATCAAATCTGATGTAGTGACAGGGGCGATCCTGTACATGTTCACAGACTGCAGACTTCCCGGAGCGTCGATTCTTCACATCAGCTATATGTTCTTTGATGCGGGTTTTAATTGATCTTTTAGTTTGTCCTATGTAGGAGAGACCACATTCACAATTAAGCTTGTACACTCCTGCATCTTGCAGAGGGACGTTACACTTGACTGATGGTAAAAACTGACCAATCTTCTTCGGCGGCTTGAAGTATGTTTTGATGGAAGCGCACTTCAAGATGTAGCCAATCTTGTCAGTGACTCCTCTAACATATGGCAGTACAGCAGGTACACGCTCGACTGTGGCCGGCTTCACTCGTTCTCTGTGACGTATTCGCGGGACCCGAAGCTTGTTGTCATGCAAAACTTGCTTGACATGTTGGAGCTCGGCAGCCAGGTGTTTACTGTCACAGATCCCTCGTGCTCTCTGAAACAAAGATTTACCCACGGTAGCTAACTGTGAAGGATGGTGGTGAGAATCACCGTTTAAATATCTATCTGTATGGGTCTTTTTTCTATACACAGTATGGCTCAAGGTGTTATCAGGATTCCGAATTACTAACATATCTAGAAAAGCTAGGGAATTGTTTGCCTCTAACTCCATTGTGAACTGAATTTTAGAATTTATAGAGTTAAGATGGTCTAAAAATGCAGTTACTT
The DNA here is from genome assembly GCA_036936625.1 of Parnassius smintheus behrii. NCBI lineage: Eukaryota > Metazoa > Arthropoda > Insecta > Lepidoptera > Papilionidae > Parnassius > Parnassius smintheus. The sequence goes on from JAUPFT010000013.1 coordinate 10,620,296, forward strand.
TATCTAAAGGTAGAATTGTGAAAGTGTCATCTACGTACCGCTTGTAGAACAAGATTCTACATGATGTGTTTTAATTTTATTTTTTTTATTTTTTATTTAATTTAATTAGCGGAAAGTTCCAGGGATGGCTAGTAATGTCAACCGTATTTTTTTTTACAGAATAAGGTTGACAAACGAGCATAGTCCTCCAGATGGTATGTGCATACTTTATCGTATTAATTTACTACGTGGTAGATCTACACTAGGGCTATAATATGGTTTTAGCTAGAATGGGTCGGCTCGACCGGAGAGAACCACGCTCTCACAGAGTACCGGCGTAAAATAGCAGCTTAATGCTGCTACGAAACTCGTATGTTGAGTGTATAGAACCGGAGACTTTTTTTACTAGAAACAAGGCATTCCATCATTGTCCTCGGGGTCCACGCGCATTTTGATTATTAATCGAAGATACATGTAGATGTCTTTAGGCCACAGCATCCACTTACCAGCAGAAGGACTGTGTGCTCGTTTGTATCTGCTATTCTATAAAAAGTAACTACTTTTAACAATTTTGTTGAAATTGTATAGGCGTACAAGTAAACCGCAAGATTTTGGATCAATGTTCTTTCTGGCCTTAGTTGCTCGACACATCCACGGGACGAAATAGTGTGATTTTTTTTATATAATAAAGGTGACAAACGAGTAGATAGTCCATCTACCTGATGGTAAGTTTATGATGCCACAACCATAATATAGTTGCAGCATGGCTCTTACACGTTAAAATGATATCTCCTACGTCGCCAACACACGGCACAAAAAGAAAGGAAATTATATCACGCGAGTTTCAAGAAAACGTTTGTTTTTGAGGCTAATTTATAGAAGTAAGGCAAACGAGTACACAGTTCACCTGATGGTAAGTGAATACTGTGGCACCCAGAACTCACCTTTAACTTTGAAAAAATAAATTACAGGCGTGTTGTATCACCCTGGAGGACTTAGATGAATGTCTCGCTACCAGATAGAGATAGAAGATCTCCGGTAATTGTTTCAGCACGGTACGAAACACAGCAACACTATGCTGCTGTTTTACATTAGTATTCTGTGATAGTGTGATCCTTCTCCAGTCGGACGGTCTCAACCATTCATGTTGCAGTTTGTAATAATAGTTTACTTATATTAAAATAGATGTAAAAATATTTTATCAATCTTTTCAGGCGGACGAGAACAACCATATTCTGCTTCGCCTGAAGATAATCGGAGCTTATTCATTGGCCAAAAAAGACATATTTGGTGCCAGGTAATGTTTGGTAAATTGCAGGTTATTTTCTATTTATTGACATACACACGCCTGAACGCGTTCTACGTGCGTGTCACGCAATATACAGGTTGTTCTGTTAATTGTGGTCCAAACGAAATATGGCGAGACATTAGATCGTGCCCTTTGAGTATTCAACCAACTCAAAGATCGTACCCTATGAGAACAGCCAAATTTTTTAAAATAAAACATACAGTTTTCAAGACTTTCTGATTATCATGATTTTATTGAAAATGTATATTATCACCTTAATATGTGTAATTTGTGCCATTCTATTGAAATAGCGAAAAGGTTTAATATTATTTCTGACTAGATATGTTACTGAATGTTTATTGCAGTTTCCCAACGACATGAACAATTTCTTTAGAAAAAACAAAGGTATTAAAGTTGCAAATTTCTATGAGACAAAAATTTTCGTCCAAGTTTAAGATACGGTGGTGTTAAAGACTACTATATCCTACTATTATGACCTTTGGCTTGAAAAATAGTGCAATGAATAAAGACTAAAAAAACAACAAAACCAATTTTTTGTTAATAAAACAAAAAAGTTATTGCTATTTCATTGCTGAAGGGCCTAATTGTTCGATAAAAGTTTTCTAGTTTTATTTTACAGAACAGCTCAAAATATTGTAAAAATTAGAGATTGTAGCCAAAATTAGAGAGGTGGTAACAAAGCTGGAACAAAACAGGTTTTCAAGTTAATCAATTTTATCCGCCTGCTATGTTAAACAATTTTTATTTTATTTAATTTTTATTTTTGTCAGTGAACGACTAATATTTTTATCTATAAATGTCACTAAGGTGCTCATGTTGTCTTTGATATTGCTACCTGAGCTTATACTTGCGCCCATGAATGCCGCGTCTGAGAGAGATTACAAGTAAGCTCGGAACCTGGTTAGGAGGGACTAAAAGAGACAGATTATCCAGTCCTTGAAAGGTTCAATTTCTTTTGTCGTTTTCTATTAGTTAGTAACAAGACACCCTATAAATAAAACGAAAACTATAAAAAGTATGCACGTAAATCAAGATGTAACAAAATAAAAACAATAAAACATATACAATTAAACAGTACCAATTATGCCGATACCGTGAGGTAACGGGAGAACAGAGAACATGCATTGTTTTTTTTTTTTTTTTTTTTTTTATAGAAGAGGGGGCAAACGAGCATGCGGCTCACCTGATGTTAAGTGACTACCGCCGCCCATGATCAACCGCAACACCAGGAGAATTGCGGGTGCGTTGCCGGCACTTTAGAAAGGAGTAAGCTCTTTTCTTGAAGGTCCCCAGGTCGTATCGGTCCGGAAAAATCGCCGGTGGTAAACTATTCCACAGAGAGGTTGTATGTGGAAGAAAACTCCTTGTGAAACGTACAGTGGTGGACCGCCAAGCATCCAGATGGTGTGGATGGTATCGGGACGTTTGCCGTGTAGTGCGTTCACGAAATTTGGCGGCTGGGATTAATCCGAACAATTCCTCAGAGCACTCCCCGTGATAGATGCGATAAAATACGCAAAGAGATGCAACATCTCTTCGCAGCGCCAGTGAGTCGAGCCGATCGGAAAGCACTCGGTCGTCGACGATTCGAGCCGCTCTGCGCTGGATGCGGTCAAGTGGAAGGAGCTGGTACTGGGGAGCCCCAGCCCAGAGATGGGAACAGTATTCCATGTGCGGCCGAACCTGCGCCTTGTAAAGTTGCAGGCGGTGTGCCGGCATGAAATACTGTCCCGCTCTGCTGAGCACGCCAAGCTTTTTAGAGGCCAATTTGGCCTTCCCTTCCAAGTGACCACGAAACTGCACGTCACTCGATATGTCGACGCCGAGGATTCCGATACTGGCTGAGGCAACAAGGGGAGTGCCTTGAAACTGAGGGGATACGACAAAGGGGTTCTTTTTAGCGGTTAACGCGCAAACTTGTGTCTTCTGGGGGTTAAACTGGACTAGATTTAGTCGTCCCCAATCCGAGACTCTGTTCAGCAGACTCGACTTCTGACACAAGTTTGTCCCGGCACTCGGAGACGTTTTCTCGAGAAATATTGGCTCGGCCGGTGTAAAGAGCATCACCAGTGCTGTCATCTGCATAGCAATGAATGTTACGGGTATGCAACATATCATTGATATGCAGAAGAAACAGCGTTGGCGATAGCACGCAGCCCTGTGGAACACCAGCATTAATAGGCTTGCAATCGGAGCTTGCACCGTCTACAACGACCTTGATGCTCCGATCTGCAAGAAAGCTGGTGATCCAATCGCACAATTTCTCGGGAAGCCCATAGGAAGGGAGCTTCGAAAGAAGCGCTTTGTGCCAAACCCGATCGAAGGCCTTCGCAATGTCCAAACTAACGGCCAATGCCTCCCCCTTGAACTCTACTGCCTCCGCCCATCTGTGAGTGAGGTAGACCAGAAGATCACCAGCTGACCGACCACGGCGAAAACCGTATTGGCGGTCAATAATCAGCTGGTGATCCTCAAGGTACCTCATGAGCTGGCAGTTTACAATGGACTCCATTGTTTTGGAGAACAAGGAGGTGATGGCGATTGGCCGGTAGTTGGACGGGTCTAAGCGGTCGCCTTTTTTAGGGATCGGGTGGACGAAAGCCGTCTTCCATGATTTTGGGACTACGCCTAGGGAGTAGGAGTACCGGAAAAGACGCGTTAAAACCGGTGCCAACTCTGGAGCACACGTCCTCAGCACAATTGGGGGGATTCCGTCAGGCCCACTCGACTTGTGGATGTCCAGGGAGAGGAGTGCTTTGCGAACCGAGCGCTGTGTGAACTGCACTTCCGGCATGGAGCACTCACACCGCGGGATGGTCGGCGGCGTACTCCCCTCGTCATCGAGAGTCGAGTTAGACGCAAAGAAAGAGCCTAGAAGATCGGCTTTCTCCTTTGCAGTATGGGCCAGTGAGTCGTCCTCCCTGTGCAGAGATGGAAGAGATGGCTGACAGAAATTCCCCTGGACAGCCTTGGCGAGAGACCAGAATGCACGGGTTCCAGAAGGAAGGCGAACTAGTTTCTCGCCAATTCTGCCTATGTGCTCTGACTTTGCCTTGGCAATGACTCTTTTGAAGGACCTAGAGGCGGAATTATACTTCTTTTTTAGAGCGCTGGTGTTTACATCCCGGGACGCTGATGCATCAACCCAGGCTTGGTAGCACTCCTGCTTATAGCATGATGCTATTTTACAGGAGCGACCAAACCATGGCTGAGACTTGCCTCCAATGGGCACCACAGAGGATGGAATAAAAAGTTCCATACCCTGAAGTACCACATCAGTAACAGAATCCGCAACAACGTTGGGATCATCCGGCGAGAAGCAAACCCGCCCCCAAGGGTAGGATGCAAAGAAAGACCGCATCCCATCCCAGTCGGCTGACCTATAGTGCCAAACACGGCGGCAGTCTGCAGAATGCAACCGCGATTTCAGCGTGAGTGGCACAACACTCCGGACCAGACAATGGTCCGAGGAGCCTAAAGGGGCGTCGACGGAAATCTGATATCCGTCCGGGTGAGAGGTCAGCAGAAGGTCCAACAGGGAAGGTGCATGATCCTCCACATCTGGAATCCGCGTAGGCGAAGTAACCAGTTGTGTCAGACCATATGCCAAGGCAAAATCATGAACAGATCTCCCCGCATGATCGGTTAAACGTGATCCAAGCCATTCGGCGTGATGGGCGTTAAAGTCGCCGAGGATCACGATCTCTGCGGAGGGGATCTGCTGTAGCAACGAATCTGCAGCCATTTGGACGTGGTCGAATAGTCGGTCTGTTTCGGCATTACCGCTATGGGACCTATAGAGGTACCCGTAGACGCGCGGATGGTCGTCGCTGTCTACGCGTAGCCAAAGGATGGACAGGTCCGAACCTTCAAGTCTGCCGAGGCGTCGAGAACAGATGTCCTCTCTGACGTAAACGCAAACTCCAGCTCGAGGCACAAAGGAGTGTTCTAGTTTGTACCCCGGGTAGGAGAGATACGAGACATCAGCCGGAGAGGACACCTGCGTCTCGGTAAGAAAGAGCAGAGCCGGCCTCGCCGTCTCGAGATGGTAGTGGACGGCGTTTAGGTTAGAGTGAAGTCCCCTGATATTGCAGAAATTCACGGACAGCGTGGCAGGGTCGCCTTGGTCTTGTTGCTCCGTTTGCCCCGAGCAGTTGTAGTCTTGAGCGGAATTTTGCCCCCCCCCCCCCAGAATACGCGGGGCAGCCTGAGCACCCACGCTCAGAAGTGGAGAAACATGGTCGTGGATGCTCAGCGAGGGATTCTCCAGGGGTGCTGGTACCCTCCTGGGGTAGTCTATCATTATTTAATTCCGCTACCATGTTGATGGGCGGCGGGGGGGGGGGGGGGGGTTTGGGCCTCCGGCCACCTGCACTCACCAGACGAAACGCGGAAGCCGAGCTTCCACTTCACGCCGGTATTCTGTGAGGTCGTGGTACCACCCCGGTTTGAGCCGGCCCATACGTGCAACAGCAAAGCTGCCGCGTGGCTCTACCACTGTTAAAACTGTTCGAGTATTGTCTGAATCAGTGATTCCCAAAGTGGTCTATATCGACGCCTAGGGGTCTATGACAACCTGCAAGGGGTCTACGTCAGCGAAAAAAAATTTGGGGCCCATGAAATGAAAATGGGGGTCCACGATAGTGGATCTCAACACATACACTGATAGTACCTATTTACTTACATCATACTATATTATAGTATCAAAACATATACATTATTTATCCCTCGCTGAGCATCCACGACCATGTTTCTCCACTTCTGAGCGTGGGTGCTCAGGCTGCCCCGCGTATTCTGGGGGGGGGGGGGGGGCAAAATTCCGCTCAAGACTACAACTGCTCGGGGCAAACGGAGCAACAAGACCAAGGCGACCCTGCCACGCTGTCCGTGAATTTCTGCAATATCAGGGGACTTCACTCTAACCTAAACGCCGTCCACTACCATCTCGAGACGGCGAGGCCGGCTCTGCTCTTTCTTACCGAGACGCAGGTGTCCTCTCCGGCTGATGTCTCGTATCTCTCCTACCCGGGGTACAAACTGGAACACTCCTTTGTGCCTCGAGCTGGAGTTTACTATATTGTATGCTTTATTGGTTTAGTATATATTTTATTTAAATATATATGTATGCATGTATATATATATATATATATATATATATGTATGTATGTGTATGAGTGTATATATGTATACATAATATTATATAATGCGTTTTGAATAGTATGAATAAATAAGTTAGTTTTTCTTTCTCTCGCGGCTCTACCCATAGCTCTCACCACACTACAAAAGGTTAGCTGGCAGAGAATGCCTTTTCGGCATTAAGTTCGCCTTTGTACCAAATTGTTTTGTTTGAGTGCAATAAAGAATTTTCTATCTATTATTTATAAAAGTACCTATGAAGTAAAAAAAATATTATATATGTTTATAAAATTGTGTAAGCTGTAGGATGTTGGTATTCGCTTTGTGGTCGCAATACATTTTGAACTTGTAAAAACCTGAGAGTCGCAGTCTCAGAGCTTCGCTACCTTGCACTGACTTGTTCAATTCGTCACTCTATATATACGAATGTGGGACAAATACGTTCATTAGTTTCCTGAATTTTGAAAAGGAAAGTGCTAAGAAAATATTTAAAAAAAATATAAACAGATAGTATATCACACAAATTGTAGTGTGGGGAACTTGCAACTCATACATAATATATAACATAAATATACATTCACACATACACACACGCATTTAACAATACAACGCAAATAACACAACATCATACTTACCAGTTGGCCGACGCTCATAGGTTCGATCCCGGTGGTGTTATCGATTCATTACCATATAAGGTGCTATCTCGTGAGGCAATGGCTACAAGCGGTTGGCGGGAGCGCAACGCCTCCTTGAACCTTGATCAGTCAGTTACGTACTACGACGGAGAGAGGTTGTCGCTTTAGCTTACGGACGCTTGCTATTAAAATATTTACGTGTGTAATAAATCCTGTTAACTCTTTTCTCTTAAGCTTCTCTTCGCTTTTCTTTATATCTATAAGCTTGTTTCTTCTTGTAAGTGTTGCATTCTCCTTCTGACTATATAATTAGTGGTGTGACTTTGTATTTCTGTGCAATAAATGTGTTAGTGTACGAAGTGTTGAACATTATTTATCTATACACATAACAACAAACTCCACACTCACAACATTGGTGACCCCGACGTGAGTCAGTGTTATTTTGTTAGAGAGCGCTGGAGAAAAGTAAGTACATTATTTTTTATTAAATTTTAGTTTTGTACTCGTAGTTAGCAAAGATAGATAAATTACGCCAATCATGACTTTAGTTATTAGTAGTTTAATATTCAATCATGCAAAATTACACGAGTACTCCTCAATAGTTTCTTTTTTTGAAAGTTTTAGCAATCGGTATTATAATTACAGTGCAATCTCCGTAATTTGAGCTAATTGTTGCAAGAAGATGTTCGAATTATGGATTGTTTTCGGAAAAATCAAAAAATATTTTTAATACACAGCTGCTGGATTTTCTGTCTTATTTAAATAATTTAATTTTGCCCACAGATGTCTGATGCCATGTCCGAATCTAAAAAGAAGTGTAGACAGTACAGTGTCGATTATTTGAAATTTGGCTTCATTCCATCATTGCCGGACAAACAATTGCCTATGTGCCTTTTATGCAACAAAGTTTTGGGCAATGACACTATGAAACCATCTAAGCTGTCTCTCTCTATCTCGTTACTTATAGCAAAATCCGGAAAACCGCATACTATCGGAGAGAAGTTGTTTTCGCCAGCCGTTGAAGAGGTTTTAAAAACTGTTTTACACAAACCTGCATCTGATATCATTAAAATAATTCCCTTAAGCAACAATACTGTTGAAAGACATATTGATGAAATGAGTTCTGATATTGAAAGCTTCTTATGTAATTATTTGCAAACGACCCATTTCTCTATACAACTGGACGAGTCAACTTTACCTGATAATGCAGAATTATTATTGGCATATGTTCATTTTATTATGAATCAAGAACTCTACGAAGAACTGCTCTTTGCAAGAACTTTGATAACCGACACTAAAGGTAAATCAATATTTCATGTTCTGAAGGATTACTTCATTGAAAAAGCAATTCCTTTATCAATTATAATATCAGTAGCTGCAGATGGAGCACCTGCCATGGTTGGACGTTATCGTGGATTTATAAGCTATTTAAAACAAAATGTGTCAGGGGTGTTAGCAATACATTGCGTCATCCATCGACAACATTTAGTTGCTAAAAATTTGAGTGTTAGATTGCATGAATCACTTCATTTATGCAGTCATTGATGCAGTAAACCGAATCCGAAGTAACGCGTTGGATACGCGGTTATTTGCGCAGTTGTGTGAAGAAAATGACGAACACTTTCATCAATTACTCCTTCACACTGAAGTACGCTGGCTGTCGAAAGGCTTATGTTTGACAAGATTTTTTGCACTTTTTGAGACTATTTTAGAATTTCTGGATACTAAAGATAAAATTTTAAAAGAAAATTTAATGAAGAGGAAAACAGACATTGCCTATTTAACAGATTTGTTTACAAAATTTAATATGGTTAATTTTCAATTACAAGGCGACAGTTTAAATTTGATTAAAACAAAGTCCATCTTATAAGCGTTTCTTGTCAGAGTTAAACTAATGAAGCAAAATATTGGACGGGGCGAATTTTCTCAGTTCCCCAATTTGTCACAGACAAGCTGCCAGGAAGACGACGTTTCAACTTACGTTCCATTCATTTCATCCACGGTGGTATGAATAGAGGGCATTTAAATGTTGAACGCAACATTTAAATGCCCTCTATTCATACCCCCGTGGATAATTAATCCATATGGTGACATAGAAGAAACGAATGTCATAATACAAGAGGAACTGACTGAACTAAGTACAAACTAAGAACTTAAAGTTCAGTTTAAAAACGGATATCAGCAATTCTGGCTGCAAAACAACATACCCGTTACTTATCCCGTATTATGGAATATAGAGAGGAAATTTTTAATTTCCTTTCCTTCGTCATACTTAGTGGAAAGGGGGTTCAGCGCTGTTACCAATCTCCTAACGAAAAAAAGAAACAGACTGTACATCATTATCTGAGAAGATTTAAGATTAACCCTTACTAAATTGACGCCAAATGTTGATAATTATTAAAGCATCAGGTTCATTCTTCTCACTAAAAATATTGACTTATTGCTTATGTTATTTTATTTATAGTTTATTTTATGTTTATTTAATGCTACGTATATTTTACATAACAGATACAAAATTTTATTTTGAGTAGTTTTAATTTAAATTAAATTAATAAATGTATAAATTAACATGTGTTTTTACTTTAAGTTTTTAACACTAAACATCACTACAGTTAGAAATTTACAGGAAATCAATATCAGGTAAGTAGGGGGTCTACCCAACACGGAAAAACATGGCAAGGGGTCTACGACACAAAAAGTTTGGGGAACTCTGGTCTGAATCTTCATTAATATTTACATAAAATTCAAAGCAATTTTATTTTAAATTTATAATAGAATAATTATGTTATTGTCCGATTAAACTAGTTTGTAAAGATGTGTGAGATCATCAACGTTACTGCCTTCACTATTGAACTTTTTTGTTGTTTACATATTGTAAAGACTGCAATAAAGTTAATCGTCATCATGGCCGCTGTCAGTGTATAAACACATTTTGTTCATTGCGAGACGAATTCCAATTTGTTTTTAGGAAATTGACCGTAGTCGTTTCTCGGCAGCGGCAGAAAGTTTATACATTTTCATCATCATTACCGACCTTCACAAGTCCACTGCTGAACTCCAAGCCTCCCCCAAGGAATGCCACAAAGCACGGTCCTCAGAATCCATCTATTTCCTGCATGTATTACCAAGTCGTCACTCCATCTAGGGGGGTCGCCTTACACTTCACCTACCGGTACGAAGCTGCCACTCGAAAACCTTTCTTCCCCATCGGTTATCGGTTCTTCGAGCTATATGGCCGGCCCATTGCCACTTCAGCTTACTAATCCGTTGGGCTATGTCGGTCACTCTGGTTTTACTGCGGATATCCTCATCTGAGTCTATCACGCAGAGAAACTCCGAGCATAGCCCTCTCCATAGCTCGCTGAGCGATCTTAAGCGTCCTCATACGGCCAGCAGTGAAGGATCTCGTTTCATATCCATAAGTCATCACTGGCAACACGCAATGTTCATCAACATCCTCGTTTTCGAGTTGGATTGGTTTTGTACTCGGATAGTTATCGTAGCCCTACTGTACAAACACTTCAGAACTTCGATTTATCGACAGTCAACGTGGCATCACTGAAGGGATTGCAGCACCGTCCAAATTTCGACTGAATCAATGGCTTTCTCACAGTCCACATACGCAAAACATTCTGGCATCGGTCTTTTGTACAATTTGCCAAAGAACTTGTATGTGGTCTATGGTACTAAAGCCTTTTCGGAAGGCTGAAACTCGCCGAGTATGCGTGCGAGACGATTCGTAATGATTCAAAAACATTGAAAAATCGGTTTGTAGTTCTTCAATTGAGATTTGTTGCCTTTCTTGAAGAACAAGACCACCGCACTTCTGCTTCACGCCTCCGGAGTAATGCCGCCATGGACGACGGAATTAAAGGGCTTCTAAAGGATTTTTCACCAGCTTCCAGATGCTCCGCTGTAATTCTGTCCTCGAACGGGGTCTTGCCGTTTTAAAGGTGATGGAGACCCATTTTAATCTCGCCCAGACTGACGTCTGGAATATCATCGGAATTAATAGTGTTGCATAAGACTTGCTCTCGAATCGTTACTCACACTTGCGTGTAGCTCCAACGATGATGTGTACAGCTGCCCATAGAACCTCTCAATTTCATTCAAAATCTCAGGTTACCCAATACATTTTATTGCATATAAGTTACTAATAAAAATCAGGCGAAAGATCGGTCGGTCCGTCGGCGGACCCGTTATTAGTCATTTATATGCAAAAAAATGTATTAGAGTTCCGCCGCGAAGGGATCAGCGACAGAATTTTCGTTCAGTGTGGCGTAGGCCTTAGTATATGGATTGTGCAGCGGTGTTGGAATACATGGCGCTTAAGTGTCTATTTATTTATTTAGAAAACCAACAGCTTTAAACTATTAAAATTTACAACAGATCGGATTATCTTAACATAAGCTTTATTACAGGTTTCCCTATATTATCTAAACACAATTTAATGTGGGTGTGGGTGTGTTTGTGTGTGTGTGTGTGTGTGTGTGTGTGTGTGTGTGTGTGTGTGTGTGTGTGCGTGCGTGTGTGTGTGTGTGTGTGTGTGTGTGTGTGTGTGTGTGTGTGTGTGTGTGTGTGTGTGTCTGTGCTCATATATTTGATCTGAGTTAATACCTTAATCATGAATAACTATTGAAGAGATTTTTGCATACTTCAGTTTTATAGTTTTCTCTCTTTTTCGTAAAAATATCAATATTGTCAAAAAAATTATTATAGGTGCAACACATCCGGTTTATTGGTGAGTTTTTGGTATATTTCGTATGAGAGTGAGAGATGAAAAATAATTTAGTGTGTTTAGTACGATATTTGGGTGTGGAGAAATTGATAAGTCCAAGTAAATGCGAATTATCTAGGCGGCCGTGAATGAGATCATATAATGTCATTTGATCAAGCAATTTTCTTCTGTCTGCTAACGAAAGGAATTTATAGAATATACATCTTTCTTTGTATGTTTGATGTTGTTCTTTAATTTTGTAGTCCATAAACTTCAAAATTTTTTTTTGCAATACTTCTATTTTGTTAATATACGTATAGTATTGTGGACACCATATGTTGCTACCATACTCTAATATACTGCGAACGTAGGCATAATATAATACTTTAATACAGGGTAAGTTATTGAAAGGTTGGCATGTACGTATTAAGAAGCCTAAGTTTCTATATGCTTTATTTGTGATGTAGTCAATATGATTACTAAATGTAAGCTTGGAATCCAATAAGATACCAAGGTCTCGGATTACCTCTGTTTTTTGAATTATTGAGCCGTTCAATTTGTATGCATATTCAACCGGTTTAGTTTTGCGTGTAAATGTGCAAGTTTGGCATTTCTTGACATTAACTGTGATTCGATTATATTTGTAATAATGGTCCAACCTGTTTAAATCTTCTTGAAGCTTATGGCAATCATTTAAATTGTTAATTTTAATAAATATTTTTTTGTCATCTGCATACAGCAAGAATGAGGAGTGCTTAAAGCATGTATATATATCATATAGATAGGTGTTATACAGGAGGGGCCCTAAGTGAGACCCTTGTGGCACACCAGATGTAATTTTTATAAAATTTGATCTGTGTCCTCCTACAACTACTGCTTGGGAACGATTTTTTAGGTAAGACTCAATCCATCGCAAAAGGTCCCCGTGTATTCCTAGTATTTTTAACTTACGAAGCAAGATGACGTGATCCACGCGGTCGAAGGCTTTTTCGAAATCCGTGTAGATCACGTCAACCTGCCCCCCGCCATCCATATGATTGATAGTCTCTGTGATAAAATGTGTTAGGTTACTAATAGTTGATCTGCCTTTGAGGAAACCATGCTGAGATTCTGGTAAACCTCGACTTAAGGTCGGGTAAATGTAATTAAATACTAATTTTTCGAATATTTTCGCGAATATATTAAGTATAGATATAGGTCTATAATTTTCAACTTTAATACGGGTTCCTTTTTTAAATATGGGTACTACATGAGCTTCTTTCCAGATGTATGGGAAATAACCTTCCTGAAGAGATCTATTGAATAAAATGTGAAGAGGCTCAGACAATGACTTAGCACATTTGAATATAAATATAGGTGGGATTTTGTCACTACCCGGTCCCTTTTTTACATCTACTTTCTGTAGCGCTTTAAAAACATCTGCCTTGGAAACGCGAAAGCAATGTAAATGTCGGTCGTTGCTACTAGAAGGTATAGGTAATGTAACATCAGGATATGAAGGAGCAGGCGGGATAAAAACACTTTTAAAAAATGAACTGAAGACTTCTACAATTGCTGGGCCTTCGCTATGCGTTGTATTTTTATACGACATTTTATTTGGATAAGAATAAGTATTACCACGTTTTGATTTGATAAAAGTCCAGAAACATTTAGGGTTATTCAGTATGGCTTGTTGAGTAGTATCCAAATAATTATTATAACATTGTTTATTATAAACTGACGCACGCTTACGTAATAAAGAGAACATATTGTAATCCGCTAAGTTATGAAACTTTTTCCAATTTCTGTGAGCCTTAGCTTTTTCTTTTAAGATATTAATCAGTGTTTTATTATACCACGGGGGCCTTTTCGTGTTGTGAGGTAGAGATATTACACTTGGTACATATTTGTCTATGCAATAATTGAGTTGTTTGTAAAAGAAATCTACAGCTTCTTCAACATGTCCAGTGTATAAATGAGTGGCCCAGTCGATTTCACATAAATATGTGTTTATTTTAACAAAATTAGCTGAATAAAACTTATTTTTCTTAATAAAAGAGCATTTTAGAGGAGGGATAGCCACATTTAAGTCAAATTCGAAGGGGGGATGAAATATATCTATCTTAGTTAAGGGTTTGTCACATAATATTATTTCTATGTCTATATTAGAGAAAATTAAATCTAATGTGTTATTGCTACTGTTTTTTATATTGGAGTGTTGTCGGAAACCATGGTAGGCTAGTTCGTTTATTAATTGCTCCCCTATAGTTAGAAGCTCGGTAGAACCCTGTCTTAGTATTGTAGGTCTACTCTCATTCCAGTGTATATTAGATAAATTAAAATCACCTGCAATTACATAAAAGTCGCGCGAGATAATTCTACTACTAAGCGATTCCAAGAACGATTTAATATCTTTTGCGTGCATTTCGTCCGTACGACGATGCTTTGACGATTTACCCGGTATATAAGTAGTTATGATATGCAGTTTATGTCCAAGCGGGGTGTGAGGGGCATGGCGCGAGGGAACGTGTGCGCTTCGTGTTGTGAGCGTATGACTCAGTACCGGTATTGTTATTCAAAGCGTCTCGATAGAAGCGCACGGCTGTTTCCACAGATCGTCCATAGTCGCATTAAGTGTACGACGAATTATGATTGCCACACCTCCACCTGATGATTTGCTTGTTTCCGTTAGTATACGATCCTGTCTGTACACAATATACCGATTATCACAGATCTCCCCATCCAAGATAATTCTTATTTAAGTATTATAAGCCATCTTACTATTCCTTTTAATAATCCTATACCTTTAAACGAGCAATTCTTGTATATATAGTTGTGGTCACATAATTATGAACGATTTGAAGTTCTAGAAGTTTTTTATTTAAATCATGTCGTACATAGAGATGTGCACCTTCTGAGAAGCAACTAGTTATGTTATAAAATAGCCACATTAATAGAGCAACGTGGCTTAGGAATAAAGAATAAAATCGCAAACTTTTTTTTTACATTTTATTTATTTTACCAAAGTAACTCATTCAAATAATACTGAAACTGGACAAATAATTAAGAACGATTTATTAAACTGCTCGGAAATTGTTTTGTATGACACTTACATTTAAAAAATCACAATAATATGTAGCGCGGCAAATTTAAAAACCAATTTAATACATTTTTTACTAAAATTAATAGTCAATAGCATATCCACGGCTTTTAATTACAGCTTTACACCGGCGACCACTGACTCTATTAATTTTTGACATTTCGCAAGAGAAATAGAATTAATTAATTCCATTCTTCTAAAAAAACGTCATACAGCTCTCTTAAATTCCGACACTTTGTATTTGAAACCTTTTTCTTTACATCGAAACCACAGATTCTCTATTGGGTTTTGATTTGGGCTGTTAGCTGGCCAGTCTAAGACAGAGACTGATTGCACTGTAAGAAATTCCTTTACGGTGCGTGCAGTGTGCTTTGGATCATTGTCATGCTGAAACGCCCAAATAACCGGTAGAACGTCTTCAGTGTACGGTAACACTGTTTCTTACAGTATATTTTTGTATTGGAACTGATCCATGGTACCTTCTATCAAATTTACAGGTCCAACACCATGTCCAGAAAAGCAACCCCAGATTTTCACATTTCCAATACCGTGCTTTAATGTAACTGTCGTGTACTTAGCTGTATTCGGGGGACGTCGTACATATCGTTTTTCATCAGAACATACTCTGTTTATTTTCGTCTCGTCAGAAAAAAGTATATTTTTCCACTGTCGCACAGTCCAGTTTCCACACTTTCCCGCAATCGCAAGCCGGGCTCGCCTGTGGCAAAGTTTCAACATGGGTACCTTTTTTGCTATCCTACCGTGCAATTTTTCTTCTACCAAACGTCTTCGAATAGTGCGTGCTGAGATTGCTGAAGGGTTGTTTTCACCAAAATATTCTTTTCTCAGCTCATTGGACCCTTTGAAAGGATTTTGTTTTGCCATACGAACGATGTTTCGATCATCTCGAGGAGTTGTTTTTCTCTGTTTAGTTACACGTGGAACATTCGAAGTAGTTTGATACGTAGCAAAATGCTTTACAGCGTGGAAAACCATCGTTTTTGAACATTGCAGGTGGTCGGTTAGCTTTTTATAAGACCAATTCTTCCGGCGAAGTTTTATTATTACTTCCCTTGTAGATTTATCACAACTTTTATTTTTTCCCATTGTTTTTTGCCTAAGAAGCAATCACTTTCAAGCTTTTACAGCACTAAATGGCGCCAAAATTATACAAACAGTAACAAATTAACTCAGTGTTCTCTATTTAAATTTGAATAAAGGTATAAATTATTTAACGTTCTTAATTACGTGACCAGCCAGTAAATAGAAACACTATGTTTAGTAGTGTAAAAAGTTTGTCTATTTATTTTTAGCTAATCATGTGTATCAATAAATACAGTGGTATTAAGGAAAAGTTTTACGATACCGAGAGAATTAAAAAAAATTGCATGCAATTAGTTTTGTGTTTTAGTTTGAAAAAATCTTCCCCTTATATCAGCGTTCTTAAATATATCACCACCACTGTATATATAATCGGAATCTCGGAAACCGCTCCAACTATTTTCATAAAATTTAGTGTCCAAAGGGTTTTAGGGGCAATAAATCGATCCAGCTAGGAATTCATTTTAGAAAATGTCGTTTTGTGCGTGTTTTCGGGCAATGAAAAACTGATACAATATAAGAAGGTAAATTTTGACATTATATTAATGATCGTAATAGCTCAAGTGGATATCGGGCCGTCGCGACATCATAGTCCCCTGGTTCGCGACCTGTCTTCGGTCCGACTTTTTTTGCCTTTTTTTTCAAGTTCCCTTCTTTTGTGAGAAAATCTGTTATTTCGAGCCCTTTTTTAATATTTTTTTAAAATACGTAAATTTAAATTAAACTAATTGCACTCACGATTTTTTATTCAAAAAATCAGTTCCCTTTTTTCTATTATGTCAATAAGATCAAAAAATATTATTCATGTTTCATCAGTATGTAATTTATATCTAAATATAATTTCCCGAAAAAAAAAAAACAGAGGAAAGCTCGGTCATCCAGGTACTATATAAATATGCGACAAACGTAACCAAGTAGACAGTACCTACGGTACATGGACGTGCTCGAACGTCACCTCATTGACTGCAGCATATCAAGTTATATATGGGAGGAGTTTGTACTGCAGAGACTTAGATTAACGAATAGCGAATGAGAGTTCACAAGGGCACGAACACCTTCGAGATATCGCGATGAGATCTTTATGCTAAGCGCCATCCTTGGGGAACTCGACTCATACGCTTCTGGTATCGCTAGTCATACTTGAACATGTCCAGCGTTCAAAAGAGTTGCCATAAGCCATAACCGAAAGCAGCTAGTAGGAGGATTATGTATGATACTATTAGTGACATTTAATTAATGTCCTCCAGACCAAATTTTAGTCACGGCGGCCAACCTCAGTAGAAGAGACTAGCCATCGGCGCATTACAGGATTATAGTGTACAAGTGTATGCGTAAGCAGAGGTGCCTATTCTCTATTCCCTCAGTCTCATAGTCTGATGGGGCGGTAAACCAACACGACCAGAGAGAGATAAGGCGCAGTTCCAAAGGCTTTATGTGCTGTATGAGCACGAGGTGAGGCACTGCCAACTTCCTGACTCCTGGCAGCTACTGAAAATATCTTAACGGAAGAACATTTTCGGCCCGACCTGGGAATCGAACCCGGGGTCTCTTGATCAGCAGTTGCGTTTACAACCACTAGAGTCAGACCAATTAGGCATTGATTAGTGTCATTAGTGGCCTAGATCAGTCAAGTATTAAGTAATATTAAACATAGACCACAGGTACTTCCACCCCTAAGGGCTTTTAGATGAAATGCCTCACAGGCTCACAGTACTTAATGGGCATTGAAGTAGCATAACATGAGTAAAAAGAAAGAGAGGAGAAATACGTATGACCTATTATTAATTTAGTGCTATTATTTTATTATGCGGTGTTACGATCACGCGGTAAAGCCAGTGGGATAAAAAAATTCTAAAGCCAGTGGGATAAAAAAATTCTAAACATTCTCTGCGTTTATTAAATCATAACAAAAGTTGCGGAACCTTTATTATATGGATCGAGGACAGCAATCGAATCTCTGTTTAAAAGGCCCGTAACGCACCTGTCATTCCCCTGGTCTTATAGTTGTTCACGGGTGGTGGTCGGTGAGGTGATCCGCATGCTCGTATGCCTTCTCTTCTATCAGAGAAAACAAAAATCTCCCGACTCAGCATTATCCTGCAACAGTAGTGCTGTATACTACAGCCTGTAGCGCTGTTTTTCTGACTTCCCCACAAGACAAGACCTACGAACGGCGTAGAATAGAATATAATAATTTTTTATTCAAAATATTAATATATACAACACGTACCTAACATAATTAACGCACTTTGAGAAAGTAGTTTGTTCAGAATCGTTTACTGAATCGATTCCTATCATTTTTAATATAGGTAATTTTTTATCCCAAAAATAATTAAAACTACGTAAATTACAGTCACACTAAATCTGTACAGTCAAAACAAACTGAAAAAGACCGTAACTTAAGGCAATAAGACTTTTAAGAGTGCAGTTTTATTTGTGTCATTACTCATACTGTCATTCAATAAAAATAAAGAAAAATGAACTTTATTTCAAGCACGTTAAAGTCTTTGCGTTCGTGGATTTGTACTGTGACCACAACATTCTTCCGGAATTAGTTTAACTAATTAGATAAATAATCAGTGCATAAAAACGTTTAACTAAAAATTCAGTGTATGATTATAATTATAACATAATATACTAATTGGGGTGTCTGAGGGTGTGTGTTTATTACGTTACATATTGTATAAATTACGTGTCACGTTGTTTGTCCGCGATGGACTCCTAAACTACTTAACCGATTTTAATAAAATTTGCACACCGTGTGCAGTTCGGTCCAACTTGAGAGATAGGGATAGTTTTTTTACCCATGAGTGACCTACATTTTTTTATTTTTGCGAATTTAAGGATTTTTAATAGGACATAACAAAGAGTCGCCGAAATGGGCAGAACAACGTCTGCCTGGCAAGCTAGTAGATTATAAATATTTCTTATCGAAAGTAATATTCGCTTATACCACTGGTTCGAAAAAAAACTCTGTCCTGAAAAGAATCAAATAGAAACTTAGTGGGACTTTTTATCAGGCGTTACTCTATAAATACTAGCAGGTTTTTGGTGTTAATGCATGACACGTAACGCTATAAAATGGCTGCAGTATGGAAATAGATCGAGCATGTAACTGTTGCCGGATTAAAAAATGTACCCCGTTTGTAATGCGATAGAACATTTGTACGCAACGCGTATTACTATATAATACAAACTACTATATAATATAAACGCTATAATATTAATATATAATGCTATAATATTACGTAGCCGTGGTAGCTCAAATGGTTAGCGTTCGCTGTAAATTTCACAGTACGCGAGCAAACCGGGTTCGATCCTCGCCGGCACCAATGTAATTGTTAATTGCAATTTTAAGTGCTGATTTACCACGTGTTCGGCGGTGAAGGAAAAAATCGTGAGGAAACCTGCATGTCTGAGAAATAGGAAAAAAATATTTCGAAGACATGTGAAGTTCGCCAACACGCATTGGGGCAGCGCGGCGGGCTATTCCTTGCCCTAAAACCCTCTCAGAAATGAGAGGAGGCCTGTGCCCAGCAGTGGGACGTATATAGGCTGTAACTTTACTTTTACTTTAACTTTACTATAATCGATTTTGTTACCGTACGTTGTTTGCACCGAAAAACATCCAACACCTAATGTTTTGAAACAAATCGCTTAAAATAAGTCACACAACATGTTTTAGTGATGGTCGCGTTCGCACTCCATCGATAACTAATCATTTTTTTTTAATTATCGATCGATGTCGGTACTCACAAGAACTGTGTAAAATTTTTAACAGATATTAAAATTTGTTGTTATCTGTGTTCGCATTAAGTACAACATAGACATTCTATTTGTTTATCTATAGATCTGTCAACGTTAGCGTTCGCAATGTTGTTTTTAATATTTAGAGATTTGTTTTAAATCGTGTTTTTTGTTTTCGAATTTAATTGCCTAAACATCACAAAACACGATTACCCCTAGCGGAGAAGAACGAGAACTTCATATAAAATAAAATAAATGTGGTATATATCATTAACTCCATCTATAGTCAGACTACCTGCAATTCTCTGTCATCATCATCATTCCAGCCCTTCATAAAGTCCACTACTGAACATAAGCCTCCTTCAAGGAATGCCACAAAGCACGGTCCTGAGCCACCTTCATCCATCGACTTCCTGCATGTCTTACCAGGTCGTCACTCCATCTAGTGGGGGGTCGCCTTTTTTTTTTGCGCCCGAAGCAAATATGGGCAACCCTCCGGAAAGCGGGGGAGGGAGGTTGAGAATGCTCATAGCATACCACGCAGCCGGCTGCTTGGTTATGTGGCGACTTTTACCCACTAAACTCAACCTTTTAGGAATTGGCTTAACGATCTGACTAGAGATCTCTAAGCCGTATACGAACGCGACCCTCCTTGGCAGAAAGGAGGGCGCAGGTGGGGGGTCGCCCTACACTACGCCGTGTAGGGCGACCCCCCACATATGGCGGGAAAATTTAGTCCTTTTTTTAGAGGGGTTTTTATTTGGGGTATATTTTTGGGTCGCCTGTCCCAGAACTCGGATTAAAATAAAAATTTCTATTTATTTATTTAATTATAATAAAAAAAAGAAAAAAGAAAAAAAAGGTCGTGCGAACAAAACTTGTTCACGGTTTAAGCATAGAATAAATTAGCGCAATCTCTTAAGAGCCCAGTCTTTCAGAGCAAAACAGAAAAATTGCGTTCTGGTGACACATCTACACCCTCCCTGCCCCGCCACTTCATGTACCGCCACCGCAGTTATCTTTCTGGCCGTAGCGTGGAAAGTTGCTCTACTAAGATTTTCCAGTATCAATTTATCTAATATACAGGATTATTGATAATTAGCTAACAAATTTTCACATACAGATTTTCTACCTCGTATCTATTTTTGTTCCATGCTTTTATTACAAAATTCGTTACACAAAAAAAAATATTTTAAGTTTGTATAATTTTTGTTGTTTTGTTGAAAAGGTTTCTAAAAGATAATCATCTAGAACCTGTATAACATGTACTCGTATTATTGATTATTCAAATGAATCTGGCAAGTGCTAGAATGAGTCGTGCACTGAGGGTTTCGTAATAAGTCGATGACACTATCGAAAATCCGTCAAGTACGTCAAGTAGTTCTAAATACTAAAATAGATTAAAAAAAAACTCAAAATAATTTCACTCAAAACATCTGACAATGGTTGGCGAGAACCAGCAGCGGACCTGGGTACAAATATGCAACTCATTTATAAACTATTCTTAAAAGTACCTACCTAATTATATACCTAATATTTAACCAAGTGCTCACACATATGCACGTTGTTAACTATTTTACTATGAAACACAAAAAAACTTACCTTTGAATTCTATTTCTGTTCATTGCTTCAACGTTTGATTTCAATTTTCGTTTTCTGGTACAAGCATATTTTTTACGTTTATGGTCCATATCGAAATTAAAAGTTATAAAACAAATACAAAATGATTTATAAACCCTTAAAGAATTATATGCAAAAAATAATAAAGTGGAGTAACTTTCAATTCGTAACAATGCGCAACCAAGATTAGGGAAAGAGAGAGAAGAGGAATGTTAGAGCGAGAGGAAGTGCAAAAATTTGGCACAGACAAGACGTCTGAACGCTACAGCCGCTCAGCGGCTACTAAGGAATATTGCCCGCAATTATTGTTTATAAAGTCAATATTTTATAGGTCGATCGAAATAATTATTAATTTTGAAATAAAGTGGTTTAAATTATTATTTTTAATATTTGTCTAATTAAACACCTGCCCTTGAGAAAAAAATAATTATAGCATAAATATTTTCAGCTATTGCTATGAAACAAATAGTTTTTTATGAGGCGAAAACAGCGAAATTTAACGAAATTGAGACCTCTTATTTAAGACAGTGAAAGATATTTAGAAAAAAAGAAACAGCGCATTTTGGAGATGAAGATGTTTAGCTATTAACGCGCTGAATAGATTTCGCCTTTTTATTATCGATTGCCTTATAATGGTACACGAACAAAGCTCGAAATTGCGTTGGGTGCGAGAGAGCTCTATTTACCGTTTGATTTATCTAACATAGACCACATAGATGAACCAAAAAAAAAATTTAGCCATTACTTATAATCTGGGTATTTATGTGTTATCAAAATATTTTACTCTGAAACAATAATTTGCTGTAAAAAAAGAAATCAAAGTGGCGCTAATGATTCGATGTGAGTCAACTTTAAAAGACTGTAGCCTTAAATACTCATGAACTACCACGGAACCAATGTTTTCACTTATGATTTTCGTTTTGCTCTAGAACCTGAAGTACTCCCTAAATTATCGTAAAAAAATCAAAATAGCCTTATTTATTATTGCACCTAATTTTCATTAGTTTAAGGAACAGCATCATTGCAAGATTTAAATATCATTTCACGATTAAAAATCTTGAGTTTTGTGATGAAGAAGACGTTCTCATTTTCAAATTATAACAGCACTTAGTCGAATATGAATAACGAATATGTAACTAAGTAAAAATATACCGTTGTTCTATTCTATATATTATTTATTAAAGAAAAACATTTTCATTCTACACTTTTCTAGCTCTTTTGACCCTGTCCCCTTCGAAATATAATCCTTAAAAAATACTTTGGGTGGGAATAAAAATTAAGGTTACATGAAGCTCGGTTTCAACACAAATTATCCAAAACCCTGTCAACTTGAAGAAACGCCTAAAGCCCTACCTATATATTAGTAGATTTACCCTAAAAACCCTGCAAAATATCTAAAAGTGGAAACACTGCACGGACGCACGGCACGCATTATTGGTCGCGTTGGTGCTTCATAAACATTTTAGCACCAATGAGTCGGTGCCATTTTGTTTGTTCAATGACTATATCCATACGCACTAGAATAATAAGTCTATGGTTATAACTGACAGGAAATTTTCGTTCCACAAAATGTTCTACTAACTGATTACATATGTGAGAAAGTGATATCAAAGCGTGTACCACCTTTTTCTTATTGTTTTAGAAAGCTTGCCAAAGTTTAAGCTTTTTCCAATAATCTGTGTTTCCTTGGAAAGCTATGTATAATGGAAACAATATTTATCATAATTTTATCAGTCCGGACCCAAGGGGTGTTAACAGGACCGTAATACTAAGGCTACAACGTCTGTCTTGAAGGCTTGGCGTTACAGTCCTAACGCAATGTGACCGACATCAACCGTGACTATTATTTGTATACTGGCCGCCTAATAGCAGGTGGTTCTAAGGCACAGAAATACATTCCTCGAACGTGCATAATACTAGAACACTACTGACGAGAGACAAAAGTTCTCCAGCAACTCAGTCTGTCTATAAAGTCGTTAGATGAGTTAAAACAAGATAATAAAAATCAATACTGATTACAATATTTCAATTACCTATGTAAGATAAAGATAAAATAATATAGATTTACAATTATGAATGTATTGATAATAACATGCACAATTACAAATCACAGCATGTCTACAATAACCATAATATCTATATTTTAATCAAAAACAAGTTAAATAATAAATAGGCTCTTGTACACAAAACTGCAAATAATAATTTCATTTTGATAACAATTGGTTGTCTATTAATGATTTCTTAAATTTACGCGAACACTACACATTGAATAAAACTATTATTTACGGATTTTATCGCACTTAATTACTTTAATTTATTTTTATTATTATACCGACGTCCCCGTGACCATGGGTGCTGTAAAGCACCCGAAACGTCGGGATAATAATAAAAATAAATTAAAGTAATTAAACGCGATAAAATCCGTAAATAATAGTTTTATTCAATGGTTGTCTATTTATTTCCCTGATGTAACACTATTTTTTTTCTTTATATTGTATGCTCTAGCAGTGGCGGCGTAAAATAGAATAATTTTATTCAAAAATACAAAACTTATTATCGGGTACTTGATTACAAAACTCATTGAAAATCATTAATGCTCTCATCATTGCTTTGAAAAAATCTCTGTCCTGGAAAGAATACAAACAAGAAGTCCAAAGAGATTATTTAAAAAAAAAAAGTTATTTTATTCACAATTAAATATGAAAACATTTAGAAACAAAATTATAGTAACCACCCCATTCCCAGAGGCTTATCAACCATGTATTTTAGTGTAATAATTAATAAGCCTTTTTAAACAATATTGCGTCATAAAATTTTTCACTTTTTGACAGGCTGTATATTTTCTGATTTGTAAATTGCTCTTATGGCTCTCTTCCGCAAAACAAAGATAAATTCAATGTGAAACGCATTACCCTAGTGCAAGATCCCTTATATTATAAATGTGGTGCATAAAAAATTTCACTATCTCTTTGTTGTGGAATGCAAAATAGGATTTCTGGACATTTGCACCTTAGATAGAGAGAGCTCGCCGATTTTTCAACAGCCCGAGAGCACTGATTCAAGACCTGAAATTAAAAAATGAAATATGTTATACTGCTGTTGAGCTTTTTTAGTCAACTTTTATTTCAACTATTTTAATATAATGAAACATATCATACATAAAGTACTAATAATTCCCCCTTTAATAACACAGCAAGTGTATCTGCCGTTAAAAATGCATCGGAGAAATAGTGGGACACGGGCTGTTTGTTTCACCGTCTTTCTAATACTAACAATCATAAATACTAATGTATATGATGTAATAACTGGAGATTTCCCTTGTGTACCATGACCTGATACCCTTCAATCAAATCTTATTTTGGGTTAATGACATGTTTTTTTTTTAAAGACATTTCATAAAATATCGATATATTCTTTGTCTGATGGTTTTTTCCTCTTTTGTCCATCTGTCCTGTAGATTTTTTTAAATTGTTTATTTGAGCTTGTAATAACAGCAAAAATGTTGGTGTTGTTTTCTTGAACAATTTCCGTACTGCTACTGTTAAAACATTTAATTTAATTTTGGCTTTTAAGGTTTTAATGTGATAATGAAATTAACAGATTTATGTCATATATATGTATACACACACGCACAGAATACCAGCGTAAAATAGTAGCTTAATGCTGCTGTTACGTATGGTGAGTGTAGAGAACCGGAGACCTTTTTTACTGAAAACGAGGCATTCCATCTTAGTTCTCACGGGTCACAACGCATCTGCGTTTTGATTCTTAATCGTGGGTAGATGTAGATGTCTATGGGCCACAGCAACCACTTACCATCAGGTAGACTGTGTGCTCGTTTGTCATCCTATCCTATAAAAAAAATTTTTACATTTTTCATAAAGACATCTATCCTTTTCAGGCTCAACATTATCTGATATGCTTTGAGATGTTTGTGGTCGTTATTCATTAGATATATCACTTAATGTTGTCCAAAAAGTTGCGTGTCCAGTACCATGGTACTTTTTTAACATTTTGCTGTAAAAATAAATACTGGTAGTTAAAAAAAATAAAACTTCTTCATCACTTGAATCCATTATTGTTAAAGTGCCTACAAATACAAAATTAACGTCAAATTTGTAATTCAACATCACAATATTTCTACAAAATTGGTTTCAAACATTAGTTTTGCATAAAATATGTTTTGTACAATAAAGTGTCAAATATATTTCACTACAACATGTTCTTTGACTATGCAAATGCGATTCGATATATTGTCCGAAAACAGTTCTTTGAACATGTTTTTTGTGAAAATCTCGTCAGTGCAAACTCACAGTTAGATTTCATGCGATGTGTTGCACACTAACCGACATAAAGACACTTTTTTTGTAAAATGATAAACTTTGTAGTGGCATTCTGTTACAGAATTTCGTACAGTATCTACAGATCGACTTTCTTTTACACCATAACGATATTCCGACACTATGGAACTATTTTTGAACTGAAAACTTCTTTAGAATCGTTGTGATTTGAAAACCCGATCTAACGAAAAAGTGACACTAAAAAGAGACAAAAAAAATACTATATCTATAGGATTCAGCCTGAGAATGAGATAGAATACAGTAGTTGCACAGTGTAATAGGAACTATCTCGATCTCCTTTTTTGAAGGTTTCACTTATACCGCGTATGAATTGCACACATGTTTTTTTTATATAACTGCAACCATAGAGTACTTATTACAGTGGAACTGCCAACCCATATTCAACTTCAAATAAAAATGGCCACAGATGGTTACCTCTGAGGTTTAAGATGTAATGCGTGAATGTTTGTAATTATACTGGACCTCTATACCCTTCAGACTGGAAATGCATGATATCTGGCGGCCTCACGTGTGAATGATTTACTTTTTTGTACAAATATGATAATTCAAGGCACTAATTGGACAAGGGAATCTTATATTGTAGGACGAGTTAGCCACGCTTGGCAGGCTGATTGGCGTACCGTAGTCCCAGACATCCAGTTCCTTTGACGCTGCTCCTCGACCGATCTAGATATTTACGACTGGTGAAAATGAACCAACGAAATCGTATGCTTTGCCGCCAAATATCTGTATAGTTAGTATAATACGAGGGGTGATCCAAAAGCAATGATGAATGAATTAAACACTGTGATAAATGTGCGTGTGAAATAATCTAGTTTTGTACGTAGTCTCCTGACAAGTCAATGTATTTAATCAATGTTTTTTCTAAACCCAGAATTCCCTTAGAAAACATCTTTATCTTGCTTACTTACTTACTTACTTATCTTCACGCACAATCCCTAACGGGGTAGCCAGAGAGAACAGATCGCCAAGTGTCACGATCCTTACACAGTCATCTTTATCTTGACTACAAAAACAGTCGCGGGTGCAGCTAGATGCATAATTTTTTTCATCTTAATCGAAAATTTAATATACAACCTTAACATAACCTACTGGCTACCGGCTATACCTAGTTAAGCCTATAAATGTAATACGCCTAAGTTTGACCAAAGAGTGTAATTTGAGTTTTTAGATATAGTTAATCTACACTTCTACACTAATATTATAAAGAGGAAAGATTTGTTTGTTTGTTTGTTTGAATTGAATAGGCTCTGAAACTACTGAACCGATTTGAAAAATTCTTTCACGATAGAACGTTTTCAAAAAATTTAGGGATCCGTATGAAAACTTCGTAAATGTAACGCAAGGTGTGAAAAAATACCAAAAAAAAACCTTATATCGCGTACGCTGCGGAAACTATTGACAATAGTGCAAAGTGATGTGCTACAGTTTTATGGAGGACATCAATATCTACATAAAAGTCTGCAATACCATATGTCTAACTATTATACTTATCTCACAATAACTACTTTTCATCATACTTATCATTATCTATACTTATATATATATATATATATATATATATATATATATATATATATATATATATATATATATATATATAATATTAGTACCTGGTTGACCGAGCTTTGCTCGGTATTTTTCGCTCGATTTTTTTTAATTCGTGTGTTTTGGAAATTATATTTAGATACAAATTATATACTGATGAAATATAAATAATATTTTTTGATCTTAGCGACATAACAGAAAAAACGGAACCGGTTATTTGAATAAAAAATCATGAGTGCAATTATTTTAATTTAAATTTTCGTGTTTTTAAAAAATACTAAAAAAAGAGCTCGAAAAAATAGATTTTCTCAAAAAAGAAAGGAACTTGAAAAAAAAATATTAAAAAAGTCGGTCGGCCTGGGCTCGAACCGGGGTTTTACGATTCTGCGACCGCCCATTATACCAATTAAGCTATTTATAATCATTAACAATCTGTCAAAATTTACCTTCTTATTCTAACGATATTGTAGCAGTTTTTCATTGCCTAAAAACACGGACAAAAAGACATTTTCTAAAAATAAATCCTAGCTAGATCGATTTATTATCCCCGAAACTCCCTGGACACTAAATTTTATAAAAATCGTTGGAGCCGTTTCCGAGATCCCGATTATATATATATTTATATACAAGAATTGCTCGTTTAAAGGTATAGGATAAAGAGGAAAGTTTGTTTGTACCAAATAAGTCCGAAACTACTGGACCGATTTTAATCAATTTTTACCAATAGAAAGCTAAATTATAGAGGGGGGGGGGGAGGGTGAGTGGATAAAATTTAAATTTTCTGTATAACATGTATATACGCGGGTGAAACCGCAGGGTACAGCTAGTGATGTATAAATTATAAGGGTTATGTAAAAGTTTTAATAAATAAAGGCTCCTAAGGTTTCGGCTCGAAGTAAAGACAACGCGCGAGATAGGGAAAACCGCGCTAACGTCCGTACGGTAACGCCGGGGGGTATATAAGCCGAGCAAATTTCGGCTCAAATCGCTATATCTATCGGAGTCTCGCCCGGACCGCGCCAACGAGCGGTCACGTCCGCCGGTCGTCGACTTCCGCCCGGGTGGGAGAAGTACAGCGCGTCGCTTCGCAGTAGGTGCGCGCGCTGTGGGGCCAACTCGGCTTGCGTCGAGCCATGAGGACGCCCCTGACCCCACCCGGGATGAAAATCACCCAACACTGCGCTTAACCTACACGCTGGGAAGCGAACTCCGAAGGCCCGGCGCACCCAAGTGCGCGCGCCTGTTGGTGACTTTGGCTCCGCGTCGAGATGCTTCTCCGCGGAACCTTGAGGTTGCTGACCCTTCGGCAGATTCCCTTCCCAGAGGCGCAAGACAGGCCAATTCCAGCCTAGGGATACCAGGCCATAAGCTAGAACCAGGAAGGAGCACTGGAGGCCCGGAGCAGCTGCTGTTGGAGCGCCCTCCTGTCGGCAAGATTGGCCCTGCGTCGACTCCTATCCTCAGGACTCCGCGGGGCTTCGAGACGGCCGACCCTCCGGTAGCACCGACCTGGTGGCGCGCAATACGCCAATCAAGATTGCCAACAATGCCGTACTGATACGGCTCCCTAGACCGGCTCATTGTTATGAGCCGTGAGGATCACCCGGGTAATGGGGGACCCCCCGAGGCCCGAAACCTGCATGGGATGAATAAAAGTAGTCCCATAGCAGACGACAATCA
The DNA here is from genome assembly GCA_036936625.1 of Parnassius smintheus behrii. Taxonomy (NCBI): domain Eukaryota; kingdom Metazoa; phylum Arthropoda; class Insecta; order Lepidoptera; family Papilionidae; genus Parnassius; species Parnassius smintheus. The sequence continues at coordinate 10,649,208 of JAUPFT010000013.1, forward strand.
ACGCTCAAATCGCAGTCGCAGCACAGCCGTCGAAGAGGCTACAACAATAAGGAAAAAGGAAGCCGAAACCTACGGAACAAAAAGCTACCTAGAAGAAAAGTGTTTTAATTGATTCCTCCCGGCTGATCGTCTATCTCTCTCTCTCTCTCGGGGTCCTAGTAGGGTCGTATCATACATACGCATTCAGGGGTGCGTGGGACGTGCGTCACCAGCACTAGGCAAGGAACGTACGTCATAAAGTGGGAGATTGTCCCAGGGCGACTGCGGGCACTGGACGTGTCCCTGCCGTCCGAAACAGTAGCCTATATACGTCCCACTCCTGGGCACAGGCCTCCGCTCATTTCTGAGAGGGTTATAGGGCAAGGAATTGTCCACCGCACTGCCCCAATATGCTTGTTAAATACTATAAACAATCAAAATGCATGTAACATATTTAAGAAATGTTTTTTTAAAAGTTATTGTAATATTTCTCTTTAGAAAAGTTTCTTCTATTTTCATTTGCTTCTATCGTTTTATCCGATACGAGTAATTTACGGTTAACTAAAGCTAAAGCTCAACAAAGTGACAGATGATCTATCTGTCACTTTTAAGTCAAAGTGACTGTGACGCCATAAGAATTAATGACATCTTAAAATTAACTAGTTTTCGAATATTTGGCCATTAGCATGATATTATTTGTAAATAGTGTGCGATTTGGCATTTTCTGAACAATTTGCATGCGAAATTTAGAAACGATTGTAACGTCAAAACATATCTCGTGTTGACAGTTATACGTGTGAATTGACAAGTTAGTGACATTTTAGTGGCTACACGGGCTCCGCCCACTCCCCCGTTCTATTATGTATGTATTATATTCTATGGTATTCTATGGTCCCATCGGACTATGAGAGTGAGTGAATAGAGAGTGCACAATAATCTATTCCTGCGCAGATTGCTAGTCTCCGTTGAGACCGAAATTCGGTCTGAAGAAAATGATTCATTACAATATGTTTATGTATTTTAATCGTTACAAGATTAAGTAAATACTCTTATAACCGGGAATGTCCACTTATCATACAAAACAATTCTTATTCACTAGAGAACTCGAACGTTTATCAGTCATTTAACCTTGAACATATATTTATATCAGTTCACATACTTTATTTGACTTAAGCTATCGTCGGACATAGGTGTGTATTTATTTGTATATTTATTTACACTTTATTGTATACAACAAACTTTAAATGATAACGGTGATTAAACGTAATTTAAAGAAAATCTGACTGAGTAAAAAAGTTTATTGAGAAGAGATTTTTTTATATCGTATGTCATTTTCAAGACTAATCGAACGACGCTCCATATGTTAAAATTTTTCAATTCGTTTGGGATACAGAGCGTATCAAAAAATAGACATACATATAAACAATAAACATTAAGACCCGTGGTAACAGGACCTAAGCTCTCGCTGTAAATTTCACAGTACGCGAGTAACCCGGGTTAGATCCCTGCCGACACCAACGAAATTGGTAGTTGCAATTTTATGTGCTGATTTACCACGTGCTCGGCGGTGAAGGAAAACATCGTGAGGAAACCTGCCTGTCTGAGGAATAAGAAAAAATATTTCGAAGACATGTGAAGTTCGCCAAAACGCATTGGGGCAGCGCGGCGGACTAGTTATCTTGAAAAACGTTACACTCCTTCCGAGGCAGTCGGGTAAGAAGGATATAAAGGGCGGAATTAAAGCGTCTTGGCATTCCCTCCCTGTCAAATCTCATCATGAAATATGGTTACCAGAATAAATGCATACATAAACTCTCACGCTTCAACAGGCGCTATAGGGTTTCCCAGAGGGGAGGGCAGAGACTACGGACTTAAGTTTGGCACGATTCTGGCACACCTTTCTCGCTTCGTACACATCCATATATTTAGGCACATGGTCGTCGATGACTACCAAAACCAGAATATCCATCTTAGTCCTCAGGGTCGATAACGCATCTGCATTTTGATTCTTAATCGGGGATAAATGTATACGTTTATGGACCACAGCATCCACGGAATGCAATATGTTTATACCGCCATCTGTGAGAGGCCATGAGATCTTTCAGGTGTATTTACGATTTCACCATACGAAACTACCTCAGGGATATTTTCGACTCTGATCTCCGTTTGAGGCTGAAAGGCCGCTCGAATTGCCTTTACTATTCATTAAAAACTAGTATTTACCGTGTAGTGGCGGTGTAAAAAATCCACTACCCCGTATCCTGTTGGTGTCGTAAGAACGCGTCTTCCTTATGTTATAACTATACTTATAATAGCTAGACAAGCGCGGTAACAATCTATGGGGGAGAACTTAACTGCTGCAACGGTAACTAGTATTAGTACAACTATTTCTGTGTTTCGATTTTATAGGGCATTATATAATTGCAGAGTTTGGCATTCTTAGTCTTCAGGTGCAACATTACATTCGTAGCCAGTGTTGTTAAGTGTTGGTTGTAGGTGTCCATAGGCTTCAGTGGCCACTTACCATCAATCGGACTGTTGGCTCATTTACCACTCTAATGTAAAACAAATATGGATCGTATTATGAACTTAATTCTTTCCTTTCCATAACATACCAGATGCTCGGCGTGTCGCTACGCCTTTATTGTTGCTATACCTTTGTTTAAATGTTTCTGATTTTTATCACATGGAAAAAACTTCGATATGAATTTATCTTACATGATGCGTTTTTCGTATGAATTATTAAAATCAAGAAGTAATGACTGATAATTCCTACTTAACCGATAAGAAATAGAAAACGAAGACGTTTATTTACTATAATATGTATTATATATATATATATATATATATATATATATATATATATATATATATATATATATATATATATATATATATATACTATTATCCTTAAACTGTATTAAAATGTGTAATAATTTACTTACGTAAAATAGCAGCTGAATGCTGCTGTGTTTCGTACGATGAGTGTAGAGAACCGCAGACCCGTTTAATACTGGATACGGGGCATTCCTTCTTGGTCCTCAGGGGTGACAGCGCATCTGCATTTTAGTTCATCGATGTTAGATGTACATCATCATCTTCTACTGTCTTATGGATGCCTATAAGACACAGCATCCATTTGCCATCAGGAGGCTGTGCGCCCATTTGTCACTCGTTCTAAAAAAACCTTGACGTCTTAATGAACTCTTCATTTCTGTATACAGGACTCCGTATACCTTTTCTCTTGTTAGGTATAGAACTTTCAAGAAATTGCAGTGGTATGAATAAAGAACAAAAGCACTAAGCTGTTTTATGCTGGTATTCTGTGAAAGCGTCGTCCATCCTCGGTCGAGCCAAGCCATTTGTGGTGCCACCATAATATAGCTACAGCGTGGCTCTACCGCGTGTAAGCTTTTGTAGATTAATGCAAGACTGACAGCAATATGCTCGCATAAGAGTTCACGTAACAATACCCTTGATAGCATACCCTTAATAACGTTGCATATTGATGAAAGCTTATTTTTTTGCAGTGATCCCTACGTCCGTATTGAGCTACAAAAAATCGAAGGTGATGTCACGGTTACGACGTTCCTCACGAAGACCAAGAAGAAGGTTACGTAACTTTCTAATAATTAATAATGAGTGAAATTGATAAAGACGTTTATTATAAAAATTATTAAAAAATTTTAGTATTCAATGCCGACGGCCTAGTCATTGGCCATGAAACAATAATTTATCTCGATTTTATGAGATGACCTGAACACCTCCATCAATAAGGATAGGGTCAATATGGTCTACTCGCTCGCTTGATATACTTTTAGACATTAACGAGTGTATTAAAAAATTGTATTTTTTAAATATACCACCTTTTTATCATATTCTTGGATTGTCATCCGAATTTGAACTATTTTCAACATTTCAAGTTTTCAGCTTATTGGAAAATAAGTTAAAAATTAATTACTGAATTCCAGACAGACAAAAAGAAAGTAACTTTTTAAAAAGTGGTAAAGTACAGTCCCTCCCAAGCGTGTTTATGCCCCGTGGCCAAAGTAGGATAGAAGAGGTCAGATCTCTCGCCGGGCAAGGTACAGAGCTATTCTATATATACCAGGGTACTTTAGAAATGTTGATATCGTGATTTAGGCTTCAGTTTGTTTCGCTTGTGGCGCAATGACAGCGCCGAAACAGTGGCATTTAGGTTGAATTTTTTTCATTTTCATGAATTTCCAGTAGTAGCTTTCTATTTTGTTTGTGTACGTATCGAGTTTTACACATTATCCGACATTAAATACATCATAAGTTTATAAGGTTTATTTTGATAAGTAAATGTTATAGTTCTTGCGTTATAGCATAGGGCGGGAGATATAATAATGTTAAATCGATTTAAATAAAGGCGATTATCGATACACAAAGCAATACAAAAATTATCGATTAGCTATCGATAAAAAAATTTAGAGTGCAACACATATTTATTTATAAATTACTATGCAAGTAGGTAGTAGTAAGTTTTAGTTACAGTTTAATACGAATTATGACATTATAGTTAGATATTATATTATGTATTAATTTGAAACCAAAAATTAGCTTCTATTTTATGTTAATTGCGACATTTTTCTTGACATTAAAACAAATAAAATGACTGCCAGCACCTTTGATTTTCAGTACGGCGTTGACTACATCTGCAGCTGTTCAAGGTACAAGTGGCGTCCGGTAGTAGTATTTTTGTAGCCATTTTGGCCGCCATGAGTTATACTAAAGTCTTTTTTCTTTCTTTAATTTAATAGCCTCGCGTATCATCCTTGGTAGGAATCGGTGTTCTTTTTCGAGGATTTGTGGTTTATCAAATCTGATGTAATGGCGGGGACGATCTTGAACATAACGCGGTAGAATCCGTAAATTTAGTTTTATTCAATGTGTAGTGTTCGCGTAAATTTAAGAAATCATTATTCAAGTGACCTGTCAACCTTTCATCCGCATCACGCTACAACGCAAGGACTATAATTATTATGCCGACTTACTGCGTGCCAATTTTATTTTTCTGTTTTAAAAACGTTACCCCTACACTAAGATTTTCTCTTGTATCGTGGGGGCAGTTTACAAACATGAATTGCACAAGGACAAACATCCAGACCCGGAACAATTATATGTAGGCCATACAATTACTTGTTCCGTGCGGGATTCGAACCCGCGACCCCCAGCGCAGCTACTCATTGCTAAGCCACTGCGCCACGGAGTCGTCAAAAATAATAATGAGTGTGCGTTTATAAAAATAATTAAATGATGTTAGGTGAGTTTAGTTCGCGTAAATACAGGTTTAAATTGTAAAGGTTATATTAAAAATTGCTTCTATCATGTTTGAACTTTAAAACTGAACTTTTTCCACAGACGTTAAATCCAGTATGGAATCAAGAGTTTTTATTCAAGGTTGGTATCTTCATTTATTACTTACTTATCTATATTATCAGCAGTAAAGGAATAGAGAGTATAGTGCCCAAGTGTATGCGCAAGCACAGGTGCACTATCTATTCCCTCACTCTCATAATCCGATGTGACGGTAAAACGACACGACCGGAGAGAGATCAGGCGCAGGACCAACGGCTTTACGTGCTTTCCGAGGTACGGGGATGAGGCACCGCCAACTTCTTGACTCTGAGCAGCTACAGAGAATTTCTTGACGGAAAAACTCAATAATTGATTTTTTAACCCGACCCGGGATTCGAACGTAGGATCTCATGATCAGCAGTCGCATTACTACAACCATTAGACCAACGAGGCAGTCAAAATGGCAGTATTACCATTTCGTTAACGTCAGATGTGAAATACCCAGCCGCGACGGCAACGGAAAGCAGCTTCAAAAGTGTGAGACATTCGGTATTGCGATCGTCAGTCCGTCTATGAGAGAGGCTCATGTGGATTTTAATGTGCTAATGAAATAGAAAAGAAAAAATTCAAAATATCTATTGCAGTATTCTTGGAAATAAAAAACGGCCAAACCTCTACGAGGGCGGCACTGAAAATTTCGGGAATCAAGGAAGTGACACAACATTACTATTTAAAAATGTATTTATTGCTTTTCGAAGTATTCTCCGTGAAATTTGACACATTTTTCCATACGATGGAACCAATCATTGAAGCAACCATTCCATTCGGAAGTTGGGGTCTCCAAAATGGCCGTTTTGTAGGCGTCCACAGCTTCTTCAGGTGATGAAAATCTCTGTCCACGCAATTTATTCTTTATTTTAGGGAAAGTATAGAAATCATTAGGGCTTAGGTCGGGGCTGTACGGCGGATGGTCTAATAATTCTATGTTTTCTTGATCTAAAAACTCTTTTTGTTCCGTGTGCGGTGTGAGAGCTCGCATTGTCGTGATGAAGGATGATGCGGCGGTCGCATTTCTCGTTACGGAGTTCAGAAACGACCTGTGGCAAACAAATGCTAGCATACCATTCTGCATTAACCGTTCTTTGTCCCTCAAAAGGAATAGTCGTAACATGGCCGGTTTTGGACACAAACGTGGCCACCATTTTTTTTGCAACACTCCGTGAACGAACAATTTTTGTTGGCTTTAACTCATTTTCGAACACCCAAACTCGTGACTGTTTTTTTGTTTCGGGTTCGTACGCGTATATCCAGAATTCGTCACCTGATACGATGTTGTATACAGCATTTGAGGATCCTTCGTGGAATCTTTCGAGAGTTCTGACGCACCAAGTAACGCGAGCCGCTTTTTGCTCTTCACAGAGCGAATGCGGTATCCATCGATAAAACAACTTTTTTACACCTAATTGTTCATGCAAGATTATTTGTATTTGACTCATGCCAATGTCTAAAGTTGCCTGAATTTCGCGGTATGTCACATGTCGATCTTCTTCAATCAGCTTACGCACAGCATCAACGTTTTCTTGGGTGACTGCAGTTTTTGGACGACCTTGACGGGGATCATCACTGAGCTTGACACGTCCACGGTAAAATTCAGCAAACCAGCGATAAATTGTGGTTTTGCATGGGGCTTCATCACCAAATGCAGAAATCATCCGGTCAACACACTGTTTTTGTGTTAAACCACTTCGAAAGTCATAATAAATCATCGCTCTTGAATTTTCTCGAGTCAATTCCATTTTCTCAACGACTAAACAAGTTTGACAAAAGCTTGTGACAAGACCGAAAATCTTTTTTAAATAAATAAATGGTATTCGATTTTTAAAACCAAGGAGTTTTCAATTAAAAAAGATCTTAATATGACAGGAACAGTGGAAATATTCCATTCCCGATACTTTTAGTGCAGCCTAGGTATCCAAGCGTGGCAACTAACAAAGTAAACTTTATCAAAGTGCTGAAGTGTTTGTACAATAGGGCTACGATAGCTATCCGAATACAGAACCAGATTACAAAACTGATGAGATGTTAGACTGCACCCTGCATTAGGAGATGTTTTCAAACTGGTGGACTGGAAAGGACACGTTATTAACATCAATGGCTACAAATCAAATCACTGACCATCGATTTGCCTTGTGGCAGAATTGCTGGAGGATCCAAGCTCTATGCTCGACGATCTGAATAGTGTCTTCCGAAGGATAGGTCTTTGATGAACATGGACAAAACAAAGGTCATGTGTAACATCCATGTTACACCTACGCCGGTAGTTGTTGGGAGCACTACGCTCATAGCTGTCGACGAGTATGTTTACCTGGGACAAATAGTCCAATTAGATAAGTTCAACTTGGAGGTTAATCGAAGAAATCAACTCGGCTGGGCAGAGTTCAAGAAATTGAAGGCCAAACGAAGCTCAGCGAGCTACGGAGAGGGCTATGCTCAGGGCTTCATAGTCCAACGAATTAGTAAAATGAAGTGGCAATGGGCAGCCACATAGCTCGGAGAACCGACAGCCAATGGGGAAAAAGAGTCGAGTGGCAGCCTCGTACTGGTAGACGAAGTGTGAGGCGGTCCCTCACACGGTCGATGGATGCAGGTGACTCAGGATCGTCCTTTGTGGCTTTTCTTGGGGGAGGCCTTTGTTCAGCAGTACACTTGTAAAGGAGTGTAATGATGATGATAATTCTTGAAAAGGTGTTTCTCCAGCAGGGGATTTAAAAAGGCTGTTGTTGTGATGTGTAACAACGTATTTTTTTAAATATAGAATATTGGTGAAAAACGAGCACAGTCCACCTGATGGTAAGTGAATGCTGTGGCTCATAGATATCTACGATCAATAATCAAATTGCAGATGCGTTATCACCCTGAGGTCTAAGATGTAACGCCCCGTTTCCAGTGCAGAGGATCTCAGATTCTCTACACTCACCAAATGAAACACAGCAGTATTAAGCTGCTATTTCATGCTGGTAGTCTGTGAGAGCGTGGTCGTTTCCCGGTAGAGCCGACCCATTCGAGCTTCCACCGTATTGTGCAGCATGGCTTGAATACATATAAACGTGTTTTCATCATCTCAAAACTATAGATTTTTTTCTATGTTTATCCATTCATAAAAAACATCTTTATATTTGAGCAGTGGGCTGTCCTATGACCGTCATTTTTTTGCAGGATAATTACGTCGAAGTGACAGAAGGCCGGCAATGGATTGCCCATTCATACAAAATATACCTAGCAAGGCCTTACGAGATTACGAGTACAAACTTATTATCTGATGTCAATATAATTTTAAAACTAGAAAATGGTTATTTTTCCAGGTGAAACCGCAAGAGCATAAGATTTTAATACAGGTTTTCGATGAGAACAGACTGACGAGGGATGATTTCCTCGGTATGGTGGAGATACCGTTGGCCGGTGCTCCGACAGAATGGCCCTCAATTCCCCGCCCACCTCCCGCTAAGTACCCACTACGTCCGCGCAGGTCTGTGTAAGTAGAGACTTTAGCATGCGATGCGTTTGTTTTTCCCTCATTTTTAAATAGATAGCTTTTATGTTTATAATTGGAGATTCTAAACATCATAACTATGAATTTATAGCTGTTATATTTTACAAAATAACTGGCATTATTTGGGAGTTCAGTTTCGGACTTGTGCATTAAAAAAATCTTACATCTTTTTATCCCATCGTCAGAACGTTAGAAGTAGTTTAAAAGTAGATTTGAAGGGATATCAATAGCTCAATAACGATGTAAATAAGTGTTGAATTAATCACTTTATTTTCATCTCACTAGTGGCCACCAAGTATTAAGTTTGTGTCATCAGAAATTCCGATGAGAACACAATTTACAGGTATTTTTGTTGTTAAGGATTTTCGAAATTAGTTTTATGAATGTCTGTATTCAGTCAATGGTAATTGTTTAGCTTTGTTATGTATTTTGTTTTTAAAAACAATTTTATAAAATATACACAATATTTGTTGAATTCGAGCACAATGAATACCTACTTTGTTTTCGATGACTGTTGGGGCTGAATTTAAACTGAAAATGGTAAAGAAGTACGCATGGAAATAAATTCAAAGTTGAATCTCTTGCTACGTGATAAATCGTATGTCGCGAATATTGTATTGCAGTAGTGGCATGTGCTTGGAGTTAGTTTATTTTCATATGTGTTTGTGCACTTTGATGGAAATAGACGTCTCAAAAAACAATCAATTAGGTCTGAGTGACATTACTCATGTTGATACCTGTACTTTCAGGGACATACATAATTGTTAAAGTTGATCTATATATGTATTGATTACTAAGTACCCGGATGACCGAGCTTTGCTCGGATTTTTTTGAAATTACTTTTATAAATTACATACTGATGAAACTTAAATAATATTTTTGATCTTATTGACAGAATAGAAACAACTGAACTGATTATTTGAATAAAAATTTCATGAGTGCAATTAGTTTTATTAAAATTTTCGTATTTTTAAAAATTACTAAAAAAGGGCTTGAAATAATAGATTTTCTCACAAAAGAAGGGAACTTGAAAAAAAAAGGAAAAAAGCTAGGCCAGAGACAGGACGCGAACCACGGAACTCCGATATCACGCCCGACCGACATCCCACCTGAGCTATAACGATCGTTAGTGATCTATCGAAATTTACCTTCTTATATTGTAGCAGTTTTATATTTCCTGAAAACACGGACAAAAGGACATTTTCTAAAAATAAATCCTAGCTAGATTGATTTATAGCCCCCGAAACTCCCTGGACGCTAAATTTTATGAAAACCGATGGAGCCGTTTCCGAGATTCCGATTATATATTATTATATACAAGAATTGCTCGTTTAAAGGTATAGGATTTTAAGTATAATTTGAACTATGATTTAGGACCAATTTGTCAATCATTAGATACAAGTTATTCACAGGATAAAATACAACATAAAAAAAATTAAAAGTTTCAGACATATGAAAGTTCAACTGTTTCACTTTTATATTCAGTGAGGTTATAATTTATTTCATGGATAACTTATCCGATGATTGAAAATTCATCCCTTAATTAATGTTTTTTTTTTAATATCCTTTGGATTTAAATTCTGTTTGACTTAAATTACGAATATTTTACTTATGAATGTTTTACTGGAATTCTGTGTGTCGCTTTCTTTCAATCCGCTTCGAGTTTCACGTGTGAGCTTGTATGCACTGGTAGATGAATGTTTTCCTAGATGTATTTATATTTATTAATGTGATGTGATTTGAATTGTTTTAAGTTAGAATAATGTCAAAAAGTGTTATATTATTGTCTAGTTTTAGAATAAAGTATTGGTCCTAATATTGTCCTTAGGGGAGACAAGCACTTTTATCGAGATCCTATTATTGTAAATTGCCACTTAATTTAAAAATCGTTGAAATGATTTTAGTTGCGTGGTTAAAAGTGCGTAAACTTTTAATTACTTGGGCAGTTTTTTTGTATATTTATTTTCTATACCTTCGTTTTAGACACTCACACTGTCGGCTATTTTACAACATTATGCTGTAAGGTTCGATATTTCATATTGTCTAAGGATGTCCTTTATGTAAGAGGAGAAATTTGTCAAGTTCAGTTGAAATAACTAACGGAATTCTTACAATGTCAATAGCATTACTCGCGACCTGACAGTTATAACCAAAGGGAGGAATAATCTAGTTATAATGAGTTTGATTGCTTTGATATATCAACTTCGATATACTTTGATTTTAAACTACACACAGCCCACCTGCTGGTCATGTACTAACAGGTGGGCTGTGTGTTGTCACTGCAGCCTGTAGGTAACTCAATAAGCAATCGAGATCGAATCCATATGGTTGTGGTATTTTAATTATGAAGATTCTTCACAAAGTACTTACAAATGATTCATTTATATATTTCGTCAAATATATATCTGTACAGTGCAAGGTCACGTGTACGTGGTTACATCGAGGTGTACGCGGCCTTGGTGGGGCGCGTCGGTGAAACGGAGGAGGAACCTCAAGCAAATGCAGGTGCGGCGGCGCCAGACGGTTGGGAGATGGTCGAACCGGAACCACAGACTGGGACCGTACAACCGGTGAGAATAACGCTTTTTTAATTATTTTTAAGTAGATAGCTTTTATGTTTACAATTGGAGATTCTAAACATCATAACTATGAATTTATAGCAGTTATATTTTACAAAATAACTAGCATTATTTGGGAGTTCAGTTTGGAAGTTGTGCATTTAAAAATCTTAATTTTTTTTTATCCCGTCGTCAGAACGTTAGAAGTAGTTTAAAAGTAGATTAGAAAGGATATCAATAGCTCAATAACAATGTAAAAAAGTTTCGAATTAATCACTTTATTTTCATGTCACAAGTGGCGACCAAGTATTAAGTTTGTGTCATCAGAAATTCCGATGAGAACACGATTTACAGGTATTTTTTGTTGTTAAGGATTTTCGAAATTCGTTTTATGAATGTCTGTATTCAGTCAATGGTAATTGTTTAGCTTTGTTATGTATTTTCTTTTTATAAACAATGTTATAAAATATTTACAACTAGCTTGCCAGGCAGACGTTGTTCTGCCCTTTTCGACGACCCTGTCATGTCCTATTAAAAATCCTTAAATTCGCAAAAAAAATGTGGGTCACTCGTGGGCAAAAAAACTATCGTATCTCTCAAGTTGGACCAAACTGGACACGATGTGCAAATTTGATTAAAATCGGTTAAGTAGTTTAGGTGTCCATCGCGGACAAACAACGTGACACGTAATTTATATATATATAATATATATATATATATATATATATATATATATATATATATATATATATATATATATATATATATATATATATATATATATATATATATATATATATATATATATATATATATATATTAAGATATTTGTTGAATTCGAGCACAATGAATACCCACTTTGTTTTCGATGACTGTTGGGGCTGAATTTATACTGAAAATTCAAAGTAGAATCTATTGCTACGTGATAAAGCGTATGTCGCGAATATTGTATTGCAGTAGTGGCATGTGCTTGGAGTTATTTCATTTTCATATCTATTTTTTTTGCAGTCTATAAACTATTATTTTTAACAAATTGTTTCTAAAGTAGCACTTCTCTATCGTCTACTCGCCAGACCACTATAATCGAATCGCAAATGTCTCGGAGAGCCAAGCCTTTGTTCTGGCCAACATAGAACAAGCCGACTTTACATTTAACGTAACAATAAATGGTCAGTGCTTTACCATTGAGGAAAAGAACCATCCTACATATTTTAATAAATATTTATTACTACGTTCTTTGTCCTTGCACTCTATAAATAAACTAATTCATTGTACAGATTGATAACTAAACCTTTTTGGGAAAATAATAGGGTATTTTGTATGTAAAAAAATAAAAAGATACATATTTATGATAGGTTTTGTAAAAAGTAAAAGAGAAATGTTGATTTCTATTTATAAAAATGCATTATAAATTTTATACTTCAATTTTAAGATTTTTTTAATCTATGCTTCAAATCTACAAAAAAAAAACCGCTATCCGCCATATTAGAATCCATCGTGAGTCGTGACGTCAATTTTATAGTAAACAAGCTGTGTGTTATTTCAAAAATTTTCAAGTTATCATCGCGATTACTGATTTTATTCATTCTATTTGAAAATGCTTCACGGAAAATAGATTCGTAAAAGCAGAATGTACTATAATATACTAAGGACTACTTCGTAATGTACTAACTTTTGCATTCAGGCACAACATACCAGTGATATAGTCATAATTATTAAACATCTAAAAATGTCTTATTCCTTTGCATCAAACGTTTTAATTACTAGGGCAGTGACGTCACGAGCTTAACGCCACGGCGGCTAGCGTTTTCACGCAAAAATTAAAAACGATAAATTAAAAGTACTTTTTGTGGCGGCTTAAATAATTGTAAAAATTATAGTGTTTCACTATCACTCTAAGATTTATTGAAAACACTATTTGTAAATAGGTTGATTTTATTGATTTGATTTTATTTGCCTCGAGCAGAAAGATACTTCTAATTTGAATACTCATAAAGCTCAGTTTTGCACTATTAGGTTGCAACGTCGTGTCAGACGGTACCTTCCATTACCGGAGACGATGATTGGGAGTTGGTCGAGACATCATACTTGAATTATTTAGTAGGTGTTTTTTTTTTAAATTTATTTTCCAACCTTTTATGTATTTACGCTTGAATATAAAGGCTTAGATTTTCCGCATTATTTTATAAAGTCATGGTTGTCAAATACTTGTATATAGTATGTATTTAATATATTATTATTATAATATATTAGCTTTTCTAAGTCAATACATAAACTAAATGAAAAGTTCCAAGCTTATAACAATTCCACTTAATCAAACTGAAGTTCATATTTGTATATAATTTTTTTAAATTGTTTGTTATGTATATAAAGTGGCATAAAAAACTTCTCTAGTATAAAAACGTTCAAACATATGAGAAACTGTAACTTTGATGGGTTGACTGCATAGATTACTGTATATATAATAGAGATAGATGTGCGACTCAAGTTTAATTTTAGTTAAAGTTCTTGTTTAGCCTAATAGATGGCGTTAAAATATTGGTGCTTTGGGCTCGCCCTTTTTTTGCACTTTAATATTTTTATTTTATATACAACCACTAATTACATTGCGCAAGTGCTGCAATGTAATTAATAGTTGTTTATGTTTCTTGTGGTAATTGTAAGTTCCTATACCAAAAAATAAAAAAACAGGTTATTTTTAATACGTTTATTGTTTAAAAATTCTTTGCTTAGTTATTGAATAACATTAGATGTGTTAAATTTAACAAGTATTTGCACAATATCAATTGATTTATTTATACAATATCCCTACTAGTTAGTAAATATCTTATATTACAGAGAATAGAACATTTTTTTAATTAAATATAGATTATAACATAATACTTATTGGAAATCGTGTTTTATTTACCACTGATATCACTGTCCTGGGAAGAATCAACAAGAAACCCAGCGTGACTTTTTTTAAACATATTTCACTTTACAATATCATTTTTTAAACAAATTTTAATAGTACATACAAGCATGATTGCGATCACCTCATACCCAGGAGTTATTTTATGTATTCTTTGATATTATAATAACACTTTTTGTACATAACATTTTCTGAAATTTCGTTGTGAAAGCGTATAATACATTGCCCCATAAAGCACTACTGACTCAGTGGATTCTAGTAACTAGTATTACAAGCTTATGTTTGTTCCTAGTGTTTAAAGTTTGAACATCTTTATTCTCATAAAAGCTATTTATAACACTTTTTGTACATTTTTCATTTAATAAAACATTTCAAGTTGTTAAATGACAAATTTTGTACATTTTCTGCAATTTTGTTGTAAAAGCGTATAATACATTGCCCTATAAAGCACTACTGACTCAGTGGATTCTAGTAACTAGTATTAAAAGCTTATGTTTGTTCCTAGTGATTAAAGTTTGAACATCTTTATTCTTATAAAAGCTATTTATAACACTTTTTGTACATTTTTCCTTTAATAAAACATTTCAAGTTGTTAATTGACACATTTTGTACATTTTCTGCAATTTTGTTGTAAAAGCGTATAATACATTGGCCCATAAAAGCACTACTGATACAGTGGATTCTACTGGTATTACAAGCCTATTTTTGGTCCTAGTGTTTAAAGTATGAACATCTTTATTCTTATGAAAGCTATTTATAACAGTTTTTGTACATTTTTCCTTTAATAAAACATTTCAAGTTGTTAATTGTCAAATTTTGTACATTTTCTTCAATTGTGTTGTAAAAGCGTATACTACATTGCCCTATAAAGCACTACTGACTCAGTGGATTCTCGTAACTAGTATTACAAGCTTATGTTTGTTCCTAGTGTTTAAAGTTTGAACATCTTTATTCTTATGAAAGCTATTTATAACACTTTTTGTACATTTTTCCTTTAATAAAACATTTCAAGTTGTTAATTGACAAATTTTGTACTTTTTCTGAAATTTTGTTGTAACAGCGTATAATACATTGCCCCATAACAGCACTACTAACTCAGTGGATTCTAGTAATTGGTATTACAAGTTTATGTTTGTTCCTAGTGTTTTCTTTATTCTTATGAAAGCTATTTATGTTTTTATGTACGTACATATTATATTACATTTTCATAAATATATTGCTATGCCAAAGTTTATTTCTTTAAATTTTTTAAAAGGCTCCTTAAAATTTAAGATAAAAATTGACCGTACGGCGCTCTTTTATAATCAAAATATGGCTTCAATATCAGTCACATGATCCCAATATTAATACCAGGAAAACAGTGGTATCATCCACAAGACTCTCAACTCCTTCCCATTTAAGAGCACATTGGTAATTGAATCCTCTCCAAAGGTTTGCTCCTCTTCCATAATTTTATGAATTAGTATTTAAAATTAATCAATTTAATAAAAAAGATACATTTTGGAGCAGCATTATTAATCTTTAAAATGTGAACTTGATAATGTCATCATACTTTAGTAATATAACAAATCTTTTTAAATGTGTATAATAACCGCAATTTTAAAAAATACAAATAATTTACAAAATGAATCAACAATTTACAATCTGAATATGGCGTCCGCTCGCATGCGTTCCCGCTCACTCTCTATCGCTGTCTATACTCACACAGTGAAATACGCGTTACAAAAAAATAGTCAGTCAAGATTCGCTTGCCTTGCTTGATATTAATTGTTGTTTTTGTTGAGTTTGATTGTTACTTGTTTGCGTTATGTTTGATTGTTTTTTGTAATATGAATTAATAAAGACTATCTGCACGGCTTATATGTAAATAATGTAATAATGACCTTTGTAATACAACTCCACACCAAGCAAATTCATTAAATTTGTAATGTTTCAAGAAAAACGCTTTTGTGACTTTCACAAAACTTTACGATGTATTGAAGATTATAACAAAAATAATTAAAAACATTTGACCAATGATTCCCCGGAAATGGGATATTTTAAATCATTAAATTGTTAATAAATATCAAATTTGAATTTCTAACATGACATAAACAAAAAAGTAAGGACCCTTATCATTAATTTGATGATCAAAATAATTATACATAGTTCAGACCCTCAAAGATGGCCTAAGAGCTTGTGTAATAATTATAAATAAAATATTAAAAGGCAGACATATTAAAATCAATAATGATAAAATAAAACTTCAAACATTAAAATATTTTTAAACTCTTAGAAATACCAAAAATAGAAGTGGTTATAATTAGGTTTTTTCTCTCCAAAATATCAAAATTAAGGCGTCATCAAACAGCTTATGTGATTATTTATCAACTTTACTTAAGGCCCTGATCAAAACCTTGCGAAAGTGTGTTTTTCAGAGACTATTATCTCTTTAGTTATGAGAAATAAACTACGTCCAAAAGCACATTATTAAAGTGTTCGATATCCTATCATCACATTCCACGTTTTAATTAGTTTTTATGTGTTATCTATACATTTAAAATTTATTTTTAAAAATGAATAAAATTATTGATAACATGCATCTGTTGTTAAAGGCAACGCTCTAATCATTTGAGCATTACACATTACATACTATTGGATAGATAATTTAAAAATCTATATTATTTTCTTAAGTTCGTCTTTCTTTCTTAATTGAAATAATTCCAAAAATTTGAGCGTATTTATTACGCGATATATTGTAGCGAGCGCGTGGATTGTATAGAACCGACCGCTCAAGGTCGTTCGCTAGGAGTAGCGCCATAAGCATCTCAATTAGTAAGTTTAGAAAGTTAAGAGTACATCATAATGTGATATAGAGATAAGTAACATCTATTTAGATCTATATCTATGAGTTAGATAGTATTTTTTAGCTTGAATTTTTATTTTGTCATTTTCATCAATTTTAACATGTCTACCCTGCAATATTTTCATGACATTCATGCACCAGCTGTGAATAATTAAACTGATTATATAATTAATTATAAAGCTTTTCAAGTTTTCTTTATGCTTATTACATGACAAAAATTCGAATTCCACACCAAGATCTATTAATAATTTTATTCTATCACATATACCACTGTAGGGGCCGTTTTGTAAAACATTTTTTATTATTTTAATCACATTTTCAACACATTCTAAAAAGTTTTGGGAAGGTCTCATAAGTGATCTTCGCGTGACATCTACAGATAAAATGTAATCGTCTACTTGTGGCGGAGTTGTATCACACAATTCATTATTACATGTAAAACATGATTTCCAAACTTTAATTTTTGACTTTTTAATAACTTGCCCTGCCACATATCTTTTTGTCTCCGTGACAATTTTATTTGCAAATTCTTGCGTATCATTACCTGCCAAGTTTTGAACTATAAAGTCAATATTAATTCTATTTTCCTTTGGGGGCAGATGTAATTCATTTTTTGCCAGCAGGCAATCCAAATTATTTAAAACTTTATTAAAGTCTTCCTCACAATTTGCCCCCAAGGAATGTGTTGAACTCAAATTATTAACAAGTAATGTTTTATAAATGCTTTGAAATTGTAGACACGTAGGATTGTTGTTTCTAGCCCCGTGGCTTCTTACCGAGGAGAAAAAGTTTTCCAAGGGATCTTGATTAAAATTACGCATCAAAATACTCTTGACGTTGTATTTGTCAAATAAATATTGCAACAAACCTTTTATAGTGTCAATGTTACGTATCCAATTTTTTATTGATGGAACTTGTTCGTAACTTACAGATGACGTAGCACTGCTTCTTTTTTTTATCTCCGTTTTGAATCTCATTGACCTTAAAACTGGTAGAACTTTATTCCATAGTGTAAAATGATCTGAATTTGGTTTTACACAATTTTTATAGATCTTGTATGTTTTCTTATAAGAACCTCCATTAAAAGAATCAAACAATTGATCAAACAGGAGTATAGTATATCCGCCGTATCTAAACATTCTTGTGGCAGCAACTTATTTTCTGTAAATAAATAAAATGTTATGAGCAATTTTTAAATCTTAAGAAGCAATAAAATGTTTGACATAAGAGTGAATACAAGAAATAAGCGATAAAGAGATATCTTACAAAAAATAATTTCAACACTGAATATTATTTAACAAAGTATATCACGTACTTGCACAAAATCGTAAAGCTCCTGATACTCGTTGGCTAAAAACTTGAGCTGCATGTTTCACCTTCATTTTAGGAATTTTTTCAGGCATAACATGCATTTCTGTAAGCTTATTACACATCCTTAACTCATCTTCTCCTGCATCAATTTCCAATAGTAATTTTAAATGTTGCCATTTTGCTATTTTTACTTGGTCATTCTGGACATACCTTAGGTCTTTTGATATTAAATTGTTCCTCACTCCTTTTAATAAATGGGGCGGGTCGAATAACGGGAATATATCATGATTTTCAATTTGAAAAGCATTGCTCTTATGTTCCTTACCCAGTCTCAAATATTCTGCATTTGTCTCTTTTAATAATTCATTTACTACCTTTGTGTTAATTGTTGATTG
This sequence comes from Parnassius smintheus behrii, assembly GCA_036936625.1. NCBI lineage: Eukaryota > Metazoa > Arthropoda > Insecta > Lepidoptera > Papilionidae > Parnassius > Parnassius smintheus. Next base: position 10,668,079 of record JAUPFT010000013.1, read on the forward strand.
ATCACACACAGTTGCAACAACAATTAACCCTGCCTGAAATATTTCTTTTATGACACTCTTTATTAGTTTTTTAAGAACTGTTGCGTTTGTGGCACTTTTGCAAAAAGCAAAGCAAATAGGTTGCTTATATTGAATTTTTACACCCTTTAACATAAACACTAAAACATGATCAGCAATATTATCATTCTGATCATTTTCACCAAAATCTTCAAAGCCGACTATTTGATCTAAAGTTTTATCATACTGTAGTGATGGTGAAAGCGACATCTCATCAAACATTAACAAGCATAAGCGTTCTTCCGTATTAAATTTTTGTGCTGCGTCTTTTATTTGGCGGAATATTATTGGGTTTAGACCTGTTTTCAAAGTTATTTTTTTAAGTACATCCTGCAATGTCCTCTTTGAGGGCAAGGTAAATAATTTTCTTAGAAAATTATAGCCTTTGGGACTTCTTTTATAAATTGACAAAGCCAATAATTTTTCTTCAATATTAAAACGCCTTCCACGGCCTCTTTTATTATGCTGACTTAATTGCATATTTAGCAATGTCTGAGCAGGCTTCGATAATGTTTTCAAAACCTTTTGAAACAATTTCGTCTTTGACATTTTGTCTGCTGCTTTTATTTGATTTTTTTGACATTTTTTTTTTTAAAATCTGTATTTTATGTAGAATTTTCTTCATTTTCGTACTTCTTTTAATCAATGTACCTGAAAAAGTATAATAATAATAATAATCTTTATTGCATCTTTAAGTTAAAGTACACTCGATAACAACAGTATAACAAAATTAAGCTTACAGTTAAGTACTTCTACAATTAATATGAAGCTACTGACATCTAAACTAGGCCTGTATCTTAAATGTCAGGGTCTTCTCCCAAAACATAGTACAAGGATTTAAGTACAGAGCAGTATTCAATAATTTTAACTGATAAAGATAACAGTTTACTATCAAGTTTACAATATATATATATATATATATATATATATATATATATATATATATATATATATATATATATATATATATATATCTTACGAATATGAAATACACAAGAAAAAATACACGCGTGCGTGTGTGCGTGCGTGCGTGTGTGTGTGTGTGTGTGTGTGTGTGTGTGTGTGTGTGTGTGAGTTGAGTGATTATGAGGTAATGATTTTGACTTACATAATAATAATTAATGTATGTTTATTGTATATGTGTGGTGCCTATTTCTTGACGAGATTTTCCGTATCTTCGTATGTAAGAGACTTTAACCAAATTGATATTTTAGATTTTAATTCATGTTTGTTGATTTTGTATATATTTAACGACCTATTAATCTTATTGTATAAACGACAACTGATTGAATTATACTGACGTCCTGCGAAAGCTGTTCTACATAAAGGTACTGGACACACAGGGATACTTATACGTCGCTTAAGGATATTAGAGTCTAGAGGAAGTTGTGAATGTTTCCGAAGCATTGTGCGAAGAACAAACAATTGCCTCACTGTTAGAACATTACACTCTTTGTAGAGGTCAACAGTAGGGTGCATCCTATGTTTGTTCATCATAACCTTGAGCACTGCTCTTTGTGCCCTCTCAAGGTGTAGCATTGTAGTTTTATGGGTACCACCCCAAACTGGTATGCAGTACATTAAAATAGACTAAGAGCATAAGGAACGTTCGTGCTGTATAAATAAGTCGTTATATTACTTTTGCTCGTTTTGGTAATTCTACATTCTAGGGAATAAGGCAAGACACTATTATAAAGTTGTGAATAACAATATATTATATTAAAGTATAGCATAGTTATGCTTGCAAGTAATATAGATAATATCATGGTATGTAAAAACGTGGTAAGCTGTATGTATTTTATAAGATATTTGAAATTTTTGAAAATAGTTTGTATGTATATCATTCTAGTTAGCTTGTAAGTAATTAAATTGTATGTGTATGTAATTGAGTGTATGTTGTGTAGATAATAAGTTAAAGTGCACGCAACAAAAAATATGTATATACATGTTATAAAATATCGTAAATTGTAATAAGTAAGAATTAATCTCATGTTTATACTATAATATAGGAAATAGTATGACAAACAGGTAAAATATAGAGATCAGTAAAAATAATGACAGCATAGTTCAGATTGTATAGGAATCTCTTTTTAATGGAAGATTTTTAATTGCAACTTCTGCCTTATAATTATATAATGTATATTTACAATATGCCAGTAGAATGCTTTTGGAGCTGGCGCGGTGCTGCAATGAGCACAGTGCAAAAAAGTAGCATTCCTACTGCATGGCTTGTGGACCAGTGATAACAAAATTTTGAAGTTACATCTGCAAGAGTTTTTCTACATTTGAGCCAGGAGCGGTTTGTCTCAGAGTCCTAGTTACTTCAGATGCAATGGACACAAGGTACGACCATGATTAATCATTTCCTAGAATTGACTACAGGAGTAATTTCAGTCAACTGCCTACTCCACATGCTATTTACCTTGTGCGTTTTGAGCCAGGTTTAGATATATAGCCTTTTTACTTGTTTCGTCTATGAAAAGATTCACAGCATATGACATCCTAATGTCGTACTTCTTATTATTATAGTAAATTCCAGCAAACTTACTAGTATAGTAATAGAATATATATAATTAAGAATTTGTTAATATTATACTACCACCAGAGAATTTTCCAGACCGATACAACTTGGGACTTTCAAAAAATTTCTTTTTTGAAAGCTGGCAATGCATCTATAATTCCCCTGGTGTTGGTCCTTCATGGGCGGCGGTAGTCACTTACTATCAGGTGAGCCACATATTTGTTTCCTCCTCCCCCCCCCAACTCCTTAAAAAATAAATAAATAGGTACCTCTTATGCGATTCACACATGTACTTGTACCAGAAATTTGTGTAGAAAGTACGTCTGGTATATGTGACGTGGGCTCAAGTTCCGTTTCTGCATGTAAACCTGTAAAAGTAGTGAAAGTATATGAGTAACACATAACTTTCTTTATTGGACTTGTTTTATACACTGCTACATACCATATATTATAATTATATTAATGTCCTCGAGATCAAATTTTATAGTGCCTAAGTGTATGTGCAAGCAATAGGTCATCTCATAATCTAATGGGACGGCATTTCCTCATGACCAGAAAAAGAGAACACAGGACTAATAGCTTTACGTGCTTTCCAAGGCAAGGGGGTGAAACACAGCCAATTTATTATCTCCAGACTGATGCTGAGAATGTCTTGATAGATATACCCAAAAATGTATGAATGAATGAATGAATATACTTTTATTGTACACCACAAACAAATATACAGTTAACAAAACACAAAAAAGATTATAATATTATGTAAGTACAATTTGGCGGCCTTATCGCTACATAGCGATCTCTTCCAGGCAACCAAATGTACCCAAATATATACCCAAATATAATAAGAAAAAGTAATAAGCATGTAGGATTTCTTCATAAATGTTTATTTCATACAGTTCACAATAACATTACAAAGTTATAATGCAGCTAGTTTTGTCATTTTCTATGGAGTTGTAATGAAATTTTTACTAATCCAACTTATTAACTAGTTAATTCTGATTTGCTGCGATAGTCTTCCTTTAACTTCATTATATATGCTACCATTTAGTAACTTTCCACATTTGGAAAAACAATGGTTTAGTTGGTAGAGGGATCACATGACTTTGATGAAAATTACGACTAAAGCTTAATATTTCACAAACAAACCCCTGAATCATAAAGATGTTCTTCCATATCCCCAATGTTTTTGAAAGATCTACCCAATGATACCATACACGACGGAATACATGAATAAAAATTCAAGAAAAGAATCTACTCTTTTTTTGAAGGCTGGCAACACACCTGTAATTCCCTTGGTGTTGTGGTCCTTCGTGGGCGGCGGTAGTCACTAACCATCAGGTGAGCCACATGTTTGTTTCTTCCCCCCCCCCCTCCTTAAAAAATAAAGAAATACCTCTTATGCAATTCTCATGTAAACTTGTACCAGGAATTTGTGTAGAAAGTACATCTGGTATATGTGACGTGGTTTCAAGTCCTGTTTCTGCATGTAAACCTGTAGTAGTAGTTAAAGTATATGAGTAACACATAACTTTCTTTATTGGACTTGTTTTATTCACTGCTACATACCATATATTATAAATATAATAATGTCCTAGAGACGAAATTTTCTAGTGCCCAAGTGTATGTGCAAGCAATAGGTCATCTCATAATCTAATGGGACGGCATTTCCTCATGACCAGAAAAAGAGAACACAAGACTAACAGCTTTACATGCTTTCCAAGGCAAGGGGGTGAAACACAGCCAATTTATTATCTCCAGACTGATACTGAGAATGTCTTGATAGATATACCCAAAAATGTACCCAAATATATACCCAAATATAATAAGAAAAAGTAATAAGCATGTAAGATTTCTTCATAAATGTTTATTTCATACAGTTTAAAATAACATTACAAAGTTATAATGCAGAGTTTTGTCATTTTCTATGTAGTTGTAATGAAATTTTTACTAATCCAACTTATTAACTAGTTAATTCTGATTTGCTGCGATAGTCTTCCTTTAACTTCATTATATATGCTACCATTTAGTAACTTTCCACATTTGGAAAAACAATGGTTTAGTTGGTAGAGGGATCACATGACTTTGATGAAAATTATGACTAAAGCTTAATATTTCACAAACAAACCCCTGAATCATAAAGATGTTCTTCCATATTCCCAATGGTTTTGAAAGATATCTATCCATATATGAGATCTATCCAATGATACAATACACGATGGAATACATGAATAAAACAACGTCATTCATTTACCTGTATAGGAGGTACCCAAAATAAAAATGTTTTTAAGATTTTATTTTACAGTTTCGTAGGCGTGATTAATAGCTATAATTAAGCCAAATTACAAATTTGTAGCACCTAGGGTCTGAGTAAAACCACGGTGGACAGACTTGGCAAAACTATAAGGGTTCCTTGTTGTGTATTACGGAACCCTAAAAATTCAAAACATTATTTTTTTAAAATTGTCTTTAGGGTAATAGTGAATAAGCTTTTGTTTTTGTTAATCCAGTGTGCTTTACAATCTAGGGCTTTATAACCACTTACCACCGGGGGTTGTTGTAGTTTTTGTAGTCAAGCTGTACACTGACATATCTATAATAAGTAAAACTAAAAGATTGCTTGACCATCTTTAGTAATATTACATCATGAAGTAATATTACATCATGAAAATGAGTTTCTTTAGTCTGCACTGTTAAAATACATAATAGCTAATAAACATAAAAGTGAGAATAAAAGAATAAAGACTTACCAAGGTTAAGACTGGGGTAAGCTGTTTTTGCAAGCCTTTTGGTACGGGGATATAAAAAACGATCCTCAAAATGCCGATCACAAATGCGGTGGTTATTGTATATTTCACGATCGGTCTTATCTTTTAAATATGTTCCAGCTATGCTCTTCCATAGCTGAAACCTTTCCATTGTAGGGTATTCCGGTTTAGGAAAGTAGTGCAAAATATCTGAAATGATAAAATACAGTGCAACCTTAACATACCTCAATATAACGACTTCCTTGATTTAACAAATTTTTCGTGATCCCTTTGAAATGTCCATAAGTCAATGTAAAATATACCTTTACATTGCGAACATATCTTGCGAATAACCTCTTTATAACGAATTCTCAACTATCAACCATTTAATTTTGTAACCATTTAATGTATTTCAAATAAATATATCAATTTAAAAATGACTTTTAATTTTCATACATTTTGTAATTTGTTGCACTTATAATTTTTGATTATCCCTTGCTTAACTCAAGTATAAATTATCGCTTTACCTGTCTTATTCCATTGTTATTAAGTGAAGAGACAGAAATTTTAAGTATTACTTAAATTGACTTAGATTTATATGAGTTTGACTATTATTTAAATTTAGGTAGGTACAGATAAATAATTTATATTTAGTTATTTTTGTATATCATAGTACTATGGTATAATTATAAAATGTAAATAAATTTTCTTATATCATCAATTCAAATGTGTTAAATATTCTATATTATCAATATAAAATTTAGCCCTAGTTATAAATGTAAAAATGTGCTTGCTAATAACCATTTAACCCTTTAAAATTAATTTGCTTGCAGATAATCAGTTGCCGGAGTGGGTTTCTATCTACTTTTTAAAAGTTACAGATAATAAATATAAATGTAATGTATGCGAAGCGTTATTAAAAACGGATGAGAAATCATTACAGTTAATAGAGCATATCCAACAAAACCAGAAAAGTGTAAATACCTATAACCGAATTTTGTCAACCTAAAACCTTTATATAAAGTTCCCACCTACGTATGACCCTTAACCCCATCCCATATCTATATAATCCCATAGTATATGATTCATGTCGTGATTTTTTTAACTTTCTAAAAAATTTACAACCAACCTAACCTCAACATAACAAACTTAATTTCAACGAATTACTTGATATAACGAATATTAACTTGTTCCCTTCCGATTTGTTATATCGAGGTTGCAAGGCGAGAGAGGAAAACTGAATCAGGAGATAGGCAATAACCCACCTACCAAGCGTGGCAGCTATGGCAAATAGTACCTACGAGGCAATCTGTAAATGCCTACCTATGCATAGCAGTGGACTTTTGATCATTACAGCCCATGTCCAAACCTTCAATTTCTTAGATATTAGCTGTTTACAAGTGAACAAAAACTGGAAATTACGCGAATATTAGAAAAGTTCTTACCGAATTGGTCACATTTAAAAACACATTGCTGTCGTGACATTTCAGCTACAGTTAATAAACAAAACAAAACTAAACAAAACTAAACTATGTCACAGATTTATCAATTACAATGAAATAAACACACGAGAAACGGGAATAATGCTAAATAGATAATAATATCAATTTAATCTTTACTACCAGCGACCGCCATTAACTGCGTAGTAAAGTGCGCATCAGTAATCTATGGTGCGCATCAATATACAGTAATCTATGGTGCGCATGGAACATAGATCATTTCGTATACGTAAACTTAATATATAAGCGTGCCCTCTAGTTGGATTAAAATAAGTCTAGTCTAATGTTTTGCAATGTAGATGGCAGCACAAAAAAAGATCACTTTGTGCTCAAAATAATGTTCTAAGTTGCACGCCCATGGTTGACTGGTAGAGAATGCCTCAAGGCATTAAGTCCGCCCTTTGTATTCTTTTGTTTAAGGATGCAATAAAGAATAAAATAAATAAACTGTAACTTTAATTCATTATAATTAATAAAACGTATTTAAATAATATGATTAAAAGAAATTGTACTGAAGATTTATTTCTTTAAGTTCTCATGTGGCCCTCAGCTTTTCTAATAAGAACCTTTTTATTCTTCAGTATAGTATATGGCTTTTGGAATCTGAAATAAAAATGAGTATATTTGCCACTACATCTGAATGGATAAAATTTAAAAATAAAATGTAAATCTAACAAACTTGTACGTATCGTCGACTAAGAATCAAAATGCTGATTCGTTGTCACATTGCCTGAGGTCTAGGATAGAATGCCTCGTTTCCAGTAAAAAGGGTCTTCGGTTATCTAAACTCAACGTACGAAACACAGCGGCATTAAGTTGCTATTTAACGCTAGTATTCTGTATGAGCATGGTTTTTACCTGGCTTTAACTATAACGTAGGTATCCGCAGCGTGGCTTTACTATGTACCAAACACAAATTGAGGAAAGGATGGGAAAACACAAGGTAAACTACCCGGAAAAATAAAATGGATTTTATCAAGTAGTATAAAGATTTTTACGCAATCGTGCGCAAAAAATACTAGAGTCTTTAGTAAGTCCTACTAGTCCTACCTAGTCCTACTGATAATTGTCAACAGAATAAACTTCAGAAACAGAAACGGAAACGGAAACTTTTTTACCCAATGTAGATATAACAATACTTATTCAGTCACTTTTTTCATTTACCACTGGTTCGCAAAATAACTCTGTCCTGGAAAGAACCAGCAAGAAACCCAGCGAGACAATTTTTTTTCAAATATTAGCTTACAATCATGTTTATAATTAACAACACAAGACAAATTAGAAATAGCATGGTAGCGATCACCCTTCCCAGGGTTTAATATCATCCATAAATTCCTTAATATTATAATAACCCCTTTTATACAAACTTAGTTTAACAACATTTTTGAACTTTGTGTATGACAAATTTTGTATATTTTGTATATTTGTTCAGCCTACTTGCCAGTTTTATTTATGTACATGTTTTATGCGAGTTCCATAAGTATTGTAGTGGCGGTCTAAGGATATGTACTACTACTATCTTCTCGTGAGTGTAGTAAAAGGTGGCAGAAGAAACCGTGAGATGGGCAGTAGCGTCATCGTAATAACAACTGAAAATATTAAAACTGCTTTTGCCAACCTACAACCAAGCGTGGTGACTGTGGCAAGTATCCATCCTATGGGGAAATCTACGGAGGACGCCTATCTTCAGCAGTGGACTTTTGTTATGCTGTAACGGTGACGAGTTCCATAAGACGATGGACCATAATTTTTGTCCCTGTGTGAATAGGTTTTAATAATTTTGTGTCCAGTTGTTACTAACTTATGGTGTGTGTAAAAAAAAGAAACATTTGTAATGAGCTTGGTTCCTAAGCTTATTAAAAATTGCGGCCGCTAATTATTTTGCTGATAGCTGGGCGCCGCGTTCGCTCGCTCGCTCGCTCGGTCTCGCACCAAAAAATGTTGTACGTGTACGTGTTTTGCGGCGACAAGCGACGCCTGGCACATGAATTGTGATACTTTTGCGACGGTTGCTAGTGCGTGACGTTTCCATAATATTTATCAACGCTCGTCGTACAGAATATGAAAGAAATATAAGAAAAATATTAAAAATATAATATATAAATAATGTGCGAGCAGCTATGCGGGTCTAGAGAAAGAGACCAGTATATCACCGCAGCCTAAAAGATCTATTGTTAACAATAAAATAATACTAAAGGGCACATTTCTTATCAATCGAGCATACTACCACATATAATTAAACAAGAGTGTATACGCTTTCACTATACGAGATTCGCCCCAAAATGAGGCATTGTAAAATGTGTGAAGAACTATTTATTCTTCTTATACGTTTTCCGTTGTAGTTTTATTTATTATTGCTGTTTTTGTTCCAGACTATTGGAGGAGATCCATTACCACCGGGCTGGGAAGAAAGGCAGGACGCTAATGGGAGGACGTACTATGTCAATCACATAGCGAGATCAACGCAATGGGAGCGGCCGAATTTCACGTAAGTATGGAAAAGGAATCTCTAACTGAAAATTTTACGATTATGAGTTCGGAACCCAGGGGCTTCTTTTTAATTTGTCCAGCATTTGCCCAGCTGTAGACTGTTAACCACTCCTGGACATGCCTTTTTTATAAAATAACGTTGACAGAGAGCCATGGTAGCTCAGATGGTTAACGCTCGCCGTAAATATAACAGAACGCGAGGAACCCGAGTTCGATTCCCGCCGGCACCAATGAAATTGTTAATTACAATTTCAAGTGCTGATTTACCACTTGCTCGGCGGTGAACGAAAACATCGTGAGGAAACCTGCATGTCTGAGGAATAGGAAAAAAATATTTCGAAGACATGTGAAGTTCGCCAACACCCATTGGGGCGGCGGACACTTCCTTGCCCTAAAACCCTCTCAGAAATGAGGGGATGCCTTATCCCAGCAGTGGAACGTATATAGGCTGTAACTTTACTTCTTTACTAACGTTGACAAACAAGCATACAGTCCACCTGTTCGTAAGTATATGCTGTGGCCCATAAACATCAATCCTCGATTAAAAATCAAAATGCAGATGCGTTTTCACTCTTGAGAACTTAGATGGAATGCTTCGTTTCCAGTATAAAGGATCTGTCGCAAGTAATGTTGTTTTCATTGTGTCAACAGCCGTAACATTAGCACGGAAACACAAGCGGAACGTATGGAAACGGCAGCCACCGAGTTCCAAAGGCGGTTTCACATTTCGGCCGACGAGGAGCACACGTCCAGCCCTTCAGCCTCCAATCATCAGGTTTGTGTCGAGACAATTCAAATGCAACTTTATGTTAAACAGCCTACGTACTGTTTTACACTAAATTTAATTGCTTTTAGTAACGCCTTACCGTGTCAGTTTAATAATCGCGCAAACGAGAATATTTTTAAAGCTCTAGTAATAGAGGCCTAATTTTTTTGAGCGGGAAAGTTGATATATTTTTAGAATGAGACATTTCATACTATATATATTATACTTCTTAAAATGCACATTATGCATGACCATGCAATGTTGAATTTGATTTTTTTAGTATTTTGAAAAAAGTTGCCTAAAGAATGTTTGACACATATCAAAAGAAAAATAACTTAAAGATGCATTAACAACTTTCTCACTAAATTAGTTTGGAATGTAAAACAGTATTTTAATTAGAGGGCGTTATTTTTTTAAATTTAATTAACTATTTTGTGGTTTATCTTTATATTTTTATTAACCTTTTAATATTATTTGCGCTTCAATTTGTATGATTGGAAAACGGTAAAGACTAACTATTAAAAATACTATTTAAAAGATTAAGATCCGCCTCGTTATTTATCTTATATATAAACTCTCTGCTTCACTGCTGGCCGTATGAGGAAGGTCAAGGTCGCTCAGCGAGCTATGGAAAGGACTATTATACCCGGAGTTTCTCTGCGTGATACACCTTGAAATGGCATTATGACGTTGGTATATTCGAGATGGACATACCGCCCTTTATTGCCAGCATCTATTAGCTAAGAGCTATTTCTATTATTATGAATGAAACTTACAAGACTAAACTGGGTGAAAAACCTCATCTATTTGAGAGTTGCTTGTATCCAAATTGGAGTGCTACAGATTTATTTTGAAGATAAATCACATTTACTCTAATTGTACGCTGTGTATTAAAATAAACTAAATAATACAATTTCAATATTATTTCAAGGTTGTATTATTGTAAGAAAATTGTTACAAACTATCTTAAAATAATATTTCTTCAGCTAAGCAGCAACGTAATGCTGTGTTCCGATTTGAATGGTAAGAAAATTAGTTTCAATATAGACTATAAAAATAAATTTCAGTCCACGGGAAGGCAACGTACGTAATTGTAGCCTGCTTCGTTTAAAGATGGCAAATGCTTACCGTTTGGCGGATTCTAATCCTTTGTCAGCTTTTCCACTTTCAGGGAATAAATAATCATATTAAGAGGATATCCGGGTGGCGTAAAGTCCATTCATACGTATTCTTCTGTTTTCTTCCTGGATACTTTATCTGTTAGGTGATCCATGAATACCAACTTTTTTGTCCATAAATTATTTAATTTTAAAAACTAGAAATCTTGTAAAATTACTTTAATGTTCAGTTATTGCGCCGTTGTTCGATAATCAGGAAACAAAATACAAGAGAAACATCCGTGGCACAGTGGCTTTGCAATAAATTGCTGCATCGGGGGCCGCGGGTTCAAATCTCGCACGTAACTAGTATTTGTATGGACTACAAATAATGGTTCCGGGTCTGAATGTTTGTTCTTGTGCAATTTATGTTTGTAAACTGCCTTCACGATACAGGCGAAGATCCTAGTGTAAGGGTAACGTTTAAAAAACATACAGACAAAGCCAAAATCCTTATTATTATGTTCTTGAAAAAATATATTAAAATCGGTCCAGTATTGGAGGAGGAAACAGCGGATGATATTTTGTCTATTTTTAATAAGTATAAATCAGTCCGAGATGTAGTTGTCTCTCTCGGTTGCTAAGCTCGGTCGTTCGGGCACAGCTCGACAGCAATAGATCATTAAAAACCTTTTCTTAAAATTTCTTCCAGCCCGCATTTCCACTTAACATCATCCGTATTTCTAAAGTGATTTATATTTTTATAGTAGTTAAGTATCTCATGTCTTATTTGTTTAATAACGTCCTCTAACGACATAGGTATTACGAATTTAATTTTTGGTATTCTATTTGTTATGTGAATTTTGCATGATGTACTGTTTGACACATATAAATATTAAATATTGCATGCACAAGCACGTTAATATAATGATATGTTAGTCGAATACCTGATATGTTCATTATGCATTTTATTAATATTAATTTGGTGAAATTTTATTGGCAAATATCAATTTATATTATTGGTAACTTGCAATTTATAGAACTTTTTATTTTTTGGTTAAAATTATTTTAATTATTTTACAATGGGTATAATGAAAAACCTGACTTGGTAGAATTTGTACCTGAATACATTTAAAGCATTTAGTGTGCGGTTTTATATTTTCAATGAATTTTATTTTTATCGCAGCATGGGCCTCTACGGATGAGAGAGAACTAACATTAAAACGATTTAACGAAACCTTTTTTTTGTATCTTGACGGAGATTGGATTAATCTGAATTTGAATTTCCGAAGAATAAATATAAAAATATTTTTTTAACATCAATAAAATATGTGTCTGATATAGTTCTTTCATCAACTCTCCTCCAAGATATTGCGAAGAACACACTTGCGTAATAATATTCATTCATGTCATAAATTTGCATACTAACAGAGGAATCATGTATGCATTTGATGTAGCGTAGCTTGCAACAGCAACAACTCTTTTTGTTTTTATAAATTACGGTATTTCTTTACTTAATAAAAATATCTAACTATCTAAGAATTTTTATCTACTTAGCGGTTAGACTCAGATGATTGTTCCCGTAACTTTTTTACGCTAGCATTTTTATGTACCATTTTGATTTATTGGTCACACTGCAAAATAACAGGTGCTTGCATGGTAGAAATCCAATAGGAGAACAACTCAATTTTAACCTAATTTGTAGCGGCAACGGTCGCCTATGGCTAGCGGCTTACAAATACTTCTTAGCTTCTGTTACAAGGTGTTAGTGTAAACACCGTTATCCTTGAAACCAGTGGTTTGGTTTCACTTATAGAACGTAAATTCAATGAAAAATAACAATATTTTTTTAAAAGTAAAATATCACTTTTTCCTTAATTCCTCAATTTTTGCCTGTCCCAAGCCAGGATGAAAGTATGAAGGAAGAGTTACATCACAGGTTATGTGTACCTATTGTGTTTTTATTGGAATGTTGTGTAGGTAGCTAAGGCGGCCGGTGATCTTTACAGTGATAACGTCACTCGGGCGCATAGGGTATCCATGAATTTACGGACGGTGTCGGACAGAAACTTTTTAAATTTTATGAAAGAAAATAGCGTTTTTAAAAAAATCATCGGATAAATATTTTTATATTAAAGCCGAACGACCTATGGTTTTAGTGACAAGAGTGTTTACACTTACACCTTGTATATTCAATAACACGTTGCTGTTTCAAGTTACAAATCGTGGATAATTCCAGAATCATTATGTTGTCCTTATCATAGACAATTTTGCTGCTCATGATAAATGTGCGAAATAAAATTTATAATTGCAATAAAAAAATTGGGTGTTTTAAAATTAACTTTCTTTTGACTTAGAACCGTATCGATTAACTATATTAAATTTTAGATTGTAATTTATAGTTACTTTAAACGAAATATAAAATCATATATTTCAGGGTAGTCTTAGTTAGTTTTGATAATTTACATAAAGTCAATAACACTAATTTATTACATTAAGGGTTTTTATTGATATGGTCCTGATCACTATTATTTATATACATGTTAGAATCAAATACAACTGTCTGACAGGAGGATATAAGGGATAGGCGAGCGGACAGCACCTCTACTGAGGTCACGCCATTCTCCACACCGACCCGGTCGCCAGAACCGGCCGGCGAAATTGTTCCTACAGAGACAGCTAATTTAAGCAATGACTGTGATACTAATATAAGAGAAAATGGAAATGACGGCGATAACGATGTTGTTGAGGCTCAAATAAGCGTACGTACAGAAGTTGAAAGCAACGTCGAGGTGGACGAGGCCAATGTCAACACTATCGAAAATGCTCAAGAGGCATGTCTAAATGATAACGCTAGCACTAGTCAAGTTGATAGTGAAGACATTATTGCTGATGTTAATAGTACTGAAGAATCTGCAAGAGATAACGATAATGTTGATTTACCAAATGGGGGACAACATAACGATAGTACTTCTGTACAACCTGATAACTCAGAACATTTGACCGAGGAGGCAGAAGGTAATGAAAATGCAAACAGCTCAAGGGTTAATGCTACGCAAGAGCCAAGATCAACGACAGAGGCTGAAGATGAAGAGGTTGAATTAATTGAAATAATAGATGAATCTTTGACTTTTGACGAAAATCATTTTAGTACCCCGACCGGAGGCACACCAGAGACCAGAACACCAACCTCTCGCCTAAGGAGGGCTACAGCCAGCTCTATGGATGATACGGAGGTAAGACAAGAGTTTTGCGGAGTGACGTGTGTACAAAATGTTTAAAACCACACCACATTCATTACATACAAGTGTTTATAGTCACACTACATCCATGACACAAATAGTATATAGTCTTTGAAGTACAGATCAAACATTTCAAAGTAAGTTCGCAATTCACTGATCTGATTTTCATTCATGTTCGTTATTCAAACTCGCTAAATTATTCACAATATAAGTGCTTAACTTAATGTCGATCAATGTTATTATATTTTATCCGTGGTAGAGTCATGCTACAACTATATTATAGTTGTAGCACGAATGGATTGGCTCAAAAAGTAGCAACTTAATGCTGCTGTGTTTCGTACGGTGAGCGTAGAGAACCGGAGATCCTTCTCACTGGAAACAAGGTATTTCATCTTAGTCCTCAGGGGTGACAACGCATCTGCATTTTGATTCTAAATCTAGAAAATATGTAGATGTAACGATACATCACACTTGGGCCACATCATCCACTTATCATCAGGTGAACTGTGTCTTGTTTGTCGCTCTTATTCTGTTAAACATATTGCAGTGTTAAACGCAATATTGAATTCTGATTTAATACGAAAGAAACCTAAACCTATGTCTTAAAATTATTTCGGCTACATGTGTGAAATCCGCTATAACGCAATTGGAAAGAAAAAATACCATCAGAATTGGAAGGAAACATCTGCCAAGTAAAAGCTGTTTATCATGATTAATCAATATAATAGCTCTTGACAAGCCCACCGTTGAACATATGTCTCCCCTATAGATGTCACAAAATATTGTACAAAATGTTATCCTGTATTTATTATCAGGTTATGTTACTTTATCTAGTAGGAGATCACTCGAGAACCTTTATTTCCCATCGGCTGTCGGTTTTTCGAGCTATATATATATCCGGCTTTTTGCCAGTTCCTCATGATCTTCTGTGGATATCTTCGTTACGAATTTTATCACGCAGAGGAATTCCAAGGAACATCCCTCTTTATCACTCGCTGATTGTTCAGACAGAATAATTTATTTGCTTCTAGACCTTTTACCTGTTACTGGCTCCTATGAGATGATTAACATGATCTGTGCGCAGACGAACAAGGAAAGATAGACGGAGTGTTGCATATATTTAAATTCATTATGCCGAAACCATGCTCAACTTCTTGATACGTCTTTCTTCTTTCTTTCTTTATCATTTCGTAATAAAAGTTCATTGCTAGACGCACGCATAACCTTTAAACGAGCAATTCTTGTATATATATATATATATATATATATATATATATATATATATATATATATATATATATATATATATATATATATATATATATATATATATATATATATATATATATATATATATATATATATATATATATAATCGGAATCTCGGAAACGGCTCCAACGATTTTCATAAAATTTAGTGTCCAGAGAGTTTCGGGGGCAATAAATCGATCTAGCTTATTTTTATTTTTAGAACATGTCCCTTTGTTAAAAATACGAAAATTTTAATAAAACTAATTGCACTCATGATTTTTTATTCAATTAATCAGTTCAGTTTTTTTCTATTCTGTCAATAAGATCAAAAAATATTATTTAAGTGTCATCAGTATGTAATTTATAAATGTAATTTTAAAAAAAAAACCGAGTAAAGCTCGGTCATCCGGGTACTGCACCTAAAACTATGTTGTTATTTGCGAATCATTTTAGATACGTGAGTACGTGAGTGCGTGTTCTTTCAATAAGTTGAACATGGTTTTTTTCTCGGTTTTTGCGTCACTTAAAATATATGCAGCGCTTCATCTTTCAGGTTTTTAAGTATGTGGAAACTTTGGTACAATTTCAGGAACAAGTAAATTGTTCTTAAACCACAAAAGTTTGAAGGTTATTGTAAAGACGATTAATCGTGTTGTATTACTTCGAATTCTAAAATCATTCAATACACGTAAATTGAACCTTACATCTATTTTAATAACTGCCTTAGGACCATCTGAATTTATTAATTACGTTTACACACAAACAATACGGTAAGTTATGGGTTGTAAGGATGGTGATCATGAGTATAGCTAATGTAGTGACAATTCATTCACTATACACATGATTTATGTCCGCGAAGATATTTTTGGTGAGTTTTAACATTTGTAACTAAAGACTATGATCGATATACGAGATATGTATCGTATCATATACGTATTGTATACGTATCGTATCATCGTATACGATATAAGATAATACGAGAATATGATCTGTACCTGACATCGTCAGCTTATTCATTAGTATTGTGTAAAAATGCCGTTAAGTATTACGAATTGTGCTCGTATAAAACGATCGAATTCTTTTTTTAAATCTGGTTCATGGAATATTAGTCTGTACACAATACACAAACAAGCTTCAACACACGCCTGCAGCTGTTCAATACGTTCAAACGTACATAGTTTATTTGGCCAGATAAGCCCTTTTTTCATATGTTTTGTTTTTACTAAGGACTAAAAACGCTGGCTGAATCAACAAATAATGAGGACATTGGTCGCTTTGCACAATTGTCTATGACGGCGTTCTGAAGGACGGCAATAACATGCTACATGCTTTTATCTAACAATTATAAACTTGATCGATGTTTTCACCGGCCCGATTAAACCTAAAATTTTACTGTGTATATTTATTTAGTGTTCTGTTGAATATGTCTCTGTTTTGTCTGTGCATCATTGGAATAATGAACACTTGCTTTATATAAACTATCCTTATAGATTGCTCTTAAATCGCATATTAAGTAGGTACAAACTGTATATTTTTCAAAATCTTGGGTACAAAATTCTAAATCTTATCGCCTATAAATTACTTGAATTTATTACTTTATTCTTAAAATCTATTGATTATGTACGTTTTATCGAAATTACTGCTTATAATTAATTATTATACTTCGCAAACATAATTAAGTGTTAAATTTGTGTGTTAAATTCATATTCGGATCTATATTAAGGAAAGATGTTTTGAAATTGTCACAAAAAGATGTGAATGACTTCGAATCATAAGCTGTGCTATTGCTTTTTACGCTTGATTATCATTATTAATAGTAGACAATAGAAAATGCATGTAAATAGTAAATTGCATGTTTTGCTAACATAATGTAATGTTGCTACTGCTTGTTCTGTATTATATTATCTATGTATTACTATTGTTGTGACGTAGCTCGTGATTGGTTAATCCGTCTTTAAAATAACAATAGTCAATTTAATCTGTGTAGTCCCAGACCAATACATGAGATAACCAAATATCACCTTTGTAGACCCCTCAGAACAATTCTTTTTTAAATGTTATTTATAAGAATTATACAACTAAAATTCTAAATTTTTTTATTATAATTGGTCTCTTTACTAAATTCCGGGAATTTAGCTTATACGAGAAATAAATTAAGATAATTTACTTCAAATTTCTTTTTATATTGTATTCATATCAAAAATAGCTTATGGAAAAGGATTTGTAGATCTTATACAAAAAATTAAATTGAACTCTATTACCAGTGTTACGTAGTCGAGATTGCAACCACTTGTATGTTTTAGGACGAAACAGACGGATCGACGGAGAGTACAAGAAGTAGCAGCGCTAGCAGTTCCCAAAATCTACCGAACAGTGATGGTTTGTAGTATTTTTTTTAATAATTATTGGTTTTTAAAAATAGTAATCTCAGATAAAACAAGTTAATATTTGCTTAGATAATTTTGACTACAGAGTTAAGTTGTAGCTGACAGAAAGATTCAAAGAAATTGCAGTAAATTTTGGGCTCACGTTGGGTTTTAACTATAGCTCAGTCCTTATATTCGAAATGGTTTTTGGCCACATAAAAGCCGAAGATATAGTATTTGCTTTGTAATCGAATAAACCCAGTCTAAATCTAATCGATCTAAAAACCGGATAGTGCTCGAATAAACCAGAATGATTTTGTTGATCGGCACGACACATATAATTTATATTATTTAGAAAAAGCTGTGTGTCTGTTATGTTGTTCCATTGACAGTAATGCTGAATGAAATATGCATATATGCACAGTACGCCTAGTAAAAAATTGAAAGAATTTTGGGACTGGATATATTGAGTGTTTATTTCCCTTTTCTATTCTAAGCCGCCACACATCTTATAAGCATTATAATAACAGGTGATGCATTCGTTTGTAGTATGCGCTCTATAAACGTCGTTCATGTTGCGTGCCGCTTGTGCCGCGTTGATATATTATTATGTTGTTATATAAAACACAATGGAGGTCAGACAGTCTGAAAATACGTAATAGACCCGACTTGGGAAAAGCTACTTAGGTGTGAGTCAAACCAAGACGCAGAGAGCGTCATTGAGAATAGCGTCCCACCAAACAATCATCGCAGAGACGCAATGCATCAAGCATCAATACGACTATCGTCAGGCTTACACCATCTCAAGGTCCCCCATACATCCCAGCAGACATCACCACCCGCATACCTCCCTCGACCAGAACCACAAGATGCGTCGAATCAGGCGCAGCACACCCGCAGATCCATCACAAGACGCAATACCGCAAGTAGCAGTTAGCATCAATGCAACTATCATACGGATGGCGCTCCCTCACAACACACCCACGTGATTGCTATCGACTTTGGTAACACAATTTGTAGTGTTGTTAATGAAAAATTACACCAACGTATCATAGTAGCACACTACTAAGACGCCAGTTAACAAAACTCCACACTAATGCTCTAAGACATGAAGTTGAGTATGCATGTTACACTTAAAAGTGCTACCAAACACACACATTCCAATCCGAAAGATAGGCGACGCATCGCTATGCGCTACTACGCCGCCCACAAACGGTATGGGTGTGCGATGTCCACGGGAAAGCCGTATTGCTACAACACACCCGCTTAGCACCAGCACTATGATGATATGTCTAGGACACATCGGTTAGCGAGTCTTAGTTTACCTCGGTCTCAGTTGCTCGTGAAGCAGCATACACGTCACTATAATAATCATTTTCAAATCCCTAATGCTTTTGTATCATAGACCTCACTATTATATGTCTTTAATATATGGACTTCAACCTACAACTCTACTATTGTAATACTAATTCATCAAGGGACCTTCTATAATAATGCTTCTGTAAAAGAGACCAGTCCCTAATATAGGATTATACATTGTGCAACAGTACTATAAGTAGTCAGTCACCCGACCACCCCACATATATGTACGACCTTGGGTATGTGTCTCCGGCAGCTCCCCCATACAAGCCATCTATACACAAACACCCTCCATAACTTAAAATTTTTCTTATACGTGAACACGCTCCATTACTTAAGAAAATTTTCTTTTATACACGAACTCTCTCCATGACTTAGGCAGTTTTTAATCAATTTTCTATAATATTTTCGATTAAAACTACTTTTACGGATTTTATCGCGTTTATTTTTACTTTTTATTTTTAATTCCCGACGTTTCGGGCGCTTTCCAGCACCCATGGTCACGGGGGACTGAGATGACTGACGTCCCGATGTCATTGTTAAACCCGGAGTACCTTCAGCTTTTTTAATTATTGTTTATGGTCCGATCTATGCAAAATGAACTGAAAATAAAAAGTAAAAATAAACGCGATAAAATCCGTAAAAGTAGTTTTAATCATGTGTAGTGTTCGCGTAAATATAAGAAATCATTATAATATTTTCGACTTGAATTTCTATTATTTATCAAAATTTGAATATTTTAACAAAGTTTTTAATGAATTTATTGATCTTAAAAGACAATATTAAGCCTTTAATTTACTATAATACTTAATGTCGTAAATGTATTTATTTTAACTTTATGCGTATTATTGTATTTTATTGGTTAATATATTTTTTTCTAAGATAATTTTTGACGGATTTATATAGAAATTAATTATTAATTATATATAATAATAATGGACCTTCATAATAGGTAAAGACTCAGGCCATGTGGATCAATGGTAATCTTTGCCCTGGGCATAAAAAATCATCATAGACACATGATCGCTACTTTGTATCAATTTTTCAGGATTGCCACCCGGATGGAGTATGCAGCGAGCGCCTAATGGAAGGATATTCTTCATCGATCACAACCAAAAGACAACCACGTGGATTGATCCTAGAACTGGTGTGTTGCTATCACGATGCGATGTCTTTCTTTTGTTTTGTACCGTTAGTGCAACTGTGCTTTTTTACTTTGAAATACGTTTATCAGCGTGAATTCTGATTCTTAAAATAATAAATAAAGATATCTACACTTATTTAAGTTTTACTAAAAAGAGACAAATTAAAAAAATTCGGCTAAGAAATACAAATGATCTCATTTTACGTGCACCAAGAACTAGTTATGGTAAAAGAAACCTAGTGTTTGAAGGGGCACAATTGTATAATAAACTGCCTAAAGACATTAAGTTATCGTAGTCAAATGTTCAAACATAGTAAAGTAATTCTTCAAAAAAATTACTAAAATATCATATTGTAAAATCTATCAAATAACGGTCTTACTATTAAGTTTAAAATATTAATAAAAATCCATAAGTATTTTAAATATATTTAAAAAGGTGCAAATAAGGTATAAAGTTTATTTTTTATTGTTCATTACTAATTCGAATTAAAATAAAATATTACTAAATATGTATCTCAAGCCGTTTCTTGTAACTTGTTGAGCGTAGTTCAACTTTATATCTGTGATTGTATTTCTATCTGACGCTGTGACTATTTTTAACTATATTTGTATTATACCCCCAACTTCTGTGTTTCTCCAGATATTGTTATAACCTTCGATCAATAATATACTAGATCCCCGATGAGCGCTTCAAAAACGACAAGAAAAATAAGACCACAAACACTGTGGTCTTATTTCAAATTAGTATAGTCCAATCATAGCCAACGTTAACACGTCGAAATGCCGCAGTGCGCGCGTTCAAAAACTGTGCAAATAACCACCGTAACATTAACAATTTGGAAGGAATATCTTTTTTTTCGGTAAGTTTATATCATTAAGTATTTTTCATAAAATAAAAACAGAATTAAATAGCAAAAATTATTATATTAGCTAATATTATGATTGTTTGGCCAATGTTTGCTACAACGCAACAACTATTGTAACAAACATCGACTGTTCTTGAACAAACATGCATGAAGTAGTATTATTATTTATTATATATTTTTTGTTCGTAAATTTCCTAGGGACCTATTTCGCTATGCAGAATGAGTATCTGCTGTCGCGAAAGAAAGAGGTGAAGAACTATATATACAACTCATCCAAAAATTTGAGAATATGTTCGATTCATTTTGATAGATTGGACATAACTGGAAACAAGGAAAGGCGTAGATTACTAAAAACAGCGGTTTCCAACCGGTAATTATCATAAAGTAGTAATATTGAAAGTATAAGATTGTGAAGGTAGTGTAGTGCTTTTGGGAAAAAGTAAGTTGTTTATGACTTTTTCAGATTCACGGACCATTAAAAGTGCAATCAGCTTTATGTTCAGAATAATGAAAGAGTTATTAAATCAGGTTATTAAAAAAATCTATCGGAAAAAAACTATACCTGTAGGTATTTTCATGAAATACTTTAAAATTGTTTTCTTACTTTTGAAGATATGACAGAAATACGTGACGTACCTCGGGCTGATGCAGTTTGCTTGAATTCTCCTGATGCATCATTATCAGATTTACCATCGATATGTGACACTCCTAGAAAACGGTATTTAAAAAAGAAATTGACGACCTTTCAATGAATACCTACCACTTAATCCTACTACTTTTATAAATCGGTCAAAAATATTTGCCACCATACAAAACGACCCTTGCCCTAAATTATTTATATTCTACAACTCTACGTCTTTCAAAACTCACTGTGTATTCCGAGCATTGAAATATAATACCAAGAACTACGTCTACTAACAAATTAGAGTAAGCACGAAAATGTCAAAATAATGTTTTAACCTTATTACTAAAGAGTTTAAGTTTCATTTTAGAATAAATATTTTTGTAACCTATGACTTTTAACCTTTCTCTGATGAAAGGACTTAAATAAATAAATTTTGCAATGGTGATTAAACTTTATTTTAGAGTGTTATTAAGGTTTATAATAAACTGAACTTGTTAATGTTATTAAACTTTTTTCTAAGATAGATAGATGTTTATGTGTGTGCAAACGTGGCCACTTGTGCGACTTATTTTCATTCCTGATCCTTAATCTAGTATATAATTGATCGAAGGTTATAACTTATAAATTTTTATTTTCTCATGATGAGTGAATTTTTGTATTCTTAATGAGAATAAAGTTCATAAAATAAACTCCAAATTTACAACACTAAGGTTGATTTTAGGTTGCGCGTCGAGCCTCCCGACGGCAGCACAAAGCAGCTCTGTGGCAGAGGCTGACGAGCTTGGCCCCTTGCCCGAAGGCTGGGAGGAACGCGTACACACAGACGGCAGGATCTTCTTTATTGATCATAGTAAGTGTTTTAAGTTTGTATTTGTTTTTACGTTGCATTCGATATTAGGAAATCACATTGAATGGATGCATGAGTAATAATAACGACCTTGGTCGTGGCCCAATACTTTCCGAGGCTGTTGTGATACTTATCTGTAGGAAACAAAGCGAAGAGCTCATCACCGTCAATAATAAGAAATAGAATTTTTAAAGTTATGCTTAATGTTGATTCAAACTACTTTTACGGATTTTATCGCGTTTATTTATGTTATTTTTAATACCCGACGTTTCCCCCCCATGACCATGGGTGCTGGAAAGCACCCGAAACGTCGGGTATTAAAAATAACATAAATAAACGCGATAAAATCCGTAAAAGTAGTTTGAATCAATGTATAGTGTTCGCGTTAATATAAGAAATCATTATGCTTAACGTGTTTAGGTCGTGGTCCATATTCTCTCGAGGGTGTTGCGTACGTCGCCTATAGAATACATCGCGAAGATTTCATAACCTTTGTTGGTCTGCGGTTTTTTACCCCTGGCGTTACAAACATGGTTGTACCATCTGTTGAATGCCGTGAAATTTTTATGGTTGCCTAACACGGTAAACAAGAGTTAGTGCGATAAAATGAAGTAAGATTTGTAACTCGTAACGCCAGAAATACTCATGGCATTCATAACCTCTCCCCCGCCCCCCTCTAACCACGTGTGTGTGTGTACGCAGACACGCGCACGACGCAGTGGGAGGACCCGCGGCTATCCAACCCGCAGATCGCGGGGCCCGCCGTGCCTTACTCGCGCGACTACAAGCGCAAGTACGAGTACCTCAAGAGCCAGCTCAGGAAGCCGGTATGTATACGCACACGCACACGTTCACGCGCACGTACACGCGCACATACATGCACGCCAAAGAAAATACAGTCTTTTAAACCTCATAAAATAAACAGTTCATAATGCTTTAAACTGTTCTTTTTTGTTTTTCATATTTTATACTTTTTACCTCTTGTTATCAATTTAAATTCAATAAGACCTAATCAATTCATTTCTAAAATATTATTCAATACGCCTTACTTAGTAAACATTTACAAAATCGATCAATCGATATACGCTTTACGTACATCATGATCATTCTTAATAAATTACTTTCTTTCGAAGACGGTCGACATAGGGACATTCCCAGCGAAAATTTACCGTGAAATTACCTATGAAGAGTATAAATGCGAGAGCATTTTTTTCTAATATTTACTTTAATTATTGATATAACTGATAAGTTAACACATAATTAAAATGTCAACTCCAGGACTAAAAAAGCATGCAATTTGAGAACAATTCATATAGATTCCTCAAGAAAATACCACACTTACGACTAATAGGGTGCGTTGCATAAAATGTAGGAAATAACTTGATGAACTTGTAAACAATTTAATGATGTGTGTCTCCAGGACTAAAAAAGCATGCAATTTGAGAACAATTCATATGGATTCCTCAAGAAAATACCACACTTACGACTAATAGGGTGCGTTGCAGAAAATGTAAGAAATAACTTGTTGAACTTGTAAACAAAATGGAGGCACTCTTCCAGAAATGTAGCATCTGTTCTCACACTGATGGTAGATCTTGATGTAAGAGTTTTGGTGGGAACTTGACCGTAGACGGATTGTCGCTCCTGTTTAGTCCCTTGAATAATGGTTTGAAGTGGATTTTGATTCGTAAAAGTGATGCGATTTTGTGAATTAAGTGTCTACGCGTGTGAACTATTAGAGAAAACGACGAAACAAGTGCTTTGATGTCGATATAAACCTCAAGTTATTTTGATCGCTTGGGCGCCTTATGAACTTGAGTGGCTGTAGTCATCAACTGTCCGCTAGGTTGAGCTGTCATCAAAAATCTTCCAAGGGCTTCGCAATGTGCCGCATCAGCATATTGTGAAGAAAAAGAACATAAAATGAATATTCCAAATGAAAGGATAGGCTTAGAAGGTTTAGAAACCAGAGCCGTAAAGCCAGTTAATAAAAAAAAATCTTGACGCGGCCGAGGATTGTGTGGTGGAGTTGTTGAGTGATACTGGTTCTTCCTGATCTTCAAATAATACTTATACCACATCGGTTTCTGTTACTACTCCTTAATCTAAAAGTGCTAGTGTCTGCAGCAGCAGCGCGCGCGTGAACGCTTCAATGAAAAAAAATACTATTACCACAAGACAAGACGATATCCAAGTAAATTGATTTACAATTATCTCGTTATATGTTTGTTACTAACACGCCTTTTAACCACGTAGAACACTCACAGTCGAAATTGATGGGAAGTTAATGCCCAGGGTATAAACCTCCAAACCAAACAAATTGTCGGTAATATACTCGACGCTGTTTACAACTCAACCCAAGAAAGTGTAAAATATGAGTCGAAAAACAAAGTTGTTAATTTGTCTATTGATGGTTGGAGCAACGTCAGGCAGGACTCGATATTCTCTAGTCTCTAGTGTCTATGTCATAGATATGTTAACAAACTCAACTCATTTAATTGATGCAATAGACACAGGTGCGGAAAGCAGTGTGAGACTTTCAAATGCACGGTGCGAAGCGTAGTGTCAGATAACGCAGCAAATATGAAAAGTATGAGATGAGATTTAACTCAACAGGAAGAATTAGTATCTCATAAGGATATTCTTACATACGGCTGTTCATCACACATATCAAACTTTTTAGCGAAGGACTTGTATGCAGAAGATATTACTGAGAAACTCAAATCAATAATGCGGCACTTCAAATACAATTTTGCATTTGCCAAATACAAATAAGCTGGTGAAAAACCAATTTTTATACCACACCAGGTACGATGGAACATAATGGCTGACAGACTAAGTTTTTTTTTGAAAGACTGGCATATTATATCAAACATGTGCTTAAATAATGCAACTGTTATATATTTGATAGAATCAGGTGTTACTTTGCGGAAATCCATTACAATAAAAAATAAAAATATAAATTTCTTCGCAACCTTCCGCTAAATAAATACAATGATGAGTGTAGACTCTACGGCGGCTGACCGCTAAGTTAGCGGTCAGCCGCCGTAGTCTACATTACCTGAAGATGCCTCGTGTAGAGGCGAAACACGTGTCGTATTATCGTCGATGGTGTGTCTTATCTGGAATAGTGGTGTTGGGAGTAGTGGTGCTGGGACTAGTGGTGACGGAGTTAGTGCATGCAATTGAGGGAGGGCGGGAGGTGCTCTTTAATCCAGGTAAGACACATCATTGTATTTATTTAGCGAAAGGTTGCGAAGAATTTTATATTTTTACTTTTTATTATGTCATATATTTGTTAATTTCATCGAAAGTAAATGAAATGGCGCTAAAGCAACAAACTCAGGCCCTCCACAGGAAACTGGAAAATATAGCAGATACATTTAACATCTCCCAGAAGACATTCTGCTGTATTGGCAAAGTGACTGAAGCATGGATAAAGCTTAAAAATAAGTTTGAGGGTACACATACCATACGACAGCTTGAAACCGAGTATTTACTGGGTGATTTAAGTAAGTTCAATGCTCGGTTTGAAATGGCAATGTGACCAGTTTATTTTTCGGCAAACTTACTACATCTTAAATACAGGGGCGAAAACTCTCACACGTGAAGATATTTCTAAAGCTTTATCTTTTATTGAAGCTTATCACAAAGAGGTGATACCTTATGTTGTAAAATAAAGGGCGATGATAGATTCATTTTGTAACTTTTTATTTGAAGATCATGTAATAAATCGCGTCTAACCTTTCGAATAGTGGCTGTCATTAAAAAACTAAATTAATGGCCATACAGTGACCTTGGTGACACACACTTAATGTTTTTAACATTGTTTAAAACAAAGTTTAAAACAATGTTAAATTAATATATTCTATAAAAAAAAGTTGGTTGCAAGTCTCTAGGGGCTACACTAGCTACGTATCATCAAATAAAGAAAACCAAAAGATTCACGAAATATCTTACGAAATGATTTCTCCTCAAATTAAAAACGAAAAATAATTTCTCGTAGAGCAACGTGCCAAACAAGTTCGAGATCAAAGTCCGACGAAACTTCATCCTGGAGGACTCGTACCGCACCATTAGCTCCGTCAGTCGCCTGGATCTGCTCAAGACGAAGTTGTGGGTAGAGTTTGAGTCTGAAGTGGGCCTTGGTGAGTAGAACCATTCAATCGACATAATATTTTTATCATACAAATGAACGAACTGATGGCGACGACTTGCATATTCGATTTTTAGCGTAAGGTCCATCATTATCATGATCATCATCACCATGACCATCGTGATCATCATCACGGCCTTTAACAAGTCCACTGCTGAACATAGGCCTCCCCCAAAGAGTGCCACAAAGCACGGTCCTGAGTCATCTGCATCCATCGAGTTCCTGTATGACTTACCAAGTCGTCACTCCATCTAGTGGGTCGCCCTACACTTCACTTACCGGTACGAGGCTGCTACTCAAGAATCTTTCTTTACCATCGGTTATCGGTTATTCGAGCTATATGGCCGACCCATTGCCCTTTCAGCTAACTAATCCATTGGGCTATGTAAGTCACAGGTTCTACTGTGGATACCCTCATTTCTAAGTTTATCATGTAAAGAAACCCCGAGCATAGCCCGCTGAGCGACCTTGAGCTTCCTCATATGGCCAGCAGTGAAAGACCACGTCTCAGATCCATAAGTCATTATTGGCAACATGCACTGGTTGTACAATCTTGTTTTCAAGTTTTGAGGTATTGATGTTAATACGCCATTGATGTTAATACCATATCTTTTCAAGTTCAGTAGCTTGAAAACGTCTTCCAATGCCGCGGTGAAGAGTTTTGGGGGTCACCCTTTCTTACACCTCTCTGCAGTTGGATGGGTTTCGTACTCTGGTTCTGTACACAGATAGCCATCGTGGCCCTACTGTACAAACACTTCAGCACTTTGATATACCGACAGTCAACTTGGCACCGCTAAAGAGACTGTAGCACCGCCCAAATTTCGACGGAATCGACGGCTATCTCATAGCCCACATGCGTAAGGCAAACTGGCAGATTATACTCGTCGGTCTTCTGTACAATTTGCTGAATGGTATGTGTGTGTTCTAAAGTATTGCTTTAGTAAAAGCTTTTCGAAAACCGGCATGTTCAGGACGCTGAAAGTCGTCGAGTCTTTTTGCGAGACGATTCGTAATTACTCGAAAACAGCACGTAGACGCGATTCAGAAGGGAAATCGGTTTGTAGTTCTTGAATAGAATGTTGTTGCCTTTCTTGAAGAACAAGACCACCGCACTTCTACTCCATGCCTCCGGAGTAGTCCCACCATGGAGGACGGAAATAAAAAGCGTTTGAAAGACAAGTACCGATTTTTCACCTGCTTTCAGAAGCTCCGCTGTAATTCCATCCTCGCCTAATGAGACCTTGTCGTTTTTAAGGTGATGTCTTACGTCCAAAATATCATCGGAATAGTGTCGGATAAGACTTGCTCTTGGATCGTTACTCACACTTGCATGTGACACCAATGATGACGTGTACCATAGACCCTCTCAATCTCACTCAAAATCTCAGCTGACCTGAAAACGATGCTGCCACACTCGGTCTTAAGCTTCGACATTTGGCTCTTTCTGGTAGACATGTCTCTGGGAAAGACTTTGGAGCCCTGGGTCCACTGGATCGCTTCTTCAATACTAGCTGCTTTGAAGTTGCGTGGGTCCTGCCGCATGCATTGGAGATCTGTCTGTTCAGTTGTCTGTATGCTGCCAAATATGCTGAAGACTGCAGCTTCATTTCCCATCTAACAGCCATGAGATTAAGAGTGTGATCGAAGAGTTTGTGTTCTTCCGCGACGGGTATTGCAGAACTGAGCTCCGATCGCATAGCTCTAACCATTCGGTGATCGCTGTCAATTTTCACCATCACGTCTTAATGAAGTCAATCTAATTTTTTGTGAAACCGTCGGTACTCGACTAGGTCCACTTCCTTTGGTGCAGCTTCTTAAAAAAACGAGTTCATCATAAAGAATCCTTCTTTACCCATGAAGTCGGCCAGATGTTGGGCCTTTGGGTTCCGTAGCCCTATTCCGAACTTCCCTACTTTCAACTTATCGTTTTCACTTGTGCTTAGTTCTGTATTGAAGTTTGCCATTAACACCGTATAGTGGGTTTTGGAGGAATGCACGGCTTTAGAGATATCCTCATACATTTACTCTACATCCTCATCGGGATGTGCCAAGGTTATGGGTATACCTGTATGTCCTTCAACGAATACCGATTAGTGAATCTGAGTATAAGATACGCAATCCTGGTCGGCACACGCGTAAGGTAAGGGGGATATTTTACATGGCCTTGCAGAGGCAAGGGCGGGTTATGTTGGACGCGCACCGACTAAAACCCCCATGGTATTCCACCTTCGCCGCATATTGGCAGTGAAACGGGGATACTTTCGCATCGCACATCGTACTTTCCGCGGCCTTAACTCCACCGTCGCAACCCCCGTGAGCACGATACGTGGAGGCCATGGAGTCAGGAGAAAACGAATGCTCAGAAGCACCCGCTTTCAGATCGGTAGATCTGGTCTGTGGATCCGCTGCCAACCAAGTTTCGACTGCGGGTTGTAGGAACGACGGCGCCGTGCAATATCGCCCCCCCCCCCCCCGGGCCCCATCACCACCGCATCAAAAAAATATAGTGCCGCAAATACAACACTGGCTCTCATTTTTACTGTGTTTGTGCCTGATGTAAATTGAAACGGTATCTCCGTTTATATTTGACATCGTTTTCTGCCACAGTTTATCCCACTTATTATCAAAATTGCGGAATCCTTACATAACTGTTTTTTTTTAAATATGTACGATTTTCTATGTTTGTCAAGGTGTTGTGTTTATCAAATAAATATGTTCCTTTCGTTCTTTATTTTTTTAATAGCTCCATATATATACATTTTCGGTTACAAAATATTATCGTTATAAAAAACCCAACCCAGTTGTAACGCAGTCATTTCCACCGTTAAACGATTTCCAAAGGAATCGCACTGCATGATTTTCTATTAGTCTTCGTAATTTTGAGCGTTATTCGGACACTGGTGGGTTAAAAAGAGTTAACATCGCTGTATGCAAAAATTTACTTACGGCTAGTTTAGAATCGGTCTTTGCGCCAATATGTGGACAAGGTCAATGCTCTTGTGGATCATAGTCATGGTGATGATGATTTATGTTTTGTTAGGTACCTAGTTAGTTTTTTATTAGATTTTTTTTTACTTTTCTATTTAGTAATATGTTTGATTCTTATTCTTGCTTAATATTCTTCATTTCTTTATATACCTAAACTTGTATTTTTTTATAAAGTCGTGATGTGAAGTAAATAAATGTTCTCTCGTTTTTCAAACGCTTATAATTGACTGATCGTTAAAATTTTTGCTTCAGATTATGGCGGCCTGGCCCGGGAGTGGTTCTTCCTGCTGTCGAAAGAGATGTTCAATCCGTACTACGGTCTGTTCGAGTACTCCGCGATGGACAACTACACGCTACAGATCAACCCGAACAGTGGCGTCTGTAATGAGGAACACCTCAACTACTTCAAGTTCATTGGCCGCGTGGCTGGCATGGCTGTGTACCACGGGAAACTGCTCGATGGTGAGTCTGCAGCAGTATAGAAGTATAATATTGTATATTATATAATCGTTGGTTCACCTATTAGTGGTTGTGTAACTTGTTAAAACTAACGACTTTACCGATTAAGTTCATATTAACACAATATATTGATAAGTATTCTTAAAACGGTGGTTCGTACCCATACTAGTATCAGATAGATGGCGCTGTAGTCAAACTCTTAATAAATACTGTATTTGTGGACCAAAGTGACTTATATGTGGTGGTTTGTACGTGGTGGAGCCACGCTGCAACTTTATTATGGTTGTAGCACGAATGGGTCGGCTCGACCGTGGAACGATCACGATCTCACAGAATACCAGCGTAAATTAGCAGCTTAAGGGCCGATCCAAATTTGCCGTTCACAGTTCGATCTCGGTCCGATCTCGGTCTGATTTATTATAATGGAATGGGATTCGAAACTTTCGAAACTCCGAAACTTGACTGTTACCGGATAGTATGTGATGCACATATTTTTTACTTGATAATATTTTATCAGACCGAGATCGGACCGAGAACGAATTGTGAACGGCATCATAATGAGGATCGGCCCTAATAGTGCTGTGTTTCGTATGGTGAGTGTAGAGATCCGGAGACACTTATTTACCGGAAATGAGGCATTTCATCTTAGTCCTCAGTGGTGACAACGTATCTGAATTTTAATTCTTAATCGAGGGTAAAAGTAGATGTCTATGGGCCACAGCATCCACTTACCATCGGGTGGACTGTGAGCTCGTTTGTCAGCCTTATTCTATAAAAAAATATTCCTACATAAATATGTAGGTTGAGTGCTTAAAAAACAAAATAACAAAATCTGGACCCGAAGTGGTTGATCACGGTGACCTTTTCACCATGATGTTATTTATCACTTATGTCTTATTCTGTCTTTAAAGAGAATAGTCCATATAATACAGATCGACCATATAAGAGCCGTGGTAGCTCAGATGGTTAGTGCTCGTTGTAAATATAACAGAACGCGAGTAACCCGGGTTCGATCCCCGACCAATGAAATTGTTGAATGAAATTGCAATTTTAAGTGCTGATTTACCACGTGTTCGGCGGTGAGGAAAACATCGTGAGGAAACCTGCATGTTTGAAGAATAAGAAAGAAAAAATATTTCGAAGACATGTGAAGTTCGCCAACACGCATTGGGGCAGCGTGCATTGGAGCATCTGTGCCCAGCCGTGGGACGCATAAGGCTGTAACTTTACTTTTTTTACTACATACAGCATGTAACAAAAACCCTGTGGTTCCCGTTAGGTGTGTTATCAGAATCAGTATGCAAGCGTAATTTTTTTTTCAAAAAAAAAAACGCATTAAAAATATTTTAACGAAAAAAAAAATTAATTTGCAAATTGTATGTGGTTTTATTTCCTCTAACTCGCACGAGTATCGGTAATGCGGGGTCTTTGACAATCCTCTAACTCCTCGACCAATGCAGAGATAATAAAAACACATACAATTTGCAAAAAAAATTTTATTTTCATTTAAATTAATTTTTATAAATGTTTTTTTTAAATTGTTTCTACATGCTTGGATACCGACGCTGATAACGCAGTTACCGGGAACCACAGGGTTTTTGTTACATGTTGTATTAGAATATCCACTACTCCATATTGTACTCCATATTGTTCCGTAGGTGTCGTAAGAGGCGATAGAGGAAAACTAACCAGGAGATGGGCAGCAGCTGGTTCCTAATAATAACTTAAAAAAGACCGTCGCTAACCCGCTTGCTAAGCTTGACAACCATGATAATTACCCTTAATATTTAGCAATCTATGGGGAGGCCTATGTGGACTTTTGATAGGCTGTAACCAGTGTTGCAGTTTCAGCGCATTTGGCGCTAGATCTGTTTCATAATCTAGGGTCTATAGCGCTTTATAATTTAAATATCTACGCGCGCTAAACATCTACGCGCTTTTTATACGTGGTAGAGCCACGCTACAGCTATTGTGATTGTAGCATGAATGGATCGGCTCGATCAGGGAAGGACTTACAGTATACCAGCGTAAAATAGCAGCTTAATGCTGCCGTGTTTCGTATGGTGAGTATAGAGAACCGGACGCCCGTTTTACTTTAAACGAGGCATTCCATCTTAGTCCTGAAGGGTGACAGCGCTGCATTCTTCTGTATTTTGATTTTTAATTGAGCACTTACACTTATCTTCAGGTGGACTGTGTGCTCGTTTGTCACCCTTATCTTATAAAAAAATCTAATCTAAGACTAAGACTAGATATTTTTAGCACGTAGATCTTTAAAAAAAGCGCTATAGACCCTAGAATTGCACTAGATCTAGCGCCAAATGCGCTGAAACGGCAACACTAGCTGTAAGGGTAGCGGTATATATCGCTTAATCCTTCAAGCGGCATAAAAATCGCATGCAAAATACTAAGCGGTCCCAGGCGACCGCATCCACCCACAGCATTTAAAACCATTAAAACTTATGTTTAGAGACTACTTTTCTATGAAGAAGTTTAAAATTATAAAATCTTATACAAAATTCTCTATCCTGTGTTCTAAAAAAAATTCAGGTTTTACTTCATTACAAAAAGATTTTATTGTATTTTGATAACGAAAAAAAAAACATACCAACCAAATGTCGGCAGCGTGAAAATCACATTTATTTCAATATATATTACTCGAAATTATTTAAGTAAAAAGATAAATTATATTCACACAAAAACTTTCATTACAATTTTATAATTAAACACTATATTGAAACATTAAAAAAATCCAAAAATCAACACAATAACATTCACCCGAAAATGGCGTACAAAATGAACGTAGATTATAAATAAATATTGATAGGATAACAGTTTTTTATTGCACTAGAGGATAGAGTATTTTGATATTGATTATATAATGTCAAACTTCTTCATAGAGTAGTCTCTATATATAAGTTTTTATTGGTTAAAGTGCTGTGGGTGGGTGCGACCTCATGAGACCGCTAGGAATTTGACGGAATATGGCCGCGGTCTCAAAAGACCGCTAGGGGGTTGAGAGGTTAAATAAGTATAAGTTAATGGCCTTCATAACTCCTACTGCTGGGCCCATTCATTGCCGACTCATTCGTGCTATAGCCATAATAAGGCGCGTAATAAAACGTGACTCTACCATGTACAAATCTTTAAAAATATTTTTTCATTAATTTATAACTATAAATAAAGATATAATTTGAGTGTTAAACGAAATGCATAACTTGTTCGCAGCATTTTTCATTCGTCCATTTTACAAAATGATGCTGGGCAAGTCGATCGCGTTACAGGACATGGAGTCAGTGGATCTGGAGTACTACAACTCGCTTATGTGGATCAAAGTAAGTATTCTGCTTCAGCCCGTATCCATCCGTTCGCTGTTAGACTTCTCCCATTGGGCTTTCGATCGCAGAACCAGACGTGAGCTCGCGAAACTAATTTTGCATGCTGCACTGTTTCTCCTTGTCGTCTGTCTGTGTATTTTACACCTAGCTTACATAGAGTGATTATAACGCAGAATACCAGCGTAAAATAGCAGCGTAATGCTGTTATGTTTCGTATGGTGAGTGTAGAAAACCGGAGACACTTTTTACTGGAACCAAGCATTCCATCTTAGTGAGGACTAAGATGGAACGTGGAATGGGTGACAACGCATCTGCATTTTGAT
This sequence comes from Parnassius smintheus behrii, assembly GCA_036936625.1. Lineage (NCBI taxonomy): Eukaryota > Metazoa > Arthropoda > Insecta > Lepidoptera > Papilionidae > Parnassius > Parnassius smintheus. The sequence continues at coordinate 10,702,220 of JAUPFT010000013.1, forward strand.
TCTTAATTGAGAATAAATGTGCATGTATATGGGCCCACGGCATCCACTTACCATTAGGTGGACTGTGTGTCTCGGAATTTGAATCACTATACGCGATCATCGTTTTTTATTATACGTTGTTTAAAATGTATTCTAATCGGTTGTTTTTGTTAAATAAATGCTAAACATAAAATAATGCTTCACTATTAACACGTTAATAGCCATTTACAAAATAAATATGTTGAGATGTGTCTAAGAATTATTAAAATGCAACTCATGCAATTCATGATTGCGTTGGGGAGTAAATATTTATATTGAGTAAATGTTATATACTTATCTATACTGAATAAATAATATTGAGATATTGGTGTCATTGTAAAGGGTAATCATGTACTATTATGATATAAAATAATTGTCTCCAGTTACTATTATACTTTCTAGTAAAACTAGAAAAAAATACGATTATTTTTTTGATATTCCCAACTTTAAGCTTTATTTTTATTATTTGTTTTTAATTTGAGCAATTTTGTTTTAACAAAAGTTCCAATTTTTTTGAGCTTTTCGTGAATATTTTTATTTGAATGTAGCTTTAGTAGTTTTTTGGAAGTAATAGTTTTTGTTGAGAGTGTCTCGCGCGGTCGTAATAAAGATCATTAACATTAATACGCGGACGGGTGGGGTGAGAATCATTCACGTGACTTGGACGTTTGAGTGGATAATAATAACTCAAAAAAGAAGACTGCGATTACTATACCCGCTTGTCAAGTGTTGCAACTATTGGGAAATTATTATGACCATGTAAAGCAATCTATGGAGGTAGCACTTGTTCAGCAGTGGACTTTTATCAGCTGTAATGGATGAATGGAATGGACACAATATGGAATTGAATTAAAACAACAAACAAAACAAAATGAAACAATATACACAAATAAATACATTTTTGGTTATAGCAGTCGGTGCCTTATATTTTCCGTGCAGCTGTTGAACATATTTATATTACAATAAATAGTTAAATAAAATGATTAAATTATTTAAATAATATGAGTAATATAAAATGGCTCTGTGGCGCAGTGGCTTAGCAATGAGTTCACCGTTAAGGGCCGCGGGTTCGAATCCTGCACAGAAGAACTTGTATGGCTTACAAATATATGTTGCGCGTCTGGGTGTTTGTCCTTGTGGAATTTATGTTTGTAAACTGCCTCCACGTTACAGGAGAAAATCTTAGTGTGGAGGTAACGTTTAAAAAAAAAACAAGAAAATATAGTAATCTTATTTGATAAATTTAAATATTAACTAATAACAAACGGTTAACAAATTAAAGTAAAAGGTAAACCAGTTCATGTTCATCAACACAATTATGTTGATGTACAGGGTTATTATGCGTCTACCATCCAAATTTGCAGAGAATGTTCGGAATAAGTAATATAGGCTAAAACTGAAGAAATTTTTTTTAATAGGAAAAGGGTGACAAGCGAGCACACAGTCCACCTGATGGTAAGTGGTTGCTGTGGTCCATAGACATCTACATCTATCCTCGTTTGCGAATCAAAATACAGGTGCGTTGTCAGCCTTGAGAACTAAGATGGAATATATCTTTTCCAGTAAAAGGAGTCTCCGGTCCTCTACACTCACCATACGAAACACAGCAGCAATTAAACTGCTATTTACGCTGGTATTTTGTGAGAGCGTGGTCATTTCCCGGTCGAGCCGACATTGGTGCTACAACTATACAATTAATATAGCCCTTTTTATCCCTTAAATTCAAAATGCGTGGTAATATGCATTATTTTAACGGATTTTATTGTGCACGCACATATTCGCCCATAAATCACATTCAATTTGGGATAATGTCAAATAAAAGTAGAAATCTTATTTACTCGTAAACTGCAATAACTGCATATTATTATTTATATAATTAAACTTAAGTTGCAAATTTGGCTACTCCTTGGAAAATAAGCCTGTATATGATGATAATGATATGATATAGATAGTATATACAGTCCTTAGCCTACTGCTGAACATATGCCTTCCCCAAGGAACTCCACCAAGCACGGTTATAATTCAGCAGCTGTCATCGACTATCTGCATCTCTTACTCGTCACCTCAACTAGTAGGGGGCCCGCTTTTGCTTATTAGTAAGAGTTTGCCACTCGTGAACCTTTCACCAGTACGTGTTAATCACATAATGATTCCGTTTACAGGAGAACGACCCGTCAGAATTGTACCTGACGTTTTCGGTCGACGAGGAGCAGCTGGGGAAGATGGTACAGCGCGAATTAAAGCCGGGCGGAGCCAATATCTCAGTCGACAACGACAACAAATTCGAATACATTAAGTGAGTATGTGGTGGAGCTGTCGTCGCGCCGCAAGCGAAACACACCGAAGCCTAAATCACGCTATCAAAATTCCGAATCATAAACAGTATATATATATATATATATATATATATATATATATATATATATATACATACATATATATATACATATAGAACATCTCCGAACTATCACACGGAGTGTTGGCCGCTCCCCGGGCAGAACACCTTGCCCGGCGGGAGATCTCCCCTTTTCCTTCCACGACCACAATATGGGAGGAATTGTAGGGGTGGGGGGTAGGGCGATTCAAAATCTGGGAGTTACGTTCAAAGTTCAAACAATCTGGAGACGCTCACCAAGTCTCATAAGTCACTAAGCCGTTTCAGACGTCCTGTACCTTTGATGCTGTTCCCGTGGCCGATCTGGTTTCACTTTTGGCGATACAATACTTTGGAATTATTGTTATCTGACCAAAAAAAAATGTCACACTACATTATTACCTATTATTTAAGTACAGTACTTCTAAATAAATATTATTCATCGGCTAAATCCGTATTTCCGAATATGAGAGACCGCATCGAGAGGACATATCCGAACACGTTGCGTCCTGTTGACGAATGAACTGAATTAAATTAGCCCGTTCACATGAGTGGCGAGTTTAGTTGCGAGTGGCGGGAGACGCGCAGCGCGAGGTATGGCGTGGCACTGTGACGAGAAGACACGTTATAAAATTTTCATCTTTTATCGTCTAAGTGATTTGCTTACGTCATCTTTATCAACAGATTAGTTATCCAATGGCGCTTCGTAAGCCGCGTCCAGGAACAGATGTTCGCGTTCCTGGAGGGATTCGACGGCCTGGTGCCGTTGCCGCTGCTCAAGATCTTTGACGAGAACGAGCTCGAACTGTTGCTCTGTGGCATTCAGCATATAGACGTCAGAGATTGGAGGGCCAACACTTTATACAAGGGAGACTACCACGCGAACCATCTGGTGGTACAATGGTTTTGGAGGGTGAGTGCTATGTCTTGTCTATAACATTATATCTATACATATATGTAAATAAAATTGTCGTGTCCGTCTGTAATATTCAGATAACCGGCTTCTATTAAGTTTAGAGGTCCTTGTGCATATTAAAATATAAATACCCATTTTTTTAATTTTTGTCTGTCCGTATGGTTCCAGTTAATTTTCGAAATGGCTCAACTGATTGTAATAAAAGTTCACAACCAGGTAAAAAGCAATGTCAGGAGTGAACTACGCTATATTTTATCGAAAGGAGACATTTTTGATAAAACGAGAAATTAATAAAATAAATGACCTTTGACGTCTTATATCTAAGTAACGCCACATTAATAGATTCTAGCCAGGCCAAAACGGGGCGAGAGTGGTTTTTCGTAAAATAAAATAATCATGCCAACTTCCCATACATTGATTGACCTACAACTAGTGTTGTATAAAAACAACAGGGTGTTACACCCATTTTGAAAAAGTGTTTTAAATGAATCCTATAGTGATAATGAACCACTATAATTTTTATATAATTTTTTTTTAAAACCGAATTGTGCCAAAAAATTAATTTTAATTTATCGTTTTAAATTTTCGCGTGAATGAAACGCTAGCCGCGATGCTGTTTAACTCGTGAAGTCACTGTTCTTGATTTTGCCGATTTTGCAAAGGAATAAAATACTTTTCAATGTTTAATCATGAGTAATCATATAAATCATTGTTTTGTTGTGCCTGAATGCAAAAATACGAGCATAAGAATGCCGGGAAAGTTATGGATTCAAGTGCCAAGTATTTAAATATAAGAAATACTTGGTTAAAACTGGCAAGAAGATACCCAAATAAATTGTCTACAAAAACCAGACTATTCTTCTCTGAATATCATTTTGATGTAAGTATGGCTTATATTTAACTATCGTTTAATACAAAACAAAACATCATAAGGTAAAGGGTATCGCAAGTCAAGTTTTGTAGAAAATTACGTAAACTTAGATATTATAACTAATGATTGCTAATAGTTGTTATTATAGATAAACTAAACTATGATAGCTACTAAACTATGTTTTATCAAAATACACTCTGACCTGGTATTGTGTTTTTTTTTTATAAACAAAAGTTGGTAATAGGTACTAACTAATGTTTCATCAACTCAGCAGAACAAAAATTGTGATTGCATCAAATTGCATGCAAAAATTTTTACCATCATTCATTTATTTATCCTTGGTTGATTAGTACTTTCTGCTTTTACAAATTCGTCTTCCATGATGCCTTTTCAATAAAATTCGGAATAAAACTCAATAATCGTAATAATAACTTGAAAAATTTCGAAATAACACGGCACGTTAGCTAGTTCTCCTAATCATTGACACAGAACACTGGAACCATAAGTTGTATCAGTGACGTCACGACATGAACTAATATAGCGGGCAGCGTTTTGCACAGACAGTTGAGGCACATACGAAAAATAATATTCTTAAAATTGAAATATAAAATATATACAAATTTTATAAACAGAAATCAATATTTCTTTTCAAATATATATTTTTTGATTTTATTTTACATGGTGTAAAATACCCTATTATTGTTTATAATAATATAATAACTTATCATCTTTTCATTTAGAGGTCAGGGAAAATGCTATTAAGTAAATAAGTTTTTAAGGTTATAACCACTGTCAGATAAAGTCTGTACACTTATTTTTCTTTGCATACCATAGTATGAAACCATAAAAATCGTATCTAATCATAAATTAATAAGTTATGTAAAAAAAATTGGTTATTTTGAACATTCATAAACCACATGACGAATGAACAAGTTTTTTGTAGTCTATGAAACGGAAAATGTAAAACACGTTTTTTTTTAATATATATTTTGGCATGGCTTCTGGGCCTTTGAGCCATTGTAAAAACTGTTCTCTAAAAGTCTGTTGAGAATGATAACATAGTAACATTACGTTTTTCTGCATATTATTTAATTTATTTGAAAATTCAATTACGCGATACGAAATAAGCAAAAAATATGTAATTTTATAAGATATTTACATCACTAGACGCGTTAGGAAAATTTCAGGTCAAGACTGGACATGATTTTTTGCGTCTCTCTTTTGTTAGCGTTCTATCAAAAGTTCACCGCTGAACATGGGTCTATCTTACAGATTGCCACATAGGTTTGGCAACCGATTTTATATTATTTTGAATTGTTATCTTTTTATCAAGAGCATGGTTTTTTATAGAATATAAGTGCCAATTAAGCGCACAGTACATCTGATGGTAAGTGGATGCTGTGGTCCATAGACATGTACATCTATTCTCGTTTAAGAATCAAAATACAGAGGCGTTGTCACTCCTGAGGACTAAGATAGAATGCCTCGTTTCCAGCAAAACGGTCGCCTGTTGTCTACACTCACGATATGAAACATAGCAGCATTTAACTGCTATTTTGCGCTTGTATTCGGTGAGAACGTGGTCCTTCCCCGGTCGAGCCGACGGATTCGAGCTACAACCATACAAATATAGCTGTAGCGTGGCTCTACACAGTTTCGCTTCTTACGCACCCACGGGATGGCTCAGGGTAGTTGATTCCCGTACGCCACCACTACACGGCACATACAGTATAATGTTTAGTTAAAATGTTTGTAAATTGTAATTTAAAATTCTTTTATTTTGTTTCATTTTTTTTTATTATTATATTTTTTCTTTTCCACGTAGCAAAGTGAAACATATTAGTTTAATTTTTTCTGTTACGCATGTTGAGCGAAGTTTTTTCTCTATGTCTTGTGCAGGTATATTTGTGTATGGCTATGATACACAAGGGAAATACAATGAAAATCTTATGAGCTTAATCTATACATCGAGACATGTAAATAAAATTGATGTTTCTGTCTCTAATATCGAAATAACTACCTTTTATTTATCGCAGGTGAAGTCGCAAGTTTTTAATACAAAACAATTCCTTCACAGGTTGTGCTTTCATTCTCTAATGAAATGCGCTCGAGGTTACTTCAATTTGTAACGGGCACGTCTAGGGTGCCAATGAACGGCTTCAAGGAGCTATACGGGTCAAACGGCCCACAGTTGTTCACTATTGAGAAATGGGGAACGCCGGAGAATTATCCCAGGGCGCATACATGGTAAGAGGTTTTTATTTTTTACCACGTTTTTACTATGAAGGTAGAAATTTTCCAAATATTATTATATATTTAACTGTCCAATAATTTCAACGCGTTCCCCCTTACACCATACATTTCTAGTTTATATAGTAATCGGTCATGGTTAACAAGATCAAATACATTGAATAAAACTATTATTTACGGATTTTATCGCGTTTAATTACTTTAATTTATTTTTATTATTATCCCGACGTTTCGGGTGCTTTACAGCGCCCATGGTCACGGGGGGGACTGAGATGTTTGACGTCCCAATGTCATAGTTAGTCCGGCTACCTTCAGTTTTTTAATATTAATTTTTGGTCCGATTTACGCAAAACGAGCTTATAGTATCATGAAGTCTTGCAGTGGTATGCTTGGGTTTGGGTTTAATTTTGTTAATTTTGTTAATTATAGGATCCCAAGCAGATGATAGCACCCAACCATCTTCTCTATTGAAATTTGGATGTTTTTTAATTTCAATAGCCTCGCGTATCATCCTTGGTAGGAATCGGTGTTCTTTTGCGAGAATTTGTGGTTTATCAAATCTAATGTAATGGTGGGGACGATCTTGAACATGTTCGCAGACTGCAGACTTCCCGGAGCGTCGGTGCTTCACATCAGCTATATGTTCCTTCACGCGGGTTTTTATAGATCTCTTTGTTTGACCTATGTAAGGGAGACCACATTCACAATCCAGCTTGTACACACCTGCATCTTGTAGAGGAATATTACATTTGATGGATGGTAAAAATTGACTAATCTTCTTCAGCGGCTTGTAGTATGTCTTAATGGACGCTCGCTTCAAGATGTAGCCAATCTTGTCCGTGACTCCTCTAACATATGGTAGTAGAGCAGGCGCGCGCTCGACTGTGGCCGGCTTCACTCGTTCACTGTGACGTAGGCGCGGGACCCGAAGCTTGTTGTCTTGCAATACTTGCTTGACGTGCTGAAGCTCCGCGGCCAGATGTTTTCTGTCACAGATCCCTCGTGCTCTCTGAAACAAAGATTTACCCACGGTAGCTAACTGTGAAGGATGATGGTGAGATTCACCATTTAGATATCGGTTGGTATGGGTCTTTTTCCTATACACAGTGTGACCAATAGTGTTATCAGGATTTCGGATGACTAAAACATCTAGGAAAGCTAAAGAATTATTTGCCTCTAACTCCATTGTGAATTGTATTTTAGAGTTTATGGAGTTAAGGTGGTCTAACAATGCAGTTACTTTGTCAGATGGTAAAATTGTGAAAGTGTCGTCTACGTACCGCTTGTAGAACCTTGGATTTACAGGAGCAGTAAGAAGGGCTTTCTCCTCAAAGTCCTCCATGAATATGTCGGCGACTATGGGAGACACAGGTGAGCCCATCGCCACACCATCTACTTGCTTGTAGAACTCCTCCTTCCACAATAGATAGCCAGATGTGAGGCAATGTTCAAGTAGTATTGCATATTCTTGAGGCATGTTATTTTCTTCTAGCTTCCTAGTTACAATTGAGATGCAGTCCACAATAGGTAGGCATGTAAATAGTGACTGAACATCAAAACTGACCATAGTTTCATTGTTAGCGAGATGTAGGTCTTTTATCTCACTCACAAAATGGTATGAATCCTTTGTGTGTGCTCTGGTATGTCCTCTTAGTGGTGATAGTATTTTTGCTAAGTATTGTGCCAGCTTATAAGTTGGTGAATCGATCTGGCTCACTATGGGACGTAGTGGAGCGTTTGGTTTGTGTATCTTCGGTAACCCATACAACCTCGGTTGTACAAGCTGGATTGTGAATGTGGTCTCTCTTACATAGGTCAAACAAAGAGATCTATAAAAACCCGCGTGAAGGAACATATAGCTGATGTGAAGCACCGACGCTCCGGGAAGTCTGCAGTCTGCGAACATGTTCAAGATCGTCCCCACCATTACATTAGATTTGATAAACCACAAATTCTCGCAAAAGAACACCGATTCCTACCAAGGATGATATGCGAGGCTATTGAAATTAAAAAACATCCAAATTTCAATAGAGAAGATGGTTGGGTGCTACCATCTGCTTGGGATCCTATAATTAACAAAATTAACAAAATTAAACCCAAACCCAAGCATACCACTGCAAGACTTCATGATACTATAAGCTCGTTTTGCGTAAATCGGACCAAAAATTAATATTAAAAAACTGAAGGTAGCCGGACTAACTATGACATTGGGACGTCAAACATCTCAGTCCCCCCCGTGACCATGGGCGCTGTAAAGCACCCGAAACGTCGGGATAATAATAAAAATAAATTATAGTAATTAAACGCGATAAAATCCGTAAATAATAGTTTTATTCAATGTGTAGTGTTCGCGTAAATTTAAGAAATCATTAAGATCAAATACTTTGGTCATATCCGTGAACACAGCTCAAACGGGTATACGTTTATCAACATTAATTGTAGCATATTTAACTAATTCATAAATAGCTGATGAAGTGGATCTATTTTTATGAAATCCATTTTGTTCTTAATTTTAATTAATGTGGTTCTTAATTCGACTATTTTCTGATGTGTGTTACCTCAGAAATTTTTTCTAGTTGAACCAATTTTGATGACGAGATGATGATGATGATGATGATTTTTGTTTAAAAGCTAGTGTTTCCCATGTGGTCCGATATAAATTTGATTGTTTGTTCAATTATATAATCTAATCAGCTCTTGTACTCAAAAAACGACGTCTATTGCCGTGTACCGTATCAAAATCGATTGATTCGTTCGAGAGATATCGTTGTTGAAAAAAATCTCGAAAAAGCGTTTTTTTTTAAAATAACTTGAAAACTTTCCGTGAAATCCTTTTTTTTGTAATAGGCTTTTTTGTTAAGCTGAAAAAATTGTGTCGATAGCCATAAAGCAAGTCAAAATTGGATGATTGGTTCGTGATTTATTCAATTTTGAAAAAAAATTAAAAATGTTGTTTACTAAAGTTATGACGTTTTTGAGCTCGAAGAGAAGAGAGAATAAGTGGAATTTGGAGAAGTTCCAGGGATGGCCTGCAGAAGCATCCAATTTTTTGGGTTAATGTTTTTAGAAAGTGAAAACAATATCATCAAAAGTCACAGTTATTAAATGTAACTACTGTAATCGAAGTCTCCCTTCTTATCCAGGGATTCAAGTTTACTATTGGATCCAAGCAACCGTGTAGTGGCGGTTTAATAATATCTACCTCTTATCGTCCTCTAGGTGTCATAAGAGACTACAGTGGAGACACTGAAACAGGAGATGGCAGTAGCATCTTTATGACAACAATTTATGATTATAAAATCATTAGATTTTATAATCATAAATTGTTTGTCAACAAGATTTCGATTGTCAACAAGAAAGTATAATGGCAAAATCCTCCCATGAGGCAGTCGATGGGGGAGGCCTATTTTCAACAGTAAACTTTTAGCTGTAATTGATTAGATCAAAGTTGGTAATAAATAACCTAATATTCTAAATCCGCGATGCCGCGATAAAAAGTCTTTTCTGAGGCGCTACTTAGACCCATTTTAAGCTTAATCAAACCGTTGCCATGTGCAGATTTTCACTCTGTTTAGCAGAGAGGCGTCCTACATTACGTTTACTGGGATCTTCATGACATAATACTTATTTCAAAATTCTAATTTTGAGATTATTGCCATTTAACTTGCTGTAAACTATGTATTATGAACTGTAACACTAGAAAAAAAATAGTATGAGTTATATTGAAAAATCACAGTTATATTGAAAAATTTGTCATTCAAGAAGCATGTGTTATTTGTAATAAGCTCAGACTAACATAATTATGCCGAAACCATGCTCGACTTTTTGACACGCACTTACTCACACACCTTTCTTATTTATTTCATTAACAACCTGTAAAAGTTCACTTCTGGGACGCACATTCGAGTATATATACATTCGAATTATGTTGTGGCTGCAAATAATTTTAGACACATGTGTGTTCGTGTTATTACAAGAAGTCGAGTACTGTTTTTGTTGTTTCCGAATCGCTTGAAATTTAAGCAGCGTCCGTCTGCCTTTTTTTTGGTGCAGTTGCTAAAATAATGTTATTTACATTGTACGACAGTTTTTTTTTTCTAAGCTCATAGATAGTGTATACTGTAAAGTGTAGGGGATATACGTATGTGAGAGAGCAATAAGGGACGATTTTTATGTGTTATAATAATAAGTGGTATCACCTTTGGGCGAAATTCAATAATTTGTACGAAACTAGTGCTAAGTATTAGTTTACATAACTTTTTTTATAATCATTTCCTATGCAGTGAAGGCAAAGGAATCTTAGTTCATACAGCCATGGACGTTATCTAAATACTTTAATATAATAATGAATTAATCTATTTGGTATATCAAGTTCATAATATATTTAAAAAAATACTTATGGTAAGTGGCTTCTTTAGTCCATGGATAACTACAACAGAATTAACAAAACTATTGGTGTGTTGTCACCACTGAGGACTGATTTATAATTTTGGAAGATGAAATACATCATGCGTATTATATATTTCGCACTATTTGAATACTAAAAATACTAGACTAGGAAATGAGCGCTCCTCTTCATAAAATTCGAGTTAAGGGGATTTTTTTATTCAAACATAATTCGTATAACATTGTTTCAGTTTCAACCGGATTGACCTACCACCGTACGATAGCTATCAACAGCTGCGTGAGAAGCTGATAAAGGCAATTGAGGGCTCGCAGGGCTTCGCGGGTGTTGACTGAGGGCCAGCCTATGCGTTGCGCACCCTCGCCAAACACCTGTTGCCGCGAGCGCATCGCTACCGCCGCTACCCCAACTCCCCCCACTTCCCCCGCCCCTCACACTCCTCCCACACATCCCGCAGTCCCAGCACCTCCCGCAGTCCCCAACGGACTCGGACGTTCACAAATCCCGATAACAATCACGCTGATGATATTTGTCAATAGCGCCATCGCTAAACGTTGACCTCACTCTATTTTTACTCTCTCATGTAGGGTTGGAAAAACATCTGACTCTTACTTTTACCAAATGCAGTGGTGCGTAACGACACGTCTCGATTAATAAAAAATTTCATCCTGTGTATTTTCAATTACCGGCTTTACATGTACATTTAACTTTATCGCGGATAAATGCATGTGTATGCGGCTTTATTTTTTCTTGTATTTCGTTACTCAGACTTAAATAACTGACAATTGTAGGTTTCTCTGTAAACATATATAATAAACCTATAATATAGTAAACCTTTATAATATGAATCAAATGTGGTTAACAAATTGTTTTTTTTTTTGCTATTTGCTTGATACATGATGGTCACCGAGTATCAAATAAAGTGAAATATTTTTTTTTTTCATTTAAGTTGTTACAAAATTTATATGAAGCAATATAAAAGTACTAGTGTATCACAAATTTGAAATTACTATTACCTTTTTTACCGTCTGGAAAAAATAGGGTGTAACATGTGAACGGAGTAGCAGCCTATACCACAGATATTTTATAAAAAGAAAACCAAAAATTTTGAATTAAACGTTAGAAAAAGAATTGTTTTAATTTTTGTAAAATATTAGTGCCATGCTTCTACTTCGTTCACAAGTTACTCCCTATTTTTTTCCAGACCTTAAAAAGGTCACCAGTATATGAAGAAAAAAAACAACGAATTTATAATATAAAGGCAAAGCAATCCTAATAATTATATGAATCAATGTCAATTTATCTGTATTAAGACAATGTATTAAGTTGAATGTTTAGTCACATAATTCCATTTTATACAATGTTCCATTTTCTCACTTCAGAAACTTATTTTTAACATCATCACTTAATATTAATTTAACAGAAATACGAAATTATTAAAATTATTTGATGTAATAAAATCCTTTGTAGTTAGTACCAATAATTGAAGATATTAAAAATCTAACTTTTTATTAATTTTGACATTCCAATTTCAAAATTACTAAAAAGTATTTTTGTCACGAATAAGTGATAAGTTGATTGAGTCTGTTTCAATTTCACTGGAAAACTCCCGCGGATTTTTTTGAAATGAAGTGTGTCGAGTTTGAATTGTATAGAATATGGAAGTAAAATAGGTTGCAACAACTTTTAATTATATTATATATTATATTAGATGTATTTCGGTGCGTTAAATATGTATTAAATAAATCGGTAATGAGCGTTTACAGTGGCTTTAATTATTAACCGTATTATTTACTTCTGAAGCGATATCGCTACGAGTATTTGCGGTGCCGTTACGGGAAATGGCGTTTTTCAAATATAAGAATATTGTCGACTTCCATACAAGTGGAGAGAATATTTCGGTTTTTCAAATTTGTGCCATTACTTTAATAAAACAGTGTGATTTTATTAAAAAATAACGCGTTTATTTAAATTTTAAAGAAATATTTTAGTAAAAGATAATAATTTAATAGAATGATCGTGTTATCAAATCTCAGGTGACATTATGATAGACATTAGACAGTTAGTACGTTAAATAAAATAAAAACTTCATATTTTTTTAATAATAGTTAATAATCAGCAAAAAGTATTATCCACCAATCATTTTCTATTATCTATGTAAACTATACCACCCGTACACATTAAAAAGTTATTCATTATTATTATTTTAGTTAATCTGCATTTATATAAGATAGAAGCCTTTGAGGCTTCATAAGCAATAATATAATTCTCTCAACTGGTATCGCGTCAAAGTTGTATTATTTTCAGATTTCGCTTATAGTAGAATCGCTTTTTGCTTCAGAGGTTATATAAAAACAAGATATTTTAATATTCATAACACTGTATATAGTCTAGTATAAGGTGTAAGAAATTGCTATAAACTGTATAAAATTGGGATTGTTTGTCCATGAAATGGAGTGAAATTTTACCGGAATAATAGAAATAATATATTGTTGCTAGAACAAGCAATTGTTTACACCCTGTATTTATTTAAATTATAATTATTTTAATGTAAGTAAGTAATTATTGTGTTTATCAAATCAATACTTAATTCGTTTAATGACAGATGCAGTTCTTTTTGAAAATTGTGATGGAGTGCTCTTCGTGTTAATATTTTTTCCTTTTGTCCTAAAGGGAAAGGCAAAGGAAGACGAATCCTTACAGCCTAGTTCGTGTTAGTAAGTGTTACTGTCATTGCGGGGATTACGTAAGCAATCAGTCACATTTGATAGTAAAGTTACAGCCTGTATACGTTCCTGTGGTAAGCCGCTGATTTTTAAGAGGTTGGTAGAATGAAGTTCAAAAGTTTTTTTGTTACGTAAGGTCTTTTAAAATCTTACTACTATAGTTTGTGTGTAGTTGTATATTTGACCTATTACACAATAAACGTCCATGAATGTGATAAAAACGCTTTTATTGAATTTATTAAAGCGTATAAACGCAAAGAATTATGTGCGCATTTTATACTTTATATTACCTGCCTTAAGGTCGACATAAATATATAATTATTTTATTCTGCACATCTATGGTACGTACGTACGTAAAAAAACTTAGACAATTTTCAATATTAACCTTTTCAAATAATAATGGGCTAGTGCTAAGCTAGCGGCTACTAAATAAATAGCGGCTACAAAACCATTTTGCATGTGTGTTATTAAACAGAAATTGCAAGTATATTTTTTTTAAGACGCGGTTGATAAAGTCAATAATGCTGTGAGTAAAGTAATTTTCATATCTATTCCGTTTGATTTCGTTCTTTGGCCTGTAATCTCATGGCTTGAATTATTTAGTTATTGCTTGTGGATATATTGTAAGGGAAGGTTTCTAATAAGGTACATGAGGGTAATATACCTTAAGCTTTGCTGCCCTATAAAACCAAAACTAGGAGAAACACAAAGTCGTATACTATAACTAATATATTAATTTAGAAAAATAGCAAATAAGCTTTGGCAACTAACAACACTTCAAAATCAACTTATAAAAACTAACTACATTAGGCCATACTAAAATAGACTAAAATATTTACTATGTTACCAACTGTTAAAATGGCGTCGATAAAGCTGCGTCCTTTAGACTCTTTGTTATTTGATTAACTAATGAAGAGCTGTCGTATCATATAGCCTTCTATGCAAACAAGGCTGCAGTTTTTGAGTTATAAAAAGGAGACCATATTAACCGCATGACTATATTACTATGACGTAGTATATGTTTAGAAACTTCTTCATCAGTTCCTAAAAGTACACCGTTTCCTGCGTCTTTTATGACATTAACGAACGACGAAATGGGGTGATGGGTTTTTTTTACGCTGCCATCGTTAATATACCTTTCTCATAGGCAGAATATTTGCCATAACTGCCACGCTTGGTAGGCGGGTGGGTAGTTTTTATTTTCTAGTTTTTATTCGGAATACGCTGCTGCCCAATCCTGGTTTGCTTCTCTCTGTCGCCTCTCACGCCACCTACGGGACGATGGAGGACTAGATATTCTTAATACCGCCTCTACACGGTAGCTTACGTCGCCACCTGTTTTGATTAATTGATTTATGTGCGTGTTTAACTTGCAAGAGCCGTGGTAGCTCAGATGGTTAGCGCTCGCTGTAAAGTTACATTACGCGAACAACCCGGGTTCAATCCCGCCGGCACCAATGCAATTGTTAATTGCAATTTTAAGTGCTGATTTACCATGTGCTCGGCGGTGAAGGAAAACGTGAGGAAACCTTCATGTTACATTACGCGAACAACCCGGGTTCGATTCCCGCCGGCACCAATGAAATTGTTAATTGCAATATTAAGTGCTGATTTACTATGTGCTCGGCGGTGAAGGAAAACATTGTGAGGAAACCCGCATGTTACATTACGCGAACAACCCGGGTTCGATTCCCGCCGGCACCAATGAAATTGTTAATTGAAATTTTAAGTGCTGATTTACCATGTGCTCGGCGGTGAAGGAAAACATTGTGGGGAAACCTTCATGTTTGAGAAAAAAAATCGAAGACGTGAAGTTCGCTAGTACGCATTTGGGCAGCGTGGCGGACACTTCCTTGCCCTAAAACCCTCTCAGAAATGAGAGGAGGTCTATGCCCAGCAGTGGGACGTATATAAGCTGTAACTTTAACATTTTAACATTTTAACTTGCTAAGTTAGTAACAGTGAGACGCTATGAATGCCGTCCAGAGATTTATTGTTTATAGATATATAAATAGAAAGAGCACTCCATTAAACATTTACGGTCTTTTGCCTGATAACGATATAATGCAACTTAATAATCGCATATGGAATTGATTCAATAATAATAAATACATTCATATAAAAATTACAAAATATTGCAGTGTTTTTAGTAATTAACGGAGGAAAAAATGTTCATCTAACATGTAGACACCTATGTAGACGCAAACATGCTTTTATTGCAAAAACATGGGGACCATTTAACTAGGCCTTTAATAAGCCCACTTGCTTTTTAGTAATATTACATTTTAAAACGCTTTTCTTATAATGTTGCGTTTTCAAATATAACTGCTGTTGAAATATATTAAAAATATGTTTAAATATAGCTGCTTGTTGTCTATGTGGCGAATTTATTATGATTTCCTGTATTGGATATATTGAGTATGCAGTGAATAAAATTCAAAGTTCAAAACATAATCGAAGAAAATAACTTTGTGAATTCCACACAGTTATCGTCTTTCATTTTATCGTTTGAATCGCAAGCCATAGCTTGGTGATTGGGACCTATGGCAGCGGTGAAGACTGAAAACGTATCTAATGCACTCTGGTTTACATTTACGAATCTATCATCATACTTTTGCGAGAAACTTCGATATGCATTAGAGCTTATCTGAATACATTAGTCATGTATAGTCCATCCCGCGTTCTTTTTACAGAAAAATTTGTTTGGTTTCTATATCGCCTTCTTCATCACTCACTGTTTAGTCAGTTATTCGATTCTGATTCAATTTAAGCGTGTTGCTCTTAATTTTGCAAAACACTAGGCGTTTGCGAAAAATAATTTAAACTAAAACTCTTCTTATATCCGTCATGATCTGTATGTCGGAGTTAGATTTTTTACAGCAGCTTAAGGTGCGGCTATGGTGGTCCTTTGGCCACCCTAAAACCGCGTACATTAATTATATAAAATATAATATTGAAAGAATGTAACTTATTAATTTAAAAACTTCAAAAATTATAAGTCAAAAGTGGTTAAAAGTGGTATTGACAAATGTCTTTTGTCAAAACTACTTCAAGCATCTTACTGCGACATATACATGGTGGGAAAACAAGTCATTAGAACTGGCAAGAAACTAGGGTCTTTTATTATTCTTAAATGCAAGTTAAAAAAAAAGCTATGTGTTGTGAACTTGTGACATACAGCGAATCAGAGTTTGACGCAAGGAAAATAGACTGGCGATTATTCCACCAACAATATGAAATTCCAGATGTCTGATAATTTAGAATTATTTTGACATTAATCGAAGACCGGTACTTAAATCAAACATCCTTAGTCTTCAATACTATCAACATTTTTATTGACGAGTGAATGCAGGAAATAAAGTAAATGGGGCTCTACACTCTATTGTGAAAAGTCAGAATGTGTCAAAAAAGGCACGTACGGCAACTCCCAGTGCTGTATTAGTTCCTACTTTTACGTATGGTAGTGAAAGTTGGGCGTGGCAGAAGAAGCACGAGAATAGAATAAATGCAGTAGAAATGCAGTCGCTAAGGAGTATGTTAGGGCTGAATCTGAGTGACAGAATGAGAAATTGTGTGATAAAAGAAGAGTGTGGTTTGCAAGATGATGCGGTGACCAGGATTAAGAAAGGAATGCTTCGGTGGTTTGGTCATGTAGAAAGAATGGATGCGGAAAGACTAACAAAGCAAATATATGTTGCAGAAGTGAATGGAAGAGTCGGAAAGGGACGTCCTAAGCGGAAGTTTGTCGACCAAATTGGCGATATACTAAAAATGGGCCCAATTAAGAGTACCCTTAACCGACGAGCATGTATGCGTAGGTATATGGACGTGGAGGAGGCGAGAGAGGTACGTCAGGATCGTGCTAAATGGGAGTCTGTAGTCTCTGCCTACCCCTCTGGGTGACAGGCGTGAGTGTTTATGTTTATGTTTTTTTTATTTTTATTGAAAAAATGTATCGTTATTTTAACTGGTACTTCTCGCTTATTCCGTCTTTCCTAGCCTGTAATTCGCAACAGGCTATGTCTATTACCCTGTCATATATTAACGATGTCATTTAAACAAATTTATATTTTAAATTTGAGCCGTGGTAGCTCAGATGGTTAGCGCTCGCTGTGAATTTCATAGTACTCGGGCAAACCGGGTTCGATCCCCGCCGGCACCAATGAAATTCTTAATTGCAATTTAAGTGCTGATTTACCACGTGCTCGGCGGTGAAGGAAGATATCGTGAGGAAACCTGCATGTCTGAGAAAAAAGAAAAAAAAATATACTTCGAAGACATGTGAAGTTTGCTAACACGCATTGGAGCAGCGCGGCGGACAATTCCTTGCCTTAAAATCCTCTCAGAGATGAGAGGAGGCCTGTGCCCAGTTTTTTTTTTTTTTTTTGCGCCCGAAGCAAATATGGGCAACCCTCCGGAAAGCGGGGGAGGGAGGTTGAGAATGCTCATAGCATACCACGCAGCCGGCTGCGTGGTTATGTGGGACTTTTACCCACTAAACTCAACCTTTTAGGAATTGGCTTAACGATCTTACTAGAGATCTCTAAGCCGTATACGAACGCGACCCTCCTTGGCAGAAAGGAGGGCGCAATTGTGCCCAGCCGTGGGACGTGTATATATAGGCTGTAACTTTTAATTTATTTATATATGCGATGCGATTATTTCGTTGCTTTACGGTTACAATTTAATAATCATTATCGTTCGATAGCATTATGGATTTGTTTTGAAATGTCAATAACTAAAAATTAATTAACAGATAACTCAATTTATTGGTAATAATAAATTGAGTTATCTGACGAGATAACTACAATTTATTATTACTGATGTATCGATTACCCTGTAAATAATATTGATATTGAGAAGTTAAGGCAAATATAAGGTTACAATATTTCGAATGTTTTATTAATCCTTCATACCTTTTAGGCTACTGCTAAACAGTCCACTTTATTATTACGTATTTTCTAAGAACTTTCGACCAGCATAATGTATACAGCGTTTCGTGAGTATATAAATTAATTCGTAACACTATTACGATTCTGTCTCAGTTGATTGAATGTGCAATTCATAGATAAATAAATATGTAGCAAGGTGCAATTTATAACTGTTTAAATAAATTATTACTTATTCTAATTTTCACTAACCAGTAAATAAGATAATCATCGTTTTTGAGTGAATATGAATATCTTAAGCCAAAAATAAAGATCTATCATTGTAGTTGAAGGTTGTAGGTAGTAATAAAATTGACATCGTTCTAGCCTTTTAATGTCGTCCTAGATTGCCTGATAGGCGGCATATTTAGCATAGTTGCCATCAAGGAACTGGTTTAGAAAGAGCGGTTAATTTCGATTAAATACCGGTAATTATAACGCTTTTTCATTTACCGGTTAAGTAAGTGAATGTTTTATAACAAACGATAAGGAATGCCGGTTACTAATGTACGAGCGGTTTTGAAACCCGAAATAACCGGTTAATTCCGTAACACCTAAAGGCATCTTTTAGTGTAACGGTCTGCACACACACGCGATAATCTAAACGTGCCAATAAGGCACGTTAGGATTATCGACACGAGGAACTCGCCGGGTTATTCGTGGACGAGTACGACGTGTTTACATATTCGTCTGTATTCATTCAACGTAGATTTTTTTAGAGAATGACGTGCGTCTCGTTGCCACGACTTAATGCATACTTGATATTTATATTTATAGACACACAAATATTTATTTGGGTGATGTGGATCCCTCCTCCCACTAGATGGAGCAACGACTTGTAAGACATGTAGGAAGTCGATGGATGCAGGTGGTTCAGGACCGTGCTTTGTGGCATTCCGCGGAGGAGGCCTATGTTCAGCAGTGGACTTGTGAAGGGCTGTAACGATGATAATGATGATGAAATTCATTTTCATTAATATTTATTTAAACCTGATTTCACGGGTTCTCCTTGATAAAGTACTATAAACGCAACTAAACGAATCCATCGTTACTCCAATCCATCACAGTGGGTATATTTAATATTATTTATAAAATTATTTTATAAGAAACAAATAGTTAAATGTTCATGGATCAAGCGAATAATGACGAGTATGTAAACATCGATACACACACGATTATTTCTTTTACTCGTGCCAAAAAGTCGACATCGAGTGGAGCACAGGTGAGTACTCGGGCCGAGTAGCGAAAACCACAGAACCCTAAGGGGCGAGAACACCCGAACAAGGCGTTTACATGCTCGTACTCATGCCTACTCCTCTATGCTCGCCGAGTAAATAAACGTTGCGTAATGTATTAAATCCTTTTACAAACTACGATATTTCACGCTCGCATAGAACATCAGCGTAAAATAACAGAATCATGCAGCAGTGTTCTGTATGGCGAGTTACGAAAACCGAAAACCTCTAAATAAAAGTCAACACCGTACTCAAAAGTCTTTCTATAAAGAATTTTGATTACTGTAGGCTGAAGCTCAATGTCGGCCACATAGAGCTTGTATGGATCTCATATATTCTTGAATAAGTTCTTGAAACAAAGTTTAAACAAACCTAATACCTTGAAATTGTGTTCATGTTTATTGTTACAGTGGTATGAATAAAAAAATAATTACGTAGGATAGTACACAATCTTTTTTGTTGAGAAATGCGTAATATATACGTAAATTCTGGTTGCTTAAACAAAATGGTTTCCGAGTTTCGAAATGTAGTAAAAGTAGGCGGTACTTGATATTTGGTTTGCCAAGTTTTTTGAGTTAAGAATGCTATAACTGACATACGAGCTAATGATCGATCTGATGGTAAGTATTGAAGTCAAAGGCTATTGACTCTCCTTAATCATCAAAACTAAGCACTACACAGTATGACAAAGTATTTGGAGGACATTTGAAGTTAAACATGGAGCAGCTCGGCGGATCTTTTCTTCTCAAAAAATTTAAGAAACAAAGAGCAGGACTTATGCCTGGCTCTGTGACTCGGTTCATTATTATCGTCATTACAGCCCTTCACAAGTCCACTGCTGAACATAGGCCTCCCCTAAGGTATACCACAAAGCACGGTCCTGAGTCCAACTGCATTCATCGACTCGGTTGATACTTAATAATGTCCTACAGAGCCATGCAGGCCATGCGCAGGACAGGATTATGGTGCCCGAGTGTATGCACACAGGTGCACCCTCCTTTCCCTCACTCTCATAGTACGATGGGACGGAGAGAGATTAGGCGCAGGACCAGTGGCGTAGCTATGCAACCAAGGGCCCCGGGGCAAAAATGAAATTGGGGCCCTATTTGAACTAAACTCAAAACCTACTTTAAAGGTGCAAAACTAATTATTCAACAGCTCCTTACAGGCAACTGCAGGGCATAATAGAGCAAAATTAAGTAGTATGTGTAAGGCGGCAGATAATATTTAACCGTACTTGCTAATATATACATATATATACGTATATTAAAGAAGATATTCTGAGTAATTGCCCCATCTATCAAAGCACAGCCCAAACCGCATTACGTAGTAATCTGAAAATTTTACAGTAGCTGCCTGTTATAACGTAGGCATCCATTAAGAAATTATTTAGGAAAATTCAATCTCTATGGCGATGAAATAGAGTGTTATAGTTTGTATGAACCTTTTAATTTTATGGGGCGTTAAACTTGAAACTTACAAGGTACTCTATTATAGGGTTTTTCAACAAGAACTTTGTTTTCTAAAACAAAATAAAACAAAGAGTTTAGATGAAGATGATTCAAATTTTTATTGTATTACGAAGAGAAAAGTTTGGCAATTATGAATGAAAAATGATATCTGGCAAATGTCCACCACGACCACGCTGACAGATGTCGACTCTTTCATCAAAGTTTTTAATTATTTTTTGGCAAAATGGCGGGTCCATTTCGTTAATCACGTCACGAATTTTGAGTTTTAAGGCCGCGATCGATTCGATTGGCTCCGTATATACTCTGTCCTTAACATAGCCCCACAAAAAATAATCCAGTGGTCTTAAATCACACGATCTGGCTGGCCATTTACCAGCTGAATTTCGTGAAATTATGTGATCGGGAAATTTGGTTTGCAATAAATTGATCGTTTCGTTGGCTGTGTGACATGTGGCACCGTCCTGTTGAAACCACATGTTTGTGATATCGATGTCATCAATAATAGGCCAAAATTGAGATGTTAACATCTCGCGATAGCGTGATCCATTGACCGTTACCGCATTTCCAGCCTCATCTTCGAAAAAAAACGGCCCAATCACGCCTCCAGACCACATAGCGCACCATACAGTTACACGTTCAGCATGCAAAGGCTTCTCAATAATCGCTTTAGGATTTTCAAAAGCCCAAATGCGGCAATTTTGCTTGTTGACGTACCCTGACAAGTGAAAATGGGCTTCGTCTGAAAAAATGATTTTTTCAGAAAAACCAGCGGGCTGTTCCTGAATGAATTGAGCGAATCTACGGCGATGTTAATGGTCGGTCAGCTTCAATTCCTGCACCAGTTGAACCTTGTAAGGCTTCAAAGCCAAATCCTTGCGCAAAATTCGCCATGTGGTGGTTTTGGATAACCCCAATTGTTGAGAACGTCGAGGAATTGACAAATTTGGATCTTTTTCAACACTGTGGCTCACGGCTGCGATGTTTTCGGTTGAACGACCCGGTCGAACACGCGTTGGTGTTGGCACATTTTGTACCGAGCCTGTCGATTCAAATTTAGTGACCAAATTCTTAATAGCGGTCTCAGAAAGACGATTGTGTTGTCCAAAAATATCACGAATTTTACGAAACGTAACTTTAACAGAACCACCATTTTCATAGTGTATTTTAATTATTTTAATGCGATTTTCGAGCAAAATTGAGTTCATTGTAGCAATTGCCAAAGCATCTACTACGAATAGGTCAAAAAACTAACTGTCAAAACTGTCATGTTGTTGGTATTGCCCCAATTGAAAAACAAAGTTCTTGTTGAAAAACCCATTATTACATGATAGAGCCACGATGAAGCTATATTATGGTTGTAGCACGAATGGGTCGTCTCAACCGGGGTAAGACCAGCATGAAGATATTACAACATAGTTTCATTTTATTACGTAGATAATTAACTAAGATAATATTTTGAAAAAAAAAAATTCAAACCCTCTGATGGTGAAATAAGGTGTTGAACTTTGTACGACACTTTTACGGGGCGTTGACTGTTGACTGCGTTTATTTTTATTATTATTCTTTTACTTTTATTATTAGAGTATTAAATTAAATTAATACATAGTTTTCCATTTTTCTAAGTAACGCCTTACCTACTTACTTCTTTACTACACAACCAACAACGGATTTATTACGTTTTTCACTGTCGTTTAGAAATGTTTTATGGAAGGTTGGTATGTACAATACGTTCTAATTAAGTTGTGTATGTAAGTGAATAGTAGAAAAAGTTAAATATTTTTTTAATTAATTCGTCATAAAATCGATATTAGAGCGCTTACTTAGCTGGTTAAACTTTAGGAGATACCTCAATATAATGTACCTACTAAGGAATCGTAGTTCTTCAAAAAGTCTAAACCAAAAGTCCGCGCTAGCGTAATAATATGTCTACCTATCTCCTAAGTTTGACTCGCAGTTACCATTTTTATGTTTGAAATATTAACTAAAAATATTTGCTTATTTGCGAAGATGTTTTCTCTAATTCAGTGTTAATATTCATCTTAATGATAAAAAAATCCCTTGGATGATGAAAAATTATTCCTTGAATTATGTATGTAGTACTTTCTTTATTTATAATGATTTTTTTTATTTTTTTAATAAAAATAATAATTAAAATTATAATATTTACAATTAATACTAATTATACACAATATGAAAAAAAGAAACTATAATATAGAAAAACTAACACTAAAAATTTAAATTGTCAAAAAGTCCTGCTCCCCGTGGTATAGTGCCAAGAACGCTGGCTGCGTTTCCCCGCTGAATAGCTATACTAAGCCTTGAATTATATTATATCATTTAAATGAATATTCAAAATTACATACAACCAAAAAAAAAATCACGGCTGGTACGTCTCCGTCGCGGCTTCCTTCGTTTCAGCACATGAAACTTTTCATGATCAATGTGTGTAGCCCTTTCGGGTGTCATTTTCAAACAAAATCTGTTCGTATTGTGTAATGAAAAGTTAGCTGTAAACATTGTATATAGCATAATGTAACAACTGGCACTAATGATAAAACTATGACATTAACAGCTAAATTATCCAAAGTTGTTAAATCTGTAGGCCGTGGACAAATTTGGATCTTTGTTTCACGATAACACACGATAATATATTTTATTACTTAGCGCATTTTCGTAATAATAATCAAGTGACAAACTAAATTAATCGAACAGTATTTAGAAAAGCTTCCGTTTCATTCCGATAAAAGGATCCCGTTGGGTAATTTACAATGTTGGTCTATACCAGGCGAAAGAAGTCGCGGGCGGAAGCTGGCAAAAATAAAGTAGATTACAGTTAATATATCTAATATTGGTAGACAATAAAACGAAGTACTTAGGTGATTTTATTTCAATCATGTTTATGTTCTGGAGGTGCGAGAAATTCTCGCGATTTCAGTTCGAGTCATTCGAGGTTTGTCGGTCAAGGGCCAAAAAGTTAATAGTCGAATTATTTTTATTTAATTAGGATATTACGAGGGGTGATCCAAAAGTTATAATAATCGGTTACTTCAGCTCCGCACAAAAATCCAAAAAAAATATTTTTGCTTGCTTATATAGTATTCACTACGTCAGCCTTTTTTTTATAGGATAGGGTGACAAACGAGCACACAGTCCACCCGATGGTAAGTGGTTGCTGCGGCCCATAGACATCTACATCTATCCTCGATTACGAATCAAAATGCAGATGCGTTGTCACCCGTGAGGACTAAGATGAAATGCCTCGTTTCCAGTAAAAAGGGTCTCCGGTTCTCTACACTCACCATACGAAATACAGCAGCATTAAGCTACTATTTCACGCTGGTATTCTATGCGTGGTCCTTCCCCGGTCGAGCTGACCCATTCGTGCTACAACTATACTACTAATATAACTGCAGCATGGCTCTACCACGTATAAAAAATCATATAAATAGATCACGATTTCCGGGAGATACATTCATTTGAATACGAACTGTCAAAGAGATAACATCAACATGGAGAAAAACGAAATTAGAGCTGTCATCAATGATACCTCTGTTTGAAAAAAATGTCTTCAAAAGACATACACAGTGACTTAGTGGAAACATTGGGGGACTCTGCTCCTCCATATTCTACAGCTACGCTGGGCCAAGGAGTTTAAACTGGGCAGAACATCCACTGTAGATGAACATCGCGAAGGACGCCCATCCACGTCCCTCACTGAAGACAACGTGAAAAAAGTCCAAGAAGTTGTGTTGGCAGATCGAAGAGTGACCATCAGGCATGTAGCTGAGGTCACAGGGATCTCATATGGCAGCGTTCAAAGAATCCTTGCGAACGAGTTGCATATGAAAAAGGTCTCTGCGCGTTCGGTACCCAGAATGTTAACCGACGAGCAAAAGAAAAATCGAGTTGACATTTCGAGGGTCAATCTCGAAAAGTTCCAAGCAGATCAAGAAAATTTTTTGTTCCGTTTTGTGACTATGAACGAGACCTAAATCCACCATTTTGATCCTGAAACGAAACGACAATCGATGACTTGGAAGCAAGCCTCCTCACCGACGCCAAAGAAATTCAAAGTTTCAAGTTCGGCGGGAAAGGTTATGACATCTGTTTTTTGGGACGCTTAAGGCATAATTATAGCGGAATATTTGGAAAAGGGAGCCACTATTACGGGCTCTTACTACGCAGACCAAATAAGAAGATTACGGGAGGCCTTTAAGGAAAAAAGACGCGGCAAACTACGAGCTGGAGTGCGTTTCACCAAGACAGCGCACCGGCTCACAAAGCCGCAGTTGCGATGGCTGCCATTCAAGAAACGGGATTCGAATTGCTCGAACACCCTCCCTATTCGCCAGATCTAGCTCCTAGTGACTTCTACCTCTTTCCTCAGCTCAAGGAACGCCTCCGAGGCAAGAAATTCGAAGACGATAGCGAAGTAATGGCCGCTGTTGAAGCGTTTTGGGAGGGTCAAGACAAAGAATTTTTTTCAAAGGAAATCCTGGGTTTAGAAAAAAGATGGACTAAATGTATTGATTTGTTAGGAGACTATGTAGAAAAATAAATTATTATTTTAACTTTAATTACCGTGTTTTATTTTTATTATCATTTCTTTTGGATCACCCCTCGTATATGTATAATTTTTTCGTACTTCGTAGTCATGGAGGCTGAGGGGCCCCTTGAGTTCGAGGGCCCCGGGGCACTGCAGCGTCTAGCCCCAAGGTAGCTACGCCACTGCGCAGAACCTACAGCTTTACGTGCTCTCCGAGGCACGAGGGTGAAACATCGCCAACATCCTGACTCCGGGCTGCTACTTGGAATTTCTTGACAAAAAACCAATAACTGATTTGGCCTTACCCGGGATTTGAACCCAAGACCTCATGATCAGCAAACGCGTTTACGACCATTAGACCGCCGTGGCTGTTAATTATGTTTTCACTAATTTTAAAACTTGAAAATTATGAATTAGGTTAGGTTTCAGCTTGTTGGTGGAGCGCTTAATTATATAAAACTTTCAAATATAATAAAACTCAGATTCCACGCTGTGTGCCGGGATGACTGATGCTTTCATTCGGTCACTTTTTAGGTCCATGGTAGAGAGGATATTTCACAGAGAACATTTCAGTGGTTGGGGAGGCTGGTTCTTGAGGTATATTTGTAAGGTTTTCCGCGGCCAATAGTCGGTGTAAACCTAACGCATACGCGTATTTACTAATGCGCGTTATTACCGCATCAAAATATGACTGCTTGATACGTAAATTACGAAGATTCGTGGATTTCTAAGGGCCCACTTTATAGTACTGTATGCTGTAACTCGGTTCTATTTTTAGGTAGTAAAACTTAACCTTAATATAAACAGAACTGTATACATTTTAAATGCAACAAGCGGCTTTTTCCACAATTATAATAAAAAGCAATTCTTAAAAAAAGCACCTGTTATTCTCTCCTCTCGTATTACGGACGTTCGAAGTCGTTTGTTTCTTCTATAAAAAAGGTACATAACAATGTAACAAATGGACTATGTTTGACGCAGGAATGGTGTTATTAATTATTATAAGGAGTGTTTTAGCAACGAAATTAACTAAGTGCGTAAAAATCCTAAATGTTTGAAACATCGAAAAACTTGACCGATTTATTTTATTGGAGACCGATTGTGGTCTATCGAAACAACGTCTGTCGTAAGACCGCATAGCCGCAGTATACGAGTACAAGAGAAGGGCGGGAGACCTCCACCCTGAGGAGCCATTGCATAAATGCCTTTCGCAATTATTTTTAAATTCGACATGTGCCTCTGCGATGGCCGGCCAGTAGACTGCCATCGTTGTTCGTGACTGTGTGCCAATGAATTTTGTGGCAACTTGCACGTGAATTTGATCGTTGCAGTGGCTTATCGAGTCTCGAATTATCTTTTGGGAATTCATAATCATGTACATC
Organism: Parnassius smintheus behrii; assembly: GCA_036936625.1. Classification (NCBI taxonomy): domain Eukaryota; kingdom Metazoa; phylum Arthropoda; class Insecta; order Lepidoptera; family Papilionidae; genus Parnassius; species Parnassius smintheus. The sequence continues at coordinate 10,729,343 of JAUPFT010000013.1, forward strand.
GTTCTAATATTATTGTTGTAACTTTTTTATAATCTACATTTCTGTCGTTGTTTTTTTTTAAATAATTTTATAACTTGTATGATCATGGAAACAAAATTTAAAATAATTATAAATTTTTACTAGACTCTATTTATATCTTTCCTATAAGTTAAATTAGAAAAAAACAATAATTATTAATTATACATCATATCCATGAATTTCGTTTTATTTTTCAGCATAATCAAATAATCACTTGGTACTTGGTATAAAGTTTTGATACATAGTGCCAGTTTGTGTTCACATGATATGAACTTAAAAAATAAATGAGTGCGGATATTTTGAATTGAATAGTGCTACACTTTTATCATACTAAGTTCATTAAAATGCGGTCGCTTAGGAAGTTACTCTTGCTGTTCGTCGTTGCTGACTTTTGGACAGAGATAAGTGGGAGCTTAATCGAGCTAAATGGTAATTAAGTACAATTATTTTAATGACTACATTTCAGCATTTTAACCCAAAGTATCAAGCGTGACAATTAGGCATTTCTTGTCGATAACCGTAGAGGCTCATGACCGGCGTTGGATTTCTATAGGGTGAAAAAAAAAGGTTATAAAACCTGTATTATAACTATATTATAAGGCGCTTTGTAGTCTAATGTTAAGAAGTTAATGTTAAGAATACAAGCAATTTTTTCCTCAACTGAAGACGACGTATATCTATTGAAACCATTTTAAGCCTCCAGTCTTTGAGTTTACTTTATTTAAAACTTTAAGCAGTATGTTGTATTTATATTGTTTTTCATTAGATATATTGTTTGGAGTAAATGTGTAGTGTTTTAATGATTTAATTATAAATTTGAACCGAACGACTAATTGTATTGTGTACTAGCAAAATTAGTTTTAGTTTTAGGTAATCATACTATAACTTTACTATACTATAACTAGATTATTTTTTCTTCTTTTTCCTTTTTTACTTGTAACATAATTATGTATGATCTGTCTTGAATACAGTTTCCTCACCAAAAGTAACCTTCTATGAAGATAAAAATTTTTTGTTGGATATTTAATGTTTTAAAGTACGTAACTTTAACCAGCGCACGTTGTATCACCCAAACAGTAATGCAATATCTCAAGACAGATCGAAACAAGGCAATGTATTATACCTCATACAAAATATTTCTTGGAGAGACTCGGTCATTAGTCTCATTATAATTCGTTGGAATAACATGCCTCATTGATCGAAAGACCAAGGTTTGTTCAAGGTGTATTTACTCGAACAGTCTCCAATACGACACCCAGTTAATTAGTATGGGTCGGTGACTTTATTAATGACCGGGCAACTACAGTTTGCATCAATGGTGTTAATACAGCCGTGAACCCATATGCTAAAACTGTCGGCGAGCTGTTATTGTTGTATTGTTGATAAATGTACCTTTACTTCATTTCAAATAATTTCATCTTTTTTGAAACTTGCCAAGCATTCCTTAGAAGTTAGAAGATTTAAGACGTACCACCTAGTAAAAGTGTTTCTTAGTCCGTTATTTCCTAAAAATTGCTTGCTATATCTGTGTTTATCTTTGCCGTTAGTTTGTAATTCGATGGGCGAGCTTATTCAGTTTATCCACCCTAAGAAATCCACCCTAGAGTGGATACTCGAAATCGCGTGTTCCTTTATCCACCCCAGACGGGGTGGATAATTGGAATTCGAATATTATTTTTCTTCGGATTTTCCGCCTCGGCTGTGTAGAGTCGTTTATAAAAACATGATAGAAACTGGCCCAAGATTACTTAGTGGACGTTAGCATACCTATAAAAATACATACTTGTTGTTTAAAAGTCAAAACTGAATTACTTTTAATTGTTCAATTACATATCATTCGATGCGTAATAGAACAATTAAAAGTAACTCATAAATTATGACATTTTGGAGATATCTTATGATGAAAGAAATGTTTTACTGCAATTAATTTCAATTATATTTTATTGAAGTACCTAGGTATTAAAATTAAATAAATACATTGCTAATTATATAAACACAGTACCGGAAATAGTACGGTACTTAAAAAAAATTAAAATGTCTTTTATTGAGAGACGGATGTATATAGGATATACAATTACGTCTACTCGATAATGAAATAAGTGTCGATCATTTCCTGGACATACTCGTATTGCGGAATTTATAAAATACTTATTATTATTTAAAAAACGGAAGTTTAATTCGTTTTAAATACAATACCTAATATGATTTTTGTTTGAGTTTGTGGTTATTAAAAAATAATCTCTAATATGTTAATGTATGAATATATTTTCTGTTGAACTGTCCTTGGGGTGGAAAGGCGGAACAACAATCGCAGAGTCAATTCAGATTATCTATATCAAATATCTATATATATCCTAATTGTATCCTATATCTATCCACCCCGTCTAGGGTGGATAAACGAACATGCGTTTCCGATTATCCACCCTAGGATGGATTTCTTAGGGTGGATAAGCGGAATAACCCGATGAGCGACCTTACTGACTAAATGAATTAGTATTATTACACAATAGTATAATTATAGGCGGTGAGGCATTCCATATTGGTCCTCAGTGGTGACGACGCAGCTGTAGCCTTCTAGCCTTATTTGTTTGAAGTTGATTGCCGGTGTCTATGGACTGCGGAGGCTACTTTCAATCTGGTGAACTGTAACTTCATTTATCACTTCCATTTTACATAAAAAAAACTTTATTGTAGTGCTCTTCTTCTAAATGAATCTTTACAGACCTAAGATTTATTTCATAGTCAATATGATAATAAGTGTGGACTAGAATGCGTCGTTATAGGTAATAAGGCTCTCCGGGTCATATTGTGGCAGTGTAGGGTCCACTACCTTATGGACATGGACAGCAGCGTCTTCCTATTAATAATTAAAAAAATAAAAATCTGCCAACCTGTTTACCAAGGCTTATGTTAAGCGGTGGGCTTTTATATATTATAGTATAAACTTCCCCCTAGATTGCTTCTTGGCATGTACTCTCTAACCATGGGATAGTATAGGGTAGTGGATATTTTTATACCGCGACTACATGGTCGAAACAATCTTTATTACGTCTGCACAATAATCTTAGCTCCTCCCCGCGTGCGCCCTGGTTTATATAGCTAGCGACGTTCGTTACCGTGAGTTTGCACTGACGCGATTTTCACAAAAAACATGTTTTAAACGCTGTTTTCTGTCAAAAAGCGTTTGCATAGTCAAAGAACATGTTGTAGTGAAATATGTTTGACAGTTTATTGTACATTACATATTTTAACTATATTATATCTTTATAACTACAGAAACAAAACGTTTAAAAACAAATTTATAGAAATATTGTCATGGTGAAAAATAAGTTTGAATATCTGTTGAAAATTTTACACAGTTTTTGTGAGTGCGAACGCCACCATCAACAAAACATGTTATGTGATTTATTTTATGCGATTTGTTTCAAAACATTATGTGTTGGATGTTTCTCAGTGCAAACGTACTGTTAAGTTACCTAATAACTTAACAGTACGTTTGCACTGAGAAACGGTACGCTGTGAGGTCATTGGACTCAGGTCTCAGTTAAGGGTGCACTAGTCACTCGTTCTTCCATACAAACGTAGTCTGACGATTACTCCACTGTTTGATGGTGTACGTACAAAATAAAAATGATTACAATTTGTCTCATCATTATCTAGCCCTGTATGGAAACAAAAAAGTAAAAGAAAAGATTATGTTTAAAAGTTATAAGCGTCAAAATTCCGAATTTCAGCACTATTTTTAACACATCTTTGGGCGGAAATAAATACCACAAAAAAAACGAAAATTGAAAAACAGTTACCATACAGGGATAGATTAGTTGTTCAAAAATGCAAATAATTTTATTTTGAACAGATACATTCAATAGATTTTTCATGACATCCAGACTCCCAAAGGTCTGTTTATAAAATTTTGCGCGCTCCTTTTTGTTGTAAATCATCTTGCCTTTCGCTACAAATTGTTTCCCCGATCAGTGGGACGGACGGAGGGGGGGGGGGGGGGCGGCGCAGCGCGCAATCACATATGCTCACTAGGTTAGCCGCTGCTATCTATTTATGGTTGTAATACCTACATATCTACATCTTTATTTAGAAAAATTGCTTCCTTTTGCCGGGATAAATATAGCTTGAAGCACATGTAGTTAAAATTGAAAACAGGTAGGTACATAATAATGAACTTTCGATACAGGTAGTACATTAGGTACATAACTACTTTAATTTGCTGACTAACGAAAACATCTCATAGATTAGCACGATTATCGAAAATCTTAAAATTATCTATTAATTTAATTAGAATAGGTAGTTTTTAGATTTTCGATAATCGTGCTTACGTTTAGGAATCTCATATCCTAATATACCCAATGTAATTTATGTAAGTACCTACATAAGAGTCTAAGAACGGCAGTCAATGGTAAATAAAATTTGTTTTGTAAGTTGTTTTTTGAAAAAACACTTTAACACAACAAAAACATGAAATTGAGAAGAAGCACCCGATCTGCCGAAACAAACTCAAAGAGGTCAGTCCAGGTATTACATTGGTCATGTCATACGAGAACCAGGTAGGTGGCTAATGGTCCTTTGAAGAAAGAATCATACAGATGTGAGCGGTCAACTAAGTACTTGTTAGGATTCCGTACCCGAAGGGTAACCAGCAGGGCCCTATTACGAGCCTCCGCTGTCCGTGTGTCTGTCTGTCAGCGGGCTGTATCTCATGATCCGTAACAGGTAGATGGTTGTAATTTTCACAGAACGTGTATTTCCGTTGCCGCTATAACAGCAAATAGTAAAAATAAATTTGAAATTAAGGGGTTTCCTACTAGAAAAAGAAACGTGTATTTTTGGGTTTTTTTGATCGATATTAATATATATATTAAATCTTGTAAAATGGTACGGAAGCTCGGAAGTCGGATTCGCACTTGGAAAATATTTGTTTATATTTAACCTTACCTCAGACATAGTCATATTTTTATATATATAATTTACTATACTACTATATAAGCTACTACTAAATAAAATAGTAGTAGCTTTTCTATGGTATTATAGTATATATTATCAACAGAACAGAAGATACATAACCAAAAAACAACGAATTGAGAACCATCTCCTTTTTTCGAAGTCGGTTAAAAATAGGTAAAAACAAATCAATGAAAATATTATATAATAACAACATCTACTTAAATTCACATAAGAACTTTCGTAATAAAAACTAAATTGGGTTCATAATAATAACACCAATTTGTTTCCTCTCTCTTTTCTCTTTTTAAAATACGTTACCCCCCACAGTAGGATTTTCTCCTGTATCGTGGGGGCAGTTTACAAACATAAATTGCACAAGGACAAACATCCAGACCCGGAACAACTATTTGTAGGGCATACAAATATTTGTTCCGTGCGGGATTCGAACCCGCGACCCCAGCGCAGCCACTGCGCCGCGGAGCTTTCTATTGCGGTTTGAGTTAATGTTGTCATTCAAAAAAGAATCGCAATATGTAGGTATAACGTGATGACGCCGTCGCTTTGCGTCACTCAGGAGTGCGTATGTGTGTGCGCACTAGCTTCTTACTGCTCATCACAGCGTCTATCCCTTTCGCACGTGATGTCGGCTGAGATAGCATGCATTTTAACCCCGCCCACCATTTAGTTCGAGCTATCGTCTAGGGCCATTGATTTATATAACCCTAGATCAGTAATAACCGCGCCAAAGCGTTGCCACTGCACATATGGCCACAGCCATATGTCTAGCTAACGTGAGTTCATTGTTCAATGATACGACGACAGAGTTGAGCCGCGACAAAAATGGGTAAATGTGTAGTGAAAGAATGCTATTCAAGGTCACAAAAACATAATATATCAAGCGTAATCACTTTCAATACATAATTTTTAGTTCTTGTTTTCATATAAACGTAAAAAACCTCAAATAATTAAATAAAATTATCGAATATTGCCAATTAGGTTCAATGTTGCCACTTTTCCGCATTTGTGATTATCCTACATTAATGGGAGACTATTAATTAATGGAGTAAGTCAATTTGTTACCTCTGATTTTAAATATTTTGGAAATTATAATAAAAACTACGTTTTAACTTTCATACAAAATGATTAATTATTCTTATTTTAGTTTATTCATGAGTTATCTATTAAATATATTTTATTACCTATTTTATATTAATAATTTTATATTATTTATAACTTCATATAAATTTTGTATTAATTATATTTTATTAGATACCTATTTTATATTGTTTGATTTATTAGAACCATAAAAATACGTTTTATTTCATCATTATGTTTACTTCTATTCATCTGATAAGCTTTGTATCCCTTTTTTTCTAAGGGGACGTAATAAAGATTTTAAAATAAAATATACTTTTTTGATATAAAAACAATTAACAGCAGCTTAAAAAACTCATTTTTATTGCGTATTTTAGGTAAAATTTCATATAGTAAGCCACACCAACCCGCCATTGCATGTTTGTGTGTCTATCTTTATCTAATCTTACGACGACGATATTGTTTTCGCAACTTGTGTAAGTGAGATAGATATATGTTTATTTAAAATTGTTATTAGTTTCAAAGCTACGTCGTCGCGTTTGGATAGTGGTTACACTTTTTTCGACGCGCGGTAATGTGGTTTGCTCCTCTTGTGTTGTATAACTCGATGACTAGGGCCACCTTAATAAGCACGAGTCACGAGTACAAATGTTTTTATTGTACATGCCCACAGACACAACGTACGCGGCCTTCCCGCCACTTTATGCTCTAGACGAGTGGAGTCAATGCCAGGGCCCTAAAGACGTGTACTGCATAGTGGATGCCGTCTTGGTTTCCCGCTCACCGTCGCCTTTGCTACAGTTGCTTAAGGTAAGAATAAGATACTAAAGAAAATTACATTTCACTAAAAGAATAAAAAAGAAGTTTCACTCTATGTTTATTCATAGAAAGCTTTTGAAGTAAAACTTCTTTTGGCGCGACTTGATTACCTAAGTAAAAGCTATGGTTCATTTATGCAGTTTTCGTATTTATAACATAGACAGCGACTGACTTTAGTATTTTGTCAGTATAAAAATATACATATATGTAGAACAAACTCCCACGTCTGTTACCCAGAGCGTTAGGCAGCGACTACGAACTTCCATTTGGCACGCTCCTGACACAGCTGTTTGCTTATTTCACATCCATATGCATACATGCTCATCAGTTAATGATTCTTTTAATTTGGCCCATCCTCAATGTATCTATATATATATAAACTTCCGTTGAGTTCGTCACTTGCCGACTCTGCTACTTAAGTACTTATGTACTATACTATACTATTACTATACATAATATTATGATACATAGACGAAGCGGTTAATTAGTGATGCGCCATGATTGACGCTTATGCGTTATTGAACTTAAGTTATTAGTTTAAATTAGGTAAGTATTTAGTAAATAATAAGTAGGTGGTAATAAGTTAAGTTTTTAGCAGATCATTAAAACCATAGAATACTATAATACACATAAGAATGGCTGTCAACCTTATTTTATACGAGGATCGGTGTCGCCGGGAGCACACATACAATCAATTACGTCGTATTATCAGTTATCACTACTACAAACCCGATTTGCTGTGTTGACAGACTGATTTGACAAAAATATTTCTTTATTTTTGTTTCTAATATTCTCAAAATATAAATAGTTTCGACTTGCTGGTTGTAGGATATGTCTTCTTTATTTAAATTCCATTTCCCGCTGTTCTTTTGACACGTAATTATTGCACAATTTGCCGTTTTTAAATAATTTGCATGCAGCGACGCGTGAAACGAGAATTGTAAACGCTTGATTGTGTTGACATTTATATGTGTGAATTGACAGGTTAGTGATATGTTAGTGGCTACACTGGCTCACCCAAACCCCCGTTCTATTATATATGTATTATAGTATCCTATGATTAAAACACAGGTATGAATTTATAAAACGATGTTTATTTATCAAACACAAAAATCTAATTAATTTACTACCTTGAAAGGGTTAATTTATTACCAATTGTCATGTCGTTTGCTTGGTCGCAAATTTACGTACGTATTTCATTCTATAATTATATTTTTAAAGACTTCCATTAGTTTTGAACAAAATCGCATACACAAGTAATTACGTAGGTGACATAAATAAATGCCGTAGTTGGGTTTTTGAATCGATTTTAAATAAGTGAACAAATTTTGATGAACAAAATTTTTCGAAAAAAAAAAATGGATGAAACAAACGAAATTCACTATTTTAAGCTTGTTGTTAACTCAGTTGGGTCATTTTATTGCTACCACCCATTTATTTTTACGTATCTTGGGAAATCTGAAATTAGACAAAGTATTTTAACTTATTTACTTTTATTATGTACCTACCTGTAAAAAAAACTATTGAAAAATTTTATTTTAGACATTGATCCATATAAGTTAAGAATACAAAAGATCTTATCTCATAATACTATAAATGTGTTAAAGTTATTACGAAACCCCCATTCGGTGAAAACCTTAAGCGCGAAGCGCAGCGCACGTGTTGTGTCGCCCTGGGTGCGCTCCTCCCTATGACACCCTACGACTATTGTATCCCTATGACTAAGTAATTTTGTTAAAATCAGTGTTTTCTTATCGAAATATTACAAACCGTTGAAAAGAAATGTCATGGTTCTTCTTAATTTGCTTCCGTGAATCGTTTTTACTGCTTGACACTGCACTTTTCAATATGGTAACTTAATGAATACCGTCGAGAGAAACAATTAACGCGTGTGACTTCTCGTCACTAATAACGTCGCCCTTGCTGTTTCGAGACCGTTCGCTGTTCGTACTTGTGCTTTCTGTTCATACTCGCTAGCGCGCCCTCTATAGTTTGCTTATAAATATCAAAGAAACAATAATGTATTTTTAACTATCTCTCTCTACAACTGGCAAATACAAGTGAACCTTATCTCTATTTTTAGAACTTGCAGTCCTATAGTACCCTTTTAAAATGAAATGATAAACGTATTTACTGTCCATCTCATGGTAAGCGGCTACTGCAGTTCATGGACACCTGCAACGGACTTTAAACAAGAAAGGCTACAGATGCGTGGTTTTCTTCGTAAACTGAGATGGAATGTCTCTTAGCCTGTATAGTTACAGGCCAAGAGACTGGCTCTACATATGTTTGTTAGTGCTAGCGATGTTAATTGGCGGCAGAATTACGTAAAAGTCTTGTACTAACCCAAACGAACCCATAGGCAGAAAACGAGTCTTACCATCCTTTAACGTTTGAATCAAAAGTTTTTAGATATTTAGTGACATCATATAAAAAGATACGGCGAGGAGATAACTTTCATTCCTAGAATCCGTCTCCTAAAATCCGCCTTTCAAGGGCATGCCCCCGCCCGTTCGCCCCCTCTCCTAGCTAGTCCACAGACTAATTACAGAACGAAATCATAGTATGCTTGTGCAGCGGAACCCTAAAAGGGCGGGTAGGGCATATAAAGTTTATACTCATTTAATGGGGTTAAATAATTTGCCGCTCACTAGATGTAACCGGTTGGGACTGTAGTGAAGTTATTTGTTACGCAGTACCACCATATAATAAGAAAAGTTGCGTTGCAATTAAATATTTATTACAAGGTTATATATTCCTTTTTCAAGTATTTAAAAATACTTAAAAGGAGAACTGTAATATAATGCTGTGGTTGTAAATTTATTGTTACAGAATAAACATTTTTGATTTTTTTTTTCTGAGTTGAAAGTTTTTGGTTTCTAGTATAGTGTGCCTGTATAACACATAAATTATTTTACTTTTAGGAATATCCGTTAATCCATTTTAATTTAATTAATATAAAATGTAACTAATATTTGTGAAAGAAACATTAACCTTAATATTTCTTAAAAGTTTAACTTCCAATTCATGAAATTTGCCAAATTATTTCATATGTGGTAGAGCAATACTGCAATTATTAGTAGTATAGTTGTAGAACGAATAGGTCGGCTCGACCGGCGAAGGACCACGCTCTCACAGAATAACAGTGTGAAATAGTATAGCTAATGCTGCAGTGTTTCGTATGGTGAGTGTAGGGAACCAGAGACCCTTTTTACTGGAAACGAGGGATTCAATCGTAGCCCTCACGGCTGGCAACGCATCTGCATTTTGATTCGTCATTGAGGATAGATGTAGATGTCTATGGGCCACAGCAACCACTTACCATAAGGTGGACTGGGTGCTCGTTTATCACCCTATCCTATAAAAAAAAACAATATTCATCAGTGGTGCCGCCCCGGAGGCAGAAAAACATTACAATAAGTATAATATCGCCGTAAGAAATAGACGGACATTACTTAATATTCCGATGTAATATATATTATGTCGTAACATTTCAAACGTCCTTGACACGAAGCCGGCGTGAATGCAACTATCTGAGATCATCGATTTATCATTTGATCATTCGTGTTTAGTTTGTAGAATTTAGACATTTTATTCAGTTATTGCATTTTACACCGGAATGTATGACGTATACGAAATGGCTGAAATAAAATGGAAAAAACCATTAGAGTATACATAAGCAAGCTATTATTATACTCTAAGGTTTCTACAGTATTATCGTCTATAGTGTCGAAGGGTGACTTCAAAATTGTTTTACTTTGGCAACTGAGGAAAATGAAACAGGAGACGAGCATTAGCATCGTCGTCCTGATGAAAAAAATAGAAAACTGCGGTTGCCCGACTGCTGAGCGTGGCAACTTTGGCAAATATCCCCATCTCCATTATAGGGCAATCTATTGGAATGGCCTATGTTCACCTTTTTTAGGATTGAATTTTGATTGGCTACCCCCTACCCCCTCCTGATTTTGCCATAGTTGCCACGCACGGCAAACAGCCGGCAATCGCAGTGTTTTTATTTTTATTATTCGTTATCATAAGATCATACCGTTACATCTTTTTCGATGCTCAGCCATTTCAGATACATTTGGATTGGTAATTAATTACTGGTTCCTTGCACTGTTGGATTCTGATCTAAAAAGTAGAGTTACAGGCAGAGAAGCATTCCATCTTAGTCCTCAGAGGTGACAAGGCACCCGTAGTCTTCTTCGTTGAAAGTATGTTGCAGGTGGTCATAGTTTGCACTAACCACTTACCATCAGGTGACTTGTAAGTTCGTTATTACTAGCAAGTGTCTCTCTCATTGCAGTGAACTATTTCGTCAATTGTCGATCGCCAAAGCTAAACCACGGAGTTTAAAGGTAATTATTATAAAGCCGTGGTAATTCTCTCTCAGGGAATAAGCGCTTGCTTTAAGTTTTGACTCATACATGTAAGAAGTTATTATATGATTTTTTTGACTTTTTAAAGTTTGTTTTTACTTTTTATTTAATTTAATTTTAAGCCTGTGCCCAGTGAGGGTTTAGGGCAAGAAAACTTCCAATACTGTGCATATATATATATATATATATATATATATATATATATATATATATATATATATATATATATATATATATACATATAGTGAGGGCCGGATATTGGACTTATAATTAACTTAACCAATGACCAACGGAGCTCTAAATACCTTCAATGATGGAGAGACAATTACGTAGTACTATTATAGGGCCGCTACCCGAGGGTGAGCGTCGGGGCACGTCTGGAGCTGACGCTGGACGTGACAGCGTACGAGCCATCAGCGGCTCTCTGCTGAGCAGGCGGGCGAGAGTCAGGGAACCCGAAAATATTACAACCGATCAACGGGAAGGGATGGGTATGGGTGATGCTTTGCAGAGTACAGATTTACCTACAAGCTCTGCCGGCTCATCTTCAATGACCACAAATAATACAGAACATGATAGAAGGAGAAAGTGGTCAACAGAAGAACTTCAAGAATTAATATTTTGTTACTTTAAAGCAAGATCAATTGGACCAGGATAAATAGGCAGGTTACAGAAACTTTTCACGGAAAGAAACCCGAATAACCCTAAAATTCATAAGTTTAACGGAAACACTTTATCAAATCAAGCACGAAGTATCATTAAGCAAAATGTACTATCACAAGAATTACTAAATAGAATACAAAAAGAAGCAGAAGGTATCACACCTGTAGATAACTCAAACTCAAACGACATTGGAGTACAGAATACAAAACCTACACTCATACAAATTACGGAACAAAATTTACAACAAACACAACATACCATTGAACAAGCTAAAACACTAGATCAGATGACAAGTAATATAGTGGTAAATGATGATCAAGATCCATTAATCTTGCACTTTCTTCAAATATTAGCGGAAACTAATGAAACCAGACTTGAAGATCGAGTATTTCTGCCTAAAGCTAAAATCTATAGGATAGATACGTTTTTTGGAAAATATACATACATTAAATGATTATTTACCTAATCTTTTAATTACTAATAATAGTTTGCGAAGATAAATAATATAATATACGCTGCGGCTAAAACTCTTAAATTAAACAACAATCAAAAACCTTATACCACTAATAATATTTAAAACCAAAATGTGATCCACCACGGAAAAAAAGAATACAAACTAAAATAGATATATTTAAGAAGAAACTAGGACAATTAATAGAAATTGAAAAGGGAATCAAAACGCGCAGGATGATGAAGATAAAAGAAAAATTATATACCAAATACAGCATTCGGAATGATAATGATCACAATTATATAACAGAAACTATTAGGCAAAAAGTTAAAGCTTTAGCAGGTAGAATAAAGAGATACGAAGACATTAACACGAGAAAAGCTCAGAATAGATTATTTAATAAAAACGAGCATAGACTCTACAGAAGTTTAGGATGTAATAACAACAAAGACATCAAAATACTGAGTAAAGAAGAAGTGGAAGTATTTTGGAACTCAATTTTATCAAACCAAACGCAGTACAATTTGGATGCTAGTTGAATAAAAGAAGTAGAAATGCTGTCAAGTGAAATACACAGAGAAGATACACAAGAGATAACAGAAGACTAAGTCAAATTTTCACCTGGAATGGATAAAATACAATTATTTGAAATACCTAACCAGTGTTCATAAATACATAACTTCATTATTCACTAAGATAGTTTCAGGTAAGAATGGTTCGTTACAGGACAAGTTATATTAATACCCAAAAATGAAAACACCGAAAACCCAAAGAACTGGAGACCAATAGCATGTTTATCTAGTATGTACAAATTACTTACTTCCATATTGGCCAACGTTCTTATCGCAATGGCTATACGATATAGCCATTGCGATAAGAATAACATAATGGCCGTCGAGCAAAGGGGATGTCGCCGTGGTGCCAGGAGATGTAAAGACCATCTAATGGTTAATAAGGCCATATTGGAGGATGCACATCAAGCTCAAAAAAACCTGAGTATGGCATGGATTGACTATCAAAAAGCCTTCGACAGTGTATCTCACGAATGGCTTCTTAAAGTGCTTGATGTCTATAAATGTCCACTAATGATTAAAAGATTCCTTCAGTTGGCTATGCCACTATGGAGGGTGATCATGACAGCCCGTGGACCACATGATTCAGTTACCACGGAACCGAATTATGTTAGGCGTGGAATTTTCCAGGGTGACTCCCTCTCACCATTGTTATTCTGCTTAGCAATTAACCCACTATCCTGTATCCTGTAACTCAAAGACAGTTTCTGGGTCAATCACCTACTATACATGGGTAACCTTAAAGTTTATGCAAACAATAAGATTAATTTGAAAATATTGTTGGATAGTGTGGAAGTATTTACGAGCGACATAGGAATGCGATTTGGATTAGACAAATGTAAAACAATACACCTGAGTTCTGGGTATAGAAGAAATGCAATAAGAGAAGGTCACATTCTTTTAAGCGGGGAAACTTTTGAGCAACTTGCAGTAGGAGATAAATATAAATATTTAGGAATACATGAATCACGAAAGATAGAACACAGCATCATAAGAGATCAAATAACTAAAGAATATTTTAAAAGAATCAAGAAACTACTGAACACCCACGTTAACTCACGATATTTGATAAAAGGTATTAACATACGCAGTCCCGGTTTTACTTTACTCATTTGGCATAATAAATTATTAAAATAACGATCTTCAGAGAATAGATATAAAAACAAGAAAATTACTAGCAATTAAAAAGGTACATCAGCAAAAAGCAGAAATAGAAAGGCTATACTTAGCTGTAACAAAAGGAGGAAGAGGTCTGATTAATATAGCACAGATATATTCACTATACAGATATATTTGCTATATTCACACATCAACTATACTCACAAAAGTGCTAGGGGATACCAAATTTGTACATAATCAACCGGACCATCTACATATACAGATCACCCAACAGTCATCAAACACGCAGTAGTCACCAAGCACAACGGATACAATAAACACCACAAACACATCTAATATACAACTTTCACTAAACATTTAAGAACAACACATGCAAACCATACAACAATCGTTAGGTATAACAGACATACAACAATCATTAAATGCACCGGACTCATCTAACACAAATTATAATCCGAATGTACAACAGTCACTAAATTCTCGACAAAAACGAGGACGAGGGAGGAAAAGAATGAGAAAAGTCGAACAAAATACAGAAAATACATCTTGAATGAATCTTTTCATTATTTTATTTCATTATTTCATTAAATTACATCTCAATATTGAAAAAAACATATTATACAAAACTACAACATTATATTAATTTAAAACACATTAATGGGGATATATAAATACCTCTTTTCTGTGGGATGCAGGACGGGGTATTTATTAAAACCGACGTAAGTTGTGAAGGTGTCATGAATATATATATATATATATATATATATATATATATATATATATATATATATATATATATATATATATATATATATATATAATCTCTTGAAAAACTACAGCCCGATTTCCCTTCTGAGCCTCGAATATTTGAAAGCCATAGCGAATGGTCTCGCAAGCAGTCTCGACGACTTCAAGGCTTTAGCACCGTAGACCACATACATATCTTTCGGCAAATTTTACAGAAGACCAAAGAGTACAATCTGACACTTTGTCTGGCGTATGTGGAGTACGAGGTGGGATACATCCCACTTCATAGTCCACACAGTGGCAGTGGCAATTTTACGTGCTCAAGATACCCTCTTAATATTGATTGTTCGTTACCAGCCTTCCACGATATATGTATCGTTTAAAGCTTAAAAAAATGATAGAAACTAAGCTTGCAAATAAATAAGTCGCAGTTTAAAAATCACAATTCACTACATTACATTCATCTAATAAATTCTTGTAAACATGTTGCACCTATGTAAGAATATCCAGTACTAGTGTAGTGGACTACGTAGTGGAGCCACGCTGCAGCTATATTATAGTTGTAGCACGTATGGGTCTGCTCGACCGGGGAAGGACCACGCTCTCACAGAATACCAGCGTAAAATAGCAGCCTAATACTGTTGTGTTGTGTGTCGTATGATGAGTGTAGAGATCCGGAGATCCTTTTTTTACTGGCAACGAGGCATTCCGTCTTAGTCCTAAGGGGTGACAACGCATCTGCGTTTTGATTCTTAATCGAGGATAAATGTAAATGTCTATGGGCCACAGCATCCACTTACCACCAGGTGGACTGTGTGCTCGTTTGTCACCCTTATTCTATAAAGAAGGCATTAAGTCCGCCCATATATATATATATATATATATATATATATATATATATATATATATATATATATATATATATATATATATATATATATACTATTTTTATATAATTTATATTTTAAATTATTATATTAATTTATTCATTTTAGTTTCAGTAGTCAATAATATTTATCAATAGTACTAAATATTAAAATAATGTCACAGAAGTTGAAATAATTACGCAAAGTTAACTATTTACGTCGAAACTTTCCGTTATCCATGATCTTTCATATTGCGCACTACTTAGGTCAGTGTGCTGCAACTTTTTTTTTATCAAACATGCTTGGTGTTTGTATATTGCATTCGCTGGTTTCAAAAAATGAGGTTGAAATGTAATGAGCTAGGTCGAATAACTTACGACCTAGCACCTATGTTTTAGTGTTTTTCTAACTTTTTGAATCTTAGATAGACGTTAAATTATATTAAAGTTGGTAAGAATTACCTCGCACATATCCGCTAAATATAATAATAATAATTTATGGATATAATATATTGATAATAATTAATAATGGATTTTCGCAAGGTAACGTCTGATTTCATTATTTATTAAATTATATTACGCGATAAAACCACTCTATAGCTGTATGTGTCGGTTCTAACGATTAACGTGGTCCATGTTTTTATTGAATACCAGCGTAAAATAGCAGCATAACGCTGCTGTGTTTCAAAGGATGAGTGACGCGAACCATTCGACTACCATACTGTCCTGGTAACGTGACATTCCATCGTAGTCCTCAATGCTCACAATGCATCCATATTTTGCTTCTTAATCGAAGCGAGATGTAGGTGTCAACGAGCCACAGTATCCATTTATAATCAGATAGTACTCGTTTGTGACTGTTGGGTGCGGTTCAGTTGTTTAAGAGGTACCCCTTTCTTCTTTTTTTTCTTAGAATCAAGTACTTAACTGGTTTAGACAGTAGACTTGTGCTAATTAACTTTCTTATTAAATATTTAATTTTAAAATCATATTTATATAAATAAACCACTGTGGTATTTTTATAATATTTTTATTATATTAAAAATGTAGGTATTTACATAGGAATATTTATTTTTTCTTTAGATCGTCCTTTTTATTTACGTAGTACGTAAGTACTTGTTAATCTATATCAATTTCGGTACTGTTCAATGGAATAAAAGCATTTTATATTAGCAAGGATTTTAGCTTATTATTGAAAAGTTGTTACAAGGTTATTTTGTTAAATATTCATATTGACAATCATGGCATGGGCACCTGTTTTTTTTTTGTATTCGATAGATCTATCCCTCTGACACTTCGATTGTTCGATGCGGCGCGTCCATCTAAGTCACACTTCCATTGAGTTCGGACTCTTGATGTCAGAATGTGTATCTCAATCTTTACTTATATTTTTCCGAAGCATAGGTCGCGACCCAGCTTTTCTTAATCATCCCGTTAAAAACGTTGACGGACATGAGTCTCTCCAGTTATATTGAAGCGACAGTAACCTAATGACAGGGCGCGGACCGCGGAAAAGGTCGTGGGTTCGAATCCGCCATTCGACTACTGGTGTAAACCAATCGTAATACAAGCAATTTAAGCTTACCACGAGTGGTTAAGGAGAATATTAGTAATGTTTATAGCATTGTTAATATTCTTTTCAAATACAAAAAATTATAAAGGATATGTCAAAATCACTGCGTCAGATGAATCGACCAAATGTTTCGTACTTTTGACGCAGCTCTTCGTCAACGGGCTGGTTATTATATGTCTAATATAAAAGGAATGGCTAAAGGGAAGCCATAAGATCTTCCTAGCATTTCGTATAATTATCTTGTAATTAATTGTAATGTATCTTATCAACAACGGGATGAAAGGGGGTTCTGGATTTTCTGACGCCGCCACTGCACGGAAAAGCGGAAGCAACTTGTGAATGTTGTGAATATGTATGGTAAGGTCACGCAAACCTTATGATAACAATCTTGCGTATTCATATTATTTGATTTAAATATTCGTATTTGTTAAATTCTCTACAAAGGAGACTTTTGTAAGGTTGGGAAACTCTTGCACATTCGCAAGCTCACCAATATCTGCCCAACGTTCGTAACAAACCGGTCCGCAAAGTGTTCTAGTGTAATGAGATTATGTTATTTTCAAGACCTTGATTATTGAGAGCTTGGCCTACTCGTATTTGAAACTAGTTACAAAATTGTAGTTCATTTGATGTTCGTTTATGAACACACGAGTTTGCAGCAATCAGCACATATATATACCTAATACAATCCTAGTTTAATTTTTATTTTTAGTCATTACGCTGCTGGCCGTTTCCTGATTGGCTTCCCTCTGTCGGTCTGTCACCTCCTACGACACTCACGGGATGATATGGGGTAGTTGGATATTCTTAGAGCGCCACTACACCTAAATTTAGTAAA
The DNA here is from genome assembly GCA_036936625.1 of Parnassius smintheus behrii. NCBI lineage: Eukaryota > Metazoa > Arthropoda > Insecta > Lepidoptera > Papilionidae > Parnassius > Parnassius smintheus. The sequence continues at coordinate 10,747,438 of JAUPFT010000013.1, forward strand.
ATGGTTAAAATTAGAAGAGATTTAGGTACGCGAACACTACTCATTGAATAAAACTACCGTAACGAATTTTATCGCGTTTGATTATATTTTACTTATTTTTATATAATTCACAACGTTTCGGCTGCTTTGCCCTCATTGTCACGAGGGGACCGGGAGAACTGGCTACCCGCTGTCAAAGTTAACCTAGACTACCTTCAGCTTTTCATTATTAATTTTGGTACGATCTACGCGGAAATGAGCTTACTGTGCCTTGCAGTGGTATACTTGGGTTTAGTTTTAATTTTAATATTATGGAATTCAAAGCAGATGGTAGTACTCAGCCATCTACTCTATTAGATAATTAAAAATAAGTTAAATTAAATACGATAAAACCTGTAAAATACTGTTGGCGGACTTCACATGGGGCCTATATTTTTTAAATTTACTTAATCTCTAATCATGTGACAAATTAGCACTTACAATTAAATATGTTTAAATAAGCGTAGCGGTTTGTGGTAGGGCAGTTAAACTGCTAGTGTGTTAAGGTCGTCTACGATCTAACGCTCTCGGCGCTTAGAGCACATAACGAATGTTAAGTAACAAGTAAACAGGTTTTGTTTGCTAATACAAGCGTAATAACTAAGATTTTAACATACGTTTACCCGCGAATTCACTTGCAATAATATTTCTTAAGTATTTATTACACACACAGACAAAAGATTGAGTTCCTACTTAATATAGTCCTATACAAAAAATAAAGATATAATGAACAACGTAAAAATGGTCACTAGCACACGCCAACTGGATCTAATTAATTAAATATATATTATATATATATTTATTAATTAGTTAAATTAAGCACGCACCGGTTGCGTTTTACTCAATGTTATGCGTGAGTGAGTATGAATTTATATAGCTGTTGACTTTTCAATTATTTCTTTATGGAAACTGTATGGAAGTACACATTACATTGGCCTTTTTACATAGTATCTTTTGAAAGACTATCAATAAACGTACGACCTTTTAGCTCAAATACATTTCATACTTTTTCAATAATATGGCTTTAAAATCTCATTTATTAAAAAAAATATTTTGGCCCTTATAGCACCAGGTCACAGAAATGTTCTAGTTAACATTTTATTTACCTAGAACTAGGTAAATAAAATTTTAACTATTTTGTCACACTTAGTGATGGATTTTTTTTCTTCAAATTTATCCGGGGCGACGGTCCTATGTGAACTATATAAGCTATTTAAAAAAATTTATATCGGTTTTTGTTTAGGTCAGCCTCTTCCAAAAAAATCGGGGAACATTTATCAAAAAATTACGCTCGAATATGTTCTGCATTTCATATTCTTTTTTTGAACTCGGTCAAAAATGGTTAGTTAATTAAGAAATTACGAAGAAATTTTGTATTTAGATAACGTCTTACGATCCGGCATTGTCTACTTGTAGATAGGTGTCATTCATGACAAAATTTCATTTTCTTTTAACACCGTGCAAAGCTTAGTACCGCAGGTATTCCATAATTTTATATGCAAAAAAATGTTCATAATTGGCGAAGAAATCGCGTAATATACATACCAAAAATACAGACTAATTGAGTTTAGTGTAGGTGTAGCCAACACGACATATTATATATTGATATAATTTGTAGAGTAAGTAGATTAATTAAAAAATTATAGAAGAAGCAAGACATCTCGTGATTTATCACCTCTTTACCTTTGAGAATCTCTTCCTTTTTTGAAGTCTGCTAAAATGTGTGTACGAGTGTAATCTTCACACACAACCAGACCTTTATGGTCTGTTGCCTTTATGAAATATTTCTGAATGGTTGTGTAAAAAATACTACGCAAGTCCAACGAATGGAAATGACCCATTCACGACTATTTAAATGTCTTACATAATGAGATAATAGTTCATTTACATTAAAAAGTTTTAAAACTATTGTTTAAAGAATTATGATATAACTATTCCTAGTCATTGACCTGATATTTGCATTATGATATTTGATATTTGCATATTTTTTATGGAAGTAAATGTAATAACAATGTACTGAATGCTAAATAAATAATAGTATTAGGAGTATTTTATTTAACACATAACAGTTACGAGAACTTATAAGTGCCCATGTTACGTGGTAGAGGCACGGTGCAGCTGTCATTCTTCCTACTGATAACGTCATTCATATACATTACAACTTAATAAAGGTCATTCGAGTAGAAAATAATCAATCAGACTGTAAATCTTGAGAGAACTGTTTTTACAGATATTAACTTTACTTACCATTAAAAAAATCTCTGGTTCTCTTTACCGCCTACACGAAAAACCAGCAGCATAGCATTATGCTGCCTTTTTTAAGCTGGTGTTTTGTCAAAGCGGTACTGGTAACAAATGATTATAGTATAAGTACATAGCGCAACATGCAATTTTAGCTGCCGGAGCAATGTCGAAATATTTAAAACCATATTCTAAAAATATTCTTAAATCACTAATTAATATCTAAAACGGAACTTATATTACACTAAATTCTTAAGTTTTTTAACTTGCATCTGACAGAATGCTTAAAATGGTGCCCTTAATTCAAAAACACATAAAAACGGGCGCCACAATTTACTCATTATTGGAGAGCATACGACTGCCTAGCGGAACATGGGTACACCCACAAAAAGTCAACCATTGGGTCCCTGACAATCTATTTAGTGGCTCCAGATTCGCGTAGTATATTTTTTTGCTCCAGACGAGACTCACAAAGGATTGAGTCATAATGGAGAGCCGTGAAGCGTTTTAAAAAATAAGATAATTACAATAATCCAGAGTATTTTGGTGCGATAGTGAAGTATTTGTGGAGGCGCAACGTTATGAAATATAATAAAGATCCATTTTCGGAAATGGTGGAAGTGATAAAATATGTTTACTTAAAAGTAATTACAAAAGTTAACATTTTGGTGTTTTTATCTGATGCAAGAGCAAGCGGAGACTTGGGGCATCCTGATTCGTACAGATTAGGCTCCATCGACTACACTTTAGCACAGAATAAATAAGCTTTAGTATCACTTCGGCGGAGGTGGTACATTCCGCCCCGCCTAGGGCGGTTTTTCTCAGTAATCAATTCAATAAAAATTTTACTCCCTACCCTCCGCTCCCCACCCCGTTAAGGCGACTTGATACTAAACCTTTACCCAAAAGTGCATGCGGCTCACCTGATGGTAAGTGATTACCACCGCCCGTGAACAACTGCAATACCAGGGGCAGTGCAGATGCGTAGCCGGCCTTTCAAAAAAGATTAATAAAACAACATATCAACATTAAAGGGGTGTACCGCAGTGTCCTTCCAGCTACTTTGCACTCATCGAACCGCCCATAGTTGAGGTTTAGAGAATTTTTTTCTCACAATATTATGATCCTATTGAAAATCAGCGTTAGGAAATTCCACGTTATATAATATATGTATAAGTTTTTCCTATTCTATAATACTTGGCTTATTGTATTTAATTATATCTAGTTATTTTTCCACCGAAATCTAATTAAAGAGTAATTCAATATTGCCGGAAAGCACTTGAGTTATTTCCGTATGTAGAAGGTATGTCAGAGACTAACATACGTATGTATAATCACTCTAAGGTGACTAACTTTCCGCAGTGATTTTTTAGCTCCTAAAGAATTTTTGAATGGAAATAAAATATACTTAACCAGAAAAAAATGCAATTATTAATCAATATTATAGGTAGGTATTTCTCAAAATAATTTTAGGGATATAGGAATAACGTTTTGAGTTTAGCGTATTAATTCTCAATAGAGAGTTAAACTCTAGTATGCGACTACGGGCAACAATTTTTGTCAGGTTGACTGTGTGCTCGTTGGTCATAAGTAATACTAAGGGGCCGATTTTACAATACTCAGATGTTATTCATGGGATGAAAAAATTAAATACAACATAAACGATTTAAAAATAAAACTGTATGAATACAAGGATCATTTTTTATAACTTATTTGGTGAATAATTTTTATCTACTTGATGGAATAATCTTCCTCTCTTAGTATAAAAAATATTACAAAAGTTGGTTGCCCAACTTTTGTTCCAGGTTGTATATATATATGGGAAGTAGCTATATTTCTTGTAAAATTTCTATATATATATTTGCTATATATTTTTGCTAAATTTCGTTAAAAATATATAGTTACTAATAAATTTAAGCACATTACTTTTTTTGATCGCGGATGTTTTTGTTTTCTTTAATTTATATAGATTATTATGGTGTTGTGTTTATTTTCTCATGAAAACTATTATAGGGGTAAAGTTTAAAAGGTCATTAATCTGTTACAGACTTTTTTTAAACTTACGGTAGGATGCATCATTTTGGACACTGATCTCAGCAAATCCGTGTGCCCAATCGTTTGCATTGATGTTCCCATATAAGTTTGGCACATGTTAGCAGTGGAAACACTTGGGTTAACTCCAAATGAATATTATTTTCTTTACTATATTACGCGATTAACCGTTGAATGATTAAATTTAATGCTTTTTAGAACTGCTAGTTAAGAACACAAAGGACGTTTTAGGTTCTTAACTTTTGTCGGCCCCTCTCTTCGTGAACGGGTTTCACTTAGCTTGTGAAGTACTACCAACAGCTTTCAATTACTCTAGTGAATATTCATTCTTTAAAAAAATATCTAAAAAACTAAAACAAACACAACGTAAATAAGGGTCCTAACTAAAACGATCACGCCAAAATATTACAAACGGTCTATTATTAAACCTTTTGAAAGATCATTTAGAAAGATCAAAATATATTTTATTTATCGTGGTCACAAATATATAATTTTATATAAAAAGGGGAAATTATCTAATTATAAATAATAGAATATATTTATATAGAGAGGGTTACAATATCGTTGATATGCAAAAAAAACAGTGTTGGCGATAGCACGCAGCCTTGTGGAACACTAGCATTAATAGGCTTGTAATCGGAGCTTGCACCGTCTACAACGACCTTGATGCTCCGATTTGCAAGAAAGCTGGTGATCCAATTGCACAATTTCTCGGGAAGGCCATAGGAAGGGAGCTTCGAAAGAAGCGATTTGTGCCAAACCCGACCGAAGGCCTTCGCAATATCCAAACTGCAATTCTCCTGGTGTTGCAGTCATTCATGTGCGGCAGTAGAACTTAACTTAACATCAAGTGAGCCGTATGCTCGTTTTCTCCTCTCCTTTAAAAAAGTAAACGTAATAATTATAACTCGTATCCTGCTGCTATGAGTAACGAAGTTAAAACCTCTATTAGCAGAGTTGAAATCTGCAATATGTTCTTTAGTTATTTTGCTTCGGTGTACGATGATTCACATAGTTCCAGTTGCTTAAATCTAAATCTATTTACGAAAAATCCTGAAAACCTTGCAGGTATAGAAATAAATCTTAAAAAAGCCAAGCCAAAACCAGCATTCATAAAAAATAGCGCAACTGGCCTTACTGTGCCTTTATATCTTATCTTTAAAACCTCTCTGTGTTCGGGATATTTTTTCAGCTTTATGGAAACAAGCAAAAGTAGTTCTAATGTTCAAGAGTTCAAGAGTGATGATGAGAAAGATATACGCAACTATAGGCCCATATCGATTCTTTCGATTTTCGCAAAGGTGTTCGAATGTTTAGTTTGTCCAACAAAATTTAAATGCATTTCAAACGTTTCATTTCTGAGCATCAACATAGATTTCTGCCAGGTAGATCTACCACCACTAATTTTACTATACATGGGTATCCTGTATCCTGTAACTCAAAGACAGTTTCTGGGTCAATCACCTACTATACATGGGTAACCTTAAAGTTTATGCAAACAATAAGATTAATTTGAAAATATTGTTGGATAGTGTGGAAGTATTTACGAGCGACATAGGAATGCGATTTGGATTAGACAAATGTAAAACAATACACCTGAGTTCTGGGTATAGAAGAAATGCAATAAGAGAAGGTCACATTCTTTTAAGCGGGGAAACTTTTGAGCAACTTGCAGTAGGAGATAAATATAAATATTTAGGAATACATGAATCACGAAAGATAGAACACAGCATCATAAGAGATCAAATAACTAAAGAATATTTTAAAAGAATCAAGAAACTACTGAACACCCACGTTAACTCACGATATTTGATAAAAGGTATTAACATACGCAGTCCCGGTTTTACTTTACTCATTTGGCATAATAAATTATTAAAATAACGATCTTCAGAGAATAGATATAAAAACAAGAAAATTACTAGCAATTAAAAAGGTACATCAGCAAAAAGCAGAAATAGAAAGGCTATACTTAGCTGTAACAAAAGGAGGAAGAGGTCTGATTAATATAGCACAGATATATTCACTATACAGATATATTTGCTATATTCACACATCAACTATACTCACAAAAGTGCTAGGGGATACCAAATTTGTACATAATCAACCGGACCATCTACATATACAGATCACCCAACAGTCATCAAACACGCAGTAGTCACCAAGCACAACGGATACAATAAACACCACAAACACATCTAATATACAACTTTCACTAAACATTTAAGAACAACACATGCAAACCATACAACAATCGTTAGGTATAACAGACATACAACAATCATTAAATGCACCGGACTCATCTAACACAAATTATAATCCGAATGTACAACAGTCACTAAATTCTCGACAAAAACGAGGACGAGGGAGGAAAAGAATGAGAAAAGTCGAACAAAATACAGAAAATACATCTTGAATGAATCTTTTCATTATTTTATTTCATTATTTCATTAAATTACATCTCAATATTGAAAAAAACATATTATACAAAACTACAACATTATATTAATTTAAAACACATTAATGGGGATATATAAATACCTCTTTTCTGTGGGATGCAGGACGGGGTATTTATTAAAACCGACGTAAGTTGTGAAGGTGTCATGAATATATATATATATATATATATATATATATATATATATATATATATATATATATATATATATATATATATATATATATAATCTCTTGAAAAACTACAGCCCGATTTCCCTTCTGAGCCTCGAATATTTGAAAGCCATAGCGAATGGTCTCGCAAGCAGTCTCGACGACTTCAAGGCTTTAGCACCGTAGACCACATACATATCTTTCGGCAAATTTTACAGAAGACCAAAGAGTACAATCTGACACTTTGTCTGGCGTATGTGGAGTACGAGGTGGGATACATCCCACTTCATAGTCCACACAGTGGCAGTGGCAATTTTACGTGCTCAAGATACCCTCTTAATATTGATTGTTCGTTACCAGCCTTCCACGATATATGTATCGTTTAAAGCTTAAAAAAATGATAGAAACTAAGCTTGCAAATAAATAAGTCGCAGTTTAAAAATCACAATTCACTACATTACATTCATCTAATAAATTCTTGTAAACATGTTGCACCTATGTAAGAATATCCAGTACTAGTGTAGTGGACTACGTAGTGGAGCCACGCTGCAGCTATATTATAGTTGTAGCACGTATGGGTCTGCTCGACCGGGGAAGGACCACGCTCTCACAGAATACCAGCGTAAAATAGCAGCCTAATACTGTTGTGTTGTGTGTCGTATGATGAGTGTAGAGATCCGGAGACCCTTTTTTTACTGGCAACGAGGCATTCCGTCTTAGTCCTAAGGGGTGACAACGCATCTGCGTTTTGATTCTTAATCGAGGATAAATGTAAATGTCTATGGGCCACAGCATCCACTTACCACCAGGTGGACTGTGTGCTCGTTTGTCACCCTTATTCTATAAAGAAGGCATTAAGTCCGCCCATATATATATATATATATATATATATATATATATATATATATATATATATATATATATATATATATATATATACTATTTTTATATAATTTATATTTTAAATTATTATATTAATTTATTCATTTTAGTTTCAGTAGTCAATAATATTTATCAATAGTACTAAATATTAAAATAATGTCACAGAAGTTGAAATAATTACGCAAAGTTAACTATTTACGTCGAAACTTTCCGTTATCCATGATCTTTCATATTGCGCACTACTTAGGTCAGTGTGCTGCAACTTTTTTTTTATCAAACATGCTTGGTGTTTGTATATTGCATTCGCTGGTTTCAAAAAATGAGGTTGAAATGTAATGAGCTAGGTCGAATAACTTACGACCTAGCACCTATGTTTTAGTGTCTTTCTAACTTTTTGAATCTTAGATAGACGTTAAATTATATTAAAGTTGGTAAGAATTACCTCGCACATATCCGCTAAATATAATAATAATAATTTATGGATATAATATATTGATAATAATTAATAATGGATTTTCGCAAGGTAACGTCTGATTTCATTATTTATTAAATTATATTACGCGATAAAACCACTCTATAGCTGTATGTGTCGGTTCTAACGATTAACGTGGTCCATGTTTTTATTGAATACCAGCGTAAAATAGCAGCATAACGCTGCTGTGTTTCAAAGGATGAGTGACGCGAACCATTCGACTACCATACTGTCCTGGTAACGTGACATTCCATCGTAGTCCTCAATGCTCACAATGCATCCATATTTTGCTTCTTAATCGAAGCGAGATGTAGGTGTCAACGAGCCACAGTATCCATTTATAATCAGATAGTACTCGTTTGTGACTGTTGGGTGCGGTTCAGTTGTTTAAGAGGTACCCCTTTCTTCTTTTTTTTCTTAGAATCAAGTACTTAACTGGTTTAGACAGTAGACTTGTGCTAATTAACTTTCTTATTAAATATTTAATTTTAAAATCATATTTATATAAATAAACCACTGTGGTATTTTTATAATATTTTTATTATATTAAAAATGTAGGTATTTACATAGGAATATTTATTTTTTCTTTAGATCGTCCTTTTTATTTACGTAGTACGTAAGTACTTGTTAATCTATATCAATTTCGGTACTGTTCAATGGAATAAAAGCATTTTATATTAGCAAGGATTTTAGCTTATTATTGAAAAGTTGTTACAAGGTTATTTTGTTAAATATTCATATTGACAATCATGGCATGGGCACCTGTTTTTTTTTGTATTCGATAGATCTATCCCTCTGACACTTCGATTGTTCGATGCGGCGCGTCCATCTAAGTCACACTTCCATTGAGTTCGGACTCTTGATGTCAGAATGTGTATCTCAATCTTTACTTATATTTTTCCGAAGCATAGGTCGCGACCCAGCTTTTCTTAATCATCCCGTTAAAAACGTTGACGGACATGAGTCTCTCCAGTTATATTGAAGCGACAGTAACCTAATGACAGGGCGCGGACCGCGAAAAAGGTCGTGGGTTCGAATCCGCCATTCGACTACTGGTGTAAACCAATCGTAATACAAGCAATTTAAGCTTACCACGAGTGGTTAAGGAGAATATTAGTAATGTTTATAGCATTGTTAATATTCTTTTCAAATACAAAAAATTATAAAGGATATGTCAAAATCACTGCGTCAGATGAATCGACCAAATGTTTCGTACTTTTGACGCAGCTCTTCGTCAACGGGCTGGTTATTATATGTCTAATATAAAAGGAATGGCTAAAGGGAAGCCATAAGATCTTCCTAGCATTTCGTATAATTATCTTGTAATTAATTGTAATGTATCTTATCAACAACGGGATGAAAGGGGGTTCTGGATTTTCTGACGCCGCCACTGCACGGAAAAGCGGAAGCAACTTGTGAATGTTGTGAATATGTATGGTAAGGTCACGCAAACCTTATGATAACAATCTTGCGTATTCATATTATTTGATTTAAATATTCGTATTTGTTAAATTCTCTACAAAGGAGACTTTTGTAAGGTTGGGAAACTCTTGCACATTCGCAGGCTCACCAATATCTGCCCAACGTTCGTAACAAACCGGTCCGCAAAGTGTTCTAGTGTAATGAGATTATGTTATTTTCAAGACCTTGATTATTGAGAGCTTGGCCTACTCGTATTTGAAACTAGTTACAAAATTGTAGTTCATTTGATGTTCGTTTATGAACACACGAGTTTGCAGCAATCAGCACATATATATATACCTAATACAATCGTAGTTTAATTTTTATTTTTAGTCATTACGCTGCTGGCCGTTTCCTGATTGGCTTCCCTCTGTCGGTCTGTCGCCTCCTACGACACTCACGGGATGATATGGGGTAGTTGGATATTCTTAGAGCGCCACTACACCTAAATTTAGTAAAATGGTTAAAATTAGAAGAGATTTAGGTACGCGAACACTACTCATTGAATAAAACTACCGTAACGAATTTTATCGCGTTTGATTATATTTTACTTATTTTTATATAATTCACAACGTTTCGGCTGCTTTGCCCTCATTGTCACGAGGGGACCGGGAGAACTGGCTACCCGCTGTCAAAGTTAACCTAGACTACCTTCAGCTTTTCATTATTAATTTTGGTACGATCTACGCGGAAATGAGCTTACTGTGCCTTGCAGTGGTATACTTGGGTTTAGTTTTAATTTTAATATTATGGAATTCAAAGCAGATGGTAGTACTCAGCCATCTACTCTATTAGATAATTAAAAATAAGTTAAATTAAATACGATAAAACCTGTAAAATACTGTTGGCGGACTTCACATGGGGCCTATATTTTTTAAATTTACTTAATCTCTAATCATGTGACAAATTAGCACTTACAATTAAATATGTTTAAATAAGCGTAGCGGTTTGTGGTAGGGCAGTTAAACTGCTAGTGTGTTAAGGTCGTCTACGATCTAACGCTCTCGGCGCTTAGAGCACATAACGAATGTTAAGTAACAAGTAAACAGGTTTTGTTTGCTAATACAAGCGTAATAACTAAGATTTTAACATACGTTTACCCGCGAATTCACTTGCAATAATATTTCTTAAGTATTTATTACACACACAGACAAAAGATTGAGTTCCTACTTAATATAGTCCTATACAAAAAATAAAGATATAATGAACAACGTAAAAATGGTCACTAGCACACGCCAACTGGATCTAATTAATTAAATATATATTATATATATATATTTATTAATTAGTTAAATTAAGCACGCACCGGTTGCGTTTTACTCAATGTTATGCGTGAGTGAGTATGAATTTATATAGCTGTTGACTTTTCAATTATTTCTTTATGGAAACTGTATGGAAGTACACATTACATTGGCCTTTTTACATAGTATCTTTTGAAAGACTATCAATAAACGTACGACCTTTTAGCTCAAATACATTTCATACTTTTTCAATAATATGGCTTTAAAATCTCATTTATTAAAAAAAATATTTTGGCCCTTATAGCACCAGGTCACAGAAATGTTCTAGTTAACATTTTATTTACCTAGAACTAGGTAAATAAAATTTTAACTATTTTGTCACACTTAGTGATGGATTTTTTTTCTTCAAATTTATCCGGGGCGACGGTCCTATGTGAACTATATAAGCTATTTAAAAAAATTTATATCGGTTTTTGTTTAGGTCAGCCTCTTCCAAAAAAATCGGGGAACATTTATCAAAAAATTACGCTCGAATATGTTCTGCATTTCATATTCTTTTTTTGAACTCGGTCAAAAATGGTTAGTTAATTAAGAAATTACGAAGAAATTTTGTATTTAGATAACGTCTTACGATCCGGCATTGTCTACTTGTAGATAGGTGTCATTCATGACAAAATTTCATTTTCTTTTAACACCGTGCAAAGCTTAGTACCGCAGGTATTCCATAATTTTATATGCAAAAAAATGTTCATAATTGGCGAAGAAATCGCGTAATATACATACCAAAAATACAGACTAATTGAGTTTAGTGTAGGTGTAGCCAACACGACATATTATATATTGATATAATTTGTAGAGTAAGTAGATTAATTAAAAAATTATAGAAGAAGCAAGACATCTCGTGATTTATCACCTCTTTACCTTTGAGAATCTCTTCCTTTTTTGAAGTCTGCTAAAATGTGTGTACGAGTGTAATCTTCACACACAACCAGACCTTTATGGTCTGTTGCCTTTATGAAATATTTCTGAATGGTTGTGTAAAAAATACTACGCAAGTCCAACGAATGGAAATGACCCATTCACGACTATTTAAATGTCTTACATAATGAGATAATAGTTCATTTACATTAAAAAGTTTTAAAACTATTGTTTAAAGAATTATGATATAACTATTCCTAGTCATTGACCTGATATTTGCATTATGATATTTGATATTTGCATATTTTTTATGGAAGTAAATGTAATAACAATGTACTGAATGCTAAATAAATAATAATATTAGGAGTATTTTATTTAACACATAACAGTTACGAGAACTTATAAGTGCCCATGTTACGTGGTAGAGGCACGGTGCAGCTGTCATTCTTCCTACTGATAACGTCATTCATATACATTACAACTTAATAAAGGTCATTCGAGTAGAAAATAATCAATCAGACTGTAAATCTTGAGAGGACTGTTTTTACAGATATTAACTTTACTTACCATTAAAAAAATATCTGGTTCTCTTTACCGCCTACACGAAAAACCAGCAGCATAGCATTATGCTGCCTTTTTTAAGCTGGTGTTTTGTCAAAGCGGTACTGGTAACAAATGATTATAGTATAAGTACATAGCGCAACATGCAATTTTAGCTGCCGGAGCAATGTCGAAATATTTAAAACCATATTCTAAAAATATTCTTAAATCACTAATTAATATCTAAAACGGAACTTATATTACACTAAATTCTTAAGTTTTTTAACTTGCATCTGACAGAATGCTTAAAATGGTGCCCTTAATTCAAAAACACATAAAAACGGGCGCCACAATTTACTCATTATTGGAGAGCATACGACTGCCTAGCGGAACATGGGTACACCCACAAAAAGTCAACCATTGGGTCCCTGACAATCTATTTAGTGGCTCCAGATTCGCGTAGTATATTTTTTTGCTCCAGACGAGACTCACAAAGGATTGAGTCATAATGGAGAGCCGTGAAGCGTTTTAAAAAATAAGATAATTACAATAATCCAGAGTATTTTGGTGCGATAGTGAAGTATTTGTGGAGGCGCAACGTTATGAAATATAATAAAGATCCATTTTCGGAAATGGTGGAAGTGATAAAATATGTTTACTTAAAAGTAATTACAAAAGTTAACATTTTGGTGTTTTTATCTGATGCAAGAGCAAGCGGAGACTTGGGGCATCCTGATTCGTACAGATTAGGCTCCATCGACTACACTTTAGCACAGAATAAATAAGCTTTAGTATCACTTCGGCGGAGGTGGTACATTCCGCCCCGCCTAGGGCGGTTTTTCTCAGTAATCAATTCAATAAAAATTTTACTCCCTACCCTCCGCTCCCCACCCCGTTAAGGCGACTTGATACTAAACCTTTACCCAAAAGTGCATGCGGCTCACCTGATGGTAAGTGATTACCACCGCCCGTGAACAACTGCAATACCAGGGGCAGTGCAGATGCGTAGCCGGCCTTTCAAAAAAGATTAATAAAACAACATATCAACATTAAAGGGGTGTACCGCAGTGTCCTTCCAGCTACTTTGCACTCATCGAACCGCCCATAGTTGAGGTTTAGAGAATTTTTTTCTCACAATATTATGATCCTATTGAAAATCAGCGTTAGGAAATTCCACGTTATATAATATATGTATAAGTTTTTCCTATTCTATAATACTTGGCTTATTGTATTTAATTATATCTAGTTATTTTTCCACCGAAATCTAATTAAAGAGTAATTCAATATTGCCGGAAAGCACTTGAGTTATTTCCGTATGTAGAAGGTATGTCAGAGACTAACATACGTATGTATAATCACTCTAAGGTGACTAACTTTCCGCAGTGATTTTTTAGCTCCTAAAGAATTTTTGAATGGAAATAAAATATACTTAACCAGAAAAAAATGCAATTATTAATCAATATTATAGGTAGGTATTTCTCAAAATAATTTTAGGGATATAGGAATAACGTTTTGAGTTTAGCGTATTAATTCTCAATAGAGAGTTAAACTCTAGTATGCGACTACGGGCAACAATTTTTGTCAGGTTGACTGTGTGCTCGTTGGTCATAAGTAATACTAAGGGGCCGATTTTACAATACTCAGACGTTATTCATGGGATGAAAAAATTAAATACAACATAAACGATTTAAAAATAAAACTGTATGAATACAAGGATCATTTTTTATAACTTATTTGGTGAATAATTTTTATCTACTTGATGGAATAATCTTCCTCTCTTAGTATAAAAAATATTACAAAAGTTGGTTGCCCAACTTTTGTTCCAGGTTGTATATATATGGGAAGTAGCTATATTTCTTGTAAAATTTCTATATATATATTTGCTATATATTTTTGCTAAATTTCGTTAAAAATATATAGTTACTAATAAATTTAAGCACATTACTTTTTTTGATCGCGGATGTTTTTGTTTTCTTTAATTTATATAGATTATTATGGTGTTGTGTTTATTTTCTCATGAAAACTATTATAGGGGTAAAGTTTAAAAGGTCATTAATCTGTTACAGACTTTTTTTAAACTTACGGTAGGATGCATCATTTTGGACACTGATCTCAGCAAATCCGTGTGCCCAATCGTTTGCATTGATGTTCCCATATAAGTTTGGCACATGTTAGCAGTGGAAACACTTGGGTTAACTTCAAATGAATATTATTTTCTTTACTATATTACGCGATTAACCGTTGAATGATTAAATTTAATGCTTTTTAGAACTGCTAGTTAAGAACACAAAGGACGTTTTAGGTTCTTAACTTTTGTCGGCCCCTCTCTTCGTGAACGGGTTTCACTTAGCTTGTGAAGTACTACCAACAGCTTTCAATTACTCTAGTGAATATTCATTCTTTAAAAAAATATCTAAAAAACTAAAACAAACACAACGTAAATAAGGGTCCTAACTAAAACGATCACGCCAAAATATTACAAACGGTCTATTATTAAACCTTTTGAAAGATCATTTAGAAAGATCAAAATATATTTTATTTATCGTGGTCACAAATATATAATTTTATATAAAAAGGGGAAATTATCTAATTATAAATAATAGAATATATTTATATAGAGAGGGTTACAATATCGTTGATATGCAAAAAAAACAGTGTTGGCGATAGCACGCAGCCTTGTGGAACACTAGCATTAATAGGCTTGTAATCGGAGCTTGCACCGTCTACAACGACCTTGATGCTCCGATTTGCAAGAAAGCTGGTGATCCAATTGCACAATTTCTCGGGAAGGCCATAGGAAGGGAGCTTCGAAAGAAGCGATTTGTGCCAAACCCGACCGAAGGCCTTCGCAATATCCAAACTGCAATTCTCCTGGTGTTGCAGTCATTCATGTGCGGCAGTAGAACTTAACTTAACATCAAGTGAGCCGTATGCTCGTTTTCTCCTCTCCTTTAAAAAAGTAAACGTAATAATTATAACTCGTATCCTGCTGCTATGAGTAACGAAGTTAAAACCTCTATTAGCAGAGTTGAAATCTGCAATATGTTCTTTAGTTATTTTGCTTCGGTGTACGATGATTCACATAGTTCCAGTTGCTTAAATCTAAATCTATTTACGAAAAATCCTGAAAACCTTGCAGGTATAGAAATAAATCTTAAAAAAGCCAAGCCAAAACCAGCATTCATAAAAAATAGCGCAACTGGCCTTACTGTGCCTTTATATCTTATCTTTAAAACCTCTCTGTGTTCGGGATATTTTTTCAGCTTTATGGAAACAAGCAAAAGTAGTTCTAATGTTCAAGAGTTCAAGAGTGATGATGAGAAAGATATACGCAACTATAGGCCCATATCGATTCTTTCGATTTTCGCAAAGGTGTTCGAATCTTTAGTTTGTCCAACAAAATTTAAATGCATTTCAAACGTTTCATTTCTGAGCATCAACATAGATTTCTGCCAGGTAGATCTACCACCACTAATTTGTTTAGTTTCACTTCCTCATTGTCAAAATCTATTGACTCGCAGAAGCAGGTGGAAACCATATATACTGATTTAAAAAAGGAATTTCACAAAGTTCCACGCGGAAAACTTATTGAAAAATTATCGTATTATGGGATTTCAGGCCTGATGCTGACTGAAATAGCTTACATCATACTTATATGCCCGTTCTTTTTATTAAGTCGTTAATGGCTTTAGTTCTTCAACTAATTTGGTAACATCAGGTATACCTTAGGGTTCGCACTTTGGCCCGATTTTGTTTAATGTACTTATATGCCGACGATTTCAAAATGGCCGAAACAATTTATTCACCAAGTGATTCGTTTTTATTACAAAACAATCTAATTAAACTCACCAATTGGTGTGAACCTAATGGCGTGCAACTAAATTGCAGTAAATATCTGCATATTAAATTTGTTAGAAAAATAATGGTATTGTTACAAGATGTAAATTGTACGGTAATAGTCTCAAGGAAGTTAAGGTCGTAAAAGATTTTACACACACACAGAAAAACTTTTCGTAACTTAATTATCAGCAAACTAGTTAACCAGTCACCGTGTATGTGATATTTATTATTTTAATAATTACGTACGTAATTTAGTTTCTTTCATTATTATATTAAGTAGGGTTAGATCATGATAATTGTTAAAATTAATTGTATTTTAATTAAAACACCAATTACTCATCATCATCATCATCATTACAGCCCTTCACAAGTCCACTGCTGAACATAAGTCTCCCCTAAGGAAAGTCACAAAGCAGGGTTCTGAGCCACCTGCATCCATCGAGTTCTTGGATGTTTAACAAGGTCGTCACTCCATCTAGTGGGATTTTGCCTTACACTACGCCTACCGGTACGAGTCTGCCACTCGAGAACTTTTTTTCCCCATCAGTTGTCGGTTATTCGAGCTATATGGCCGGCTCATTGCCTCTTCAGCTTGTCCTGCTCGTTGTTGTGTAATCCGTTGGGCTATGTCGGTCACTCTGTGGATATCCTCATTTCTAAGTTCAAGTTAAGCTCGAACTTGTTGACGAGTACGTTTACCTGGGACAAATAGTCCGACTAGGTAAGTCCAACTTCGACCGAGAGGTCACTCGATGGATTCAACTTGGCTGGGCAGCGTTCGAGAAGTTACCAATGATTAGTCTGATTAAATTAATTTCTTTACAAATAGTTTAAATTAATAAGGTTTTGCAGGCTTTTACCAAATTACTTTTATATCGTTTTTTAATTTCTGGTTTTGGTTTGTATCTGTTGTCTCACTTTTATATTTATTTAGTAATATTAGCAAAATAAAGATGTAGTGTTTACCTTTAAATAATTTTACATACCCTGTGCATGTAATGTATATACTTTAAGAAATGTATGTCACGGATGTAATATAAAATCGCTGGTAGACCCAATAAATAAATAAAGTTGATGTTGTGGCCCCATATTTATCTATATGATTAATAATTAAAATGCAAATGCGTTGTCACCCGTGAGGACTAAGACGAAATGCCTCGTTTCCAGTAAAAAGTGTTTAACTTATACCATTTATTTACATATTCCTCATTGTGGTCATCTTAAGGCTTTCAATGGATGGACTTAATGAATGTGTTGCATTCCCTGCTAATAGATTCTGAGAAATACACAAAAGTGTTGGCAGCTGAAAACTTCGATGAAAAATTAACAAGATAAAGTAAACAAAAGTTACTCTCCGCGAGAGATGTAATGTCAAAATTGGATTCAGACTTAGCGTATTCTACTGCAGTACTAAAACAGTTCCAGTACTGCACTCTATAAAAGTCTACTGCTGAAAATAGACCTCCTTTGCGCCCTCCTTTCTGCCAAGGAAGGTCGCGTTCGTACACGGCTTAGAGATCTCTAGTTAGACCGTTAAGCCAGTCCCTAAAGGGCGGTGTTTAGTGGGTAAAAGTCTCCACATAACCACGCAGCCGGCTGCGTGGTATGCTACGAGCATTCACCGCCTCCCTCCCCCGCTTTCCGGAGGGTTGCCCGTATTTGATTCGGGCGCAAAAAAAAATAGACCTCACTAAAGATCGTATCATTGGGAGGATTTTGCCATGTTGTCACGTTTGGCAAGCTTGGCAAGCTTGGCAACCACAGTTTTTATTATAATGTATTGTTCCAGTTTCCCTTTGTCGCCTACTTACCACACCTATTGCACGATTTGGGATTTATAAAGGGTAAAAAATATATGTCCTCAAAATGTAAATAATTAAGAACTAAGCATCGAATTTAAGTAAATTACATGTAAGTAGTTTATATTAAGCAGTTTAACTATCTTCTTTTTAGGACTATTCGACGCAAACATTAAAGCACTATAATAGAACGGTAGTGCATCGAGGCGTGTGCGTGTCACAGTGTGGGCCCGTGAACGGTGATGACGACTGGCGTGATGCAGCACAGCTTTGCGTCAACCAGAGTGTGCTTCAGTATGGACTTGAAGTAGGCAATATTTAAATTTAACTTTTCTATTTTTTTTAATAGAAGTGACAAACGAGCCCACAGTCCACCTGATGGTAAGTGGAAGCTGTGGCCCAATGACATCTAAATCTACGTAAAAATGGTCTCCGCTTCTCTACACTCTGGATTCGAAACACAGCAGCACAAAGCTGCTATTTTAAGCTAGTATTCTGTGAGAGCGAGTCGATTCAACCCATTCGTGCTAGAACTATAGTATATCTACAGCGTGGCTCTACCATGTAAAACATTAAACATGTATACGTTTAACATTTAACATTCGTTATCCACACACTAACTTACCCTACCGTAACGTATAGAAGTGGTGTAAGTATATTCACAACCCTATATCGTCACGGTGGAGTTGTAAGAGGCGATTGAGGGAAAAGACAGAAAATTGGCAATAATATCTCCCTGAATAAAAAAAAACTAAGGTTGATCGTCCGCTTGTC
Source organism: Parnassius smintheus behrii (assembly GCA_036936625.1). NCBI lineage: Eukaryota > Metazoa > Arthropoda > Insecta > Lepidoptera > Papilionidae > Parnassius > Parnassius smintheus. The sequence goes on from JAUPFT010000013.1 coordinate 10,766,283, forward strand.
AAACATGACAACTTTGGCAAATCCCCCTTATGAGGCAGTCTAGATCTAATTTTGGGCCCATGGTTAGCGCTGAACTTTGATAACTGTAATGAATGTAAATGAATCTACACCTTAAGAAATTCTACTGTATTGTGGAAACGCTTTCCAAAACTGGAAGAATTATCGGTAATTCATATAAAAACTTGTTCCGTGCCGGAATTGAACACGTGACTTGGAGAGTTCATTCAAGTCTTTGGCCATTCTGCTACAGACTCATCAAGTACTCCTGAACTTTTTATAGAATAAAGGTGACCAACGAACACACAGTTCACCTGATGGTAAGTCGTTGCTGTGGCCCATAGGCATCTACATCTATCCTCGATTACGAATCAAAATGCAGATGCGTTGTCACCCGTGAGGTCTAAAGATGGAATGTCTCGTTTATAGTAAAATGAGTCTCCGGTTCTCTTCACACACCGTACGAAACACAACATCGTTAAGCTGCTATTTTACGCTAGTATTCTGTGAGAGCGTGGTCCTTCCCCGGTCGACCGACCCATTGGTGCTACATACCTACTAATTTATAAATGTGTCTTGAGTTCGACTATTACTATACAAAATTACATGTGTTAAATGGATTATATCTAAGATGCATTTTCAAAAACAAGTGGTGGAGTTGTACAGCTTAAACAATTTTGTTTAGTAGTTTAGCTAGAGATTTTGTTCAAGTATTGGCTCTGGCTGGTAAAATCAGGGGCCTGGTTATGGGTCTTTCATCAGCCCGTAAAATTCCACTCTTCTCTTGTTGTAGGGGACTTTAATTGTCACGCTTGGTAGGCGGACTTTACTTTACTATTTTAATTAACTATCTAAAGAAAGAATAGAAAAATAAAAAAAATATACAAGGTAGATCCACGCTGCAGCTAGAATATGTTTGCCGAACAAATGGGTCCATTCGACCGCGAAAGTACCATGCTCTCACAGCACAGTAAAATACCATTATAAAATATCAGCTGCTCTGTTTCGTATAGTGAGTGTAGAGAACCAGAGACCTTTCTACTGGTAATGAGGCATCCCAATTTAGTCCTCAGGGGTGACAATGCATGCACGCCTGCACGAATGGCGCGCGGAGGCACTATGCCGGGGGGAAACCCCGCTGCCGCGGCAAGTTGTCGCGCAGCGGACAGACTTCCGGCACGATCTCATGGCGACATGGAGAGAGCGACTGTCGCAACCCCGTGCTGGGCACGCCACTATAGCGGCGATAAGACCCCTCTTTGAGGAGTGGCTTGAGAGACGCCACGGCATCCTCACCTTCCGCCTGACGCAGGTCCTCACTGGACACGGTGTGTTCGGTAGGTTCCTGCACCGAATCGGGCGGAAGGAAACGCCCGGGTGCTCCCACTGCGAGGATGGACCGGAGGACACGGTGGAACACACCGTGGAGGTGTGCCCTGCTTGGGCAGAGCATCGCCGTGTCCTCGTAGCGACCCTGGTCGAAGCCATGGTCCGGAGCGAGACGGAATGGGAGGCCGTCACCATCTTCTGCGAAGCAGTGATGCTAGCGAAGGAGGTGGCGGAGCGGGAGAAGGAGAGAGCAGCAGCTTTCCTCCTCGGCCGCCGCAGGAGACGCCCCGGGCGTCGGGGGCTACGTCGTGGCCCCCGGCCACCGTAGGCGCGGGCCTGTGGACGGCGAGCAATGGGTAGCTCGCCGTCTGTCCGTCTAACGACGACAGGCCGTGTCGACGGCGCGTTTTGTTCCACGCGCGCCTCAAAGAGCTGTCAGCAGCGTGAAGGGGCCCGCAAGGGCCGACGCTTGCCGGGGCTGCGGGCTGTTCGAAAGAGATACCGCGGCTCCGGAACGTAAGGGCACTGAAGGAACACGGATGGTTTTTAGTCAGTAGAAGTCTGACACTCCCTTACGCTCCACCCAGAGCGAAAGGCGTCATTAGATGATTTTCCATCCGCAAAAAAAAGGGGTGACAATGCATATACATTTTGATTCTTAATCGAAAAAGTTTAGGAGCGGACAGGTGTAGGTGTAGCATCGACTTGCTATCACGTGGATTGTGTGCTCGTTTGTTTCTATCATGCCCAAATTCTCAAACGCTACTTAATTTTAAAATGCCGTTAAATCTCATCGATTATTCTAAAGAAAAAAAAATAGGATACTTATTATATGTACTCAAAGGCACTCTCAAATGCTGACGATATTTTATCAGGCGGAGGTGATATCAGCAGAGTGGTGCAGTTCAACGAACTCTAGGCGACCGACCAGCGCAGCGAGGTTCCTTGCAGTGATCTGCATTGCACTACTAGTGCTAGCCGTATTGGCCACTTGCTTGCACATCTTGGGTGAATGGTGCACAACTGTTGAAGGTGGGTCGGGGCCGATTTAGCTTCAGTTTCAGATTAATATCGGAATTCGAAGTCATATCCGCAGTGTTAAGGTGCAGCCCGTGTGCATGGAAATCAAGTCCACTCATCAGTCAATCAAACCCACTGCTGAACGTAAACCCCCCCCCCCATTGATTGCCTCATAGGGAGGATATTTGCCATAGTTGCCATGCTTGGCAAGCGGCTTGGCAACTGCAGTTTTTTATGTTTAGTTCTTATAAGAAAGACCCTGATGCCCATTTCCTGATTTGTTACCCTCTGTCACCTCTTACGACACCCACGGGATGATATACCGACGTATTTTATGTTATTTCAGTTATTTCCATAGTATAATATCGTATGGAATTGCAATAGTTTTATTAAAGTTCGGCTTGGTTCGACGAATAAATATTTTGATAAAAGCTTGTTAAAATTTTAAGAGAATGATATTATCGTAATATGATATTTTTTAAAAAGTTTTCTAAGTTAAAATGAATTATTAGAATATAATGAAAGTAATAGAAGAGATTTAAAAGCCGCTACTCATAACACCAATAAGAAGCGTAAAATTCCCCAATCCTCGAATCTGAAATAGGAATCTCGAGAAAGAGAAACTATTTATACTTGGTAGAAGAGGGGCCATAAGAATATGTCAATTTATAGCCCAAATTCTAAAGAGTGTGAGACTCTTCGAAGAAGTAATTAGATAGATAAGATATAAAAAAGCGAGTTGTGGAGTGACAGACCCGTACGAGCAAGCGTTGTATATGATAGCTTTCCATTAGATTGAGTGACGACTCGATGATCGGGTTGATTACTAAATAAAAGTAATGGCTGGAATAATGATGGATGATTTAAATTATTACATTTTTTCAGGCAATAAATACCTTTTAGCGTTTTCTATAAAGCGTAACTGGGCAATATTGAAATATGACAGATTGAAACCCCGGACCGACGATCGTATGAAGGACTTAACTTCGATGGAAGGCATCAGGTAATTTTTAAGGTTAAGTAGCAAGTGTAGGTAAACATTAAATAATAGGTACATACCTTGAAATATAATAGTTATCCTGTTTTTTCTTGGCGATAAATATCTTGCAAATGAGACATAATTTTAAGTTTAGGATTTTACATTCCTACAAAAAGTTATTACATCGTAACTTTTTGTAAGGGTAAGCGCAGACCGAGCTGCAAAATTTTGACTACTCGACCATGCAGGTGCCATCCGCGCGCCTCCGTGAGCAAGATCCATTAAAAGTGCTCTGGGTTACCGCCCATTTGGCAGAGAGAGAGGAACATAAAGAACATATTAATAAAATCAGACTTCAGAAAATTAGATAAACAGTATGGTTAGAAGAAACGTGAAGATTCTTTCCCAAGCATTGGCTTTTAACATACGATCGCTGTATGTTGGACATGATATATTGTACAGACACTCAAAACGCTTCACCAAACTTATCAACTTTTCTTCATCCATGATTTCGAATTATGTGACGCGCTTATAGGGTTAAACACACACACACACACACACACACACACACACACACACACACACACACACACACATACACACACACACACACACACACACACACACACACACACACACACACACACACACACACACACACACGTCGAAATAGTTTTTTCGCTGCGGCAATACTGAGCGCGAGCATGCTCGAACATGCATCCTGCAAGCTCGAGCATGGTCGAGCATCAAGTTTAGACGTGTATATAATTTTGCACTGTCTGTCGATATTCATAAAATTAATATTTTAGTACTCTCACAAAATGCTCTGCTCTGCTCTGCTCTTGGTGTGCGCTGACCCTAAGAATGTAAAATCTTAAACGCGTGACCTGGCTTCGAGAAAAAAGCAAGAATACGTTCCTGATGTCTGTTCAATATTATCTTCTATTCCCGTCGCTCGACGAAATAACGTTTTTATTTTAAAAACAATAAATAAAGTAAATTTTTAATGATAAAAGTTGAATGAACAATTCATTTTAATAAGAAAGTTCGAAACATAATTTAGTAAGCTATTAAAACACGTAAATTACAAAAATGTACACCATAATCGATATCTTAATCAATTAAAAATAATTGCTATATCGTCTGTATTAATGGGCATTCCTTAGGGTTCAATATTTGTTCTATTATTGTTCCTTGTCTATATTAACCTCCTGGATTCCAGAAAAAAATTATTCGATATTATTTAAAACATAGGTTTTATGGTATATATGTATATGATACTGGAGTTCAACTCCAAGTAAAAATTCAAGTATTTTATTATATCAATATTTATTTATCACGTCTGGTCAGTCTTTATAATCATTTTTATTAACTAATATAATTTTGGTATGCAAAATAACTTTTCGGAATCCTATTTTTTGTGTAGTACCTGTTGCGTGAATACCTTTTTGTAGTAATATCTAGACTTATTTCACCGTGGTGAAGTACCTATCGAAATAAATGTGGTGACCACTCACAAACGTTTTCTGGGAATAGATTTTTCATCAAGAGTATACGAGTATATTATCCCTCTTCAGTCAACTCGGGACAAGTAGTTTCTCCTTGGTATGGAGGCATATCTTAGAGATTGCCTTGTGGAGTTAGTTACCAATATAAAAAATTTCAGGACAACCCGGTTGGGATTTCCTGGACAATATTGTCGTATTCCATACTGACTACCACCTCACACTACACTATCACCTCATCAATGCTTAATTAAATAACATATTTTCGTTCTTGTTCGTGACATCCTCACAAGATAGGGTGAAAAAGTGCATTTGCCTTTCATATCTTAATTTTTAGTATTTCTTCGTTTCATACCTCAGTATCAAAAATTACTCTTAGACTTTTTCTTACATTAAAATATCTATTTTATATCGTAGTCTTTATTATAATCTGACTCCCGTATTTCTGAGTCCAGCATAATGCTATATTTGATAATTTGGTAGAGGAACTCCTAACTATCCAAGTAGCAAAAAAGACTTTCAGTTCTTGGACTGTTAGACCCAAGGTGTAGCCTTTTATTAGTGTATAGGTTCTATTTGTAGTAGTTGTCATTTCTTACAGTATATCATCATTGATATAGGTACTGTTGTGTAAAATAATCTTCACATGTCCATGACTCAGTCTTAACTTTTTAGTAACTGGGTTAGTAAAACGGGAATTCTAAAGGTTCAAACTGACCATTCCATGAGTCGGAGATAGGCGTTCTAACAATAACTGCTGCTTGAGATGAATGTCCCTGGATAGCCGTATTCCCCCCCCCCCCCTCTTCTCTTTCTTCCCTATACTACAGAATATTGCAGAGATATGTCTGATTGTGAAACTATTTACTCATCTGAAGAGCTGGAAGATGAAGTACTGGATTCTTCGTCTTCTTCAGATCTTGGTGTAAAAGCGGTATCTTCATTTTCATCAGCTTCAGAGAGATCTATGTATGATTCTGCGAGGTGTAATAAATGGTCATCGCGTAAGGCTCTAAAAAAGAACTCTTTGAGAACCAATATATATATATATATATATATATATATATATATATATATATATATATATATATATATATATATATATATGTCATAACAATAAGTCAATTGTCATACTGATAACCATTGTAATACCAGTATGACATTAAAACGTTTCTGATCTCAATGCCCAGAATAATTGACCATTTCATGAAATAATCTGCTTATTGGTTACGTGGGTAAGTTATTAGTACCAAACAAGCATAGTTATTGTGCCAAATAAAGTGAAGGAATAATAATTTTCGGATAACTTACCGCTTGCATCAGAGCGACGTGCCATCTTCCTCGTGTTGCCTCAAAGAGAGAGTTATTTGACGGGTCTGTCAAACTCAAAATAAATTTTGGTGTCGTGTTGCTAGTTTGCTAAGGTAACACAACTACCATAAAACGATTAGTTCCGAAAACAATTCATAGATAAAATTAGTATAGCTGGCATCCAAGAGGTTAATGACTCAACTTACCTTGTAGGGAATAACGAAGATTTAGTATTATTTCTTAATGACACTTCATTGATTTTTAAACTTAAATATAAAGAAGTGAATAAGTAACTAATTTTAAATCAAATTTAGTTCATTTCTTTAACCCCAACAATAGACATTTCCCTGCAAAGAAATAAAACTAAAGTGTATGAAATTAACAATACTGAACGTTTAACGTTTGAAGATTAATTTGTTTCTAAATGGAGAAGAAATTACCCTTGTCTATTCTACTGTTGTTCTAGGTATTATTTTTGACGCGAAATTTCAGTGCGGTCCACATATATCTAAACTAGCGAAAGCTCTGCAGCCGCTATCATTAAAGCTAATCAAAAGTCCACAGCTGCCTCATGGGAGAGACATAGCAACCGCATAGTTCTGCAGCATATGGCGTAAAAAGTCAAGGACTGAATAGAAATGTATTATTTTTCTATGTTCCCTTATGCACTTAACAACGAATATGTTTGATTTTGTTCTTTCAGATTTATAGGAATACAGTGCGTTATTTTTTCGCACGTTTTATTGGTATATGTTTACTCCTATATTGACAACCCACAGTTTGTCGAAAAAGTAAGTTGTGTAATTTTTAATTTTGTATTTAATTTATTAATTTACCTTGTAATATGATAAAAACATCTAATATGTAAAAAACAACGCGCCGGGTACCATATAGTATATAATAACATAGAAACAGTTAGATTTATTTATAAAACATACATGCCGGTTTGGCGATCGCAATAACACGTCACATACCCTTGATGCTGCCAATTATCGCCCGTCTTAGTATATTACATCTGGTTACGAGCTGGTTATTCAGCCGTTTTTGGAAGCCGTAAGATTTGTCTGGTATACCCATATTTGCCTCTCACGATACACACGAGACAAAATGGTGTTTAGATTTAAAGGAATTTATTTTCAAAAAGACAAAATGTTTGGATTCTCTTACGCTATTATCTCACGGTATAGTTGTATTATTTAACCTATCATATTCATAAATGAGTCGTCATCGACTTTAACAACACTTTTCTCTTTCAGATGTACGATCATTTCGTTTGGAAGATGGTTTTGAACTCACCTCTCTGGCTGCAAGCTTTTTTCTCCCTATCCGGCTTCCTCACCGCTTATTCAGTGCTCATTTGCTCGGAAAAAAGCCCACTAACATTTGGAAAGTGTTTGCTATCAATTGTCAATAGATGGATTAGGTAATGTTTATCTACAGGAGCTTAAAATATTGTTTTTTATCGCTGCAGAAGAGCCAATAGTCTATTACACAATTATCTAGTAAGTGGCTACTTCAGTCTATGAAGACAACCAACTCAAAGAAGGCTACGTATACGTTGTTACCTCTAAAGACTAAGATGGAATTCCTTGAAATCTTCACTTAGCGAGATTACTTGAAATTGCAGCGTAGCTTTTGCGTGCTTATTTACTTGTTAATTGACTTATGTCTCTAATAATAACCTATGTTGATATGGAACTTATAGGTCCTATGTTAATGAGAAACATAACAGAAAATAATGTGTCAACTGTTTTACTTGCCCAACATGTCTAAAAAAGGGAGGCCCAATCACCCCCGCCCCCTTAATTATATAATTAGTATTATTTTTACAGCAATCCTAACACAAGATTTAGTTATTTTATTTTCATTACTTGACGAAAAAGTACCTAAAAAGATACCGTCGACCCTCGTAATAGTGGGCGCTCTTTCGGAACGCTGTGTACTAAATGTGTGCGTGAGGTATGTTTGTACAAATGGTGAGTGCTTCACTTGCAATACGTGCGGTGCGGAGCACTTTTTTTACAGAAGCCCACCGCCTGTTAGTTTTTATGTTCATTTTCTGCAGATTAACACCAATAGCAGTGTTCGCCCTTTGGTTCACAATATCGTGGTTTCCACTGCTGGGCTCGGGTCCTCAGTGGTCGTGGCTGGTCCGGCGCGAGGCTCAGGACTGCACCGAGCGCTGGTGGTACCACGTTCTCTACGCACACAATCATTTGCCGCTCGGCAAAATGTGCATGGGACATACTTGGTAAGCTTTAAGACATTTATTTTACAAGTAAACATTGCATAACTTTTTTTTATAAAATTGAATATGGTTGACAAATAAGCACATAGTCCACCTTATAATAAATGAATGCTTGGCCGATAGATATCTACACCGATCCTCGATTGATACACAAAACTCAGTCGCTTTTTCACCCCTGAGAACAAAGATGGAATGCCTTGTTTCTAATGAAAAGGGTCTCTGATTTTCTACGTGATCGTTAGCTTAACTGCTGAGTTCGAATTCCGGGTCGGGATAAAAGTAGTTATTGGGTTTTTATGTCAAAACATTCATAGCAGTCTGGAATTAGGAAGTTGTCGGTGTACATTTTCCTGTTTCTGAAAAGCATGTTAAACCGTTGGCCCTTCGCCTGTTCTGGTCGTGTCGGTTAGAAGTTTCACTGAAGTATTACATACATAAACACTCACACCTGTCACCCAGAGGGGTAGGCAGAGACTACAGACTTCCATTTAGCACGATCCTGACATACCTTTCTCGCCTCTTCCACATTCATATACCTACGCATACATGCTCGTCGGTTAAGGGTACTCTTAATTTGGCCCATTTTTAGTATATCGCCAATTTGGTCGACAAACTTCCGCCTAGGACGTCCCTTTCCGACTCTTCCATTCACTTCTGCAACATATATTTGCTTTGTCAGTCTTTCCGCATTCATTCTTTCTACATGACCAAACCACCGAAGCATTCCTTTCTTAATCCTGGTCACCGCATCATCTTGCAAACCACACTCTTCTTTTATCACACAGTTTCTCACCCTGTCACTCAGATTCAGCCCTAACATACTCCTTAGCGACCGCATTTCTACCGCATTTATTCTACTCTCGTGCTTCTTCTGCCACACCCAACTTTCACTACCATACGTTAAAGTAGGGACTAATACAGCACCGTGAATTGCCATACGTGCCTTTTTTGACACATTCTGACTTTTCACAATAGAGTGTAGAGCCCCATTTACTTTATTTCCTGCATTCACTCGTCGTTCAATGTCTTTATCATATCTCCCATCCCTGCTGAATACACATCCCAAATATACGAACTCATCCACTTGCTCAATTAACTCTCCTTCTATTCTTATTTCACATACCGTTTTGCTTTCATCTCTTTCAAAAACCATCACTTTCGTCTTACTTGCGATCACTTTCATTCCCCTTTCTTTTAATGACTTGTTCATTAATGTAACCATCATTTGCAACTCGGCCGCCGACGACGCAAGTATGACTTGATCATCGGCGTACAAAAGGCATTTGATGGTTAACTCACCCATTCTTACCCCGCATTCTTCAACTTTCAAATTTTCCAAACAGCTGTCCATAAATAGGTTGAACAGCCACGGGGAAGCTACACAGCCCTGTCTGACACCTTTATGGATGCCAAACCAGTCCGAGTAGACCCCGTTGATTCTAACACAAGCACTCGAGTCCCTATACAGAGACTTTAATGCCTGTATCAAACCAGCGCTCAACCTAAATGCGTTCAGCGTTTGCCATAACACATCCCTATCCACTCTGTCATAAGCCCTTTCCAAGTCCATGAATGCACAAAAAACTCTTTGGTTTTTCGCCAAAAACTTCTCCGCGATCATGCGCATGGAAAAGACTTGATCTGTACACCCCATTCCCTTTCTAAATCCCGCTTGCACATCCCAAATTTTTTCATCAGTTTCTTTCATAACTCTTTCAATTAGTACCTTAGCATACAGTTTTCCCACAATGCTAAGAAGGCTGATACCACGGTAGTTTTTACAGTCCTGCTGTGACCCTTTTCCCTTATATATTGGGACTATCACGGCTTTGCACCAGTCTCCCGGTACCCGCTTTAGTTCCCAACATAAATTAAACAAGTTGTACAGCAGGCCTGCCACCACGTCCTCTCCAGCCCTTAGCATTTCGAGTGAAACTCTATCATATCCGGCTGCCTTACCTACTTTCATGCTTTTCATTGCTTTCATTATTTCATCCATACTTATCTCCCTATCTCTTTTATCTTCTTTCGGAATTTCTATTTCATTTAGTTCACACTTCTCCTCACTCATAAATTCGCTTTCAAAATATTCCTTCCATCTCTTTAGACTCAACACTTCATCATTCAGGATACAGCCATTCTCCCCCTGGTATTTCTTACGAGTTTCCAGAACATTTTAATATTTGCCTGGAAGTTATCCGATATTCTTCTATCATTCCTATCCGTTCTCTCTTGCTTTTTCCTTTCAAATAATTCTTTTACTCTCTTATTTAAATGTTTAAACTCTGCCTTTTTTCTTTCATTCTCATCATTCTTACCGCCAGAGTTACCAGCTTTGGTCGCTAGTAAATCTAGCCATGCTCTCTTCTTTGCTTCAACTTCCATACGTACCTCGTCATCCCACCATAACGTATTGTCTTTCCTTTCATTCATTCTCTTACTAACACCACATACTTCGGTAGCTGCATCCACTAAACCTTTCTTAACATTATGCCACACATTCTCCAAGTCTAACTCATTCACACACAACTCATCCAAATTACTTATATTTTCTCTTAGTCTGCATTTGTACTTGTCTTTCACATCTTCATCTTGTAACCTCTCAATTCTTATACGCTGTAACGCAGTGGTAGACACAGATGTCCTATGCCGCCAACGTCTGAATAAACCCCTAATTCGGCATAAGACCAGGTAGTGGTCCGTCCCTACGTTGGACCCCCGGTAAACCCTTGTATCCACCACTGCGCTCCTCATTCTTTCATCCACAGTTATGAAATCTATCATGCTTCTGTCATCACTTCTTTCCCAAGTATACATGTGAATCTTCTTATGACGAAAGAAAGTGTTCGTCACAAAAAGATTCCTTTCCACACATACGGTGAGGAGGCTTTCACCATTCTCATTTATACTTTCATCACCAAACGTTCCCAATATCCTTTCATAACCAAGCCTCCTCACCCCAACCCTTCCATTAAAATCTCCTAGCATAATAATATTTTCATTTCCCTTACACTTCATTAGCACCATCCTTACCATTTCCCAAAACTGCTCCCGGATATAAGTGGGCTTAGACATGTCTGGGGCGTAGACTAGATGAAGTATTAGAGTGAGGAAATAGAGAGTGCACATGTGCTCCCACACAAACACACACTTGTGCACCATAATTCTGCCCTGTGTAGATGGCTGATTTCCGTTGAGATATATTGGATAAAATTGTAGTCAGAAGTGAAGGCCAACGTCTCGCGCTTAAACTTACTGTCTTGAAATTTTAGGTACTTGGCAGCGGACATGCAGCTCCACGTATTGGGAATGATGACACTGCTGCTCATCATGCGCTGTAGAAGGATCACATCATGGGCACTGGGTTCGCTTGTGCTCGCGTCTGCTCTGGCTGCCGGATCCGTCACTTACTTCTTCCAGCTCATGCCTATCATTACAGCCCAGTCCCCTGAGTAAGATTTTTAAGAAATTTTAAATATATTTACTATCACAGCGATAAATAGGAAAGTATGACACACTAGCTTGCATTTTCCAGAACATAAGATATCTGCAGCCTATTTCAAAAAAAGTACCACCGATGCCTGTCAAGCAATAATTCATAGCCTGAAATTAAAAAAAATACTTTTGTATACTTTGTATTATATGCTACAAAATAGGAGGATAATAAATAAATATACTGATAAATATTTGTCACGACTTCGGAATCTATTAAATTATGTAGAATTTTTTTTTGTTTGTAAATTAGCTTTTTACTTATTTTTAAGTTTAATTATGTATACTACGGTTATTTGTCGCTATATTGGCCGTGAATTTTGATATTCAAAATTTCCCAGTGCGGGAATTTATATTTCGTAATTTGATTAATATTTACTTAACGTCGTAGATGATTCATTGTTTTTTTAATGTTAGTGGTTTTTACAAACAGCTCTATATTGATTTGTAAACTTGAACCATAAGGATAAATTCTGGCTGTTTCACCTGTTTTCATCGAAAATTACAAATCTTCGAGGCCGTATTACAGTAAGTTCTAGATTGTGTCAAAATAATTTCACTTTCTTTTAATATTTTATGTATTTTTTTATTTGAGACCTTATTGTTATCACTTCTATAAATAAGGTAATAAAGGACAGTATCTACGCATTATCATCATTATCATCATTACAGCTAGGAATGCCAGATCGGAAGACCAATATATCTGAACAAAATTTGAAAAAGTCGGGATTTTGTGGTTATTGTCGGAATAATAAATTTTATAAATAAAAATAAAAAAAATATTTTTTAAATGAATAGGCTACAAAAATACTTAACGTTGTTGAGACATAAATAATTTAAGTACACTAACTTTTTACGTTGCCACATGTATTGCACTTTATTTCTAGGTTGCCACATGTAATTTACTGAGTTCATCAATTTGGATCCCTTATTAGTATTCAGTAATTATTAACTCAGCTTTTATTAAATCAAAAGCAGCTGTGATTTGAAGAAAAACTGTTCGTCTGGAGATTTTGAGTTTTTTCGGGAGTCTGGAGATGATTTAAAATGTCGGGAATCCAGACGAATCCCCACCTTCTGGCAACCCTTATTACAGCCCGTTACAAGTCCACTGTTTCACATAGGCCTCCTTGGAACATAGGCCTGCCGCGAGGAGGATTATTATACTACATCAGGCTAGCAACATCAGCTCCTTTTAAGGCTACCCGGATACAACTCCTGAGTTTGTGTACAACATAAGCAGTTTCACGTCTTATCTCGGGACCAATGAATTTAATAATCCTTCTTTATCGATGTAGTTTAAGGGCCTTGAAGAAAATAGTGAGCCATATTAAACTTGATTATGCTGTATTCTCAGTCACACAGTTGCAAATACTCGAAGAAAGATATTGCGTTAAGTTCTAGAGAGATATAATTATCTAATCAGAGCTGGTCACTGTAAACAACTAACCACAGTTTTGGTGTGGTTACGACTTACATTGCCTATAATAGATAATCACAGAACACCTAATATTAAGTGTTCTGTGTAGATAATATTCGCGCCGTCAGTAATTAGGATTCAATTCAATTCAATTTATTTGCTATTCTTGTTGTATACATATGGTGTTAATTATAAAAATAGTTCCAAACAAGAACCTTGCAAGGGCACTGCAAATATTGGCAATCATTATTATTATTATTACATTTACATTATGTTATTATTAATAAAGTTATCAAGTAATGAATATTCACAATTAACTTAAATTTTAACGAGATCGTACTATATTATATATTCCTATTTCCTACTTAATCACTAAAAAACTCCTGCAACGAGTAATAATACTTTTTCGTTAAATGTGTATTTACTTCCTTTTTGAACTTTTTATGCTTTTAATGGTTCTGATATATTCTGCTATTTTATTATATATTTTTATTTATATATTATACATGTGTCATGGCGGACGAATTGGCGATGCAACAAGAAGTTATTCCACCACTTGGTCGTTTTTTTTAAAATAAAATTGAAATGACAAACGAATCTTCAGATCACCTGTTGGTAAGAGGCTTCCGCAGTCTGTGGATATCTTCGTCCTACTATAACCTAATCACACTCAGCCTGTAATTATACTGGATCTTTTTACGTATATAACTGCCTTTTATTCACTTGCAATACGTGCGTTGTGGACTCCCTCTTTTTAACTTCCCGCTATGAAGACCAATGATGTTCAAAAATGGGTAAGTTATTGTTTTCACCCCGGTCTTTAAAAATCGAATTATCATCAGATCTCGACGTCATAATAAGTGGAATTTGCAGCGCTTTGATATTGAAATTAGCGGGAAGTTCTAGGGACGGCTATCAGCGTCAACCAATTTTTTTTCTAGTCCTCTTTACCAAAAAGTCTGTCTCTCTCTCTCTCTCTGTCTGTTTCTGTCTCTCTGCCGAATACCAAGTGCCAGCAGAAACAGATAAGAATGTGGTATCTTCCCAGAAGGACTACCCACTACTACACTACACTACACTACGACCCACTAGTTAATATGTATGTATTTAGTATAATACGCCGAGTATTTTCTTAAACTGTTTTATATCTGATGTAAATTTAAATATATATCTTTAAAATTTGCAATGCTGCAAATCGTAATGTAATATTGTCATTTCAGGATGCTACGGAATTTATTTGGTGGATCAAGAATTTTGCCACTTTTATATTTACCTAGCTGGATGAATTTAGCGGGATATATCAGCGGAATCGCCACGGCTTTTATATTCTATTATAACCAAGCTCATGGCATAAAATTAGCCGATAATAAGGTAACGTGTTTATTATAATTGCCACCTTTTTTTGAACAAATATAGTGTCTTTCCCAAAAAAGATGAAAAAATTTAGTACTTTTGAGAAATTCTATAGAAAAAAGTACACTTTTATTTTTTATTTTTATGTATTTTTCCATATATATTTGTTATTGTTCTTTGATTTGGTCTAATCACTTTATCTTCTACCTTACCTTTAAAATAATTATAGGTCTGAGCAATTTAGATTCATATTACAAAAAATTAACAATTACCTTTAATTAAATTAGTACATGCTCCTTTTCTTTCTTCTTTCAATTTTACATTCATAATGGGATTATTTTTTCCGTAATACTAACTTGTTCCAGACTTCTAATCACGAATCTAATACGAATTAGAGATAAAAATATTGTATTTTATGTACTATATTATTTTTCTATAACATTATAGTACAATCGACTGAAATATAGTACGATACTATATATTATAGTACGGGTGGCAGCCCTAATTTACACTTATAAATAAAAAAGAAGTGTGTGTTTCTGTAACATCGAAATGACTGCCTTTTATTTAGCTGAGGGAGCTATAAACGAGTAGCATGTTTTAAAATTTTTGTCTCCCTGCGTGTCGGTCTGTTTGTGTCTGTTCGCTGGACCGAATGTAACAGAACTTCATGAAGAAATAGAGAGCAATGCCAGAATTAGTCTGGGATATAATTATCCAACAACCTTGGATTTTTTTAATGGAAAAATGGATAAAATGAAATATATAGTTTTTGATTATTATCTTATATCTAAATAACGCCACTTTAGTAGATCCAGGTGAAGCCAAGGTAGGTCGCTAGTTTGCAATAAAGTTATATAATATATCATTATAGTACGCGAGCAAACGGAGTTCGATCCCCGCCGGCACCAATGAAATTGTTAGTTGCAATTTTAAGTGCTGACTTACCACGTGCTCGGCGGTGAAGGAAAACATCGCGAGGAAACCTACATGTCTGAGAAATAAGAAAAAAATATTTCCAAGACATGTGAAGTTCGCCAACATGGCGATTTTGGGCACTTTGGGGCAGCGCGGCGGACAATACCTTGCCCTAAAGCCCTCTCAGAAATGAGCGGGAGACCTGTGCTCAGGAGTGGGACGTATATAGGCTGTAACATTAACTTAATCTATCATTGCTTATATGAGATGGTCTCTTTCAAAATACCAATGAAAGATCAAAATGAGTCATGTCCATAATATGAGTTGTTTTTTTTTTATTTATGTTTCACAATAAATTTGTACACAATTTAAAACGCATATGTTGTGCGGGAGACTGGTGTCTAAACTCGAAACATACCTGTGTTATGGAGTACGAGGCCCCTCCAACCTACTGATAAATACAATCTTTATATGGAAATACAAATATAATATCTGAAATTGTTTATTCATGTTTGTGTGTATTTACGCACGTGTGTGTGTGTGTGTGTGTGTGTGTGTGTGTGTGTGTGTGTGTGTGTGTGTGTGTATTTACCCACGTATGTGTGTTTGTTTATTGTCAAAAAAGGAAGTCACTAAATCTGATCAAGATTGGTGGTGCTGTGGCAAACTTATTAATAGTAAAGGAAATGGCTTCGCGACTCGTCTTTCCATTACAATCTATAAAGATCTACTGCTAAACATGGACCTTCCTATTGGAGTAATTTGTAGGAGGAATTATGCCATAGTTTTCGTGCCTGGCAGTGTTGGGAACCGCACTTTCTTATTATTTTAAGATGTTATCCGGAAGATGCTGCTGCTCAGCTTCTATTTCAGTATTCTTTATCGCCTCTTACAATACCTGCGGGACGATATGGGGTAGAGGAAGTTATCAGACCACCACTACATGGTTATATTTAGCGGTTATTCTTAACGCCACATCGTTTAAAATCGTCTCGAAATCAAAAATCTTTAGTCTGTGTTATTTTCTCACAAGTAATCTGCTTTTGGTATGTCTCCAGCCGTTCAATATACTGTTCCACGCGTCGCTGACTTTGGGAGGATGCGTGGTGATGATGGGGGTGGTGTTCCTAGGAGACACTCCGCCGCCTCAGTGGCTGTCGGCGCTCTACGCGGCTTTGGACAGAACTTTAGTGGCGATATGTTTCAACATATTCTTGTTGGGCTGTTTCAGTCGCTGTAAATGTGAGTATAGAGCACTATTTAATTTTTAGAGCGAGTTCAAAAAATGAGGAGATACTATATTCACCGCGTATGGTTTTTCAGAAATGGCTAAATTGATTTTAGTGATTCTTTTTATTATAGAAAGGTAAAGTTTTTCGTAATGAGACGCTGATGCATGTCCGGTGTTTTTTTTTATGTTTCGTCTGTTTGATTCTATATTTTTCCTCATTTTATTGTAAAATCAAAATCAAAGTTAAATATTTTTACTCGAAAATCTTTTACGAAGCACTTTTTGAAAGTCAAAGGTTACGCCGTCATTTCAACAAGTTCCTACTGCGGGGTAACTGAGTGCAGAAACGGCAATAAACTCACAAGTAAACGATTTTTCACCCAACAGTTATAATTTAACCTTAAAAATGTACATAAGTCCACGTATTTATTTAAATAGCCATCTAATTTAGTCACTTTTCTTCATAAGAATGCTTTTTACTCTTTTTCTTTCTATTTAAAAAGTTTTTATGTTTTCTTTTTCCAGCCCTATTCCGCGACCTGTTAGAATGGAGAGGCTTTCATCTCCTCGGAAGGCTGTCGTACTGCGCCTATGTAATTCATTTCATCATTCTTCGCCTCACGCTCGCCAGCAACACGCAGTTGGGTCATGCTACATTCATTTCTATGGTAAACGATAATAAATAATATTTCATATAAAAATTGGATTCTGAACACCTACCGTATGGAACATTTCTGTCGGAGAAATTTTTTACGTAGATGATTAAAAAAAAGAAAAAAAAGGTTTTCTTGAATGTAACTAGTTATTTATGCATTTTATCACGTTGGATTAACTTTGTTGTTATTCCCGACGTTTGGTGTTTTTGTTGCGCCTAAACATGGTCACGGTCAAACATACAATGTTATTTTTCAAACACTAGCCAAATTTAACAATTGAGTTCAAAATATAAATACTGATATACACTTTTTGCAGTTTTTAAAAGTATTTGTAAAAAGGTTTCTACATGTTTGAAAATATCTAAAATTGAATGTGAGTCATGGACAAACAACTACAGCATACGCGTGCTTGCGTGTGTGCGAGTAGATCGCTTGCGTATGTATACTCACTAAGTTGACAACTACTACCAATTCTTCTTTCATACTTCAAACGGTTGTAGGACCGTCATAATAAATAAAATATAAAAAATACATTTCAACGACGTAATCGATGACTGTCTTTATTATCCTTAAAAAAGGCGACCGCTCAGACCCGACCAACTACACAGGTCTATCGCCATCACCTCCTTATTCTCCAAAATAATGGAGTCTATTGTAAACTGCCAGACCATGAGGTACCTTGGGGATCACCAGCTGATTAGTGACCGCCAATACGGTTTCCATCGTGATTGATCACCTGGTGATCTTCTGGTCTACTTTACTCATAGATGGGCGGAGTCAATAGAGTCCAAGGGGGAGGCATTGGCCGTTTGTTTGGACATAGTGAAGGCCTTAGATCGGGTCTGGCACAAAGCGCTTCTTTCGAAGTTCCCTTCCTATGGGCTCCCGAGAAATTGTGAGATTGAATTAGTTTTCTTGCTAATCGGAGCATCAAAGTCGTTTAAGACGATGCATGCTCTGATTAAAAGCCTATTAACGCTTGTGGAACACAAGTCTATCGTGCTATCACCAACGCTGTTTCGTCTGCATATCAGTGATATGTTGCAAACTAATAACATTCATTGATATGCAGGCGACAGCACTGGTGATGCCTTATACACCGGCCGTGCCAATATTTCTCGGGAAATCGTCACCGAGTACCGGGACAAACTTGTGTCTGAAGTCGAGTCTTTGTTTAACAAAGTCTCGGATTGGGTGCGACTAAATCTAGTCCAATTCAATCCCCAGAAGACACAAGTTTGCGTGTTAACCGCTAAAAATAACCCCTTTGTCGTATCTCCTCAGTTTGAAGGCAATCCCCTTGTTGCCTCAGCCTGCATCAGAATCCTCGGCGTCGACATATCGAATAGTGTGCAGTTTCGTGGTACTGTCTGTTTCTGCTGTCTGTAGTGTCTGCGATAGTATAACTATGAAGTTTATTACTAATATTTTTTTTTAATTTCCAGATATCGCTTCTGATAACAGCATCAGTGTTAACATACATAGTGTCATTACCCTTGTGTCTTATGGTGGAGCTACCTATGATACAGCTGTGGAAAGCTGCAATGGGAGTCGAGACTTGTGTAAGGATATGTGCGCCGCCTATCGTTCCTCCTCCACAAGACATAGCACCAACTCCGCAAAAATTTGATTTAGTTGCGCATATTACGAGACCTAACGTGGTTTAGTTTTATTAATAATTAATAATAACAAAAGAGAACTGAAAAAAGAATGTAATTGGCAAGTGTTAAAAATATTTAGAAAAATATAGCTCCGATTACGATAAAACAATGGAATAACAATGTTACAAATAAAACAATGGATGAAATTGAAAAATATTGATTATAACGGTCATTGAAAAATAGCGTTATATATTGATTGAATCCAGTAATGCTAAAGCAATAAGTCAAGCATAGTGTCGTGAAATCGAGTTTCAAAATAACAATAAAAAATATTCTCTCCATTAAACACAAATGTAAAATAAAAAAAAATATTTTATTGAGTATTTCAGACAGAGTTGTTAGCATATGAGTTTTAAGTATGTTATATAGTTCATTTCGAAAAATAAAGTTATTAATTATCCCAATATAAAAAAATATAGATATAAAAATTTGATTCTGGTCAATTACTTTAGTCTTAATTTATATGCCAATAGTGTAAAAAAATATTGTAAATAAATTTGATAAAAGCCTGAAATTTTAATGTTACTTATTATTTGTATAATATATTCGTTGTGCAGTAATCCATAGTTAGCGAATATTAAAACGCCATCAATTGTAAATAAAAAATATTATTTAAGAACGTCTAGCATTATTTTAGCAAATACAGAAATAGTAATAGTAATAGTAGACGGCTTTTATTTAAACTAATAAATCAAAAAAATTACTGCGTTTAACCCTCTGAGTAAGTTTGTAATCTTACTACTCAAAAATTAAGAAATAATTTTAAATAAATCCTTCCGTATACTTAAACTAGTGACCTGCCCCGGCTTCGTCTGGATGAGCTCTAATATAGTGTTGCGTGCCACAGTTCGTGGCACTAGCGCCATCTAGTATCGAATAGAACCCTAAGCTCGTCACAATATGTATAATGTGGCCATTTGTTGTATCAATTTCTCCTAATTAAAAAAAAATCTTCAAGTTTTTCTCTCTTTCTGTTTGTAAAGTTTTATCACAATCGATTCAGTTGTTCCAATTAGCACGAACAGACGGAAATAATTGTATATATGTATATAGATATAAGCTGTTTTAGAACTGTAGTAAACACTACAGTTCTAAAACTGCTTATATCTATATACATATATACTTTTTAAATTGGAGTGAAATTATCATCGTAGTATTTGGTAAGTTTTGACCGTATTTTGATATGCGTATTGTTACGAGCTTGAGGTTCGTGACAATAAAAATTGCCGATAAAATTACCTAAATTAACACTTTAATTTACTTTACACAAATTAAAGTTAAAACACTAATAATTAAACACACTAATTCACTTAATTCCGCTCCGAAGCTTCGCTTGTTTCGTCAAATCAACTCTGCCTCGATCGCATCTTGCGCCACCTATTTATTTAAATTAGCAAAATATCCGGAATGTTCAAGTAAACACGCGCAAGGTACCGAGATTTCGAGTATAGATTTTCTAGAAACTTAGTTCTTCGGGTGGCGCTGTCGGTTGAGAGATCTGTGATGTCATTCTCTGCAAAGCTCCCCTCGCTCTAGTTCCTGACACTAGATGGCGCTAGTTGACTTATTCACACAACACTGCCCCCTCCTAAGACATGCTCGTCCCGAGCATTATCGGTCCCATAATAACGCGCCAAGCGATCCACATGGACGATCTTAGGAGTCCCTCTTGCGCCTTTCTGTATCCGGTAGGTCACATCGTTGATCCTGGTTACAATCCGGTACGGGCCGTCCCATTTAGCTTGAAGCTTAGGAGATTTCCCTTTGCTGCGGACTGGATTGTGCAACCACACTAATGAACCTTCGTTGAACCCTTTATTGTTCATTTTGCGGTCATACCGGGTTTTCATTTTCTCAGACATTTGCTGGCCCGATTTTCTGACGTGCTCATAAATGTCATTCATTTTGTTCCGCAAGTCATTTGCATAATCGGTTATACTGCGTGGAGCATCAGGTGGTATCCCGGTGATCAGGTCCGCAGGCAGCCGTAATTCTCTTCCAAAGTTTGCGAAAGCTGGTGTCATTGCTGTACTTTCGTGAACAGAACTCCGATATGACAAAAAAAAAACGGTTGTATGTGCTTGTCCCAATCTCGTTGCCGATTGTCTACAACTTTTGCTAGGTACCTCTCCAATGTCTGATTAAATCGTTCCACCATTCCATCAGATTGCGGGTGATAAGAAGTCGTTCTTGTTTTATGAGTACCCATAACTTGGCAAGTTTCCTGGAATATTTGAGACTCAAAATTCCTTCCTTGATCGCTGTGAATCTCTAAAGGTACTCCAAAACGACAGAAGACTTCATGAACTAGTTTATCTGCAACTGTTGAAGCTTCTTGATTTGGAATGGCGAAGACTTCTGGCCACTTAGTGAAGTAATCCATCACAACCATGAAATACTTGTTACCGCTTTCACTCTCCGGAAACGGCCCCGCCACGTCAATGGCTATTCTCTCCCATGGTGCACCCACATTGTACAACTTCAATGCACCTCTACTACGAGTCTGAGGTCCCTTTACAGCTGCACAATTTGTACATTTGCGACACCAGTCCTCGACATCGTTTCGACAGTGCACCCAGTAAAACCTTTCTCGGATCTTCAGTAGGGTTCGTTTAACTCCCAGGTGGCCTCCTGAACAATCATTATGGTACAGCTGTAGAACATTCGGTACTTTAGCTTTAGGGACAACCATTTGCAAATGACAGCTGTCTCCCCGAACGTTTTCCCATTTACGACACAGAACTCCATCCTGAAGCAGCAAGCGGTCCCACTGGGCCCAATAGCTTTTAGTGGTCGAACTCATCGCTGAGACGTCACTCCACTTGGGCTTGGGAGCACTGGCCTTTATCCATTCCAGAATCGGCTTGATGTCCGGATCTTTCTGCTGTGCATGTAGTAAGCTGTCCTTCCACTCGTTGCTGAGGTGGTCTGCCCTGAGCATCCTCACGGATACCACTTCCTTACTCTCTTGCCTAGTACAATGTTTGCAATCCTCAGGACAAGGTCTTCTTGACAATGCATCTGCGTTGCCATGAGATTTCCTGCTGCAGTGTCTGATAGTAAAGTCGTATTCCTGCTGCTGCTGGGCGGTGCTGTTAGCCGCACTTCCTTTCTGAGACCGTTCACCTTCCCTTCCTAGGGTGTGCTTAGGGCAGCTGGACCGAAGATGGCCCCTTTCCCCACAGCCATAGCACTTAGGGCTGTATCTTTTATTGTGGTCGTGAACCGTAACTGCTGTAACCTCCCTAGCGTGAGGTGAACGATGATCCTGTCGCCGCCAGGCAGTGCCGTTAGCTGCACTACCCTCTCGAGATCGATCAACTCTCCTTTCCACGGTTCGCTTAGGGCAGCTGGATCGAAGATGGCCCTTTTCCCCACAGCCATAGCACCTTGGGCTGTATCCTTTGTTGCGGTCGCGAAATGTAGCTGCTGCAACCTCTCTGACGCGATGGGAACGATGATCCTGCCGCACGGCTTCCACTTCCAGTGCATGGGCCAAGGCGTCCTTAAGCGTCTCGTGGTGCCCGAGCCTCACAGCAGCTCTGACTTCCAGGTCGCGGATGCCGTCGATGAATGTCTGCACCAGGTTCCCTTCAATGAGCGCAGGTACAGACCGGTATGCTTTTCGCACCAGCTTCTCCACTTATAGAGCCCACTGCTGCAGGCTTTCGTTGACACACGATCTTTAAGCTGCGCACGAAAGACGTGTTCCAGGTGAGCGTCACCATATCTCGCCTCCAATGCCTCAAGGAGCTGCTCGTAGGTCACTTTCTTACCGAGAGCTTCCAACACGGTTAAGGCTTGGTCGCGCAGGCCTAAGGTGAGTGCAGTCATGGCCTGGCTTTTATTCCAGCCGTTTGCCTCCATGACGGCCTCGAACTGGATTTTGTAGGCCGACCAGGAAGAAGTCCCGTCGAACGGTGGTACCTTGAACCCACGTAGCGAAGGTGTAGTAGCTACTGCGGGGGCTGCAATTCCATCTCCAAGTTTGAGTTCATCCAGCGTTTTCTTAACTTGGTTGATTTGGGTCTCAGCTTCCGACAGGCGGTTATCATGTTGAGCAACCTTATCCTTCACCTCCCTTATCTCTTTCCCGAAGGTAGCGTGAAGGTCCTTCATGAGAAGCATCTGCTCCTCCCTATCGCGTTTGAGCTGCTCTTCTAAGCGACGGGCCTGTTCCGCCTGCTGATCTTCCAACCGACGGGCCTGTTCCTCCTGTCGGCGGGCCTGTTCCTCTTGTCCGCTCTGCAGCTGCTCTTTCAACTGACGGGCCTGCTCCTCCTGTCGGCGAGCCTGCTCCTCCTGTCGGCGAGCCTGCTCCTCCTGTCGGCGAGCCTGCTCCTCCTGTCGGCGAGCCTGCTCCTGCAGCATCACCATCAGAGCGCCTAAATCAGGTGCTGCAGATGCAGGAGCTACTGACGGACCGGCATCCGTTGCCGGCCGCTGGTCCTCCGACGTCTGCGGCGTTGCACCACCAAATCTTCGTTGGTCCGTCTCCTGCTGGCGTTGACTTCGGGTACGGACACCCTCCGTTTCCTCCTTAGGTAAAATCGGCATTATTTTATCCCACTTCTGACACCAATTGTTACGAGCTTGAGGTTCGTGACAATAAAAATTGCCGATAAAATTACCTAAATTAACACTTTAATTTACTTTACACAAATTAAAGTTAAAACACTAATAATTAAACACACTAATTCACTTAATTCCGCTCCGAAGCTTCGCTTGTTTCGTCAAATCAACTCTGCCTCGATCGCATCTTGCGCCACCTATTTATTTAAATTAGCAAAATATCCGGAATGTTCAAGTAAACACGCGCAAGGTACCGAGATTTCGAGTATAGATTTTCTAGAAACTTAGTTCTTCGAGTGGCGCTGTCGGTTGAGAGATCTGTGATGTCATTCTCTGCAAAGCTCCCCTCGCTCTAGTTCCTGACACTAGATGGCGCTAGTTGACTTATTCACACAACAGTATCAAATTGAGCAAGAAAAACGCTAAGAGTGAGTCGACGATGGTTCGCTGTAATGCATATGATATATTGTAATGTAGACATGGGGACTTTTATTTCACCAACCAAGGAATGAAGCACTGTTGATGCGTCTTAAATTTGTGCTTAATTTAATGGAGAGCTGACATATATATATATATATATTTCATTTAGTTTCAGATAGTGGGTGTAAAGAACCGGAGACCATTTGGTTGCGCGGAAGACGGGTACCCTCGCATTTGTTTAGTTATCTAGCAGCTAGCTGATGTCTTGTTCCATTCTATACATATTCCTTTTCCGCACGCAGTGACGAAAGGGGGGGGGGGAGGAAGCTAAATTATGTGGCGTCATAGAGATGGCCGGCAAATAAAAGGACCTCCGCTGCCACCTTTCGCTCTTGCATCGTAGTTAAACATAGACGCTAGGTGTGATTGCACCTGTGGCAGTCGGTCACAGAACCATCTAGTGGTAATCGCTTCGCATAGTGCAATTTGCTTAAACGTCGCGCACCTCGTACAACGCATTCGCAACACCAAGGTCGTCGTCCTCTAGGCCGCTAAAGCAAAAGGAAACCCACCCCGGTAAGTGCTTACCTTTAATTAAACTTGAGCCGTTCTTTTGTTTTCTTTACCGTGTCCCTTTCTTTCCTAACATTTAAAGTTTATTCCCCATACAAGGCACCGGCTAGATATAATAGATTAGGTAATAGCGAGTGCATTGCCCAAGCTTGCCACGCGCCACATCAGCCATTTTGTTTTGGTTATAGGGAATCACGCATATAGTCCACATATATTTGATCTCGCATAATTGATTTTGGCCCGACCCGGGAATCGAACCCGTCATTAGCGTCACCACCATTTTTACTTGAAACAAGCATTCCATCTTTATCCTTGGGATGACAACGCATCTGCAATTTGATTCTTAATCGTGGATAAATGATAACATTCAAAAAATACTGTAGTTTATGAATTAATTACTTAACTAGGAACTCTGATATAATTTGCTTGTCTGTTGTGACTGTGTGGTTCAGGGAACAAGTGTTCGTCTAGTACGTGCGCTGACAAAGTTCGATCCCTTCCTACTATGATGGTTTTTTTATAGAATGAGGGTGACAAACGAGCACACAGTCCACCTGATGGTAAGTACATTTATCCTCGATTAAGAATCAAAACAGAGTTGCGTTATCACGTCTGAGGACTACGATGAATGCCTCGTTTCCAGTAAATAAGGGCCTATACGAAACACAGCAGTATTAAGCTGCTATTTTACAATGATGTAATAAATGATAAAATGGTATTGTTTATTGCGATTTCAAGTTCTTATTTACCGTATGCTCGGCGGTGAAAGAATAGAAACGTTATGTCACGTTAGCCCGTGATAGCTTAAAAGTTAGCGCTTTCACTAAAAATTTTACAGCAAGGATTTCATTCTCGCCGGTTCCTATGAAATTGTTAATTGCAATATTTGATATTTTATTATTGATTAATTACTAGCTCGTTGAAGGTAAATATCGACAGGAAACCTGCGTGCCTAAAGAAAGAAATATTTTGAGGGTATGTGAAGTCCCCCAACATGTAATTGAGCAGCGCAGCAGACTGCCAATTGTTCTGAAACCCTTTTTTGGTGTGAATAGCTATGTAGGTCCAATAAGAACAGTATCACTGCGATCAGCCATATCTATTGTGACCGCTGCTGTGCCTGTAGTTCAACGCTGTGCTTTATCACGTCAATGAATCGAAGAAGTTGTCCGTGGTATTAATATTAGTTTATTTTACATCTACTCGAAGTTCAGTATTGAGTCTTGATTTTTTGTACAATTTTTAATTTACCGCTATATAGATTGCCTCATTGAGATAATATTTGCCATAATTACCACGGTTGGTAGGCGGATTAGTAACCGCAGTTTTTTTTATTTTTGATGTTAGGAAACGCTTTTGTCGTGTTCTAGTTAAGTATATTATTTTTTATCGAAGAAGAGGAAGCAAATTTGCATACGATGGTAAGGAAGCATTGCTTGTAATATTTTTTTTGATCTTAAGAAGGAAAACACTTAAGAAAAATTTTTTTCGTATATTTAGTTAGATCTTTGTAGATATCCATTATTTGTCTGCCTTGATGTTTGTCTATAAAATTAATAAATTAAATGTAAGAATTATTTTTATCACAGCTTCTTTTTGTGCACCTCCTCAAGCACCTCAATAGTAGCTTGAAACAATGTCTTCATCAATCTGTTAAAGGGAACTTCAACCATTAAAGATAGCGGTATTGCTGCCAGGTACGATAAAAATACAACGCCCAGATGGTTTATGATCTAGAAAAAAGAATGACATATTGAATAATATATAAGTAGTAAAATTATTAATTTTAATAATATTTTTAATTTTTATCAGCTTTTAAATCCATTACATTTCAAAGTACTTTGTTTCTTTTTTTAATTGAGATTACCAACGAACACACAGTATACGGTAAGGTGGACTGTGTGACAGACCAAACTGTGTACGCATTTATGCTAGGCGGCTTGCTGCTAGGTACTGACTCAGAAGGACTTCTTGGCAGAAAACTTCATTCCTACTCGTAAGATGCGCTATATTATGACAAATGTCTTGGAAGAAATTTCCATATCTCCACGATTCACGACACGACGTCAAATGGCTTAGCAAGATCCTTCGTTATGCCGAAAATGTTGCAGCATTAATTTTGAAATGAATATATGGTAAAGTTGAGGATTAATGTGAAGGATTATGTTAGACGAAAACACGATTTCGTAAAATTTTCTCGATAGAAAAAAAATCCAAGTTACCTC
The DNA here is from genome assembly GCA_036936625.1 of Parnassius smintheus behrii. Classification (NCBI taxonomy): domain Eukaryota; kingdom Metazoa; phylum Arthropoda; class Insecta; order Lepidoptera; family Papilionidae; genus Parnassius; species Parnassius smintheus. Next base: position 10,793,193 of record JAUPFT010000013.1, read on the forward strand.
CAAAATAAACAATAAACCGCTGTTATTCATAAAATACTTTAAATAAGATCACGAAACTTTGCATACTAACTGAACTAACTATAAAGCAGTGCTTATGTTATTTACTTTTTTAAAATACCATTATTTTTACTGTAAAAAGCAATTACCTAAACTATTGGCCTTTTGAAGCGTGATTCCTGCAGCACGGTCACTTCGCCTCGGCCTTTGAACGGGGAGATTGTGTCGCTTACGATCAGAATATACATTACGCAACAGTACGACGTAAAATTAAAATGGGAAATAACCGTGATAAAATTAAGAAGCGGCTGGCTTGGCGTTAAGAAACAGGCATAAATATGATAAACCTAATGAAATAAGTGTCTAACGCCCTTTCTACTTACAATATTAGTGATTACAAACATGTCGGTACATAGCATACGACGCGCGGGCAAGTGGGGACGAAATTAGAATTTGAACTGACTTACTATATCCTCTTAAGTGCAGAACTGATATCCAATACGAACTGATAGCGTAACTAATAAATATATTAGAATAGAATATTTTTTGTTCAATATATTATGTAGATAACAAGTAATTCTCATTTATTTTAACCTTCCAGCGGTTGCACCCTTGCGCCGAACACAAGCAGTCGCGTGCGGTCTGTCATTCCGCAACTTTAAGTGTCTTGTTTAGGAAAACAAATAAATGTTTCGACTTTTTGTATACCACCTGATTAATAAGAGATCATATACGTGTAAAATAAAATAAAAACAGTTTACGTATTTGTAAATTTTTTTATTTGTATTTAATAGAACAAAGGTCTATAAAAACTCAGAATTTATGTCTCTGAGTGAAAATCACCGTTATAAATAAACATAACCAAAACAAAATGAAATGTTCTTTTTTATTACTAACAATTTATGAACTTGACTTTAATTATCTTAGAAACAAATCACATTCATCGTCAATAGCACTGTGTAATAGGAACTCTAAAATTTCATTTATTTTTAGATTATTCTATGTAAAATTCTAGTTATAATTTAAATTATAATAAAATAAAATAAAGAAAACATAACTAAAAGCAACTAATTATAATTTGAGAAAAGCTACAATAAACTCTTTGTCATTATTAACCATAATATCCACTTGAGATGAACATTCTCGGCATATAACAATCACATGTTCTAGACACATTAGTTTTCCACATTTGAAACAACTATACTTTGTTTTGCGGTTCTTTTTCTATCGCAATAGTAACAAAGACCTCCAAAACGTAGAACTTGGTTTGAAAACGATGCTTCTTCGCCATTTCAGAAATATTTCAGCAGGATTTATTTTATTCTCAGTTTGATAGTTGGAGAAATAGTCGAAGAAGTATACTTGTACCTCAGTTGGTTTTCCATGAATGAATAAGAATTTTCTTCAATAAATCTTCATCTTACAACACTTTTTTCATTTTTGTGTTCAAAAATCACTTGTACTAAGTATAAAACAATACCAACGGCCACGTCGACTCCAGACTTTGTAGTGTTGTAGTCTAGTACAATATCAGGTTTTCCTGTCGATTCGTCGATTTTATCACCTCATCTCATGGTCTACAGCAAAAATAAATTTTATAAAAATATACTTTTATAATATTATAATAAAAAAAACATAAAAATTAATAATAACTTTATCTATTTTCACTTTAATTGCACTGAATCGTTCTGGAACACAATCGGTCGCACGCGGAATCTGAGACCGCAAACACAAATAAGAAATCATGTGTGCATGCGACGAATGTCACAGGGCTTATGAGGGGTGCTATCTCACCTTCCCGGGGATATCACGGAAGCACAAGTGTCTATTGTTTATGGTTTTAGTAAATTGACTAAAATAAGTTCGTTGCGGACTCAGAGACCGCGCGCGACCGTTGGAAGGTTAAATTTGGTAATATAGAGAGACCTTCTATATTTCCTGATACTTTGTTTTAGAAGCCTTGCCCCACGTATGAATTACTGACTCTGTGGAATGGAGTAACTGGTATCCCCAACTTGTGTTTGTTCCTAATGTTTATAAAATGTATATCACTTTCTCTACTAAAATTACTTTTGTTTTTGTGAACATACATTGAATTTTCGCAAAAATACTAGATGTCAAAGTTATTCTCTCTCACGAAGCTCTGATCTCACACATGTGGACAGTTAGTTTCATTACCTTATGTTCACAAAAAGCAAGTAGATAAAAAAGTAGTGTTTGTTCTAGTAAATGCACATCGCTTGAAGAAGTTTAGAAGTCACACATACACTCCGTGTGTACGCGCATAAATAAGATAGTACAGTATATCGGTTGGTTTTGTAATTAAAACTGTTAATTTATAGAATAAATTAAAAAAAGTAACATAGTAAAAAACTTCCATTACTTTCATACTAAATAATACAGATTTTTTGGTAGGAACATTATTTAAGCTTATTTCCAACGAATTTAATAATGCTTTCATTTCTAAAACATTCTCCTTGAATAATCGCAAGCCATTTAATGAATGGGCGACAGTAGGAGTCCATAAGAGTAGACAAAGGTTACTAACTTCTAATCTTTCTTATAGTTAGTCTCCATGCAAGTTTAAATATATAAAAGCTCCACTAAACTTTTGCATCGAGAGCAATACATTTACAAATTATATTCCATTTAAACGGTCACTGGTAATTTTTAACATTTGAGATTGAAAATTTTACACACTTAGTTTTGTTGCCGTTTAAATGAAAATTGTAAAAATTAAACCAATGTTTTTATTTTTATGTAGCATATATCAATTCGTTAGTTAATTGCCTTTTAAGTTTAAAAGTCAAAGAGTAACCGCAAATAATGCTGATGATACCTCATTGATTTATACCATGATTATCACATACAAGGTAAGCTAAGTCATTAATGTAGATTAAGAACAGGAATAGGTGGTCAATTGAGCCTTTGAAGGAACAACTATTAATGAATGATGAAAGAAGAGCTTTTAATTTGGGACCAAATTTTTGGCCTATAATTTGGGACCGTATTTTTACTTAAATATGAAATGGTAAATTTAAGCGCTGTTTGTTAAATTGTAATGTAATTTGTTAGGTTTATTTACTCGAAAATACATAACACATAAACGTACATACACACATTTATATACAAACAGACATAATTATACTATATACAAATATTCAAGAACACAAACATACATCAATGCATAATAAACGTACAAGTAACAAATGCTCACAAACACATACGTAATACGTATGCCGTTCCTAATCTATGCTTAGTGTTAACTTTATAAAGTCAGAACTGAATAAATCGTTATTAAAGAACACACGTCTCTTTCTGTCTATTTCAAGTAAATCGAAATGTGTACCTTAACTACATTAACATGTTTTAATACCATAATACTGTAGTGTCTTAATTAATGTTTCATGATGAATACGGTCGAAAATCTTGCAAAGATCACAAAATATTCCCAAAGCGTCTTCTGTGTACTTCTATACAGAAATATATATTTAAGTAATTTAATACCAGCGTCAGTTTGTCGAGTAACATGTTCTAAATTCAAATCGGTTTCTTTGGAGTAATTATGTTAAAACTTAACGAAAACGAGGCATTCTATTTTAGTCCTCGTGGTGACTGAAAATCATTTTGATTATTAATCGAGGATTAATGTGGGTAGGTAAAGTAAAATGTCTCGCAGCTTTAACTATACTGGTGGCTCTGTTTACCTCCAGACCAGAGCATGGCAGTGCTATTGGGTGGGTGGAAATGGGTAACAATGTGGCACCTACCCGGACGGACTCCTAGACTGAAAAGCAGTCCTAGCACCTAGAGATTACATCTCTTCACACAGCGTACGAAATACAGAATTATGCTGCTATTTTACGCTACTATGACAGCGTGGTCCTATCCTGGTCGAGCCGAGCTATTCTTAGTGCTTTATTCCGTTGCAGCGTAGCGCTACCATATATGGTGTGATGGATAAGATTTAGAAATTGCATTTAATCTTACCACGTAAAAGAAAGAAACGTGACCCAATTGCGTTCTGGCTCCGAGTAGAATGTGAACCATATTCAAGTGCAACAGATAAGCGCAGTAGGACAACTTGCTCAGCACTACCTTAAAAATAAACCTTACATTAATTGCTATAATTATACTGAATAAGGCTTTAGCGATCGAATAACGGAGAGAATTGAACTGAGGTAACAGAAAAGAAAACCAAAAAAAAGTTTTACTCTTTATATTACTGATAACACATGTACTCATTTGATATTTCATTACTTATTTTCAAAGGAAATTTATTGTTACAAGTAGCATTATGGCCATTGTTACATGAACTGTATTGGAAAAAATAAAGAAAAATGTAAAAAATAAATAAATCATTCAAGAGTATAAACAAATATTGCAAAAACATAATTAGGCAGTCTTTTAAATCCACTCCGTAGTCAACATAAGTGTTGCTTTTATAAAAAACAGTGACAAATAGAGCTGCTTACATAAGGAGCAGACATCAGTGCAAGGGTATCGAATGCGAAAAATAAATGAAAAAGTTTTCTTTAACAATATTTAATTATGCCATTAATATAAAAAAGTATTAATGGTACTTTTTCGAATTTATTTTTTCAGATTTCTATTGTACCTAATTCCTTATATTTTAAATCCCGTAATAGTTATATATATATATATATATATATATATATATTCCTACATTGCTCTATAGGCATTTTTATACCACTACCCATAGCTAAAGTGGGCCTTCTCTCGAAGTTAGTAAGTAGCCGACTCTCAAGTAGTCATGTTGGAAAGAAAACTTCTGGTATATCGCACAGTGTTGGACTTTCAAGTATTTAGATTATTTGGATTATATCACCAATTTATTACTACCTGTGGCGGTGATAGAAAATACTAAGGAATGCAACGAGATGAAAAGAGATACAACACATTTTTGAAGCGCCAGTGATTCGAATCGATCAGAAAGGTCGTCGACGATTCGGATAACTCTTTACGGTGCGGTGAATGCATTATGATGCGGTGAAGTAGAGCTGACAGTGGGATGTGCCGCGCAGAAATGAGAATAGTATTCCATGTGAGGTCAAACGTGCTCCTGACTTTTAACAGTGACTTGTTGTAATCGCCTAGCTTGGCAGTTGGGTTGATAATTGTAGTACCAGATGGATAACTGGCATATAAAAGAGGGGACATTGCTATTTATTGGAGGCCTTGTTCTCTAAACTCACCATACGAAACACAGCGACATTAAGCTGCTATTTTACTCTGGTGTTCTGTGAGATCCTGGTCCTACCCCGGTCGAGCCGACCCATTTGTGCTACAACCATCAGCAGCGTGGCTCTACTACGTGTGAAGGCTAAAGAAGGATACAGAAAAAAAATCAAATATATAACCTTATAAGTAAATTCAAATATATACTTATTTTTCATTTTCATTCATTTCAATAGAAAAAATAGCATATACTTTAATAAAAAGTAAAAGTCGTAAAACAAAACATAATTCTATACTTCGTAGTCGGTGAAGACATATTGTATAACAATATTAGAGCCCGACTGTAGAATGTGAAGTTATTTTATTTTTTTAATTACTTGAAGTTCAATAAAATTGAAATTATTTATTTGCCCTTTTGAACGCACTAAGGAAGATCACAATTTCAATTTCCATTAAATAGTTATTTTGAAATTGAATTGAGTTATATTGACCTTGATTCCCATTTTACCAACCTTAGGAGTGGAATTTTCTCTTCAATGAAATTTATATGAAACTATCTATCGTATCGTAGCATATTTACATAAATATAATATAATTTCTAATTTTTCACTAAATATTGACATAATAAAATTCCATATACCGTTGGGGAGGATTTCAGCTGGAAGGACGCCTTCAGCTATGGGCTTGTTAAGGGCTGTAATGATGATGATGATGATATTTAAAAAGGCTTGCCAAATATGAGTGCTTACATTTATGTTTATGAGCAACGTGTTTCAAATTATGTTAAATTTCATAATGTTATAGCATTTTTTTTATAAAATTAGTAAAATAATTTGTGCCAGGAAAGTCATTCAGTAGATTTGCGCCTGTTTTCAATAAATAAGCCTAACCGTTTTTTCCAACGTATTTTTAAATTAATTTAGAAATGTTCAGTTTGTGCAAACCTACTAGCTGCGGACAATGGGCTTACATAAATCTCATTGACACACTATTATCTCATATTTAAAATTGCACTACACAATATACTTTCCTTTAATATATTTGTCCCTTGTTTTGCCCTGATAATATTGATAGATACTAAAAGTAGCAAAATTCCACCAAACAACCAGTCACTCCAGTCGTATTTTACTTCTTCGTCTTGTTTATTGCAATAATATACATGCGTGAGTTTTGCTTGTAGGCCGTAGTTATTCCATATAGTTTGATTAAGGCATGCCTTAAGGTTTGCATTTAGGTTCAAAATGTTAGAATTTGTGTTATTTATGTATTTCTTACAAGTTGTTGCCATACACATTCCTCTTTCTATGTAAGAGTGATTGTAATGTTTTTCTGTGTATTCCGAGTATTCCTGTAGACATTATTTAATACAATATAATAAATATTTTGATCTATTGCTAGAAATAGGCATTTACAAATACGTTTCAACCAGTATGAACTATTTTAAATATTTTCTCACAGTCACAATGTTAGGCGGGCAGAACAACATCGCTCTACTTTGATTGTTTTTGCATTATAGATTAAGTGATAACATCAAACTGACTGTCTGATGGTAAGTGGCCACTGTAGGTCACGGCTACCTGCAACTTATTAAAACAACAGAAGTTATAGATGCGGTGACTCTAAGGATTAAGAAGGACCGTTTCAAAGCATGTAATCACACTTTATCATGTAGTGGTGCCGTAGGAGAATTCAATACCCGAAATCATCCGGTGGTTGTCGCAAGAGGCGATAGAGGAATACAAAAATAGTGCAGCAGATGAGCAGCAGCATTTTAATAATAATAATTCAAGATAATAAGTTCTTTAAAGAAATCCTTATTATTGGTATTATTAGTTAGTTAACCGGAGCATCGTAGACAAATGAGGATCAGTAGTGCTAACATTTGTTTAGTTGTTGATACATATTATGTCATAAATTTTGAAAGCCAGTGTAAGTAATATATATGTATATATATATATATATATATATATATATATATATATATATATATATATATATATATATATATATATATATATATATATATATATATATATATATATATGCCTCTACAAAACTTAAATAATTTCTTGGAATTTACTGAATATATTTTTCAGGTATCGAAAAAAAATCGGTTTTTAAGTCGAGTAATATATAATAATAGTAAGTAAATGGAGTATTAGTTATAAAGAAACATAACTTGGATTGTGTGTTGATTACAATGCGCATATTAAAAATCAATTGTGCTATATTTACTTCATAATATATATATTAAATGAATAACTTAAAGGGTAACAGGGGCAAAAACACGAAAGGTCATAAAACCAAAATATAGTATTATTTAATTTTTATTGAGGTTAATAACATTTATAAAGCCTTACTCAAGAAATTTTTTTTTTTAGTCTTCGTTCGTAAAAGATTGCAATGCAGTGAACGACATGAATGACAAGCTCCTGGAAACTGTCCATGCGGACGGAGCTAAGTTCTGCAAGACCCGCCGCAGAAGAACACAAAAACTCCCCGATCGCACTCTTAATCTCATGGATGTTAGACGAGAGATGAGGCTGCAGTCGCCAGCAGATTTGACAGCATACAGGCAACTGAACAGACAGATCTCCAAATGCATGCGGCATGACTTAAGCAATTTCAATACAGCTCGTATTGAAGAAGTGATTAAGCGGAACTAGGGCTCAAGTCTTAGCCAGAGATCTGTCTGTAAGAAAGAGCCAACTGTCATAGCTGAAGACTGAGTATGGCAGCATAGTTTCCAGGACACTTGAGATTTTGAGTGAGATTGAGAGGTTCTATGGGCAGCTGTACACATCATCGTTGGAGCCACACGCAAGTGTAAGTAATGATCCAAGAGCAAGTCTTATCCGACACTATTCCGATGATATACCGTACGTCAGTCCAAGCAAGATTAGAATGACTTTCCAGCACCTTAAAAACGGCAGGGCCCCAGGCGAGGATTGAATTACAGTGGAGCTTCTGAAAGCGGGTGGAACACCAGTACTTAAAGTCCTTCCGAAGCTTTTTAATGCCGTCCTCCATGGTGGCACTATTACGGAGACGTGGAGCAGAAGTGCGATGGCTTGTTCTTCAAGACAGATGATAACGCTCTCTTGAAGAACTACAGATCGATTTCCCTTCTGAGCCGCGTCTGCGTGCTGTTTTCGAGAGTCATTACGAATCGTCTCGCACGCAGACTTAACGACTTCCAGCCTCCCGAACAAGCCGATTTCCGAAAAGGCTTCAGTACCATAGACCACATACAAACCCTGCGGCAGATTGTACAGAAGACCAAAGAATTCAGTCTGCCACTTTACCAGGCGTATGTGGCCTATGAGAAAGCCTTTGATTCCGTCGAAATTCGTGCAGTGCTACAGTCCCTGCAGCGGTGCCAAGTTGACTGTCGGTATATCGAAGTGCTGAAGTATTTGTACAGTAGGGCTACGATGGCTATCCGAGCACAGAACAAGAGTTCGAAACCTATCCAATTGCAGAGAGGTGTAAGATAGAGTGACGTTATATCCCAGAAACTCCTCACCACTGCATTGGAAGACGTTTTCAAGCTACTGGACCGGAAAGGATACGGTATTAACGTAAATGGCGAGTACATCACTCACCTTCAATATGCTGACGATATAGTCCTTATGGCAGAATTGCTGTCAATCGACGGATTCAAATCGGCTGGGCAGCGTTCGGGAATTTACAACACATCTTCTCGTCAGGTGTACCTAAAACTCTGAAAACTAGATTGTACAACCTGTGCGAGTTGCCAATGATGACTTACGGTTCTGAGACGTGGTCCTTCACTGTTGGCCGTATGAGGACCTCAAGGTCGCGAATGGACGGACTAGTAAGCTGAAGTGGCAATGGACCGGCCATATAGTTCGAAGAACCGATAACCGATGGGGAAAAAAGGTTTTCGAGTGGCAACTCGTACCGTTAGGCGTAGTGTAGGGTGACCTCCCACTAGATGGAGTGACGACCTGGTAAGACATGCAGGAAGTCGATGGATGCATGTGGTTCAGGACCGTGCTTTGTGGCATTACTTGGGGGAGGCGTATGTTCAGCAGAATTGATTTACAAAATAAACAGCGGAGTTATTAGCACTCAGCCTTGTGGACCCCTATGCTCCAATCTTTAAGAGACATGGTGATCCAATAGCACAATTTTTTGAGAAGCCCATATGAACGAAGTTTCGAAATAAGCGCTTTGTACCAAACCCGATTGAAGGCCTTCGATATGTCCAAACTAACAGCCAAGGTCTTCCTTTAGGACGCTAATGCATCCATCAACTTGGAGTCAGGTACAGTAGACGGTCACTCGCTGAATGACTTCAGCGAAAAGAGTATTGACGGTTATAGTGGTTTCCATTGTTTGGGAGTGCAAGGAGGTATAAATCAACTAATAGGCTTGTAGTTAAACGGGTCTGAACTGTCGCCATTTTAGGTATTGGGTACACCAAAGCTGTCGCTCATGAATTCGGGACTACGCTTGCGCCTAGTATGAGTACCGGAGAAGACGCGTTAGAACCGATGCCCGCTCCGGAGCACATGTCTTCAGCACAATATGAGGAACTCTATCACTTGACTTGTTGACGTACGGGAAGAAATGCTTTGCGCACTAAGCACTGATTTTTTGAAGAAACTGGAAGAGGAATTATACTTATTCATTATAATTCTTGAGTTCTTAGTGTTTGCATCCCGCGACATTGATGGTAGCACTCCCGTTAGCACTCCCGGTAGCACTCCCGTTTATGGCGTGATGCAATTTTATAGGAGCGATCAAACCATAGCTGGCATCTACATCCGGTGGATACTCTAGATGATGGAAATGGAATAATCCGGCCAGATGCAACTTTGAAATACTTCAAAATAATCAATTTTTTTTAAATTACATGACTTTATAATGTTCAGAAACATTTTGTATGGGTTAGGGGACTAGAAAAATAAAATTGTGTAATTATCAAGATAAAAGTTCATTATATTATTATCTTTAATAATAACTAACCTTTGGTATATTATCTTTTACCGAGGTACTTGGAACTAATACCTGCATTAATTAAAGCTAGGTCTATTCATTAGGAAATACGTCTTTTGATCCATAATTCTAAAATACAGATAAAATACAGTTGCAATTAACTTAAACTAACGCGATGAAGTGCAGTGCGTGCGGTAAGTTTATGGCGGCGGTAGAGGGCGTTAGGTGTCCTAAATGCGATAGAAAATCACACAGGGCCTGCGTCAAAGTTCCTGAAGGTGTGCAGGTCTACCTACTTGGTTGTGTCCGGACTGTAAAATATGGACGCCCCGAAAGTCAAATCAGAATACGCCTGTGCGAGGACTTAATTCCGAGAATATTATCAAGCAAGGCGAAGAGAAACCCCAAAGCCCTGTGGCGCAAGGTCTCAAAGAGTCGGAGCTAGCTCTCGAACTACGTAAATTTAGAGAAGAACTGCGAGAAACCAGGGAAGAATTTAGATCTTTCCGACAGGAGATGTTTGATCGTGTGAAGAACGCCTAGATACATTAGAAAACAAATACATCCGTCTTGAAGAACAACAAACCCTAATTGAGTCCAAAAATGTCTGCGGCAAAATTCAGGATCTCGAGACGATTATTGCGGACTTAAGAGCAGATTTAAATGATCGAGACCAAGAGCTGCTGTACAATGATATCGAAGTCGCAGGCATTCCAGAAGAGGGCGCTGAAAATGTTCTACAGATTGTGACTGCGTGCGCTACTAAGCTGGGCGTAACTCTAGAAGAGCGCGATATAGTGAGTTGTGTGCGAGTCGGTCTTATGCGCGACGAGCAAAGTAGGCTAGCGAAGCCCCGTCCCATAGTCGTGCGGCTGGCGCGCAGGCACACGCGGGACACTCTGCTGCGGGCCGCGCGCGTGCGCCTCTCTTTAACTACCGAAGGTCTGGGTCTCCGCTCCGAAAATACACGAGCCTTCTATATAAACGAACGGCTTACTAAATTGAACCGCAATGTATTTTTTAGAACTAAGGAATTCGCTCGGCGATTTGATTGGCGCTACGTATGGTCGAAAGAGGGAAAAATTTATACTCGTCGAGAACACGGAACAACGTCTTATCGCATAAAAAGTGAAGTAGATCTCGAGAGGGTTTTTGGAACAAATTCAGTTGGGGCTATCGGAAGCAATGGAAAAAAAAATATAAAAGTTATAATTATATGAATTTTTTTTTAAATATTATCTTGTTCTGCTATTGCTCATTTTTATGTAAGTCGTTAATAATTGTGTTTGTATTTTTATTTAAGAACTATTTTTGGATTCTATTTCTGTCAAATGAAATATACTATGCCTATACTCGAATGTGGAATAATAATATATCCTGGTTAGTTCCAGCACAAATTTCTAACATCAATTTATTGAAAAGATTCACTAGCGTTTTGTCTTTAAGTTCTGCAATACATACATACAAAAATTACTATACGAGTACATTAAGGTACAAGAAAATTTACTCAATGGATAATATTTAAAAATTTGTGATATCCCCATAAATATTATTTATTCTATCAAATCACATAAAATTAATTTTGTCTGTACAAGAAGCAAACTAAAGTTAAATTTTGCGTCGGAACCTATTATAAATATGTATATCTAAAATTCGTTTATGGCTTCTAAAAGTAACGTAAAAGTTGGTCTTTTAAATGCAGGGTCCCTTGGAACGCACCACGACGAATTTATTGTCGCAATGCAACGGCATAGTGTCGTGGCCATCAATGAGACGTGGCTGCGGGAGGGCGAAGAAGGGCGCGCGGTCGCGGTGCCCAGCTACCGGCTGCGGCACGCGCCGCGTCCGCCCGACGTGCGCTCGCGCGGCGGCGGCCGGCGGCGTCGGCTTCTATGTGAAGCGAGGCGTCGGCGTCCGCGAGCTGCCCCACCCCCCGGCCCCGCTAGTAGAACAAATGTGGATCTCGACCTTTAGCGGCGGAAAGCAACTCGTTATCGGTACCGCGTATAGACCGCCGTGGCTGAATGTCGATACATTCATAGACGCGCTTACCGTTACTATGGGGACTTTCTCATGGAGCCAAAACTTACTTCTTCTCGGTGATTTTAATATTAATATGTTAAATATGACGCATAATATCACTATAAAGCTAAATAATTTTCTTACTTGCTTCAAATTGAAACAGCATGTAACTAAGCCAACCCACTTTACGGAATATAGCGAGACTTTAATTGACGTAATATGTACCGACATAAATGTAAACGCAGTTACTGTAGAACTTATACGTGAATTAAGTAGTCATGCTTTTATTACATGTCAAATTGATATGAGTAAAAAAAAGCCGGCACCAGTAACAATAATGAGTAGGACAATTTCTGACATAGACGAGGGAGACTTCCATAAGGACCTTACATCAATAAATTGGAAAGAAATTGAGAGTATCGCGGATGTAAATAATCAGGTAGTGCTATTTAACACAGCCATACTTACACTATTTGAAATTCATGCGCCTCTTAGAAAAAAAATTATTAAACATCAGCAATTCCCGTGGCTAACCTTTAATATAAAATTGATGACGAAAAAACGAGATGACGCATACATTAAAATGAGAAAAAGTAAAAACGACATACATATTATATACTATAAAGATCTAAAAATCTACGTCAATAACGCAATATATAGAGAAAAACAAGCCTACTATAATTTTAACGTTAATCGTAATATAAATAATCCCATTTCATTGTGGAAACATATAAAGTCCAATGTTAAGATAAAACCAAAACACAATATCCCGATAGACTTGTTTAATGATCCAAATAAAATAAACGACTATTTTTTAAACGTGCCTGGAAACAGAAACGTCTCGTTGTCATATTTAACGTACTTTGAGTTCCACTGCTGCGTTAATGATATATTTGAGATAAAGGAGGAAGATGAACTAGAGGTACTGAAATTCATTAAAAGTTAAGTAAGCCATAGGCATTGATGGGATTTCTCTCGATATAATCCGTATGACCCTCCCGAAAACACTATCAACTACATAGATCAACTATTACTGCTATGGTGAACAAATCCATTAACTCTAAAACCTATCCGACATTATGGCAACATGCGTTAGTCAAACCCACACCTAAGAACTCAAATCCATTGTCTGAAAAAGACCTTCGGCCCATCAGTATTCTCCCCTGTGTCTCTAAAATTATTGAAAAAATTGTCACAGAACAGCTAAACATGTATTTAGATAGAAAAAAAATTCTACCGGAAATGCAGTCGGGATTTCGTAAGAACCATAGCACCACGACGGCCCTAGCCCAACTTACTGACGATGTACTAACCGCTCAAGATGAAGGAAAAGGCACAATACTAGTATTACTAGATTTTTCTCGTGCATTTGACTGTATAAATGTTTCCCTTCTCTTATCAAAGCTTCATTACTATGAATTCAGTAGCAGCGCCGTACAATGGTTCGATAGTTATTTTAAAAACGGACTACGAACTGTAGAACTGAGCGATGGCCGAGGAACATTAATACGTTCGCAATCAAAAAAAAATCAAAGCCGGTGCGCCCCAGGGATCGAACCCGGCTCCAATATTGTTTTCAATTTACGGTGCCGACTTAGTAAAAAACATTAAGCACTGTAAATTTCATTTATACGCAGATGTTTTGCAAGTCTACATGTCATGTAATCCGCGTGATACTCAAGAAGTCGTTAATAAAATCAACGAAGACCTCGAAAGTATAGCCGCGTGGTGCGACTCAAACTGCCTTGTACTAAACGGAACTAAATCTAAACTACTAATTATGGGTTCTAAAAATCAAATAAAAAATTTATCAGAAAGAGGGGCATGCATCCAAATTCGAGGGGAAATCGTAGAACGTGTAAATGAGATTCGCAATCTGGGCTTACTAATGGATGACAAACTACAGTTTGAGAACCACATACTAAGTACTAGCAGAAACTGCTTTTATAGGCTTAAAGTTCTTTATCAAATAAGGGAGTTTTTAAATTCGGATATTCGGGTAAAATTGTGTGACACACTTGTCCTTTCGAAATTTAATTATATGGATATTGTATATGGCCCGAGACTTTTAGCGCGGCCGCGACGTCTAGTGCAACGTGTTCAAAATGCATGTGCAAGATTTAGTTTTACAATACCGCCCCGCACGCACGTCACCCCTTACATTAACAATGCCAAAATGTTAAAAATGGAATATCGCCGAAAACTGCATATGGCAACTCTCCTATTCGGGGTATTAAAAAATAAAACACCTCCTTATCTTGCTGACAAACTCATATGGTCACGTGATGTAAAAACTTATAATACGCGCATCAGAGGGAATACTCTCGTCGTGCCTCGTCACCGCACTCACGCTTTCCGAGGAAGTTTCAAATACGCCGCATCCAAGTGCTGGAACGATATACCGCCTCCTTTGCGAAATCTGAAAGCAGTACACACATTTAAAAATAAGTATAGAACACAATTACTGCAAAGTCAGATTGACTTTGATCAAAGTTTATAACGCTTTGCACGATTACGTACCTCATCGTCGTAGATTATTAACAACGGAGCATTAAAAAATCGTCCTCTTGAATGCGGCTTTTGTCTTCTTATATACTTTTATATTCTTCAATAATTACATAGTGTAGTATATAGCCCTATATAGTATTTTAATAATCTCCCCTTTTGTAGTGTTCGTATAGACCTTCTAAGAGCATCTGAAAGCAACATAAACGGGACGTGCTGTGTCGAAGTGGCATTCGACCTTGAACGCTACTCTCTCCCTCTCACTTAAAATAGTTACTGTCTCTTTCCCCCTTGTTGTGCATAATTCTGTCATCATAATTCTGTTTAAAACATAATAAAATGAGTATACATATAGCACTGATTTCGGTAAGTCACTGGTTGGACACACTGAAAATCAGCGCCATGGAAAAAAAATACATGGCATTATGCTGAGTGTGCTCCTGTTCCCGGATGACGCCTTGACACATACTAGTACAGGTATTGTATAGTTTGTAATATGTAGTATATTGTAATTTGTATTGTATAGCCAACATTATTTGTAAATTATGTGTTTTTTTATGTTATCTGTGATGGCGTCATTTTGGAGAATAAACCTTTCTTTCTTTCTTTCTTTCTTTTCTAGATCAATATTCCTAAAATACGAGTAAGTCAAAAATTATCACTACAACGAAGAACGAGTAAAACTTAAATGAAAATAATTACCACTTCTCTTGACCAAGCGGTGAGTCACTGAGACGCGCGGTCACACACTTAGCTTACATCGCAGAGATTCAATTTTTTTGTCCCGAACGCCATGACCACTCCAATATTAAATCACAGCCTAGTTACACGACAGTTTAAGATCAACATGAAAGACTCAACTGACGTTTTATTACATCAATATTCCTGGAAGATATATCTTAACGCCAAAAATATATATAGTAAACGGCAGGTCACTTTCATATAAGTAACAAAATTACAGAATGGAAAAATATCACTAAACGATATCATTTAGTTTATCAGATCTGGTAAAAAACATCTAAATGACAAATAGCTAATATTAAGGACAGGTAAAAAGGTTAGAGGCAACAAAAAAATTAAATTTTTAGATAGAAAAAATAAAAAAATACATTGTTAGTTTTCGTAAGTTCGGGAAAAACTATCTTAAACGCAAAATAATTTATACCAAAAATAGGATAAATTTACTAAGTAGAAATACAGTATATTAAAATTGTCCTAAACGAAGTATGTTTTAAAATGACGATAATTTTCGTCGGTAGGTCGCCAAAAAATTCCAAAAATTACTAAGCGACATAACTGCGTCGTAGGAGCATGAAAATAGGACAAATCGACGCAGAAAAAAATCTGATTCCAATGATATAATATATATATATATATATATATATATATATATATATATATATATATATATATATATATATATATATATATATATATATATATGTATATATATATATATATATATATATATATATATATATATATATATATATATGTATATATATATATAACTCAATATCGACCAAAGTGTCGCTTGGTAATTTTTTCCTTTCCAGCGTCGATATATATATTAAGATTATTTTTTTAATTAGTTGCTATGAGATTACCATTGGGAATCAATCACCCTGTTGATTTTGGTTCCTTAATTAGGCCATTGCATTTGAATGGGATTTGTATCCATTCCACATTAATATGTTGCATTTACATCGGCCAACACAGTGGCGTATGTAGTGGCGAATATATTGGCCGAGAGTTGGTGACGGCGTCCACACGTTGGAAGGTCATTCATCTCTAGTATATAGTCAGTAATCTATGGTCGTTCAGTTTACTTCGGTTCGGGCCAATGTGCGGACGAATTTATAAGCACCGTGGCGCAGTGGCTCAGCAATGAGTGGCTGCGCCGGGCGCCGCGGTTTGATCCCGCACGGAACAAGTATTTGTATGTCCTACAAATAGTTGTTTCGGGTCTGGATGTGTGTCCTTGTGCAATTTATGTTTGTAAACTGCCTGCGCGATACGGGAGAAAATCCTAGTATAGGGTTAACGTTTTTGTAAAAGAATTATAAAATAATAGTGAATATTAAAGGAGCTGTAAATAGATATACGATATACGATTAGCTTTTTTTATTCTTTACATGTATCATAAACTGGAATAAATACCATTAATAAGAACTTAACTTATTTTAAAGTTAAAGGAGTTATAATCGATTAGTCTATGTTTTAAAATTGGGTTTTGATTTTAAAGTTTATCAAAATATGTACTTGCATTTCTATCAGACATTTGATGTATATAAAAAACACCTTATAATTTATTTGGTAATTTAATTATTTTTTGAGAAAGACAAAAATAATAGCAATAAATATATTTAACACTGACTTAATAATAGGTACTAATTATAACTTAGAACATAAATGAAAAACTCATGACGAGCAAAGTGGCTCAGGACCATGCTTTGCGGCAGTCTGTGGAGGAGGATGTTCAGTAGCGGACTTGTGAACAGCTGTAATGATGATGATGATTCGAAAACTTGCACGATTAAATTATAAGAAATCGACGTTTTTTTATAGGATAGTGTGACAAACGAGCACACAGTTCACCTAATGGTAAGTGGTTACTGTGGCCCACAGACATCAACATCTATCCTCGATTACGAATCAAAATGCAGATGCGTTGTCTAACTAAGATGAAATGCCTCATTTCCTTTAAAAAGGGTCACTGGTTCTCTACACTCACTATACGAAACACAGCATCATTAGAGCTACTCTTTTACGCCGATATTCTGTGAGAGCGTGGTCCTTCCCCGGTCGAGCCGACCTTCGTGCTGCAACTATACTTTTAATATAATTGCATGGTTTTGCCACGTATAAACGACGTGCTTCATTTTTTTTAATAATCTGATTGTAAAAAACGTTAATTTTTTTTGATAAATAGCTTATTGATTAAAACAAATGTTCAATAATAATTATCGCGCTAATTAAAGTAGTAGGAATGTTTAAAGTTGAAATTGGCACTAAAAGGCTGGTATTTGAGTCATCCACCCTACAAAGCGTGAATATAAAATTTTAATCAGATGCGTGTAATCGCTCTGGGAGCTTGTAGCAAACTAAACTCGCGGCCGACGTGTGGACGCGGCGACCAAACTCTGCCAACAATCCTTTGATCTTTTGTAAAAAACCGACACCACACGGATCTCGCGCCAACTTGCGAGCCATCGTTCCAATACATACCAATGAAGCCCAAACACCCCGTCTACACGTTGGCCAATGCTGTTGGCCACTACATTCGCCACTGTGTTGGCCAACGTGTAGAGGTGACATTACACCCTGTTGTGTATTTATAATTAATTGATACAAAATAATGATATTTTAAAACCGTGTATGTATTGTCGGTGAAAGAATATCCAACAGACCATAACGTTCTGTGGCTGTCGTTAGAGGGGTCAGAGGAAATCTAACCAGGAAACGGGCAACAGCGTGTTCCTATTAACACCTAAAAATCGTTTGCGAACCCGCTTGTTGAGCATGGCAATTATGGTTTCTTATGTTTACGTGAACACACGTATTTAAATAATCATTTAAACGTGGAAATTATGTCAGAGACAATCTATGGGGAGGCCTATGTTGAGCAGTAGCCTTTTAATAAGCTTTTAAGCAGCCTTTGGGCTGGCAACGTATCTGCATTTTGATTCTTAATTGTAGATAAATGTAGATGTCTATGGGCCACAACATCCACTTACCATCAGGTGGACTGTGTGCTCGTTTGTAACCCTTATTCTATAAAAAAAAGCTGTGACGGTAGTTGTAATAATATTATTATAACACAAAGGCACCGGCGATCGCTCAGAGGGCGCTTTAGAAAAGATGGAAAAGCCACCGTTTCTGGCTATAGACCCAAATATGAACGAACGATCCTCAGGAACTGCGCTATAGGAGTTAATTACCTGCTACTCTATCTTAGTCCTTAGTAGTGACAACGCATCCGCATTATGATTCTTAATCCAGGATAAATGTGGATGTCTATGGAGCATAGCATCAATTTAACATCAGGTAGACTGTGTGTTTGTTTGTAACCCTTATTATATAAAATAAAAACTACCAACGTAGAAATTATGGTATTAACTTCTATGGTCCCTTCTATGAGGCCTATGTCCAGCATTGGGCTGATAAAGAATAAAAAACAAGTACTCACCGTTTACTTGGGTAATAACAGCGTAACACTCTTTTATGATAGCCAAAATAATTAAATACCACATGATTTTAGAACTTTTGTTGAAACAAATAAGTCCTGACAAAATGGTTGTTGCGAGCTTAAGGCGTTAATTGTTATTGAACGAACTTACTTTCGGGCTTTATTTTTATGCAAAGCCGCGTAACCAGTTATTGCTTATACTTAGAGTGAATGAAATGTGATAAAATTTTACGTGTTCCACCCTTTATTATAATAATTTTTTTTATAGGATAGGATGACAAACGAGCACACAGTCCACTTGATGGTAAGTGGTTGCTGTGGCTCATAGACATCTACATCTATCCTCGATTACGAATTAAAATGCAGATGCGTTGTCATCCGTGAGGACTTAGGTGGAATCTCATTTCCAGTAAAAAGGGTCTCCGGTTCTCTACACTCACCATACGAAACACAGTAGCATTAAGCTACTATTTGACGCTGGTATTCTGTGAGAGCGTGGTCATTCCCCGGTCGAGCCGACCCATTCGTGCTACAACTATACTACTAATATAACTGCAGCATGTCTCTACCACGTAAAAATACTAGAACTAGCTTTTTACCCGCGGCTTCGCTCGCGTCGGCTTCAATTTAGCAACAATATTAAATGTTGTTCCGTGCAAAATTCAGCAAATTTCGATCACCCAGAGTCACCTTTCTGTCTGTGTCTTTATGTATGTTTGTCAAAGAATTTTTTAGAATTCTCAAGGCCATTGGACGTAGATGATTGATATTTGACATAGAAATAATATGTTACTATTATACACATAAATAGATTAGTTTTTCTTAATTGCATTAATATCTTATATCTATAAACACCTACTATTTTTAAATCAGGAGTGTCTGCCAAAAATTACGAAATGATGAAAGTATGTAAAGTGTAAATATTTTTTCACTTAACATTGTTTCATCGTTAAAGTCAATTTAGTTTTAACAAAACAATGATGAATTTCATTTTCGTCCATTAATTTACGGTATGATGTTTATTTGCGATATTTGATTCATATCATTGGTCCTATTTAATACTGATTGGCATCATAAAATAAATTCTGATATTATTTTTACGTTTGAGTAGACTGCAATTTTTAATAAATGAAGTTCTATAATGATTTCTTATATTTAGGCGAATGCTAAAGATAAACTAAAATTAAATTTACGAATTTTATCGCTTTTAACCTTTTTTACGTAAGTTGTTTTACGCATATTTGGATGCAATATCCATAAAACCCGCGTAAAAGAACATAATATAGCTGATGTGAAGCACCGATACTCTGTGACGTCTGTTCAGTATCGTCCCAACCGTTACATCAGATCTGATAGAACATAATACCTCGCCAAAGAACCGCGATTTCTATGAAGGATTTGCAAGGTTATTGAAATTTTAAAAAAAACATCCTAATTTCAATAGAGAACATGCCTGAGTGCTACTATCTGCTTGGGGTCCCGTAATTAATAAAATTAAATCCAAACCTAAGCGTATAACTGCGAGACTTATAGCCTTCGTTAAGAGGGCATATGCGTTTCGCGTCGAAAACTACATGTTTTATGCTTTTTCCAAAGGCGATATCGTAACGATGTGAGGAGATTATTTGCTGAAAATTAGGGCTTTAGAATGATAAAGTCTTTATTTAGTACATAGCAATGATATCAAAATCATAGTTTTTAATGACGGTTTTTTAGGGCGAAGACTTCTAGCTAGAAGAAGCTAATCCCTTCACAGCGTTTTACGAAAATATGCATCAGAGTTATCTTTCAGGTTGAATACAACCATTATTATAAGCTAAAATACTTTATTATAATAACGCTTAATATTATAATGGAATATATAGTCTTATCTAGTGTATAGCAAAACCTAAATTACAAAAATATTTCGATTTAATATTATAAAATAATAGGTATTATAAAATCACCAAAACTGTCTACTTCAATGTAATTTTTTCCATGTATTTGGTTATAAACATATCTATTTTAATTATTTTATCCAAATACATGTAATGTTAAATATCCAAAAAAAAATCTTAGCTCGTTTTATTTTGTCAATTATTTTATTTTATTATTTTAAAAATACTATAAATCATCATGCGCAGTGCGCAGACGCCGTTCGATTCAGATTCAGTACGCCAAAGAGTATAGTAATCTCGTACTCGTATATAGTGTTGCCAATTTAGCATATTATATGCTAAATTTGACATATTTTCTTCATATCAGCATATTTTTTTTGCTTTTAGCATATAGCATATTATTTCAGCATATTCTTATAAAACATGAAAAGAATGTAAATTACAATCTTTCTTGAAATAAAATTTGATATCGATACCTACCTCAATCAATTTCCCACTTCACTACTAGTGCTAGTGATTCACTAGCATGGCAACCCTTTTTTGAAGCGAATATAATATTCTCTGTGCTACGGGATTCCCCTTAGACATAGAGAATGGACTGAGCCCTTATTCAGGTATAAAGTAAATATGGACGAAGTACAAGAGAGACAAAGCGAATGTGCCGCCAGTTATTGTCTCTTTCTACGCCTTACCTGCGCCTTGCAGAAAATACACATGTATTGGCCGCGTATTCACTTTGTCTCTTTCTAGAGAGTGGTCAGTTTTGTGAGGGTGATGTCTATGGGATAGAATTCCCTTACTATTATCCATTCCCCAGCGCCTACGTCGCTTTCTGTCAAAAACATTGTTTATTGTTGTGGATGTGGACTCACTCATATCGTCGTCTCGTCTTATCCGTGTTTTCGTGTTCCTTTTTTATAATTTGATATTTTTATTATGGTGCCTAAGTATAGTCAACATTACCGGGCAGACTGGGAGAAAATGGCAGACTTTAAAGAGTGGTTGCAGCCCGTTGAAAACGATACTTCGAAAGCGTACTGTAAGTATTGTAAATGCGAAATGATTGCAAAATTGTCTGTTTTGAGGCTACATATTTCATCAGCAAAGCACAGAAAAGCAATAGAGCCAATGAAGAGTCAAAAAAAAATTAACTTCCCTAAAGTAAAAAAAGATCTGAATACCCAGAAAGCAGAATCTTCGCTGGCTTTGTTTGTTTGCGAGCACTGTGCAATTATGGCTGTAGATCATTTATCGGAACTATGCAAATACCGATTTGTCGACAGCAAATACAGCGACATCAAGTTACATCGAACCAAATGCACGAATATTATTAAAAATGTTTTGGCACCACACTTCATTCAAGAAATTGTGACAGATTTAGGAGATCAGGAGTACAGTCTCTTAATCGATGAATCGACAGATATATTGGTACTTAAAATGCTTGGTGTTTCGATAAGATATTTCAGCCGATCATTAAAAAAGATAATTTCCACATTCTTGGGATTAGTTGAGATTGAAGACGGAACTGCAGTCAGCATAGTGAACGGCATTAAAGGATTGTTGGCAGAAATAAAAATAAATTTAAAGAAATTGATCGGTATCGGCACGGATAACGCTTCGGTCATGACAGGAACTAACAGTGGAGTGCACGCATTGTTGAAAAATGCAACTGGTAATGACAATTTAGTGTTAGTCCGCTGCGTGTGTCATTCGTTACAGTTGGCTATGTCTCATGCTTCAGCAGAAACCCTACCAAGAAATGTTGAATTTCTTATAAGAGAAACCTATAACTGGTTTAGCCATTCATCAAACCGAAGACTCTTTTACAAAAACATGTTTCAAACGATCAACGGTGGCTCCGTTCCATTGACAATTCCACAGATGTGCAATACCCGATGGATATCAATTGAACCAGCGGTCTGCCGTATTCTTGATCAATGGATAGAATTAAAAACCCTGTTTGAAATTGCCAGGCGAGATGAACACTGCTATATGGCAGAAATACTATATAACATGTATAATGATCCACAGAATCATTTGTACTTATTATACATAAGACCTATCTTACAGGAAGTTCAAGTGGTAAACAAGTTGTTTGAAAGTAACGATGTTGACCCAACAAGATTGTACAATGATTTGATTGGCTTAGTGGAATCGATAGGTCGGCGTATTCTGAACCCAACGGCAAGGGTAGATATTTTAACAGAAGACATAGAAAGCTATTTAGATCCGAAACCATACATGGGATATGCTTTTGAGACCAAATTACTTGAATACAATCTTCAGCCTAATGCAGCAAACTATTTACGCCAACGTTGTAATAATTTCACACTGAAACTTGTGACAGAACTACGTTCGAGATTACCGGTTAATTTTAAAATACTTCAGAAGATATCCATGTTTTCAGTTCAAGAGACTTTAAAAGTAGTTAAGCCATCCATTGTCGAAATAGCCCAAGAGTTCCGAGTTAATGCACCTATGATTGAAAAACTGGTATCTCAATGGAGAAATATAGTTCACATTAAATGGGAATCCTTGACTTCCACAGTAAAGTTCTGGAATGAAGTCATGCAATATAAAGATGCAGCTGATAATAACCCCTTTGCAGAGTTATGTGAGTTTGCAATGTCTCTTATATCATTGCCACATTCAAATGCGGACGTTGAACGTGTATTCAGCCAAATGAGTCTGGTAAAAACAAAACTCCGAAACCGTTTGGCGGTGAGAACCCTGAATGCCATTTTGTACGTTAGGTTCGGCCTAAAAAGAGCAGGAAAGTGCTGTTACTCTTACACAGTTCCAGACAATGTACTACGCAGTATCGGAACCAAAGAGTATTACGACTCCGGCTCTCAGCCTTCCACATCAGCTGATGTTGATGAAGATGAAGACCTTAATATTCTATTCCCTTGATTTAATTTCTCAATAAATACTGATACTTCTTAATTATGTTGGCATTTTTTTTGGCATTTTTTAGAGAAGGTAAGCATATTTTTGGCATATTTTTTACACCAGTCTAGCATATTTTGAAGTAGTTGAGTTGGCAACGCTACTCGTATATACAGAAGCAGTACGCTTCGGGTAATCCCAACGATAGGACGTATTACTTTTTCTCACCGACACCGCGCGATCGCGTTGATACACCGATAGGGCTATACTACACTATACTATAACTAGATACCTATAGCACCATCGAGCATTTTAAACGATTGAGACTTTTATAAGCGATATTTTTGATAGTAAGTAATTTTTAAATATGTTCATGATTGTAATATTTAAATATTAAATGACGTAATGGAGGCAAATTTTCATTTCATTCATATTTTTTTAGAAATGAGTAATGAACGTAAGCAATTCGGATCAAGTAAAAATACAAAATCGTTGGCTTTCACCTTAGGCTCCGTGGCGGAGTGACTTGGTAATGAGTTGTAGCGCTGAGCGCCGCGGGTTCGAATCCCACATGGAACAAAAATTTGTATTACCTACAAATAATTGTTCCAGGTCTGGATGTTTGTCCTTGTGAAATTAATATATTTAAACTGCCCCCACGATGTACTTAGGAAAAATTCCTAGTGTGGAGATAACGTTATGATTAAACAAAGACATGCCATCAAAAACATAACTTGTAAAGTAACCAAGTCTCGCAATAATGATACGGCCGTGCCGCTGTTTTGCTCGACTTGGCGGGGGCACTACCGTGCCCCCAGATATCTCGCCGTAAACGCGAACAATCCGGGTTCGATCCCCGCTAATGTTGCCAGGTGTCCCGATTTGCGCGGGACGTCCCGATTTTCAAGGGTCTAGTGACACGTCCCGATTCACCCTTGATCGGGACGCCAAATGTCCCGATTTTCACTAACCTTCTTATTCTATACTTTAATCCATAATTTTGACAGCAAAAATGATTACATCTGTTAGCTACTACCACATTAAAATATTTTTACTACGACATTGTCTCACCAGTCGAAAAAAACACACAAGTTTTAAACAGAATTATATTAATATAAGTGATTTGAAAAATTCAGGGACTGCAAAAAAAAAAAAACAAAAAGTTCAAAAATGTTTAATTTGCCTAAAATGATTGTTTTTACGATGTTTGGATGAAAAGTTGTTCGTTGATGAGATCAGAACCGAATAATAATTATAAAGCACGAAAGTAAAGTAAAGTTACAGTCACAATTTCTCGCATTACTCGCATACTGTGATATTTACAGTGAGCGTTGACCATCTGAGCTACCACGGCTCTCAATAAAGCACAAAAAGGCTGCAAAGAAACCTATATTTTGTAGTCATTGTAGATGTCCGGATATGAAAACCAAATCCCCGATTATTTTTACCTTCCGTCCCGAAATTTTACTTGCTGGACCTGGCAACACTAATCCCCGCCGACACTAATGAAATTGTTAGTTTGATGAATTATGTTTACATTATGAAACAGAATAAAAGTTTATCAAATGATATATATTTTATACACTACATATTTTTCAATTAGAACATATATTATAATATACTCAATAGGGTGAAAAAGTAAAGCCGACTTCAATTTACTAAAAGCCTTGTTGTGGTCTCGAAATAACCAGCCTATTTGACAATTTATGGGGAAAGCCTAAGTGGTCATTTCATAGGTTGTAATGATGACGATGATGAGTTCTGCGCGTAGATAATTGCCCCATTAAAAGTAAAAAAGTAGCAGCCTACATCTCGTCATTGTCATTACTGGGCACAGGTTGCAGACAATTTTTGGTCAAAAAAGTTTTCGCTGCGCTGACCCCAACACGGGATGACCTCTACTGGAGAACCAGATATGCTGGTTTCCTCCCGATGTTTTCTTCATGAACGTGATAAATACCAATTGCAACAAACTTCAAATTGCAATTATAACGTCTAGTTTTCCCCACGAAGTTACTGTTCACCACTTCAGCGGAGACGTGATAAGGCAGCACGTAAAATTTCCTTTGACAGATTTATTTTTCCTCAAGAAAATCATACCTGTTTCGCTACTGTATAAATGTTACGGCATGCTACACGGCTGTCGTATTTGTTTAAAAAAATCTGTGACGATAGACGGCCAATATATTTAACTAAAGAGCCTCCTTCATAATCACAGTTTTCTGTGCATAATATTAAAATAGGGTTTTCACTACATGATAGTTTCGATCCTCAGGAGTACGATGGCATACTTAACTCCATTTTGACTACTGTATAGATTGAGTCCTTTCTGCTTAACTACAAATATAATAGTATCGTTAGTCGTTTTGCCAACCGTAATTTTGTAATTGCAATAAATCATCCCTAGGATGACCACCAGTCTGGGTGTTGAAAGTTTTGATTCTAAATGTTATATATAATTAAATATAAGTATATATAACAAACAACACTACACTACAGTAAACACACAGCAACAACAAACACCGAAATTAAAAATAGAGGTTGATATCATTATCATTAGACTTATCATTAGTTTATTTAACATTAGATGAAATGATGATAACTAAAACTATGCTTTCTAGTAATATCAGCGATAGAAGGTTGGGGTGTAACAGGAAAGCCGCGAACATTTATTTAATACACAAATAAGGCATAAAGTAGCGTTGATTCTGTTAAAAACTCTGTTTGTGTTAAAATACGCTATCAGCGCCGCTAGCAGTGAAAAACTATCTGACAACATGACGATAATGTCATAAAATAGCAATGTATTTTAGTTTAATATCGTCAAACGGTCTCGTTTCATTGATTCGGTTAATTTTATTAGGACATGGTCAATAAACAGTGTTAAATTACTACAACTACTTCACGAAATTTATGTCTTTAAGATACCATCAGTCTACGATTTGGCCATGAAATTATATAAAAATCTCTTTGATCGAACTATAAAGATAATGAGAAGTTTGCAATAATTGCAGGCAGACCAGTTTAAATCAGTTTACATATACTTAGTCAGGTCATAAGTTCTGTAAAAAGCTTTTTATAAAATTAATGATACACTTTTTGATAATTATATAGAAATTATATATGAAATCAAAGGTAATTTAATTTAGAATACAATTTTATGTACCTACATTATTTAAAATCCTCTCTCTCCTCTATTTTGAATACATGCCCTTAATCGACGGCTCCGTATGGCTTACAAATAGTTGTTCCGGGTCTGGATGTTTGTCCTTGTGCCATTTTGTTTGTATACTGCCTCCACGAAAAAGGAGAAAATCCTAGTGTAGGGGTAACGTTTTGTAAGAAAAAAAAATCGACGCGGTCAATCATTAATCGCAGCACGCACCATACTCATATCTATTTCTGCCGCTGCTTTAGCCAAAGATTCTCGGAGAGATTCCAAATTCTGATGAGGTTTAGCGCAAACTTTTTCCTCCAAATGTTGCCATATCTTATAATCCAGTGGGCTTAAATCTGGACTAGAAGAGGGCCAGTCTTCATGTCCGATAAAGTCATTTCTTTTGGCGGTCAACTTCATGCCCTAGAGCTGGTGAAGAGTCCTGTTGGAATATCCAATGTCTGTTTTTGAACATTGTTTGAGAAAGACGTTCCACTATGTTTGTTAGGACGGTATTTTGGTACACCTCGGCACTGGTTTTTACACCTTTTTTACAGAAAAACACCTCAGTTAAGCCTGAATATGAGACTCCAAACCAAACCATGAGTGACAAAGGATAATATCCTCGTTGAATCCTCGAAATACGTGTGATGGCTTCATCCCTGCCGTGGGCATACACCTTATCGTTTTGTTTATTGTAACTTTCTTCGATGTAAAAATTTTTTTACATCCGAAAATAATTTTTCGTGGTATCTTTTCTCGCCTACTGCCGTAACAAAGCGCGGGATCTATCCAGCCTAATTTTTTCAAACTTTCGTTCAACAAATGTCCGGTCTTCTTACGATAAGCTCGTAGTCCTAGGTCTTCATTGATCACTCTTTTGACCATTGTTCTGCTTAGGCCCATCTGAAGAGCTAAGATTTTTTGTTTACGAACAGGATTTCGTTGGATTCACGGCTTCGTTGCTTTGATCATCGCAGGTGTCCTAACTGTACGAGGTCAGTCGGTCCTCTTACGATCTTAGAAGCTTGAATCTTCAGTGAATCGTTGGATTGTGTGATAAACAAATCGTAGGGTTATTTTCAATGTTTGTAGAATATTGAAAATCTCTTTTGGCGCGTAACCACAGTGGTGCAACGCGATAACCGCTACTCTATCCTTTTCTTCGACCACTCCATATTTGAAAATGAATGAAAATTAATGTCTTCTTTATTTTCGGCAAGCGCAAACGTTATATTTTTATAATTGGTGCAGTTCATCTAGCCAGTATTCAAAATTTTTAAATAATAAGGTTTCGACAGAACTTATGACCCTAATAAGTACATTAGTAATTAAACTAAAAACCTTATTAGGGATTTTCATATTTTTAATAAATGCCACTATTATCTGTTATAGTTATTACACCTTTGAAATAAAATAACGAAAAAGCTAAAAAATTAATGTAAGCATTTTAAAATAATTTTATATATCTCATTATTATAACATATAAATATAATTTATTTGACTGCCTCGTTGGTCTAGTGGTTGTAGTAGTACGACTGCTGATCATAAGGTCCTGGGTTCGAATCCCGGGGAAGGGCCAAAAAAACTAATTATTGAGTTTTTCCGCCAAGAAATTCTGAGTAGTTGCCCGGAGTCAGGAAGTTGGCGGTGTCTCACCCCTGTGCCTCTGAAAGCACGTAAAGCCGTTGGTCCTGCGCCTGATCTCTCTCCGGTCGTGTCGGTTTACCGTCCCATCGGATTATGAGAGCAGCGTTGCGATCGATACGGCAATTGCCGTAATATACGGCATTCCACGATTTTTTTAAAGATTATACGGCATACGGCAGGCTTTTCATTGCCGTATCAAGTATTACGGCAATTAAGCTTTGCGATAAACCACGATGGCAAATTATGAACAAAAAAACATAAATACCTGTATCGATATCCATATTTTTTCACTTTCGTCATCCTTTAAGTGATAATAAAGAGTGTGGTTGTCTATGACGGGAAATTACTGTTCCATCTTTTATTTTATGAGACTAACAAAGATGGCATGAACATGACACATGGTTGACATTGACAGAAGTAATGAACGAAAGAGATACACATATTTAATTTGTTTATATTATTGAATGAATGTACAACATTATGAACTATAAGATGTGTTCTGTACTTTTGTAGCGTTTACTCTGGCAGTAAATTTAACTTGGATTCAAGTTGGCTTTGTTGGAATAGCTGCACTTTCTACAAAAAGCTTAAACTCTTACTTCAAAACTCGTGAAAAGGACAATGATAGTTGTTTTCCGTTGTTGTCGCCACTGACCCAGCAATTGCCATGAATTGTGAGAGAATCGGATAAGCAACGAATTGATGACGAGTGGAGGTTGCTCCCAAATGTAAACAAATTTTCCGAATTAGAAATAAAAACATGAATTTTGGGCATATGTCAAAGATACTACAGACTGCAAAATATTAGCAAATTTTGCTTTAGACGTATTATGTCTATCTACAACATAGCAATGCAGATTGCGAAAGAGTTTTCAGTGAAGTAAACAATATGAAAACAAAATCCAGAAATAAATTGATAGCATCCACTGTCAACGGAGCTCTATTAGCAAGACAAGCGGTTAAAAATCAAGGAGGTTGTACGAAATTTCAAGTGTCAAATAATACGTGTAAGAAAATGAAAAGCAAAAAAAAATATTAATTGCATAGACAAATGAGTGATATTTTCAATCAATTAGAAACCTATACGGTAAAGACATTTCGGATTCTATGTGATTTATTTAATTATTCAAATATTAAATAGACAAATAATTTACGGCAATTTCGTGTATTTTTCCATAAATACGGCAATTTTTGTTTTTAGATACGGCAACTCAATTTTCTGCAGTCGCAACGCTGTATGATGAGAGTGAGGGAATAGAGATTGCACCTGTGCTTGTGAATACACTTGGGTACTATAATCCTGTCCTGCACCGATGGCTAGCTACCGCTGAAGCAGGCCGATGTGGCCGAAATCGGTCTGGAGGACATTATTATGATTTATTATATTTAATTAGTAACTGAACGCAAAATGTACTTTTTCTATTTGATCATAGATGGCACTGTTTTGAAAACCAAAATGTAGTTTCAATTTATTAAACAAAGGTTAAAAACTAACTTTGGATCTTTATTTATAAATATGCTATTTATTTGAAAAAAAAAATCAGTCATCCTGCATACACATGAAGAGACAGAATTAAGAAGAATTATGTTATAAAATTAAGATTTAAAGAAAGGAATTTTTTTTTTCGAATTTCCGTAATCAGATAAAATAGCCTATAAGTAGCCCCATACTAACTACCTACATTCAAAATTTCATGGAAATCGGTCCAGTAGTTTTTACGTGAATCGTGAATACACAGACAGACAGAAAGACAGGAAAAAATTCTAAAAACCCCTAATTTAGCTTCACATTTAGACCTGTTTTTTCAAGAATATATTAGAATTACAGACACGACATTTCTACAGATTTATTATATGTATAGATAATTTAAAATGTTCATTTAAATACAAGTTGTAGTAAAATCATTTCTAAAAATAATTGTACCGAAACGTAAATAATTGCTGTTTAATTTGTAAACTGGCGGATTAACTTCACACAAACTGTTGGATGACTAAAATACGAGTAAATCTAGGCTTTGGCAAGATAGTTCCACGTCTGTGATAGTCCCTCATATAAAGCAATGGTCAACGCAAGGGTGGTTATGAATAAACTTAATTAAAAATCAAGCAATATAATACAATCGTATTTTATAAACAAAACCAGGGCGTAAACATTTGATAACTTGACAATCAATACAACTTGATTCTAAATCACTAGATTTAGGTCTCAATTTAGTTTCCTTTTTTTAGTTAGGTGTTATTTGGGGTTCAAATAAGGGTAAACGGAATTCATGCATTTTTGAAAACTAAATAGCATACCTATTACAAGGACCCGTAGAAAACAAAATAAGTTTTAGAAACGAACAATCTCTAAATGACTAACATCAGCGTGTTTTACAAAGATCTATAAATACCGAATTGTGGAACAAATTCTCTATTACTGCGTACGTTGGTATTTTGTAGTATTCTATAGTTTACTATATGTATGTGCCAAATCGATTGCGAAAAACGGACAATGACCTCAGATATGAGCCGAGTGTCAAAAGGCGTAACTTAAAAAATCTCAATTTAGATGTGATAACAGTATTTAAATATTGATATTATTCACACTTCTAGGTCAGCACATATGTTTTGTTTTTTGTTTCTTAAATAATATTGTCTGTGGTTCATATAAACTTCGTAAAATCTTACGGTATATCGTGAAAAATGTGTTATATTTTATATTTCAATTTATGGTAAGTAACGCAGCAATTCATTTAATAACAGTTTCATATACAAAAAAATTGAAGCAATATAATTGTTCGCGACGGCCTAACAACGTTAAGAAACAAAGTTATAAAGAATATTGTTTTTTGTATTAATAATGAAATTACCGACAAAACTGGATGAAAACGTGTATTAATATAGTTGTGTAGCATGTTTATAACTCTTAGTATATTTGTATAGAATGTCGTTTTGATAACAAGTAATATAAACAATTTTTATTATATTAAGAAAAATCGACCAATCACAGCGCGTCTTATCGTGGAACTCTCTAAAAGTTTTTAATTAACTGCGTAATAGTTCATACTAAAAATAAGTAAAATAATTTTATGTTCTAAAAGAGTTGTAAATATGACATTGAATTAGCATATGGCTTATAGATTAAGGAAGTGTAGGAATATTTTGTAAAATTAAACGCATTTCGTAGTTATAGAAAAATCAAAGAATTAATGTACCCAAATATTATGAAAATTTGGAATATTTCGTTTAATAACTTTTTACAATGTTAATGTTTTGAGTAACCTTTATGATATACTAATAAAGTACCAAACTACCGATTTAATGATGTATAGCATGTTAGTGTACCAATTAGTTTTGTATAGAAAATATTGCAATTTATGCCATTTACATAGTGAAAAGTTTATGCAATAAAGAGGCAAAACGGAAAATGGCAAGCGGCTCACTGTAAAGTATTGCCAAAGTCTACCTTAGGGGCTCGGGACCCAGTACCCGTAGTAGTGTGAAGAACTACCAGTGACAAGTGAAGTGAAGTGAGTGGTATCCGGTGGTAGCTGAAGTGACTAGTAGCAGTACATAGTGAATAGTGAAAGTGTTAGCTAGCCGAAAAAAGGTCGTAACTGACATTCGCAGTTACATATCGTGAAAGTGTTAGCTAGCTGAAAAAAGGTCGTAACTGATATTCGCAGTTACAAATAGTGAAAGTGTTAGCTAGCCGAAAAAGGTCGTAACTGATATTCGCAGTTACATATAGTGAAAGTGTTAGCTAGCCTAAAAAAGTCGTAACTGATATTCGCAGTTACATATAGTGAAAGTGGTAACTGATATCCGCAGTTACACAAGTGATAAAATCAGCTAGTTCAGTTGATAATAGCTGCTAGTCAGAAGTGTTAGAAAACCAGCTACTACCAATAGATCTTTGATACCACCGTACAATTTAAAGAAATCTTTTGAAATATACAGTGACCAACCAATAGTGAACAACCGTAGTTCAACAACCGTGCTCAATAAATAATACTTATAAAATTTCCGCGACTAATCAATCACTTGAACCGCTGGCCACTACTTTGCTATTTGTATTTATTAATCGTGCATTTTGGTTTGATCCTCAGTCCATAATATTTCAGCGGCACCTACAAAGACGGAAGTGAAAGTACCCACCGGAACCTATAGGTGTAGGACGTGAGTGACTCGCGAAGTATCTTCGACAACATTTACTCCGGAGAGTTTCGCCCGTGCGGCACAATAATCACCATATTGCGCTTTTGCAAAATCATCCCTTTAAAATAAACAAAACGCCCGTTACATCAGTTCGTTCTAAAAGAAACGTGACAATGGCAGCCAGAGATGCGTCACCTTTTTTGTTTTAACTCAAATCACACCAGATAAATGGAAAAACTGTGTTCAGCATGTCCTTAAGGTTGAACAAAAATGCGTGGCATGGACGATAGAATTGACCAAACTGCGGATTGCTTTATAATTAATGTTACAGATAGTTCATCCGAATACACATCAAGTGAAGACACGAGTGATGATTGTACCGAATAAAAAAAAAAAATATTGGTTGCCTGTAAAGTCGGTATACGGGCGAAAGTTTTACGTGACAACGACTTTGAGTGGTAAAATAATTTTAATGTGAATATTCATTCGTATAGTAGGAAGAAGGATGAAATAACACTTTTTATGTCTGTCTCTCTCGCTCTTAGGCGGGCTAACCATGCCCGAGTGGAAGGGACGCGTGCCTCTCACTCGCTCTCATTGTGAGCGCATAACGTGAGCGGAGCGTAACGCAGTTTCTTGAAGTGTCACCCGGCAAACCAATTTATAAGACGTTGTCACGTCAATAAAGTTCTTATATAATATTGAAAATAAAGTTTTATCTTTTGTATAAGTACGTACTTATTCGGTGTTGTTATCACTCGAATCTTTATATATGTTATAAATTAATGCTTTTTGTTGTTAAATGAATCAAGTACTTTATAATAATAGATGATTTTTCTTCTACATCATTCTTTTACATAACTTTTTAATAATAGTTAATAAATATATATTATATCAATCATTATAAAAATAAAAAAAAATCATTATAAATAAAGAAGGTACTACATAAAAAATGTGCCTATATATTGAAGGTTTGTAACCCCTGGTTAAACGATCGAAAGGTCATTGTCCGTTTTTATCAATCGATTTGGCACATACTATAAGCCTTAAAATCGGCTGTTATTTAAATATTTTGTAATGTACATCATTTGTTACTTTTATGTAATTTGTATTAATATTTTTTATTTTATACATAACCATATATATATATATATATATATATATATATATATATATATATATATATATATATAAATACTCTAGTGTTACATTATGTTAATGCTATACAGGGTGGTCCAAACAGTGCGGTTATAATTTTTTTTTTGATTCCTCACACCTAGGGGTATTCGAAAATACCCTATGTATGTTACGCGATTTTTTGTAGTTTTCGAGTTATGATTTTTTTACCCTTTTTTTGAAAATATTCACCCTAAACAGCTTAACATTAAAAAAAATTGTGAAATTTTTTCCAAGTTTTTTTGTTTGTAGCATGATCCTTATGAGTTGCCCTATTATGCATAAAATAATTAGCTTCCTAACATTCACCGAAGATACAATAATTTTAATTGAAACTTAAAAATTTTCTGTCAGGAGAGTGGGGCTTGAATTTTCAACATTAAATGAAAAATAGTAATAAATGATTTCATACTTTCTAATTAATTTTAAAAACTAGGCAGTACCTTAATCTTTCATAATAACATTAAAAAAATGACACTTAATAGGCCAGTTTTTCTGTTACAGACTTCTGAAGTCACTCAGGCAGGAAACTACCTGAATAGTTAATTTGATTTAAAAAATATTTTTATAATT
The DNA here is from genome assembly GCA_036936625.1 of Parnassius smintheus behrii. Taxonomy (NCBI): domain Eukaryota; kingdom Metazoa; phylum Arthropoda; class Insecta; order Lepidoptera; family Papilionidae; genus Parnassius; species Parnassius smintheus. Next base: position 10,827,532 of record JAUPFT010000013.1, read on the forward strand.
TCTAGGGCTAAACTAGGATAGTAAATGCTTCAGGTTAGCAAAGAAAACTACTTATTGTTAAAACGTGACATTTATTAAGGTATCATTTTACTACAAACTACATGTTTTTTTTATTTCACTGAAACTAAATGATAGCACTATCAGTCACAAACACACAAGGGAATTTTAAACAAAGGCTCAGGTAAACATTCCTGCTTTGCGCTCTATTTTGTTACCAGGCCGCACCCCGCGCCCCGCACCACACCGACCGCGTCCCTTTTTCACCTCGCTCGGTCCCGCCAGTCGTTCACTGCTTTCCCGCGTGCAACCACTACTCACGTTTACGTTTATTTGGATCTCTTATTTGATTACCTTCGCTTTGTTTCCCGGATTCTTGATTTGCCTTACGATTGACCTGTGCTTGTTTTATGGACCTTGAGTTGCTTAGTGATTTGGATTACTTTTAGCAATGAGTTATTCTCTCAGTCAATACGCAGAGATGCACTATTTCTACGGCGTTGCCCAAGGAAACGGCGCATTAGTGGCACGGCTTTATCGAGAGCAACTAGAGCGGCGAGGAGAAGTGTTAGAGCATTACCCGGGCTACAGGGTTTTTAATAAGACCCACGAAACCCTGATGGCTGGACGCGTTCCTGGGCGTAATCAACGTCGCGAGGGACTACCCAGAGTGGATCCAAAAAGAAGAGATGTAATCATTGAAGAAGTAGAAAGAGACCCTTCTACTAGTTCACGAGCGGTTACGAGAAGGACTGGAATCCCAAGGACTTCAGTTTTAAGAATACTGAAATCAGGTGTTAGGTTTTGTTATTTTGTAGACCTCTTTATTCAAAATCCCAACACATTGCTACACTGCCATTTCAAATCGCACTCATTTAATTTACTGTGAATTGTCGATGTCTAATGTGTTGTGTGTGCGTGTAAAAGAGAGATGTAGAGACCCTTAAACAAGCGCTCGTAATTTAAAAATAGGCGCTAGGACGCCACTCTAGCGAATCCCAACTTTTAGTTTCACGTTCACGTGCTCGATTGGTACGTACCTCTAGTATTGTGTACAATGACAACCTACAATAAAAATACTAATCTTTTTTTCCAGAGGGATATCACGCGTTTCATATTCAGCGTGTTCAACAAATTAACGACGCAGACTATCTAAGGCGTGTTGCTTTCTGCCAAATAATGCTGGAAAGATCTGCGGAAGACCCGGATTTTTTTAACAAGATACTCTGGACGGATGAATCCCGGTTTGAAAGGACTGGCATCTTTAACATTCACAATCATCATAGCTGGGCCATTGAAAACCCAAAAAAGCAAGGCAGTAAAATTTTCTGAATAGACTTAGTATCAACATGTGGTCAGGAGTCATAAATGGAGAAATGGTTGGGCCCTTTGAATTGTCGTCTAGGTTGAACGGGTCCCAGTACCTGAATTTTCTACAAAATAATTGAAATGGTTTATTGTTTGAAGTTAATTTACAAACGAGGAGGGATATGATATTTCAAAATGACGGTGCTCCTTGCCATTTTGAAAGACAAGTGAGGGAGCACCTCAACAGAACTTTTCCAGGAAGGTGGATTGGGCGCGCAGGGCCAATCGAATGGCCTGCACGCTCACCAGATTTAAACCCTATAGATTTTTTTATTTGGGGATTCTACAAAGAGATGGTGTATGCTAGAAAAATTAATTCGGAAAATGAATTAAGGGAAAAATTGAGACAGTGCGCAGAAAAAATCAAAGAAAATACGAATGCTTTTCGAAGACTTAAAGCAAATTTTTTAAGACGATGTAGACTGTGTATCGAAGTTAATGGCCGCCATTTCGAAAATTTACTTTAAATAAATTTATCTTAAATTATTTACTACTTATATTATGAATCTTGAAATCATTTGTCCAGAACGTAGTAAAATGATACCTTGTTGTCTATAAATTTTAAACAATAAGTAAAGACACTTGATGTTATTTTTGCTAACCTGAAGCATTTACTATCTTAGTTTAGCCCTAGAAATGATAAAAAGATTTTTTAAATCAAATTAACTATTCAGGTAGTTTCCTGCCTGAGTGACTTCAGAAGTCTGTAACAGAAAAACTGGCCTATTAAGTGTCATTTTTTTAATATTATTATGAAAGATTAAGGTACTGCCAAGTTTTTAAAATTAATTAGAAAGTATGAAATCATTTATTACTATTTTTCATTTAATGTTGAAAATTCAAGCCCCACTCTCCTGACAGAAAATTTTTAAGTTTCGATTAAAATTATTGTATCTTCGGTGAATGTTAGGAAGCTAATTATTTTATGCATAATAGGGCAACTCATAAGGATCATACTACAAACAAAAAAACTTGGAAAAAGTTTCACAATTACATTTTTTTAATGTTAAGCTGTTTAGGGTGAATATTTTCAAAAAAAGGGTAAAAAAAAGTCATAACTCGAAAACTACAAAAAATCGCGAAATATACATAGGATATTTTCGGATACCCCTAGGTGTGAGGAATCAAAAAAAATTATAACTTCACTGTTTGGACCACCCGTATATTTTAGTAGATTTTGTTTTTGATGTAATATTTTAATAGTAACTTAAATGTATGAATGAACTAAGATTCTTGTATATATTTAAAAAAAATATTATTAATCTTATAATTTGAGGATTTAATTCAATTATGACACGTTCTAAGCACGATTTCAAATTCGTTTTTCACCCGCGCATCCCGCAGTGGGCGGAGCGCAACCGGCTGTCGGAGAGCGCAGCGTGAACACAGTATGCGCAAAACAAGCAGACAATTCACCTCCAAACAAAAACTTTTCCGTGAGGTCTCCTGTTCGCAACACTACTAGGTATTATAGTAATAATATTTTGAGTACCTACTCACTAATATCAAAACTGTTTACGAAGTCTGGACATCAGACCCCATGAGTAAAGATTTTAATTATCAATATTTTTTTAAAGTCAGTTTTATGTTATAAGCAGGTAACTTAGTCAACTATTTACATATATATACATTTAAAACGCCAACTCACAAATTCTAAAAAAAACTCAAGTTTTGTTGGCAAAATAGCTAAAATAACAGAAAAAGAATAGTTTCAAATAAAACAAATAGAAATTCAAATTTATTTTACTGCTTTGTATTACCTTACCTCCGGACTTGATGGTGTGACCTGAAGGTGTACTTTGGTAATCGCTATTGGAACTCGTCACCGAGTACTACTATGTGTGCCGAGTATGGGTTCATTTTGTTAGTTATAAAGTAGTCCTTACCTCCGGACTTGATGGAGTGATGTACTTTGGTAATCGTTAACTCGTCGCCGAGAAGAACTAGGTATGCTGAGTTTGGGCTCGTTTTGTTAGGTATGATGAGTCTAATAGACTCATTAGACTCATCATACCTAACAAGTCTGAGATAAGTCTCCGGACTTGATGGAGTGACCTGAAGTTTGATAATCGATATTGGAACTCGTCTCTCTGATTTGCGAGACAATCTGAATTTTTAGAGTATGATTCTCCAATACGTCTTATTTTTGCTGATCTCGCTTGGGAACAACTTTTAGATAGTTAAGACTTTTTTTTCTAGGCATATTGTTACCTTTTTTCAAACCAGATAAAATAAGAATAGAACTTTTATTAAACACCTACTATAGAAAAAGTGCGAGAATACTATATAAATTAAACAGTAAAGCGAACATCAACAATTAATTCTGAGAAGAACAATTAAAATAAAAAAAATATTCAATGTCGGTTACGTCCGCTGCGTAGGGAGCTGTCCACGCGAATGAGTCACGCGGATGTACCCGCCCCTATCAAGCAATCCCCCCTTCGCGTGTGAACTGTATATTAGGACATAAAATTTAACCTATTTTGCTGACAATATACTTTTGACCGTCTTACGAGTAACATGCCTTATATTTAAACACCTGAAGAACCCATCATATTACATAGCGACCATGCCAGGCCCAAGAAAGAAGTCCTAAGAAATCAAGAAATAAGGCTCAGGTACAAAAAAAATACAGAAGATGGAAAAAAGTCAATCCAAAGAACAGATAGTCATAGTCCAGAACACCAACGGAGCAGCATTAGGCACAATCAAATTACAACAGGAAGATTTAAAATACTACACTTTGGAAACCCTAACAATTATCATCGTCGCTCTGGTAGCTGCCACTATCATGTACTACGCCATGAAGAAGTGCCATCAAGCATCCATCAGAACATTGAGACGAGAATGGAACGCCATCTCGATGGACAACTTAAACCGCCCAGCCCGCATTTGTGCCACGTACATCAAGAGGTGTCCAGGGAAAAACCCAACCCACATTAAGAGGTGTCTAAAGAAATACCCAGCCCAATTCAAGAAGATGACAGCATAACCTGGAGCCCAAACGATCACCTTCGTGCCCGACCTGTCCTCGGACCGAAGTCCCATAGAAATCGAAAAGGTTAACCAAGTAAGCTGTATTCTGTCCTTTTACCAATAAAATAAGATAATATTTTTATTACGTCTGCAAGCCATCTTCTCTATTGAAGTTAGGATGTTTTTTGATTTCAATAGCCTCGCGAATCATCCTTCGAAGGAATCGGCGTTCTTTAGTAAAGATTTGTGGTCTATCATATCTGATGTAGTGACGGGGGTGATCCTGTACGTGTTCGCAGACTGCAGAATTCCCGGAGCGTCGATTCTTCACATCAGCTATATATGTTCTTTATCGCATCGGTTTTAATTGATCTTTTAGTTTGTCCTATGTAGGAAAGTCCACACTCTCAATCAAGCTTGTACACTCCAGCATCTTGCAGAGGGACGTTACACTTGACTGAAGGTTAAAACTAACCGATCTTCTTCGGCGGCTTATAGTATAAGTATATCTTAATGGAAGCGCGTTTCAAGATGTAGCTAATCTCGTCAGTGACTCCTCTAACATATGGCAGTACAGCGGGTACACGCTCGACTGTGCGTAACTGCGAATAAACGTACTTTCCACCTATAAGAAAATTATTCTTTTATTGCAAATAGAACCTTCTTTTCAACCAATTGTCACAAACTACTGAAAGCTTTGATTTGAAAACGCAATTTCATTACTTCCGATTATGAATAACCAGGAAAACGCAACTAACCAACTGATATACAGTATTTCATTGTACAGTAGTATGCTCAATAATAAAGGTAATGAGCAGCTAATAAACTTTGTATTAACTTCAAAATAATAATTAAAACGTGAACTCTCTAGTTACGGATATGCGTAAACACCTGCTTCAAAAGAAATCTGCAGGAGCCTTACAAACACAGCTTTTTAGTAACAAATAGAGTCGTAGGTATATTAAAAAATTCGGATCCGAAATGAAGCAACTTTTCGTCAATTTAACATCAGCTCAGGCCGACGGAGACGACGGAAAATATGATACCTTACGTCTATTAAATGAAAAAATGGCTATAAAACGTTTTTCCGATGGTCGGTCTGATGCGAGATTGAGCACAATCATCAAATCTCGTAATTTCGTTTCCCTCTCAGAGGTTATTCAAGCAGCAGCCGATGAAAACACTTTTAGTTTTAGAGGTGAAAAGGTGATGAATTTTAGGCAACAGCGTTGCAACCGATTTAGTAATAGGCGCGATCGTCCTTTGGAGATACACAGCGATCAAGGAAGGAATTTTGAGTCTCAAATATTTCAGGAAATTTGCCGAGTTATGGGTACTCATAAAACAAGAACGACTTCTTATCACCCGCAATCTGAAGGAATGGTAGAACGATTTAATCAGACATTGGAGAGGTATCTAGCAAAAGTTGTAGACAATCGACAACTAGATTGGGACAAGCACATACAACCGTTTTTGTTGTCATATCGAAGCGCTGTTCACGAAAGTACATCAGTGACGCCAGCTTTCGTAAACTTTCGAAGAGAATTATGGCTGCCTGCAGACCTGATCACCGGGATACCACCTGATGCCCCACGCTGTATAACCGATTATGCAAATGACTTGCAGAACAAAATGAATGATATTTATGAGCACGTCAGACAATCGGGCCAGCAAATGTCTGAAAAGATGAAACCGATGACCGCAAAATGAATAACAATGGGTTTGACGAAGGTTCAGATTTGTGGTTGCACAATACAGTCCGCAGCAAAGGAAAATCTCCTAAGCTTCAAGCTAAATGGGAAGGACCGTACCGGATTGTGACAAGGTAACAAAATAAATGACGAAACCTACCGGATACAGGAAGGTGCAAGACGTACTCCTAAGATCGTCCATGTGGATCGTTATTATGGGGCAGGTAATGCTTGGGACGAGCATGTTTTAGGAGGGGGCAGTATTGCAAGCCTTAATTGATGCCCCTAGCGCCATATAATGTCGGGGAGAAGAGCGAGGGGAGCTTTCTAGAAAATGCCATGCCTAAACTTTCCACCAACAGCGCCATCTAGTATCTAATAGAAGAATTAAGCTTTATAGAAAAGTCCACACTCGAATTTTCTACATCTAGTCAGTACAATACAGACAGTAATTTGCTGGAACACTCTAGATGTTTCGGTGGGAAAGGCCTATATAAAGCCGTTTAGGGCCGCGACCGGAGCAATGTTGAATTGTCGACACAAGCGAAGACTTCGGAGCGAAATAAAATGTTAAGTGTGATTAATTACACGAGTGTTTTTTTTTAAAGTTTTAATTGGTGTTCAGTAATTAAAGTGTCAATTTTGATAATTCACTCGGTAGTTTTTATTGTCACGAACCCTAAGCTCATAAAAAATGCTCGACCGTGAAATAATAGTTACGTTACGTCAAGTTAGCCATTGATAGCTTGGGAGCTAAGCCTTCGCTGTAAATTTTACGGCAAGGGTTCGATTCTCGCCGGCTTCTATGAAATTGTTATTTGCAATAATTTTAAGTGGTGATTTATCACTAGCTTGGTGAAGGTAAATATCGACAGGAAACCTGCTTGTCTACGGAATGAAATATTTCGAAGAGCGTACCCAGCTCGTAATGGATTAGCGCAGACTACTAATTCTTCTATAACTATTGTTTTTCTGCGAACAGCTGTGTAGGTAGTTCACTGCTATGCTCTACAACGTCAATGAATTGGACAGGAGAAGTCATCCGTAACATTACTTTTAGTTTAGTTTTCAGCTACCTGAAGTTGAGTATTTGAACTTTGATTTTTTTATGCATTTTTTTATTAATTGTTAACGTTACAGCTTAAAAGCTACAAGAAACAAAGTACAAAGGTGCAAAGATACAAGAAAGTCCACTGCTGTATATAGGCCTCCTATATAGATAGCTTCATTGGGGCATCCCTCTTGGCAAACGGATTGGCAAGCAGGCTGCCATGTTCTAGTTAAATATATCTTTTTATAGAAGAGGAAGCAAATTTGTGTACGATAATAAGTGAGCATCGCTTGTGAATATTTTTTGGTTTTAGGAAACAAAACACTCAAAAGTATTTATTTTGTATATTTAGTTATATGTTTGAACATTTTAATTTTTCGTCTGCCTTGATTTTTGTCTCTTAAATGCACAAAAATATTGGTATGATTCACCTATTATATTTAAGAATTATTTTTATCACAGCTTCTTTTTGTTCATCATCGAGGTATCTTGAAACAGTGTCTTCAATCGGTTAAAGGGTACTTCAACCATTAAAGATAGCGGTATTGCTGCCAGGTACGATAAAAATACAATACCCAGATGGTTTATGATCTAGAAAAAAGAACGACATATTAAATATGTATAAACGGTAAAATTAATTTTTTTAATAATATTCTTTCACCCTTATCAGCTTTTAGAATATATTATCTTACAAAGATGTTTTTATTTGAATTTTGGTTACAAAAGAATAAATGGCTAACCATAAGGTGGACTGGGTGTTTGTTTGGCAACCAACTTAAAACAAAAAATCTACAGATATCTTATCATCTCTGAGGACCAAGATGGGATGCGTTACAATCTGCAATTATACGGTCTCTCAATACCCTTCAGACCAGACAGTGTACGGTACTATTGCTAGGCAGCTTGCTGCTAAATACTGACCCAGGCGGACTTCTAAGCGGGAAACCTCAGTCTTACCTCTAGAATGCGCTATATGACAATTATCTCGGAAGAAATTTTCATACCTCCACGTAGTTAGCAGTAGTTTTACAAGTAGTTGTCATTTATTTTAAAGTTGTTAATAGAGAGACCTTCTATATTTTCTGAGACTTTTTTAAAAAGCCTTGCCCCACGAATGAATTACTGACTCTATGAGTAACTGGTATCACTAGCTTGTGTTCGTTCCTAATGTTTATAAAATGTGTATTACTTTCTTTATTAAAACTACTTTTTTTTTTTGAAAATACTTATAAATTGAATTTCCGCAAAGAGAGGCCATAGTTATGTTGAGGTTGCAGCATGAAAGGCTCTGCTCGATTTGGGAAGGGTAACGTTTTCACTAAATAGAAATAAAGATGCAGTATTTTGTGTGATGAGTGTAGAAAATCGCAGACCTTTTTTCTAATAAAGAGACATTTTAATTTAGTACTCGGGGGTGACTGACAACGCATCTGTATTTTGATTCTTAATCGAGGATTAATGTGGGAAGGTGAAAGTAGAATGTCTCACAGCCTTAACTATACTGGCGGCTCCGTTTACCCCCAGACCAGAGCATGGTAGTGCTATTGGGTGGTGGAAATAGGTAGGATTGTGGTAACTACACGGACGGACTCTTAGATTGAAAAGCAGTCCTAGCACCTAGAGATTACATCTCATCACACAGCGTACGAAATACAGAATTATTATGTTGCTATTTTACGATAGTATTACATGACAGTGTGGTCCTTTCTTAGTCGAACCGAAGCTTTTCTTACTGTTTTGATCCGTAGCGGCGTAAGCCTACCACATATAGTGTGATGAATTAAAATTTAGAAAGTATATTTAATCTTACCACGTAAAAGAAAGAAACGTGACCCAATTGTGTTCTGGCTCCGAGTAGAATATGCACTATATTCAAGTGCAACAGATACGCGCAGTAGGACAATTTGCTCAGCACCACCCAACCGTCCCATTCAAGTAGACGTAGCTGCACATCTAACATTTTAATCGGAAAATTATTATTAAAACACACAAATTAAGGCTTGTTTCAGAAATAAATTGTATACTGTGGAATGTTCTCCTTTTATGTGATAATTTTTTGTTGAATATTTATTAAGTTTTTGATAATTCATGTCCGCCATATCTTTTAAATGCTGTCATATATTCGTAGACCTATAGTTCCACAAAAGCGATTTGTAAGTCCCGCCAAAAAGTTTCATACGGGTGCCCGCTGTGGGGCTAGTAATATACATTCATAGACACGTGTAACATTTTTTTAGTTGAGAGTTGATTAATTAATTAATTATATAAAATTAGATAGATAGATAGATAACTCTTTATTGCATTTTAACAAAGTTATTACAATAACGGTAAACTTATGACTACAAACGGTGGTCATATCGCTTTAAGCGATTTCTGCCTGACAAACCGAACATAAAAGGATATTATAATTTTATATTTTGACGGATAGGTGCAACGTGCAATATGAAATAAACAGGAAAAAATATTAAAAATAATATTTATAAAGATATATTAATAATGTATACAATATTTAATGATTATAAATATATTATATTTATATACATACTTATAATATATATACATAGATATATACATACATATATACATACATATGTACAATAATTTTAATTAAATTTTATTTATTTTAATTAGTTATTTCTTCTATGGGTAGAAAGTAATAGTTTTTTGTGATAATAGCTAACATATATATGCCTAGTTCATGCCGCACAATAATGATAAATGTTAATTTTATTTTTTTCTTATTTCTCTTTAAAACTCTAAACTCCACTCTAGGATTTTCTCTTGTATGTGCAGTTTACATACATAAATTTTACAAGTACAACCTAGAACAGACCCGGAACAATTATTTGTAGGATTGCTTAGCCACTATGCCTCGGAGCCGTCAAGCCATAATATCGATTGAGATAAACTTAACAAAATCCAACTACTGGTGTAGAAGTTATGGACAGACACAGAAATGAGCGTACATCCATGAATATACTAAAACCGCAGAAATATTATCCTCCTTGTAGAACTACCATACTCTGTTAAAAATTGATGTATGTAATGCAACAAGTATAGTTATACTAAAGAAAATTAACTATGGGGATGCATTAAATTCTTTTGAAGTGGCAACCTTACTGCAAAGAACTGAAATACTAAGAAGACTGAAATAACAGACATGAAAACCAAGAAACAATCTTTTTCAAAGATTGTTTCTTGGTTTTCTTCGAAAATCACTTCTTTATATTACTGTTAACAAATGTGCTCATTTGAATTTTCTCGCTTATTGTCAAATGAAACTTATTGTTTAGAACATGCATTATGCCTAATCTGTTATTGATATACTCTGCATTTGCTACGTTTTGCATAAAATCATAAAAAAATATATAAAAAATTAAATAAATAATCCAATTCGTAAGAACATAAACAATCTTTTAAAACCATTCCAGCAACATCAGTGCTATAAATGAACACGTTTATTTTGTCATTAATATAAAAGAGTGACTTGTAATTGTTTCTTATTTTTGTGAGGTATTGATATAGTTTTTTCGTCTGGTCGGACTGCATAAATAAATAAAAGAAAATGATAAATATACATTAAATATGGTAATGTAATTAATTAATAATACATAAATAAATAAAAACCTAACCAGATGGAAGCCCTCAGCAGAGGAAACCAAAGGGTCGACGAGGGTTAGGACGAAAGGGAGAGAAACCGGCGGGCGAAGCGGGCGGTTTCGCTTTTGAGCCATGGGCGGTCTGTCACGAACTCCCAGTTACCTCAGATGGCCTGAGAGGCTGACCGGGATTAACCCCTTCGCAGAGAAGACTACGGGACTATTTGTCCTCGTGAGTTCGTGAGCCAGGTCCATACATTTTGTTGTTTTTGTTGTTGATATCATCTTATTTTTATTTTTGGTTGGTTTTCAATATTGTATTGTACTGATCTATATTGATATGGCTCTATAAGCATTTTTATAAGATGGAGCAAATATCACGCGGCTCATCTGATGGTGACTACGGCTGACCATAAACAACAGTAAGACCAGGGAAATAGCAGGTGCGTTACAGACTTTTAAAAAGAAGAAATTTCTTTTTTTGAAAGCCACCCTAATAATCTGATTCCACAAAGTAGTCGTGCGAGAAAGAAAACTGCTGGTATGTTGCATAGTGGTGGACTGTCAAGCATTCGGTTGTAACAGATGGTATCGCTAATTTTTTTACGATACGATGCAAAAACATGCAACATCTTTCCAAAGCACCGATCAGAAAGAACTTGGTCGTCAATGATTCGGAAACCCTTCGCTGGATGCGGTGAAGCAAAGCTAGCACTAGGATGCCCAGCGCAGAGATGAGAGTATTCTATGTGAGGGCAACCTTGTATCTGAATTTTAGGATGGACTTGTTGTAATCGCCTCGATTGGCAGACGAATTGAGACGAACAATTAAACTAACCAGATGCGGCAGGGCGGAACCCTTGATAACTTTCTGGCCTGTCCGATAATCGCTGGTTTTCCTGTGATGCCACCACACAGTGATATTTCCTTGTGCGATCAAAATTTATTATGAAAATATTGGAAACAGATTAAAGATATTTATTTATCACATAAGAAAAATATACACTTCGCTTTACAGTGATAAATAGTAAATATTTAACAATTAAAAAACCAAAGTAAAAAAACTTTGGTCTAAAGTACTTACTTTCAATTCTTAACACTAAACCAAGAATAAGGAAGGCTATGATTACACCTAAAATCGGTCGATGTGTCGCTGCATATGCCATTCTAATCACGAGTGATAGCCGTGTCTCTGAATAGAATACACTGCCTGTCAAAATGAGTCCCACTATGCCAGGGATCACACACCAAGCAAAATATTGCCAGATCTGGAAGATGAAAATGATTGAATTAAAAATAAATTTATAATGTAAGGTATTGATAGAAACTATAATACTCGTATAACACATTAAAGTTTGTTATTAGGGAGCTTCAAAATGGTTAGCTAAGCCAACAGTTGTGAAATAAAGCGACAAGAATGAGAATAAAGTACCTTATGCCTAAAAACTTCAACTCGATTCTTCTGGCAGTAATACGCAAAGTAGCCGGTGACCATTCCAATGATAAAACATGAAAGATTATTGTGGCCCAAGATGTGAAGGTACCAGTATGTGTCATTCGAGAAGCTTCGATAAAATCTGTGAAAATTTTTGTACGAAACAAATTAGGATTAGTAAACAAGATGATATTTACAATTTGTTAAGTTAATTTGAATATTACTTATAAACCACTATCAGGCTATAAAATCTAATGTAGGTTGGACGTAGATCCTTAATATATATATAGATCGTAGGCCCAAATCCCCCCCCCCCATCAACATGGTAGCGGAATTAAATAAAGATAGACTACCCCAGGAGGGTACCAGCACCCCTGGAGAATCCCTCGCTGAGCATCCACGACCATGTTTCTCCACTTCTGAGCGTGGGTGCTCAGGCTGCCCCGCGTATTCTGGGGGGGGCGAAATTCCGCTCAAGACTACAACTGCTCGGGGCAAACGGAGCAACAAGACCAAGGCGACCCCTGCCACGCTGTCCGTGAATTTCTGCAATATCAGGGGACTTCACTCTAACCTAAACGCCGTCCACTACCATCTCGAGACGGCGAGGCCGGCTCTGCTCTTTCTGACCGAGACGCAGGTGTCCTCTCCGGCTGATGTTTCGTATCTCTCCTACCCGGGGTACAAACTGGAACACTCCTTTGTGCCTCGGGCTGGAGTTTGCGTTTACGTCAGAGAGGACATCTGTTCTCGACGCCTCGGCAGACTTGAAGGTTCGGACCTGTCCATCCTTTGGCTACGCGTAGACAGCGACGACCATCCGCGCGTCTACGGGTGCCTCTATAGGTCCCACAGCGGTAATGCCGAAACAGACCGACTCTTCGACCACGTCCAAATGGCTGCAGATTCGTTGCTACAGCAGATCCCCTCTGCAGAGATCGTGATCCTCGGCGACTTTAACGCCCATCACGCCGAATGGCTCGGTTCACGTTTAACCGATCATGCGGGGAGATCTGTTCATGATTTTGCCTTGGCATATGGTCTGACACAACTGGTTACTTCGCCTACGCGGATTCCAGATGTGGAGGATCATGCACCTTCCCTGTTGGACCTTCTGCTGACCTCTCAATCGGACGGATATCAGATTTCCGTCGACGCCCCTTTAGGCTCCTCGGACCATTGTCTGGTCCGGAGTGTTGTGCCACTCACGCTGAAATCGCGGTTGCATTCTGCAGGCTGCCGTCGTGTTTGGCACTATAGGTCAGCCGATTGGGATGGGATGCGGTCTTTCTTTGCATCCTACCCTTGGGGGCGGGTTTGCTTCTCGCCGGATGATCCCAACGTTGTTGCGGATTCTGTTACTGATGTGGTACTTCAGGGTATGGAACTTTTTATTCCTTCCTCTGTGGTGCCCATTGGAGGCAAATCTCAGCCATGGTTTGGTCGCTCCTGTAAAATAGCATCATGCTATAAGCAGGAGTGCTACCAAGCCTGGGTTGATGCATCAGCGTCCCGGGATGTAAACACCAGCGCTCTAAAAAAGAAGTATAATTCCGCCTCTAGGTCCTTCAAAAGAGTCATTGCCAAGGCAAAGTCAGAGCACATAGGCAGAATTGGCGAGAGACTCGTTCGCCTTCCTTCTGGAACCCGTGCATTCTGGTCTCTCGCCAAGGCTGTCCAGGGGAATTTCTGTCAGCCATCTCTTCCATCTCTGCACAGGGAGGACGACTCACTGGCCCATACTGCAAAGGAGAAAGCCGATCTTCTAGGCTCCTTCTTTGCGTCTAACTCGACTCTCGATGACGGGGGGAGTACGCCGCCGACCATCCCGCGGTGTGAGTGCTCCATGCCGGAAGTGCAGTTCACACAGCGCTCGGTTCGCAAAGCACTCCTCTCCCTGGACATCCACAAGTCGAGTGGGCCTGACGGAATCCCCCCAATTGTGCTGAGGACGTGTGCTCCAGAGTTGGCACCGGTTTTAACGCGTCTTTTCCGGTACTCCTACTCCCTAGGCGTAGTCCCAAAATCATGGAAGACTGCTTTCGTCCACCCGATCCCTAAAAAAGGCGACCGCTCAGACCCGTCCAACTACCGGCCAATCGCCATCACCTCCTTGTTCTCCAAAACAATGGAGTCCATTGTAAACTGCCAGCTCATGAGGTACCTTGAGGATCACCAGCTGATTAGTGACCGCCAATACGGTTTTCGCCGTGGTCGGTCAGCTGGTGATCTTCTGGTCTACCTCACTCACAGATGGGCGGAGGCAGTAGAGTTCAAGGGGGAGGCATTGGCCGTTAGTTTGGACTTTGCGAAGGCCTTCGATCGGGTTTGGCACAAAGCGCTTCTTTCGAAGCTCCCTTCCTATGGGCTTCCCGAGAAATTGTGCGATTGGATCACCAGCTTTCTTGCAGATCGGAGCATCAAGGTCGTTGTAGACGGTGCAAGCTCCGATTGCAAGCCTATTAATGCTGGTGTTCCACAGGGCTGCGTGCTATCGCCAACGCTGTTTCTTCTGCATATCAATGATATGTTGCATACCCGTAACATTCATTGCTATGCAGATGACAGCACTGGTGATGCTCTTTACACCGGCCGAGCCAATATTTCTCGGGAAAACGTCTCCGAGTGCCGGGACAAACTTGTGTCTGAAGTCGAGTCTTTGCTGAACAGAGTCTCGGATTGGGGACGACTAAATCTAGTCCAGTTTAACCCCCAGAAGACACAAGTTTGCGCGTTAACCGCTAAAAAGAACCCCTTTGTCGTATCCCCTCAGTTTCAAGGCACTCCCCTTGTTGCCTCAGCCAGTATCGGAATCCTCGGCGTCGACATATCGAGTGACGTGCAGTTTCGTGGTCACTTGGAAGGGAAGGCCAAATTGGCCTCTAAAAAGCTTGGCGTGCTCAGCAGAGCGGGGCAGTATTTCATGCCGGCACACCGCCTGCAACTTTACAAGGCGCAGGTTCGACCGCACATGGAATACTGTTCCCATCTCTGGGCTGGGGCTCCCCAGTACCAGCTCCTTCCACTTGACCGCATCCAGCGCAGAGCGGCTCGAATCGTCGACGACCGAGTGCTTTCCGATCGGCTCGATTCACTGGCGTTGCGAAGAGATGTTGCATCTCTTTGCGTATTTTATCGCATCTATCACGGGGAGTGCTCTGAGGAATTGTTCGGATTAATCCCAGCCGCCAAATTTCGTGAACGCACGACACGGCAAACGTCCCGATACCATCCACACCATCTGGATGCTTGGCGGTCCACCACTGTACGTTTCACAAGGAGCTTTCTTCCACGTACAACCTCTCTGTGGAATAGTTTATCACCGGCGATTTTTCCGGACCGATACGACCTGGGGACCTTCAAGAAAAGAGCTTACTCCTTTCTAAAGGGCCGGCAACGCACCCGCAATTCTCCTGGTGTTGCGGTTGATCATGGGCGGCGGTAGTCACTTAACATCAGGTGAGCCGCATGCTCGTTTGCCCCCTCTTCTATAAAAAAAAAAAAAAAAAAATCCTATTCGTAAGAAGAAATTTTGAGAAAATCAGTTTGTAAGTAGGATGATTCTCAATAAAGTGTAAGTGTAAGCTTCCAGCATATTGTATGTCTATATAAGACATGACGGAGGAAAGGAACGGGAGATCAAAGCTCCATAAATTATTTCGTATTCAAATATCTCTAACATATTGCGTAGAAAAGAATTAAAACCCAACTTAAGAATGAGAAATGTTTTTTAGTTCTTTGATGTTGACTTACTTTTTGAGCGAATTATGGTATATCGCAATTTCAAGGCCTAAATCTAAATAGTTACATTAAACTTGATCCCCCATTTTGTCTTCTTTAGGGAGGTGGGAATATTCTTTCCAATTAAATTTATATGAGACCACCTCTAGTGTGCAATGTATTCAATTAAAAAAACTTCAAACTCGGTTCAAAATTGATGAAAATATTGCGTAAAATAAGTACAACATATATTCGAATTGTAAACCGTCTGCTAAAATGGCTTGGAGGGTAAGACATGATGTTGCATTGGTTAAACAACTGGATCGATCAAAATTTTAAAGTTTATTAGAATTCACAATAAATGTTGAAAACGTAACACGTAAGCATGCTGTTTGTAATGTATGGGCCTCTTAGCTAGAGCTACACCATTACATGCTACATCATTACTTACAGCTACAACAATTAACTTCGTCGTTCTAATTAGTCTAGTCCTATTTTCTTTATATTTGTAGACAAATACTAAATAACTTAACAAAACTAAATAACATAGTAATAATAGTAACAAAAATAAATAACATAACAAAAACGAGTACATCTTAGTCGATTGTTGTAACATTGCCAACGAAATCACTATATAGACGTCATGTCTTGTAAAGTAACATCACCAATAATACTACTACAATAGAGACATTATTTTTCCAGCAAATCAGAAGATACGAGTGTACTTACTCTCATATATGGCGTAGTATAAAGAGACCAAAGATTGACATTGAAAGAGCACTGGACATTAATTATATATCCACGCATGAAATATACGCAACATGTTTTTTTTTATAGGATAGGGTGACAAACGAGCACACAGTTCACCTGATGGTAAGTGGTTGCTGCGGCCCATAGACATCTACATCTATCCTCGATTACAAAACAAAATGCAGATGCGTTGTCGCCCGTGAGGACTAAGATAGAATGCCTCGTTTGCAGTAAAAAGGGTATCTAGTTCTCTACATTCATCATACTAAACACAACAGAATTAGGCTAATATTTTACGCTGATATTCTGTGAGAGCGTGATCCGTCCCCGGTCGAGCTGACCCATTCGTGCTACAACTATACTACTAATATAACTGCAGCATGGCTCTACCACTAGACTTAATAGATTTGTCTCTTTTTGCCTTATTTGAAAATTAAAATAAAAAGCGAGTTAAATATATTGACTCAATTTATGTAGAAATGTAGGTTCTCTCTATGCATACGTATTCTAAGAAGCAAATACTCTAAAAGGAAAGTCACTTAAATCAGTAAATCCGTTGCTTTAAAAGAATTTCGGTTATTTTTACATAGTTATCATACCACGCACTCAGGTTTAAATATTACGAGAGCATCAAGATCCTGAAACCAAACATGCAGTGCCGGTGCTGCCATACTAAACAGTAGTAGAAGAATTATAACCATAGATTTTCTTTTTGGTTTAGTAGCTATGTACACAATTGTTCCCAGAAAGAAAAGCTGCATATCAGCGGCTAGGTGCCTGAAATACAAGAAAAAGTAAAATTAACATAAGTTTAAGTAAATATAGAATTATTAATAAATTAAGTTATGGCGTATTTTTTTTTGTAGATTTTATTATCGATGCTATTGTTTGGAGCTTTGAAGAAGAGTCCGTTGCGTGATTTCAATATTACTTTGTGAAATTTAAATATCCTCAAAAAAGTTTAATTAATTTTTCCCCTTAATTGTGCTATGAGACCTTTTTTGCCAAATATTATGATTTTAGGCTAACAGGCATCAAAATATGTGACGCAATGGCGGTTGGCCTTAATACTTGATAAAAAGTTCAACTTGAAAGCCCTACTCGTTTCTAAGAAAAAGGGTCTTGACATATGGTTAAAAAGACGAAGGGACACCCTATAACGATTTCTTTTGCTTTTTGAGTTACAAGACTCTAAAAATCAAAATGTCTTTCGAGATATTATTATTTGATTGTAAAAACGAATTCGACATCAATGTATCATGTCAGCTAATAAAAAATATTGCAATTACAAAAACATCTCGATGTGAAGTGGTATGAATTCATTTAGTTGCTGGAGCCTAGTACGTCACTCAGCAGGGTGGGTTATGGTATAAAGAATAAATTTCTTTTTTAGATATAAATGAATGCGACGATTGCGTACCATGTGTGTACAGCGCAAGCCTTGTCTTCTGGAAAGAAATTGTTGATGTAGAAAATATGCGCCCACCAGTATTGTCTACAATCTGATACTACACTCATAACATAAAGTTTCCATAGTGGACCGGATCCTAGGTATCGGAGCCAAGTGGCTGTGAATAAAATCGTCAAAGAAAGCGCTGGCGTCAATCTGAAAAATTTTAGAAAGTATTAGAGAAAAATTCAAATAAATCTTGAATATTTATGTTGATCTATTAAACTAATTCAATGTGAATTGAAAGAAATTTTATGTCTATCGAAATAATATAAAGTGTGTTGGCGGAGTAGTTGAACACATTGCCCCGCTTGATCCTGTGAGTAAGAGACGATTATTGGAAATATCAGCAAGATCATCATCATAGGTAAGTAAGTAATAGGTACAATAGGTAGGTAATAGGTAAGTCGCGGCAGTATAACCATCGAGCACGTAAACGTACGTTTAATATGGATGTGAAGGAGGTGAGAGAGGTGTGAGTGGAAAAAATGTGACTATTTTACTAAAACAGGGGAGACTCGGTATCATTAATATACTTTTAAGGTATGATGATAATGATAAATAAGAAGTTTACTCGTATGACAAAATATAATTGAACAAACTACTTACCTCCAAAATCTGTTAAGAAATATATTAGGCAGCAATGACCACTTTATTGGTACAATTTCCGATAAAATTTCCAGATTGTAGACCATGAGAAAGCCAGACATCACGAAAAATATCTGCACTATCATCAGACCATTAAATATCAGTTGATAGTGAGTACTTTCAGAGGCCTGTGACAATAATAAGTGAAAATTATTTAATTTAATGTCATATGTACATCGTAATTATATTTTAACGTTTTTTGAAAACGAATTAGTGAGATCACAAATTAAATTATCATTCTTTAAAAAATATCGGCATTGAATTCTTACGCTTTATAATTACGTCGAGTATTCATCCACACATCGTGCAGAATTATGTTTGTATTATCGATAACATAATGAGAAACCGAGACCGTATAGAGGTGGTGTAAAATATCTACTACCTCATATCGTACCGTGGGTATCGTAACAGGCGGCAAAGCGTAAGTAAAACAGAAAATAAGCAGCAGAATCTTGCTGATAATAACTCAAAATGTTAAAAAGACTGCGGTTGCCAACCAGTTTGTCAAGCCCGGCAACTATGGCAAAATCCTTCCTATGAAACGATCTATGGGATTGGCTTATGCAATTAAATTTATATTTACTATTTTATTAAAAATTAAAACCTTAATTCACTCACGTAATCACCAGTAAGGTGAACACATAGCCTGAATTTAATTAAACTGTGAAAATATCTAAAACTAACTAAAGAAAAAGCTGTTTCATTCGAATGTAATGAAATTACATATATTCGAATGAAACAGCTTTTTCACTTAGTGGACGTATACCTAAAATTGTAGATTTTGAGGAAAGTTTGCGATCTTTTTCTATCGAGCCAAAATGTGTCAATCTTGTTTTAGCCAACAGAATTCACTAAGAAAAATCTTTAACTTTCATAATGAATTATAAAAAATGTGGATTCGTAGTTTTAATGACAAAAAATTGCTTTACTGCGCACTATAAAGTGTGAAAATTCTGCTTTTGGCACCCACATAACAATATTTAAAGTGATTATCTGCATATGTTTGTAGGCCCAGAAGTTTCCTTCAAACTTGGTAAAATTCTCTGTACAGTCTTGTGTAGTATATTGTATTAACATAATTTATAACTAATTTTATTAGGTGTATATTTCGTTTAGCTAATTTCATTAAAAGCTCACCTTTTCAATATCTTGCGGATTATCAGTGAAGCCGGTTCCGATAAGCCACATCACATGTGCTAATGGTATTAAGAAGCTTGTTAGAACCCTGGAAAAGTTGATTAGATTTAACTGTTCCATTTATGTATAATTATACATTTCAAAATAAGAGTTACTATATACACTAATACACGCCTCTCCTATAGGTCTATTTTTATTACGAGCTAACTCCTCTAATACTGTCTACTGTTTTAGTATAATTTAAGGCAATGGTACGCATTGGATGGATCGAGCCAAACGGATTTATTGTACATTTATTTGTTAGTTAATTATTTGTATAGCAAGCCAAGCAAGTACGTTCACTGATCCGCAGAGGACGGTAATGCCGACCCAATCACTCGCTGGGGCAACTGTGGCCGATGACGTCATACGGATTGTCAAACAGTGGACGGCCGCATCATCTACTTTTGCATTTCAGTAAATGTTCATAATGGCGTAAAATATAGGTATGAAATTAAAGGAAAATTTTTACATCGTCCTTCAGAAAAACAGAAAACAGCATAGAATGATATTCTCCATGTAGTGCTCTTTTTCATGTATTATTATATCAAATGGATAGACATAGGGACGTGTGGTATACATAAGTATGTACTTTTATTGTTTTATAATGGAAACATTAATCATTAAACTAACAACTTCATTGGTGCCGGCGGCGTTCGTACCTCAGTTACTCGCGTTTACGGTGCCACGCTAAGCCCTTCAGCTACCACGGCTCTCGTATATATTTTTTCAATTCGTTTTATTGTAACGTTACCTCCACACTAAGAATTTTTCGTTAGTATATAGTTGGGACAGTTAACATAAGTACATTAATTTCATAAAGACAAACATCCAGACCCGGAACAGTTATTTGTAGGTTATAAAATTATTGTTTCGGATGGGATTAGAAACCGCGGCCCTCAGCGCTGTAACTCATTGCTAAGTCCCGCCACTACGGAGTCGCCAAATATATCTTGTACAGTGATAACTATTATGATTATGAGTAGCTTAATATCAAATAAACGTATAAAATTACTAATTTAACAATAGTATTTAACCAAGTATCTTTGATGATGCCGGGTTGCGCTTTCATTCGTTAATGCTTTTGGCATGCATCAATAGCGAGCGCGCGTGGTGGTGGTGGGATAAAGTAGGTAATACGTCTTACCATTGGGAGGATCCGGGACGCATTGATCAGCCGGCATCGGCGCGCGCTGGTTTATAATATTTTTAAAATAGTCACATTACAATAATTGACTAAATAAAATGAGCTGATTTTTTAAAATATATTTATCATTACCTTTATTTTGATAAAATAATTTTTAATAGATAAGTTTATATTCAATAGAAGGCAAGGTTGACAATTAAGTGAACAGTTTTAGGGATTTTATAGTATAATTTTTTTAATGTTATACCGAAATATTTTCGTAATTTAGGCTCTGTTGGTTTATAGTAAGTATACTAGATATGAAAGGTAACTCTAAGGCATATTTTCGTGAAACGATATACAGGGATTGTATTCGCTCTAAAAACCGTCATTAAAAATTGTAAATTTGTCTCTGTAGTGCACTGAATAATGGTTTAACCTTTAAAAACCGTAATTTTCTGCAAATAATCTGATCACATCGTTACGATGTCGCCGTTGAAAAAACCTTAAAGCGTGAAGTTTTCAACGCAAATCGCTTACGCCCTCTTAAGGAAAAAAATAATAGCTATTTCTAGGATAATGTACTCATAAATTACAAGGAGCACTATTCCTTTTAAAACATTTTGTTAAATAATTATTGATTCTTCCCGAAGCGCTATGGGATTACGTCGGGTAACCAGAAAATAAACTTAAAATAATCTCTATTTATAATCCAATCTCTATAATGCAATTAATAAAATAATAAGTTTTTAATCGTTATTATTGGAATATCGGATATTTTTTCCTTAAGAGTGCGTAAACGATTCGCGTCGAAAACTTCAAGTTTTAGAGTTTTTTCAACGGCAACATCGTAACCATGTGAGCAAATTATTTACAAAAAGTTACGGTTGTTGAAAGATGAAATTTTATTTATAGTTCATAAAAGATATAGCTTGATCTCGCGACAGCTGTCAGTAAAAATCACGCCTATGAAGTCCTGAATTTCTTACCAGATAGTACCTGTCAATGTCATACTTTATGGGCATGCACTAATTAGGTCGGCATGTCCATAAAGTATGACATTGACAGGTACTGTCTGTACTACTAAGAAATTCAGGACTTCATAGGCGTGATTTTTACTGACAGCTGTCGCAGAGATCAAGCTATCTTTTATGAAACATAGTGCACTACAGAGACAAAACCATAATTTCTAATGACGGTTTTTCAGAGCGAAGACAATCCCTGTATATCGATTAACAAAAATATGCGTTAGAGTTACCGCAGGTCAGTACAACCATTATTATATGCTGTAACGCTTTATTTTAAACCTTATTATAACTGAATATATAGTCTTGAAGTGCAATACAGAACCGAAATTACGAAAATATTTTGATTTAATATTATAAAACAATACTACAAAATCTCTAAAACTGTCCACTTAATTGTCATTTTTTTCATCTATTAAATATAAATTTTTCTTTTAAAATTATTTTATCAAAACTCAGAAATGCTAAATATTTTTCTAGTTTTTATCATAGTCTTGCTTGTCATCCGAATTTGAGCTGTATTCAAAATTTCAAGTTTCCAGCTCATCGGAAAGTTAAATAAAAATAAATAACTAAATTCCACCCGGAACCACAGACAAAAAGAAAGTGACTTAATAAAAATGTGGTAAAAATTATTAGATTTAAATGTTTTTGTCAAAATTATGTTTTTATTATTTAGAAATTTATATTGATGAAACTTAGCAGGCAACCTCTTCAGTAAGGAATGTGAAGATTTGGGGAAAGTTTTTCGTTAATTTTTGTAGATTAATTACTCATATCACATAGAGGTCGCGGATATTAAAAGACTTAAGCGTTTTGTTTCACTATGTGTAACTTAAATTCATCGGTATATATTGTGAAGCACGTCGACAATCATTAAGGCAAAGTGGACTCTTTTTTACTTTAAACCTTCTCAAGAATGACTGTATGTTGCCAGCAGTGAGTGTAACATTTACATGCTGTAGTTTTACAGGCTTTCACTAAAAATAAATGTTTATTTACCGTATTCCATGTAATCCCTTGAGACGTTCAACTCGACGATCTTCCAGTTTGATTGATGTCAAGCTTTCCCAATTTCGTGGTATAGAAAAACATAATAAATAAGGATTTTCTGTAAAGGTAATAAGAAGGTAATTAATAAATGAAAAAAATATATTAATAAGTAAATAAAAATAAGTCTCCACCAGTCTCTCAAAAATTAAGTCCCAGTCAAGACCAATAAAGTAATATAAACACAATACTACAAAATTTCAAGTGACGCCGAAACTACGCTCAATTTCTTGACTCACGCACACATCTTTTTTGTTTCATGAATTAAATAATTTGCGTAGAGAGAATAAATGAATTCATTTATTATTCATTAATGGTCGGTAGCTATCATAGAATACTATAATACATACATAGAACGGAGAAGTGGGCGGAGCTCGTGTAGCCACTAATATGTCAATTTACACCTATAAATGTCAACACAATCAACCGTTTCCAATTTTCGTGTCAAGCGTCGCTGCATGTAAATTATTTAATAATGGCTAATTGTAAAATAATTACTTGTCGAAAGAACAGCGAAACAGAAACAGAAACAAACTTTTTTAATCAATGTAGATAATAAACAATACTTATTCAAAATCAATTTTTTTCATTTACCAACGGTTCGCAAAAAAAATCTCTGTCCTGGGAAGAACCAGCAAGAAACCCAGCGGGACTATTTTCTTTTCTTTTTCAAATAATAGCTTACAATAATGTTTACAATTAACAACACAAAACAAATTAGAAATAGCTTGGCAGCGATCACCCAGTAACGCCGCGGACCGTGCTACCGAACGGACGTGCCTTAGTCGCGCTCCCGTGCTGTACTAAGTGTACGTATCGTGAAGTCTACGTGTTACCAGTGACGACTCCGCTAAACGTTGAGCTCGCTCCGTGAAGCGTTGAGCTGTCACTGGAATTCTCCGCGTCGAACCATAAGTGAAGATTAACGTCAACGCAGTGCATACCTCACAAAAATCCGGCATCAGCACTAGACATCCTTCTTGATCAAGAAGGACACTCCAGTGTAAACACGCCCATTCCACCAAAGCATCACACACCCCCTCCCTGCTCGCGGGCGCCTCGCTGGGCCTCCCCCAGGGGTCTCACCCGGTGTGGTAGCACGCGCTGAGAGGAGGAAGGTGTGCGACTGCACAAGGGCCGTGCACCAATCAATCAGAAATGAAGGATAAGTGGGAACCCCCCCCCACCCCCCCGAAGACCACCGGATAGGCGACCAGGGGTCCTGGACCGACCTCTCATGGAAAGAAATCTTTTCGATCCTGAGAGGTCTCGTATTATCCCCCCGGTCAGCCAAATCCCTAGAAGGATAGGAAGCCCGCCGCTAAGTCCCACACCAGTTACTAACCGGGCTATCAGAACAACAAGCCTTGATCTGACAGCTACATCCCGCCTCGCGGTCAAACGTGCACCGCCACAAGAAGAATCCAACGAACTCTAGGATGAAAAGAGGCCCAAACCAGGGTCTCACACTCCGTCGTCAGATGAAGAATCGACTTTATCTGTGCCATCACCCACTCCGGATAGGGAATTAGATACCCTTATAACAAGGCATATCAACCCACCTAAATCTCCAGCGCCAACAAAGACCATGGTAAACATCCCAACTGAGGCCCAGGAAATGGACGCAGAACCCGTGCCAGGACCATCAACAGCATCAGACACGTACGCGCGCATAGCGGCCACGCCCAAAACGACACGACCACCATCACCACGTGCAACGGGACCGCTACCACCCAACGAAGTACCAACAGCGGCAAAGTATCCGCCAATAATAGTGGAGTGCTTCCCCAACTGGGCGAAGCACTTCAAAATACTAAACAACATTATCGGACACGCCCCAAACGCTCGCCCGTTTGGCAAAGGAGTACGCTTCCGGCCCCAATCGGAAGAAGAGTATAGAAAGATCCAAAAGTACCTCATCGAACAAGGCAGAGAGGACACCACCATCGCGTGGTACTGTTACGCACCACGTGACGAACAACCCACGAAGGTGGGAATAAGAGGACTCCCTGCAGACACCAACCCACAAGACATCCAGGACGCGCTCATAGAAATGGGCTTTCCCGCCACATTTGTGAGAGCGATCCCACCCAAGAGGGGGAGACCTGGATGTCTATTTCACGTTAAACTTGACCATCTGCCCCCAGAAGAACTCAACTGGCTCTATAAGATTAATGAGTTACTATACATGCCGGGGATCGTAATAGAGGGCTGGCAGGGCAGAATCGGCCCTGCGCAATGCCACAGATGCCAGGGCTTCGGGCACGCATCAGTTAACTGCCACCGCCCCTTCAAGTGCGTCCGCTGCGCCGGTAACCACCCCGCAGCGGAATGCCAGAAACCGCGTGACGCACAACCTAAATGTGCCAACTGCGCCAAGGCCCATGCAGCCAACGACCGCCGGTGCCCCGTACTGCAACGGATTGCAAGAAAAAGAGGCATTAATCTACAGCTGCAGATGCCTCCGCAAGCAACAAAAACACCACAGCACCAACAACAACCACAACAACAAATCCACCAACAGCTGCAGCAACCTAAGCAAATGCAACAACAACAGCAACTCCAACCCCAAACGCAAAGTCAAACGCCAGCGCCATCTGCTCACGTGGTAACAGGGACAACGCTAGCCCCCCCAGCAACAGAGCGTAACACGGCCCCCAAAAAGAAACGGAAGAAGAGGAAGAAAAAGAAGGCGGCCACTACAACAGTGGAAACAAGAATGACTTCAACCTCGCTTCCCCCTCCCACCTACACCGCACAACAAGCACGACAACAGCAAACAATTCAACCCCGAGAACAATACCAAAGAAGACCGGCAACAATCGCCGCACCCATCACACAAACCCCATACGTACCAACCACCGTAGAAGAAGCCCTCACGGAAGTAGTGGGTGTAGTCATCAAGATACTGGGTGATGTACTGAACGCCATGACCACGGGGTCCAACCCCCTAACGGCGATACTAGGCGCCCTAGCCCAACTGTCAGCCATCAACAGAGGGCCATCAGCTTAAACTTTTATATTGGAACCCCGGAGGCATCACCGGAAAAACCACCGAACTCCGACTGCTGGTCCAGCGGTATAATGTCCAGATTGTACTGCTGGGAGAAACAAAACTGCGCCCCTCCGCCCAACTGAAGATTCCTAACTTCTTCGTGTATCGACACGACGAAGTATCCCCTGAAGGTGTCGCATACAGAGGTACTGCGGCACTAGTCAGAAGAGACATCATACACGAAGAAGTGGACACAGACAATAACTTCGCCTCCACGAGGACAAAAGGGATTAGGGTGAAGGTGGGCACTAGAGAAGTCAGAATTTATGCCGCCTACAGACCACCTGGCACCCCACTCTACCCCCAGGACATAAGAAAAATATTTGACGCAACCACACCTGCTATTATCGCTGGAGACCTCAATGCAAAGCATCCTGCTTGGGGCTCCACGATAATCACCCCACCTGGGAAGAAACTGTTCGAAGATGCAGAAGACTGGGGGTACGAGGCTCTAGGCCCAGACGAGCCCATCCACATCCCCACCAACCCAGAACACCAGCCCGATGTCCTCGACATAGTGCTGTGCCACAAAATGCCGTACCCAATACGGCTAGAGGTGCTGTATGATCTGGACACACAGCACCTCCCCGTGTTGTTCACCATCGATACAAGTGCGGACGCGGTAGTGCCCAGAGTGTTAAAAATGAAAACTAATTGGACCCGCTTCCGTAGAGCGATGGAAGACCTCCGACTCGGCGCCAATATACTAACCAGAGAAGATGTAGAGGCAGCGGCTCTACATCTAAACAATACGGTAGAAAACCAACTAAAACTCCACTCACACCCTGCCTCTACAGGGCGCCGAAGAGAGGAACTCCCACAACAGCCACAAACACGACTCTCCGAGAAGCGGAGATTACGGAAGCTCTGGGCACGAACGCGATGCCCACTCATCAAAAGAAGACTAAACGCCCTGACAGAAGAGCTGTCGGAAGCAATGAGAAAGCATAGAGGAGAAGCATGGGATAGGCGCATCGAAGAAGCGTCAGAAACACCCGCCTCCCTTCATCTCCTCAACCGGCAGCTCACGAAGACTCCCACACCGGTATGCCCACTAGTGGACAACACGGGTAAACGCTATTACGACGCCCAGAAAAGGGTGGAAATGATGGCACAGCACCTTGAAGAACAATTCAAAACCAACCCTATAGCGGAGGGGTACACAGAACATGCAACAAGCATACAAGACCGCGTACACGAATACCTGTCGAACCCGGCGCCACCACTAAAAGGCAATGACTTCATATCACCAGCAGAGGTAGCGCGCACTATCATGCGCCTCCCCGCCCGTAAAGCGCCGGGATTCGACGGAATCACCACCATGGCAATCAAGCAGCTGACAAGAAGAGGGATAGTGGAACTCACCAGGCTGTTCAACGGCATTCTACGAACTGGCCACTTCCCCAACATCTGGAAGAAAGGTAGAATCATCGTGCTACCAAAGCCGGGGAAAGACAGGAGGCACCCGGCTAGTTACCGCCCCATAACGCTATTACCGCACATAGCGAAACTATTCGAAAAAATACTGCTAAAGAAAATCACACCTCACATCGCTCTACAGGATGAACAATTCGGCTTCCGTAGAGCACACTCAACAACAGCACAATTGGCCCGCGTGCTGCACTATCTTGCGGCCGAACATAACCGCGGCCGCATCTGTATGGGGGTCCTCCTAGACATGGAGAAGGCCTTCGACAGAGTGTGGCACGCAGGGCTAATCTTCAAGCTAATCGAATACACCACCATACCGCCGATGCTTGTGCGGCTAATAGCGTCGTTCTTGGAGGGGCGGAGCTTTTAAGTTTGCCTAGAAGGGGCTGTTTCGGTAGCACGACCGATCGAAGCGGGAGTGCCACAAGGCAGCTGCTTATCACCTCATCTGTACGCGGTCTACACTAACGATATCCCCACACTCCAAGACCAGCTGGAGGAGTGGGAAGAGGACGTCGTCCTTGCACTATATGCAGACGACAGTGCGTACTTCACGTCATCTCGTCGGGTGGAAAACGCTGCAAAGAAGTTGCAGCGACTGCTGGACCTGTTACCAGAGTGGCTTGATAAATGGAGGATGAAGGTCAACGTCGGGAAGACCACCGCCTTCATGACCAGGCTGAGAAGGACACCACCAACACTACAACTCCGTGGGCAGGACGTAGGTTGGAGGACGACCATCACCTACCTAGGATGCCAGATCGATCGCTCGCTGCGAATGAACCCGCAGGTCGACCACGTCGTAAGGCAGGCCAGAGCCGCGCGAGCGAAGCTGAACCCCATACTGGCATCCAAACTCCCAAGGAACACCAAGATAGGTATCTACAAAACCTACGTCCGCTCGCGGCTGACATACGCAGCACCAGCCTGGTATGCGTTGACCTCAGCCACTCAGCGCAAGAAGATGCAGGCCCAGCAGAATCTTGCACTACGAGTGATAGTGGGAGCCGGTCGTTACGTCAGAAACGACGTAATAGCGCGTGACCTCAAAATAGAAACCATCCACGAATTTGTGGTCCGTACTGCGAGACGGTTATACGACCGCGCAGACAACGGACCACATCAACACCTTCGCAATATAGCTCCGCTACACGCGCGCCCACCAGACGGGCGACCACTCCCACGAGAACTTCTGCGCTCACCGCCTGGCGAGGGGGACGCCGGAGACGAGTGAGAGTCCCGACACCGGAAAAGATGGCGTGAAGTACGCAAAACATCAACATATAAACTGCGCCAAAGCGCAGTACCCAAGACCGTGAGAGCCGTGCCTCCCACGCGATGAAACCCGGGTAATGAGGGCTACCTCGACACCCGCAGGCCTTCAAAACCTATGAAAAGGTTAAGAAGAGGAACATCTCAGCGATCACCCTTCCCAGGGGTTATTATGGATGATATTATGGATAGGGGCGAGAAATGGAATTTAAATAAAGGAGACATATCCTACAACCAGTAAGTCGAAACTGTTCATATTTGTGAATATTAGAAATAAAAATAAAGAAATATTGTGTCAAAACATTAATCAAAAATCTAAAATGCGTAAATTCACTCAGTCTGTCAACACAGCGAATCGGGTTTGTAGTAGTGATAATACTATATAATTGTTTGTATGTGTACTCCCGGCGACATCGATTCTCGTACAAAATTAGGTTGACAGTCATTCTGTTGTGTATTATAGTATTCTATGGTAGCTATAGCTATAGTCTATAGCCATTGCAACAAGATTTACAAAGTTCTAGATTTTATTTATTTTGCCGCGTTTTAATTTTAGGTTTTTCTGTTCAGTTTCAGGTTCAAATTCAGGCTAGGATTCTCCCAAAAAAAGTAAGTATTAAGTCATTTTTTTTCCTAAATTTAATAAATGTCACCAATTCGTCACTTAATATTGACTAAACGAATATTCAGGATATCGTTCTTGTTATGGGCTGGAATGATAATGACGGCAATACTTAAAATGGCTTGCCAACAATGATTGCCTAAATTTATATTTATGAGAAGCATGTTTATAATTATTTAAAATTTTATAATGTTTTACTACTTGTATAAAATTAGTAAAAAAATTTGTGCCAGGAAAATCAAATGAATGCGCATGTTTTAAGATACAACCCCAACCTTTTTTTCCAACGTAACTTTTAAATAGGTTTAGAAATATTCAGTTTGTGAAAAGCTATCAGCTACGACATTGGACTTGCATAAATCTCATTAATACACAATTAACAAATGTTTAAAATTGCATTACATTAACATAACATTACACAAAATACTTACTGTTATTATATTTGTCACTTCTTTTGTCTTGATAATATTTTTCCAACATCAAATCGTAAAAGCTGCCTATAATATTGATAGATACTAAAACTAGCAGAATTCCACCAAACAACCAGTCACTCCAGTCGTATTTTACTTCTTCGCCTTGTTTATTGCAATAATATACATGCGTGAGTTTTGCTTGTAGCCCGTAGTTATTCCAAATAGTTTGGTTAAGGCATGCCTCAAGGTTTGCATTTAGGTTCAAAATGTTAGAATTTGTGTTTATGTATTTTTTACATGTTGTGGCTATACACACTCCTCTTTCTATATAAGAGTGATTATAATGTTTTTCTGTGTATTCCGAGTATTCCTGTAGACATTATTTAATATGCTATTATAACTATTTAATCTATTGCTAGAAATAGACCTTTAAAAATTAACTAGTATGAACTATTTGAAAGATTTTCTCATACTCACAATGCTAGCCGGGCAGAAAACCATCGCTCTACATTGATAGTTTTATGTTTTTTACACATTAAGTGATAAACCAGGTAACTGACTATCTGATGTTAAGTGGGCATTGTAGGTCACGGCTACCTGCAATTAACTTCAAATAACAGAAGCTATAGGTGTGGCAGCTCTAAGGACGGTTTCAAAGCTTGTAATCATACTTTGTCATGTAGTGGTGGCGTAAGAGAATCCAATACTGCATATCCCGTAGTTGTCGCAAGAGGCAATAGAGGAATACAAAAATAGTAGATGAGTAGTAGCATTTTCTTGATGATGATTCAGGACAATAAATTTAAAAAGGATCCCTAAACCAAGTGATTAATTCAATTACATTCATTTACTAACTACCCTTGAACTTTCTGTTGGGTTAAGTGCAAGCAAATAAATACTACGGCATTTGAATTAGATTGCGGTGCGACCTTTTCTATTAAAGAGGCTTGTTCTATAGTTAACTTTTGTGTCGAGTTGATAAGATTCCAGGACTAATCTGTTATTAGTTTTATTAGTCAGTTAACCGAAGTACCGTAGGCATATGAGGTTGGCGATTATTACTAGTGCTTACATTCACCTTAAAACCATACACACGTTATTGAATGCACATGAGAAGTGAGGTAAGTGTGGTAAAACCTTCGTGGATGCCTTTTTCGATTTGAATATTTGATGTCTGTGTAAATTTTCGTAACTTCTGGAGACTATTTGATGAATGAATTTTTCATTAACAATGTTAATAATTTTAATTAAAGTGAGTGAAAATTAACAAGGAAGGTCTTATAAACGTCATACAAAACCTGAAGCATCATGCCTTTTTTATTTGTTGATATGTTATTAAATTTTTGTTACCATGGAAGGATAAATGAACTTTTTAGAAGCCTTTATGAAGATATGAATGTGGTTTAAAATTTTCCACTTAAGCTGAGCAGAGTTTGAGCTAAGCATTTGGTGTTACAGGCCGCATTTTCGATCCTTTGTCAGAGCAAGTATTTATTTGGGCTAGAAATATTTATATATTTATATATATATATATATATATATATATATATATATATATATATATATATATATATATATATATATATTAAAAAAAACACCCGATTCGAGGGCAATATTGTTTATAATTAAATAAATATTTATAGTTTAGAATTCAACATAAAACACCCCAACCAACGCTATGACTAGTTTAGAATAAGTCTTCAAAGGTGCAAATCTAAATATAGCACATTTGATTTTTAGTATGTGCTTTGTAATTAACACACAATCCAATGTATATTTTTATGACTAACTAAAATTATAACTATCTAAAAAGACTGAAGTTGATCACTAGAAATATATATATATATATATATATATATATATATATATATATATATATATATATATATATATATATATAATGCTTCTACAAAGCTAAAATAATTTATTGAAGTTACAGAAGATATTTTGCATTGTATCGAATTTTTGAAGTCATTGAAAGTAAGTGTACGTATTTTATGTCAAACAGGCTACGTGTATCAGTCATCTGTTACGGACTATTAAAGTCCACTGCTGAACATAGGCCTCCTCAGTTAATACTTATTCCTAAAACTTGTATTAAATAAATGATTTTTCTATCATTAGTAGAGTAGAGACCATATCATTCATTTGTCTAGTGATCAACTTCAGTCTTTTTAGATAGTTATAGTTTTAGTTAGTCATAAAAAAAATATAAATTGGATTGTGTGTTAATTACAATGCACATATTAAAAATCAAATGTGCTATATTTAGATTTGGG
Source organism: Parnassius smintheus behrii (assembly GCA_036936625.1). Taxonomy (NCBI): domain Eukaryota; kingdom Metazoa; phylum Arthropoda; class Insecta; order Lepidoptera; family Papilionidae; genus Parnassius; species Parnassius smintheus. Next base: position 10,859,666 of record JAUPFT010000013.1, read on the forward strand.
CCTTTGAAGACTTATTCTAAACTAGTCATACTGTTGGTTTGGGTGTTTTATGTTGAATTCTAAACTATAAATATTTATTTAATTATAAACAATATTGCCCTCGAATCGGGTGTTTTTTAATGATTTCTTGTTGCTGTCGCGGCGTGTCTTTTAAGTGGTACTTTCTTATTGTACTTGTAACACTCTGCTCTATTTTCAGTTATGTTAGTGCTGTTAACCACTTGGTTTTTACAACTTCATCGGACTTAAGGCTCGCGATTGAGATCGGGAGCTGTATAAAGGATGACGAATAATGATGATTGTAATCACGATGATTGGTAACGATAACGATGACGATAACTGATGATGATGATGATAACCCAGCTTGTCTCGGAATGTCATATTTAGTACCGTACCGTGGACGATGCATGCCCCCACTTCAAGCCTGTTAATGCTGGTGTTCTAAGAGGCTGTGGGCCTACGCTGCTTTTTCTACATATTAATAATATGTTGCCAATACGAACATTCATTGCAATGCAGATCAGGTTTGGAATTGGACCGTAGGTAGCTGCGTTTACTATTATGTGTCTTATTGGGAGCTTATTCTGGCGCTTTCAAAGTAGCGCTGAGACATTGCTGTGAAATATTTAGTGATTGGCAATTCCGTATGTTTTTATAGGATAGGGTGACAAACTAGCACACAGTCCACCTGACGGTAAGTGGTTGCTACAGCTCATAGACATATACATCTATCCTCAACTACAAATCAAAACGCAGACGCGTTGTCACTCGTGAGGACTAATATGGAATGCCTCGTTTCAGTATAAATGGTCTCCGGTTCTCTACACTCACCATACGAAACACAGCAGCATTAAGCTACTATTTCACGCTGGTATTCTGTGAGAGCGTGGTCCTTCCTCTGTCGAACCGACCCATCCGTAGTACAACTATACTACTATATAACTGTAGCATGGCTCTACCACTTATATATTGTACTTACTTTAATGACTGCGATGAGATCATTTGGCGGATCTGCGAATAAATCCAATCTTACTAAGCAATACGGGCTGTTCAATTTTCGTAAGCATGTGTTGTAGTCATCTAGTTCGAACAAAGGCGGCATTCGTCCGTATTCAGTATCTGAAAAACAGACCTAAACTGATTAACTAAATAAAATAGTTTCAATGTCCTTTAATATAAATAAGATTAAAACATATTTTTAAGCAAATGGTAAGAGAAAATAAATAATTGTCTCTGGTTGCGCCAACGCACATCCTTGCATTTCGTATTTGTTGATGTATTTGTTAGTTAGTTTGGCGGACATAATCCCCTTCTCTTCCGTTTTTTCCCCGCACCCACCTGCCTAGTAGGGGGAGCTAGATACTGGTGGACGCATTTTTGGCCCTCTATTGAGAGGCACGCTCCCGTAAGTAGAAAGGGGAGATGGCGGAAGCTATAGGAATACGCGAACCGCCATCGTCGTCGCAATTTGCATCATGCTCGCATCATGGCCGTCAAGAGAGAGACGCTCGCCGCTTCCCCCAGGTAAGTGCGCATCCTTATTATGTGCAGTTTTATTTGTTGTTCCTTTATCTGCAGCAGCTCATCTCCCGTCGTGTCAGATAACGCCTCAAATTAAGTTCATTTCATTAATTATTATTTAATTATTTTCATTATTATGGATTATGGCCATGGTTGCCTTAGTTTGGGTGATTTAAAGCAACCATAGCCCCGGGGGGGGGGGGGAATGTTATTGACGTCCCAAACTCAGCTGTCTTTAGTTTTTGAATATAAAATTTTGGTTCGATATACGCAGAACGATAGAAGATTATAGTAGCAGAGGTGTGCTTATGTTTGGATTTAATTTTGTTAAATATAGGAATCCCAAGTAGATAGCACCCGTCTAACTTTTTCATTGAAATAAGGATGTTTTTTATTTCAATATCCTTGCAAATCAACCTTGGTAACCAATGTTTTTGTGCGAGGATTTGTAGGTATATCAAATCTCATATAATGGCGGGGACGATCTTCAACATATTCACAGTCTGCAGAATTCCAGGAGCGTCGGTGTTTCACGTCAGCTATATGTTCTATTAAGCGGGATTTTAAAGACCTTTTTGTGTTGTCCTAAGATAGAGACACGACATTAGCAATCAAGCGTGTACACTCCTGCATCTTGTGGATAACACACTTGACGGATAATAAAAATTAACTAATATTCTTCGGCCCCATACTTATAAAATACCGTTTATGTATACATGTGAGTGAGCACGTGAGCACTCAAAATTTTCTAACTAGTCTATTACCGATAGTTATATTTCGATCTTCGAACGACTCACTTTTAAATGAGGAAAATTTTTATAAAAATTATCAGATCAATGTAGAACTTTTTAGAAGCCACCAAATTTTAATGATAATAATTCTCGATCTGTTATTGGTAACACATCAAATAATCCAATTAAATTTATTTTTTACCGTCACTAGCACCACATTTTTGAAGGTTGTGGGAGGTAATATAAAGTATGTAGTAGAATAAATATAATTCATTTAAATAAAACTAGTTTTTACGGATTATATCGCGTATATTAACTTATTTTATATTCCCGACGTTTCACTTTGCAGCACCCATGGTCACGGGGTAACTGAGGCGTTCGACGTCCCAATGTCATAGTTAACCATGGCTACCTCCAGATTATAATTATAAAATTTTGTGCCGATCTACGCAATATGAACTTATAGTATTAAGTATCTTGAAGTCTTGCAGTTGTGTGTTTGGGTTGAGATTTTATTAATTATAGGATCTCAAGCAGATGTAGTAACCTTCTCTATTGAAATTAGGATGTTTTTTGATTTCAATATCCTCGCGAATCATCCTTGAAAGTAATCGATGTTCTTTAGCGACGATTTGTGATCTATCGAATCTGATAAAGTGACGGCGGCGATCTTGTACGTGTTCACAAACTGCAGACTTCCCGGAGCGTCGATTCTTCACATCAACTATGTGTTCTTTAACACGGGTTTTTATTGATCGTTTTAAAAAACAATAAAAACCCGCTTTAATGAACACATATCTGATGTGAAAGTCCGTGTAGTATTCGCGTAGACATAAGAAATCGTTATAATGTAATCCAACCTGAACTTTTGACTCTACTATATGTACATGAATATACTGGAGGTTTGTTGAACGTGAGGACAAATAGATGGGCCACGCTCTGGACTATGGGAGGAGTCAAGAGCATCCACATTTATTATAACTTTAGCCGTTGCTTACATTTACGTAGACATAAGAAATCGTTATAATGTAATCCAACCTGAACTTTTGACTCTACTATATGTACATGAATATACTGGAGGTTTGTTGAACGTGAGGACAAGTAGATGTGCCACGCTCTGGACTATGGGAGGAGTCAAGAGCATCCACATTTATTATAACTTTAGCCGTTGCTTACATTTACGTAGACATAAGAAATCGTTATAATGTAATCCAACCTGAACTTTTGACTCTACTATATGTACATGAATATACTGGAGGTTTGTTGAACGTGAGGACAAGTAGATGGGCCACGCTCTGGACTATGGGAGGAGTCAAGAGCATCCACATTTATTATAACTTTAGCCGTTGCTTACATTTACGTAGACATAAGAAATCGTTATAATGTAATCCAACCTGAACTTTTGACTCTACTATATGTACATGAATATACTGGAGGTTTGTTGAACGTGAGGACAAGTAGATGGGCCACGCTCTGGACTATGGGAGGAGTCAAGAGCATCCACATTTATTATAACTTTAGCCGTTGCTTACATTTACGTAGACATAAGAAATCGTTATAATGTAATCCAACCTGAACTTTTGACTCTACTATATGTACATGAATATACTGGAGGTTTGTTAAACGTGAGGACAAGTAGATGTGCCACGCTGTGGACTATGGGAGGAGTCAAGAGCATCCACATTTATTATAACTTTAGCCGTTGCTTACATTTACGTAGACATAAGAAATCGTTATAATGTAATCCAACCTGAACTTTTGACTCTACTATATGTACATGAATATACTGGAGGTTTGTTGAACGTGAGGACAAGTAGATGGGCCACGCTCTGGACTATGGGAGGAGTCAAGAGCATCCACATTTATTATAACTTTAGCCGTTGCTTACATTTACGTAGACATAAGAAATCGTTATAATGTAATCCAACCTGAACTTTTGACTCTACTATATGTACATGAATATACTGGAGGTTTGTTGAACGTGAGGACAAGTAGATGGGCCACGCTCTGGACTATGGGAGGAGTCAAGAGCATCCACATTTATTATAACTTTAGCCGTTGCTTACATTTACGTAGACATAAGAAATCGTTATAATGTAATCCAACCTGAACTTTTGACTCTACTATATGTACATGAATATACTGGAGGTTTGTTAAACGTGAGGACAAGTAGATGTGCCACGCTCTGGACTATGGGAGGAGTCAAGAGCATCCACATTTATTATAACTTTAGCCGTTGCTTACATTTACGTAGACATAAGAAATCGTTATAATGTAATCCAACCTGAACTTTTGACTCTACTATATGTACATGAATATACTGGAGGTTTGTTGAACGTGAGGACAAGTAGATGGGCCACGCTCTGGACTATGGGAGGAGTCAAGAGCATCCACATTTATTATAAGTTTAGCCGTTGCTTACATTTCATACATTTATTAATTATCTTTCTACTACTATATTGTAACTAGACTATAGCTCGAAAAGTCGACAACCGATGTGGAAGAAGGATTCTCGAGTAGCGGTCTCGTATCAGTTAGAGAAGGGTACATGGAGGAATTTGATGGATGAAGGTGTATCAGTACTGTGTTTTGTGGCGTTCCTTGGGGAGGCCTATGTTTAGCAGTGAACTCGTGTAGGACTATAATGTTAATGAAATTCATGATTATTTTACTAGGTCTGGTGTGAGTCAAGGCAGTAATATAGGGCCGGTAGAGTTCAACATAATGATTAATGATTTACCCGAAGTAGTAAGAGAGGCTAAATGTCTGTTATTTGCAGACGACCTAAAGTTGCTTTTAGCCAACAAGAGTGAGGATGATTGTCGCCACCTTCAGCAAGATATCGACCGAGTAGTGGAATGGAGCCACAAAAATAAATTGCAGTTTAATATTTCAAAATGCTCTATTTTATCATTCAGTCGTGCAAGGGCACCACTCCATTACAACTATAAGGTGAATGGCGAGCTAATGAAGAGGGAGGAATCAGTCCGGGATCTTGGAGTCCAGATAGATGTCAAATTGACATTCCGGGAACACATCATGAATATATGTAAGAAAGCTTATAAACGACTAGGATTTATCATTCGCAGAGCAGTAAAATTTACCAACATCAAAGCAATCTCGGTGCTATATGATGCTCTAGTAAGGAGTCAGCTGTAGTGTAACTCGGCAATATGGGCTCCACATGAAAATAAATACAATCGTATGCTGGAGCGCATTCAGAATAAATTCGCGCGATTTATATGTCATAAGCTTTATGGGGTTTATCCTTCCTACCCCTTGATGTATCCAACCCTGTTTATTATAGGTATGGTTGGATACAACAAGTTGGAAACTAGAAGAGATCTAGCGCTGGTAACCTACATTTTAAGGGTGTTCCGTGGTTACATCAGCAACCCGGGTGTGCTGCGGTGGATTGGCTTATGCGTGCCTGATAGGTATGTACAGCGGCGACGGCGGTCGAACTTGCTCGCGATGCCACGCGGCAGGACTAAACTGGCTCGCAACACCCCCCTCACGCGAACGATACACATACTAAACTTGGTAGCTGAGAAGTTGGACTTATTTTCATGTTCACGGAGTGAGTTCGAATAAGTGACATTATATACAAGTAACCGGTTGACCGACCTTTGCTCGGTATTTTTGGCTCGGTTTTTTTTAATTCGTGTGTTTTGGAAATTATATTAAGATACAAATTACATACTGATGAAATACGAATAATATTTTTTGATCTTAGCGATTGAATAGGAAAAACTGAACTGGTTATTTGAATAAAAAATCATGAGTGCTATTAGTTTAATTTAAATTTTCGTGTTTTTAAAAAATACTAAAAAAGGGCTCCAAAAAATAGATTTTCTCAAAAAAGAAAGAAACTTGAAAGAGAATTAAAAAAAAGTCGGTCGGTCGGTCTGGGCTCGAACCATGGTATTATGATTTTGTGACCGCCCAATATACCAATTAAGCTATTTGTAATCATTTATAAACTGTCAAAATTCACGTTCTTATTCTAACAATATTCTAGCAGTTTTTCATTGCCTAAAAACACGGACAAAAAGACATTTTCTAAAAATAAATCCTAGCTAGATCGATTAATTGCCCCCGAAACTCCCTGCATACAAAATTTTATGAAAATCGTTGGAGCCGTTTCCGAGATTCCGATTATATATATATACACAAGAATTGCTCGTTTAAAGGTATAGGATATGTTATTCTTAAATTGTATTATAGGTACAATTGATTGTAAAGTTCTTTATTTTTGGTCTGTGTGCTCATTTATCATCGTTATTCAATAACAAATAAATAAGTAGCGTTGGTGGGAATGTTGGTTGACTCCGCTTTGATGTTTGGTTTTGTTCAACTGTGTAAATATAATCGGTATTGATTATAAGCCCATGTCATTTCCGTATTACTCTCTAATTAAGTTACGTTAGTTTACTCGACTCCACCGAGTCAGTAATTCTTTCTTGGGGCGATGTATACGCTTTTACAACAAAATCCCAAAAAATATACAAAACTTGTCATACGCAAAGTTCAAAAATTTTATTAAACTAGGTTTCTACAAAAAGGGTTATTATAATATTAAGGAGTTTATGGATGATAATAACCCCTGGGAAGGGTGATCGCTACCGAGCTATTTCTAACTTGTCTTGTGTTGTTGTTGTAAACAAGATATAAGCTACTATTTGAAAAAAAAATAGTCCCGCTAGTTTTCTTGCTGATTCTTCCCAGGACAAAGTTTTTTTTTTACGAATCAGTGGTAAATGAAAGCAGTGACTGTCAATAAGTACTGCTTATAATCTACAAATCTAATTTCTGTTTACAAAATGGTATCATAGTAAAAAAATATTTATTAATAAAGTTTATAATATGTTATATAATATGTATTCGCTTATGATAGCCAAAAGTCATTTATTTTTTATCCGCGTAGTCATTGTATTTATTTACGTCATAAATTATCTCACAAATAGTCATAGATGACTGATGATTATTTTTTTGGAATTTATTGTTTGACTCAAACTAATTGTAATATTCTATTAGATAACACTTTTAAATATGACGTAATGTTTAAAATACATAAAAAGGAGTTTAAAACTATTCACGGTCATTACTGAATTTAATTATGCGTCAAGTGGAAAAATTAAATGGAAGTAATTTATTTTACCGTAATGTAATGTTTACACAGGCTGGTGCCGGTGCCGATGTGATGATAATAGTATTTTATACATTGATTTATATAACACCTATTTTATACCTATTTTATATTGTTTGATTTATTAGTACCATAAAAATACGTTTTATTTCATCATTATGTTTACTTCTATTCATCTGATAAGTTTTGTATCCTTTTTTTCTAAGGGGACATAATAAAGATTTTAAAATAAAATATACTTTTTAATATAAAAACAATTAACTGCAGCTTAAAATAACTCATTTTTATTGCGTATTTTAGGTAAAATTCATATAGTAAGCCACACCAGCCCGCCATTGCATGTTTGTGTGTCTATCTTTATCTAATCTTAGCAACGATATTGTTTTCGCAACTTGTGTAAGTGAGATAGATATATGTTTACTTAAAATTGTTATTAGTTTCAAAGCTACGTCGTCGCGTTTGGATAGTGGTTACACTTTTTTCGACGCGCGGTAATGTGGTTTGCTCCTCTAGTGTTGTATAACTCAATGATTTTATAATTATAATATAACATTCCATTTGTTTGGGTTTTTATTTTTAATGTATATCTAAGTATAATTCCATTTACTTATATATATTGGTATAGCGCAAATACATGATAATACCTTATTAATTACCCCCATTTTTCTATAATTACTTCTAAAAATTATGTGCTTTCTCTCACGTATCGGGCCTTTATTAATAAAACTGCTGTTATATACAGGAAAATTGAATAAGAATATAAAATTTTCAGAACAATAACTTTAATTCATGAAAATATACGCCAAAACTATTAATACATTGTTGCCATTTTATGGGCAGTATGTTAATACATTTTCTATAGGAGTTTGCTTCACAAAAATTTATGAACTATTTAAAGTTACTGCTTCGTTCCTTACTGCTTTTTTGGAATTTAAATTTCAGCAAAACATAGTAGTAATAATAATAGTAGTAAATAAAGTTATTTATTGAATAATATAATGAAATAACGAAGTTGAAGCACTAACCCCCGAACTAGCAATAGCTGTCGCGGGATTCAGTTCCATCCTATATCCACGAAGCTACAATTACAAAATGGTTCATTACAAATCAGAACAAGATGACAAAAGAAATAAAAGACTTATCAAAGAATGTGCAGGCGTGTACATGCGTGTACAAGTTATTAAGTGATTTTTAATAGATTTTCCAACTCATAGTATGTAAACTTACGCAACCATAATAAAATTTTAGATTTTAGTTGGTATATGGACATGTTTCTCATTTTATAATTTACACTAAAGTAATTGTAAAGCCTATGTGCCTGAAATTAATACTGCTGTCGATCTTACCTCTCGCTCGCTCAACTGTGTAACGTTCTCGTCTTTTTCCGGTGGAGGGAAGATACTATGATACCTCAAATTTAATAGTATTCTTTTATACAATCATGGATACATATATATTTGGCGTACAGAAAGTAAGTTTGACGTTTTGCATAATGTAGTAGTTGGATGCCTAAATGGAAGGTATAATATTAGTTTGAGGAGAGATCTTTGTGTACGTTTATGATATTGTTCACTACCATGAACACAATTTTTTAGTATTTGTTTCTTTTTTATAGGCAACCTGTATAGCACTGCTATCTACCACAATTCTTAAAAAATCCAGAATAACTCTTGTTTTATCACGAAAATTAATGAAACTTATTTTATTCCCTAAATTTTTTGAAGACTTTTACTTTTAACCAAATTTAACTTATCGTGGTGTAAAAAAAGTATGAACACTAGTATGGTAAGTTTTTTTAAAATTTGACGCAACTAAGCAACATTCCAAAATGGTACAATACGCTAGGAAAACGAGTTTAAAAAAATATTGGTCTATTATTTATTAACAGGGGCCAAATGACGGTCGGGTGTAATAAAAGTATTAGTTCTCGCACAGGATGGGCATAATGTTCTGGGCAAACATCATTTTGGAACCACATGTTTTGGAGATCACTTAAGGGCACGTCGTCTAACAATTCTTGCAAGTCATTTTGTAAAAAGTTTAAATAACTATTGCCATCTTAGTTTCCTTGTAACTCAAAGGGCCCAATTACTTTTCCATTTAATATGCCGGTCCATAGGTTAATCTTGAATTGATATTGGGATTTGTCTTGTCTTATCAAGCGCGGATTTTCATTACTCCAACTATGTAGGTTGTGAAGATTTAAATACCCATCTTTCTTGCATGTTGTTTCATCCGACCATAGAATTTTGTCTAGGAATTGGGGATCTTCACTGTGCCTTTGCAGCATCACACGGCAAAATGTGACTCGTAGCGGATAATCCCGCGGCAATGACGTCTGCACACGCCTGTAGTAATATGGGTGAAGCTTGTGACGTTTTAATATTCCATGTGCAGAACTTTTCGGGATACCTGTAGCTTCTTCTATGGCGCTTACCGAAGTAGTCGAATCATTTTCTATCTCATTGAGAACTTCTTCATCACGATCAAATCTAGGTCTTCCAGCGCTTCTCCTATTGGATGGCATATGACCCTCCGAAAACGCTTGATGCACATTAATAAACACTCGATAATGAGCATTTGGGTATCTTTCTCGATACAGTCTGCTAGCAGCGTTAGCATTACATCGGCATTCTCCGTAGATTAAATGCATTAGCGTATTCCTGTGGCGTGTTTTTTTTGAACTGTTTGGCGTTTAACATGCCGCAACCGTGCATGTTAAACGCCAAACAGTCCAAAATGCGCCAGAACTCTAAATCACAAAACACACAATCGTGGTCCAAGATAATGCCAGGTCAGTTCAGTTTGCAGATCACTTCCAGTCCAAATAATGCTAGGTCAGTTAAGTTTGCAGGTCGATTCCAGTCCAAAAAGCCAAGCCAAAAGTCGATAGTATGTACGAGAGCCATGTAAGTTGAATTGGGAACGGTGCGCAGTAAAAAAAGGAGCAGAGCGTACTGAACTGACTTGCTGAGAATAATAACAGCTTCTCTACCTGCTCTGTTGTTGTCTCTTTTTAACGTAAATATCTCTATCTATCTATCTCTCTCTAACATCTAAGGTATGTATGCACCATTAAAATTCCTAGAAATTGTAACAAGAACCCATTTTGGGAATGTAGTAAAAGTGAATACTGACAATTACAATTTAAGGAATCGGGGCCAAATTCCTTAAATTGTAATTGTCAGTATAATAGAAATAATAGGCCCATATTTTTTATAACTTGTTTTCCTAGAGTATTATACCATTTTGGAATGTTGCTTAGTTGCGTCAATTTTTAAAAAAAAACTTGCCATACTAGTGTTCATACTTTTTTTTACACCACGATGAGTTAAATTTGGTTAAAAGTAAAAGTCTTTAAAAAATTTAGGGAATAAAATAAGTTTCATTCATTTTCTTGATAAAACAAGAGTTATTCCGGATTTTTTAAGAATTGTGGTAAATAGCAGTGCTATTCAGGTTGCCTATAAAAAAAAAGAAAAAAATATTAAGAAAATTGTGGTCATGGTAGTGAAAAATATCATAAACGGTCTCAATTTCTGAAGAATTTCATTTTTTCATATAACTTAAAATATAATTGGGATATATTTTTAGGGTTCCGTAGTCAACTAGGAACCCTTATAGTTTCGCCATGTCTGTCTGTCCGTCTGTCCGTCCTCGCTTAATCTCTGTGACCGTTAGCACTAGAAAGCTGAAATTTGGTACCAATATGTGTATCAATCACGCCGACAAAGTGGTCAAATAAAAATTGGAAAAAATGTTTTATTAGGGTAGCCCCCTATATGTAAAGTGGGAAGTGATTTTTTTTTAATTTCAACGCTAACGTGTGATATATTGTTGGAAAGGTATTTAAAAATGAATAGGGGTTTACAATAAATCATTTTTTGATAATGTCAATAATTTCGGAAATAATCGCTCCAAAAGTAAAAAACAATGTGCCCCCCCTCAACTTTTGAACCATAAGTTTAGAAAATATGAAAAAAATTTGAAAACTAGAACTTTATAAGGACTTTCTAGGAAAATCAGTTTGAACTTGGATGGAAACAACAGTACCCACCATCGGGAGCAGTTGCAGGAGCGCTTAGCGCTGCTGGAGCGCGAACATAATGGATACCCACCTTTAAACTCATAAGTGGGAACACTTATTGTGACGGACGGTAAACTACGGAACCCTACACTGAGCGTGGCCCGACACGCTCTTGGCCGGTTTTTTTTCTTTTTTTTTCCCGATTAGTCCGGGGCAGGTCTATCCTCCGGTGTATATATATATATATATATATATATATATATATATATATATATATATATATATATATATATATATATATATATATTAACATTATGTAGCTGCTATGTGAATCCTACTGGGAATCATCGCCTTGTTGATCCTGGTTCCTTAATTAGCCCACTGTATTTAGATGGAATTGGTATTCCAATATGTTGGTCCATTCCACTTACACCCTGTTGTGTATTCATAACTAATTAATATAAATAATAATATTATTTGTCGGTGATAGAATATCCAACAGACCATCGCGTTCTGTGGCGGTCGTAAGAGTCGTCAGAGAAAACTAACTAGGAGACGGGCAGCAGAGTGTTCCTATTAACACCTAAAAAAATTCGTTTGCAAACCCGCTTGTTGAGCATGGCAACCATGATTTCTTATGTTTACGTGTACGTACATTATTCAATAATCATTTAAACGTTGCAATTAAGTCAATTATTCCACTTGAGAGGCAATCTATGGGGAGGCCTATATTCAGCACTAGACTTTTGATAATCTGTGACGGTAGCTGTAATAATATTATTATAACACAACGACACCGATGATCACTCAGAAGGTGCTTTAGAAAAAGACGGAGAAGACTTTGTTTCTGGCGATCGACCCAAAAATAACCCAGATCGATAACAGGGAACTGCGCCAATGAGGTTAATTATCTAGTACTCCATCTTAGTCCCCAGGGGTGACAACACATTTTGATCCGTATTCGAGTATAATTGTAGACGTTATTTATTTATTTATGCTTTATTTGCATACCAAGTAAAGAATGGCGGGCTTAATGCAACAGGGCATTATCTACCAGTTTACCGCAAGCAAACAGCTAAGTTAAAAATATCTATGTCTGCATAATATTAACAAAACTACTATTAGATAAAAAGATACAAATTTTAAACATAATTACAATAAGGGTGTTATTTCAAGGTTTAGCACAGTATTCATGTTTTTGTCAGCAGATAAATGTAATATAGCAGCAGAAATAGATAATTGGTCAGCAAACCATGACTAGCAAACATTATTAAATTAATCTGCAATTTTGGATATTCTGGACTGCTGTAAATGTTTTAGTACAGCATATTAATTATATAAGCTGCAATGAGCGACTCACGTTTATAAAATTCTGATAATAATATGGAGGGGGGGGGGGGATACAGAAGAAGCCCCTACTCTTCCCTTCCTAACGGCTTCGGCGCTGTGGGAAGTGCAACCCCCGCCCGCCGTAGCAAATTGCAAGTACCCGTGTAAGCCGTAGCGGCTAAGGCTGATCACTGGAGGGGACCAATAAGCCTAAGCTGCGGAGGGGAGCGTGGGTGCCTGCGATTTACTAAGCGATTTGCCTCGGTGCCTACGGTTTTATAAAACACTCTAGGGATAGGGCAGACGAGACTACCTGGAGTAAGTCGTGCTGATTCGGTTTTAGAACAGATTCAACCAATCTGATCTATAAAGTCAGGTTGCTTTAGTCTCTGCTATGATAGTTGTTAATTAAACAATGTAATTTGAATTGTTATAATTTAAATAAATACATATTTATTAATACATGATTTTAATTACAATAGTGAAATACAATGCTAATAGACATATTTTTTTGCTAACCAATCGTGAATCTTGCTGATCAAGTAAGTATTTTGTGGATTGACTATTTATTTGGCAAACTCATATTATTGTAAGCTGCTTTTTAGGGTTCCGTAGTCAACTAGGAACCCTTATAGTTTCGCCATGTCTGTCTGTCCGTATGTCCGTCCTCGCTTAATCTCTGTGACCGTTAGCACTAGAAAGCTGAAATTTGGTACCAATATGTGTATCAATCACGCCGACAAAGTGGTAAAATAAAAATTGGAAAAAAATGTTTTATTAGGGTAGCCCCCCTATATGTAAAGTGGGAAGTGATTTTTTTTTTAATTTCAACCCTAACGTGTGATATATTGTTGGAAAGGTATTTAAAAATGAATAGGGCTTTACTAAGACCATTTTTTGATAATGTCAATAATTTCGGAAATAATCGCTCCAAAAGTAAAAAACAATGTGTCCCCTCCCTCTAACTTTTGAACCATAAGTTTAGAAAATATGAAAAAAATCTGAAAATTAGAACTTTCTAAGGTCTTTCTAGGAAAATTATTTTGAACTTGGATGGAAAGTCGGAGCGCCTGCCGCGGAGCGTGCAATGTTGCACGCTCCATGTTCGCGCACGTACCCACTACCGGGAGCAGTTGCAGGAGCGCGGAGCGCTGCTGGAGCACGAACATAATGGTTACCCACCTTCGAACTCATAAGTGGGAACACTTATTGTGACGGACGGGAAACTACGGAACCCTACACTGAGCGTGGCCCGACAAGCTCTTGGCCGGTTTGATTTATGATTATGTTACTGAGCATTATCAAGATTATTTGCAAAACAAGAATTGCGCTTGTTTTTTTTTTGTTGCAAACAGAATCTTTGATTTTATTACAGATTAACATTTAATTGCTTCTCTTACACAAATATATTATGTAGTTATATATACAATTTATAAATGTATATACATATAATTACTTAATACTACTTATATAATACTACCTACGTACGTAAATAATTGAATATAGCAGTTTATGATTCAAAACCATTTTTTCATAGCATTGGGTGACAAATGAACACACAGTCCACCTGACGGTAAGTGGATGCCGTAGCCCATAGACATTCACATTTACCCTCGATTAAGAATCAAAATAAAAATACGTTGTCACCTTCGAGGACTAAGATGTGATGCCTCAATTCTAGTGAAAAGGGTCTCCGGTTCTCTACACACACCATACGAAACACAGCAGCATTACGCTGCTATTATACGCTGGTATTCTGTGAGAGCGTGGTCCTGTCCCGTTCGAGCCGACCCATTCTTGCTACAACTATAATATAGCTGCAGCATGGCTCTACCACGAAAAGAAACCTATAAAATATGTAAAATAAAAATAGGAAAAAGGAAAAATTGGAATTTTAAGGATATAAAAAATGGAAATTCACAAACTACTCCTGCAACGTCAGAAGCCTGCCATAGCATCCATTTACCATCATGTACATTGTGTGCTTGTTTGTCAACCCTATTATATTGAAAAATACTACCAGCATAGAAATTATGGTAATACCCTTTGGTAAAGAGGTCTATCATAGTCTATAGCAGTAGGCTGATAAAGAATAAAAAACTAACTACTCACCATTTAGTTGGGCTATAACAGCATAACACTCTTTTACGATAGCAAAAATAATTAAGTACCACATGGTTTTAGAACCTTTGTTGAAACAAATTCAAATTTACAAAAATTTACATAAGTCCTTACAGAATGGTTGTTGCGAGCTTAAGGCGTTAATAGTTACTGAACAAACCTACTTCGAGTTTCATATTTATGTGAAGCCGGTTAACCGGTTATTGCTTGGACTAATGTAAAAATGAAACGATTTAATAAGTAACATATTTCACCCTTGCTTGAAATAATTTATTCTACAATTTCTTAAAAGGTACATTTATTTTTTGATTACAGCTTATCGAAGTCAACTGCTGAATATAGGATATAGAATGTTTCATGAGCGTTGAAATCTCATTCATTACATAACATATATATATATATATATAAATATATATATATATATATATATATATATATATATATATATATATATATATATATATATATATATATAAAACACCCACGCCTGTCACCCAGAGGTGTAGGCAGAGACTAAGACCCTAGTATGAACCTAAGAAATATGACCCTAAGACACCTCTCTCGCCTCCTTTTCATCCATATACTTACGTATGTATTCACCGACGAGCTCGTCGGTTGTGTGTACTCTTAATTTAGCCCATCCTCAATATATAACCCATTTGTTCGATAGAATTTTGTCCATGGCGTCCCTTCCCGACTCTGGCGTTCAAATTAGCAACATAGATTTGTTTTGTTACTCTTTCCTCGTTTATTCTTTCTGAATGAGGAATGTTTCTGTGGTTTACCACAGAAACATTCCTTTCGTAACCCTGATCAGTCGCATCATCTTACAAACTACGTTCTTTTCTAATTACACAATTTCTCACCCTGACAGACTCAGCCCTAAAATATTCCCTAATGAGCGCACTTCTACTCTCGTGCTTCTTCGGCCGTATCAAACTTTCATTACCATATTATGTTAAAGTAGGGACTAACACAGTATTGTGTTAGTCCCTTCTTTAACATAATATGATCAGACTTTAACATAATATGATCAGACTTTCCATAATAGAATGTAGAGCCCCATTTACTCTTTTTCCTACATTCACTCGTCGTTTTTTTTTAAATTAAACAAAGTAACAGTTTTAATTATAAAAACAATTTCTTCGTGCTTTTAAACATCTTTTGTTTGTCTTGGCACTGCACAGTTTGCTCTTATACATTATTTTCATTAAGCTTATTATTTAAATGACATTGAAATTAACTTTTACTTCAACATATATATTATAAAGTACTATGTCACAATTGTGGTATAAAATATTAAAAATTTTTCTCATCTATATTTTATATAAAATGTATAATATGTATTTCTTAAACTACGGTATACTTTTTTGTGGGGAACGTAGTTTTTGATATCGTTTACCTGGAGTAGTGAAGTAAAAATGTGATTGTTGTCTTCCATTCTATATCCTTATCCTATCTACCATCCCTACTAACATCCCACAATTTTCCATCAGTTTCTTTCATCTCTTGCAAGTAATACCTAAGCATTTAGTTTACCCACAATTCTAAGCAGGCTGATACCACGGTAGTTTTTACAGTCCCGCTGTGACCATTTCCCTTATACAACATGTAACATAATTAACGCACTTTGAGAAAGTAGTTTGTTCAGAATCGTTTACTGAATTGATTCCTATCATTTTTAATATAGGTATTTTTTCATCCCAAAAATAATTAAAACTACGTAAATTACAGTCACACTAAATCTCTACTACACTACTACACACTACTCTCTCTACACTAAGTCAAAAAAAACTGAAATGAACCGTAACTTAAGGCAATAAGACTTTTAAGACTGCAGTTTTATTTGTATTATTACTAATTCTGTCATTAAATAAAAATAAAGAAAAATGAACTTTATTTCAAGCACGTTAAAGTCTTTGCGTTCGTGGATTTGTACTGTGACCACAATATTCTTCCGGAATTAGTATAACTAATTTGATAAATAATCAGTGCCTAAAAATGTAAAAATTCAGTGTATGTATTATGATTATAACATAATATACTAATTGGGGTGTCTGAGGGTGTGCGTTTATTACGGTACATATTGTATATTGAGAATATAAAGGCTGATCGTAAATTGTAACTTCTTTCAATTTATGACTAATATCATTGCTAATATTACCGAGCATAAAAAGAGTGATAACACCTCGTAAATTGATATATTACATTACTAGTAATCCTCCATGGCTTTGCTCGGGTAAAAGTAAAAGTAAAAAGTAAAGTTACAGCCTACATACGTCCCACTGCTGGGTACAGGCCTCCCCTCATTTCTGAGAGGGTTTTAGGGCAAGGGAGTGTCCGCCGCGCTGCCCTAATGCGTGTTGGGGAACTTCACGTGTCTTCGTAATAACTCAGACATGCAGGTTTCCTCACGATGTTTTCCTTCACTGCCGAGCACGTTGTAAATCAGCACTTAAAATTGCAATTAACAATTTCATTGGTGCCAGCGGGGATCGAACCCGGGTTACTTGCGTTCTGTTATATTTACAGCGAGCGTTAACCATCTGAGCTACCACGTTGCTCGGGTAGTGTCTTTTAATGTGGCGTATTTGGGGGTAGTTTAAATATTAAAAATTATCAAAGACCATAAAATTATATTGTATGAATTTACCCTTTTGTTTTTGGAAAAATCTTCAATTTTTCGGATAAAATATAGCTTAGATCACGAAGATTAGTCGCAAGTGGTTCAGCCATTACGAAGATTATCCCGGAAAAAACAGACAGATATATAGACGGACAGATAGGTAAAAATTTTTAAAAATTAATTAGCTTTTTTTTCATTTTTCATTAAATAACACCCTGAGTCTAAAGGAAGTCAGATATTTTGATTTTAGGCAGAAACTCCAATTTTATTGATATGTATAGATTAGTTTGGTAATTATTGTTTATTTGCGTAATTGCGTATTTCCTTATAGTATAATGAGTATTAAAAAAGTCTATGAGTATTTTTATAAAAATCATTGGACCGAAGCGTTACTAACTGCTGTTTGGTTTGTATAAACTGGCAGATTAAATTCGTACAAACTGGTTGATAATTAAAATAAATCCAAACTTTGGGAAGACAGTCTCCCGTCAGTGATTTAGAGTGACGTTATTCCATATCATGGGAGTACACAAAAATAACTAGTTCAGCCTTTTTGGGTAGTCTACCGTATTGGATTTAGAGTGACATCACTTAGCTAACCATGCATTGTCATCCAAACTTTAAATAGAGGTATGCAAAATTTCAGCTTAATCGGTTGGGACTAACTGCTTTAAAATTCAGTTGCAAGATTTGACTCTTACAAAATTAAATAAACATTACCATTTAAATTAAAGCTTTTAAAACGCGGAACGCTGCGTACATTTCAATACAAACCAAGCCAAAATCACGTTCAACTTACGGTACAAATACGCACTCATCTGTATATATTCAACAAAAAAATTGCAAATACATGGTTTTAAGTACATAGATGTGCGTCCAAAAGTGAAAAAGTAAGAGCGATATCACACGGCATCCACTGATCTCTATTATACAACGTTCTTGCATAATATTTAGGGGTCGGGACAAAGTCATATCTTGAAATGTACGCAGCGCTTCGTCTTTCTTTATTTATTGGTCTAAATATATAAATTAATAAAATGTTATAACATCAAAATATAGGGGAAGATTTTGTTAATTTAACATTAAACGCACACATACAGGGTTATTTTTCAAAGAGTTGCCAAATTTTAAACTTAAATTAAATTATATAAATAATCATATACTATTTTTGCAGTTTTTGAAAATTCGAGTAAATAAGGATTCTATAGTAATTTTATTTCAAATTATTCCAAATCGCGGCAACAACGTTTTTGCCTACCGATCGACCCTTGCGAATGTGTGTGTGCGCAGTAAAATTAGTTAAGGCCGAATACGACGCCAATGACCTTGCTCGTTTCGCAGTAAACCACGCGCCGCCAATGACCTTGCTCGTTTCGCAGCAAACCACGCGCCGCCAGTACCTACGCTTTATTTATATAGACATGTATAATACCTATAATCAAAGCCGTACGGGCTTTGATTTATATTTGACGGAGCTAGCTCAGATGCAGAGTAATGAACAACACAGAGAGCATTGCTTTCTTCTTAAATAAATTTTTCTTATTTATAATATTAGTTCCTATAGATTATAAATTCTGTACTTTATTCGTTATAAAATATTGTTCGAAAAGTAATTGAATTGACAACGATTTTTTTTTCTTAATTGGTGCATCGTACGTAAAGAACCTAATATAACTGAAAATGTTTGTTCTTGTGAGTCTTACAAGATGCCGTAATGCAAATTGCATAAATAATAAAGAAAAAAAACTAAAAAGTCAGTGATTGCCCCATAGGGGGATAGGTACTGTGTATGTAAATTCTCACAAGACTACTCTGACTGATCAATCACTTCACATCCGAAGTATTTCGGTTTTTCTTAATTATGTACTTTTACCCCATGCTTTCGGACAATACATTGACTGACATTATTTGCGGTCTCTGTGCTTGCACTACTCTGTACATTCTTTTCCGACTGGGTCTTGATATTTTACATTTTTAGTGTTTCTCACTTGAAACTAGAAAAGTATAAATGATCAGTTTGGCTAATGTAAATAAGTAAAAATGCAACCTATTAGGCAGCCTCAAACAAAAAATTACCTTACAAATATATAAGTATTATTATTATTAACCTCAAAATACAATATTCGAGCAGCGTTCACGCGATAAACTCTCTTTGTTTTACCACTTAGGTAACATTTATTTCTTTTCCTACCCATATTTACATTTATAGACACTATAAAACAATAAATTAACGATTTTCGCTACTGACACATCGACTGTTGTTACCTTACGTCACACGTCGAAGCGCCTGGTAATTTATTACGGCAAACTTTTATCTGGCAATATTATACGATATTATTATTAGGTGTTTTTAATTAAAACGAATTATGTTAATAAATAATATTTTGTATCAAAAATAAAGATAGCAGGTACCTTCGGAATCACAATACAAACATTTTTACGTAAAAGAATTTTTCCTAAATTAAAATTCACAGAGTTTTGGAAGAACAATAATTTTATATACCATTTCTTAACATTTTTTTATTTGTTGGTATATTAATTTATTTTAAAATTTTAAAATGACGGTGACCTTGTGAAGGACCCGAACAAACCTACAAAAATGTTTTAAAGCTTAGAATTACTTCAAGTCAAAGTTCTAGTCAAGAGAAATACATTAATTTTCGCCAGTTCTCTTCGTATTCGGCCTTAAAGTAATTCATTATCACGTATTTTGAATTTAAAAGATAAAAAGACAGACTGTTTGATTTTTTTAATTAAT
The DNA here is from genome assembly GCA_036936625.1 of Parnassius smintheus behrii. Lineage (NCBI taxonomy): Eukaryota > Metazoa > Arthropoda > Insecta > Lepidoptera > Papilionidae > Parnassius > Parnassius smintheus. The sequence continues at coordinate 10,879,928 of JAUPFT010000013.1, forward strand.
TTTTCTTCACCATTTACCTATTCCTATTCTGAACCTTCTCTGCAAAGAATAATGCCCACTTTTTGTACATTTAAAAACCTAATAGTGAAAGTTTATGTATAAGGTATAGTAGAAAAACTGTACGTAAGTTTAGAAAATAATGTCGTATAGATGCCCAAAAATGTTAATGTTACTTTCTAGGTTAGAATTTGCCGTTACTAAATACTTAGGTAATAAAAAATAAATGTGCTTGATATTATTAACGCTCTACGTTAACATAGGAATACTTATCTAGCTGTGGCATAAAACATCTTTTTTACTTTGTGAATGCCTTGAAAGTAATTGCCCCTAAGTCACAAAAATAAAACAATTAGCTAAATTTTAAGATTTAATTCATTTCCATACATAGTCAGATAAAAATGGGTATCTTTCTTTGGCCGTTTGTTGCAACATAACCCTGTATATAACGCAACAATAATTTGTTTTTAAGTTTAAAGAAAAACCATATATTCATATATTAAATTATACAAGAGAAATACCACTAACTAACTGACTCATCACGATATCTCAAAATGTTTTGTACATCCGATTGACTTGAAATTTAGAGTAATTACGCATTTCGCAATGTAGACGCTCACTAGAAACGAATTTTACGATAGTCCCATAAACAAAATTCTTGACATTTTATGTGCAACTAGAATTTATCTTTTGATTTCGATAAAATTTTGTCTAGGGTGTCCCATCCCGACTCTGCCGTTCAAATCTGCAACATAGATTTCCTTTGTTACTCTTCCCTCTTCATTCTTTCTACGTGACTAAACCACAGAAACATTCCTTTCCTAATCCTGATCCGTCGCATCATCTTGCAAACTGCATTCTTCTCTAATTACACAATTTCTCACCCTGTCATTCAGATTCAGCCCTAACATACTCCTTAACGACCGCATTTCTACTCTCGTGCTACTTCTGCCATATCCATTCACATTATACGTCGATCATTATCTATATCAGGCATGAATTCGATGTACTTATATCGACGCCCTTGAGAAAAACATAAAATTTTAATTTTACAGAAAAAAATTACTTACTGTTTTTGTGGTAACTCAGAAACTCGTTAGGATATTAAAGTTAATAATTGACATATCAAATGAAGGTAAATTTTTCATGGAATCCGATTTTGATGTTAGCTATATATAGCAAAAGTTGACTGCCTTATTGGTCTAGTATCGTAAACACGGTTGTTAATCATGAGGTCCGGGTTCGAATCCCGGGTCGGGCCAAAGTCAGTTATGGGGTTTTCCTTTCAATAAATTTTCAGTAGCAGCCTTGAGTCAACAATATCTGATTGAATGTTAATGTTTTACTTTATAGGTTTCTCCTGATTCGATTTGATACGATACTTTCAAAAAATTGTTTTTACTATTGATGAATTTCATTGTAATTTTTTATTATGTACTACTAATATCTACTTATAATGCATCCTGTTTTTTAATCGACATGAGCTGACATTTCCACCTTCAAATCCTAGTTTTCAACCCTTGGTTGCAACCTTAATTAAACAGAACACTTTTTTGGCGCTTTTTAAATTTCTCCTTGTTTCAAGAACAAGCTATTATGGATTGATTCGTCGATACCTTAAAGCGTTTAAACATAGACAAGTTTTTGGTTCCGTTACTATCTACAAAAATTTTTAAAAATCTGAATACAAAAAGAATAATATATAATTTTTGGTTCATAATGACTAACTCTATGCTGAAGTTGATAGCATTTTTGGGCTCATCTCCGCTTAAGCTACCGTCAGTCATCGTACTCAAATTGTAGCATTGGCTTGTAACATATTCGTAGGGCGGGGGTTAATCTACTCCTAATTCTAATATTTTGACATTATCTGTAGGGCTAAACTAACACCTATTCTGCTTACCTGTTCGGCGAGCAGTTTGGCTATTGGCTCTGGGGGAGAACGCAGGTCGTGTTGATCTCCAGGGTAAGTCTGAGGAGTTCTTCCTTCACATAGTTGCCGCCTGTTATTTGGTCTGATTCAATAGGCAACATACGGAACAGAAACACTCAGAAGATTCTCTTGGCAGATCATCTTGACAATCAGATGAGCGAAAACCAAAAATGGTCGAGTTTATTTGGTGCATCATTTTTGCTGCTCATCCTCATCCAGCATCCTCTTTTTCTTTTATCCCACCCTTTTTCTCCTATCCTAATCCAATCCAAGGTGTAAAGCATACCGTGTCAATGGATGCGCGGCTGAGGAGGGGGGCAGTCCAGTCGTAAACGGTGCCTCAGTTTTAGTGCCGTAGCTGGCTCCACGCATGTAGTAATTCGCTATTCGAATTCTACGAGCGTGGAGCAGATGCGGCTGGTCCACCGGGCACTAACGCAGGCTATCGTTAAGACAGCCTGTGGGGCGCAGCCAGGAGCAGGACCGACATTTTCGGGTTTCACCCACAAGCCAGCTTGTATTCTGGTAGCGTACCTGAATAAGGCAAGCCCCGACTGGATTGTGAGTGAAGTTGAAAAACTAAAACCCTGGTTGGAGGCAGAGCTCTCAACTCTTAACATATCTGCACCACATCGAAGCTGACGCTCCAGAAGAGGCGGCTGTGCTGCTGAGAACACAAAATTAGGGGCTCCATACCAAGCTCTGGAAAATCCTCCAGTGTAGAGTCGAGGAGAATGGGTTCGTAGTAACCTTTTCTCTGGACGACCCATCGGCGGAGTCTATCCGTACGGCAGGCAGCAGGGTCGTCCTTGGTTTTAAGATGGTAACTGTTAAGTTTAGGGGCGGTTCTGATGTGGTAGTGGAGCTTGAACTGCCTGAACTCTAATCCCTCAGCCCTTCACCTCGAGAGGTGAGACGTCATTAGTGAGAGTGACTGAGAACCAAGGCGCTGATCTAAAGTAAAGAAAAAGGAGGTGTAAGCGACAGAAGGAAAGGTGTGATGGGGTCCAGAGCGCTAGCCAATGACGTCTTCGTCTTCAGCAAGCGAAAATGACCCCTGCCCCTCACGCCTATTAAATGGCTTAACAAAAGGGTAAGGCTAAGACGAGGGTCCCCAGGTAAATCTTCACCATGCAACAGCTGTCTATGTACGATTGGTGTTCGGAACTTCGATACCGAGGATATCGTCCTTCTCTCAGATAGTGGAAATTGCGGAAGTTCCACACTCAGCAGCGTGTGCTTGAAAAATGGAAGGAACGTCTGGCCCACCCGAAGGAAGGAAGCAGGGCTATGAAAGCTGTTCGTCCGGTCCTGTCAGAATAAACGAACAGACGGTACGGGTCACTGACCTTCCGGCTGGTTCAGGTGCTTTCCGGTCATGACTGTTTCGGTAGAGAGATCACAACTGAGTGCCACTACTGTGGTAGCGACGAGACACGGTGCAGCATACTCTTGAGGATTGCTCGGCTTGGACTGAGTTGCGTAGTAACCTTCTAGCTGTAGTGGGGACGATCTCTCGCTCCCAGCTTTGATCAAAGCTATGGTTAGATGCAAGAGGGCATAGATGCCGGCATTACTCACTGTGAAAAAGTGTGATGTTGTGAAAAGAGGCCGCGTAGAGGCAGAGGAAAAGGATGGCTGATATTCCAATCCTCATCCGGAGAGTTGGGTACCGGAGGAGAGCATATCAGGTTCTCCTCCACCCCCATAGTTGAGGCTTGGGTGGCGTTACACCCTAACATGAAGAAAGAGTGGAGAACTCCAGCTACACTCCGTCATCGAGACGATTACCTTGTAAGGGCTATCGTCGTCGGGGCTGCTGTAGTATACGAAAGCATTCCTGTAGCTCCGGCTAACGGCGAAGAAATAAACAATGTGGGGTTTTAGCGGGTATGAGTCCGACATAACCTATTTGTTGCTTTCGCGACTGGCGTGTAACCATAATGATTTCCCCACGTATAAAAAAATCTTAGGAAGGCAAACCTTGGAATGAACATGTCATAGACAAAGTTGTTGAATTACTGTAGAGGGTGTAGAGATTGCATACGTCAATGAGTATCTCTATTTAGCCAAATAGTCTCTTTCCAGGTAAGACAAAACAAAGAAGTTGCAAGACGCACCGAAAACGCCTGGAAGAGCTGTTCAAAACAAGACAATAAGTTTAATAATACTGTTGGATTTGATCTATGAAACATCTTATTAAGGCTGGTCTTCTTCTGTCTCTGAAAAGGAGATTCATGGATTTTCCATATCCATACAGTAGAGTTCCACACTTGAGTTTTATCAAAGAGCAATGGAACGGAATATTCTGGGCATTAAACTTGTAGACCAGATTAGGAATACCAAAATTCGTACTAGTTCGAAAATTGCTTATGTCACACGAAAATCTGCTACCCTAAAATGGGACTGAGCTGGGCACATCTACCGCATGCCAAACGATCAATGCCATATTGGGTTGTCACTTTAACAACCCAATGGGTCCCTATAAAAGGCAAACGTGAGCGAGGCGATGATGGCGATGATGAGATCCAAGCGATGGACGGAACGCTGCCCTAAATCCAAACAATCCTATCGCACGCAACACTCACGTTCTGCCGATATTAAATAAAAAAATGTTCGTCTTTTCTTTCTCCCACATTTTTTTCGTAACAATTACAACAATCACGTTATGATTGATAACTTCTCAAAACACATTATTTATTGACAATGTCTCGCAATCGTCGTTTCTCTAGTGTCTGAGACCTTCATACAAAAAATTTGTTGTTAATTATTGTTCTTAATTTTTTTTGTATCAGAACGTAGTAAAATTAATTAGCAAAATGAAACTGCGTTATACTTTACTTCATTAAAAGTATTATTGACCTTGGTCTGACCACAGAAGTTTGAAATATATTTAGGTTTTGGAGCTGTTTCGTTATAAGGAACTTATAATAACGGAGCTTGAATAGTTTGTGAAATAGTATGGCTCTTACAACAAAAATAAAATTTGTAACTTTATAACTGTAGCCTTTGGGTTTACGGATAATAAATTTATATTAAGAGATTAAGAGACAAATTATTGTTCTCATGTGCTGTCCCAAACGTAAGTGTAATTTACCGTTGTACACATTCCACTTTTCAAGCGTAAATATGACAAAAATATCTACCCTATAAGGCAATCTATGGGGGAGGCCTATGTTTAGCAGTGGACTTTAATAGGCTGTCCCGAACAAGCCGGTTTCCGAAAAGGCTTCAGTACCATAGACCACATACATACCCTGCGGCAGATTGTACAGAAGACCGAAAAGTACAATCTGCCACTTTGCCTGGCGTATGTGGACTATGAGAAGGCCTTTGATTCCGTCGAAATTTGGGCGGTGCTACAGTCTCTTCAGCGGTGCCAAGTTGACTGTCGTTATATCAAAGTGCTGAAGTGTTTGTACAGTAGGGCTAGGATGGCTATCCGAGTACAGAATCGAAGCTCGAAACCAATCCAACTGCAGAAAGGTGTAAGACAGGGTGACGTGATATCCTCGAAACTCTTCACCGCTGCATTGGAAGACGTTTTCAAGCTACTGGACTGGAAAAGATACGGTATTAACATCAATGGCGAGTACATCACTCACCTTCGATTTGCCGACAATATAGTCCTTATGGCAGAATCGCTGGAGGACCTTAGCACTATACTCAATGACCTCAATGGTGTCTCCCAACGGATAGGTCTTAAGATGAACATGGACAAAACAAAGATCATGTTTAATGCCCATGTCTCACCTATGCCGGTAGTTGTTGGGAGCACTATGCTCGAAGTTGTTGACGAGTACGTTTACCTGGGACAAATAGTCCGACTAGGTAAGACCAACTTCGACCGAGAGGTCAATCGACGGATTCAACTCGGCTGGGCAGCGTTCGGGAAATTACGACACATCTTCTCGTCAGGTATACCTCAATCTCTGAAAACCAAAGTGTGAAAGTGGATCAGAGACGTGGTCCTTCACTGCTGGCCGTATGAGGACGCTCAAGGTCGCTGAGCGAGCTATGGAGAGGGCTATGCTCGGAGTTTCTCTGCGTGATAGACTCAGAAATGAGGATATCCGCAGTAAAACCAGAGTGAAAGATATAGCCCAATGGATTAGTAAGCTGAAGTGGCAATGGGCCGGCCATATAGCTCGAAGAACCGATAACCGATGGGGAAGAAAGGTTCTCAAGTGGAGGCTGCCACCTGTACCGTGTACCGGTAGGCGTAGTATGTTTTTTAATTTCAATAGCCTCGCGTATCATCCTTGGTAGGAATCGGTGTTCTTTTGCGAGAATTTGTGGTTTATCAAATCGAATGTAATGGTGGGGACGATCTTGAACATGTTCGCAGACTGCAGACTTCCCGGAGCGTCGGTGCTTCACGTCAGCTATATGTTCTTTCACGCGGGTTTTTATGGATCTTTTTGTTTGACCTATGTAAGAGAGACCACATTCATTCTTTTGTTCTGTGTGCGGACTGAGAACTCCCATTGTCGTGATGGAGGATGATGCGGCGGTTGCAGTTCTCTTTACGGAGTTAAGATACGACCTGTGGCAAAGAAATGCTAGCATACCATTCTGCATAACCGTTCTTTGTCTCTCAAGAGGAATAGTCGTAACAACGCCGGTTTTGGAGACAAACGCGGCCACCATTTTTTTTGCAACACTCCGTGAACGAAACATTTTTGTTCGCTTTAACTCATTTTCAAACACCCAAACTCGTGACTGGTTTTTTGTTTCGGGTTCGTACGCGTATATCCAGGATTCTTCACCTAATACGATGTTGTGTACAGCATTTGAGGATCCTGCGTGGAATCTTTCGAGAGCTCTGACGCACCAAGTAACGCGAGCCGCTTTTTGTTCTTCGCAGAGCGAATGCGGAATCCATCGGGAAAACAACTTTTTTACACATAATTTTTCATGCAAGATTATTTGTATTTGACTCATGCCAATGTCTAAAGTTGACTGAATTTCGCGGTATGTCACAAGTCGATCTTCCTCAATCAGCTTATACACAGCATCAACGTTTTCTTGGGTGACTGCAGTTTTTGAACGACCTTGACGGGGATCATAACTGAACTTGACACGTCCACGTTGAAATTCAGAAAACCAGCGATAAATTGTGGTTTTGCATGGGGCTTCATCACCGAATGCAGAAATCATCCGGTCAACACACTGTTTTTGTGTTAAACCACTTCGAAAGTCATAATAAATCATCGCTCTTGAATTTTCTTGAGTCAATTCCATTTTCTCAACGACTAAACAAGTTTGACAAAGCCTGAGAGTGAGTGATGAGAGATGAGAGAGTGACAAGACCGAGAATCTTTTTTTAAATAAATAAATGGTATTCGATTTTTAAAACCAAGGAGTTTTCAATTAAAAAGATTTTAATATGACAGGAACAGTGGAAATATTCCCTTCCCGATACTTTTAGTGCAGCCTTTTTTATTTTTGTTATTTGTTGTGTGTGTTAATTAGTTTTTGAACATATTTTTGTGAAAATGTAATGAAACCAAATGATCCACGGATATTCAGTAAAATGGCTCTTTAAAATTTTTTTTCACTCGTCATGGTTTATTAATATTAAGCTGTTAAACTTTATTCCGATGATAGGAATGTGGGCGGTAGGTCGGTGTTGCTTACTTTGATTATCGTTCACTACAGCGCGCGTAGGGACAGATAAGTGGTAGTTGCTATACTGTCAACTTTGGTGTCAGTACTGTAATATCAGCCGTAAGCTTCATCCACTACAGCAGTAATATGCTGTTAACTTCGCGTCCAGTGCTGGAAAGGTGGTGGTGAATATTGTCCACTGTTATAGCGTGTGCTGAGGCGTGTAAGTGATCGGGCAGTATTATTTATCTGCCAACTTCTGGTCCACTGCTAGAAAAATGATAGTAAGTATAATACTTTACAGCATGTGCTAAGGCGTGCGTAAGTGCGTTGCTGGGGATGGCAGTAAATATGATTTGCCACAGTTGGTTTAGGAGTTGAGATAGTATAATTCGTAATATTGTGGAAGTATGTATTAATTTTTTATCTAGTGAGGCACGAGTATTTCGGCATCCACTATATTCAACAACTTGTTTAAACATCACTGTTTTGTAAATCATAAACACTGACTTTAGAATTTTTGACAGGTGTTTTAGTAGGTTGCGATGGTTTTAATGCGTCGTTTTCTTGAAACTTTAGGAGATATTTTAACACTGTTCGTATCTGCTACACAAATGATGGTAATAAAAGATGACCTGTAAAGTCATACACAAAACTGTTAGATATTTCTATTATGTAATAATGTTATTGAATAATTAATTTGTAAATTCAAATTAAAAGTTATATTTAGGACGGAGTTTGCGGTTAACATCAAACTATATCACATCTCTAAAATAAGATTTTATAGTAAAAGCCACAGCACGTCTTTGCAAATACAGTTTCTGTTGTAATAAATCTTTATGCTGCATTTAAAGCAATCAGTTCAGCGTGTGTAGATATAAAAATAAAATATGTTTAACGCTCACTTTTTTGTAGTAAATGTGCCAAGGACCAGTAACTTACGTTGTATTAAATAAAGAATATTTATAAATGCTGTATTTCGTATTTTGCAACACTTAGTATAATTGTGATGTTCTGTTGTAAAACCAAAGTGCTTACTCTTTTAAATGAATTCTTTGAAGTGAAATCTAATTTATTCTTAGCAGTAGATAACCATTTGTAGCAAAAGCCAGTTGGTAATTTAATCCTAATAGGAGGTGGTTACATTAATCTTAACGTAATTATCTGTGGATGACAGAAATTTAGATAATATACTTAAAACATCTCGTAATTTAACTGAAAAATAATTGGTTTACATTTTTATTATTGGTTATATAATTTTACCCAGCATTTGCCAGCCTGATTAATTCAAACGCTTGTTTTGTTCGTAAAAGGAAATTCAAAGCACTGTTTATATCCTCCGTGTTTTTTTTTTGCTACTAGCTAAATTACCTTATCTATGTCAAATTCGCTGGGGCCGGGAAATACACACAGACAAGTACACGTACACGCGCCCGTTTTGGCTTTAACTCCATCGCGCGCCGATGACATATGACGCGGCGGAGCGAATTATGGATAAATTTAATTCGTGCAAATTTCAACATTTTAGATGATAATTAATGCAGTAAAAGCAATGATTTCAAAAAGAAATGGGCCTATCATCTAAATATTTTACTCATAACTTTTTCATACAAGAAAACGTAGCACATCTGTCATAATACAAAAGTCATATCAAAACACGACGTAGCCAGGGTCGGATTTCGTAGTATGATTATCCTAATTGTACATTATTTTTTTTTTACATTATTTCATAGTTTGTAGTCATTGTATCGTAATAATACTAAGCGAAAATACCATAACTTTACCTAAAGGTCGACTTGTATTATTATTGGGTCCTTTTACATTTTAATATTAACCCTACCATATAGATAATTTCTGTATCGTACATGAGTACCGCGTTTTTTAATAAAATTAGAATTAGCTCCCTGTCTGGTCAATTGATACTCGATCGATCCTTTTCTTTCGTACTCGTTTCGTTTACCTTTATTGAATATAAAATATATTAGGTACCAATATTCAAAATTTAACTTACACTGAGTTCTTCAGACAAAAATTAAACAGAAATAAAAATAAAACCGTCAAAAAGGAAACGTATAGATAAAATAGACGCGTGACGCCAAAATCCCGGCACATGGGAAAAAACAAACATGAAACGTCAAACGTGATATATATTTTTAAAATAGTATAATTTTATTTTCCGTGTACTATAGGTGGCGCTATTTGAGCAGTTAACATAGGCTCCGTATAATTTTTGTTTTAAAAATATTATAAACAAACTTTACGTAACTATTTTATAATCTAAGTATTAATTCTAATGTAATTTAGTGTGTAGAGTGTTCTCTCGCTGTTTGGAGCTATATTAACAGTGCAAAATTGATGAAAGTAATCCAGTGAATTAGTGAACTATCAATTGTTGTATTATTGAATTTATTGTAATAAGACAGTGTTCTTTAAAGTGAAGCGCTAAGGTACAATACTAACGAACTAAGTCACATTCCTATCAACCTTCTATTTTTGTGTTAAAGTGAAAAAACATAAATTTTGTATTAAAGTGACGGTTATAGTAGTTTGAAATGTTTAAATTTATGTGACTCGTACATCTGATTAAATCAGCGACACCTATGTGATAATAGATTACCTGAAGAGAATAACTATTTTTGAAATATCACGCCATCTACTAATTACTGGCGAAATATAGATAGGTACGAGCTTATGCTAATCGATCAGTTAGATTAAGTCTACGGTCACCCATTAAAGGGCGCGCGCATTCATCTGATTTGGGAATATTTTAATTTTGAAATAAGTCCTAGATTGTTAGTCATATTGAATCTTTTGTGTGAAATGATGTCGCCACCAACCGAGACTTGTGCTGAATGTGCGAAACCTTTACCCAAAAGAGAATATCTACGTTGTTGTAATTGTAAAGGCGTTTATGACATTGAATGTCTAAATATAAGTAGTAAACGCTTTTATTCTTTTTATTCGTTTAATAAGGAGCGTAAAGATAATTGGAAATGCCTTTCATGTGTGAGCAAACTCCCGCGAACGAATAATTTGAATACACCAGTGCGTACTGCTGAGTCTGAAATTTCTAGTCCCCCGACTTTGGTTGTCTCACCAGAGAACTCGAATGTGGCAGTCCGCGGCAAACCACCTACAAAAAATACTCAGGACAAGAACATTCATGAAGAGGACAGCATCATCATGGAGAATATTACGTCAGAATCGCTCGATGATACAGCTATGGACTTCAAACTGCTTCTTGGTGGAATGAAGGCAATCCGTGCTGAGATGCGCTTGTTCCGTAATTCTATGACAGATCTTATGACTGCCATTAAGATGCAAAGCAGCCGCATTGACTCCATCGAAACCAGAATATCAGCCTTAGAAGACAAGTCAAAAGGCTTACAACGCTGTGAAGTTTCGACTTTGGAAGAGACTGTGTCACAGTTGAAGTCACAAATATTGGAACGTGACCAAGACTTACTCGCTAATGATATCCAGATAGTGGGATTCCCTGAAACGAGTGGTGAAAATACCACACATATTACCTTGGCTATTGCCACGAAATTATGTGTGGACCTGGATGAGCGCGATGTGGTGTCTTCAGAGCGTACAGGTTTTATACGCGATAATGGCGAGGGCTCTTCAGTTCCGCGGCCACGCCTTTTAGTCGTGCGATTGGCGCGTCGTGCTCAGCGTGATGCTCTAATACAGGCGGCACGAGTACGACGCAATATCACCACTGAAGGTTTGGGACTGACGGGAACAGCTCGCACCATTTATATCAACGAGCGTCTTACTAAGCACAATAGCCGGTTATTTTATAAAGCCCGTGCGACAGCGAAAAGGCTTGGTTGGAAGTATGTATGGTCACGTGATGGAAAGATTTATGTAAGGAAGGAACATGGGAGTGAGCGACATCGGCTTCGGTCGGAAGAAGTATTGACCAAGGTTTTTGGTGTGGAAGCTGTTGGCTCTAAAACTATGTCACTCGGCGAATAATAAGAATATGTTATTTATAATTATTTTTATACAAACTTTTTACATTAAATTACAATTTTTTTTATTTCATAAATGTTACATTAACATACGTTTCATTGTTATATTCTGGCAGATTAGTGGTATATAAAGTTAAGATATATAAATGTGCTTATTATTTTACTTATTATTTTACTTTTGCTTGCTTCAACATATTCAATAATATTTTATAATGACACAAAGGTTATGTACTCAAAGATATCTTCTTACAATTTAGTGTTTTATTTATGTGTTAGAAAAAGTATTAAATTATGTTACACATATATAATTATCTTGTGAAATATGTGATACGTTACAATAGTTTTTATGGCCTAATAATAATATATTGTATAAATGTTTACCTGTATATATGGAATTGTCTAAGCTTTCTTAACAGATCTTCAGCAGAAATTCCTTTCATCACTTGTATACTTCATTTTCTAAACTATTTAGTGCTATTGTTGAGGGAGGTGATATTTCTTTGTTGTTTTTTTTAATTTGATTTATATTTTGTTCGTTTCGAGTGTTGTACTTTTCGCTAGCATTTTATATTGTCTTTTTTTAATAATAATTTTTATGTCACAGTGTGCGTTAAAACATTTTTAATTAAAATTACTCTAGGAATAGCCTATATACTTGTATATTACAAGACGTTCGTTAGTTTTCATAAATTATTATTGCATTTATCGACGCGTTCATTTGTGGATATGCGACATCTGACTTTACTAAGAAAATATTTATTTAATTGCAAATATGTTTAGATAACATACTCTTTTATCATACAATTTATTAGTAAAAAAAAATTATCTCTTGGTTTTCTGAATCCGGGTTCCTTATGTACACGACATGATGAATTTTTGGTTTCCCTTGATCGTCATGCGGTAGATATTATGGCGATAAATGAAACGTGGTTGAAGCCAGATGAGGAAATGCGCGCACCGTCCCCTCCAGGATACAAGCTACGACACAAACCGCGTCCTGCAAGCGTCCGAGCACGAGGAGGGGGTGTTGGTTTTTACATTAGAAATGGTATCCACGCTCGCGTCCTGGAGCATCCGAGTACGCTCACTATTGAACAGATGTGGTTAGGTGTTAAAGCTAATGGTCTGAAACTTGCCATAGGTACCGCGTATCGTCCTCCTTGGTTTCATGTTGATAATTTTATAAATGATCTTTCTGATACAGTCAGCTCATTCTCAGCCTACGACTATATTATACTGTTGGGAGATTTCAATATTAATTTGCTTGCATCTTCTGATCCTAATTCTAAAAAGCTCAATGATTTTCTTCTTTGTATGGGTCTAAGGCAGTACGTCACACAAGCGACTCATTTTACTGATCACTCGGAAACTTTACTTGACTTAATTTGCAGTAGCTATGATGTATCTAATACACAGGTTGATTATGTGCCAGATCTGAGACATCACGCTTTTTATCTTGTGAGCTGAACGTAAAAAAGCCGAAGCAATCCTCAACATCTATTACTTATAGACGAATTAAGGATATAAACGTAATAAAATTTAATTCTGATGTTGATGCTATATTCTGGGAAGAGTTGCTTTGCGGCGACGTAAACAGTTCTTTAACGGCTTTCAATGCACATATTTTGTACCTGTTTGATATTCATGCACCAATGAGAACGTCCTACATAAAATGCCAAAGCTATCCGTGGATCACACCAACGATTAAAGAAATGATGAAGCTAAGAGATAAAGCTCATGCAAAATGTAAGGGCCATAATTCAAAAGGAGACAAAAAATATTATAAAGATCTGAAGAGTACTATTAATGCTGCTTTACTGAGGGAAAAAACAGCCTACTTTCAATATTTTATTAATAAAAATTCAAAAAATGCTCAAGTACTTTGGAGAAATATAAAGAAAAATGTGGTAGAATTCAACAAAAAAGATATTGCTTTGCCATCAAACTTGAATGATCCTGACGTAATAAATCACCATTTTCTACACGTGTCAGGAAGCAATAGTGTAAGTCGTTCAACATTATGCTATTTTGAATCTAACCATTTCAATTCGTCGGTTTTCACTTTAAAATTAGTGGATGAAAATTTAGTATCAGAAATTTTGAAATTTTTCTCTTAACATTGCCACGGACTTTGAAAACAATAACCACCATTATTAATACGTCTATACAGACAGGGGTGTTCCCAGACATCTGGAAGGAAGCAATCATAAATCCTATACCAAAAAATAATCATCCTGTAGAACTAAATCATCTTCGCCCTCTAAGTATACTGCCTTTTTTTATCGAAAATCGCTGAAAAGGCTATTTATTTACAATTGATAGAATATCTAAACCAGAACAATATTTTACCTCTTAAACAATCAGGTTTTAGGGCTGGACTAAGCAAGGTTACAGCACTGTTGAGTGTTGTCGATGACATTCTAACAGCGCAGGATAACGGAGAGGCTACAATTTTGACTCCACTTGACTTTTCGCGTGCGTTTGATACAATAAATATTACACTGCTTCTGTCGAAGTTGGTGTATTATGGTTTTGATTGTAACGCATTAAAATGGTTTGAAAGTTATTTGAATGGTCGCACACAGCGAGTCAGGCTTCGAAATGAAACTGGTACCAACATTTTTTCTGCTGCGTCTCCTGTTACTCGTGGTGTTCCACAAGGGTCAATTTTAGGTCTTTTACTGTTTATTCTCTACAGTGCTGATATTACAAGCTGTTTTAAATATTGCCAGTATCATTTATATGCAGACGACCTTCAAGTATAAATATCATTTAGGCCGAGTGATACAAATGAGGCAATTAACAAATTAAATCAGGAGTTAAGTATGATCGCTGAATGGGCGAGTAATAATGAACTCATCTTAAATCCAAATAAAACCAAGTTCATGATTTTGGGGCAAAGAAATTAATAGAACGAACGAATGCTCATAAGCCCAAAATTATTGTTGGTGGCGACCATGTTGAACAAGTATCTGAAGTTCGTAACTTGGGTATAATTATGGACAGTAGACTAAGGTTTGAAAATCATGTTATGCATACAGTGAAAAATTGTTTTTATAGATTAAAAGTATTATATAATATCTGGCAATACTTAAGTGAAGAATTAAGGGTTCAACTTTGCGAGCCATTAATACTCTCTAAGCTAAATTATGCTGACATTGTCATGGGAGAGTGTTTGCTTGCGCGAACAAAACTTGTTATACAACGAGTACAAAATGCATGCGCTAGGTTCTGCTATCGAATTCCTCGTAGAGGCCATGTGACACCGTTTTTAAATCAGGGCAAACTTATTAATATGAAATCTCGTAGATCAGTTCATTACAGTTGTTTACTTTATAAATTATTACAAAATCAACAACTGAAATACTTATATGAAAGGCTCAGTTTCTCGGAACGTCTCTCGCGGGAAACTGTTCGATTATTGTACCCAAGACACAGAACGGCCGCGTTTCGTGGTAGCTTTCGGTATGCTGCCACAAAGTGTTGGAATAATATACCGCCTCCGATCAAGGGCAGCAAAACAGTTGGCACTTTTAAAATAAAACTAAAAGAATACCTTTTAAATTTGCAAAGTAAGTAGAATTCTGTGTCGATGTATCACATTTTTCTTATAAAGTATACTGTGTCTGGTAACGCCAGTTAACAATCTACTTTATCAACATTACATTACATATCGCATTGAGTTCGTCCTAAGTTATATCTACTTTATCAACATGACTAGTGCATATTTTTTGTTTCCTTCCTTCCTTCCCTTTCCTACCGCACGCGCTGCCGCCGAGGTGAAAAAGAGGATCTCGGCGCGCGTCATTATACTAAGTGATATTACGCCATCCGCAGCGCACGGCCACCCGTCGCGTCTTATATATATTAACCGCAAACCGCGCAGGATGAACATTGAGTTCTCCTGTTTATGTTTAATATTCACCGCATCAGACATTGTGTCTTTGTAACTCATAAAAGTGTGAGACGCCCCCGTAAGGGCAAAGGTCGAGAGTGTGGGACTTCACGAAACTGTTAACCGAGAGTGCGTGTGCGCCGAACCACGTGGCGAGCTAGCTGTATAGCAGACACTCCAGGAGGAAGGCGCGGCAGCCCTCATCAGGTCAGTGCGTGCTATCCCACCTATTTATTTTCCCCTTTGCCGTATGCACCAAAATTACAGTCCACTAAATCTTTATCGAAGATACCTTAAGTTGCTGGCGTCTCCATTTTTAATGGTCCTTCGAGCCGGATTGACCTTGACTTTCCGCCCTTATTAGATCGTTATCGTAATAAGCGTTTATATAATTAATTATTTATATTTTAATCCGACTTCGGATTAACCCCGCCCTTATTAGAACACTAGAATAGGTCCTAATAGGTGACATTCATAGTAATTTTAAAACTATATTCATAGAATGAATAAGCATATAATTATCTATATAAATTATTTGTTGTATGTTCACATCACGTCATCAACTTTTAACTACATCTATAGATTATACTGTTAAATTACATTTATCATTTGCACATATATTTAAGCATTATATTCGTTATAAATAACTTCATAATTATTATAAAAGTTAACAATTAAAGTTCATCGTTAACGAAACTAATATTTAATAATTCAACCGCGTAGCGAGGTCGCTTACTGACTACCCGCTTATAATTATATTATTTTTGCCGCATAACTTAAGTTGTAATGCCGCCTAAAAAACAAATAGCATCGAATAATAGCGATTCCTCGGATAATGAGGGCACACCTGATGCTAAGTTGGTTTTATTGTTAGCTAAACGAGATGCTTTATTTGAAATAGTGCAAAAAATATATGATATGTCCTCGGACATCCACATAAATACTTCAACGATGGAGCGTTTTCTTGATGGAAGTTCTAATATTAATGCTTTACGTATTGAGTTTAAACAGGTCTTAGATAATTATAATTCACATTTATTAAAAATAAACCCTATTGCTAAACCTGATTATAACAGCCTCATTGCGTTTGAGTCTCTTTGCGGTAGAATAAATAGGCTTTATTTACAATATTCGCAATCTAATTCACAAAGTACTAGTACACCATCTAAAGCCAGATTCACACTTCCGCCTATCGAACTTATGCCATTTTCGGGTGACATTCGCTCATGGCCTTTATTTTATGCTAGCTTTAAATCAACCGTCCATGACAACACATCGCTTACCGACGCTGAAAAGTTATACTATTTGCTAGGTAAACTAACGGGCAAAGCCCTATCTGTATGCTCAGGTATAACTCCTTGCGCTGAAAATTATAAAATTTTATTGCAAGCACTCGTTGACAAATATGAAGACCGGCGTATGCTAGCATCTACATATATTAATCAGATGTTCGAATTTAAGCCATTGCAATCGGCCACCGCAAATAATTTTGATTTATTTACTGATAACTTTATAAGTGCAGTGCGCGCTTTACAAAACTTAAAGTTAGATAATCTCGCGGACTTAATTGTTCTTCATATCGCGCTTAAGAAGCTGGACCCGGATACCATTCGCTCTTTCGAATATAGTCATAACTCGATGGTACCTACCTTTGATGATTTAGTAAATTTAATTAAGACCCGCTCCAAAGTTTTGCAACGCACCGATTCTAGTACAAATTCGAATAGCGCACCAAACAATCGACGAGGTAACGGTAATAATCGTCGCTGTAATAATACTTCGTCGCCGAAGTATCAGGCGTACGTAAGCACGACGACTAGTTGCTCAAAGTGTCTGTGCGATAATATTGTGCATCAACACCTATTTAAGTGTGCAGACTTTAATAAAATGATGCCGCAGGAACGATTTAAATGCGTAAAGAGTAACAATGCATGTGTGAATTGTCCCAGTTTAAGTCATCGAGTGTCTTGTTGCTCTTCAAATTATAGTTGTCGAGTTTGTAAATTTAAACATCACACATTGTTGCACTTCCACCGCAGAAGCGATAATGCTTCCCCTGCGCTGGCGCGTTCTCCACCGCTTCAGCCAGTTACACTGAAGTCTACAACCCCCGCGCCCGCACACTCGCCACCCCTCACCGCAGGTGCGCGTTCAGACGTCGCGCTGTGTACTTCGTTCAAGAATGTTTCTCAACGTTCACCGCCTCCCGCGCGCGCAAGTTGTTCGCAGAGAACTGTTTTATTATCAACCGCTCAAGTATTTGCTTACGATGCTAAGGGAGAGAAACAAATTATTCGTATATTATTAGATTCCGCGGCTCAAAGCCATTTTATGACTAAAGAGTGCTGTCATCGTTTAGGCGTTCAATAACACGATACCGAATGTACTGTAGTAAAGGGATTCGGTGGAGTTGAAAAAATTGTAAAATCGAAATCGATTGATATTAAAATTTTCTCACGATTCGACTCGAATATTAACTTCAATATTTCAACGCTAGTTGTTGATCAAATCACCGACCTTTTGCCCACCGCTGTGGTAGACACATCTGTCTTATCACACTTCCATGGCATAAGACTCGCTGATGAATGTTATAGCATGCCTAATAAAATTGATGTTTTGATAGGCGCATCCCTTTTCCCGCACTTACTGTGTCCAGACGTAATTTATTCGTCTAACGACTTGTCCGCGCCCTCGGCTTTGAATACGGTATTTGGTTACGTTATTATGGGCTCAGTGCCGACACTTCAGGTAAATCATTCTTTAACGTGCTGCTCAGTTCTAGAGTCTCCTATCGTTGACAAATTAGTGCAACGATTTTGGGAGCTTGAACAGCCACCCTCCGCACCGCCCATTCAGTGTCCTTCAGACATTGAATGTGAAGAGTTTTATAAATCTACGACATCCCGCGATCCTTTTACTGGTAGATATATTGTTGGCCTGCCATTTAAAGATGACGTTTACTCTCTCGGAGATTCTTATGAAACCTCTCGACGACGATTCATGTGCTTGGAGAGGAAACTTCAAGCCTCGCCTACATTAAGGTTAGCATATGATGACGTCATAAAGGAATACTTAGCTAAAAATTATATATCCCCCGCACCGCCGTATGACTCTCATGAACCCGCTCCAATATATGTCATACCGCATCATGGAGTCTTACGCGAAGATAAGAAGTCAACGCGTCTGCGCATCATCCT
Source organism: Parnassius smintheus behrii (assembly GCA_036936625.1). Lineage (NCBI taxonomy): Eukaryota > Metazoa > Arthropoda > Insecta > Lepidoptera > Papilionidae > Parnassius > Parnassius smintheus. The sequence goes on from JAUPFT010000013.1 coordinate 10,898,540, forward strand.
GGATGCTAGCAGTAAGACTAGCACTGGGCGATCATTAAATGATATTCTGCATTCAGGACCAAATTTGCAAGGCGACTTGTTCAATATAATTTTAACTTTCCGCTTACATCCAATCGCTATGACAGCCGACTGTCGCCAACAATTTCTGCAAATAGTTGTTCGCGATTCTGATCGTCGTTACCAATGCTTCCTATACCGCTTCCGTCCACAAGACCCACTTGTGTTATACCACTTCAATCGCGTGTGCTTCGGTTTAACTTCGAGTCCATACCATGCATTGCGCACGGTAAGACAGCTCATTGATGACGACGGCGCAAAGTATCCGCTTGCGAGTCGTATCGCATTTACTTCGCTATATATGGACGACATCGCGTTCTCTATGCCCAGTGAATCCGAGGCCAGTGAGACCTCTCGGCAGCTGATAGACTTATTCAAGGGTGCCCAATGGGACCTGATAAAATGGCATAGCAACCGTCGATCTGTTTTAGATGACCTCCCTACTTCCCATAAAATTACAGGAGAAGTAGAGTTCGATAAATCAAAGCCACATAAAATACTAGGCTTGCATTGGTCTACCGATAGTGACGCCTTTTATTTTAAGATATCTGTTCCCGCTGATGTGACGTGCACTAAGCGCGCCATCTTATCTACTGTCGCTCGCCTGTGGGACATAATGGGTTTCGTTGCTCCCACAGTCGCGTACGCCAAATTGTTAATAAAGCAGCTTTGGCAACTTAATTTAGATTGGGACGATATACCACCACCGCCAATTATTAAGATGTGGAGGCAATTCTGTGCTGAATTACCAGCTCTTAATGATTTACGTATCCCGCGACATGTTGGTGTATCCAAAAACTGTACTGCGTCACTCCTGGGGTTTTCACGTGGCGTTACGCCAAATAAATTAGTTTCAAACCCCCTGTGGCTCCATGGGCCTCAGTGGACTTCGTTAGATCCATCTCAATGGCCTCTTCGTACTTTAGACAATGAGGTTATTGCAAATATGCCTGAGAAGAAGATTTTGTCGCACACTGTGTGCACATCCGTCTGTAATTCTGCGATTTATGAGCTCGCACTCCGCATCTCTTCTTGGAGTAAACTTCTACGTATAATTGCGTACGTGTGTAAGTTTGCTAAATTATTGCCCCGCCGCAGCACTACTGTAGTGACTGCTGATGATCACAGTTTCTCTGAGGTTATAATCCTCCGCGCCCTGCAAAAACAGCATTTTGCAGTGGAATATTTAAATATTGAAGGTAACAAACCTTGCTCGCCCGCTTTCAATCGTTTAAGGCCTTTTATTGAGAACGGTTTAATCCGCATTGGTGGTCGTCTTTCGAACTCCGCATTAGATTACACGCAAAAACATCCAATTATACTCCCGCGCAGTGATCATGTAGTGAACATGATCATTGACTATTATCATATTAAAAATTTACACGCGGGGCCTGAATTGTTATTGTCATTGCTCCGTCAAAAATTTTGGATATTTTCCGCACGCCGCACTGTGAGAAGCAGAGTCTACAAATGTAACATATGTTTCCGGCTTAGACCCCGTCCAACTTACCCTTTGATGGCTGATCTTCCCCATAGTCGTGTAAGACAAGCTATTAAGGCATTTACACACACGGGCTGCGATTATGCCGGTCCTATCGCATACACTCTTGTACGTCGTCGTGGTGTACGCAGCGAGAAGGCGTACTTATGTGTTTTCACATGCCTCACGACTCGAGCTGTACATATAGAAATCGCTACCGATCTTAGTAGTTCTAGTTTCCTCGCTGCGCTTAAACGTTTCCTCTCTAGACGAGGGCCGATTCGGTTTTTATATTCGGATAACGGAACGAATTTTAAAGGTGCCGCTTCGTATCTTCGCGATCTCTATAAGTTTCTAAACGTTGAATACCGCCCAAAGCTTGAGCAAGAGTGTGCTGAGAATCGTATAACATGGAAGTTCATCTGTCCCAACTCTCCTCATTTTGGAGGCGCCTGGGAGAGTATGATCAAAGTCGTAAAAACGCATCTGTTCCGAGTTATCGGACATCAGTTACTTTCATACGAAGAGCTTAATACTGTTCTTGCGCAAATTGAGTGCTTGCTAAACTCGCGGCCCTTGACAGTATTGAGTTCTGATCCTGCAGAGCCTTCAGCTCTTACTCCGAGTCATTTTTTGAATACCGCACCTTTATTGTCATTACCCGCACCCAAAGTCAAATCTGACTCTACCAGTCTGTTATACAGGCATTCTTTACTGGATAAATTAGTTCAGTCGTTTTGGGACCGGTGGAGGACGGAATACCTTCACGGATTACAAGTTCGTCAGAAGTGGAACACCCCGTCTACGGCTATCGTACCAGGCATGGTTGTAATTGTGATAAATGATAATGAACCGCCCCTTGCTTGGCCATTAGCGATTGTCGAGTCTGTTCATCCTTCGAAGGATGGCGTAGTTCGAGTAGTGACCGTGAGAACTACTAAGGGAACATATCTCCGTCCTGTTGCTCGTATTTGCCCTCTCCCAAGACAATAAATCACGATTATTTTGATTATAATTATTTATCTAAATTAGGAATTAAGTTTATATTTATATATATTAAAAAAGTATTAAACCGCAATATTATATTTATGTATACATTTTCTCGCTTACCAAGTAAGGTTAGTAGATGAGACATGCGCATTGAGCGCATCCTCTCACTTTATATACCGCTTATTTATTTGTTTTCCTTTTACTTTTTATATTACGGTTGTCTTTTAAAGGTGACCCTTTAAGGGCGGGAGGAAATGGTAACGCCAGTTAACAATCTACTTTATCAACATTACATTACATATCGCATTGAGTTCGTCCTAAGTTATATCTACTTTATCAACATGACTAGTGCATATTTTTTGTTTCCTTCCTTCCTTCCCTTTCCTACCGCGCGCGCTGCCGCCGAGGTGAAAAAGAGGATCTCGGCGCGCGTCATTATACTAAGTGATATTACGCCATCCGCAGCGCACGGCCACCCGTCGCGTCTTATATATATTAACCGCAAACCGCGCAGGATGAACATTGAGTTCTCCTGTTTATGTTTAATATTCACCGCATCAGACATTGTGTCTTTGTAACTCATAAAAGTGTGAGACGCCCCCGTAAGGGCAAAGGTGGAGAGTGTGGGACTTCACGAGACTGTTCCGAGAGTGCGTGTGCGCCGAACCACGTGGCGAGCTCGCTGCATAGCAGACACTCCAGGAGGAAGGCGCGGCAGCCCTCATCAGGTCAGTGCGTGCTATCCCACCTATTTATTTTCCCCTTTGCCGTATGCACCAAAATTACAGTCCACTAAATCTTTATCGAAGATACCTTAAGTTACTGGCGTCTCCAGTGTCTATATATTATAAAACTAAGGAATACTTGCTTAATTGTAAATTTATTTATTTTGCTTTTGTATCTTGTCAAATAATTTAATTGTGTGTCTTGTGCCTTGCACATGCCTTTTGTTGCGCTTTTTGTTGTGTTGGCTTTTTGTTGTGCCCTTTTCCTAAATGCTAACAGTTTCATTTTCAATTTTTAAGTTGATATAAGTGTGTTTTTTTATATAAGTAAAGTATGTATTTTCATAAGTGTTGGAACCTGTGATTAGTGTAATAAGTTAAGTTTATTCTATTCCACCTATGTCTTTGGCGTTTACTGAAAATCAGTAGTTGTAGTTACCACTATGTGGTTTCTATAACATTTCTACTGAGTAGACGCCTTTTTAGTTCATTCCATTAAATAATTATGTTATGTTAATTTGTGTATATGTTTGGAACTAAATTAATCATATTATTATTATTACTGTGGGGTATCAATATAGTTTTCTCATCTGGTTGGGTTCTAATAATACATAATTATAAATGAAGATGAGAAGATAAATATACATAAATATCAATAACATAAACTAAATATAAAAATACATATATAAATAAAAGCCCAACCAGATGGAGGCCCTCAGCAGGGGAAACCAAACGGCCGAGGGTTAGGGGGATAGGGAAAGAAACCGGCGGACGATGCGGGCGGTATCGAGGAGCACCGCCTTCTGCATTTGAGCCTGGAGCGGTCCGCCACGTAGTCCCAGCCGCCTCAGATGACCCGAGAGGCTGACTGGGATTAGCCCGTTCGCAGAGACGACTACAGGAATAATTTCGGTCGGCAGACCACCCCACATGTCGGTCACCTCGTGAGCCAGGTCCAGATATTTTGTTTGCTTATCTGTTTCGGCTTTCACGAGGTTCTCGTCATACGGAATGGTAATGTCGACCAAAAATATCCTTGACTGTGCCCGGTCCATCAGCACAATATCAGGCTTATTCGCAAGAATAGTCCTGTCTGTGATGATGGCCCGGTCCCAATAGAGCCTGGCGCGATCATTTTCGAGCACGGCTTCCGGCAAGTACTTGTAATACGGCAATTTCCGAGACACGAGACCGTATTTCAGAGCGAGCTCCTGGTGAAGAATTCTGGCTACTAGGTTGTGCCTGTGCAAGTACTCAGAGTTAGAAAGCGCCGAACAACCGGAGATGACATGCCTAAGTGACTCACTGGGATGGCGACAAGCTCGACAGACGTCGACGGTGCCATCCTTTAGGATGTATCTCCGATAGTTGTTGGTCTTAATAACTTGATCCGGTATTGCACAGACAAAACCCTCGGTTTCCCCGAAGAGGTCACCGAAACGTAGCCAGTTGAGGGAGGCGACTGTATCTACGAAGGGCTCATGAAGAGCCCTGTAGTACCTCCCGTGGAGGCTCTTTCTCCTTCCATACGGTCTCCCGGTCGGAAATGCTAAGCACTTCTGGGTCCTGCCATTGCTCGTGAGCTAAGGATAGAGGGGTAAGCCCTTTATCACTGGAAATGACGTCATTGTAGAATGGATCATCCGATCTCGCCAGGAAGTAATCACGGAGGCTGCACACTTCGCGATTATGCACGGTGAGCGCGCTCAGAAAACCACGCCCACCGTGCTTTCGCGGCAAGTACAGCCTCATTACTGACGATCTCGGATGATGCATCCTATGGGACGTCATGGTAGTGCGGACTTTTCTATCCAGGGCGTTAAGTTCGGTCTGAGTCCACCTGAGTATGCCAAAGGTATATATGAGGACAGGCATGACCCAACCGTTATATGCGTGTGTCTTATTCACACCGGACAAAAGGCTGTTAAGCACTTTGGTCAAGCGTGCATAAAACACGTCGCAAACTGACTGTTTCATACCAGGCTCATCGATACCGATGTTCTGTGACATACCCAGGTATCGGTATGTTTCAGCCTCGGAAAGGGTCTTTAAGTTGACGGGCATAGATAAATCTATGCCCTCAGAGTTAGCAACCCTTCTCCTTTCAACATGAAGGACCGCACACTTATCCGTCCCCAGCTCCATTCCAATAGAATTGCTAAATTCACAAGTGATTTTCAGCAATTCCACAAGATGGGAGATATTAGATTATTATTACTATTATTATTATTATTATTACTATATATTTGAGGGTCTGAATCCAACCCTGGCTAATCTTGGTAACGTAACCGAACTAACTGTAAAATAAAACTTTAAAAATGAGTTTATATAACAATTTAATTGTAACAAAATATAAGGTTAGTTACCGACGATTCGATATACCATGTTTTTCTTTATCTTTGTATCGTAATTTTTGCATTCTTTTACCCCGCAACTAGACATATTTGTGATAGTCAAATCTATCCTGCGCGCGCACTACTGTCGACCGAATCGCGTTGGCTCTAAACTTCAATTTTAGGGCCAACGCATTTGTCCGTTTTAGTTGTTCGGTCGGCCCCGTCCTTACGCTAGTAATATATGTCAATGAGTAAAAGCTATATTTTAATGTATAGTCTTATAAACTGTTATGTAGTTTGAGTTTAGGGTGTGAATATCTTATTTTGAAAAGTAGTGGCTTTCACGACATAAATTGACATTTATTACAAATTGATTGGTTTTTTGAAATTTTCAGTTTAAAAAATTGTCGTGATATTCATATTTTAAAATATGTTTGATTTTACGACTAAAACCCTCAATGATAATCTTTTATGAATCTATCATATTATGTAGAAAAAGTCATGCATAGAATAAACATGTCTTTTACAAATTTTATTATAAAAATATTCTTACACATTACGACTTATTATAAGAACAAACTAGGTTCTTTACCTTAATGGGGCGTGTTGTAAAAGACACCTTTTTCTTTTTGTGAATATGAACTTTTCATTTATACAGGTCGATATGTGAAACTCATTGTAAAGGTCTTAAAAACTAATTTTGGCCATTTTAGCTTTTTTTAAATTTTTGACTCCTTGCAGAAATTTTCTTGCAGGTGGAAATGCGGCCTTATATTCTTACAAACTGTTGGACAGCAAACTATATGTTGAATACATATAGAGACTTGTACGAATATTATACAAATTATATGTAAAATGTTGATACATATAATTAAAATAAATTGTTATTGTAATAAAACATAGTCCGATCTCATTATTGATTGAGTTTACATACAATAAAGCCACAAAGTTATAGTCACGTTTGCTATGTAATTTATTTAATTGTTTACGCCAAAACTGCGGTAATTGTACGTAATCGTAATTTACCAAATCAATCACAAAAAATGTTTTTGTTTTGATATGTAACGATAATTTTCTGGTCATTAACAACCTTGTAAATTTCCATACAATAAAGGTATTATTTATTATTTAAATACTATTTATTAAATTTTTACGCACGCGCGAGCTTCAATATAGAAACATCATTAATACTACACTGAGTCTAAATTAGGAAAATTGGATAATTTGTAGAGTTACCTCTATGTATGTCTTTATGTCTGTTTTTACCAGGTACTCTTAAAATTTTTAGACACTATTGGTTATAGACATCCATAAATTACTATAACTCCACAAATTATCCAATTTTCCTAATTTAGTCTCAGTGTAGTATTAATGATGTAGCATACCATCTACGCCAAATTTTAATAAATTTGGCATAGATGGTATGCTACAAGAACACGTAATTATTTTAGAATTATATTTCATACGTGGTAGAGCCATGCTGCAGTTATATTGGTAGTATAGTTGTAGCATGAATGGGTCGGCTCGACCGGGGAAGGATCACGCTCTCACAGAATACCAGAGTGAAATAGTAGCTTAATGCTGCTTTATTTCATATGGTGAGTGTAGAGAACCGGATACCCTTTTTACTGGAAATGAGGCATTCCATCTTAGTCCTCACGGGTGACAACGCATCTGCATTTTGATTTGTAATCGAGGATAGATGTAGATGTCTATGAGCCGCAGCAACTACTTACCATCAGGTGGACTGTGTGCTCGTTTGTCACCCTATCCTATAAAAAAATACAATAATATTAAACGTTTATCCGTTATACCAGGCATGTCTGAGAAAAGACTTCAAAATTTTATAAATGTCATTATATTCAAACTGAACCTGTGAAGAACAATATTCATAAACGTGAGTAGAAATATATTCACCTTGTAGTGGCGGCCGAGAGAATCCACAATCCCTGTCGTCCTGTGGGTATCGTAGGAGGCTAAGGAGGGAAACCGAAACAGGATGGCTCTTTCTGATAACAGCTACTTGCAAAATCGCCTCTAAGTGATGCAATTACGTTAAATATCGGGCCTATTGGCAATCAATGGGGGAGACCGATCTTCAGCAGTGGATTTTTGATAGGCAGTAATGATGAAAATAACGAATTATACTCATTGTCGCTATCCTTAAAATATGAATATAATAAAAACTGCATACTTAAAACTAAAAGTACTGAGCCACAGATAGTTTTGGGATTAACTACTCAGATATGCGGGATTCCTTCACCGCTGAATATATCGTAAATCGACAGTTCAAACCACATTTAAGACATGAATGATGTCGATGTGAATTGAATTTGGGTTGATTACATTCTATGAAATAAAGTCTAGTATATATACAGTAATCTATGAAATAAAGGATCGGTTTGATTACCGACTTTCACATGTGACTTTCAAACGTTCGAAAATATATCAATGCAGACTTATTTACGTCAAAAATAAAAATTAATTTGTGTTTAATAAAATGCCATCAAACCGAGACTGTCGCAAAAATCCTAATAAGTCAGAAAATATGAAGACGGATAAATTAAAAAAATTTTTAGGCCCGACCTGGAACTTCAACTCGTGATATGATCCGTAGTCACGCTAACGACTTGTAGTGGACCAATGAAGTAGTTATTTTTGGAAATAGATGGATATAATTCGAAAATATATATAATAATATAATTTCAATAATAATATTTAAAAATGTGATTTTATTTATACTATTTTTTCAGATGCAAGTAATTGGTTAAATTAATTGAGAATGAAGACCCATAATATGTACCAATAATTGAAAATTTATTATAATTATTAATAATACTGTTAATGCTTTGAGTATTCAACCAACTGAACATATGCCTCCCTCAAGGGTTATTTTTATAGGAGATGGGCCAAACGAGCGTACGGTTCACCTGATGTTAAGTGACTTTCGCCGCCCATGAACAACTGCAACACCAAGGGAATTGCAGGTACGTTGCCGGCATTTTAGAAAGGAGTAAGCTCTTTTTTTGACGGTCCCTAGGTGGAATCGGTCCGGAAAAATCGCCGGGGTTAAACTATTCCAAAGAGAGGTGGTACGCGAAAGAAAACTCCTAGTGCAACGTACAGTGGTGGACCGCCAAGCATACAGATGGTGTGGATGGTATCGGGAGGTTTGCCGCGTAGTGCGTTCATGAAATTTGGTGGCTGGGATTAATCTGAACAATTCCTTAGAGCACTCTCCGTGGTTTATGTGAAAGAGAATGCAAAGAGATGCAACATCATGTGGCGCCACACTCAGGACAAGACAATGATCAGAGGAGCCTAAAGGTGTTAATTGCCCCAGTAATGGAACTTTTTAAGTTTCGTGCACCTTGAAGTTCTATTGCACCACGTAGTCCACCATTAAGAAGAACTCTGTTGCGAAGGAATTCACCTTATACCATACTCTGTAAGATTGTTAATGGATACAGCGATCAAGTCGAGATTCACTTTGACTCATCCAGAATATTCTCTAAATCTTTCCGTAAATGTACAAGTTAAAAGCATAAAGTAAAATATATTAAAGTTTTTTTAAGTTTATTTAGCTATATTCTTACTAATAGATATTTTTTTAATGTACGTTGAGGATAAATTTATAGTTTTTTTCAGGTTATGTATTTATAGTTACATGCATATTCCGTTTACCTTTAAGTGATTGTAGCACTGTTGTTAAAAATTTTGAGTAATTATACTAATTTGATGTGTTAGTGGTCTCAATTGTTTACATACATAAACACTCATGCCTGTCACCCAGAGGGGTAGGCAGAGACTACAGACTTCCATTTAGCACGTACCTCTCTCGCCTCTTCCACATCCATATACCTACGCATACATGCTTGTCGGTTAAGGGTACTCTTAATTTGGCCCATTTTTAGTATATCGCCAATTTGGTCGACAAACTTCCGCCTAGGACGTCCCTTTCCGACTCTTCCATTCACTTCTGCAACATATATTTGCTTTATCAGTCTTTCCGCATTCATTCTTTTTTTTATTATTTTGAGTTTTTATACGGAAGATACTGTTGCTTATCTTCTTTTGCATTTCCTTTTTTCATCTTTCAGAATACTCACGAGATAGTATGGGGTCTTACACCCGTATTTATAAACAAGTAAAAGTAATTACTGGAGTAAAAGTAATTACTTGAGTAAAAGTAATCACTTAAGTAACGATTTGTATTCAATAGTTAAGTAATTGCTCCAAGTTAGAACAGTCAAAATTTAGAATACTCAGCCAAGTAATAGTCACCATTTCCTTTACTTAAGCACTACTTTGAGGTTATTTTGGATAATAAATGAAAACTTTGGATAACATTGGAACGGTTTTTGCTGTTGTAGACAATATAGATGATGATATTATATTAGAGGATATCGAATAAATAATCACTTGAACAGACATTGAACAAATAAGTATAATAATCAAACATTATATTTATGTTGTAAGTTTTACTCTATTTACTTTAACACATTTAATTTTATCGAATAATAATTATTTTTAACAGAAAACAAGAATTAATTAAACATTTTTTTACATTTACGTTTATTTCTTTAGAGTTGAATTTTAAAATAACGATTTTGACAACCTGGCGCATAGTAAGCGCTCACGAGGTACCGAAGTTGCGTACCCTTTCATGCCGTCTCACATCTCCAACTCATCTCCCTTTATAGGACTGACAGGTGATTACATGAATATAATATGTAACTCTTTTTTTCGGGATTATGTTATTTCTGCTAAATGAACCTTCTTATTTTAAAAGTTTAGACGTTATTTAACTTCGAAATTTTTTACGAATATTTATTTTCGGCGTCATAAAAATCGTGTTAATCGTCGTTCGTTAGTTTTAACATACGGAATTTTGTGCCTTAGAATTGTTGTTTATTTCAAAACCTTTGACAGTAAGTCAAACATCGTTCGTAATAATGAAGAACTATGTTTATGAACACAGAAACAACCACCAAGCATAGAGTGTTACTTGGGCATTTGCTCAAGTAAGTAACGTATGTTACTCAAATATGATGAGATGAGATTTTGTAATTAAGAATTCTAAACTTAAGTAATGACTTAACTAAGAAATTACTTGGCAAAAAGTAATTACTTCTTTATAAATACGGGTATTAGTGCTCCTAAGTAATATATATCTTAATATATATATATATATATATATAAAGTACGTGTCACGTTGTTTATCCGCAATGGACTCCTAAACTACTGAACCGATTGTAATAAAATTTGCACACCGTGTGTATATATATATATATATATATATATATATATATATATATATATATATATATATATATATATATATATATAAATACCACCGCTACACGACATTAAAAAGTTCCTGCCTTAACTTTATGATCTCGAAATATTTTCATGCAAGCAGATAAAGCTTTGTTGAATATAGTCGAGCAAGTGGTAATTCTGTGTAAATAAAAATCAATTGCCACATGCATGAATGATCTACTCGTAGGAAACAAAAACTCTCGAAACGGCTGGACCGATTTTGATGAACACTCAGTCACAATTGAAACCGGTAATTGGCGCTGTTTCCGAGATCGAGAAAACAGCCGCGTGAAGCCGAGGCATATCTTTAGTCAGCATATAAATTTGGAATTACAAGTGGGTCCGACTTGCTTATGAACCTTGTGTCCGTCAAGACTTCGTATCTATATATTCGTATCTATACTATCGTACATAGGCAAACCTCCTAGTCATAGTTTTAAAATTTTGCAAGACAAATATTCGCAATGTAATTCATTTGGTCTTTCGAGTAACAATAATTCTAGTCCTATTTTATTTATATTTTTAGTCAAATAATAAAGTAACGAAAATGAGTTTATCGATGTCGATCGTTGCTGGTATTGCGAACGAAATTACTATAGATTAAAGGCGTCATGTCTCGTAAAGTAACATCACATATAATGCTTCTACAATAGGGACGTCATTTTCCTAGTCAATCAGAAGATACGAGTATACTTACCCTCTAATATGGCATAGTATAAAGAGACTTAAGATGACCACTTGACGTTTCTATTTCCACCCATGTATTACACTCAACATCTTAAAATAGATTCGTCTCTTTTGCCTTAATTGAAAATTAAATTAGAAAAAGCGAGAAAAGTATATTGATTTAATTTATGTAGACTTATATGTTCTCCTTATTTTATTTATTTAATTCAAAAAATCTTGTTGCTTACAGAAAATCCAACACGCACCAAGGTTAAATTTTACATGCTAAAATATTTAAAAAATTGCATCCAATTATAACGACAAAAATTAATGGTTATTAATTATAAATTAATAATTAAAATTATTAATTTATAATTAATAACCATAAAGTAAACAATTATACAATATTAGTGATATAAAATCTCTAAGCCTTTAGCAGCTCGTGTTGAGAAATTAAAATAGTAATAAACAAGAAAATGTTAATTGTACAATGTTTAAAAAAGAAAAAGGTCGCAATCATACAATGTCTGGCTATGAAATAATTTGTCATATCAATTCATAATGTAATGTGAATAAAAGCTAATCAGAGTAGTAAAGTAAGTAAAGTAAAGTTACAGCCTATATACGTCCCACTGCTATGCACAGGCCTCCCCTCATTTCTGAGAGGGTTTTAGGGCAAGCAAGTGTCCGCCGCGCTGTCCCAATGCGTGTTGGCGAACTTCACATGTCTTCGAAATATTTTTTGCACGTTTCCGTTACTTTCGTTTTTTGATGTTTTCCTTCACCGCTGAGCACGGGGTAAATCAGCACCTAAAATTGCAATTAACAATATCATTGGTGCCGGCGGGGACCGAAACCGGGTTACTCGCGTTCTGTTATATTTACAGCGAGCGTTAACCATCTGAGCTACCACGGCTCAATTAGAGTATATGCCCATAATTAAAATTACATCTTAAATACAAAGTAATAAATAGTACATAATCAAGCAAATTAAATTGTCGAATTATTAATTGTCTTATTATCGATAATTTTATAAAAAAGAGTCATACTGTCTGCAAATATGTCAATTTTATCGTGTTGAGTGAGTATGTCCCCTATTAGTATCAATGCTCGATTTGCTGGTGCAAAGACAGCAAGTTTGGCACATGTAACTGGTCTGTACAGGAGACGCGGCCTACGGCGCGGACCCACCGTTCCTCCATTATCTATCTGCAGACACTACACTGACTAGCATAGTGCTTATTACTATACATATTTGTTAACATTTTATTACCGCTGCTGAAAGCGGGTAGAAAACCGGTACTTGAATCCCTTCAGAGGCTTTTTAATTCCGTCCTCCATGGTGGACAACTCAGGAGGCGTGGAGCACAAGTGCGATGGTCTTGTTCTTCAAAAAAGGTGACAATGCCCTCTAGAAGAACTACAGACCGATATCTCTTCTGAGCCGCGCCTACATGTTGTTTTCGAGAGTCATTACGAATCGTCTCGCATGCAGACTCGACGACTTCCAGCCTCCCGAACAAGCCGGGTTCCGAAAAGGCTTTATTACCATAGACCACATACATACCCTTCGGAAAATTGTACAGAAGTCCGAAGAGTAAAATCTGCCACAGCCTGGCGTATGTGGACTATGAGAAAGCCTTTGAGTCCGTCGAAATTTGGGCGGTGCTACAGTCTCTTCAGCGTTGCCAAGTTGATTGTCGGTATATGTTGTTGTACGGAAGTGCTGAAGTGTTTGTACAGTAGGGCTACGATGGTTATCCGAGTACAGAACCAGAGTAGAAAACCTATCCAACTGCAGAGAGAAACTCTTCACCGCTGCATTGGAAGACGTTTTCAAGCTATTGGACTGGAAAGGATACGGTATTAACATCAATGGCGAGTACATCACTCACCTTCGATTTGCCAACGATATAGTCCTTATGGCAGAATCGCTGGAGGACTTAAGCACTATGCTCAATGACCTCAATAGTGCCTCCCAATGGATAAGTCTTAAAATGAACGTGGACAAAACAAAGATCATGTTTAATGTCCATGTCACACCCATGCCGGTAGTTCTTGGGAGCACTAAGCTCGAAGTTGTTGACGAGTACATTTACCCGGGACAAATAGTCTGACTGGGTAAGTCCAACTTCGACCGAGCGGTCAATCGATGTATTCAACTTGGCTGGGCCGCGTTCGGGAAATTACGACACATCTTCTCGTCAGGTATACCTCAAAACCTGAAAATTAAGTTGTACAACCAGTCAGTGCTGCTAGTGATGACCTACGGAACCGAGACGTGATCCTTCATTGCTGGCCGTATGAGGACGCTAAAAGTCGCTCAGCGAGCAATGGAGAGGGCTATGCTCAGAGTTTCTCTGCGTGATAAATTTAGAAATGAAGATATCCACAGTAGAACCAGAGTGATCGATATAACCCAACGGATTAGTAAGCTGAAGTGGCAATGGGCCAGCCATATAGCTCGAAGAACCGACAACCGTTGGGAAAAAGGTTCTCGACTGGCAGCCTCGTACCGGTAGGCGAAGTGTAGGGCGACCCCCACTAGATGGATTGACGACCTGGTAAGACATGCAGGAAGTCGATGGATGCAGGTGAATCAGGACCGTGCTTTGTGACATACCTTGCGGCAGGCCTATGTTCAGCAGTGGACTTGTGAAGGGCTGTAATGATGATGATGATGATGATAACCTAATAGTGATGTCGATTCTTTCCGTGAAAGATCGATTTCTAAATCGATCTAAAACGAAATCAAATAAATCGATTCAAAAAAAATCGAGGTCTAAAAGATCGATTTCGTACAAAATACAGATTACAATTAAATCATTAGGAGCCGTGGTAGCTCAGATGGTTAGCGCTCGCTGTAAATTTCACAATACGCGAGCAAACCGGGTTCGATCCCCACCGGCACCAATGAAATTGTTAATTGAAAGGAGGATGGCTAAATCGTACCAGACAACGAAATGATAGCGTCCCAATATGAAATATTTATGTAAAATACACTTATTGATTAAGGTCTTAAAACACACTAGAAATACCTCTCTAAGTAGCCACAAAAAAAAGTTATCCTTTTATTTCTATTTTTGTAACTGTTCAAAATTATTTTAAATTATAGTTTCAGAACGCACCTAATGACGATTCATTTCGTGTGTGTGAAAGGACTTGGTATTCAAAGACTATAATTATTCACGTTTTTATAAATAGTTGTTAATTTTAATTCAATTCAATTAGTATGTAGACATCAAATCAACTACTATGCTAATTTATTATGTATTGGATTCTTGTCTTGTCTTGTGTTTGATAAAAATAATTATGTAGGTCATAGTAAGCTTAACGTTTTGTTCAATTACATATGTACAACGGAACGTCATTTGTCATCGCTTACTCTGTGATCATCGATTCGCGCCAGTATTATTGTTAAATTGTTATTTCTTATTTCCTTCTGTTGTTTTGACCTCGGTATTTTTTTAACGGACTGATTTTTTCACATCTTGGATAATTGTAAGAAACATCATGCAAACACAACAAAGACTTTGATCATGTTAATGTAACATATGCATTGATAATCTTCGCCACCATCTCGTTTTTGAGCTTGATACAAGAGTAATTTCTAAGATCTGCGAGTGGAATTCTTCAATAATGGTACGTATTTACATACCTACTTATTTTATTACACTAACATAATACATAATCATAATACAACTCTAATTCTTATTTTAGATCACTAAAGAAGATTACTATGTGATGCCTGTCAGCAATTGGCAATACAGCATGTCAACTCCGGGTTACCTAATGAACCTGGTGCCTCATCTTCCCGTGGCCACAAGCATGTTTGCATACTTTGTGGAAGTTCTCTGAGGACTCGTAAACGTGATGTTGTTGTGAGAGAGAATCCATCCCAGTTGCAACAAGCAATACATGTTGAGCTTGAAAATAGAATTGCCCCACGGCAGGTAATAATTACCTTTTTATTTTGTACTTTTTTTGTTTTGTCTTGGTATCAATATCACTGCAATTATTTATTGTTTTGTAAAAGTGTTTATGTTTGCTCGGGTTTAATAATAATTAGCCAAAACATTTATATTAAGACAAAGCTGTTTCAGGCAACTTCAACAGACCATGTTTGTCATCCCTGTTGGCTGAGACTCAAGAGAGTTGCAACACGCAATATGCAGCAGACAGAGCCAGATCTGGAGCAGGAGCCAGAGCCTCAACCCCAAGAACCTCAAAGCCCACCAAATACCGACCAGCAAGTTGACGAAATACCTCGCATTGTGATTTAGTGATTAGGATTAGGTGATTAGTTTGCCGCAGTATCTATACTTACACAATGTGCTGCAGTGTTTGCCGCTCGTTTACGAGCGGCAAACACTGCAGCACATTGTGTTTTTTCTGGTTGCCAGAACACAGATTTGCATAGAATTTCTGACCCTCTAAGAACAACAACTCTTAGCAAACACAAATATTACTTGCCTATAAATGCTCGTATTTGTGTAGAGCATACATTTAGTACTGATTGGGATATGTTGTTCAATTGTCAAAATAGTTTGAGAACATTTACGGCTGAACAAGTGGAACATGCTCTTTCTTTTATAAATGCTTTCAACACATTTCTTGATTTCTCGAATATGGAAAGTGTTGAAAGAATTAATGAGCATTTGTTTCATTATTGGCTCGGAATGAATAAACAACAATTTGAACTTTTACTATATGAAATACCCCGTCTTGTAGAAACAAATAGAGGCATTTTAGGTTTAGGTGCTCTTCTAATGAAGATGAGAACTGGTCAATCAGATGATCGGTTATCACAGTTATTAATGGTTTCAAGGCGAACTCTGGGAATTGAACACATATCACGTGAGCAATTATTGCAACACAATTTAATGATTTCAAATGCAATTTATAATCAAAATAATGAAAATGCGATAGTTATATGTGATGGGACATATATTTTTATAAACAAAAGTTCCAATTATATGTTCCAAAAGGACACATATTCCTTACATAAATACAAAAACTTGTTAAAACCATTTTCGCAGGTGACACCTGATGGTTACATTTTAGACTGCTTTGGCCCATACAAAGCTACCACAACTGATGCAGATATGATGCTGCTTTTCAGAGATGAAAACTCTCCTCTCAGACAATACTTTCAAAATAACGATGTTTTTATTCTAGACAGGGGATTTAGAGATTCAATTAGTTTCTTAGAGGCTTGCAGCTACAGATGCCAGAATCCCTGCTTGAGGGTGAACATCAGCTCACCACTAAGCAAGCTAACAGGAGTCGTTGTGTGACCATATGCCGATGGGTGGTGGAAGTTGTTAACGGGTACTTCAAACGAGACTTTAAAATATTTCGGCCTTAGCTCTGACAGCGCGCGACATGTTATACTCCCGTTCGCTCAGGACCTTAATGGCGGGAAAATTTATAAGTTAGGAAATTTTTTGCTATATTGCAAATTTTGCTATATTTTCACTTTGAGACAATATTTATGGATAAAACTTACAGGAATTCTTGTGGAATGTATAAACTATCGAATAAAATTATTTTTGGTTGCTAGAAATTGTAATAGAATACATAAATTACCCTGTATAGCATAGTAGTAGTATAAACTGCAATTTTAGTGACAAAATTACTACTAATTTGAATTCTACACTTTTGTTTTTGGAGAAATTTATATGAAAATGTTTGGAAATATGTATATTTTTATGTTTTATGTGTTTCTATTCGTTACTTATACCAAAATATTAAAATATTAAAAAATTAAAAAAAAATAATAATGTTTTATCTGTATGACATTTCGAACAATATTTCAAAAATATCTTCGTGTGAATTTGAAATAAATACAACGTCAAGTTATTTGAAATATGTAAGAAAACTATTTTTACTTACATTTTATACTAAAAATAAATGAGAATTCGATAAATAACACATTTATGAACCAACCTCCAAACTAGGCCTTCCGGAGTTTGAAGTACTTTTGGCAATTTACTTTTCACTTTTTATACCACAAATTATATATCTACGTGTTTACTATATTACAAGAAATGTAAAAAAGTATAATAATTCCGTTTTTAGTCCAGACACTAATACAAAATTCTATAAAAAAGACGGAGCACCTTCATCAAAGCGACATGTGGAACGCCGTAAGTTCAGAGTGATTTCTTTTTTTTTTCTAAGAAACATTGCCACGTTATGGTTTAAAATAAAAGAGCATATCTTTGTCTTTGATACTATTATCTATTGCATAGTGTCTTTGGTTTTGTTTTAAAGAAACAAATAGTTTTTTCGTAGGGCAATACTCCTGATCTAATTCGCCCCGTAGCCGAGCCGGCGTAAGGTAGTTATTGTATGATCTAATTAGATTGATAACCGAGTGACAGGGTTAATAAAACTGTTCCACATATGATGCAAATGTTTGCCATAGCTGCAAGCATTTTAAATAAATTCGGTGTTCGATTAAAAAACAGGAATGATTCTGAGCACATCATAAATGTGATTAGAGAACGATTTCCATTAAATAATAATTTATCTGATTTTATAAATAGTATGAATATGAGTAGACGAACATCTGATTTTACTAGTATTACAGCTCATTCCAATACTAATATTATATTCCCCCATCTAGAATATAGTGAAGTTATATTATTTGCCCTAGGAACATATCAAATTCAACAGGCAAGGTCCTATTATAGTGAACATGTCAGGTTTCACGGAGGGTATAGAATTGAAATAAGCAGAGAAAACATTAATGTAACAGAGTATTGTTTGAGAGGAAGTGGAAATAATTCACTTATAAGAGGCAAAATCAAATCCAGACACATTTCGAGAAAAGTATATTATGTTTATATATTAATTGAAAATAATTTGTCTGGAAGGGAAGCTATAATAGAGTATTGCTGCAATTGTTTAGTAGGTAGAAGAACAATTGGGTGCTGTGCACAGGTTATGACGCTTGTGGTATCTTGGGTGGGCCAGGCATCAGCCGACAATACCAGCACCTGCAGCATTCCTTGATGCTGTAGTTGTAAGAGAGGATGATTAATAAAAAGTAATTTTCTCTTTTTTATAGAAATAAGGTGACAAACGAGCACACAGTCCACCTGATGGTAAGTGGATGCTGTGGCCCATAGACATCTACATTTATCTTCAATTGAAAATCAAAATGTTGATGTGTTACCAGCCCTGAGGACTGAGATAGAATGCCTTGTTACCATTAAAAAGGGTCTCCGGTTCTCTATACTCACCATTCGAAACACGGCAGCATTAAGCTGCTATTTTAGTTCGGTTTCTATCATGGGCATAGCATCGAGATGAGGTTGATCCACCTGCATCTTTTTTATATGATATATTACCATCAAGTGATGATATTGAAAATACAGAACGATGATTATAACCTTAATGCGTATTAATATTGTTATATTAATGATGATTTTTGCCATAGTTGCTACACTTGTGGCAACCAAAGTTTTTTGTGATATTCTATAGGAAGATGCCGCTGCCCATCTCCTGATATTTTTATTTTACTCTGTCGACTTTTACAACACCATATGGGACGCGGTGGCAATTCACGAAAGGCCTGTGTAATATTTTACATTATATATTTAGTTTAGGAGGCCTATGTTGAGCAGTGGACTGTTGCAATGATGATTAATAATGATCAATTAAAATTGTAATGTTGTTTATTTTACCTATTTCAATTTTACTGTGTGCTTTTATTTTCTGTTATATGTGTAATTTATAAATAAACGCCGAGCAAAGTTGAATTTAACGCTCTGGCGCCCTTTTTTATCTCTTTTAATTCACAATCTCCTTCTGATTTATAATTATATAAATGGGTAATTATCTCTAGACATTATATTTTAATGATGTTTGGAAAATTATACTTGCTAATAAATGAATACTTTAATAAACAAAGGGCCCGCGCTGCACCTTTTTTTTTTTTTTTTTTTTTTTTTATAGAATAGGCTGACAAACGAGCACACAGTCCACCTGATGGTAAGTGGTTGCTGCGGCCCATAGACATCTACATCTATCTTCCATTACAAATCAAAATGCAGATGCGTTGTCACCCGTGAGGACTGAGATGGAATGCCTCATTTCCAGTAAAAAGGGTCTCCGGTTCTCTACACTCACCATACGAAATACAGCAGCATTAAGCTACTATTTCACGCTGGTATTCTGTGAGAGCGTGGTCCTTCCCCGGTCGAGCCGACCCATTCGTGCTACAACTATACTACTAATATAACTGCAGCATGGCTCTACCACGTAAAACCTATCTACTGTATTATTTTTAAGAAAGGACTTATAAAATGCCGACGATTTTTAGAATAATAAATGCAGTGATATTATACATGATGTTTGGGATTTATAGGACAGATGTAGGGTGCACTTAGAGAGATGCCCTATTATTGTGTGATAAATAGTTGTATGGTTCCACCACATATTTTTATTTAGCAAACACTGCAGCGAGCTTTAAGTCGCATCTATGAAGTTATATTATTTGCACTAAGACCATATGGATTCAACAGGAAAGGTCCTATTATAGTGAACATGTCAGGTTTCACAGAGGGTATCGAATCGAAGGACAGTTGGGTGATGTGATGATGATGAGGCATCAGCCGACAATATCGCCAGTGCCAACATCACTCCTTGATGTTGTAGATATAAGAGAGGATGATGAATAAAAAGTAATTTTGTCTAGCGTACTTGTTTCATTAAAGTACTCCTAAATTATAAATTCTACCGTTACACTTCATTTATTCCCGTAACCTACCATTACTCGATTTTTCAATACATATGCAACTTTAGTATTGAAGACTGAAAGACAGTAGGTACTAGGCTGCACTTAAAGTATCGGGAATGGAATATTTCCACTGTTCCTGTCATATTAAAATCTTTTTAATTGAAAACTCCTTGGTTTTAAAAATTGAATACCATTTATTTATTTTAAAAAAGATTCTCGGTCTTGTCACAAGGTTTTGTCAAACTTGTTTAGTCGTTGAGAAAATGGAATTGTCTCGAGAAAATTCAAGAGCGATGATTTATTATGACTTTCGAAGTGGTTTAACACAAAAACAGTGTGTTGATCGGATAATTTCAGTATTTATTAATAAAGCCCCATCCAAAACCACAATTTATCGCTGGTTTGCTGAATTTCAAACGTGGACGTGTAAAGCTCAGTGATGATCCCCGTCAAGGTCGCCCAAAAACTGCAGTCACCCAAGAAAACGTTGATGCTGGGCGTAAGCTAATTGAGGAAGATCGACATGTGACATACCGCGAAATTCAGCCCACTTTAGACATTGGCATGAGTCAAATACAAATAATCTTGCATGAACAATTAGGTGTAAAAAAGTTGTTTTCCCGATGGATACCGCATTCGCTCTGTGAAGATCAAAAGCGGCTCGCATTACTTGGTGCGTGAGAACTCTCGAAAGATTCCACGCAGGATCCTTAAATACTGTATACAACATCGTATCAAGTGACGAATCCTGGATATACGCGTACGAACTCGAAACAAAAAACCAGTCACGAGTTTGGGTGTTCGAACATGAGTTAAAGCCAACAAAAATTGTTCGTTTACGGAGTGTTGCAAAAAATGCTGGCCATGTTTGTCTCCAAAACTGGCCATATTACGACTATTCCTCTTGAGGGAAAAGGAACGGTAGTATGCTAGTATTTGTTTGCCACAGGTCTATAGTGAGACGGTAGGTATGTGTGTCATATGTGTAGGTCACAGTCTGGGAATAATTAACGAAGTCCAAACGTACACAATAAAGTTATTATTTAATCATTTGAAACAGGTACACAAGTATATAATATATATAGTTCCACATAACACAACATAAGAGTCACTAACTATACAAAATTGAAGAGTAGACAGTGATAATATACACCAAATTATTTAGAGATATTATTCGCGAGCTAGCAACAGAGCACTCGGTTAGCCAGGCGACATGGGCTTCGCATATGCTGTCGATAAGCGGACTGATAAGCGCGGTGCGCGGCGTTGACTGCCCAGGCGCAGGGAACTGCATTCCAACGGTATAGTTGTTTAGCGTGTTTCCAATTCACACTAGGTTAAATGTAAATAATGATTTATTATTACATATTATATTTGTATTCTAATATGTAACGGTGGAATTCAGGTTATTTAATAGTTGTAAATAATTAGATATAATTATGTAAATATATAAAACAAATAATATAAATATATAATATATTAAATAATATTAAATAAATAATATATAAGTGTGTATTATGTATATGTACGTATAATATACAATAAGTAGGCTACAGGTCGTTTCTGAACTCCTTAAAGAGAACTGCAACCACCGCATCATCCTCGTAATTGTTTACTATAACTATTAAGTACTGGCATAGTCAACTGTTTTTTCAATGGATACTACACTGAAAGAATTAAAACTGTATTATCAGAACGTACGGGGTTTGAGGACTAAGACTAATGAATTTTATAATAATTTATTATTGCTTGATTATGATGTGGTTATGATAACCGAAACTTGACTTTATGACGGAATCCTGGATTCAGAATTATGTAATGATAAATATAATGTGTTTCGTCGTGACCATGGGTCGTTGGGAGGTGGGGTCATGTTATTGTGTGCACCATACTTGCAGGCCCGTATGAGATCCGAATGGCATTGTGATAACCTTGAGTGCGTTTGGGTGACGGTTCCTTCTAGTGCTGTGAGATTAGAGCACAACCTCCACATAGCAGTGGTTTACATACCCCCTAACTCATCACTCTCAGAGAGAACCAGACTGTTTGTAAATCTTATTTCACAAATACGTAATAATCATCCCAATGATCAGTTTATACTTGTAGGCGATTTTAACCTACCGTGTATAGACTGGACACAAGATGGACCTGTTATACTCAGGAAAGGCTCTGCTGAAGTCCAGAATTCTGCATCACAGCTCATTGATCATATGCAAAATGAGTCTTATGCAATATAATACCATCTTAAATAATAGTAATAAAATACTAGACCTAATTTTTTCAGACTCTTCCGTCACTGTTAGTAGATCCAACTTCCACCTTGTTAAAGAAGACTGTCACCACCCTTCACTCATTATCACTGCGTCAGATATACTCATACCTCCCTTGAAGACACAATCGCGATCAAAGTATATTTATGAGCGTGCTGACTTTAATATCATTAATGAAACGTTAAATCAACAGGATTGGTCGTTTATATTAGACACTAACACAAATATTGAGACTATAATAGCTGGTTTTTATGCAATTATAAATAACTGCATAGAAACATATGTTCCTCAGGTTTACCACTCTGGTGTGCACACTTATCCCATCTGGTATAGCAGGCCGTTAATAAATTTAATTAAAGAAAAGTTTAAAGTTCACAAACACTGGAAAAAATACAAAAACCCAAACGACTATGCTCAATTTTCAGACCTAAGAAGTAGACAAAAAGAAATGCAGTCAGACTGTTATAATTCCTATATAAAATCTTCACAACAAAAAATTAAAAATAACCCCAAATACTTCTGGTCCTATGTAAAATCTAAGAGAATGAATATTTGTAATTATCCTCAACAGATGACGTACAATAATTTAGTTATCAGTAACAGTTTTGAGATTTGTTCCGCTTTTAATAAGTTTTTTGAGAGAAATTTTAATAAACCGTCTGATCTATATTTACAAGATACGCATAATAGTCCATTGCAAATTGCTAATATACATGACATTAAAATTAATAAAGAGTATATTTTAATGCTAATTAAAAATCTCGACATATCGACAGGTGCGGGTAGCGACAATATTCCAACAATATTCTTCACCAAGTGTGCAGATGCTCTATCTCTTCCTATCTCACATATTTTTAATCGATGTTTTCAGGAAGGCTACTTTCCTCGCATTTGGAAAACAGCCCATATTGTACCAATTCATAAAAAAGGTCTTAAATCAACAATTGAGAACTACCGTCCCATTTCGATCCTGAACGTACTCAGTAAACTTTGTGAAAGAGTAGTCCATGCTCATATATATCCAATAATTGCCACTTCGATTCCCTCTGAACAACACGGATTTATAAAAGGCCGATTAACTACTACAAACCTTCGAGTTTTTGTTGACTATGTATCGAATAGTATGGATGGTGGGTCACAAGTAGATGTAATATATACGGATTTTGAGAAGGCATTTGACCGTGTTGACCACAGTATCCTTCTGCGTAAACTATCTGAACTGGGTATCCACGGTAATTTGTTGAGATGGTTCGAGTCATATCTGCGCAATCGTTCTCAAGCTGTAGTGGTAGGTAGCTCATGCTCCGACTTTTTGGAGGTACAATCTGGCGTACCGCAGGGTTCCATCCTGGGACCTTTGTTATATGCCACGTACTTATATGATGTTCGTAGATGCTTTAAGCATGCAAAATTTTTAATGTATGCTGATGATACAAAAATCTTTATGAAAATTAATGGGATTACTGATTGCAGTAACCTTCAAGCCGATCTAGATGATTAAACTGTTATTGTATTGAAAATCGTATTGGTATAAATTTAAAGAAATGTTGTTTTGTATCATTCACTAGAAAAATTAATCCAATTAAATACAATTATAAAATAAATAATTTTACTTTATCAGAGGTTAATAGTGTACTTGATCTAGGGGTAAAAATGGATTCAAAATTAACATTTTCCGAACATATCGATACAATAGTCGCGAAAGCATACAAAATTTTAGGTTTTGTTTTACGAGTCAGTAAGCCCTTTTCAGACATTGGATGTTTACGAGTGCTATACTTTGCATATGTCAGAAGTATTCTGGAGTATAATATGGAATCCTCAATATGTGACGTATATTCAAAAGCTAGAGAATATTCAGTTAAAATTTTTAAAGCACCTACATTCTCGTTTTTCTTGTCACTTTTCAGATGATAGCGAATCTAGTCTCCGCTATAATTTCATGCCTCTTCAAAGTAGACGAACCTTAATGGATATGTCCTTCCTACACGGCATATGTAATAACTACATAGACTGTTGTGAATTAGCGTTACAAATTTTAAGTTTTTGTGTTCCAAATAAACGAACTAGACATACGACACTTTTTGCTACTGCCCTTAAAAGAACTAATTATGCTCAAAATTCGATTGTCAATAGGCTTCACAGAATTTATAATAAAACATTTAATACAATTGATATCTTTCACTCTAGTAAACCTTCATTCAAACGTGAAGTTGCCAAGGTAATTTGCAAAAATATGTCAAATTATAAACTAACCAATAAATTTAAATAGCAAATAGTATTAACAATATAAATACAAGTAAGTTTTTGTAGCAGGTATTAATTGGATACATAATTATACGCTATAGTTTACATACATAATGTCATTAAAATTTGTATCGATCACACGCACACGCAAACACACACACACACACACACACACACACACACACACACACAAACACACACACACACACACACACACACACACACTTTGACTCACTTTCACATACGTGTGCAAACATACACAATCTTCTGCACTTAAACAAATTTCGTGCGCTTTGTTTACATTTAAATATGTTTATATTTCATACATCTATTTTTAAGTAAGGTGGTGAATACTCTGTGACGTTCTTTTAAGCTAAATAAGTATATTGTAAATCCGTAATTGGCTTCAAGACCTGTTTTATAAGATTTGCTTGTAAATATATTGTTACAAGCTGTGGATTTTTTGAATAATAAAAAAAAATAAAAAATAAAATAAAAATTTTATAGTACTGGGCACCAACAAACCGATTCTCTCCACAATTGACTGGCAGTCCAACTTGTGGTGAATTATAAAAATATAATACCTAATAGTTGACATCACCCTCGTAAACATTAGTGTTACTAAATCAACCATACCCAAAACGAATAGGAAAGGATACAAATAAGCGTAGTAACCGTGACTCTTCTTATAAAGCCAACGAGCAAATTTACGTTGTATTCTCTCTAACCTGAGTATACTTATTCTCATAAGGGTTCCAGTGCATATTCTAGTTGCATATTCTAGTTTACTCCAAATATACGCATTAAATATACAAAGTTTTATCATCCAGTCACCCTTATATCATCAAAGTCAGCAGCAGTCCTCATCACAAAACTCGAAGTCTTAATAGCTGACTTACAAATGGATGTCATATGATTGTGAAAATCTAATTTTTTATCTAATAATAAACCTCAATTATGTCATATACTCTTACCATAGGCGCGTCAAATAAGCTATAATTAATAATGATAGTATTCGGTTTTAATACAAAAGTAATAACCTTGCATTTAATCTCATTAAGAGGAAGATGGTTCAACTTACTCCATTCCGATACCCCATCTATGTCCTGTTGAAGAGCCTGTGCATCACCTGAACTGCCAATTCCCAAGCTTAATTTTAGATCATCTGCAAATAACAGGCACTTCGCAGATTTAACTTTGGTAGGCAAGTCATTTATAAAAATTAAGAACAACGTAGAGCCAAGAGAACTACTCTGACTTACACCAGATCTAGTAAAATCCGTAACCACTTACTCTAACGACTCTTATGCATACGTATGTATGTAATTACTCTAAGATGATTTGCTATATATGTCACGATTGGCAGGCAGATTGACAATCGCAATACGAATAGTCTCGCACCTTTGCACACTGCTTACTACACTTCAAGATACTGGACAAAATGAATACTTAAAAGATAAAGGTCAAGGCAGATCGTCAAACACCTCAGTCGCCCCGTAACCATGGGTGTTGTAGAGCGCTCGAAACGTCGAAAGTTAAAAAGATAAAATTAAACGCGATAAAATCCCTAAAATTAATTTTATTCAACAATGGCTGGCAATATTTTCTTAGCTTTTAACGTAAAGTATTTATTTTGTACATTTGCTTATATTGTTGGAGATTTACATTTTTTATTTGTGGATTGCATTAGAATCATGTCAGAATATTTTTTATCACAGCTTCTTTTTGTTCGTCACCATGGTATCTTGAAATAATGTCTTTATCAATCGGTTAAAGGGAATTTCAACCATTAAAAATAGCGGTATTGCTGCCAGGTACGATAACGTTAAGATCCCCAGATGGTTTATGATCTAGAAAAAAGATATATAGTGTTACACACAAAATTATTATTATTATTATTAAAAATAGTAAAATTATGATTTTTTATAATAATATTATCCTTCCATCATTATTAGCATTTCGAATCTGGTGAAAAACGACCTTCAAGAAAGAAAAAACAAAAAAGCATCATCTTAATCACATGTGCTGTAATCCGGTGCAGCGCAAATCTATCACTCCTGTAGATGGTGTGATGGATTGAAATATAGAAAGCGCACTTAATCTTACCACGTAAAAGAAAGAAACATGACCCAATTGTGTTCTGGCTCCGAGTAGAATGTGAACCATATTCAAGTGCAACAGATAAGCGCAGTAGGACAACTTGCTCAGCACTACCCAGCAGTCACATTCAAGCACACGACGCTGCTTATCTAAAAATGTGAATTATTTGAAAAAAGATTTATCAATTCCTTTTATGCAATTTGCAGCAAATTCACAGAGAAAGATCAGAATCTAATATAAGCCAATGGTGACAAAAAACTTTTTGTCAACATTTTGTATCTTTTATATTCAAAATATGTGGCATTACATTATTTTAACTGATTGTAATTCATAAATATGTAGCGCCTACTATTTTATTACCCATGCAAATATTCGTAAACGTGTTTTGAATTCGGAAACAGTAAGTGGTGTTCAGCCAGTTTAGTGCTCGTAGTTGGTTACAAATTTAGGTATCTACGAGTATAAGTCATTTTAACTCAGTAAAGACAAGAGCGTATTTTTGCCCGCCCTTTGCCTATCGTAAGCCCTTACACAGCTACAATAGGCAGGTTCACCCGGCCGGCCTCGCCTGACACAATCGCTTGACCGTGACGTTTACGTAGCAGTGTTTTATTTTAAAATGTTTGTAGGTAGTATTACTTGTCACACGCAACGAAAATATTAGAACCGCGATTACTATCAAATGTTACGTTGTTATATTGTAAGCAATTACACTTTACCTGGTGCGGAAAGATTATATGATTATATGAAAGTCTTTAGCGAGTTTGCAAAGGCAAGAAATTAACTCACGTGTACCCACCACAAAAATTGTAGTGTAGAACAATTTTTGCAGCTAACTAAATGTTGTTAGGCTTTGGACAGTTCACCACTCCGTCACACGGAAGTGCTCGAAGTGGTCATTCTGTAATAAAACCGGCTGTCGAAAACGCAGTGATCGAATTTTTCGAGTAAAACCCCCGCGCTAGCACCAATAATGGAGCTCGTGTTCAGAGTTAGCCATAAATTGTAAAAACTATTGTATTCTTCTGGATATCACCCATTTCATTACCAACGTGTGCAAGCTCTGAATAATAACGTTGGTCAAGCTCGAAATTTTTTTGTGAATGATCATTGTTTTTGTAATTGATTGCATATGTAACAAGTTATAATTCAATTTAAAAGTAAATAGTTAATCGTTTTAAAGTGTTAATAGTTGTAAATACTTGATTCCATTTTTTTAAATATGCCATAATAAAGACAATCACCGGTTACGTCGTTGAACTGTGAAAATACAATTTAATTTATTGTGACTGTCCTAGGCCCGCTTAAAGTATGAAGGAAAAATTGGAATCATAATTCGCGTCGCGTAGTTATCAACTTAGTAGCGAGCGCGCCACTAAGGAAGTAAATGCTAAGTAATGGCTTTGTGCATTACTCGTATACACAACAAAAAGCGCGCGCCTGCCCGTATGCGTTAGTTGTTGCCCATAAATAATACTCGATTTCGGATATTTTCAAATAAATGTAGAAACCTTTTTAATTCGTACTGAATATGGTAAATCTACTTTTTCTCCAGTGTTATAACTTAAGATATCAAAGTTTGGATTTATTCACTAATTATGCTTAGCTATTACTGTAGCTATGAAATAAACTTTTAATTTTTAGCGACTTAACTTCGTTAATTTCAAGCTATGAATGATTTTCATGATCATATCAATTATTTTAAAATAATTGGGAAATTATTGGTTTCACCCCGAGTTCCGGATTATACGCGCCGCGGGAGTTTTTTTTTACCTTTTCCATTTAATGGATTTTCATAACGAATTAAAAATGAAGCAGTATAATTATGTTTATGTGAGCGTGAACTAATACGATTACTTCGTGAACAATAATGATTATTATCAAAAACAACAGCAAGGTAACCCATAAAAGGAACCCGAAATGGTTTCTATAGTGGATGAAATTATCCTACCTTTTAACAATTAGAATGGGAATAAGTACGCTCCTAATGAAAGATTAAACTCACCCGGCTTATGCCAGTGTTGGTCAGCGAGTGGAACGTTTACCAAGTGCTGCACCACAGACGTGTCAACATATTCCATTGGCAACCTATCCATTATGCGGTCAACCACTAAAACGGTTATTTTATAATTAAAATAATTGTTTTTCGAACTAATTTCTAAATTTATATAACCCTTAATTGGTCGTGAGGATAACCTAATACCTTTTACGATAGATTTAGAAAGTGGTACTATCATCATTATCATTATTACAACCCTTCACAAGTCCACTGCTGAACGTAGGCCTCCCCCAAGCAATGCCACAAAGCACGGTCCTGAGCCACCTGCATCCATCGACTTCCTGCATGTCTTACCAGGTCGTCACTCCATATAGTGGGGGGTCGCCCTACACTACGCCTACCGGTACGAGGCTGCCACTCGAGAACCTTTCTTCCCCATCGGTTATCGGTTCTTCGAGCTATATGGCCGGCCCATTGCCACTTCAGCTTACTAATCCATTGGGCTATATCGGTCACTCTGGTTTTACTGCTTACTTACTGAGTGTATCACGCAGAGAAACTCCGAGCATAGCCCTCTCCATAGCTCGCTGAGCGACCTTGAGCGTCCTCATACGGCCAGCAATGAAGGACCACGTCTCTGATCCGTAAGTCATCACTGGCAACACGCACTGGTTGTACACTTCAGTTTTCAGAAATTGAAGTATACCTGACGAGAAGATGTGTCGTAATTTCCCGAACGCTGCCCAGCCGAGTTGAATCCGTCGATTGACCTCTCGGTCGAAGTTGGTCTTACCTAGTCGGACTATTTGTCCCAGGTAAACGTCAACAACTTCGAGCATAGTGCTCCCAACAACTACCGGCATAGATGTGACATGGACATTAAACATGATCTTTGTTTTGTCCATGTTCATCTTAAGTTGTAGTTAAACTACTACTACTTAAGGAGTAGTGCCACCATGGATGACGGAATTGAAGAGCTTCTAAAGGACTTCAAGTACCGGTGTTCCACCCGCATTCAGAAGCTCCGCTGTAATTCCATCCTCGCCTGGGGCCCTGCCGTTTTTAAGGTGCTGGAGAGCCATTCTAATCTCGCTCAGACTGATGTCTGGGATATCATCTGAATAGTGTCGGGTAACACTTGCTCTTGGAGTTACTCACACTTTCGTGTGGCTCCAACGATGATGTGTACTGCCCATAGAACCTCTTAATTTCACTCAAAATCTCAGGTGTCCCGGAAACGATGCTGCCACACTCAGTCTTCAGCTTTGACAGTTGGCTCTTACTGGCAGACAGATCTCTAGCAAAGACTTTGGAGCCCTGGTTCCGCTCGATCGCTTCTTTAATACGAACAGAATAAGGCCAGCGCCATACTTGACGGAAATTCCGTCGCAGATCTTCCGCGGCGGAACGTCAATACCTGTTATTGCATATAAATTACAAACACACTACGCGGAAGATCGGTCGTTCCGTTGCGGACGATCAGTCGCTCCGTGGCGGACTGCTTGCTCTTGCGTCTGCTCCGTCCTCCGCGCACCGATCTTCGGTCAGCGTAAGATCGGCAACGTCGCGTTCCAGGTATTTGTATGCATCGCGCCACATTTGGCGGATAGCTCGCGGTGACGGCGCACGCACAGCATGTTCGACACTGAACTATTTATTATCGAAGTGCAAAATAGAGTTTGCCTTAGGGACTCTAGAGAAAAGCCAGACAGAACGCCAAAATGAAAATTCTTGTAATGAATTATCAAGTAATGCAAACTCACAACTAACTGTAATTGAGAATTTGAGTCCAACTCAAACTGATGAAGTTCCAGGGACCTCTCGAACAAAAAGAAAACCTAATGTGAAATAATTTGTCTCATTTACACTATTGATATTTATCTTACTTTAATGTAACGGTCAGCCTTTTTTCAGGAGATATAGCCGTTCTAAGTTTTGTATTTTGCTTGGTAATATAGTCCTTCGTTAAATTCAAAACAATATATCAAATAATTGTAAGGACTTTCGATAATATTCGAACGCTTTATCTGGATTATGTCTAACAAAGTATGAAATTGCCCAATTTCTAGTCGAACACACCGTATAAGCGTTGGCAGTCAACTGATAATCTGCCACTGAATATTCAGTGTGGCTGCAACTTACTGTAACGGATTTACTCCTGCGGAAGTTCGGCGTCGGAATTTCCGCCAAGTGTGGCGCTGGCCTTAAAGTTGCGTAATTCTCGCCGCATGCATTTGAAGATCTGTCGGTTCAGTTGCCTCTATGCTGTCAAATCTGTTGACGATTGCAGCCTCATCTCCCGTCTAACAGCCATGAGATTAAGAGTGTGATCGGAGAGTTTTTATGTTCTTCTGTGACGGGTCTTGCAGAACTTAGCTTCGACCGCATGGACAGTTTCCAAGAGCTTGTCATTCATATCGTCCACTGCATTGCAATCTTCTAGGCACTGAAAGTGGTACTATATCGTAATTTAATTGTTTACAAGCGGTTGTTATTATGTTTAATCTGCGTTTCGTTATCTGTAAGCGAACATACTGTTACACGGTTGCGAGCGTTGTTACGAACATGAACTTGTACGGTCGACAGAAGCACTATCATACGCACTATTACATTTATGCTAGGGCGAAGTGCGGAGGCAAAAATCATAAAGTTGAAATATTTGAAATATTGTTTTGGGCGCTAATCATTCGAATTAATTTTATTATCATTAGATAAATTATCGAAACGAAGTAGCGAGTGATAATTTTTATTACAAGTTTTACATTTATTAACGGATTTACATTTAATTACTTTATGTAAAAAAACTTAAGCAATTTATGCAACCTTTTTCTCTTTAATAAATTCAAATTTATTTAAAGCGGGCAAAGATTCTACAGTAATGAAAATGTGAGCGTTCGTTTTTGTTACACTTAATACGGATGGAATCATTATTTTTTACGTTAGTATTAAGAGTAAAAAAAGTGTAGTGGAGAAAATTTTGAGAGCTAGTTTGTAAATGGGAATTCTTATAAGTTTGCAACCGAATATTCGTATTAGAGTGCTTATTAAATGAAATATTAAATGCGGGTTCCCCATTCATATACATTTTATTCTAACTACTTACTCTTTTGTCGTTACGAAATTCCATTTCAATAGCGGGTACAATATTTGGAATAAAATTTTTAAAGCAATATATAATAAAATATAACCCACAAGGTCAATAAAGTTTTTTATAGGTTAACAGCCAACACACAATTATTCAAAAATTTACTGAACGTTGCCGCTGAAGCGGAACCGTTTAATTTAAAGTTAAACAGAAAGAGACATTATAGGTGCAGTCAAAAAGCTTGACATTTTCAAGGGAGCTGGCCCAGATGAGATTCCCCCTGTTTTCGTCAAACGTTGTATCTCGGCCTTAACGTTACCACTGGCTATTATTTTCAATCAATCTTTGCGTGATGGAGTATTTCCTGATATTTGGAAAAATTCAAAGATCGTTCCGGTATTTAAAAAAGGCGTTATTAATGACGTTAGTAACTACAGACCGATTTCAATTATTTCATGTATTCCTAAATTGTTTGAATCCTTGATATGTCCAATTATTACGCGTCACTTAAGCACATGTATATCAGACCATCAACATGGGATTAGGAAGGGCCATTCCATTGAAACTAACCTTGTATCATTTATGACGTATCTCTGTAAAGAAATTGACAAAGGACAGGAAGTTGATGCTATATATATGGATTTTTCTAGTGAATTCGATAAAGTCTGTCACTCGCGCTTAATTAACAAGCTAAAAAGATTTGGGGTATGTGGATCTTTGCTAGAATGGTTCCAGTCTTATTTAGCAAAAAGACTCCAGTTTGTGGTAGTGAATGGTTACAAATCAGAAAGTTATATAGCGTTCTCAGGCATCCCGCAAGGATCGCATCTAGGTCCAGTCCTTTTTGCTGCCTTTATCAATGATATAACTTTTGAAATACGCAACTCTGAATTCTGTCTTTTTGCTGACGATTTAAAAATATACAAAAGAATAAAATCTACTGTAGACGTGCAACTCATCCAAAGTGATTTAAACAGAATTAGTACATGGTGTCAATTAAATGGTATGATACTTAATACTAAAAATCATATCATACTAAATTCTTAAGAAAGTATATACCTTTCACGTCCTCCTATAAGATGAACTCTATTACCTTGGAGCAGGTTAAAGAAGTTCGAGATTTAGGCGTAATAGTGGATAGCAAATTAAATTTTAAGTCTCACATTGACGCTACCGTCCAAAAAGCTGGAAGAATGCTTGGCTTCCTAAAGCGAAACGCTAAAGGTTTTATGTCAGCCAAAACCAAAATAATTTTATATAACGCCTTGGTTCGAAGTCACCTAGAGTTTGCATCGGTGGTTTGGGGTCCTCAGTTTATCACTTATTCCCAACGCATTGAAAGCATACAGCGTTCATTTACTAGACATCTTGCGTTCCATTCTTCGGGCATTTCCCACCGTAACACCTATAACGTTCGTCTCAAACATTTCGCAATGATGTCACTTTGTAACCGTCGTATATTGCTGAATATATTGTTTTTAAAAAAAATAATTTCTGGTGCCGTAGATTGTAATAACCTACTTCAGTGCATTAATCTTAACATCCCATGCAACTATTCACGCCATCCTATTAATAAAATCTTTTACATCCCTGCCAGTAGAACAAACCTCTTAAAAATTCGCCTATATCAAAAATTTGCGCCGAATACAACCGGTTATGTGCATTTGTTGACATTGACATTTTTCATGACTCATGCATTAGTTTGAGAAAGAAGTAATCTGTGTACCTGCTATCTAAGCAGGTTCTTATAATTTCTTAAAATTTTGTAAAATTATTTTGATAATCTGCGTACTATTTTTGTGCTTTTTTTTTCTAATATTCGTGTTTATAATAACATGTCTTAGATTTTAAGAGAATGTTGTACACGTCTTTTATTGGCGTACATACCAGGCCTTTGTTTTATGTAAGATTTGCATATAAATGTATTGTGTGTTATGTTGTTGATGTGTCATAATAAATAAATAAATAAATAAAAAAGAAACCCCTTAGTCGTTTCTGGGATGTGTGTAAGTGTACACAACGACTGATTGAAGTACTGTTGCACAATGGCTAATCGTACTAAGGTCTATTATCATCATCATCATTACAGCCTTTCACAAGTCCACTGCTGAACATAGGCCTCCCCCAAGTAATGCCACAAAGCACGGTCCTGAGCCACCTGCATCCATCGACTTCCTGCATGTCTTACCAGGTCGTCACTCCATCTAGTGGGGGGTACACTACACCTACACTACGGCCCTACACTACGCCTACCGGTACGAGGCTGCCACTCGAGAACCTTTCTTCCCCATCGGTTATCGGTTCTTCGAGCTATATGGCCGGCCCATTGCCACTTCAGCTTACTAATCCGTTGGGCTATGTCGGTCACTCTGGTTTTACTGCGGATATCCTCATTTCTGAGTCTATCACGCAGAGAAACTCCGAGCATAGCCCTCTCCATAGCTCGCTGAGCGACCTTAAGCGTCCTCATACGGCCAGCAGTGAAGGACCACGTCTCAGATCCATAAGTCATCACTGGCAAGGTCTATTATACTAAAGCATTATTATAGAAGGGCTCCTTGATGCATAAGCATTACGATACTAGAGTTGTGGGTTGAAGACCCATATATTAAGACATATAATTGTAAGGTCTATGATACAAAAGCAATACTATAGAAGGTCTCTATGATGAGTAAGCATTACAATAGTAGAGTTATGGGTTGAAGTTCCATATATTAAAGACATATATATATATATATATATATATATATATATATATATAATAGTAAGGTCTAAGATACAAAATCATTACTATAGAAGATCAGATCAGATCAGATCAAAAACAATAGAAATTTTGTTACCAAAGTCGATAGAGCTCATGTGAGGATATATATGATATTTGCACTGATGCTTACTGCTACTAGCGGTGTTGCGTCTTGTGATGGATCTGCGGGTGTGCTGCGCCTGGTTCGACGCATTCTTGTGGTTCTGGTTGATGGAGGTATGCGGATATTGATGTCTGCTGGGATGTATGGGGGACCTTGGGATGGCATAAGCCTGACGATAGTCGTATTGATGCTTGTTGCGTTCTGCAGCATTGCGTCTCTGCGATGGTTGTTTGGTTGGACGCTATTCTCAATGGCTCTCTCTGCGTCTTGGTTTGACTCACACTTAAGTAGCTTTGCCCAAGTCGGGTCCCTTCATTACGGGGCTGCAAACTGTCTGACCTCCATGATGTTCTATATAACAACATAATAATATATCTCTGTAACGTTTCCACTTTTGAATGATTGAAGGCAAATTGTTGGTGGGTGAGACAAACATGATCGAAAATGCATTTACTCAACGTCAGTAACACAAACCCTTTCTGATGGCGTATTAATACTCTTATCTTATAACTGCCTTTTGGCTATATCTGCCGTTGTATTGGTTGGTGGAGCACACACACATATTGTTGACCTCATGCGGGCGGTAGCTGGAGGGAGGATCTGAAGAGACTCTCAAGGCTTCGGCCGAATGCCGCACAATGTGGCACCCCATTCCCTTGAGGTGAGCGGTAGACTCATGACACGCTCTGCGGCTAGTAGCCGTGTTGATAAATTGGTGGTGATGCCATACACTTACATCACGTCTGCAGGAGCGGCGGTCTGGTAGCTGGTTGCGCTAACGGAGGGTTTACGGCCAGTGTGCCTATTTGCCTAAACCATGTGACGTACATTCACTGTGGCTAGATTTATTCGTATTCTGTTTAGCGTTTACACGCATTAACATGCGCGACTTCGTTCGACGTTTATGCTTACGCACTATCAAGGGGCCTAACCTTCTTTTACTGGTTCGCAAGTTATTTTGCTGTGGACTTCGGTTCAGTTCCCAATTTAGCATTCCCTTCGGGGGAAGTGCATCAAAATGGTTAGTGCTCACCACACACGGCGTGGTAGAGCGAAACCCTTGTAACGGGTATTTTGTAGTTCCAAGCGGGAAGGGATAATTAATAATAAATTAATATTGTAAACCTGATACAAGTGTAATAGGGACGTTTAATGTTATTGTTAACATTTTGTTATTTCAGACATTTGATTCATAAATATTATTATCTCATTATTTTATGTTTGTAAGATTTGCATGCCACTAATAATGGCTGATTAAGCGAATGTTTAATTAATATGACTATCTTCAGTGTACCTTAACCAAACGAAAATAAATATTTCATTTCATTTCATTATGTTTTTAACCTTTCTCGAGCCCTGTCTTCGTGAACGGGGTTCACTTAGCTTATAAGGTACTACCAACAGCTTTCAATTGTTCTAGTGAATATTGATTCTTCCAAAAGAGACCTAAAAGAACTGAGTTACTAAACAAACACATCGTAAATATGGGTCCTAAGTAAGACGATCACGCCAAGAATACCTTGTAAAGTTTGTGGACAGACGCGTACTTTTTTAATAGCGACCTTTAGAAGGTTTTGGAGAGATGATTTACCGATTTGCAACATATCAATAATATGTTGCAAATCGGTAAATTTCCTTGCTATGTGAACGACAGCACTGGCGATGTTTTGTATCCAAGCCATGCCAATGTTTTCCGGAAAAACGTCACCGAGTATCGTCCGAATAGTCTTGTGTCTGATGTCCTAACTTTATTGAAGAAAGTCTCGGATTGGGGAGACTTAATCTAGTCCAGCTCAATACCCAGGCGACAGAAAATTGCACGTTTACCGCTAAAAAGTACCCTTTTATCATATCTCCTCCGTTTCAGGGCTTGTTGCCTCAACCAGTATTTTCGGCGATTTCATTTGATCGCATCCAATGCAGAGCGGTTCGAATTTTCGGCGATCAAGCTCTTTCTGATAAGCTTGAATCACTGGCAATGCGAAGATATGTTGCGTCTATTGTCGTATTTTATCGCATCTACCACGAGGATTGCTCTAAAATATTGTTCAAACTAATTACGGGCGCTCAATTAGCGACTTAGGGACAATCAAAAAAAGAACCTACTCTTTTTGAAAGGCCCGCAAGGGACCTGCGATTCCCTAGTGTTGCAATTTTTCATGGGTGGCGGTCGACACTTATCATCAGGTGAGCCGCATGCTTCTTTGCTCCCTCTTCTATATAAAAAGTGTAACATATGTAACAACTAGCATATACGAAATAGAATATCCTAGTTTGTCGGAGGCAATAAGACCTTTCTGGCAATCGAAATTTATTTTTAAAATATTGGGAACTATTATAATAAAATACTTACGTTCAATTTTAAACACTAAACCAAGAATAATGAAAGCTGTGATAACACCTAAAATCGCTCGATGTGTCGCTGCGTATGCCATTCTAATCAGGAGCGATAGCCGTCTTTCTGAATAGAATACACTTCCTGTCAAAATGAGTCCCACTGTGCCAGGGATCACACACCAGGTAAGATATTGCCAGATCTGTAATATGAAAAAAGTTAAATGAAACATAAATATAATGGGTGCGTTTGGCAGAAAAAAGCGGCAGAAAAAAGCGCTAGCAAGCGCTTATGAGCGCTGAAATAGTTTTCGGCCAGGACACGATTGCTACTTCAGTAGCGCTGACACAATCCGCCATTTTGCTTATTTAATTTGTTTGTTTTGAAGTAGAGTTTATAAGTTGTTTTATGCAATATTAGTTTTAAGTAATATAATGACGTGAATAAACATATACATGTTATTAAAAATTCATGATTGGTAAGTTTTTAATATGAATACTTTACAAACATATATTTAAATTAGGTTAGGTTCCCCGGTTAAAACTAACATCGTGTCCTGGAGGAAAATAGCTACTTACGATTTGACAGCGCTTACCGCTTACGATCGCCATTTTGCTTACAAGCGCTTGCTAGGGCACCCAATGTGAAGTGTTGATATAAGCAACAATATATCACCGCATAATTTACCAAGTGTGCTCCTAATAGGGGCAGGGTTTAATACTGCTATGAAATAAAACAATACATATGACAAAAAATTACCTTATGCTTAAAAACCTCAACATGATTCTTCTGCCAATTGTACGCGAAGTAACCAGTGACCATTCCAATTATGAAGCATGAAAGATTATTGTGGCCAAAGACGTGGAGGTACCGGTATGTGTCATTCCAGAAGCTTCGATAAAATCTGTGCAAATTATTGTAAGAAAAAAATGAGAGCTTTTTATAAAACTAGTTAGTAGGTCTCTTTTGGTGCCTCAAGTTCGTCTGGGTATGTATTTAATCTATTTCTGCCGTTAAATAGCTGTATTTAGCACGGCCGTTTCAACCTAAAGGGTATATGTCAGTATATTTACAGGCTGTAATGTATTTCAACTTAGTCCTCAGAAATAACAACGTATCTAGATTGTATTCATAATAAGTACACTTTGTTTTAGATATTCTATCAACCATTATCTTATAAATCTATCAATCAATCAATTAATCTATAAATAAAATGAAATAAAAATCATCATCTTCATTATTACAGCTTATAACAAGTCCTTTGCTGAACAAAAACCTCTCCAAAGAATGTCACATAACACGCCATTGCACGGGTTGTAAAATCTTCGTGTAAAATCAAAAGTTGATTGACATCAATACATCATAGGTTTTAGAGTTTTGAGGTTTTATATGTGACGGGACAGCGACATAATGTAGTTTATAAGAAGCTACAAAAATAATTTTATTTAATATGATGATGATATTCTTCAGGTATTTTGTTCTGCACCGACATAAGTTAGAAAGATATAATAAATATAAAGAAGTGAATTCACTGTGGAGAAATTCCCTAAAATCTTAAAGAATGAGATTTTAAAGAATGTCTGTAATTTCTAAAGTCTGCTCGGTGAGAGTTAATAAAGTCACAACTATACCGTAGTAGGTAATTGTGAAATTTGTCGATGCTAATTATAGCAGAGTTCGCAATTTCAGTGTTATCCAGTTTCCATAAAGAATTTAAATTACTATCCATTATTATTTATTTACAATGTCAAATAGCATATCTCGTTATTTACGTTCGTGTATATTTGCTGAAAAGATTTTACATACCGAAATAATATGGTAAATATATGTGTGTTTGTGTAAGTGTGTATATATATTTACATTTAAATATTATGTTATATAGAATATTGTGATAAATATTTTGACTCATTTCTCACAGCAGTGGCTACAAGCAGTAAAATAAAAATTTCAGTGTTTTGAACACAATAATGTAAAGAAGTTGAAGTGGAAGTTAGTGAATATTATGCCAAAAAATGGTGAAACTGTAGTGAAAAGCAAGTGGGTACTACGTAAAAAGATGAACAGTGATAAAAGTATTTATTTTGATACTGAGCTCGCTTAGTGTCCAAGGGATATAATATGAAGAAGTCAAATGTGGACTATTCAGTGATTTTATTGAATTGTAGTTGAACATGACTCTGAGATTACTTTTAACATTATCTGTTAAACTTGGATTAGACGTTACACATCTCGATGTTACTACAGTATGCTTGAATGGGGACTTTGAGGGAACAATTTACATGCAAACGTAAGGTTTGCCAAGTTCTCAAAATAATCATAATAAAGTACTTGAATTGAATAGAAAAAAATTATGTTCTAAAGCAATCATCAAGGGCCTGACAAGAAAATTGATGAATGTATTACAGGCTATAGTTATGAACGCTCCAAATTAGAATCATGATTGTACACTAATATTCATAAGACAAGACAACATTTATAACTTTGTATGTGGAATGTTGATGATTTTTATGTGTTTAGAAATACTAATAATGAATGCTAAATTTTGAAATTCAAAGCCCTTAAAATTCAAAATAAAAGATTTAAGAAAGATTAAAAATAGTGTAGGAATGACTGTTAATATTGAAAAAATTAGTGATTCAGTTACATTAAGCCAAGAATATTATGTTAATTAGTTATCAAAAAATAGTCACACTCTCAAGCTTAGAAGCAGAATACAGTATAGCTGAAGCTTGTAGGGTAGCTATTTGCACAATTTTCCAAAGAAAATTATAAATAAGTAAAACATAATTACCTTATTTATTGTTAACAAGTTAAGTGTACCCTTAAACTATCTTCAAATAATACTTTTGATAAAAGAAAGAAGCATATTGATATTCTCTACATTTTTTACTAATTATGTGTTGTTGATAATGGAATTAAACTGAAATTTTTGGAAACAGCTGAAATGCCAGCAAAACTATTAAGAAAATGTTTAGCAAGTAGCAAGCATTACTACTTTATGTAGTTGTTAGAAATACATGATGTAAAAGTTTTATAATGATTGTTTTTTTTTTAGATAAGATGGGATAAATAAATTGCTGTGGGTATCTATGTTATTTTGACAAGTGGGGGTGTTAACATTATATCAAAAAAGTTTACCAGTACGCCATCTATTGTGTACCCCATGAGTGAAGTCTAATGTGTAGTGCCATCTGTAGTTTACTTTATTTATAAACTATTGTAATGTATGAAGGTGGTCAGTAATGAATTTCTTTTATTGACTCTCAGTGGTCTGTGGTGTCACAGCAAAACGTGGTTTCATTTTAACCATCGTTCTATTTGGGCCCTTTTTTAGTCATTATAGTGATCAAAGCGTAAAATCTTTTAATATGTTTATAGTATCAAAAATATCCCTTCTAAGCTTATGTATTGTGACAGGTAACTATGGAATCTTTTATTGTGCGTGGCCCGACACGTACTTGGTCGGTTTTTCATCTCTCTAGCCGACAGAATACGTACAAGTGTAAAATAGCAGCTAAATGCTGCAGTGTGTGTGCCGGAGACGCTTTTACTGGAAAAGAGCCATTCCATCTTAGTCCTGACGGATGACAACACATCTGTACTTTGATTCACAAACAAGTATTGATTTAGATGTTTATGGGCCACAGCAACCGCTTAACCTCAGGTGGACTGTGTGCCCGCTTGTCACCCTATTCCTACAAAAAAGTTAATAAAACAACATACTCAGGCTTTAACAAAACAAGAGCATCGAGATCCTGAAACCAAACATGCAGCGCTGGTGCTGCCATACTAAACAATAGTAGCAGTGATATAACGAAACCTCTTTCTCTTGATTTAGTAGCTACATACATAATTGATCCCAAAACGAAGAGCTGCATGTCAGTGGCTAGGTGCCTGAAATACAATATAATAATTTAAAAACATAGGTAGGTTTGTAGATAAATTAAATAATGGCGTAATTTTAGTACAATTTTTTTATTGATACCGTTGTTTGGGTTATGACACAGAAAAGAATCCTTCGAGTCCTTTTAACGGGTACAATATCGCAAATATTGTCAACATTTCCTCAAATAAATTAAATTAAATTTGTGATGTTTCGGATTGAGTGTAAATTTAAGCAAAGTGGAAGCCATGATTAATGTTTATTAAAATTTTATAATTACTAAAATTATCGATAGTTGAGTTTTTGGAGTTATCGCTATGAGTATACGATAACTTTGATAACTTCATATACGATTATGTAATACAAATATCAGGAGCGCATGGTTTCGATGAGATTCAGGAATTAAGAGCATTTTGTTACGCCGGCTGAGCTTAAGAAAGTCCTCTTGTCGCCTACATAATAAAGTCTGAAGACGCAAGTCTTTAGAATAAGCACACTAAATAACTTCATAAACTCGAATATTCTCCTGTTAGTATTAGTAGTTAGTTAGCATATTATGTCATAGTATTTGGCAACCAATTGGCGTTTCCGAGATGTTTAAGTTGACTTTTTCGTTTTAAAAAAAAGATTTTTGATGATTTTCTCTTGCAGTCGACTTGGAAAAAAATTACGAATGTAACATCTCGAATTGGCGTCGTGAGTCGATAGGCCGGTTGGCAAGGCTGAAATTTTTAACAATCGAAAAAAAGAGTTAACGCGCGTACTGAGCGGACGTGTTTATTCTTTACTTACGACAAGTAAAATTAAACATAGTAGTGCTATAAACTCTAAACGTAATTGTGTCTGAAGTATAGTGTTGTTTCAAATAAAGGGAACCTGTGAACAAAAATCGTAAACTGTCCAAAGATGAAATAAAGGCTATGATTTATTATATTTACGCAAATAATAGAAATAAAAAATATCAAGTTCATTATACAACCAAATCTAGTGACAAAATGAATATTAATCGTGGTAATAGTAGTTCCCAGCCTGACCTGTCAATCATTGCAGCAACTGAGCACAACAAAAGGTGAAAAAATGTATTACAACGCAAAAGGAAAGTACTTGAGGATGGTTTCTCATTCTAATTCAATGAATTTAATAAGGAAATTATTAAGGATTGTTAAAGAAATTTGGTATATCCCAGAAAGAAAACATGAATTCTATATAAACAGATATCAAATCTATCAATGAAAAACTTATTGATATGAAATAGAATAGAGAATATTATATGGAATGGAATATGGAAATAGAGAATAATATATAAAGTAATTTTTTTGTGGTAGAGCCATGCTGCAGCTATATTAATTGTATAGTTGTAGCACGAATGGGTCGGTTCGACCGGGGAAGGACCACGCTCTCACAGAATACCAGCGTCAAATAGCAGCTTAATGCTGCTGTGTTTCGTATGGTGAGTGTAGAGAACCGGAGACCCTTTTTACTGGAAAAGAGGCATTTCATCTTAGTCCTCAAGGCTGACAACGCATCTAAATTTTAATTTGCAAACGAAGATAGATGTAGATGTCAATGGGCCACTGCAACCACTTACCATCAGGTGGACTGTGTGCTCGCTTTCATCCTTTTCCTATAAAAAAATGAAAACTGAAACGAATCTGCTGCTTGTAGAACATAACAACTTCAAGTCTGAAATACAAAAACTAACAAATATTGTCCCTTATAACGAAGAAAAAATAAAATGTATTGAAAATAATGTACAGGCTCTTCAGAACACTATAAATGCCCCTTTACCATCAGAATGTCCTACACCGACAGCAAACCATTATGCAGACATAATGACCGAAGTTCGAACCACATTCAGAAAATATAGAATAAAGGAGGGAAATCAATAGATGTGATGTGATGAAAGTACTATCAGGCATCCATCCTAGACAAGTATGATGGGAAGAAAACGCGGCCACTAAAAGTTTGCTTTTCACAATCAGATATAGCAAAAACCTTATTAAAAATAAATCTAACTGAAAAGTAAACAATATAAAATCTTCTCCGATATGACACCTAACCAAAATGCAAACCTTCGAGAAGAGTTACGTCAGCGCAAAAATGACTTAATTATAAAATATATAAAAGAAACACCCAAAATAATAAAATAGGAAACGGGACACCAGAGAAAATACAATAACTCATAAATATCATGATTATTACGCAGATATAAAAATATCAAGCAAAGCACTTAAATTTCTATACGCCAATATTCTTATATCTTCGTTTTGAGTGTTATAGAACCACTCAAAACGAAGATTCATGTTTTAGGTATTTGGGAAACTTCTATAAAAATGAAAATGAAGCACAGACATTAGCACTACCAAACTATGTTCACTCAAAATATTATAGAGGTGGTGGAGTGTCTTTGTTCATTCACAAGGATTTGAAACATGAATTATTGAAGGATCAATGTGAAGACGGAAAACACTTTTTATGGGTATGTCTTGAAACTTTTTCTTGGACCTAGGTGCCATATACAAACAGCCAGCAGCAAGTACTGACAAGTTTCTTGTAAACTATAAGCAACACCTTGCAAGAAAAAGCGTGTTATTGTGTTCTGCGACTTAAATCTATACTTACCTACTAACGACAAACACGTAAAAGAATATAAGAAACTACTGCGAGAGAATAACATAAAAATATTGAACAAAATTAGCACCGAATGCAATTGCACTTGTGAAACCACATCGTCAAAAACTATCATAGATCATGTAACTTACAAAAT
Organism: Parnassius smintheus behrii; assembly: GCA_036936625.1. Taxonomy (NCBI): domain Eukaryota; kingdom Metazoa; phylum Arthropoda; class Insecta; order Lepidoptera; family Papilionidae; genus Parnassius; species Parnassius smintheus. The sequence continues at coordinate 10,942,418 of JAUPFT010000013.1, forward strand.
AATATTTTCCAAAGTCTATTATTGAATCCACCATAGCTGATCACAAGCAAATATATCTCGAGTTAAATAGACATAAAACCGAACGTACAAAAAACAATAAAAAGCAAATAACTATAATAACTTTGCAGAAGGATGAATATTTTTGTACTTAGTAATACCATTTCGAGACTTATCGTACTACATTGTGGAAAACATGACGATATATTGATATTTATCACGTGAATATATCGATACTGTTTAAATTAAACTGAGTTGTGGATGAGGATCTAGTAACTCAGAGACGAAGCTTTGAGTTACCAGATTGGGTTATTCAGTTATCCACCTTAAAGAATCCACCCTAGGATGGATACTCGGAAAGGCATGTTCTCCTATCCACCCTAGACAAGGAATGGGATTATAAAGGCAATAGGAATTCACTTTTATTTGTTCGCTGAATTTTTATCTTAAGTACAGTTCAACACATACACTTTAATTATTAATTAATTTTTAATAGCCACAAATCTTATCAAAAATCTTATCACGTACTGTCGTTACCGTAACCGTTACAGCCTATTAAAGTCTACATAACATAATATAACATAAACACTCACGCCTGTCACCCAGAGGGGTAGGCAGAGACTACGGACTTCCATTTGGCACGATCCTGACACACCTCTTTCGCCTCCTTCACATCCATATATCTACGCATACATGCTCGTCGGTTAAGGGTACTTCTAACGTGGCCCATTTTCAAAATATCGCCAATTTGGTCGATAAACTTTTTCCTAGGGCGTCCCTTCCCGACTCGGCCGTTCACATCTGCCATATAAATTTGCTTTGTCACTCTTTCCTCATTCATTCTTTTCACATGACCAAACCACCGAAGCATTCCTTTCTTAATCCTGGTCACAACATCATCTTGCATACCACATTTATCCCTTATCACGCAATTTCTCACCCTGTCATTCAGATTCAACCCTAGCATATTCCTTAAAGACCGCATTTCTACAGCATTTATTCTACTTTCGTGCTTCTTCTGCCACACCCAGCTTTCACTACCATACATTAAAGTAGGGACTAACACAGAATTATGAATCACCATACGTGCCTGTTTTGACACATTCTGGTTCTCCATAATAGAGTGTAGTGCCCCATTCATTCTATTGCCTGCATTTACTCGTCGTTCTATATCCCTATCATATCTACCATCCCTGCTAAATACACATCCCAAATACACAAACTCATCCACTTGCTCAATTAACTCTCCTTCTATTCTTATTTCACATACCGTTTTGCTTTCTTCTCTTTCAAAAACCATCACTTTCGTCTTACATGTGTTCACTTTCATTCCCCTTTCTTTTAATTTCCAGTTCATTAATGTAACCATCATTTGCAATTCAGACGCCGATGACGCAAATATGACTTGATCATCGGCATACAAAAGGCATTTGACGGTTAACTCGCCCATTCTTAAACCACATTCTTCATCTTTCAAAGTTTGCAAACACCGGTCCATAAATAGGTTGAACAGCCAAGGGGAAGCCACACAGCCCTGTCTGACACCTTTTTGGATGCCAAACCAGTCCGAGTAGACCCCATTGATCCTGACACAAGCACTAGAGTCCCTATAAAGAGACCTTAATGCCTGTATCAAACCAGCGCTCAACCCATATGAGTTCAGTGTTTGCCATAACACATTCCTGTCCACTCTGTCATAAGCCTTTTCCAAGTCCATGAATGCACAAAAATCTTTCTGGTTTTTGGCCAAAAACTTCTCCGCAATCATGCGCATGGAAAAGACCTGATCTGTACACCCCATTCCCTTTCTAAAACCCGCTTGCACATCCCAAATTTTTCCATCAGTTTCTTTCATAACTCTTTCAATTAACACCTTAGCATACAGTTTACCCACAATACTAAGCAAGCTGATACCGCGGTAGTTTTTGCAGTCCTGCTGTGACCCTTTTCCTTTATATATTGGTACTATTACTGCTTTGCACCAGTCATCCGGTATCCGTTTTAATTCCCAACATAAATTAAACAAGGTGTACAGCAGGCCTGCCACCACTCCCTCTCCAGCCCTTAGCATCTCGAGTGATACTCTATCATATCCAGCTGCCTTACCTGCTTTCATGCTTTTCATTGCTTTCATTATTTCATCTACACTTATCTCCATACCCCTTTCCACTTCTTTCGGAATTTCTAGTTCATTTAAATCAGACGACTCTTCACTCATAAATACGCCTTCAAAGTATTTCTTCCATCTGTTTAAATTCGAAACTTCATCATTCAGAATGGATGTATCCATTCTCGTCTCTTATAGCATTTATTATAGGCTGTTTTGTATTTCCCCTGGCAGTTCTTACGAGTTTCCAGAACATTTTTATGTTAGCCTGGAAATTATCAGATATCCTTCTATCATTCTTATCCGTTCTTTCTTTCTTTTTCCTTTCAACAACTTCTTTTACTCTCTTATTTAGGCGTCTAAATTCTGCCTTTTTTCTTTCAATCTCAACATTCATACCAGAAGAATTACCAGCTTTGGTTGCTAGTAAATCTAACCATGCTTTCTTCTTTGATTCAACTTCCACCCGTACCTCATCATCCCACCATAATGTATTACTTTTCCTTTCATTTGTTCTCTTACTTACACCACATAATTCGGTGGCGGTATCCACCAAACCTTTCTTTATATTATCCCACACAGTATTCAAGTCTAAATCATTCATACACAACTCATTCAAACATCTAAAATTTTCTCTCAGTCTACATTTATACTTCTCTTTCACATCTTCATCTTGTAACTTCTCTATTCTTATACGCTGTAACGCAGTGGTAGACACAGATGTCCGATGCTGCCAACGCTTGAAAAGACCATTAATTCGACATAAGACCAGGTAATGATCCGTCCCTACGTTGGACCCCCGGTAAACCCTTGTATCTACGACTGCGCTCCTCATTCTTTCATCCACAATTACGAAATCTATCATGCTTCTATCATCACCTCTTTCCCATGTATACATGTGAATCTTCTTATGACGAAAAAAAGTATTCGTCACAAAAAGATTCTTTTCCGCACATACGGTGAGGAGGTCTTCACCATTCTCATTTATACTTTCATCACCAAATGTTCCCAATATCCTTTCATAACCAGACCTCTTCACCCCAACCCTTCCATTAAAATCTCCTAAAATAATAATATTTTCATTTTCCTTACATTTTGTCAACACCATCCTTACCATGTCCCAAAACTGCTCTCGGATGTAAGTGGGCTTAGACATGTCTGGGGCGTACACCCCTAGCAGGAACAGCTTCTTTAAGCCCACTTTCATTCGTATCCATAGCAGTCTCGGGCTTACACATTCATACTCTTTCACACATTTACCCATTCTTTCTGAAAGGATGAAACCGACTCCCTGGCATGCCCGTTCGGTCTCGCCTACACCAGACCAATACGCGGTATACGAGCCATGTGCAGTGGCATCCTTTCCCTTTCGTTTCGTCTCATTCACACATAACACATCTATTCCTCTGTCATTCATCATTTCGCATACTTCATCCATCTTATCGTTCATTCCTCCACATACATTCAGCGTAGCCAGACGGGTTTCCGCAATCCACTTTTCGCCCCTCCGGGAGACATAACGTGACGGGTGGCGAACTTCGTCGCCGGTTTTTCTCCCGGAGATTCTTCGCACCCCTGCCCCATTTAAGGGGCGCCGGGAACTCGGGGCCATTCCTTTTATTACCTGAGTCATGGTGCGAACAAGGGGTGGTGGTAGATTTTACGCCGCTACCATACGGCGAGGAGCCGAGTCTATTTTTTTCGGCTTTGTCGCTCGTTTAGCACCACCCGGGGGACACGTGTAGGGTGGGCCTAAGGTTAGGTGGTCGAAGCCTACGGACGCGAGCGACTCATCCCCCACGCGAGCGACTCATCCCCCACGCGAGCGACTTATCCCCCACGCGAGCGACTCATCCCCCTATTAAAGTCTACGTATTACTTATTGCATTTAAATCAAAATTTCTCGTTTTAAATAATATTATTGCCCAATTTATAAATTCTGTAATGTGTCCAGGCAATTACCAACAATCATTTATTATTGAGTAGACGTGATTTCATATCCTGGATAAATTCATTACTATTAAGCAATCGCTTGTTAAATTTTTCGCTACCACAGAAGTGTTGTTTGTTGTTATCTTGCAAGAATCCCAAAAAAAATTACGATGGGAAGTTTTTATTTAACTTCATTTTCAATTATTTTATGGCAAGATTCCAATGCATCTGTAATCCTGTAAGGTACTCCTTTTATTTCAGAGTTGACCTTTCAAACAAGAAGTACGTATATATTTACTGATATTATATTGACTGCTTCGTTGGTCTAGTGGTTGTAGTAGTGAGACTGCTGATCATGAGGTCCTGGGTTCGAATCCCAGGTTGGGTCAAAAAATTAATTATTGAGTTTTTCCGTCAAGAAATTCTCAGTAGTTGTCTCACACCCGTGCCTCGGAAAGCACGTAAAGTCGTTGGTCCTGCGCCTGATCTCTCTCCGGTCGTGTCGGTTTACCGTCCCATCGGATTATGAGAGTGAGGGAATAGAGAGTGCACCTGTGCTTGTGCAAACACTCGGGCACTATAATCCTGTCATGCGCCGATGGCTAGCCTCCGTTAAGGCAGGCCACCGTGGCCGAAATTCGGTCTGGAAGACATTATTATTTTGGGGTATCTATGTAGTTTTCTCATCTGGTTGGGTTCTACAAATATATAATTATAAATTAAAATGAAAAGATAAATATACATCAATATCAATAAAATAAAATAAATACCAAAATATATAAATTAAAATGAAAAGATAAATATACATAAATATGAATAATATAAAATAAATACTAAAATACATAAATAAATAAAAGCCCAACCAGCTGGAAGCCCTTGGCAGGGGAGACCAAACGGCCGAGGGTTAGGGGGAAAGGGAAGAAACCGGCGGACGATGCGGGCGGTAGCGAGGAGCACCGCCTTCTGCATTTGAGCCCGGAGCGGTCCGTCACGGAGTCCCAGTCGCCTCAGATGACCCGAGAGGCTGACTGGGATCAGCCCATTCGCAGAGACTACTACAGGCATAACTTTGGCTGGCACACCACCCCACATGTCAGTCACCTCGTGAGCCAAGTCCAGATATTTTGTTCGTTTATCGGTTTAGGCTTTCACGAGGTTCTCGTCATACGCAACGGTATTGTCGACCAAAAATATCATTGACTGTGCCCGATCCATCAGCACAATATCAGGCTTATTCGCAAGAATAGTCCTGTCTGTGACGATGGCCCGGTCCCAGTAGAGCCTGGCGCAGTCATTTTCGAGCATGGCTTCCGGCAAAATACTTGTAATACGGCAATTTGCGGTCCACGAGACCGTATTTCAGAGCGAGCTCCTGGTGTAGAATTCTGGCTACTAAGTTGTGCCTGTGCAAGTACTCAGAGTTAGAAAGCGCCGAACAACCGGAGAAGACATGCCTAAGTGACTCCCAGGGATGGCCACAAGCTCGACAGACGTTGATGGTGCCATCCTTTAGGATGTATCTCCGATAGTTGTTGGTCTTAATAACCTGATCCTGTATTGCACTGACAAAACCCTCCCCGAAGCGTAGCCAGTGGAGGGAGGCTACTGTGTCTACGAAAAGCTCATGTAGAGCCTTTTAGAACCTCCCGTGGAGCTCCTTCTCCTTCCATATGGTCTCCCGGTCGGAAATGCTATGCACTCCTGGGTCTTGCCATTGGTCGTTGGCTAAAGATAGAGCGGTAAGCCTTTTATCACTAGAAATGACGTCCCTATAGAATGGATCATCCGATCTCGCCAGGAAGTAATCACAGAGGCTACGCACTTCGTGATTATGCACGGTGAGCGCGCTCAGGAAGCCACGCCCACCATGCTTTCGCGGCAAGTACAGCCTCATTACCGACGATCTCGGATGATGCATCCTACGGGACGTCACTGTAGTGCGGACTTTTCCATTCTGGGCGTTAAGTTCAGTCTGACTCCACCTGTATGCCAAAGGTATACATGAGGACAGGCATGACCCAGCCGTTATATGCTTGTGTCTTATTCACAACGGACAAAAGGCTGTTAAGCACTTTGGTCAAACGTGCATAAAACACGTCGCAAACTGACTGTTTCATACCAGCCTCATCGATACCGATGTTCTGTGACATACCCAGGTACCGGTATGTTTCAGCTTCGGAAAGGGTCCTTATGTTGACGGGCATAGATAAGTCTATGCCCTCAGAGTTAGCAACCCTTCCCCTTTCAACATGGAGGACCGCACACTTATCATTCCCAAGCTCCATTCTAATAGAATTGCTAAATTCACAAGTTATGTTTAGCAATTCCATAAGATGATAGCGATTGGAGGCGAATAATTTGAGGTCATCCATATAGAAAAGTGGGTCACTTTTGCACCTCCTTTTCGAAGCTGAGATCCCCTCCCATTGCCCTCCAGTAAGGTACTGAGAGGGTTCAAAGAGAGGCAGAACCAGATTGGACGGTCAGATCAGACAGTCGCCCTGGAATATACCCCTTCTTATCCTTATGCGGCTTTCCGCAGCCGTCATCCGCTCGCCTAGATGACAGAGGATTGTACTCCACTGCCCCATACACTGCTCGAGGAAGTCTCGAACTGTACGGTCAATCTCGTACAGCTCGAGGACCCTCTTTAGCCATGGTTGGGGCACCGAGTCAAATGCCTTTCTATCCAGGCAGCGGAGAAGTTACGACGGTTGCGTTGCACCACCTTGCTAATGACGGCGTCAATAAGGAGTGGTTCCTTGGTTCCACGACCGCAACCCCGACATCCATTTTGAGCGCGCGACATCACCTGATTTGAGTCAAGGTTGAGTCGCGCTCAAATTGGATGTTAGTGTCTCGTATATAGTCGGTAGACACGTGATGGGGCGGTATTTGCCCTGATATTTAGGATCCAAATGAGTGATCCCAGTAGTGAAGAGGCTCGGGAGCGACTTCTGGTTGAGAGCCTCTTGAAACTGTCGGGCGAGCACAACGTGATACACCATGAACCCCTTCAGCCAGTAGTGATGCAGCCCGTCAAGCCCCGGACATTTCCAGTTCCCTACAAACCGCCTCAGCTACGTCATCCGGCGTTATGATGACGGGGTCCATGGGCTGAATACCCGCACATTGACTCGCCACAACTTCCGTCCAAGGGCCGTCGTTGTGGTTTACGGGCTCTGACCACAGGCTGTGACAGAATGCGACCGTGTCGGCCTGATTCAGTGTTGGGCCCGTTCCACTTACCATTGGTCGATTCAATGATTTATAGAGCCTGTTCTAATCGCTCTGAAAGAGACGATTCTGGTTGAACCGTGTCGACCTCTCGCCGAATCCGCTTTCCCCAAGCAGCGATTCTTTGCCTCAGGTCGTCTATGCGCTCCGTCAGTTTTTGCGTTATATCCGGCTGGGACAAACTAACATTTGTCCCAGCAAACGCCATCCTGACGGTGCGCACAATCTTCGGACTGGTATTGCCTGACCTGAAGCATATCAGTCTGCCAATGAGGGCCCTAGTCTTTGCGATACGTTCTTCAATTCTTATTCTCCAGGCTGGGGTAGCAGTACTTTGTCCAGTAGCGCGTCCAGCCGTGGATAGTTTGGCGTCTATAATACGGCAGACTGTCAGTGCGGCGCCAAAAAAAATTGAGTCCGTCTCGCAAAGGTCCCGGCTGGCTTCCAAATAGGTCACCAGCATTGAGTTCAGAGCCCTCACGACAGCCCGATTCCGCTTGCTTAGGGCTATGCGGGGAAGTCGCGGTCGATTTTCGAGAGGCGTACTCCACCAGTGGCGGGTGCCGATTGCTGGGCCCGCGAAGACCCTGTCGACACCAAGCCAGCTGGTTATTATTATTATGTATGTATTATATGTTATAGATATCTATCTACAGCTTGTTTCTATCATATTTCTATAAATGATTGTACACAACCGAAGGAGATAATTGGAAGAAAAATAATACATACGAATTCCGATTAACCACCCCGTGTGGGGTGAATAGATGAAAATGCGTTTCCGAGAATCCACCCTAGGATGGATTCTTTAGGGTGAATAAACGTAATAACCCAATCTAGTAACTCAAACTGAAAATTGACAGACAGAACTGAGTTTCTGCTACTAGATCTTCATCCTGATCTTAGCTTAATTCAGCAATTTAGATCTTTTCCCAGCAATCCTATCCATTAAAGAAAATTGAAAATCAAAGAAGGGTAAATGTCACAGGTGCAATATTTCACTTCGAGTTGTGTCTTTAGGTAGTGCTTATATAAAGGAAAATTTTAATTTTTTTGATTAAATAAACAGATAAGAAATTACGTACCATGTGTGTACAGCGCAAGCTTTGTCATCTGGAACGTAGTTATTAATGTAGAAAATATGCGCCCACCAGTATTGTCTACAATCTGATACGACACCCGAAACATAAAGTTTCCACAATGGACCGGATCCTAGATATCGGAGCCAAGTGGCTGTGAACAAAATCATCAAAGCATTTGCCGGTGTCAACCTAAAAAATATTTAAAAGCTTAGGTTTAGGAGAAAATTCAAACAATTCTTGAATAATTTTTGTTAGCTCATGTAATTCACTGTAAATTGAATAAAATGTTATAATGTGTGATGACGGAATAGTTTAATACATATTACCTCATTACGACCCGTGGGTGTAGTAAGAGGCGATTATTGGTTTTTATTATGATTGATTATTATAATTTTTATTTAATGTAGGTTACAAGAATAGCTACTTTTTGAAAGCCTATATATATATATATATATATATATATATATATATATATATATATATATATATATATATATATATATATATATATATATATATATATATATATATAATTGAGGATTAAAACATTTAGAAATAGTAGTGTAGAGATTACCTTGCCCATGCAGGAAGTCGATGGATGCAGGTGGCTCAGGACCGTGCTTTGTGGCATACCTTGGGAGACGCCTATGTTGAGCAGTGGACTTGTGAAGAATAATGAAATGATGAAGCAGTTTTAACCCTTTCGTTGTTCCGTGTACTACATAAAGGTCATTGTTACTGTCCTACTATTGTGTTTGAAAATCTGACAGTGAAATTGTTAACAAGTTGTGTACGGATAAAAAACACTGTACCGTCAATGCATTTATTATGTACGATCTGTGTAACTTCAGTCCAACTTATTGGAATGAATGGAAACAAGTTGCCATAAACTACAAAAAAAAATCAGTCACTTTTTGGTGATTTATGACGCATCCTGAGAGTTTTCTTCGTAATTATTATTGATTTTGATAGTTAATATTTTTGTATAAAATATTTACATGCCATTAAGACATAAGTAATTATTTCGTTCATAAAACTTCGTGAATAAAAATAGAGAGTAATACCAGCATTGATCTAGACTAAACTTTATCCGAAAATTTTAGAGATTTTATTAAAAAAGAAATATTGGAAATAAAAATAAATGGTCTTTAATGATTATCTAAAGACTAAATAACGCCACATTCATAGATCTCACACAGGCGTAGTCAGAGCGGGTCGCTAGTTATAAATGTTATTTAAAAATTGATATAGCCATTTGGGTATACAAATCTTTTCAAATTTTTTGCTACCAACAGAACATTTCCAATTAAACGAATAACACAAAGTTATAACGATACACATTTATTAGCGGGTTTTCGCTATTGATACTGGTATTGGTAGTTCTATTCTTTAGCCGTACGGTTGTTTGGGTATCAATGTTCGTCCTTGTGCATTTTATATGTGTACTCTGTGTATACTCCTCCACGACACAGAAGAAAATCCAAATGTAATTTTTTGAGTTAAAAAAAAGGTTATCAGCCTGGCAATCATGACGATTATGGCAAATTCTTTCTCGAGTAGGGGAGACTGATGTCCATTAACATACTGTTACTGGATACTTATGATGAAGAAGAAAAATAAATTGTGTTTTATTACAAAAGAAATAATAAACAATTTTGTATCAGAAACAAATACAGCAATTTTTTAACATACCTCCAAAATCTATTAATAAAAATAGTGGGCCACATTGACCATGTTATTGGTACAGTCTCCGACAAAATTTCCAAATTGTAGACCATAAGAAAGCCAGACATTACGAAAAATATCTGCACTATCATCATACCATTGAATATCAGTTGATAGTGACTACTTTCGGAACCCTATAAGAAAATTAAATTTATCTCAGTATTCTTCATCGAGGTTATATTTTAATTACTTTTTATTTACTAAACCCAATAACTAATTTTAGCGAATTCGAAACCTCGATTACATGATCAGCAATCGCGCTTGCGACCACTTTTTTATATGGGGAAATGCCTACACATACCCGTCTCGCGGGTATGCGTAGGGTATGGTAAGTTTTGCATGACAACAAATTTTGGAACCCGCGCCTATGTCACAGTGGACGAGTGAAGCCGGCCACAGTCGAGCGTTTGACTGCTATATTGCTATATGTCAGTGGTGTCACTGACAAGATTGGCTACATCTTGAAGCGTGTTCCCATAAAAATTTTCTTCATGCTGCCGAAGAAGATTAGTCAGTTTTACAATCAGTTAAGTGTAATATTCCTCTGCAAGATGCAGGAGTGTACAAGCTTGATTGTGAATGTGGTCTCTCTTGCATATGACAGACAATAAGGTCAATATAAACCCGCGTTAAAGAACACATAGCTGATGTGAAGAATCGAACGCTCCGGGAAGTCTGCATTCTGCGAAATCTTCGCTAAAGAACACCGATTCCTTTCAATGATGATTCGCGAGGATGTTGAAATTAAAGAACATCCTTATTTCAACAGAGAAGATGGCTCGATGCTACCATCTACTTGGTATCCCATAATTAATAAAAGTAAATACCAACTTGCATACAACTGCAAGACTTCAAGATACTATAAGTTCATACTGTGTCGATCGGTACAAAAATGAATAATTTTAATAAGGAAGTAGTCGTAGTTAATTATGTCATAGGGACGTCGAATACCTCAGACCTCCCGTGACCATGGGTGCTGTAAAGTGCTTGAAACGTTGTTTACGTGGTAGATCCAGACTGCAGCTATATTAGCAGAATGGTCGTAGCATGAATGGGTCGGCTCCACCGGGGAGGGACTGAGAGCGTTCACAGAATACCGGCGTAAAATTGCAGCTTAACGCTGCTGTTTTGTATTGTGAGTGTAGAAAACTGGAGACCCTTCTTACTGTACGGGAGGCATTCCATCTTAGGCCGCACTGGTAACAAAGCATTTTTATTCGTAATTGAATATAGATGTAGATGTCTACGGGCTACAGTAACCACTTACCATCAGTTAGACTGTGCGTTCATTTGTCACCCTTAGCCTACAAAAACGTCGGAAATATAAAATAAGTAAATATAGGTAATAAGGTCCGTAAAAACTAGTTTTATATAAATGTGTAGTCTCCGCGTAAATATAAGAAATCAAGACATTTTTTTCGATAGTTTTAATAAAACTTTTATTTTTGTACCAATAACCTATTGTTTTATTTAATATCAATTAATTGTAAATTATATGCATAACTAGCTTTCCAGGCAGACGGCCATTACGCTGGTGCACGCGTTAAAGTTAGCTGTGAGATGTAGCCTAATGCTTGATAGCCTATACTATTTCTTATGAACTTGGCTATCATATACCAAAAGAATTTTACAAATCGGACTAGCAGTTCCAGAGATTAGCGTTTTTTAAAGAAATTAACAAACAAAAAACTCTTCCGCTTTATAATATTAATAATATAGTATGTATTTCGATAAAGTATGCTTATGTTATAATCTCACCTTTTCAAATTCCTGAGGATTATCAGTGAAGCCGGTTCCGATAAGCCACATCACATGCGCTAATGGTATGAAGAAACTTATCAGGGCTCTGGAAATTTTAATATAGGTTTTGATGTCTTTTTTATTGTTTTTAATAAAAGTAAATGTTGCAACGCAAAACTGCTCGAAACAGATTTCAGGTGAAACAGCTAAGAAAAAATATTTCGAATGTTTTTAATTATTAAGAAACTTATTTTACATTAATGGCACTTAGAGTGAGGAATGCAAAAATTTGAAAGAAGAAGGCGTTATTCACTTAACTTAATTTCGCAGATTAATTCTTCCTATTACTCTGTTGTAGTTATTCAATGGTGCGAAAACTATTGAAGACATTTTGATAAAACTTGGCAATATTATAGATATCAATGCAAAAATGATGATGAGCCGTGGTAGCTCAGATGGTTAAAGGTCGCTGCAAATATAACAGAACGCGAGTAACCCGGGTTCGATCCCCGCCGGCACCAATGAAATTGTTAATTGCAATTTTAAGTGCTGATTTACCACTTGCTCGGCGGTGAAGGAAAACATCGTGAGGAAACCTGCATGTCTGAGGAATAAGGAAAAAGAATATTTTGAAGACATGTGAAGTTTTCCAATACGCATTGGGGCAGCGCGGCGGACACTTCCTTGCCCTAAAACCCTCTCAGAAACGAGAGGAGGCCTGTGCCCAGCAGAGGGACGTATATAGGCTGTAACTTTACTTTTTTTACTATACAATGCAAAAAAAGGACTAAGGCTATAAAATATTTAGTAAAAAGCTCGAGACTATCCTAAATTACAGTTTTTAAAATTATGGTGCTAATTGTGTAATGGTGTAAAATTTTTGGCGTACGCTGCGTTAACTATAATAGACTACCCGCCCAGAGTGACGATGCCCTTTCCGAGGACGCTTTTGGCTATAAAGAAATCTAATCCTTAAATTTGCATTAAAAAATATTGAGGGTCACTTATCGAATAAAAACTGTCTTATCTCTCAAGTTAGACTAAACTGCACACAGTAATCTGTCTAGTTGTTAAGGACTTCATCACGGACAAACGAAATTTTTATATAAAACGATAATAACGGGGTGCGGTGAAAGGCGAATTCTTTCTTCTGTTAACCATAGCTTGTCGTCAGTGATATAATAGTAGGTTGTTGCTTACGGGCTTTTCATCATCATCATCATCATTACAGACCTTCACAAGTCCACTGCTGAACATAGGCCTCCCCCAAGTAACGCCACAAAGCACGGTCCTGAGACATCTGCATCCATTGACTTCCTGCATGTCTTACCAGGTCGTCACTCCATCTAGTGGGGGGTCGCCCTACACTACGCCTACCGGTAAGAGGCTGCCACTCAAGAACCTTTCTTCCCCATCAGTTATCGGTTCTTCGAGCTATATGGCCGGCCCATTGCCACTTCAGCTTACTAATCCGTTGGGCTATGTCGGTCACTCTGTTTTTACTGCGGATATCCTCATCTGAGTCTATCACGCAGAGAAACTCCGAGCATAGCCCTCTCCATAGCTCGCTGAGCGACCTTGAGCGTCCTCATACGGCCAGCAGTGAAGGACCACGACTCTGATCCATAAGTCATCACTGGCGACACGCACTGGTTGTACACTTTAGTTTTCAGAGATTGAGGTATACCTGATGAGAAGATGTGTCGTAATTTTCCGAACGCTGCCCAGCCGAGTTGAATCTGTCGATTGACCTCTCGGTCGAAGTTGGACTTACCTAGTCGGACTATTTGTCCCAGGTAAACGTACTCATCAACAACTTCGAGCATAGTGCTCCCAACAACTACCGGCATAGGTGTGACATGGACATTGAACATGATCTTTGTTTTGTCCATGTTCATCTTAAGACCTATCCGTTGGGAGACACCATTGAGGTCATTGAGCATAGTGCTAAGGTCCTCCAGCGATTCTGCCATAAGGACTATATCGTCGGCAAATCGAAGGTGAGTGATGTACTCGCCATTGATGTTAATACTGTATCCTTTCCAGTCCAGTACCTTGAAAACGTCTTCCAACGCAGCGGTGAAGAGTTTCGGGGATATAACGTCACCCTGTCTTACACCTCTCTGCAGTTGGATAGGTTTCGAACTCTCGTTCTGTACTCGGATAGCCATCGTAGCCCTACTGTACAAACACTTCAGCACTTCGATATACAGACAGTCAACGTGGCACCGCTGAAGGGACTGTAGCACCGCCCAAATTTCGACGGAATCAAAGGCTTTCTCATAGTCCACTTACGCCAGGCAAAGTGGCAGATTGTACTCTTCGGTCTTCTGTACAATCTGCCGCAAGGTATGTATGTGGTCTATGGTACTAAAGCCTTTTCTTAAACCGGTTTGTTCGGGAGGCTGGAAGTCGTCGAGTCTGCGTGTGAGACGATTCGTAATGACTCTCGAAAACAGCACGTAGACGCGGCTCAGAAGGGAAATCGGTCTGTAGTTCTTCAAGAGAGCGTTGTCGCCTTTCTTAAAGAACAAGACCACTGCGCTTCTGCTCCACGCCTCCGGAATAGTGCCACCATGGAGGACGGAATTGAAGAGCTTCTGAAGGATTTCAAGTACTGGTGTTCCACCCGCTTTCAGAAGCTCCGCTGTAATTCCATCCTCGCCTGGGGCTCTGCCGTTTTTAAGGTGCTGGAGAGCCATTCTAATCTCGCTCAGACTAACGTCCGGGATATCATCGGAATAGTGTCGGGTAAGACTTGCTCTCGGATCGTTACTCACACTTGCGTGTGGCTCCAACGATGATGTGTACAGCTGCCCATAGAACCTCTCAATCTCACTCAAAATCTCATGTGTCTCGGTAACGATGCTGCCACACTCAGTCTTCAGCTTTGACAGTTGGCTCTTCCTGGCAGACAGATCTCTGGCAAAGACTTTGGTTCCGCTCGATCGCTTCTTTAATACGAGCAGTAATAAAGAAATACGGGCTTTTAATATAAGAGAAAGAAGTATATTTACCGTAATCCATGTAATCCCTTAAGTCGTGCAAGTCGTGAATCTTTTACTTTGATTGAGCTCAAGCATTCCCAATTTCGTCGTAAGGAGAAACATAATATTATGTTACAAATTCCTGAAAAGGTAAGTACATTATTTTTTCAATCAATTAAAAATAAACCAATGCCAATTTAATTATAATATATTTTTTTTTTATTTTGAGGACCTATTCACATCCCAAGTTTGTTTTTGAATCTATTAATGTCCTACAACCGTTTAAATTACACAAATATGAATTACTTATAACTTTACGAAATTTCATCGTGTAAACAGTTGTAATGGATTTGTTTATATTAATGCAATATTTGTGGATTCTATTAAGAAACTAAACAGAAGTTTTCTTAATTTACATTTTAGTGTAAATTTCAAAGCTAAACAAAATATCTGATATCGCTGACAAATTTAACCTCTTAGCTACCAAGCGTTCAAATTGGACCGTGGCGATATTCCGTCAAAATTCAAGAGGTCATATGTGACCACACCCACCCACAGCACTTTAACCCATAAATACTTATGTTTAGAGACTACTTTTCTATGAAGAAGTTTAGCATTATAGAACCAATATGAAATTTTCTAGACTCTAGTGGATTAAAAAGTCAGTTAGTCTATGGATATTTATTTATGATCTTCTTCATTTCGTACGCCATTTTCGTGTGAATGTTATTGTGTTGATTTTTGAATTTTTCTAGTGTTTTATTAGTTTTTATTATAAAATTCTAATGAAAGTCTTTGTGTGAATATAATTTATCTTTTTACGTAAATAATTTCGAGTAATATATAGAAATAATTGTTATTTTCACGCTGCCGACATCCGCTTGATATTTTTTTATTATCAAAATACAATAAAATCTTTTTGTAATGAAGTAAAACCTGACTTTTGCTTAGACCATTTTATTATTTTGATGGCAGACAATATTTATTTTAGAGTGACAACAAATTATAATTCAGATTAATAAATATAGAAAATAAAACCAAGTTATTTTTTAGCAAATAAATGGAAACGAAAATCTTTAAAGGATTTAACTAAAAGTTTGGAAATTTATCTTATACTAGCTGGTTAGTTACGTATGGTTATACATAAATAACAAGGTTTATGTGCTTACTTGTTTACGATTTATTTTAAAGTAATGTAAGGAAATTCCAAGTACTGATGAGATAAGAACGGAAAAAGTCAAAACTAATAAGATTTTATTTTATTATTTTGCTTTAGGTACTATTATTGCCTTTTTAAATTTAGGTGCTAAAATGTAGTTAAAGAATGTAAGCCAAAGATAGAAGAATGGTTGCGATTTCTTAGGAGCAGTATAAATAAAGAAAAAAGAGCTAGCCTTCATTAAAATAATAAACTCCTTTTCAAAATATGTGGTGAGAATTTAAAGCTTGAAACAGTTTCTCAGGCGATAGTAAAATGAGCATAAATCAGCAATTTATAGCAAAAATTAAAAATTCACTGGTGTTAGATATATCCAGCTAAATATTGTTCGTACCTCTACGGTCGTATGAAGCAACGCGTATTTAAGTTTGATAATGGTGGGAAAAAACAGTGGGGCATGTAAACTCATATGAAATATATCTTGTCAAGGAATATTAATGATAGCCGTAATTGGAGATGAATTTTTCGTTTTCGAATGTTTCCTACGGCACAAGCTACGATGCTTCCTTCGATGTTGCGACAGTTGGTGACCAGCACAGTAAAGAAGTCCTACCAACTTCAAAACTAAAATCTTATTCTTCAAGCCCATTTGTCATTTCTATAAAAGTATATAATAAATTACCTGAATATATAAAAAAACATTAAAGACGAAACACCATTCGTAAAAAAATTAAAGCAACTACTTATAAACTTATAAAAAAACTTATAAAAAAAACAATGGAGTCCATTGTAAACTGCCAGCTCATGAGGTACCTTGAGGATCACCAGCTGATTAGTGACCGCCAATACGGTTTTCGCCGTGGTCGGTCAGCTGGTGATCTTCTGGTCTACCTCACTCACAGATGGGCGGAGGCAGTAGAGTTCTAAGGGGAGGCATTGGCCGTTAGTTTGGACATTGCGAAGGCCTTTGATCGGGTTTGGCACAAAGCGCTTCTTTCGAAGCTCCCTTCCTATGGGCTTCCCGAGAAATTGTGCGATTGGATCACCAGCTTTCTTGCAGATCGGAGCATCAAGGTCGTTGTAGACGGTGCAAGCTCCTATTGCAAACCTATTAATGCTGGTGTTCCACAGGGCTGCGTGCTATCGCCAACGCTGTTTCTTCTGCATATCAATGATATGTTGCATACCCGTAACATTCATTGCTATGCAGATGACAGCACTGGTGATGCTCTTTACACCGGCCGAGCCAATATTTCTCGGGAAAACGTCTCCGAGTGCCGGGACAAACTTGTGTCTGAAGTCGAGTCTTTGCTAAACAGAGTCTCGGATTGGGGACGACTAAATCTAGTCCAGTTTAACCCCCAGAAGACACAAGTTTGCGCGTTAACCGCTAAAAAGAACCCCTTTGTCGTATCCCCTCAGTTTCAAGGCACTCCCCTTGTTGCCTCAGCCAGTATCGGAATCCTCGGCGTCGACATATCGAGTGACGTGCAGTTTCGTGGTCACTTGGAAGGGAAGGCCAAATTGGCCTCTAAAAAGCTTGGCGTGCTCAGCAGAGCGGGACAGTATTTCATGCCGGCACACCGCCTGCAACTTTACAAGGCGCAGGTTCGGCCGCACATGGAATACTGTTCCCATCTCTGGGCTGGGGCTCCCCAGTACCAGCTCCTTCCACTTGACCGCATCCAGCGCAGAGCGGCTCGAATCGTCGACGACCGAGTGCTTTCCGATCGGCTCGATTCACTGGCGTTGCGAAGAGATGTTGCATCTCTTTGCGTATTTTATCGCATCTATCACGGGGAGTGCTCTGAGGAATTGTTCGGATTAATCCCAGCCGCCAAATTTCGTGAACGCACGACACGGCAAACGTCCCGATATCATCCACACCATCTGGATGCTTGGCGGTCCACCACTGTACGTTTCACAAGGAGTTTTCTTCCACGTACAACCTGTCTGTGGAATAGTTTATCACCGGCGATTTTTCCGGACCGATACGACCTGGGGACCTTCAAGAAAAGAGCTTACTCCTTTCTAAAGGGCCGGCAACGCACCCGCAATTCTCCTGGTGTTGCGGTTGATCATGGGCGGCGGTAGTCACTTAACATCAGGTGAGCCGCATGCTCGTTTGCCCCCTCTTCTATAAAAAAAAAAAAAAAAAAAAACTTCTGAATTTTAAGATGATAGAAATATAACATAATATAGATATGTAAATATAAATATGTTAAAAATGAAATGCCATCCTATTAAATAAATTACAATAAAATTTTCTAATAAAATTTAAAATGATTTAATAAAAATTAAACGGGGCTAATTTTAGTAATTATAATAATATCTTAAATGTCAAAATCAATTCATTCATGAATAATAACAAATATAATAACCGTATTTCAAATGCAATGTACGTATGTTTAAATAATATATTAAATGTTAATATTAAATAATTTTTCAACAATAATAATAATAAATCAAAAAAATGTTCCGCCTTCATAATATTGCTGTGACCATCATGGTCTATAGATGTACCATAAAACTATGTAACATCTTTTGTAACCTATGGAATGCAATAAAATTATTGAGTATTGAGTATTGTTCTGTACTGTGGGGTAAAAAATATTATTCATTGGTATGTTCCCGGTCCCAAAACAAAAGATCTAGATCCATTATCACCAAACCAGACCAGATCATACGTCGTCAGATTCAACAGGTGAAAGTTCTTTGTGATACCACGGACTGATTTATTCACATTCGATTGCTGATACCAGTACCTATGGTTATATCAGAATATACTCAACCTGTATCATAATTGGTGAAGTAACCAGAGCAAAAATTTTATTGAAGAGTGCACAGTGTAATAGAGTGCAAACGCGCTCTTGAAAACTATAAGAAAAGTTGACAGCTTCATGTTTTGCCAGAGTTTGAAAGCTGCTTGAAAATATTAACTGTGCTCTGTGCTAGCTTCCCGAGAATTAGAAAGAGCTTTAAATAATAATATACATGACTATAGATTACACATATACCAAAATTTTTATTTATAGGTGCTATTTTATGCGGCAAATATAAATCCAGATCTTTACAAGTGAAATGTTCATGATCCGGTTATAATATAGAAACCAAAAGAACAATCAAACAAAAGGAAAATGAATTTTGTTTGTATGAATCCGACATTTTCATTCAACACAAAAAGTAAATGGTACTACTAAGTTCGGGACCAGTTACGAGCAACTGATCAAAATATGTTTTTTTGCCTGTAGACAGGCGACGGTAAAATTAAATTCATAATTCATAAAAAGGGACGATCAGTTCCGGAAGAAAAACGTGGAACAAATTGCGCACTATCGTCCTTTAAATGATATGTTTTAAGTTATTTGTATTACTTAAAACATATCGTAAAATTAAAACCTTTTATTCGTAAAAAATTTTTAAAACATATCGTAAAAAGGACAATAGTGCGCAATTCTGCATTATTCGCCTACGTTTTTGTCATCAGATGTGAGATGAAGCTTTTATTAACGTTCATTGGTTTATTGTATTACAAACTGGATTAATCAAAATCCTTAATTTTTCTAAGTATATGATCATAGAGGAAATTAATTTATCAGCAACGTTTTTTGTTTCGCTAATAGCACTTCAATAGAGGTGTCTATGGAATGAAAAAAAAAACGGTGACAACCTTGTAAAATAATGAAGGTGATATTAATATTTTCTTCTTTCGTACCATCTCTTCTCTTATTTCGTACCATGTTTAACGTCATTTGTGTAAAGAGTTCAGCTACAAGAATTTTGTTTTTATTTTAGGACTCTCGCTATGCTAGTAATTAATCTGAGCTACGTCCTTGATTAAATTCTGTGACAAATAAGCATTACAGTCTACCTGGTAAACCACTACCAGTTTCTCACAAAATTAATTTCTAATGGTGGAACAACAAAGTAATATAGACGGAACATTCAATTTCTTAGCACATAACCCCGCGCACATCTTTTTTCTTTCTTTATTAACCCGTTAAAGTTACTGCGGACACACATGCAACCAAAACAATGTTGTCGGTTGAAAATAATTTTAGATGCATATAATGTACGAACGTGCATACTGGCATGTGCAAGTGGAGCATGCTTTCGACGTCACTTGCAATGTACGAAGTGTTTGTTCTGTCTATGTTTTTTGTCGGTTTAAGATTTTAGTTTGGCATTTCCGTAATACAGAGCATACTTATTGTGAGGATACAATAAATAGATTGTACGATTGATTCATGACAATTAGTGGCTGATGTAGTTTATAGCCATAAAACTAATTTCCAAAAAGGAAAAAAAGCACTAGGCCCACATTACTCTAATTGACACAAATTCATCACCTCATCATCATGGTACAAATTATGATAAACAAAAACACTTACCGTTAATGTATTTGTCTCTTTCTTTGTTGTGAAAATATTTTTCCAACATGAAATCACAACAGCTTCCTATGATATTGATTGATACTAAAACTACCAAAATTCCACCGAAAAACCAATCACTCCAGTCGTATTCTATTATTTCGTCTTTTTGATTGCAATAGAATATATGTGCGAGTTTTGCTTGAAGGCCGTAGTTATTCCAAATAGTTTGATTAAGACATGCCTCAATGCCTCCATTTAGGTTCAAAGTATTAGAATTGGTATGGTTTATGTATTTCTGACATTGCTTGGCCACACATACTCCTCTTTCTATGTATGAGTGATTATAATGTCTTTCTGTGTATTCCGAGTATTCCTGTAGATATTAATAATTACTTAGTAAATATTTTAGATCAGCTTTTTTGTCTATTCCTAGAATCAATTTTGTACAAACAATAATTTCAAATATGCGTTAACTAAGATTTGCCATTTCTTATATAATTTGGATAGGCGGATTGATTAGCCCATTGTACTTTTATTGTTATTATAAAATTCAGTAAACAACTAGCTTACAGTCTATCTAACGATCAGTGGTTACTGTATCATCCTATGCCTATG
Source organism: Parnassius smintheus behrii (assembly GCA_036936625.1). Lineage (NCBI taxonomy): Eukaryota > Metazoa > Arthropoda > Insecta > Lepidoptera > Papilionidae > Parnassius > Parnassius smintheus. Next base: position 10,963,369 of record JAUPFT010000013.1, read on the forward strand.
TCTATCAGCAATTTACTCCAAGCAACGAGGGCTATAGATGTTGAAATAATACTAGTTTTTACGGATTTTATCGCGTATATTTAACTATAAATACCCGAAGTTTCGAGCGCTTTACAGCACCCATTCACCCATGGTCACGGGGAGGACTGAGATATTCAACGTCTAAATGTCATAGATAACAGCGGTTACCATAGATAAAAATTTAACTTTTGTTCTGATCTGCACCGTATGAACTTATGGTATCTCGAAGTCTTGCAGTTGTATGCTTGGGTTGGGATTTAATTTTATTTATTATGATATGATGTGAAGAATCGACGCTCCGGGAAGTCTGCAGTCTTTGAACACGTACAGGATCGCCCCCGTCACTACATCAGATTTGATAGACCACAAATCCTCGCTAAAGAACACCGATTCCTTCCAAGGATGATTCGCGAGGCTATTGAAATCAAAAAACATCCTAATTTCAATAGAGAAGATGGCTGGGTGCTACCGTCTGCTTGGGATCCTATAATAAATAAAATTAAATCCCAACCCAAGCATACAACTGCGAGACTTCAAGATACCATAAGTTCATACTGTGTAGATCGGAACAAAAGTTAAATTTTTATCTATAGTAACCGCTGTTAACTATGACATTTAGACGTTGAACATCTCAGTCCTCCCCGTGACCATGGGTGCTGTAAAGCGCTCGAAACGTCGGGTATTTATAGTTAAATATACGTGATAAAATCCGTAAAAACTAGTATTATTTCAATGTGTAGTGTTCGCGTAAATATAAGAAATCATTAGCCACAGATGTGTTGGGTCTTTTGAGCTGACTCTCTGACTAGTATATAATTATCTGTGGAGGTGATTGCTTCAAGATTGTCAAGGATTGACGAAGATTGTCAAGGACCTCATCTCAAAAAATTGCTTTACTCGCCTATCATGGCTATATAGATTCCGTTTTGAGATATGGCATAATACTCTGGGGAAATGGATCTACAGTGAACAAAGCTTTTATTGCTCAAAAAAAGTGTGTAAGGGCAATCTGCAGGGTTGGTCCATTATATTCTTGTAGAGAACTTTTTCCAACCCTAAAAATTCTAACACTTCCTAGCATTTATATTTTCGAGTTGGGTGTCTTGGTCAAAAAACATAAACAGTTTTTTTTACAAAAAATAGTGATGTTGTTAGTTTTAATACAAGGTATAAGGATAAACTAGTTCTTCCATTTAGAAAGAAGGCAACCTCTCATAAGAGATGTTACTCGATGGCAATAAAGGTGTTTAACAAACTGCCTAGCGACATAAAGTCATTGCCTCTTAGTAAATTTAAAGGCAAACTTTTTATGTGGTTGGTGGACAGGGCTTTCTATAATATTAAGGAGTTTTTTAATTACAAATAAATTCACTTGACCATGAATATAATGTTTGTAATGTATTTCGATTTTAAATATGACTACTATAATAATAAAAATAATTGTACTGTTTAAATAATAACTAATTTTAATTCAATTTAATTCAATTAAATCTGTTTGTAATGAATTATGATTTTAAATATGAATACTATAATAATAATAATTATTGTACTGTTTAAATAATAACTAATTTATATTCAATTGATCATATACTTAAATATTTGCACGTCCTAACAGGACAAAACATGTTGATCTTTTATTTGATGTAACAACTTATTTACCGTGTTTTATGCAAATAAATGATTCTTGATTCTTGATTCTTGATTCAAAGCTTGTAATTATACTGGCTTTTCATACCCAAAACAGCAACGTTTTCCTAATAACGATTTAAAAAAACCTATGGATGTCAACCATCTTGTCAGGCGTAGAAACTTTTGGTAATCCTTGGGGGAGACCTATATTCAGCAGTGTACTTTACTAAGCTGTTACGATGAAAATAATTGTTTCGTATCATCGGTGTGTTGTTGGACAAAAAGCTTGGATAACGCGCACTAGACAGTCCATACAGCCCCCGCGGCTGTTTATGAATTCACTGTGTTTTTGTTATGGAAAGGCTTTTTGATGGACAAAGCCAAATAACAAATAATTTTAAATCTGTAATTCGTTGATGAATTTGAAGATTTGACAGTCGAAAATCGTCAATTAAATCGAGCCAATTCGGTGCTTGTTAATTTTATTTTTTATTGCCTGTTTATTGTTATACGATGTATCTTGTTTATTATTGGTAAAACATTAGAATATCTATAAATATAATTAACTTTAATATTTGCACGACGTTTTATGTGTTTTCATTCGCTTTTGTTGCGAAATTAATGTTTTTTTTTTTACGAAAATTGAGTACCGTCACATTTAAACGAGTTTATTACCTCGCTTTTAACGCTAATGTTATATTATAATATAAGTTTAGGTGAGAAAAACGTTTTTAATATAGTAATTTTTTTTGTAAAAACCACGTAATTATTTTCATATAATACAAGAAAACACGACTTATAATTATAAAATATATGATTTTTTTTGGTCCGGGCGGTATTAGATAGCTGCAATGGCGTTTACTGTTCAAGGGACATATGACCTATTAATTAGAAATGAGTCAGGAGTACTCAGGAGCAACAATCCGCCAGCAGTCAGTCTGTCAAATTTCCCAACAAGTTATAATTTTTTTACCCTAAATTCAAATAACTTGTAGTTTTATATAACATTCTAGTCCTTGACTTTGTACACTTCACTTTAGACATCTAGTAAAAATGACTTTTCATTTAGCAAGTACACAGCAATTGTGAATCCACTTACTTTAATCATGGTGATGAGATCATTTGGCGAATCTGCGAATAAATCAAGTCTTGCTAAACAATACAGGCTGTTTGATTTTCGTAAGCATGTGTCGTAGTCATCTAGTTCAAACAAGGGTGGCATTCGTCGATATTCAGTATCTGGAAAAGACACACACAGACACAAACCGTTTGAAAAATAAACCTGGTGTTTATATATACGAGTATATATGTATATATATAGATACAGATACAGAGCGTCATGGTCACGCGAGTTCAGTGTATTTCCCCATCCCCAAAGTGCCCAATATGCCTAAAGAAGTTTTCACTACAACAGTTTAAGGTCTATTAATTACATATAATACTTTCGTTTAGTTTAAACGTATTATTAACGTTACTTTTATTTCAATAACGCTAAAATACTTGTGTTAAGAGTGGTCACGTATTTAATTCCCAAAGTACACTGTGCACGTTAGTTTAATCAAAAATAGCAAGAAATAAATATTAGCCTCGGACAAATCGCATTTCAGAATTGAAAGTAAAGGTACAATTTATACCATACAAATTTTTTGCTTGACTACAACAACGTTAAACAACAATTAACACCCTGTAAACAATATTTAATATTTTTGCCCGGACGGGCAAGTTGAATTCAAAGCTACGAGTATCACTACTGTTAGTAGTACTTAACGAAACCCACTTTTTGGGAACATGTTGACTGTTGAATAAAAAAATTACACATCAAAACTGTTACAAGAGAGTCTTTAGACTATTCAAAACTAGACAGTAATTCTCTCCGTTAAAAGATGTCCGTAGTGTCAACAAAAATATATTTTAACTTCCCGCTAAGAAAATTGCAAATTTTCAAAAATAGGGAAGTTAGTGGTTTCACCCTGATTTTAGAAAATCGAGTTTTTATTAGATCTCGACGTTTTGTGATTTGTTGTTGTGAACCTATTTTAGTAGCATTATGTATGGACGTTACTTTACAAGATATTGCGTCTTTAATCTATAGTGATTTCTTTTGCAATGTTAGTTGGAATCGATATCGAAATACTCGTTTTTTTAGTTATTTATATTTATTACTTTATGTGCCTAAAATATTAAAAAAATGGGACTAGATTTATTATTATTCGAACGATCAAGTAAATTGTTTTCTAAATCATGTGATGATGATTATTACATTACATTGCAAATATTCCTTTCGTAAACTTTAAAAACTAGTAATTTGGGAGGTGTGAATATCAATAGAGTCTGTTCCACAACGTTTTTTCTTTCGCTAATGGCACATCAATGGAGGTGTCTATGGAATGGAAAAATGGCAATCACCTTGTAAAAGAAATAAGGTGAGAATAATAAAGCTATCTTATTTTGTACTATATTGAACTTCATATTTATAAAGACTTCAGATATAAGAATTTTGTTCATATTTAATTAAGGACTCTCTTTACGCTATTAATTACTCTGAGGAAAGGGCAAAGCATATCTTATGTTAGAACGAGATAGAATGGCTAGACCATAGACGTATACGCTATAGACTTATATCGGGCTAACGTCAATCCTTAACGAAACAAATCCAATGATTTTAAAAGGAAGGATAGGCCCATCTAAATATTTTACTCATAACTTTTTCATACAAGAAAAAGTAGCGCATCTGTCGTAATACAAACGTCATATATCATAACACGACGTAGTCAGGGTTGCATTTCGTAGTAGTTTCGGTCGGAGTTTGTAGTATATAATATCGTATTAATACTAGGCGAAAATACCATAGTTTTACCTAAAGGTCGACTTGTATTAATATTGGGTCCTTTTACTTTTTAATATTAACCCTACGATATCGATAATTTCTGTATTGTACATAAGTACCGTAAGTAAAATTAGAATTAACTCCCTTTCTGGTCAATCGGTGCTCAATCAATGCATTTATGTTGCATCCTTGATACAATTATAATGAGAGGCTACTACGATAAAAACTCTATGCTCTAGAAGCAATCAAATTTGAAAACGAAAAATTAAAATATTTTATGAATCTGATTTTCGGATATATTTTTGAGGGTGAATCCAACCCTGGCCTAATCTTGGTAACGTAACTAAACTTACTGTAAAATAAAACTTTAAAAATGTGTTTATATAATAATTTAATTGTAACAAAATTAATATAAAGTTATTAACCTATGATACCATATCTCATGTTCCTTTTTAATCTTTTTATCGTAATTTTTGCATCCTTTTACCACGCAACTAGACATATTTATGACAGGCAAATCTGTCCTGCGCGCGCACCACTGTCGACCGATTCGCGTTGGCCCTAAACTGTTATTTTAGGGCCAGCGCACTGGTCCGTTGTACTTGTTCAGTCGGCCCGGTCCTTACGCTAGTAATATATAAGTCAATGAACAAATCCCGCTTATTTTCACGGTATCTTTGATTTCGAAGTATTAATATGTTTTTAAAAGTTTTAATTAAATATGATGACGTGTACAGTACCTGAATGTAGTTCATCGAGATAAGAAAATCCACCAAATTAAAAATTTCACACGTAAGTAGAATTAAAATGTCTAGAACTCTAAATGCAATATTTTAGAACTGGTACAAATGTTTTATGCACGGATGTATAGGGAAAAATATCTCATTTTATTACGACAATGCTCTAAATGCGTAAATCATGATAAGCTAGTATAATCGGGAGTAACAAATACATGAATTCCCGCTATTTCAAATCTTATTTTTGTAGATATTGCCACTATCGATGTCGTATTATCGATAATATGTTTTTAACAGGCAAAGGCATATCTTTGGATGCAGCCTCTTTTAACTTCGTTTTTTTTTAATTTACTAGTCTGTTTATAATATTTGTTTATAAAACAGGTCAAAGTTATAATGCTGTTTTGCGTATTTAAATAATTATTTTTGTTAAATTTTACAATTTTGAAAGACAATTAAAGTGAATAATTATCATTTATTGTTTTTGTCAAAGTATTTGACCCTTTTCGTTCATTGGCTTGAAGTCGAAGGAAAAGTTATTGACGGAATTCCAACTGAGATGAAACCCATAAAGGTAACGTTTTATCTGATATGTCCGTGTATTTGATCGCACGGTCGGATCGCACCTTGTAATTCTTAGAAGTTGTCAGATTTCTATAAGTTTATCTCTTTTTTTGTTTTTAAATTAAACTATGATAATACGCAATTAAGATGATAACATCTGAGCTACAAAAGTATTGAAGAATAGGTTTTTAATAGTAAGGCGTAAGAATGACTATAGCCCCATATCGTCCCGCGGGTGTTAGTAGAGGCGACGGAGGGAACTTACCAGGCGGTGGGCAGCCAGGACATCTTAGTGGTAATAGCTGAATCAATACATAAAAATGCGTTTGCCAATGACCTTACCAAGTGTGACAAACTACTTTGACAGATATCCATCATATAAGACAAAATATGAGGGAGACTTTTGTTCATCAGTGGACTTTCATAAGCAGTAAAGATGACTTTACGTTGCCATTCCATATTGCGTCATTGCAGACCGCACGGGTAACTTTGTAGACCTGATGTGTACCTGTATAATCATCTAATTGTTAAAGAACACATAACTGGTCGTAAAAAATCAGTGAAAGGAATTTAATTGGTTACATCCATTATGAACACATGACTGGTCGTAAAGCTCGACAGCTCAAACATTCCTTTCACTGATTAGTGAAAGGAATGTTTGAGCTGTTGATTTCATTAACACGCGTAGCAAGATATGCAGATCTGTACGACGCAAGCGCTCAGAAGTAAGGGACGCCTCACATTTTTGCGCCCAGAACCAAAAAAAGGGCTAAAAGGGAAGCGAAGGAGGGAGGCGGCGAATGCTCCAAGCATACCACGGAGCCGGCTGCGTGGTGCCTACTTGACATTTCTATTTCCACGCTTGAATTATACGCAACATCTTTCAATAGATTTGTCTATTTTTGCCTGATTCTAAAATTAAATAAGAAAAGGGAGACAAGTATATTGACTTAATTTTCGTTGAATCTCTTTATGCATACGTATGTATGTAATTACTCTAAGCCCTTTTCTCTTTTATATTGCCAATTTAACTTATGTATATACTAAATCTATGCTTAAAATATTATTGACAGACAGTTTACGTTCTCGTTCAAATATCATATTAAATAAATATGTTCTAACTACTTACACTACTTACTATTAAATATGATATTTACGAATAGTCATAATTTTACAACATGTTGATCACTTTGTGTCGACTAAGCTTTTGATATTATATTTTACGGTTAAACAGAAGACGCTGACTCCACAGTATAATTTTGTATTGATGGACCAACGAAGTTATTACACTTTCGGTCAACCGTAGACAGAGAAACCTATAGACAAATTGACGCATTCTTTCGCATTCGCACACAAAAGAGATAGATTTATGCATACGTCTTTCATGGAAATGAGACAGAGCGGTGTGATTGTTTGTCCCTTTCTCCATGCCGGTTTTTTTGTTTAGCAAACTACACTTTGCGAAACAACTTTGGCAGTTTGTAGCAATCTAAGGAGTTTACAAGTTGGTTTAAATGAGAAAAAAGTGTTTTTTGAGCTTAAGATTGGTGAATCTTGTTCAGTTCAGTTCTTCTAAAATTTTATCTAAATATGTTTGTAGCAGCCAGGCTAATCGGCAATAAATAATATATACCCTGCTGCTACCATAACACAGAAGGCAAAGAAACATTTATTTCCTAACTATCCCCGGCTACTGAGATACTGCGTGCTGCACATTGATACGAGATAATTTGTCGTATATATTTAACGTTCTAATAAAGAAACAAGAAACAGCCGCAAATATCATTCAGCGTCACATCGTCTTCACACGCCGCTATCGTTATGTATCCGTCGAACATTTTGAAGCCGTTTCTTCAACGCCGCAGCTCGCTTCTTCTTGCTGTTCCGGAGCTGTGTCCCCTGCCGCCGCTGCTCACCGACTACGCGCTCGCGCCGTCCTGCACAACTTTTATAGCCCAGTCCAGCGACGTAGATACGAGAAGATAACACGAGTCTCACGCCGGCAAATGGAACGTACATAATAGTTGTATTTTAAATAATCTTTATTGGTCATAATGTATGTACTGTAATTGGCTAGGCAAATAAAAATTGTTACTACTGGTTAACTAACGACGTAGCCGGACATATAAATATAGGCTGGGTCGACGTAAAATTCATTCCATATTCCATATTAAATACTTGATAAACCAGTCGTTTGCACATAAATAGTAGTTTCGTTTCGCCGCCACTAGACCACTCGGAGTCTGTTAATAGCGGACCGCTTATCCCCACTATTACAGTGGTGACCCCGATGTGATCTGAACACGCAACTAACTACCTTCGGAAACTTCAAGTTTCATCATCGTCATAGAATACCCCACCCATTCGTTCCCGCGCAGATATCGTCTGCAGCCTTCATATCCTGCAAGCCATCTAGCTTCACAAGGTTAATCGCAACACTGGAATAATAATGCTTCATGTTCCTTCAAGCTACTTTCTGCGCTATACAGTATACGGCACGGCTCTGAGCCTTACTGCTCGCCTCTGCTTCACGGCACTCTCGCAAATTACTTGCCCTCTTCTTGACTCACCGCAGACTACAAGGCAATCTCCTGGCACTTGCACATTCTTCGGCAACGAGGCTGCACTAGCGCCGCCACATCACCCCCATGCTCGCTGACGCGCCGCTGACGTCGCGCCGTAAGCGAAACACACCAAAGCCTGAATCACGCTATCGAAATTTCGAATCATAAACAGTATATATAGAACTTCTCCGAACTATCACTTGGAGCATCGGCCGCTCCCCGAGCAAACACCTTGCCCGGCGGGAGATCTCCCCTTTTCATTCTACGGCCACAGTACGCCGGCAAATGGAACGTAAATAATAGTTGTATTTTAAATAATCTTTATTGGTTATAATGTATGTACTGTAATTGGCTAGGCAAATTAAAATTGTTACTATTGGTTAAATAACGACGTAGCCGGACATATGAATAAGGCTGGGTCGACGTAAAATTCATTCCATATTCCATATTCAATACTTGATACACCTGTCGTTTGCACATAAATATTAGTTTCATTTCTCCGCCACTAGACCACTCGGAGTCTGTTAATAGTGGACCGCTTATCCTCACTATTACAGTGGTGACCCTGTTATGAACACCGAGAGGGAAGATCCCGTTACGAACACCGAGAAAGAAGATCCCGTTACGAACACCGAAAGGAAGATCCCTGCCAGAATAGTAGAAAAAATACCAAGGAAGACTTCAGTACATATAACATCAGTGTAATCAAGCCGTCATTATGGAGCAAAAAGCGAAGAAATCCGACACACATATACATCAATTCTCGAAGAAATTCGGAAGCTATCATTCGAAGTTGCCGCGCTGTAAGCTCCCCAGCATCACACCTATTACCAGCAACAGTACAACCAGCGCAATCAGCAACACCGAAGAGCACCTTTTCGTCGCAACTGCTCTGCAAGTAGAAGTCGAACAAGCTCAACATCAAGATCCCCTTACTGCTACTATCATCAACGTTTCGGGTTCGAGGCAAGAAAATACACAACACCGTGTACATTCAAAAGTGAAAATACGAATACGGAAAACTAACTAATACGCTCGATGCGACGCGATCCAGCGTAACATCAAAGTCCTACCGTCTTTTCGTCACCGATAAAAAGAGCAAGCTTACTTTCCTTATCGACACCGGAGCGAATATCTCAGTGTTACCGCCAAAACAAAGGCAGAAGTTGAAGCCACTGGATTTTTAACTCTATGTAGCAAACAATACGGTAATTCCTACATATGGAGAAAAAACAATGGAACTGGATTTAAACCTACGCCGATCATTGGAAAAATGGAGATTTATTGTCGCTAAAGTCAGCAAACCAATCATCGGTGCTGACTTTCTTCAACATCACCAGTTGATCTTCGATATCAAAATCATCTCAGTCTTTCGTCCAAGCAACCAATCTGCCCACAATGAAGTTAACACCGAAGAACGACGTTGAGCATTTCATCGAAACCAATGGACCACCACATCATTGCCGTGCACGTCCAATCGCACCACACCTATACGAACAAGTTCAAAAGGAATTCGAAAACATGATTGAGCAAGGAATATGCCGTCCAAGCCAAAGCCCTTGGTCAGCACCACTTCACATTGTACCGAAAAAGAAAGGAGAATTACGAGTTTGTGGAGATTACAGAAGACTGAATTCTATTACCACTCCTGACCACTACCCAATACCGCGAGTCAAGGATTTCACTCATCAACTGTCAGACGAGACTATATTCTCCACCATCGATCTCAACCGAGCTTACCAACAAATAAGAGTACGAGATGAAGACATAGAAGAGACAGCAATAATTACCCCAATGGGATTATTTGAATTTCCAAGAATGACCCCAGGACTAAAGAATGCTGGTCAAACCTTCCAAAGATTCATACACGAAGTACTTCATGGACTGGATTTCGTTTCCGCATTCATTGATGATCTCCTTATTGCAAGCCCTGATAAAAAAACGCACGAAACCCATCTATGCACCATGCTACAGCGATTAGTAGACAACGGAATCACTATAAACCCTTCGAAATGCATATTTGGCTAACAAGAAGTTCAATTTATTGGTTTCACCGTCAGCAAGGAACGAATCAAACCGCCTGCCGAAAAGTCAGAGCAATCATCGATTATCTGAAACCTAAAGAAGAGCTAAGGCGTTTTCTTGGGATGATAAATTTTTACAAAGAACACATACCTAATGCCGCTGAAATCCAAGCACCACTTCACGCCTACCTTCACAACACGAAGAAAAAAGATAAAACGTCAATCGGATGGAACGAGGAAGCCACGAAGGCATTTGAAGCTTGTAAAGTTGCGATCCAAAATGCAGCTTTGCTCGCTCACCCTACACGAGAAACAACCCTTGCTATCTTCAGCGACGCGTCCGATCTCTCAGCAGGAGCCATTCTCCAACAATACAGCAATGGGAAATGGCAACCACTTGGCTATTTTTCGAAGAAGTTCTCCGATACTCAACGTAACTACAGTACATTTGACTGAGAGCTACTCGCTATTTACATGGCTATCAAGCACTTCAGAAAAACGTTTGAGGGTCGAAACCTGATCGTTTTTACCGACCACAAGCCATTAACATTTATACACCCGAAGAAACCATCGCTATCGGAAACACCACGACGAGCTAGACAACTTATTTTCATAACCGGATTCACGAACGACATACGTCACATCGGTGTAAAGGACAACATAATCGCCGACGCACTCAGTCGCCTACCAATCGACATTGTAACGTGCCCTACATCAATCGACAATCATAAGATCGCCGAAGCACAAGACAGAGATGGCGATAACATAAAACTTCTATCGAAGCAAAGTAACTTGTCCATCGATCAAGTTACAATGCCAATGACGTATCTACCTATCCACTGTGAAGCCTCAACGTCAACCATGCGACCATACCTACCGGAAGAATGTCGTCGCGAAGTCTTCAATACACTGCACAACATCAGTCATTCAGGTGTTAGAACAACAAGAAAACTCATCACTGACAAATTCTTTTGGCCTTCAATGCAAGTGGATGTTGGCAACTGGGCAAAGCAATGCATTCAATGCCAAAAATGCAAAGTACAAAGGCATACATCAAGTAGCCTTGCTACATTTCTACCCACGGAGAGATTCGAACACCTGCAGGTTGACATCGTTGGACCATTACCTACTTCACCGCAAGGATATCGTAACCTCGTAACAATGATCGACAGAACAACATGATGCCCAGAAGCAATACCTACAGATGATACTTCAGCCGAATCCGTCGTAAAGATAATTTATGAAAATTGGATTACTCGTTTTGGATCACCTAAAACCATCACAACGGATCAAGGAAGAAAGTTCGAAAGCAACCTATTCCTCAAACTTCTTCAAACTATGGGAATACAGAAGACCCGTACAACAGCATACTATCCTCAATCAAACGGAATAATTGAACGATGGCATCGTACGTTGAAGACCGCACTCAAAACTTGTTTATCTCAACATACAAAGTGGATCGATGAGCTACCTACAGTGGTACTCTAACTACGAGCAACACCGCTCAGCGCCACTCAGCTAACCTACGGCTGCAGCATAAGACTACCGTGGGGTGCGAAGTCAGAAGTCCTCCACGTGTGCCTGGTAGTTGCGGGTCCCTCTCGATACGTCTGGAGGGAAGAGCAGCTACTGGGCCGGTGCACCCTGGGCGCGGCGGTAATCTTCCTCGAGAAATGAGAAGAAATTCTTATTCCTTGGGGAATGTTGCTGCCGCGGCTAATTATTCTGACATGGGTGGGGTCCGTCCCGGACCAACAGTGTGTTCCTCTGCGTGACCCTCTGATCAGCAGAGGGCATAGCAGAGGAGCGAGGGCGGGCTCGGTGTGCACTTACCCTGCCTCCGGGCAGACAGTGAAGGATTCATCCTTTGCTGTCACCGCCGGTCTCGTAATCCCAGTATCGAAGTGTCGTGGATCAAGTCTCGCGGCTTTGATATGGACCGAGGGTCTTGACTTAATCGCCCGGACCGCGAGGGAGAAAACCTCTATAAAAAGTTACTCCGAATCCCAAGCGGCGACGCACCGCGAGGGGATGGATGGCTGACGGGGTTCTATGAACAAATCAGCCGCTATTGCGCTCCTCGCCAGGGTACCTGCAGACCCCCTGGCGAGTAATAAATCCTCTAAATCTGCTTACCTTGGTACAGGGGTTTCTGCCAAGGTGGACCTTTAATTCCCCCTACTCGTGGGTACAAAATGGAAAATCAACAACAAAAAACCAAAACCGCCGGCAACGGCAACGTAGAGGAGCGGAGGAACGATGCGGGGACAAAGTCCGACGCCGCATCGAGCAGAGAGCTCCCGACGCGTGGGGCCTGGGACCGGAGACCAGTAAGTTCTTCCGCAAGCTGTCCAGGCGGGATGGCGACCAGGGGCCGTCATCCGGTGAAAAGGAGGTTTCGGCCCGGAAAATCCCCACCAACAGGCGGGGCGGGCTGAGAGGCAAGGGGAGGGGGCTCTCTGCCAATCAGAGGGTCGAACGAGCGGCAAAGCTTGCCGAGGAGGGGCGCCACCCGGGCGATACGGCTCGGGTATCAGGCGAAGAGACGAGTGCGACTGGCGGCTCCGAGGTGGAGCGTAAGGCCAGCTTCGTAAAGGAGAGGGAGGCCGCGATCAAGGTCGTCGCCTACAAGCAAAAGCCCTCCTCGAAGTTCAAGGCCATTCCCGGGGCCTCCGCCTCCATCGTGGCGGCTGCGGATGCCAACTTTGTCTCTGGACGCGGACGAGGCCCGAGTGTCCAGGCCCGTCAGATGCGCAGACCTGTGCATCATGGGTCTGGACGACTCGGTATCGGAGGAGGAGTTCCGGGGGGTGCACTACTGACCAGGTCAGGTCAGGCGCCATACGCCCGGACCAACAGGGTATGCATGCCGCCACGGTGTGCTGCCCTGTTACGGCGGCCAAAACTATAGTGGAGGGCCGAAGGCTTCTGGTGGGCTGGGTCTCAGCGCAGGTTAAGCTGCTGGAGCCCAGACCTCTGAGGTGCTATCGCTGTCTCGTGGGGCACCACGTATCAGTGAGATGCGCCTCGGAGGTTGACCGCAGTGGCCTTTGCTTCCGCTGCTGTCAGCCCGGACACATATCGGCGACCTGCTGCGCCACGCCGCATTGTGATGCATGTGCGGCGACCGGCAAGCCAGCCGATCACCAGGCCGGAAGCAAGGCCTGCGTGCCACCCGCCAAGGCCAAGGCCGTGGGTAGGGGAGGGCCCTCCGCCGCCACCGCCTCTGTGGCCTCCGCCGCAGCCGCAACTACCGCCACCACCGCCGTCCCTGTCGCCGCCGCCGCCGCCGTGACACCGACGCACGCAGAGGGGCCCCAGTGGAGGAAGCTGAAATGAAATGCCTATAACTGCCCCATTAAGCTTCCTCCAGGCGAATATCCACCACTGCGCCTGCACTCAGGATCTGTTGCTCCAGAGCATGGCGCAGTGGTCGATTAACATCGCTTTGGTCGCTGAGCCGTATTTTGTCTGGTCTAGGGAGGACTGGGTGGCGGACCTTAACGGCTCAGTGGCCATCATCTCTTTGGCCGCCGCCGGTACCCCGACCCTTGAAGGTGTCAGGAGGGGTCAGGGGTGCGTAGCAGCACGGTTCGGGGAGTTCGTTGTTGTGGGGGTGTACTTCTCCCCGAACCGATCTCTCGCCGAGCTCCACAACTCTCTGGCAGAGCTGAGAGCAGTCGTCGTCGGAAGTTATCCCCTCCCCGTACTTGTCCTCGGGGACTTCAATGCCAAGAACTTGGCTTGGGGTTCTCGTCGTACAGATGTGCGGGGTAGGATGGTGGAAGACTGGGCTCTGGAGACGGGCCTGGTCGTCCTAAATCGGGGTTCTGTCCCCACGTGTGTGCGGATTCGGGGCGAGTCGGTGGTGTACATCTCGTTCGCTAGCCCCGCTCTGTCGCCGCGTGCCATTGACTGACGTGTCATGGAGGGGGTGGAGACCTACTCCGACCACCGGTACATCCGATTTGACGTCTCCACCCAGCCTTCGAGCGCGCCAGTCCAACAGGACCCGAGTGGTCCGCGTTGGGTGCTGAAGCAGCTGGACCGGGAGCTCCTCCTGGAAGCCTCGATCGTGCAGGCCTGGGTGTCATCACCGGACAGGCCTGCCAACGTCAATGATGAGGCAGGGTGGTTCCTGGAGGCCATGTCCGAGATATGTGACGTGGCAATGCCCCGCATCCGGCCAGGAAGCGCCCGGCGTCAGGTGTATTGGTGGTCGCGTGAGCTGACGTCTCTGCGCGAGGCGTGTGTCGCCGCGCGACACCTGTACTCCAGGCATCGCAGGCTCCATATTCGTTCACCGAATGCGGCAGCCATTGAGGCGGAGCTGTACGAGGGATACAGAGCGGCGAAGACCGCCCCCCGGGAGGCTGTCCTGCGGGCCCGGGATCGGGCCCGTGAGGAGATTCTGGAGACTCACGACAGAGATCCGTGGGGGCGCCCTTACAAGATAGTGCGGGATAAACTCCGCACCTGGGCCCCCCCGCTGACGCAGAGTCTCCGGCCCCAGCTCGTGGAAGACGTGGTGAGCGCTCTGTTCCCTGCGCGAGGGGAACATCCGCCCCCGCCTATGGCACCGCCACCTGCGATGCCGGAAGTGGACCACCAGGACGACGACGACGACATCCCGGAAGGGACCGGGGTAGACCTGAGAGTGGCGGTACGTACGGCTCAAGGCCAGGAATACCGCCCCAGGACCTGCCTGCCTTGCTTGGCTTGCCTGGCAAAGCCTGGGTCCTGGCCTTGGAGGCTCTCGGGCCCCGACTGGAGGGGCTCCTAAGCGCATGCTTGGAGAGAGACCAATTCCCGGGGAAGCTGGTCCTCATTCGGAAGCCGGGGCGCCCTGCGGACTCTCCGTCCGCATACCGGCCCGTGGTGCTGCTCGACGAGGTGGGCAAGCTCTTTGAAAAAGTCATTGCAAACCGCCTCGCCGAGCACCTTGCGGGGACAGGGCCGGATCTTGCGGAACACCAGTTTGGTTTCCGCAAGAGGCGCTCTACGGTGGACATGAGAGCCCTCACGACGGGGGGTGCAGTGGCCAGAGGGGGGGTTGTCTTGGCGGTGTCTCTCGACATCGCCAACGCCTTCAACTCCATGCCCTCTAGCTGCATTAGGGAGACACTCCGGTATCACCGGGTGCCGACCTATCTACGTCGTATAGTCGGGGACTATCTGACGGACAGAGCCGTCATCTACCCCAGTCGCAAGGGTGAGTGGAACCGGCGAGAGATGTCGTGCGGTGTCCCACAGAGTTCGGTTCTGGGGCCACCTCTGTGGAACATCGGTTACGACTGGGTGCTGCGCGCCGACCTCCTAGTTTCCGCCTAGTTTGCTACGCTGACGACACGCTGGTACTGGCACAAGGGGGATCGTACGAGGCGGTGGCGGAAACTATGACACGCGGAGTTGCGATACTCGTTGAGAGGATTCGGCAACTGGGTCTCGAGGTGGCTTTGCACAAGTCCGAGGCCATGCACTTCCATGGTATTCGGAACAAGCCGCCACCGGGATCCTCAGTGATGGTAGGAGGGGTATCCATCGGCGTCGAGTCGACGCTGAAGTACCTAGGACTCGTCCTCGTCCTCGACGGCCGATGGAACTTCGTTGAGCACTTCCGACGTTTGGCTCCCAAACTGGAACGGATCGGGGCTGCCTTCAGGCGGCTCCTGCCGAACCTGGGGGGGCCAAACGCTCCAAAACGACCAACAACCAAACGCCGGAGGCTCTTCACGGGGATCGTGCAGTCCATGGCCCTTTACGGGGCCCCGGTGTGGGCGCGTGGTTTGGCGCGGCTTGCCATCCACCACCTGAACGCGCCCCAAAGGGTGGTTGCCGTGAAAATGGTTAGCGGCTACCGCACGATCTCCCGCGAGGCGGCGAGCCTCCTTGCCGGATTTCCGCCATGGGATCTGGAGGCGATAGTCCTCGCGCGCCTGCACGAATGGCGCTCGGAGGCACTATGCCGGGGGGAAACCCCGCTGCCGCGGCAAGTTGTCGCGCAGTGGACAGACTTCCGGCACGATCTCATGGCGACATGGAGAGAGCGACTGTCGCAACCCCGTGCTGGGCACGCCACTATAGCGGCGATAAGACCCCTCTTTTAGGAGTGGCTTGAGAGACGCCACGGCATCCTCACCTTCCGCCTGACGTAGGTCCTCACCGGACACGGTGTGTTCGGGAGGTTCCTGCACCGAATCGGGCGGGATGAAACGCCCGGGTGCTCCCACTGCGAGGATGGATCAGAGTTCACGGTGGAACATACCGTGGAGGTGTGCCCTGCTTGGGCGGAGCACCGCCGTGTCCTCGTAGCGGCGATAGGCGGTGGCGACCTTTCGCGTCCGGCCCTGGTCGAAGCCATGGTCCGGAGCGAGACGGAATGGGATGCCGTCACCACCTTCTGCGAAGCAGTGATGCTAGCGAAGGATGTGGCGGAGCGGGAGAAGGAGAGAGCAGCAGCTTTCCTCCCCGGCCGCCGCGGGAGACGCCCCGGGCGTCGGGGGCTACGTCGTGGCCCCCGGCCACCGTAGGCGCGGGACTGTGGACGGCGAGCAATGGGTAGCTCGCCGTCCGTCCGTCTAACGACGACAGGCCGTGTCGACGGCGCGTTTTGTTCCACGCGCGCCTCAAAGAGCTGTCAGCAGCGTGAAGGGGCCCGCAAGGGCCGACGCCTGCCGGGGCTGCGGGCTGTTCGAAAGAGATATTGCGGCTCCGGAACGTAAGGGCACTGAAGGAACACGGATGGTTTTTAGTCAGTAAAAGTCTGACACTCCCTTACGCTCCACCCAGAGCGAAAGGCGTCATTAGATGATTTTCCATCCGCAAATGGATTACGATTTTGTAACTCAACTTCGAGAATCAATCAACAAAGCCTTATCGTCGAAATGCACATCATCACACGGAAATAATAAATCAGTATTCATTTATCAAGATTTGAAAACATGCAAGCAAGTTTTTGCAACAAAGGACTCAGTGAAAAACTTCAACCTACCTACGATGGACCGTATAAAGTATTAGAGCGAAATATCAAGGCTTTTAAATTACAAATACCCGGAAGGAAATCTACTTTTATATCGATCGACCGACTAAAGCCTGCCTATATTATTAACGAGGATACTTCAGAGGATTCATCATCATCACAACCACTAGCGAGGAAGTTTGAAAATCAATCATCTACATCAACTCAGATGAAACATAAATAAACACTCACGCCTGTCACCCAGAGGGGTAGGCAGAGACTACAGACTTCCATTTAGCACGATCCTGATATACCTTTCTCGCCTCTTCCACATCCATATACCTACACATACATGCTCGTCGGTTAAGGGTACTCTTAATTTGGCCCATTTTTAGTATATCGCCAATTTGGTCGACAAACTTCCGCTTAGGACGTCCTTTCCGGCTCTTCCATTCACTTCTGCAACATATATTTGCTTTTTTAGTCTTTCCGCATTCATTCTTTCTACATGACCAAATCACCGAAGCATTCTTTTCTTAATCCTGGTCACCGCATCATCTTGCAAACCACACTCTTCTTTTGTCACACAGTTTCTCACCCTGTCATTCAGCTTCAGCCCTAACATACTCCTTAGCGACCGCATTTCTACGGCATTTATTCTACTCTCGTGCTTCTTCTGCCACACCCAACTTTCACTACCATACGTTAAAGTAGGGACTAATACAGCACTGTGAATTGCCATACGTGCCTTTTTTGACACATTTTGACTTTTCACAATAGAGTGTAGAGCCCCGTTTACTTTATTTCCTGCATTCACTCGTCATTCAATATTTATCATATCTCCCATCCCTGCTGAATACACATCCCAAATATACGAACTCATCCAACGGTATGTGAAATAAGAATAGAAGGAGAGTTAATCACTCAATTAACTCTCCTTCTATTCTTATTTCACATATCGTTTTGCTTTCTTCTCTTTCAAAAACCATCACTTTCGTCTTACTTGCGTTCACTTTCATTCCCCTTTCTTTTAATGACCTGTTCGTTAAAGTAACCATCATTTGCAACTCGGCCGCCGACGACGCAAGTATGACTTGATCATCGGCGTACAAAAAACATTTGATGGTTAACTCACCCATTCTTAACCCGCATTCTTCAACTTTCAAATTTTCCAAACAGCTGTCCATAAATAGGTTGAACAGCCACGGGGAAGCTACACAGCCGTTTCTGACACCTTTATGGATGCCAAACCAGTCCGAGTAGACCCCGTTGATACTAACACAAGCACTCGAGTCCCTATACAGAGACTTTAATGCCTGTATCAAACCAGCGCTCAACCTAAATGCGTTCAGCGTTTGCCATAACACATCCCTGTCCACTCTGTCATAAGCCCTTTCCAAGTCCATGAACGCACAAAAAACTTTTTGGTTTTTCGCACACTCTGTACACTCCACTCCCTTTCTAAATCCCGCTTGCACATCCCAAATGTTTTCATCGGTTTCTTTCATAACTCTTTCAATTAGTACCTTAGCATACAGTTTTCCCACAATGCTAAGAAGGCTGATACCACGGTAGTTTTTACAGTCCTGCTGTGACCCTCTTCCCTTATATATTGGGACTATCACGGCTTTGCACCAGTCTCCCGGTAGCCGCTTCAGTTCCCAACATAAATTAAACAAGGTGTACAGCAGGCCTGCCACCACGTCCTCTCCAGCCCTTAGCATTTCGAGTGAAACTCTATCATATCCGGCTGCCTTACCTACTTTCATGCTTTTCATTGCTTTCATTATTTCATCTATACTTATCTCCCTATCTCTTTCATCTTCTTTCGGAATTTCTATTTCATTTAGTTCACACTTCTCCTCACTCATAAATACGCTTTCAAAATATTCCTTCCATCTCTTTAGACTCAACACTTCATCATTCAGGATACAGCCATTCTCGTCTCCTATCGCATTCAATCTAGGCTGTTTTGAAAGTACCCTGGTATTTCTTACGAGTTTCCAGAACATTTTAATATTTACCTGGAAGTTATCCGATATTCTTCTATCATTCTTATCCGTTCTTTCTTGCTTTTTCCTTTCAACTAATTCTTTTACTCTCTTATTTAAACGTTTAAATTCTGCCTTTTTTCTTTCATTCTCATAATTCTTACTGCCAGAATTACCAGATTTAGTCGCTATTAAATCTAACCATGCTCTCTTCTTTGCTTCAACTTCCATACGTACCTCATCATCCCACAATAACGTATTGTCTTTCCTTTCATTCGTTCTATTACTAAAACCACATACTTCGGTAGCTGCATCCACTAAACCCTTCTAAACATTATGCCACACATTCTCCAAGTCAAACTCATTCACACACAACTCATCCAAATTACTTATATTTTCTCTCAGTCTGCATTTGTACTTGTCTTTCACATCTTCATCTTGTAACCTCTTAATTCTTATACGCTATAACGCAGTGGTAGACACAGATGTCCTATGCCGTCAACATCTGAATAAACCCCTAATTCGGCATAAGACCAGGTAGTGGTCCGTCCCTACGTTGGACCCCCGGTAAACCCTTGTATCCACCACGGCGCTCCTCACTCTTTCATCCACAGTTCTGAAATCTATCATGCTTCTACCATCACCTCTTTCCCAAGTATACATGTGAATCTTCTTATGACGAAAGTTCGTCACAAAAAGATTCCTTTCCACACATACGGCGAGGAGGCTTTCACCATTCTCATTAATACTTTCATCACCAAACGTTCCCAGTATCCTTTCATAGCCAAGCCTCCTCACCCCAACCCTTCCATTAAAATCTCCTAACATAACAATATTTTCATTTTCCTTACATTTCATTAACACCATCCTTACCATCTCCCAAAACTGCTCTCGGATACAAGTGGGCTTAGACATGTCTGGGGCGTAGACCCCTAGAACAAACAACTTCTTTAGGCCCACTTTTATTCGTATCCATAGCAGTCTCGGGTTTACACATTCATACTCTTTCACACATTGACACATTCTTTCTGAAAGGATGATACCGACTCCCTGACATGCTCGCTCGGTCTCGTCTACACCGGATCATTAAGCGGTATATATGCCATGTGTAGTGACATCCTTTCCTTTCCGCTTCGTCTCATTTACACAGATGAAACCTATTTTAAAAATTAAGAGACACGGGCGAGTCGTCAAGCCTCCGGTATGCTTTCGCTAGGGGGAGAGTGATGCCAGGCTTATCGGCAATAAATAAAATATACCCTGCTGCTACCATAACACAGAAGGCGAAGAAAACATTTATTTCCTAACTATCCCCGGCTACTGAGATACTGCGTGCTGCACATTGATACGAGATAATTTGTCGTATATATTTAACGTTCTAATAAAGAAACAAGAAACAGCCGCAAATATCATTCAGCGTCACATCATCTTCACACGCCGCTATCGTTATGTATCCGTAGACCATTTTGAAGCCGTTTCTTCAACGCCGCAGCTCGCTTCTTCTTGCTGTTCCGGAGCTGTGTCCCACGCCGTCGCCGCTCGCCGACTACGCGCGCGCGCCGGTCTGCACAACTTTTATAGCCCAGTCCAGCGACGTAGATACGAGAAGATAAAACATATATAACACAAGATGGCAAATGGAACGTTCATAATAGTTGTATTTTAAATAAACTTTATTGGTCATAATGTATGTACTGTAATTGGCTAGGCAAATTAAAATTGTTACTATTGGTTAATTAACGACGTACGAGGGCGGCACTGAAAATTTCGGGAATCAAGGAAGTGACACAACATTACTTTTTTAAGTATTCTCCGTGAAATTTGACAACATTTTTGCATACGATGGAACCAACCATTGAAGCAATGGCAAATCTCCAAAATGGCCGTTTTGTAGGCGTCCACAGCTTCTTCAGGTGATGAAAATCTCTGTCCACGCAATTTATTCTTTAGTTTAGGGAAAGTATAGAAATCATTAGGGCTTAGGTCGGGGCTGTACGGCGGATGGTCTAATAATTCTATGTTTTCTTGCTCTAAAAACTCATTTGTTCTGTGTGGGTTGCAGTTCTTTTTACGGAGTTCAGAAACGACCTGCGGCAAACAAATGCTAGCATATCATTCTGCATTAACTTCTTTGTACCTCAAGAGGAATAGTCGTAACATGGCCGGTTTTGGAGACAAACGTGACCACCATTTTTTTGCAACACTCCGTGAACGAACAATTTTTGTTGGCTTTAACTCATTTTCGAACACCCAAACTCGTGACTGGTTTTTGTTTCAAATTCGTAAGCGTATATCCAGGATTCGTCACCTGATACGATGTTGTATACAGCATTTGACGATCCTGCGTGGAATCTGTCGAGAGTTCTGACGCACCAAGTAACGCGAGCCGCTTTTTGCTCTTCTCAGAGCGAATGTGGTAACCATAGGAAAACAACTTTTTTACACCTAATTGTGCATGCAAGATTATTTGTATTTGACTCATGACGATGTCTAAAATTGCCTGAATTTCGCGGTATGTCACATGTCGATCTTCCTCAATCAGCTTACGCACAGCATCAACGTTTTCTTGGATGACTGCAGTTTTTGGACGACCTTGACGGGGATTATCACTGAGCTTGACTCGTCCACGTTGAAATTCAGCAAACCAGCGATAAATTTTGGTTTTGGATGGGGCTTCATCACCAAATACAGGAATCATCCGATCAACACACTGTTTTTGTGTTAAACCACTTTGAAATTCATTATAAATCATAGCTCTTGAATTTTCTCGAGTCAATTCCATTTTCTCAACGACTAAATAAGTTTGCTAAAACCTTGTGACAAGACCGAGAATCTTTTTTTTAAATAAATAAATGGTGTTCGATTTTTAAAAACAAGGAGTTTTCAATTAAAAACATTTTAATATGACAGGAACAGTGGAAATATTCTATTCCCGATACTTTTCGTGTAGCCTAGTAGCCGGACATATAAATATAGGCTGGGTCGACGTAAAATTCATTCCCTAATTCATATTCAATACTTGATACACCAGTCGTTTTCACATAAATATTAGTTTCATTTCTCCGCCACTAGACCACTGGGAGTCTGTTAATAGTGGACCGCTTATTATTATATTAGACTTTTAAACATGTAATAGTGGAGTTTAAAAGTCATAAAGATTATTGTATAACCCAAAACTACGTTAACGCCCTTTCTCACTCGAGGCCACGCTAATCATTAGTCGGTTTCTCTGTCTACACGGTCAACAGACTTGTTTTGACCACCCTATTAAAGCAATTGCATTAGGAATTATGTTCATTATAGTTCGTAGTAATGTAATAATCTAGTCTATGAAGTCATTATTGTATGTACTGAATAAGTTTTAATTCATAATAATCAAGTAGATACTAAATATCATAGGGGCATTTGTTGTTTTAAAAATGTTTCAGCAGCACTCCCGAAACTTAACTACGTAGTTATAAAACTAAAACATCTTTGTACAAAACCTAATATATACAACAGGGGTGGCCAACCAGTCGATCGCGATCGACCGGTCGATCGCGACTATTAGTCCAGTCGATCGTGGTGTGTGCAAAAAATATAAACATAAATACGTAGAAGAGACTGCGGAACGTAATCCCCAACCGCTGCACGCATTATTTTTTGTAATTTTCAATCGCTGTTCCGTCACATTATTTATTCTGTAATTCTGTCACGTTTTTTATCCTCCCCTTTACTCAGTATAGCTCACTTTTGTTTTTGGCATGCGGTGAAAAATAAGCGGGAATCCATTCATGGTTTACAGCTGTCTGCCAGCAACATAAACGAACAAGTAAAAAAAAGATATTGTCCGCTGTGTTGCTTTTTTGCTACATCACTGATACTGCACAATTACTTATTTTTATTCGGATGGTCTTTGAAGATTCGCGATGAAAACAAAACTGCTAAGTATGATTTTCTTAAAAGAAATACTCGTGGCCTTGATGTATTCACGGAATTCAAAGCATATATTAGCCAGATTAGGCTACCTTTGCATAAACTCGTATCAATGACAGCTGATGAGGCTCCTGCAATGTCAGATATTCATAATGGTTTTATTGCTCTTTGTCACAAAGACGAAGATTTTCCGGTTTCATTAGCTACCACTGCATAATTCATCAAAAGTACTGGCTAGTAAGAAACTAAAAACTAAACATGTGATGGATATTTCTTTAAAGAATGTAAATTCCATATAAGAAAAATCTCTCCAAAGGCGGCTCATTAAACAGCAATTAGGTGAGAAGGAACCAGATTTGGCATTGTACACGGACGTAAGGTGGTTGAATCGAAGCAAGTTTTTGCAAATATTTCGAGATCCATTGGACGAAATAATAAAATTTCTTAAAGAGAGACGTGATAAATAATCAGAATTGTGTGATTTAGACTGGCAATGTGATTTAGTAGATTTTGCTGGAAAATTAAGCACAGTAAATATGGAACTACTACAAGACTAGAATAAAACAGTAAAAGAAATGATGAGTTCTATTGCACCATTTCAAAGTCAAACAGCGTCTATGATAGTTGACATCGAAAAGAAAAAAATTCAACAATTTGTAAACATCAAGGATCATATGGAAAAACATTCTACCTACAAAAAATTCCTGACAAGTACACGGCAGAAATTAAGGCAGTGGTATCAGACTTCGAAATGCACTTTAATAATTTTAAAAAAAATTGAGAAGTTGGTGGAATTCATCAGTTACCGTTTAATAATTCCCTTAAACATAGTGATATCTAAGAAATGGCTACAAATTTAGCAGATAGTTTTCAAATGGACCACATAATACTTCAAAACTAAATTATTACTCTGCGATGCGACATATTTCTAAAAGCGAGGTCATCCTCAGGTCTCGATTTCTGGGCATTGGTTTCCAACGAGAAATATCTAAGTTTGAAGAAATGTGTGGAACAATTGCATTCGTGTTGCTATATATTTACGTGAGTCAGCATTTTCCTACTTAAAACAACCAAAAATATACACCGTTCTCGCTTGACAGACGCTTAATAGGTACACTAGATTCTTTAAGGTTGGCAATTTCCAACTACAAACCTGATTTTGCTAATTTAGCGGAAGATGTTCAGATGCAATGCTCACACTAATATACATAAAAAGTTACTAAGAATAATTTTCAGTTTTATGTTTTCCCTCTTAATAAAATAAAAAAATAGTACTTAATTGTGTACTGAACTATGCCGTTTCATTTAAGATTTCAAGAAGTATGTAACTGGTAGATGGTACAGGGCTCCCTTAGTAAACAGTAGATCTTGGGTTTAATCAAGTTGGCCACCCCTGATATACAATATAAAATTTTTTTCTTCTTTCCAATAGAATAGAAGAAGGTATTCAATGTAGATTAATAATGTACATTGAATAAAAATATATTGAAAGTAAGAATAAAATAGAATGAATTTTATTAAATACAAATGATACGAATTTTGAATGTCATTATTTAATTTAACACTGATTCGGAAGATACAACTGCCTTAGGAAGAACCAGCAAGAAACACAGCCAGATTAAAAAAAAATTATATCAGTTTACTATAATTTTGTACAATTTTTTAAATGAATTTTAATAGAATCAGCTTGGTGGCCATCACCTTTTGTACATATTATTTAATAAAACATTTTATTGACAATCTTTGAATATTACCTGGAATTCTGTTGCAAAAGCATAGGATATAAACATTGCCGCATAAATTAATTATTAACTCTGTGGCGTTTAGTAACTGGTCTAACATGCTTATAATATTTGTTCCTATATAACTATTCATATTTTATGTACACACTACATTTTCATAAATAAATTGTGATTCCAAAGATAAAATATTTATTTCTTAGAAATTTTTCTCCGAAGGACTCTTTACTAATTAAGTTATGAATCGCCTGTACGGCCCTTTCGTATTGGGTAAAAATTTTTCATTTACTATTGCATCGGAATCCAAGACTTATTCTGCCATAAAAAGAGTTTTTACCTAACATCATACCATTATGTATACAAAAGTTCAACATAAGATATTGTACATTTTATTTGTTTTCGTATAAAAACAAATTGTTAGCGTTAAGGTAATGTAATAATTTCGATAGAGCATTATTCAGTTCGAGATAATTTATTGATTGCCATTTGAGTGTGAAAATAAATGAGGTCCTATCAATAGATAATAGTAAATTCGTGATTGTCTCCTACAAGAAATGTTGAATAAGAATATTCAAAATATATTTATTGAAAAATTAATTTATCAAATGCTAAACAATGTTCAAGGATAGATATTCAATTACTTTATAAGCGGGCCAAAATCGCAAGTTAACTAGAGATTTACACACAGTCTCTCTCTCTCTTTCTCTATCGCTCGCTTTCTTTCTCTGTAGTTAAATATGATAAGTGGTAAATTTAGATTTTTAAGTACGCCAAAAACGCCACACAAAAAGCTAATTATCACCGGCTCGCCTCAAGTGTTTCATTTCTAAAAGAGCCTTTACTTGAATTAATATTCAGTAACTTGCTACGCGATTGTATCACTTTGATGGGAATCGTAATCGGCTTGATTTGATGTTTGAATGTGTCATAAGCTATCTGGATTATCAACTGATATCGTCATATACTTTTTTAATTAGCTTAATTACTTACAGCTTGAAAACATTTACAACCTGTAATTTTTACAAACATACATTGTCTCATTGTAGAAATGTTCATTCTTTTTTTAATAAAATTAAAGTGTCAAAAGCACTTACTGGTAGTCCACTTGATGGTAAGTGGCTACTTCAGCCTTTAAACATCTGCAATTAACTTCAAACAAAGAAGGTTAGAGATGTTGTGTTGCTACCTCTGAGACCGAGTTGGAACGCCTTATAGCCTGCGTTACTAGTTCTAATATACCCTTCAGACCAGAAACAGCAGTGAATGAACTGCTGTTTGACGGCAGAAGTAGGTAACAAGTACTAGGTAGTAGAGAAGTTAAATTACACAAAAAAGAACATTTTATTCTGAATCTGAAATTTTGTATGAGTGTAAAGAACAAAAAGTTAAGCTTATAATAATAAAGTTTTCAGTCCCATATTATTATTTACATAAATATCTTGTTTCAGTTTACAAAATATTACCATTATGAAAAAAGAACAGTTGTACAATGATTCCTAGCGAAAAGACAATTTCCACCAGAGTTCATTTGTTATGCTGACTGTAGTTCTTAAATTAGCTAGGTGTACTACATTCAGATAAAGCTAGCATACTGATCTTGTTGTGAACATTTATTAATCTAGTACAAGTATAATAATATTATAATAAAACAATCCCCATGGTCTCTTAAAGGTGACTTAAGGAAAATGGAAAAAACGTCATTGCTTTCGTTAGACCCAGATAATTACCTTGACCGATAACAATAAGCGGCATCAATGATCTTATACATCTGGTATTGCAATCCTCAATCATATGCCCAGAAGTGGGATTAAAAAATATAAGCAAAGTACTTACCATTTAAGTGGGTAATAATAGCAAAAGACTCTTTGACGACAACAAAAAATAATAAATACAACATGATTTTAGAACTTCACTTCTAACAATTTAAAATTTACAATAGTTTTCACTTTAAGTTTTTACAGAAAGGTTGTAGAGAGTGCAAAGCATCAATAGTTATTGAATAAACTTATTCACGAGTTTCGTTTTTATGTGAAGCGGAGTAACCGGTTACTGCTTATATATTCGTAAGACACACATAGTGAGCTAAATCGATTCACCAACTTACAGATTGGCTCAACACTTAGCAAAAATACTCTCACCGCTCAGGGGACATACAAGAGCACACTTATAGGATTCCTACCATTTTGTTAGCGAGATTAAGAACCTACATCTGGCAGACAATGAAGCTATGGTCAGTTTTGATGTGCAGTCATTGTTTACATGCTTACCTGTTCAACAGGTAAGCATGTAAACAACTGCTGCTGACTGCATCTCAATTGTAACTAGAAGACTGGAAAAAACCACATGTCCGTAGAATATGCAGTATTACTCAGACACTGCCTTACATCTGGCTACCTATTGTGGAAGGAGGAGTTCTACAAGCAAGTAGATGGTGTGGCGATGGGCTCACCTGTATTTCCCATTGTCGCCGACATATTCATGGAAGACTTTGAGGAGAAAGCCCTGCTTACTTCTCCAGTAAATCCAAGATTATACAGGCGGTACGTAGACGACACTTTCACAATTCTACCTTTAGATAAAGTAACTGCATTTTTAGACCATCTTAACTCTATAAATTCTAATATTCAGTTCACAATTGAGTTAGAGGCAAACAATTCTTTAGCTTTTCTAGATGTGTTAGTAATTCGGGATCCTGATAGCACCTTGAGCCATACTGTGTATAGAAAAAAGACCCATACGGATCGATATTTAAACGGTGATTCTCACCACCATCCTTCACAGCTACTTTGGGTAAATCTTAGTTTCAGAGAGCACGAGGGATCTGTGACAGTAAACACCTGGCTGCCGAGCTCCACCACGTCAAGCAAGTTTTGCGTGACAACAAGCTTCGGGTCCCGCGCCTACGTCACAGTTAACGAGTGAAACCAGCCACAGTTGACCGTGTACCTGCTGTACTGCCATATGTTAGAGAAGTCACTGACAAGATTGGCTACATCTTGAAGCGCGCTTCCATCAAAACATACTTCAAGCCGCCGAAGGAGATTGGTCAGTTTTTACCATCAGTTAAGTGTAACGTCCCTCTGCAAGATGCAGGAGTGTACAAGTTTGATTGTGAATGTGGTCTCTCCTACGTAGGACAAACTAAAAGATCAATTAAAACCCGCGTTAAAGAACATATAGCTGATGTGAAGAATCGACGCTCCGGGAAGTCTGCAGTCTGTGAACACGTACAGGATCGCCTCCGTCACTACATCAGATTTGATAGACCACAAATCCTTGCTAAAGAACACCGATTCTTTCCAAGGATGATTCGCGAGGCTATTGAAATTAAATAACATCCTAATTTCAATAGAGAAGATGGCTGGGTGCTACCATCTGCTTTGGGTCCTATAATAAATAAAATTAAATCCCAAACCGAGCATACAACTGCAAGACTTCAAGATACCATAAGTTCATACTGTGTAGATCGGAACAAAAGTTAAATTTTAATCTATGTTAACCGCGGTTAACTATGACATTTAGACATTGAACATCTCAGTCCAACCCCCCCCCCCCCGTGACTATGGGTGCTGTAAAACGCTCGAAACGTCGGGTATTTAAAAAGTTAAATAAACGCGATATAATCCGTAAAAACTAGTATTATTCAAATGTAGTAGTAGGTGTCTTGTTCTTGGAAAAAGCAAAACTGCTAAAACGTAACGTTGATTTTAAATGCTTGATAATCTTTTTGGTAGTTATTATATAGTTTCCTGTATTGTACGACAGCCGAGCAATGACATAGTGTGATGGCGACATAAGAATTTTTTTTAACTTACTATAAGCCCGTGCTTGCCCACAATCTCACCTGGTGGTAAGTGGTGATGGTGTAACCCTAGATAGTAAATCGCACTGTCCTAGTGTAACAAAAACCTATTAATTCTTTCCTTGAAGACGCTCAGATTGTATCTATTATCCCGTTTCGTTTCGTGAAAGAGAGAGGCAACTATGGGAAATGGTAGAAAATATTACGTCTTTCGATAGATGACGAAAAACTACCTCGTCAAGGCCATACTAATGTACTTAGACCATCAACTGGTAGCAATGTCAAAGTGTGAGACGTATGGTACTGCGGTCGCCACGGCCACACCCGACCGCCAGGCGTGACGACGAAGGCAAGTACTCTATTTAAAGTAAGAGGCCAGTATCGTAATTTTATGAGCTACGGAGAGTTTTAATCATTAAATATAAATAATTAAAAGAAGTTAAGGCAAAAAGTGAAAAATATTTTAACATTATACAAATGTGAAAAACCACTGTAATCTTTATCGCAAGTATATGGATTTCCTGACGACTGACCCTGACTAGGGTCTTATGAAAATAACACACAGAAGCAGATAACGTAACTTCCATCCATAAACGTACGAGGGTGGATTGAAAAGTACTCGGCCTAACCAAGAAAATAAACACATACTAAATCAGTTATATTTTTATTTTTCTACATAATCGCCATCAAGTTCAATACACTTTTGCCACCTCCCCTTCCAAGCATTTAGACCGTTGAAAAAAAATGATTCTTCCTTAGAGTCAAACTATGCGTCTACAGCTGCTTTGACCTCGTCGTTTGTCGAAAATCTTTGACCTCCCAAGTGTATTTTAGGTTAGGGAACAGAAAGAAGTCTGATGGTGCCAGATCAGGTGAATACGGCGGATGCGGTAACAGTTCAAAGCCACAGTTGTGAATTTCAGCCATTGAATGTACTGACGTGTGAACACGGGCGTTATCTTGATGAAACAGGACTTTTCTTCTGAGCATTCCTCGACGTTTTTCTTTTATTTCCTCTCGTAAACGACGTAGTAAGGTGCAGTAGTAATCAGAGTTTATAGTCTGACCCCTTTCAAGATAATCAATCATAATCACACCTTTCGAGTCCCAGAATACTGAAGCCATCACCTTATTTGCCGACAAAATCGACTTAGCCTTTTTAGGGGGTGGTGAACCAGGCCTTCTCCACTGTTTTGATTGTTGTTTTGTTTCCGGTGTACAGTAATGAACCCATGTTTCGTCCATAGTAACAAAACGATTCAAAAATCATCTGCATCGGCTTCAAATAACTCCAAACAGTCGCGTGAAATAGTCGATCGCGTCCTTTTTTGTTCAACTGAAAGCAGTCGCGGAACTCACCTCGCAGACACCTTGTGGAAACCCAACTCGTTGACAATGATGTTTCGAGTTCGTCCATAAGAGATGCCTATAATCTCGGCTATCTCTCTAATTTTTAATCTGCGGTCTCCCATTATTAAATCAAGTACTTTTTTAATATTTTCGTCAGTAATTGACGTCGAAGGCCTTCCAGAGCGTGGTTCATCTTTCACACTCTCTCTACCACGCTTAAATTCTGCTATCCATTTTTTGACGGATGGATATGACAGAGCACAATCGCCTAATGTACTGACCATGTCATTATGGATGGCTTTTGATGATAGCCCCTTCTTATGGAGGTACTTAATGACGGCACGCTGCTCGATTTGCTCCATTCGCGGAAATTATGTCCGTATTACTTTGTTAATAAATTTATAAAATCACAACTAATTATCGCACACGTTTCGAACTTCACACAATGAACTAGTCTGAACTGAACTAAATAATATGGGTAGATATGATTTTTAGAATTGAATGGATCTGTGTTAGGCCGAGTACTTTTCAATCCGGGTGGATTGAAAAGTACGAGGGTTCGTATCACACAATGACGATTTTGTGAAGAGCGCTAACCTCAAGAATGTGATAACCTCAAGAATGACACATGCTAGTTTGGAACTTAGTAGTTTGGAATCTTAAATGTAATATTTAGACATGTATGTTAATATATAATTTAACATAAATTATCATATATTAATTCATCGTTATGCGGTAATAAATTATTATTTTTATTACATTGGTGGCAAACGTTTTATTTTAAATTTTATATTAAAATCTTTAAAACTTTATATACAAATACACTGAGTTCAATTAATCTTGGCGTTTTTAAGATAAATGTTTAATGCAAGAAGGGAAAATATTATTGAATAACTTAAGAAAGATTCTTAGCAAACGAACGCGTTACAAAAACCTTAATATTTTATTACCAACTTAAAAAGGAGGAGGTACTCTTTTCGTCTGTATATTTTTTATGTGTTACCTATATAACTTTATTTTTATTTTTAGAAACGATTTTTTGATTAGAACCGATTTTAATTATTCATAAATTAAATTAAGATCTGACCAGAAGTTTTTGAGTTATCTTTAATATTGCGTATTTAATTGACTTCGAATACATTAATGATGTTCTCATTTTAATTATAGTGAAGTCGGAAGTGCAAAAATTTTTATTTGTAAGGGAATACAGCTATCACCTATCGCTTTCAATTCATTTTCATCGGCTTCGGCAATAGCTAATAATAAAATAACTGGAAGTAAATAATGCTATAGCTAAGTTAGTCAATTGGTTTAATGTTAATAATTTGCATTTGAATGGAACTAAAACTAAATGTATGAAATTCGTCACTCCTAATGTTAAACATGTCAATACTAATGTAATTTTAAATGGGGAGGAACTGAGTCTTGTTGACACCACCATTTTTCTTGGAATCATACTGGACGCAAAGCTTCAATGGCTCCAACATATATCAAAACTAGCTAGCAGACTTAGTTTTGCAGCATATGCCGCAAAAAAGATTGGAACTCTTACCAGTTTTGAAACAGCTAGAATAGTTTACTTTAGTTATTTCCATAGCATTATGTCGTATGGTGTTTTGCTATGGAGACACGCGACTGACACTGAAATTATATTTATTTTGCAGAAGAGCGCCATTAGAGCAATATATAATTTAAAACCAAAAGAGTCACTCAGACAAAAATTTAAGGAAATCAATATATTAACTCTGGCCTCTCAATACATTTATGAAAATGTAATGTACGTACACAAAAATAAAAGTAGTTTTGCGAAAATAAGTGATATTCATTCTGTAAATACTAGGAGCAGACACAAGCTAGTAGTACCAGTTACTAGACTCCACCGAGTCAGTAATTCATTTTTGGGGCGATGTATACGCTTTTATAACAAAGTCCCAGAAAATATACAAAATTTGTCATTCACAAAGTTCAAAAATGTTATTAAACTAAGTTTGTATAAAAAGGGTTATTATAATATTAAGGAATTTATGGATGATAATAACCCCTGGGAAGTGGGAAGGGTGATAACTACCAAGCTATTTCTAATATGTCTTGTGTTGTTAATTGTAAACATGATTGTAAGCTATTATTGGAAAAAAAATAGTCCCGCTGGGTTTCTTGCTGGTTCTTTCCAGGACAGAGGTTTTTATTGCGAACCAGTGGTAAATTAAAAAAGTGACTTTCAATAAGTATTGTTATAATCTACATTGAATAAAAAAGTTTCTGTTTCTGTTTCTGGTTAAATTGTTGACGGTTTACAAAAATATGACATTTAATTTTATTACTAGGATCATATTTCAAGGGTAAATAAATGAAGCGTACTTGAATCCCTCCCTCGTTCCAGACACAGACATCAGCTTAATTTCATACTAATTATTTGAAGATACTGAAAGGAAGAACTTCACATAACTTTTCTTAGCGCTGACTGCGATAACGACCATTCCTCCGTAGCGTCCACGGAAAAACTTACACGAAAAAACCAAACCTCATGAATAAAAAAAAAAACTATTTTATCCCAGAAATATTGAAGAAAAAAAGGAAATTTAATTTTTATTTTTTATAAGCTATTACATAACACATAAGATAGTCTTATGGAGTTAGAAGCAGCCAGCGTTGCTGCTGTGAATAAGCGGACAAGGCCTAGAAATATTTTCAGTTTCTCATACATGACGGTTTTGGTGACTCCTTGGCGCAGTGGTTTAGCATTTAGTTACGACGTTGAAAGGGTTCAAATCCTCCACAGACCAAGTATTTGAATGACACACGAACAATTATTCCGGGTTGAATATTTTCCTTGTGCAATTAATGTCTATTAATTGCCTCCACTTACAGGAGGAAATCATATTGTATGTGGTAACGCCAGTTAACAATCTACTTTATCAACATTACATTACATATCGCATTGAGTTCGTCCTAAGTTATATCTACTTTATCAACATGACTAGTGCATATTTTTTGTTTCCTTCCTTCCTTCCCTTTCCTACCGCACGCGCTGCCGCCGAGGTGAAAAAGAGGATCTCGGCGCGCGTCATTATACTAAGTGATATTACGCCATCCGCAACGCACGGCCACCCGTCGCGTCTTATGTACATTAACCGCAAACCGCGCAGGACGAACATTGAGTTCTCCTGTTTATGTTTAATATTCACCGCATCAGACATTGTGTCTTTGTAACTCATAAAAGTGTGAGACGCTCCCGTAAGGGCAAAGGTGGAGAGTGTGGGACTTCAAGAGACTGTTCCGAGAGTGCGTGTGCGCCGAACTACGTGGCGAGCTCGCTGCATAGCAGACACTCCAGGAGGAAGGCGCGGCAGCCCTCATCAGGTCAGTGCGTGCTATCCCACCTATTTATTTTGACCTTTGCCGTATGCACCAAAATTACAGTCCACTAAATCTTTATCGAAGATACCTTAAGTTGCTGGCGTCTCCATTTTTAATGGTCACTTCTCGCTGGATTGACATTGACTTTCCGCCCTTATTAGATCGTTATCGTAATAAGCGTTTATATAATTAATTATTTATATTTTAATCCGACTTCGGATTAACCCCGCCCTTATTAGAACACTAGAATAGGTCCTAATAGGTGACATTCATAGTAATTTTAAAACTATATTCATAGAATGAATAAGCATATAATTATCTATATAAATTATTTGTTGTATGTTCACATCGCGTCATCAACTTTTAACTACATCTATAGATTATACTGTTAAATTACATTTATTATTTGCACATATATTTAAGCATTATATTCGTTGTAAATAACTTCATAATTATTATAAAAGTTAACAATTAAAGTTCATCGTTAACGAAACTAATATTTAATAATTCAACCGCGTAGCGAGGTCGCTTACTGACTACCCGCTTATAATTATATTGTTTTTGCCGCATAACTTCAGTTGTAATGCCGCCTAAAAAAACAAATAGCATCGAATAATAGCGATTCCTCGGATAATGAGGGCACACCTGATGCTGAGTTGGTTTTATTGTTAGCTAAACGAGATGCTTTATTTGAAATAGTGCAAAAAATATATGATATGTCCTCGGACATCCACACAAACACTTCCACGATGGAGCGTTTTCTTGATGGAAGTTCTAATATTAATGCTTTACGTATTGAGTTTAAACAGGTCTTAGATAATTATAATTCACATTTATTAAAAATAAACCCTATTGCTAAACCTGATTATAACAGCCTCATTGCGTTTGAGTCTCTTTGCGGTAGAATAAATAGGCTTTATTTACAATATTCGCAATCTAATTCACAAAGTACTAGTACACCATCTAAAGCCAGATTCTCACTTCCGCCTATCGAACTTATGCCATTTTCGGGTGACATTCGCTCATGGCCTTTATTTTATGCTAGCTTTAAATCAACCGTCCATGACAACACATCGCTTACCGACGCTGAAAAGTTATACTATTTGCTAGGTAAACTAACGGGCAAAGCCCTATCAAACAAATATGAAGACCGGCGTGTGCTAGCATCTACATATATTAATCAGATGTTCGAATTTAAGCCATTGCAATCGGCCACCGCAAATAATTTTGATTTATTTACTGATAACTTTATAAGTGCAGTGCGCGCTTTACAAAACTTAAAGTTAGATAATCTCGCGGACTTAACTGTTCTTCATATCGCGCTTGAGAAGCTGGACCCGGATACCATTCGCTCTTTCGAATATAGTCATAACTCGATGGTACCTACCTTTGATGATTTAGTAAATTTTATTAAGACCCGCTCCAAAGTTTTGCAATGCACCGATTCTAGTACAAATTCTAATAGCGCACCAAACAATCGACGAGGTAACGGTAATAATCGTCGCTGTAATAATACTTCGTCGCCGAAGTATCAGGCGTACGTAAGCACGACGACTAGTTGCTCAAAGTGTCTGTGCGATAATATTGTGCATCAACACCTATTTAAGTGTGCAGACTTTAATAAAATGACGCCGCAGGAACGATTTAAATGCGTAAAGAGTAACAATGCATGTGTGAATTGTCTCAGTTTAAGTCATCGAGTGTCTAGTTGCTCTTCAAATTATAGTTGTCGAGTTTGTAAATTTAAACATCACACATTGTTGCACTTCCACCGCAGAAGCGATAATGCTTCCCCTGCGCTGGCGCGTTCTCCACCGCTTCAGCCAGTTACACTGAAGTCTACAACCCCCGCGCCCGCACACTCGCCACCCCTCACCGCAGGTGCGCGTTCAGACGTCGCGCTGTGTACTTCGTTCAAGAATGTTTCTCAACGTTCACCGCCTCCCGCGCGCGCAAGTCGTTCGCAGAGAACTGTTTTATTATCAACCGCTCAAGTATTTGCTTACGATGCTAAGGGAGAGAAACAAATTATTCGTATATTATTAGACTCCGCGGCTCAAAGCCATTTTATGACTAAAGAGTGCTGTCATCGTTTAGGCGTTCAACAACACGATACCGAATGTACTGTAGTAAAGGGATTCGGTGGAGTTGAAAAAAT
Organism: Parnassius smintheus behrii; assembly: GCA_036936625.1. Lineage (NCBI taxonomy): Eukaryota > Metazoa > Arthropoda > Insecta > Lepidoptera > Papilionidae > Parnassius > Parnassius smintheus. The sequence goes on from JAUPFT010000013.1 coordinate 10,999,005, forward strand.
TGTAAAATCGAAATCGATTGATATTAAAATTTTCTCACGATTCGACTCGAATATTAACTTCAATATTTCAACGCTAGTTGTTGATCAAATCACCGACCTTTTGCCCACCGCTGTGGTAGACACATCTGTCTTATCACACTTCCATGGCATAAGACTCGCTGATGAATGTTATATCATGCCTAATAAAATTGATGTTTTGATAGGCGCATCCCTTTTCCCGCACTTACTATGTCCAGACGTAATTTATTCGTCTAACGACTTGTCCGGGCCCTCGGCTTTGAATACGGTATTTGGTTACGTTATTATGGGCTCAGTGCCGACACTTCAGGTAAATCATTCTTTAACGTGCTGCTCAGTTCTAGAGTCTCCTATCGTTGACAAATTAGTGCAACGATTTTGGGAGCTTGAACAGCCACCCTCCGCACCGCCCATTCAGTGTCCTTCAGACATTGAATGTGAAGAGTTTTATAAATCTACGACATCCCGCGATCCTTTTACTGGTAGATATATTGTTGGCCTGCCATTTAAGGATGACGTTTACTCTCTCGGAGATTCTTATGAAACCTCTCCACGACGATTCATGTGCTTGGAGAGGAAACTTCAAGCCTCGCCTACATTAAGGTTAGCATATGATGACGTCATAAAGGAATACTTAGCTAAAAATTATATATCCCCCGCACCGCCGTATGACTCTCATGAACCCGCTCCAATATATGTCATACCGCATCATGGAGTCTTACGCGAAGATAAGAAGTCAACGCGTCTGCGCATCGTCCTGGATGCTAGCAGTAAGACTAGCACTGGGCGATCATTAAATGATATTCTGCATTCAGGACCAAATTTGCAAGGCGACTTGTTCAATATAATTTAACTTTCCGCTTACATCCAATCGCTATGACAGCCGACTGTCGCCAACAATTTCTGCAAATAGTTGTTCGCGATTCTGATCGTCGTTACCAATGCTTCCTATACCGCTTCCGTCCACAAGACCCACTTGTGTTATACCACTTCAATCGCGTGTGCTTCGGTTTAACTTCGAGTCCATACCATGCATTGCGCACGGTAAGACAGCTCATTGATGACGACGGCGCAAAGTATCCGCTTGCGAGTCGTATCGCATTTACTTCGCTATATATGGACGACATCGCGTTCTCTATGCCCAGTGAATCCGAGGCCAGTGAGACCTCTCGGCAGCTGATAGACTTATTCAAGGGTGCCCAATGGGACCTGATAAAATGGCATAGCAACCGTCGATCTGTTTTAGATGACCTCCCTACTTCCCATAAAATTACAGGAGAAAGTAGAGTTCGATAAATCAATGCCACATAAAATACTAGGCTTGCATTGGTCTACCGATAGTGACGCCTTTTATTTTAAGATATCTGTTCCCGCTGATGTGACGTGCACTAAGCGCGCCATCTTATCTACTGTCGCTCGCCTGTGGGACATAATGGGTTTCGTTGCTCCCACAGTCGCGTACGCCAAATTGTTAATAAAGCAGCTTTGGCAACTTAATTTAGATTGGGACGACATACCACCACCGCCAATTATTAAGATGTGGAGGCAATTCTGTGCTGAATTACCAGCTCTTAATGATTTACGTATCCCGCGACATGTTGGTGTATCCAAAAACTGTACTGCGTCACTACTGGGGTTTTCCGACGCCAGCGAGCACGCATACGGTGCCGTAGTCTACATACATGTAAAGAGCGTCAATGGTAACACCGTCCAGTTGATTTGTGCAAAGACTAAAGTCGCACCGACGAAACCACTATCTATTGCACGCCTTGAGCTTTGTGGAGCGGTTTTACTCTCAAAATTGCTTCGCAGAGTACTCGACAATTATTCTCTTGACCTTGCAATATCAGTCTATGCCTTTGTAGATTCAAAAGTAGCTCTGTACTGGATAAAGAGTTCGCCAAACAAGTGGCAGACCTTTGTTGCAAACCGCGTTGTTCAGATTACCGACAATATTCGCGCTGATAACTTTTATCATGTCGCAGGTACTGAGAATCCCGCTGATATACTTTCACGTGGCGTTACGCCAAATAAATTAGTTTCAAACCCCCTGTGGCTCCATGGGCCTCAGTGGACTTCGTCAGATCCATCTCAATGGCCTCTTCGTACTTTAAACAATGAGGTTATTGCAAATATGCCTGAGAAGAAGATTTTGTCGCACACTGTGTGCACATCCGTCTGTAATTCTGCGATTTATGAGCTCGCATTCCGCATCTCTTCTTGGAGTAAACTTCTACGTATAATTGCGTACGTTTGTAAGTTTGCTAAATTATTGCCCCGCCGCAGCACTACTGTAGTGACTGCTGATGATCTCAGTTTCTCTGAGGTTATAATCCTCCACGCCCTGCAAAAACAGCATTTTGCAGTGGAATATTTAAATATTGAAGGTAACAAACCTTGCTCGCCCGCTTTCAATCGTTTAAGGCCTTTTATTGAGAATGGTTTAATCCGCATTGGTGGTCGTCTTTCGAACTCCGCATTAGATTACACGCAAAAACATCCAATTATACTCCCGCGCAGTGATCATGTAGTGAACATGATCATTGACTATTATCATATTAAAAATTTACACGCTGGGCCTGAATTGTTATTGTCATTGCTCCGTCAAAAATTTTGGATACTTTTCGCACGCCGCACTGTGAGAAGCAGAGTCTACAAATGTAATATATGTTTCCGGCTTAGACCCCGTCCAACTTACCCTTTGATGGCTGATCTTCCCAATAGTCGTGTAAGACAAGCTATTAAGGCATTTACACACACGGGCTGCGATTATGCCGGTCCTATTGCATACACTCCTGTACGTCGTCGTGGTGTACGCAGCGAGAAGGCGTACTTATGTGTTTTCACATGCCTCACGACTCGAGCTGTACATATAGAAATCGCTACAGATCTTAGTAGTTCTAGTTTCCTCGCTGCGCTTAAACGTTTCCTCTCTAGACGAGGGCCGATTCAGTTTTTATATTCGGATAATGGAACGAATTTTAAAGGTGCCGCTTCGTATCTTCGCGATCTCTATAAATTTCTAAACGTTGAATACCGCCCAAAGCTTGAGCAAGAGTGTGCTGAGAATCGTATAACATGGAAGTTCATCTGTCCCAACTCTCCTCATTTTGGAGGCGCCTGGGAGAGTATGATCAAAGTCGTAAAAACGCATCTGTTCCGAGTTATCGGACATCAGTTACTTTCATACGAAGAGCTTAATACTGTTCTTGCGCAAATTGAGTGCTTGCTAAACTCGCGGCCCTTGACAGTATTGAGTTCTGATCCTGCAGAGCCTTCAGCTCTTACTCCGAGTCATTTTTTGAATACCGCACCTTTATTGTCATTACCCGCACCCAAAGTCAAATCTGACTCTACCAGTCTGTTATACAGGCATTCTTTACTGGATAAATTAGTTCAGTCGTTTTGGGACCGGTGGAGGACGGAATACCTTCACGGATTACAAGTTCGTCAGAAGTGGAACACCCCGTCTACGGCTATCGTACCAGGCATGGTTGTAATTGTGATAAATGATAATGAACCGCCCCTTGCTTGGCCATTAGCGATTGTCGAGTCTGTTCATCCTTCGAAGGATGGCGTAGTTCGAGTAGTGACCGTGAGAACTACTAAGGGAACATATCTCCGTCCTGTTGATCGTATTTGCCCTCTCCCAAGACAATAAATCACGATTATTTTGATTATAATTATTTATCTAAATTAGGAATTAAGTTTATATTTATATATATATTAAAAAAGTATTAAACCGCAATATTATATTTATGTATACATTTTCTCGCTTACCAAGTAAGGTTAGTAGATGAGACATGCGCATTGAGCGCATCCTCTCACTTTATATACCGCTTATTTATTTGTTTTCCTTTTACTTTTATATTACGGTTGTCTTTTAAAGGTGACCCTTTAAGGGCGGGAGGAAATGGTAACGCCAGTTAACAATCTACTTTATCAACAATACATTACATATCGCATTGAGTTCGTCCTAAGTTATATCTACTTTATCAACATGACTAGTGCATATTTTTTGTTTCCTTCCTTCCTTCCCTTTCCTACCGCACGCGCTGCCGCCGAGGTGAAAAAGAGGATCTCGGCGCGCGTCATTATACTAAGTGATATTACGCCATCCGCAACGCACGGCCACCCGTCGCGTCTTATGTACATTAACCGCAAACCGCGCAGGACGAACATTGAGTTCTCCTGTTTATGTTAATATTCACCGCATCAGACATTGTGTCTTTGTAACTCATAAAAGTGTGAGACGCTCCCGTAAGGGCAAAGGTGGAGAGTGTGGGACTTCAAGAGACTGTTCCGAGAGTGCGTGTGCGCCGAACCAGTGGCGAGCTCGCTGCATAGCAGACACTCCAGGAGGAAGGCGCGGCAGCCCTCATCAGGTCAGTGCGTGCTATCCCACCTATTTATTTTCCCCTTTGCCGTATGCACCAAAATTACAGTCCACTAAATCTTTATCGAAGATACCTTAAGTTGCTGGCATCTCCAGTATGTATATGGTAACGTTTAAAAAAATAATCACCAAAGCTTTTTGATTCTTAAGCGACTGTTTGTTATAAAAGTTAGGTTTATATAGGCTATTACCTCCATTTACTATCAGGTCACTTACTATCACATCAGAATGTGTGCTCGTTTGTCACACACACTTTATAAAAATAACACGCGGTAAATCATCACGTAGGTAATATTAAACCTAAAATGCCATTATTAGGTTTAATATTGCCTACGTGCAATGAACTCTGTGCCTATATAATTAAAGGCAATCCCCGCCCGGGCAACAGAATTAGCACTGCCAATATTTATAGATATTTTTAAAATTGACATGTCTCAATAGCTTATTATTAGTTGAACTGTATAGATGACAATTACGGGAAATGTACCTTCTTTAAAAACTTGACTTCATAATACTTTTCGTATAAGATGATGTTGCAATACTGCTGTGGATTCCTTTCACGTAAAAAATTGTGCTAGTACTATCCAATCTGGTATTTATGTTATACTGTTTGCAGAATATTCACCTAATTACATGATAATTCTATGACGTAAAAAACTAGAAAAAAACCCATTTATTAATTCACTACAGTGTATTAAAAGTTTACTGCCGAATTATGTAATAAATTTTAGTGCCATACTAAATATGTGGGAATTTGCCATAGTTGCCCGATTTGCCATCTTCAGTTTCATTTCCCTCTTTCACTTCTTACGACTCCCACGGGCTGTTACACCCAACTAAATAGCAGAAAAATCCCAACATACTCTACTAAACCTTTGAAATTAAAAAGAGGGAAAGGAATATTATACTCTCATGGCATTCTCGTTATATTCTCAGGCGAGCAGTCTCATAATATCTGATGGAATTGAAAAACGCATTGTAAGACTTTTAACTGAGGTGTTTTATGCTACGGAAGAAGTGCCGACAGCATTTAAACTGTTGTCTTTAAAAAAATGTGGGAAAAATTTTACTAAAAATGTGTGACTAGAAGAAATCGGTTTAGAGTACCATGCCTCGGTTCGTAAAATACCATCATTTCCTTCATACATTGCAATAAATTAAAAGTAAGGTCACATACTCTTCACTCCCATACACAGGTTCTCCCAATACTGAGACGGTTTTAGGACATGAAAGTGTTCAACACATTACCCCCACGCTTGTGGGCGGATCTCACGTTTTCAAAATATTGTATGATTAATTTTACAGATATTATGCTTTCCTCACAATTTTCTCCTTCACCGTCAATCACGTGCTAAAATAATAGTTAAATTTGAAATTGACAATTTCATTAGTGCCGTCAGGGTCGTAAAACCCAGTTTATTTACAAATTGTAAAATTTACAGCTAGCGTCTGAGCTACTACGGCTTTATTATATCTATTACATTTCAGTATAATATAACCTAAAAATAGCTAATTTGTCATTTAATTCCTGCTAAATAGAGCTCCCTAAATACCGATTAATCTATATATTTTCAGATGAACTTAAAGATCATTAAACAACAATATTATGTATTTCTTTTTGTTTGGATAACATGTACCCAATTAATGCAAAGTACGAGTATTTTATGTAAATAAAAAAAGTAATAAATAAAAAAAGCCTTTTATTTCTTGCAGAAAATGCTAGTTTGCAAAGTTAGTTCGTTTTGTTAGTATCAAAATATTTTTGTAAGTATTTTTTTAAAAAGAATATTAATAATGCTATAAACAATACTAATATTCCCCTTAACTACTCGTGGTAAGCCTAAATTGCTTGTGTTACGAGTGGTTCACGCCAGTAGTCGAATAGCGGAATCTTTTTGAGTTTAACAGACAGACAGTAGCCGACACGACAGACAGTAGCCTAATGGCAGGGCGCGGACCGCGCCCTGCCATTAGGCTACTGTCGTTTCAACGGCTTTTTAAAAAAAGTAGTTTATTATATTAATAGTAAGTAGTAACAGTTTCATAAAAAAGAGTTTTAGATACGTTAATATTATAGTGAAATTATTTTGTAAGAACCACTCTGCAGATTAAAGCCTCCTCCAAATTTAGCCATTTTTCTCTGGATTGCGCTATTTGTATCCAGTTTGGACCCGCTGTGCGTTTAATTTCATCATCCCATCTTTTGCGAGGTCTCCCTTTCTTTCTTTTGCACACTGGTCCCCTCCATTTTGCCCACTGGTCCCCTCCATTTTGCCCACTGGTCTCCTCCATTTTGTCACTCTTTCTGTCTACCTTTGGTATTGCAGTCGTGATACGTGTCCGGCCAACTTTCATTTTAATGCAAGGGCCTTGTGCTAAAGTATCCGTTGCTTTTGTAATGTTGCGTATTTTTGTATGCCCAATTTTATTTATTCTTTTTATGTTTAGCATACTCCCCTCCTTTCCTCGTTGGGACGTTATAATTTTATTTATAATATTTTGTTAAACGTCCATGTTTGGCATCATATAATATTTTGTTAAACGTCCATTTTTGCATGGTATAAGGCAAGAATTCATAACCTTACTCTTCAGTTTGATTGGCATATTGCTTTTAAACATTTCTTTAAAGCTCCAGTACTTATTCCATGTTAGCTGGCTCCAAGGCCGCTCAATCTCCTTGTAGTTGTTTAGTCTATCGAAGCTTATTTACTTGCCTAGGTAAACGTATTTTGCGGTATATTGAAGAGGTTCATTGTTGACGTATATTTGTACCTTGGTGCTGTTGGTCATTATCATAATTTTAGAGAGGTTCATTTCTAGCCCGGCGAGCTTGCTAGTTTTGTGTAGTGACTCTACGATATGCTGCAGTTTCGTTCCTTTCTCAGATAATAGTGTTACGAGCTTAAGGCTCGTGACAGTAAAAACTGCCGATTGAATTACCAAAATTTACACTTTTATTACCGAACACCAATCAAAACTTAAAACACTAATAATTAATCACACTGATTCACTTTATTTCGCTGCGAAGCTTCGCTTGTCTCGCCAAATTCAATACTGCTCCGATCGCGGCTTGCAGCGGCTTTAAATACACCTTTTACATCGAAACATCCAGAATATTCCAGTAAATACGGGCGCCGACCGACCAGACGCAGAAAGTTCGAGTGTGGGGCTTCTAGAAAGCTTAATTCTACTGTTCGATACTAGATGGCGCTGTTGGTCTAAAGATCAAGATTGACATCTTCTAGGAAGCCCTCCTCGCTCTGGTCCCCGACACTAGATGGTGCTAGTGCCAGGTACCTGACGTCAACCTAGGCGCGCAACACTGCCCCCTCCTAAGACATGCTCGTCCCGAGCACTGTCGGCCCCATAATAACGCGCCAGGTGATCCACATGAGCGATCTTAGGAGTCCCTCTTGCGCCTTTCTGTATCCGGTAGGTTATATCGTTGATCCTGGTCACAATCCGGTACGGGCCGTCCCATTTACCTTGAAGCTTAGGAGATTTCCCTTTGCTGCGGACTGGATTGTGCAACCACACTAGTGAACCTTCGTCGAACCCTTTGTTGTTCATTTTGCGGTCATGCCGGGTTTTCATCTTTTCGGACATTTGCTGGCCCGATTGTCTGACATACTCATAAATGTCATTCATTTTGTTCCGCAAGTCATTTGTATAATCGGTTATATTGCGTGTGGCATCAGGTGGTATCCTGGTGATCAGGACTGCAGGCAGCCGTAATTCTCCTCCAAAGTTTGCGAAAGCTGGTGTCACTGATGTACTTTCGTGAACAGCGCTCCGATATGACAATAAAAAACGGTTGTATGAGCTTGTCCCAATCTCGTTGCCGATTGTCTACAACTTTTGCTAGGTACCTCTCCAATGTCTGATTAAATCGTTCTACCATTCCGTCAGATTGCGGGTGATAAGAGGTCGTTTTTGGTTTATGAGTACCCATAACTCGGCAAGTTTCCTGGAATATTTGAGACTCAAAATTCCTTTCTTGATCGCTGTGAATCTCTAAAGGTACTCCAAAACGACAGAAAACTTCATGAACTAGTTTATTTGCAACTGTTGAAGCTTCTTTATTTGGAATTGCGAAGACTTCTGGCCACTTAGTGAAGTAATCCATCACAACCATGAAATACTTGTTACTGCTTTCACTCTCCGGAAACGGCTCCGTCACGTCAATGGCTATTCTCTCCCATGGGGCACCAATATTGTACAACTTCAATGCACCTCTAATACGAGTCTGAGGTCCCTTTACAGCCGCACAACTTGTACATTTGTGACACCAGTCCTCGACATCGTGTCTACAGTGGACCCAGTAATACTGTTCTCGGATCTTTGGTAGTGTTCGTTTAACTCCCAGATGGCCTCCCGAACAATCATTATGGTACAGCTGTAGAACATCCGGTACTTTAGCTTTAGGGACAACCATTTGCAAATGACAGCTGTCTTCCCGAACATTTTCCCATTTACGGCACAGAACTCCATCCTGAAGCAGCAAGCTGTCACATTGGGCCCAATAGCTTTTAGTGGTCGAACTCATCGCTGAGACGTCGCTCCATTTGGGCTTGGGAGCACTGGCATAAATATGTCCGCCGGATTGTGCATGTGCTTATTTCTTATTATTTGGTATTTTTGAGTGTTTTATCGTAATTGCTTTTGTATAGCACAAAACATAGGGCTCAAGAATGTGCTTTAAGATAGATTTTGTAATTGGTGCAGTGACAAATATAATTAAAGACCTATAAAATAATATGTTAATATCAACCCTGTAATTTTATGATGGTTTGTAGTAAGTTACTTTCTACATTATGTGCAGATAGCATGGAATTTTATGACATCTGACGTTTTGGTGTTATTTTATTTTAAAGTATCATCTTGTTTAAAATTGTGAAATAAATATGTTAGCAATCAACGACTACACAGCCCGAATAGACACCTCATGAAAGGCGACCACTTTCTGTCAACACGTTAGACAAATACGTCTTACATAAGAAAACGATCACGCGATCTACTTTAGTAGCGACCACATCCCTGATGCGTGAACATCTTGCATGTGGCTCGTGAATTTTAGACAAAACAAAATACAACAGACGCGCAACTCGCGTTAATTTATTCTGTCATCTTCGGATATTTTCGGACTATGCATCCCTTTCTTTTCAATGCAGTTCATTGTTGCTATACTTTTCTTTAATTACCGGCACGTGTAACTAGTGCTGTAAAAGTTCAACTATAATATTGGTACAAGTAAATATTATACATGTTATCGTGATTGTTTTATAGAATTATGCTATCAGCGACATAGGTGTAAGCTGAATTTTTAGTGAATGTACTTTAATCCATATTTGAATTAATTGATTTAATAACTAAATCAAATTATTGAAAACTTCTTAAAATAATTCATACTAAAATTGATATAATTTTTAACAGATGCCACTGCGCTCTCTTTACTGCTAAGACGCCATGTCAAGACAAGTAGGAAATGGAAGTGAACCTGACAGTATTACATAACTGTTGCTATTTTATTTTCAATAGTATTCTATTATTATTTCAATATTGTAAAGAAAGCTTGTTTTAATAAAAAATATTCTATAAAACAAAAAATTATAGGTATTTTACTAAATACGATACCTATTTAAATAAAACTTCTTTTGTTTTTATTTTGTACTAACTTATAGTAGAATATAATTCTGGTACTGATTAAGTAGACTTCTTTACCAGTACCAATTTTATTAGTTAAAGTTCCCATCACTATTTGCTTATTAGCAAGTGTCGCAACCTTGATTTTAACCAATTAGCGTGCATTTCAACCCGCCTTCCCCGTACCGCTTACCTCAGACTTTTGACAGACCGGTTTGGATGCAGAAATACATACATAAGGCGTCTTTTCGGGATGTGTAGTCATTGTTAGCAATACTGAAAATCTTTCTTTTTGCTTAAGTCCTACAATTTATCGAGTGTATTTATGTTGATTTCTAACAAACAGTGTATTTATTATTATTTAGAAATCGTCAAAATACTTAATAAAAATAACAATATGAAAGGACTAGTGTAGAGGTATATACACATATATATATATCTATAGTTATGTATAGTTAAAGTAGCTTCCAGGTGGCGCTGTTGTCGTGGCAAATTTTTACGTAAGAGATTCTTATCTATTTCCGTATATACACTCTTATCTATGACGCGCGCCCAACGTGTGGACGCGACGACCAAACTCTGCCAACAAACCTTTGATCTTTTGTAAAAAACCGACACCCCACGGATCTCGCGCCAACTTGTGGGCCAAAGTTCCAATACATACCAATGAAGCCCAAACACCCACTCTACACGATATGATTTATTGTGGTTTGCAGAGAACAAATTGTGAGCCTTCAATTGGTTGAACAATTATTTTCTCACGGGGCATGAAACTGAATGGTGTAGTGACCGAATCTAGTAAGCCTTCGAATTTATTAAAGTGGTTGTTAAAAATGTTTAATTTAAAAGAGTTTGACACCTTTTAGGTGTTGGAAATACTCGGTTCATCACACTACTTCATCAGATAGAGATGTACCTCAATTCTTGACTACTGACTAATGATCTGAATTAATGATTAAGGCATGTTTTATTAACTACACCGTTTTATTAACTACAGTGGTAAAGCCACGCGGCAGCCTTACTGTTGCACGTATGGCCCGGCTCAAACCGGAGTGATACCACGACCTCACAGAATACCGGCGTTAAGTGGAAGCTCAGCTTCTGCGTTTCGTCTGGTGAGTGTAGGTGGCTGGAGGCAATCCCCCACCCCATTAACATGTTAGCAGAATTAAGTAAAGATCTACCCCAAGAGGGTACCAGCACCCCTGGAGAATCCATCGCTAACCATCCACGACCAAGATACTCCACTCCTGAGCCTGGGTGCTCAGGCTGCCTCGCGTATTCTGGGGGACAACTCAAGACAACAAGTGCTCGGGCCAAACTGAGCAACAAGACCAAGGCGACCCCTGCCACGCTATCCGTGAATTTCTGAAATATCAGGGGACTTCATTCTAACCTAAACGCCGTCCACTACCATCTCGAGACGGCGAGGCCGGCACTGCTCTTTCTGACCGAGACGCAGGTGTCCTCTCCGGCTGATGCTTTGTATCTCTCCTACCCAGCGTACAAACTAGAACACTCCTTTGTACCTCGGACTGGAGTTTGAGTATACGCCAGATCCCGAGATTATTATCTTAATTTCAAATTAAATTCCGAATTGGTTCTCATTAGAACAACGGCTCAAAAGAACAATGTACGGGATGACTATAATGGCGAAATATTGCAGACGTCTAGTTAAGATTTATGAAAAAGACGTTGATCACGCTATATAATATACCAAATAATGACAGTGTGCCTTGTATCATCAATAATTTATTTGAACCAGAATCGTTAAAAGAATTCAATAACATAAATACATGTGAATTATACATACTTTAAATTTTATAAATTCTGTCAAATAGTAAATAAAGCTTTTGTCGTGTAGTTTTATAATTTGTATTTAGTATTTGTGATACTTAAGGTAGTGAGTCATGAAATAAGATACTCGTAGATAGCGAGAAAACAACACCTAAATGAATTAATATGAATAATAAATTGTAACGAAGTGATTTTTGTACATTAAATATAAAAAAAGACGTGTGGCACTCGGGGACTGCCGCGGTAAAGCTATTGCATAGCATTTTGTATCAACTTATGCAATTATAATTATTTATTTATTTTATTTATGCAGTATTTCTTTTTCTTTGATATTAATTCAAGTTAAAATTTTTGAGCGTGGTGACCGATAAGAAAACAATTTTTTTTCTTTTATTAAGTAAATAAATAATAAATGCACTTTGTTCATTTATATTCAAAACACTTTATACACAAATTTTACAAGTACAGCTATTCACTGTTGTACATAAATACCTATACACCTAATACCAACCAAATACAAAACATATACAAACCAAAAGAAAATATCTTCACAATTAATTTGATGTAAAATAACATTAGAAATAACGTATAAAAACGGAGAAATTATCAAATTTTTGATCGAGTTCCTAACCAGTACACAAACAAAAATGGCGAATAGTCATTTTCACATTTTTTTTCTATGTAGTTATTTGTTACAGAGTACACAGATAAAATTCACTCTCATAGATGACAAATTTCAAACACCACAATCTCTAATTTTTTACTCTGCTATTGTTACGGCCTCTAGTTACCAGGGCAAAGGTCGTAGAACCCGGGCCCACCAGGGGTTCAACTCGACGAGTAACAGGAGGTCGGCCTAAATGGCTTGTGGAATATGAGACAATAGCGATTAAAAAGGAACCAAACAAGACTTACCTATTTCGTCGACGTAGGGTCAAACCTAGGAAGATTCAGGTGTAAGTATATGTGTGTGATAGTGTTATGCTCAGTACGTGTTATATTATGTAACCTGACTTCCCGCTGGTTGCCGAACAGCAGATCCCAAGGCCTCACCTCTATTCCAGTATGGGATCCATCGAAGGGGCAAGCCGTCTCAGAAACTTCAGAGTCTAGGAAATTACCATTAAAATTGTTGTGTGCTGATTTAGCTATCCGTTGGAAAGTCTGTTTTTCTGGGCCATTTTGTTTTGTTACACTGACATCCCGCAAGTCACCTAGGGACCTAGGAGGTTGTCGGTTGCTTATTTTTTTTTCTTTAAAATTTTCGTCGGTAAAATAACATATTTATAAAAGTAAAAAAAAGCAAAGTTACAGCCTATATACGTCCCACTGCTGGGCACAGGCCTCCTCTAATTTCTGAGAGGGTTTTAAGGCAAGGAAATGTCCGCCACGCTGCCTCAATGCGTGTTGACGAACTTCACATTTCTTCGAAATATATATTTTTTAATTTCTCAGACATGCGCTACCAGCATGCGATGACGCGGCCCGCGCCTTGCCGCCACTTGCGTTTGACGCGCTTTGTCTCGTCACAGAGTGGCGAAATCACAGTAATATAGGTATTTTATAAACAGCACCTGTCTAATATTATGAAATATGTAGATAAAACTTAAAACTTACCTTGATAAATGTATACCCTTTTGTTTGTAATATTTTGTTAGACCTCTCTTCAATCGTTTCTGCTTATTCCCCATGTTTTACAAACTAAACTTAAACATTAATAAAACTGTACAATTAATATAACTATAAAACACTACTATTAAACAAGAATCAGAAAAAACCTACTCCACTATTAACAAAATAAAATTTTTGCAGTAATATTTTACGATTTTATTTCGTAGTGCTGAGCTCTCGCAACGCGGCGTACGTGCACCTAGCAACACGATGCGCCCCGCACTGAATTCGTGGACGAATGCGGGGGTGATATAGACGCAGTATTTTATCGGGACGCATTTTTAATTTATTATCATAAAAATAATACATATTTCTAAAAAGTAACCAAACCAAATTATTTTATTTTGTATTGCAAAGCAGTAGATATTTTTTTATATTCCTTTGATAAACAATGAAGGAGTAAAGTGGTTTCATCTCAACGATTTGGAGGTGATTTGGGTATTTTTTTATTTATTATGTGACACCGATAGAAAAATTATGGCTAAACCAAATTACGTATCAGATCATGTAGATTACTAGCTATTTTTTCATATGTAATTTCTCTGTAAGTGTCGACGAAAAGTTGGTTCATCTGCACGCTTTTTTCAAGCTTTTTGCGAGAGAGCAGCCTTAATAATAAATGCACTTTGTTCATTCATATTCAAAATTTCAAAACTCTTCGACAAAGACAACAAAGACTGAGGAAAAGAAACGACGTTAGATCATCGTTAGACAATGCACGGCCTTCAAGCCACACCTCCGTGCCCGTCGGAGAGCGTGAGGTGTTTTTCGTTACGACATTTCTGGATTTTCCCGCACTCAAGGCCCGCGATAGAAGCTATGCAATAGCTTAAAAATGAATTCCCAAAAAGACTTTTTCGTAATATTCTCTGTCTGTCTGTATAATTGTAGTATTTTCCCCACATTCAGAACCCTCTTGTGACATTTTACGCTTGTACACTGTACTGCTTTTCAAAAGTTCACTGCTGAACATAGGCCTTCCCCATAGGTTGTCTCACATTTGACTTCATATTTGATTGCTATATAGTATATTTGCTATCATTGTCAAACTTGTCAGGAAGGTTGGCAGCAGCATTTTTTTATTATTGTTATTGAGTTGTTATCAAAAGACACCGGTGCTCATCTTCCGTTTCATTCCGCTCTGTCGCCTCTTACGACATACACGGATACAGGGTAGTGAATTCTCTTCGCCATTACAGCCCATTAAGGTTCTACTAAATATAGACGTCGCCCATAGGTTGATTTGTAGGGGGACATATTTGTTAAGACTGCCTCGTTGGTAAAGTGGTCGTAAACTCTAGTGACAATCAAGAGGTACCTGTATAAAATCCCAGGTCGGGCCAAAAAAAACAAGTATTGAGTATTTCTGTCAAGAAATTCTCAGAATATCTCATGGCTAATATCAAATGGATATGAATATCCCGTTTACGCTTGATGTAAATAACGTAAACTGGCGACGGCGAGCATTTCCTAATATCCAAGACTGGTACCATGATGGTTAAGCAGCTTGATGTGACTGGCATCGTAGCACACCTGGAAACTAACATATCCTGGAAAATTATAATTATAATACTTAAATTGAATTTAGAATTGTGTTCCTTGTCCAGTTGGGTTACTTTCAATGAAAACCGGGAAAAAGGTTTTTCCAGATCAGTAACAAAGGAAAAAATATTTTCCAAAATTTTATTTATAACTTATGGTAAGTGTACATTATTCTAATCTATTTTCATATTTAGTTATTAAAACTTATATATACAAATTTAAGTGGACAGAAAGACTACAGCACACTTCATTAACAAATAATACCCAGCAATAATTGTACTATCTAACAATAATAATAGAATAAATAATAAAATTATAACAATATTTAGTCGTCATCCGAATAATTTACACAACATAAGTCATTAATGATTTCTTATATTTACGCGAACACTATAAATTGATTAAAACTACTTTTACGGATTTAATCGCGTTTAATTTTAATTATTTTTACTTTTAATTCCCGACGTTTCGGGTGCTTTTTAGCACCCGTGGTAACGGGGGACTGAGGTGACTGACGTCCCGATGTCATTGTTAAACCCGGAGTACATTCAGCTTTTTTAATTATTGTTTATGGTCCGATCTATGCAAAATGAACTGACTATGTCTTGAAGTCTTGCAGTGGTATGCTTGGATTTAGTTTTAATTTTATTGATTATAGGGTCCCAAGCAGCTGGTAGTACCCAGCCTCCTTCTCTGTTGAAATTAGGATGTTTTTTAATTTCAATAGCCTCACGTATCATCCTTGGTAGGAATCGGTGTTCTTTCGCGAGGATTTGTGGTCTATCAAATCTGATGTAATGTTTGGGTCCGTCTAGGATATGATCACAAATTGCAAACTTCCCGGAACGTTGATGCTTCACATCAGCTATACTGACTGATATTTTATACAGACAATCCTCAACACTACAGATAATGTCCTCATACGGTATTTTTGCGGTGTTATTATGAAATTCATACCTTTTTGTAAAACTTTTACTACCAAAAATACACCAACCGAACGCTACATTACGTCCAATAGTGAGTCCGATTGATTAGCCAACTTACAAATTGGCTGAACACTTAGCTAAAATATTATCACCACTCAGAAGACACACAAGAGCACACACTAAGGATTCATACCATTTTGTCAGTGGGATAAAAGACCTTTGTCTTACTGACAATGAAACCATTGTCCGTTTTGATGTTCAGTCTCTATTTAAATGCCTACTTGTGAAGACTGCATCTCAATTATAACTAGAAAACTAGAGAAAAATAACATGTCAGCTGAATATGTAGTACTACTCAGACATTGCCTTACATCTGTCTATCTATTGTGGAAGACAGAGTTTTACAAGCAAGTTGTTGGTGTTGTGATGGGCTCACCTGTATCTCCCATTGTCGCCGATACATTCATGGTAGACTTTGAGGAGAAAGCCCTCCTGACCGCACCTGTTACATCAAGGATCTACAAGCGGTACGTATACGATACTTTCACAATTTTATCATCAGACAAAGTAACTGCATTTTTAGAACATCTTAATTCCATGAACTCTAAAATTCAATTCACTATGGAGTTAGAGGCAAATAATTCCTTACCTTTACTAGATGTGAAATCCTAACAACACCATAGGTCACACTGTGTATAGAAAAAAGACCCATACAAACCGAATCTCACCACCATCCTTCACAGTTAGCTACCATGGGCAAATCTTTGTTATGGCGAGCATAAGGAATCTTTGATAGCAAACACCTGGCTGCTAAGCTTCAGTATATCAAGCAAGTTCTGAACGACAACAAGCTTCGGGTCCCGCGCCTACGTCACAGCGACCAAGTGAAGCCAGCCACAGTCAAGCGTGTGCCTGCTGTACTAACATATGTCAGAGGTTGAAATAATACTAGTTTTTACGGAATTTATCGCGTATATTTAACTTTTTAAATACCCGGACGTTTCGAACGCTTTACAGCACTCATGGTCACGGGCATGAGTCCCGCCCGTGACCATGAGTGCTGTAAAGCGTTCGAAACGTCCGGGTATTTAAAAAGTTAAATATACGCGATAAATTCCGTAAAAACTAGTATTATTTCAATGTGTAGTGTTCGCGTAAATATAAGAAATCAATATGTCAGAGGTGTCACAGACAAGATTGGGTACATCTTGAAGCGAACTTCTATTAGAACATTGTACAAGCCGCCGAAGAAGATTAGTCAGTTTCTACCATCCGTCAAGTGTCATAATTCTCTACAAGATGCAGGAGTGTACAAGCTTGATTGTGAATGTGGTCTCTCTTATATAGGACAAACAAGAAGATCAATTAGAACGTAAAAGAACATATAGCTGATGTGAAGCATCAACGTTCCGGGAAGTCTGCAGTTTGTAATTATATCCTAGATGACCCCAATCATTACATCAGATTTGATAGACCTCAAATCTTCACGAAAGAACACCGATTCCTACCAAGGATGATACGTGAGGCTATTGAAATTAAAAAACATCCTAATTTCAATAGAGAATATAGCCAATAGCTGGGTACTACCGCCTGCTTATATAATCAATAAAATTAAAACTAAACCCAAGCATACCATCGATTGGACTATAAATAATAAATAAAAAGCTGAAGATACTCCGGGTTTAACAATGACATCGGGACGTCTGTCACCTCAGTCTACCGTTACCATGGGTGCTGGAAGGCACCCGAAACGTCGGGAATAAAAAATAAAAATAATTAAAATTAAAATTAAACGCGATAAAATCCGTAAAAGTAGTTTTAATTAATAAGTCATTAAAACAAATATTAACATAAAACATTAGGAGCAGTAAGAAAAACAAAAACAAATCCACAAGAAATTTATTTTTATACACATAATGCATTCACTTCGTGCATAATCCTAATGCGTGATTGGTTTGGCATCTGCCAAAAAATATTATCTAGATAAGGAAGTTGCCAGAGCAGTCATTTTCAAAATACACATTCTCAGTTTAAAAAAAATGCTTTGAAATGTTTTTAAGCTAAGCTCAAAAGTAGAAATACATGTTATGAATTATACTTATTGCATTCCAAATCACACTCTTTGCATCCGTTAATATGGCAATTTGTAAACGGCTTACGTCGCCGTACTTTATCCGTTTAAACTTTATTAAAGTATCTATAAAAGTAGTGTCATACATATGTGCAAAGAGATTGTTATAATTTCCTACTTTTGGCTAAATTCCAATCCGCTTGCACTTATGCGAGTATGTGTGTGTCTAAACTGAGTTTGATATAATCGATCCTTGCGTTAAAATTAATGCTCGGTCCTTGTCTTAAATATAATTAACCTATACATGTTGTATCTAAAGATATTGTTGATTTCAAATATATACAAATATCAATCGTTTCACTGACTAGCTATATATCATAATTATTCTAAGATCTAGTAAAAATATCATAATATACAAAGTCCCTTATCTACGAGTAGAACATTTAATGTTTTGTGTAGTACACACATAAAACATGTACTATATAATTTATTATATACACATAAGGAGTTTGATATTCGATAAAAAATTAAATATAAATGCTACTGAAGCTAAATACTAAAATAAATATCAGTGAGTATTAACTGATGAGATTTTATTTCAGGTAAATATTATGCTATAACTGCTGCTAGAATTTTCTTGGAGACAACTACAATTTACCGCAACGAGTTTGGATAAATTCGTAGGGAATTGATACTTAAAAGAAAAAGGACCTGTTATGTAAAAAATAGACCTCTATTTTATTCCTTTATGAGACACGTTATATTGTATAGTCCTTAGGCCTTAAGCTGGAATTCGTTCATTTTTCCTCAATCCCGATTCTGGCTTTGATTTTTCCTTTGCTCTCGGCGAGATAATTATTTTCGATAACGCTACTGCCGGAGCTTCAACTAACAACCAATATGGGTAAGCAACAAGGTATGTTATAATGACTGTACCCAAGGTGAATAAAATCTGAAAACAGAAATTACAACTAGGAATTAATAATGTCAAAAATAAATATTTTTATACGTGGTGTAAGGGGCGCGTAATTTCTTCATATATTCATCATTCATAGAAAGTACTAATGTTATCTTCTTCTGCTTTATTAGTTGCTAGCAGTCCACCGCTGTACATGGACCTCCCTCACTTTAGGAGGGATTTTCTATAATTGATAGGCGGATTGACGATAGCTGTACATACTTTGAATTACTATTGTTCATTACATCTCAAATATCATGACTATCACTTTTATTGTTACTATAACTTTAAACAAGTCGATAAGCCGCCCTTATTCTTCAAGCCTCCGTGTCATCATTTCTCTGATCGATCATTGGTCCGACCGTGTTATTATATATCTGACCTAGAATTTGGCTTTATACATAGTGATTCTTGAAATCTTAGATCACTGTAAATGGTATTTTGACATCACTTAGATTTTTTTTAATGTAATCGATTTCTTACTCTATGGTGTGATGTAGGGTTATGTCCCTTTTTTTACAGGATAAAGGGAACAAACGTGCACACAGTCCAACTGATGGTAAGTGGATGCTGTGGCCCATAGGCATCTAAATTTATCCTCAATTAAAAATCAACCTCACCCGTGAGAACTAAAATGGAATGCCTCGTTTCCAGTTAAAAAGGGGTCTCCGGTTCTCTACACTCACCGTATAATATACGGAGATATTTCCTAACGCTACCACCAAATAATGTATAACTGATTTTGTAATATTAGGCTATTGTTGTTGATCTATTATTATTATTCTCAGCATAACAATGTCATCAGTTGGTTAAACAATATTAGTATACAAGGTTATTTCTCAAAGAGTAGCCAAATTTTAAACTTAATTTTCTATTATTTAATTCTTGCAGTTTCTAACATACGAGCAAGTGAGGCTTAAAAAATTTATTTGAAATTACCCAAAATTGAATAGGATTTATGGGCAACATCGTTTTGGCCTATCGAATGTGCGTGCGCAGTGAAATCAGTTAAAATAATGCATCACCACGCATTTTAAAATTAAAATATAAAAAGGACGGAATGTTTGAGGTTTTTTTTAATTAATTTTTCTTCACCATTTGCCTACATTACTTATTCCAAACCTTCTCTACAAATTTGGCCGGTTATTGCAATAGTATATAATAATAATCCTTTATATTTACCCTTTATATTAATCGCCCTAAGCTAGAGGTTGATGAGCATTAACAATTACTTTTCCTAAGAATTAGTTTTTGTAGATTTCGGAATTTATAAGGCAGTGACAATCGATATATTTGACAAACGTGGTAAAAATTGTATTCGATAATTGCTCTCGCTGATCTTGTCATCGGTTTTAGTCTTTTAAATTTGATATACTAAGTGGCACAATAAAGTTATACTGTCATATAACAGAGGTCACAAAAGTTCTGGGCGTTTCATTTTACTAGCTTCTTACAACATCCGTTTGATTAGATGAGCAAAATTCAGTATAATATGTTTCTCAGTATAATAAATTATTTTATCATATTACATCTTCATTTTCTGTGGTAAGAACAAGCTGCAGCTGTATTTTGTCAGCAACATAAGCGGGGTAAGAACCTCGTTCGTACACAATAACAGCAAAAATTTCAGCATAACGCTGTTGTGTTTCGTATTGTACCTGACGAGAACCGGAAAACCTTAATTTTTATTATGTTAATGATCCAATCCATGTTAGTCATGAGGCGTAAAAATGTATCTGAATTTCGATTCTTAAATAAAGAAATATATGCCGGAGTGTATGGCCTACAGCACCCACTTACCAACAAATGGGCTGGACTGCACATTACAACAAGGTTGAAATAGGGAGATCTCTCTTTTGAGATTCTGTTTTGAGAGCCCAAAATTCCGCGTGAAAGTCATATCATCATCTCTTTATTTTTTCTTTATTAGTCCTGACAGTCCGCTGTCGGACAATGTTTCTTCCTATGAGATTGGTAGATGGATTACAAATTTTAGTATTTTTGGACCTTCTTACAGTTGTCATTTACAACACCTACTAGGTGGGGGTGATCGATTCTCTTACGATATGGTGGAATATCATTTTAAAGTGTATATGCAATTGATTATTAATTTGTCAAAAGTAAATAAAATACACTTACAACATAAGCTAGTGATACATGTATGAGGGTGGTCCTAGTCCCAGTTAAAGATCGCACGAAGAGAACATGAAGGATGTAGGCAGCGTACGAAACTCTAGCTGGTGATGCCCAGCCATTCCATTCTAATATGCCTCTGTAAAAATCTGTAAAAATTTAAATATTTACTTAAGAAATCATTCAAAAATTGTATTGAAGTTTCTATTTGTATTTCAGTTGATATTGTATTGCAGTTGAGTATGTATTGTAGTTGATTATTACAGAAAAATACAATGTCTACCAATGATACATTCTTAAATATAAAAGTTTATAACTAGTTATACTAGTTTCCTACAAACTCCACGGTTCGATATTGAGTGATTACGATATCCATTGCCGTCATCACTCGCAAAAAGTTCTTGATATTAGCAAAACTTTTAAAACATTTATATAGTAGTCGACAAGTCTATCAGGTAATATTATTCAGGTTTTCTTACCAGTTCTCTCCACTTCGTCTCATTATGGATTCCTACTGACACTAATAAACACCAGGCATTCCCACAGGCAATTAATTGTAATCAGGACTCTCTTCGTATAAAAAATTGGTTGACCCTGCAGGCCATCCCTGGAACTTCCCGCTAATTTCAAATGCAAAGCGCTCCAAATTACCTTACCAACGTAATTTCACCAAATTATGTTGCAAAATCACGAAGTTATGTTAAAAAAATTTTTTTTCAAATTCTTCAAACACGCACACACACACACACACACACACACACACACACACACACACACGTACGGATGTTCACGTGAAATTAGTCAGAATAGCTTCCTGGGATCTCAAAATGTCGAGATCTGATGAAATCTCGATTTTCGAAAATCGGGGTGAAACCAATAACTTCCCTATTTTTGAAAATTTTCAATTTTCTTAGCGGGAAGTTAAAAATGTTAAAGTTGTTATTTTCACTTTTGAATTGTTACACTTAAAATATAAATTTTACTCACTTTCTATTTTGAACGCCATTCCAAGAATAATTAAAAGTATGATTGATCCGAATATGGGCCTTGCAACACCTGAATATATGGCTTTAAGGTATAGTGCAGGGCTGTTTTGAAAGAAATAGAAAAATGATCCAGAAGGCAATAATATAAGCATAGCTGGAAGAGTTGCCCAATAGACCAATTTGAATTTCTGAAAAGAAAAAATATGAATTGAAAGCCTTTGAGATAAACTGAATTTAGATTTCTAAATGGTAAGAAAATTAATAGAACTTCGAAAGTATTGCTTAAATTATTAATTTCATTGCACACGTAACTAATATTATGTCAAAAAAGATCCAAATCTTTTACCTTGTATTTTTGGACACTGAACTCATTTTTTTGCAAGTAATAAATTAACATTCCCAAGCTGAGGCCCAGTATGTAGCTAGCTAAGTTTGTATGCCCTCTTTTGTATGAGTGGTTAAATGTTCGATCTTTAACGAAATAATCACGAACTAGCCTGAAAACAAAAAGCAAATTATAAGATTTCTGATATTTTATATTAAGTTTGGTCAATCATTAATACATTAATAAAAAGGTAAGCCTATATAACACCTTCCTAGCAGTTATACTCGTTGCTAGCGTTAATATATGATGAGACCTGTGACGTAAAGTTGCATATCAGATGCAACATATCTAGAAATTTAGAATGTATAGATAAGAAGCATATTATATATACGAGTACATGCGTGTACCATTACGTTCCAGTTGATGAACTAGAATAGTAACAATCAAGTAATACTTTCTTGACGTTGGCTGCAGCAGCCATATACCAGCCATATTCACAAGCGGCAAAAGCTTTGAAAGTGCTTATAGTATCAATAATGTACTCCAGACCGAATTTCGGTGTATATGGCCAATTTTAACGGAGAATATAGTCCGTTCGAATTAAGAAAATAGTGAGTCATCAGTGCAACTACAGGGTAAAGGTGTACTCACAATGGAGTAAAAATTCTTTATTTTTTTCAAACATTTAATTAAGTTTAATGGAAACAAATTTTCTTAAAATTACGTAAATCACTCCTTTTGTTCTTTAATAATTTTATAAACAGTATTTTCGGACACACCGCATGTACTTGCTGTTTTTATTACTGTGCTCTCCACAGTCGCGTTTAAATCACACGGTTTAAAGTACTTTTAAACATTGTAAATTACGCGTCTCTCTCCGCTATGGATTATTAATCCACTTTTATTCTTTCAAATAGGTGAGGTATTCATTTTCAAAATTTAATGTTGAACGAGTAACACGCAAAATACACAACCGTTTTGTTCGAAGGTCTGACTTCAATTGGTCACTGTGAACTCGACTTTCTAATTTCTTGCATTTTAATTGGCTGAGGGGGGGGGGGGCGTGGCCAGGCCGGCGGACAACGATGACTCACTATTTTCTTAACGCGAATGGACTATAGCTATCTGCGCAAGCACAGGTAGTATAAAGGGGAACCAAACTAACTTTTTCTTTTCTGCTGCCAATCTCAACTTCATGCTATACGACCTGCCGATTGATAAATTAAACTCTTATAATTGACTTGTGGTTGAAAATTCAACCTAATGTGCTAAACATCAAATTCACAGACGGGTGATAAAAAGCAGTTTTTTTTTAATGAATTAACTAGGGCTAGTACTCGTTTTTTGGAGTCGTCGGGATAGGTAACGCCCTCTCTAGTACCTTATACAGCAGATAGAGATAAAAATCTGAGATATATAGATGCGGAACTGAAAAACCTGATAAAACAAAAGAAAACTAATGTAAGGCAGTTTCGCTACACTGCATTTGTGTAGTTGGCCACTTTCATATTCTTAAATTTTATCATTCATAAATAATATCTTCCATAGTTGCTACGTTTGGCAGATGGGTTAGTAACCGTTGTTTATTATTTTGCAGTTGTTATAGGAAAGACTCTCCTGCCCAAATTTTAGTTATTTTTTAATTTTCTAAATTCATTCAATCGCTAAAAGTCATTACTTAAGGCGTCACATACACCATAAATTACTACTTGCACATGATGAGGTCACATTTTACCACGTAAAGAGATATATAATATTATATTGTATTATATTCTATACTGTTTGCATTTTGTACAATAAAACTAACAAAACTTACTCGGGGGAGATGATAAGGCCAGCATCCAAGTTCTGAATATACGTATGACAAGCAGGAATAAAAAGGCTGACAACGAACAGTACAGATAAAACAATCTTCCTAGCAGTTACACTCGTTGCTAGCGTTAATATGATGAGACCCGTGACGTAGAGTTGCATATCAGATGCAATATACCTGGAAATTTAGAATGTATAGATAAGAAGCATATTATATATACGAGTACATGAGTGTACCATTGCGTTGCAGTTTGGGTATGATGAACTAGAATAGTAACAATCAAGTAATACTTTCTTGACGTTGGCTGCAGCAGCCATATACCATCTATATACTATGATTGACAATTTGTTTTTTCTAGGCTTTGTACTTATGCTTTTATTATTAAATGTTCTTAATGAGTCCTTAAAGAAACGTGGTGGCTGAGGGACTAACTTAGCATAGCACTCGCCGTAATATTGCAGTACGAGAACTTCTCGGGTTCGTTCCCCGCAGGCATACGTGCTCTGCGTCGAAGCAAAACATCGCAACGAGACCTGTCACTGTTGTCTGTGTAATAACATATTTTAGAAGCATGTTTGTTAACTTCGTCAACTTGAACTGTAGGAACACTGCGGATTAATTTCTTCATAATTCTCTTAGATATGAGAAAGAAGCCTAACACTGGGACGTATACAACTTGTAACAATAACAAACTTTACCCATAATATACGAATCGCGTGTAAGGGAAAACATACTAACTTGTTATCCTCGTCAGGCGCACGCTGTTTCATAGGTGAGGTTCTGATGACCGATTAATTATTGGAATTATGTTCAACAATTGCACGATAACACACAGACACAGAGAGAACACAGATTGGTAGCGGGAAAGCGTCGGATGTATGGTACGTCTGCCCAAAATTTGAGTACTTATAACAAAACTCTTTTAACAAACGCATGCCTGATAGTAAAATATTTGAAAAGTCCTAGTTTGTACTCCTAAAGTCTTAGCTCGTATAGATGTGAACTTTAAACGGCTAGCGATTAAAACTGATTCAAATGATCGATTTTAAATATATATATCATCATCATTACAGCCCTTCACAAGTCCACTGCTGAACATAGGCCCCCCCAAGTAATGCCACAAAACACGGTCCTGAGCCACCTGCATCCATCGACTTCCTGCATGTCTTACCAGGTCGTCACTCCATCTAGTGGAGGGGTCGCCCTACACTACGCCTACCGGTACGAGGTTGCCACTCGAGAACCTTTCTTCCCCATCGGTTATCGGTTCTTCGAGCTATATGGCCGGCCCATTGCCCCTTCAGCTTACTAATCCGTAGGGGTATGTCGGTCACTCTGGTTTTACTGCGGATATCCTCATTTCTGAGTCTATCACGCAGAGAAACTTCGAGCATAGCTCGCTCCATAGCTCGCTGAGCGACCTTGAGCGTCCTCATACGGCCAGCAGTGAAGGACCACGTCTCAGATCAGTAAGTCATCACTGGCAACACGCACTGGTTATGCATTTTAGTTTTCAGAGATTGAGGTATACCTGACGAGAAGATGTGTCGGAATTTCCCGAACGCTGCCTAGCCTAGTTGAATCCGTCGATTGACCTCTCAGTCAAAGTTGGACTTACCTAGTCGGACTATTTGTCCCAGGTAAACGTACTCGTCAACAACTTCGAGCATAGTGCTCCCAACAACTACCGGCATAGGTGTGACATGGACATTAAACATGATCTTTGTTTTGTCCATGTTCATCTTAAGACCTATCCGTTGGGAGACACCATTGAGGTCATTGAGCATAGTGCTAAGGTCCTCCAGCGATTCTGCCATAAGGACTATATCGTCGGCTAATCGAAGGTGAGTGATGTACTCGCCATTGATGTTAATACCGTATCCTTTTCAGTCCAGTAGCTTGAAAACGTCTTCCAACGCAGCGGTGAAGAGTTTCGGGGATATAACATCACCCTGTCTTACACCTCTCTGCAGTTGGATAGGTTTCGAACTCTGGTTCTGTACTCGGATAGCCATCGTAGCCCTACTGTATAAACACTTCAGCACTTCGATATACCGACAGTCAACTTGACGCTGTTGAAGGGACTGTAGCACCGCACAAATTTCGACGGAATCAAAGGCTTTCTCATAGTCCACATATGCCAGGCAAAGGGGCAGATTGTACTCTTAGGTCTTCTGTACAATCTGCCGCAGGGTATGTATGTGGTCTATGATACCGAAGCCTTTTCAGAAACCGGCTTGTTCGGGAGGCTGGAAGACGTCGAGTCTGCGTGCGAGACGATTCGTAATGACTCTCGAAAACAGCACGTAGACGCGGCTCAGAACGGAAATCGGTCTGTAGTTCTTCAAGAGATCGTTGTCGCCTTTTTTTATGTTGTTACATCATGTGTCAATTATTAAAATGATATAATATTTTACTGGTTTTGCTAGTAGGAAATTTATCATATCAAGATAAATTAAATTTAGCAATCGTCATCATTGCAGCTCTTCACAAGTTCAATGAGGAAAACAGGTCATCTCCAAGGAGTACTACATATCATGGTACAGAATCACCTGTATCATCAATTTTCCGTTTTTCCTATCAGACTGTTACTCCTTCTAGTAAAGGGCAGACCCTGCTTCGTTTACCGGTAATAGACTGCAAATTTTTCCTTATCGGTCGTTGTATCTTCGAGGTATAATATTTTATTACTTTAGTTTATTGATCCTTTTGTGACGGTCCAATATTATTATTAATAATTAAATTCAATATAAAGGGGGCATCAAAAATAGTCTTAATATATATATATATATATATATATATATATATATATATATATATATATATATATATATATATATATATATATATATATATATATATTTATATTTATTTTATTATTAAGCAAAAAAATTACATTAATAAGCATAAAGTTAATATAAATACATTTCAGACATTAGACCGATAACATAGTAAATAAAAGGCAAAAATATTGTCTTCCACAATAAATAAATTAATATAAAAACTTGTAAAAATATTTGAAATATGATAAACAATAGAAATACAAGTCGAAAATATTATAAAAATAAAGATAAATAACGTTTATAAGATAATTAGAAAATTTGTTAAAAATTGTCTAAGTTGTGTAAGGAGTTCATGTATAGATGTCTTGTATGGAGGAGCTGCCGGAGATACATTCCTGCAGTTGTACATTTATATGGAGTGGTCGGGAGCCCGACTGCCTGAAGTACTGTACCACAATGACTAGTCCTATATTAGGGACTTATGATATTAAACTCAATGATACAAAAGCAATACTATGAAAGGTCTCTATAATGAATATGCATTACAATAGTAGGGTCGTGGGTTCGAATCCTATATATGAATGACTTATGAAAGTAAAGTCTATGATACAAAAGCATTATTATTGAAGGTCTCCTTGATGCATAAGCATTGTGTGGGGTGGTCGGGTGACCGACTGCTCCTAGTACTGTAGCAAAATGACTAGTCCTTATTAGGGACTTGAAAAGGAATATTATGGTGGTGTGTATGCTGCTTCACAAGCAATTGGCCCGAGGTAAACTTGGACTCGCTAACCGATGTGTCCTAGACATATCATCTTAGTGCTGGTGGTAAGCGGGTTTGTTGTAGCCATATGGCATTCCCGTGGTCATCGCACACCAATACCGTTTGTGGGCGGCGTAGTAGCGCATAGCGATGCGTCGTCTATATTTCGGATTGGCATCATCCCAATAGTGTGTTTGGTAGCACTTTTAAGTGTAACAGGCATACTCAACTTCATGTCTTAGTGCATTAGCGCTATGACACGTGGAGCTACGTTCATTGGCGTCTTAGTAGCGTGCTACTATGATACGTTGGTGATATTTTTATATAACAACAATAAAAACTTTGTTACCAAAATCGATAGGAGTCATGTGGGTGTGTTGTGAGGGAGCGCCATCCGTATGATAGTTGCATTGATGCTTACTACTACTTGCGGTATTGCGTCTTTTGATGGATCCGCGGGTGTGCTGCGCCTGATTCGACGCATACTTGTGGTTCTGGTCGATGGAGGTAAACAAATAACATCTTAGTGCCATTGGTAAGCGGGTTTGTTGTAGCAATACGACTTTCCCGTGGTCATCGCACACCCATACCGTTTGTGGGCGGCGTAGTAGCGCATAGCGATGCGTCGTCTATATTTCGGATGTTTCGGATTTATAATACTATATTACGAATATTTCGGATCGTATATATTTCGGATCATCCCATGATGAGTGTGTTTGGTAGCACTTTTAAGTGTAACATACGTGGAGTTTTGTTCATTGGCGTCTTAGTAGCGTGCTACTATGATGCATTGATGCTTACTGCTACTTGCGGTATTGCGTCTTGTGATGGATATGCGGGTGTGCTGCGCCTGATTCGACTCATCTTGTGGTTCTGGTCGATGGAGGTGCGGGTATGATGTCTGCTGGGATTGTATGGGGGACCTTTCGACGGTGTAAGCCCGACGATACTCGTATTGATGCTTGTTGCGTTCTGCAGCATTGCGTCTCTGCGATAGTTGTTTGGTGGGACGCTATTCTCAATGGCGCTCTCTGCGTCTTGGTTTGACTCACGCCTGAGTAGCTTTGCCCAAGTCGGGTCCCTTCATTACGGGGCTGCAGACTGTCTGCCCTCCACGATATTTTATATAACAACATAGTATTATATCTCTGTAACTTCCCACCTTTGAATGATTGAAGGCAACTTGATGGTGGGTGAGACAAACATGATCGAAAATGCATTTAATCAACGTCAGTGACACAAACCCTTTCTGATGGCGAATTATTACTCTTATCTTATAACTGCCTTTTGGCTATATCTGCCGTTGTATTGGTTGGTGGAGCATATGTGTCGACCTCATGTGGGTGGTAGCTGGCGGGAGGATCTGAGGAGACTCTCAAGGCTGCGGCCTAAAGCCGCACAACGTGGGACTCCATTCCCTTGAGGTGAGCGGTAGACTCATGACACGCTCTGTGGCTAGTAGCCGTGCTGATCATGCAATCGGTGGTGATGCCATACACTTACATCACGTCTGCAGGAGCGGCGGTCTGGAAGGTGGTGGCGCTCACGGAGGGTTTACGGCCAGTGTGCCTATTTGCCTAAACCGTGTGACGTACATTCACTGTGGCTGGATTCGTTCGTATTCTGTATGGCTTTTACACGCATTGACATGCGCGACTTCGGTCGATGTTTGTGCTTACGCACTAACAGGGGGCCAAGCCTCTTTTACTGGTTCGCCAGTTATTTTGCTGTGGACTACGATCCAGTTCCCGAATTAGCGTTCCCTTCGGGGGGGGGGGGGAGTGCATCAAAATGGTTGGCGCTCACCGTGCACGGCATGTGTGGGGCCGTGTGCCTCCCCTACATTTTTTTAAATAAATGTAGGAGAGCGAAGCCCTTGTATCGGGTATTTTGTATAAATATATTGTGAGCCTTTTCCAAGCGGGAAAGGATAGTTAAAAATAAATTAATAATGTAAACCTGATACAAGTGGAATAGGGACATTTTATGTTCTTAACCTTTCTCGAGCCCTGTCTTCGTGAACGGGGTTCACTTAGCTTATAAGGCACTACCAATAGCTTTCAATTGCTCTAGTGAATATTCATTCTACCAAAAGTCACCTAAAAGAACTAAGTTACTAAACAAACACAACGTAAATAAGGGTCCTAACTAAGATGATCACGCCAAAATATTACAAACGGCCTATATTAAACCTTTAGAAAGATCATTTAGAAAGATCAAAACTTATCTTATTTATCCTGGTCACATAATATATATAATTTTTTATTATAAAGGGGAACTAATTATATTCAATATCATACATATTTACTTATATAGAGGGGGGGAGCGTTACACTTTCAACAATTTATTGCTGTAATGGTTATATTTTATTAGCAATATTTTACTTACCAGGTTTGAGGCATACATTGTGATTCATCTATGTAATTATTTAGGTAAATCAAATTTAGCCAGCCATCTCGACGACAGTCTTTCACTTCAACACCCACTGCGCTCTAAAAGGCATCAATAAATTTTATTTGACAAACGCTATTAATAAACGCTATTAAGTTTAATATATGTTTTACATGTGTCTATTTACAATAAAGAATGCATTAGCATGCACGCATGTACTGCACACTCAAATCCACTCAAGTAGGTTAATTAATTATTAGGTGGCTCAAGTAAGTGTCGTTTATGTATAGATGTCGTTTGCTCCGGTCTAGCTTATTTATGATCGCCTTTAGTATTATTGGAGACAGCGGATCCATTTTTCTGACTCCCCTTTCTATTGAGAAGCAGGGGCCTGAGATTTCTAGTTTGATTTTACCCTTATTGTTGTTATATATGCATTTGATGACTTTTACATAATATAATACCTCCACTCCATGTTCCTTCAGGCTTTCTGGGAAAAGCTTGTATGTCTTATCGTATCAAAAGCTTTTTGATAGTCGATGAATGCTATATGAAGTGTTGTTTGGTTTTCCTGATAATTTTTCATAATTAATTCAAGGATCTGAAAACACCTTTATGAAGCCTATTAGCTCTAACGGTTGCTTTTTTCCAATATGTCACTAATCCTTGTTTTCATAATTGTGGAGAATAATTTGTATAGGCTCGGTAGCAATCTAATTGGTCGGTAGTTTCCGTTGTCCTTAAGGTCGCCTTTTTATAATTATATTAATATGATATTGGTTTCGGAACATTGGACGGTGTTTAAGAATTTTACAGAATTATGTTAAGCAGTTCAGCTAATAGTGCAGCTAGAGTTATGTTTGCTTTTTTTAATGCTTCGTTGATAATGTTATCAGAAACAGGGTTTTTTTCTAGCTTCAGTTTCTTTATTGCTTCTATTATTTCTGTTGCGTCTTTTGATTAGATTTTTCTTTCCTGTGTATCATCCATTTCTTTGTCGAAATTTATGGTTATTGTATCTTTGTTGCTGCATAGATTTCTGTAAAATTATGTTGCGGTAGTAATGATATCCCCTCTAGTGTACAGTTTTGTATCTTGTTTTCTTAGTCTTTCTATGGGTTTGAATAAAATTATTCTAATATCCATGTTGTATTAGTTTTGAATTTCTTGTTGGCCTTCTTTATACTTCAGTTCTTTGTAGATGTTATTTTATTGTATCTTGTCTATATTTTGCGTAATCTACTTTTATATACTTGTTAACTACTTTATATAGTGCAAAAAGTTCCTTTTTCTAGCTTCGTGATTGGCTTTTAATTCTCTGTAATTCCTTTCTTCTCTTTAATAGCCTGTACTATACTTACCGATAGCATTTTGTGTTATTTGTTTTGCTCTCTCTTTTGACGGGATTTTTAACAAAATGTAATGGCCTTTTCTATCCTGTCGTAGCAATATTGTATTGAGATGTTTTCTCAGGGAGTTAGCGTTTCGATAGCTCTGATATTAGGCTTTCATTGTACTTTTTTATTTCGACTGCTTTTAAGTTGACTGATTTGGCTATTTGTAAATTTGTCTCAATATATTTTTTGAGGATTATTGCTTTCCTATTCACTAAACTCACCATACGAAATACAGCAGCAGCAGCATTGTGTGGATATTTTCTGGTGTTTGAACTGAGTTGTGTTTGAGCTTTAACCGTAATACGGTTGCAGCATTGAGTGCCTCTACTACGTTAAAATAATGAAGCGAAAGTCGCAGAAACAGTAAATTTTATCCTTTTCTTTGTTTACCAGTTGCTTCAGTCTTTAGTGTAATACGCGCATTTTTAGGAATTCTTAATGGATTTGCACACACACCGAACAGACCGCATCGAGCTCATATTAATATCCTTCAGACCGAATTTTTATCACGGCAGCCAGTCTCAACGGAGACTAACTACCTGCTGGGGACGTTCAAGTGTATGCGCAAGCACAGGTGCACTTTATATTCCACCACTCTCATTATCCGATGAGATGGTAATTCGACACGTGATCCACAGAAAGACCAACGACATTACGTGGTTTCCCGGATACCGTCATCTTTTCGTTCGCGATGCACTCGTCCATTAAAAAGCAGGGTACATCATGACGTTGATACTTAAAGAAAAACGTGTTTTTTCATTCATTAATTAATCATTACAGTCTATCGAAGCTTCACTGCATAAGCCATCCCTATAGGTATTTGTCAAAGTTGCCACGCTTGGTAGGTGGGTTGTTTCCCGCACTTTTTAATAATTTTGAGTTGTAAACATGATATTAAAGTGGATTGATATAAGTGTCAGTGACAAAGCTAGAGCTCCAAACTAGGGCAAGCCAAATATATGGTTTTGTTGTTTTTAGTAGTTTTATAAAAATACACCAATTTTGATTTGCCTCCACTATTCAGTTTCATATTCAGTGCTGTCGAGAACGTATTTAACAAAACACACAGAAGGCGTACTACTGCTAGATAGATTGTATGACATATCAGCAACTGTATATCTTCAGTGACTTTGAAATAAGCCGTTTGGGTTTGCTTGAGTGAAAGAAAAAGATATTTGCATACAATACTACAATACATGAACAAAAGACAAGCATCAACAAAGTACAAACAAACTATGTAGAAAATTCAAAAAAAAAATTGATTTATATTCTAAATCGTATTGTCTGTCTCTTTCTAAAGGAAAGATTTGATTACGTCCGTGTAAATGTAGGTGAACGTTTTAATTTTATTGTGTGCTTTCTCAACAAAGTTTAAAGATTTTAACTTTTCCTCGCCGGTTAGCACTTCAACATGCTTCAAATCATCAGAAGGAACACTATTATCCTCCATTTTCACTAAAATCTTTAAAAAAGCAAATTTATGCTTTTTCAAGTCGCTATATTTATTTACTCCACTCAAGTAAACAAACAGAGTAAATAGTAAACATTGAAATGTGAAGTAAACTTGCAAACGTCTCGCGCGCACTTCACACTATAAAACCCGTAAAAGTTTTTTTCTTCATAATAATAGCTATATAAGCATTTCGTAGTTATATTTCATTGCAGAACAGTAACACAGGTTAGAAAGGAA
Organism: Parnassius smintheus behrii; assembly: GCA_036936625.1. Taxonomy (NCBI): domain Eukaryota; kingdom Metazoa; phylum Arthropoda; class Insecta; order Lepidoptera; family Papilionidae; genus Parnassius; species Parnassius smintheus. The sequence continues at coordinate 11,032,308 of JAUPFT010000013.1, forward strand.
GCTATCGTCTTCTCGAAAGCCCGGTAAAAAGCCCACGTGTGCAAGAGAGACGACTAATCGCTTAACTCCTTTTTTACGACATCAGTATTGCTAAGGCTACGAGTTCATGACATGTGTAGAACAGAGCAGCGCGCGGGAAATTTGAAATAGTTTGAAACAGTTTACAAGTTATTTTATCACTTGATATTATTGATTGAGCAGCTTGATATCGCAAGCCCGGCTTTTCGGCTTCTATGGAGTAAGTGTAGAGTACACTACACTGTAAGTGTAGAAGTTGGCCATCTTTCTTAGGCTTTTAATTAGGGTTGATATGCCTAAGAAAGGAGAAAGTGAAGAGGTGACGTCTGATAGAGGAGAATAGTAGGGGAACACATGCTACGCTGATCACAGATAACTTGGAATAAATACAGGAAGAAGAAGAAGAAGGTTTGTTATCAGGAAGATGCTGCTGCCAATCTCCAGTTTCATTTCTCTCTGTCGCCTCTTACAACACTCACGTGATGATATAAGGTAGTGGATTTCCTTATGCTGCCACCGCATGGCAAAGTTAATAAAGTTCTTGAATCTCGGCATTAGCTATAGTTATTAATTTCAATAAAGTTGCCATACCTGCCATAGAGGTCCTGACCCAGCAAATCTCAGCCACGTTGTAGTGATAGCAAGCACTAGAGCATAAGATGGCGTCAATCTGTAAGCAATAATATTTTTCTTTTAATATGTATGTGACGAAAGGTTGTTGATTTTCAGCCACTTTCGTGAAAACGGTAAGAGGCTGGTATCGGGAACAATTATTGATTCATTTTCATCATTACAATGCTTTACAAGTTCACTTCTGAACATAGAGCCCCCCTAAGTAACGCCATAAAGCACGGTCCTAAGCCACCTGCGTCCATTGAATTCCTACATGTCACTTGTCACAGCCTATTAAAGTCCACTGCTGGAGATATATTGCAAAGAAAGGGTTTTGTTATAGTTGCTGCGCTTGGTAGGTAGGTTGGCAATGGCAATATTGAATTAATTTGAATGGTTTTAAGGAAGATGCTGCCTGCTTGTGATTTTCTATTTTAGTTTCCTTCTGTCGTCTCTGAGGAAACCCACGGGACGATATGAAGTAGTGGATATTCTTACACCGCCACTACAGGTTTTAGAGCGCTTTACAACACTTTAACTAATTACATAAGATGGGATGACGATAGATAGTTCAGGAGAGTGTTTTGTGGCATTCCCTCTGGATGAGAATTCCCTCGGGATGTGATAAGCAGAGGACTTGTGAAGGGCCGCAATGACTTCTACTCCTATTGATAACTGAATTTACCTGAGCCATCTCTGAAAAATCCCTTTCGGTATCATAGTCCAATTTATGTCTCTTTTCTCCGCATATAGCTGCAAATTGTAAGAAAGCAAGCATCCAGACATGACGAAGAATGTTTGAACAACCAGTGCGCCGTCAACAAAAATATGATATATAACGTTATAGTATTTCTGTAAACATTAAAAGGTTTTGTCATCAGTACATATACATATATTTAAAATTGAAGTGTCTGTCTAAACTATCGAAATATGTGCCCTATCAATAAGTCAATGCTGAAGGAGTTATTTGTGTATATAAAAAACTCGAAAAATTGGTAAAACAAACAGTTTTTGATGTTCTAAAATATATGTAATTATTGATATTAATCTTAAAAGAACTGAGGCTAAGCTGAGACGGTTCGCTACATATACAGTGTGTCCGGTCACGGACTAGCGATATTCTAGGTACTTATAATACAGCTATTTTCATACAAAAATACACTGCACACTGAGGTCTAATCCCCTCCCCCTCTATGTGGCAGCCATTTTGTTTTCTTCTTGAGATATTTTCTACGTGTTTACAAAAATATTCATATCTCTCAAAGTTTTGGTCTTACTGAGATAAAAGTTAGCTCATTCGAAGGACAATATTGTCTATCGTTTCCATTACCAAAAAATTGTTCACATACTCGTATCTTTAAAGAAAAAAAATTTTACTTCAAATAAATATCAAAAAAATTATGCTAATTGGCAAATTATTGTAAATTACAGCTTTTTATTTTTTTACTAGGTTGACAGATTTTGAGTTAAGCTACAATAAAACATAAAGTTTACAGCTGTATGCTTATTACTTTAAGAATTATTGTTGTTTGAACATAGCGTACGCGCAAACACAAAAGGCCTTTGTTTAGTGACTAAAAAAAGTGGGTTACATGCGAATACAGCAACAGGTTAGAGAGCTTTTGTGCTTTAATTTTATACAGATATTTGGTCTAGAACTGCAGGACATTAATATACGTTCAAGTGAGAAAATGTTATATAATATTATATAATATAAATGTATAATTTGATAAATTTTATTTAATACTTATATAAATAATATATTTAATTTACTGATAAAATAGCTGCAATTCCAAACAAACAATAAAGAACTCAATACTGTAGTCACAGATTTACCTTTTTGCTTAGTGAGTTTTACTTACGAGTACGATTTTGTGAAATTCTATTATTGATACAGGTCGATAAGTCTTTAAAAAAGTTGACAAATTTTTAAAATTGCGCAAAACAGGTTTTGACCTGTGTATGACGACATAATTATAAAAAAAGGATAATAAATCTAATCAATATTTATACATCAATATATATTATAGAAGACGTATAAAAAATTAAAGTGTCTACCTGCGATATCGAAAAAACTGGCTTCTATTATAAGTTCACGGGATAATTTGCATGAATATTAAGGCATGAATAACTATATTAAAATTTTTATAACGTATTATCTCCGTCGGTGCTAATCTTAAGAAAAGCCGAACCGGTTACCATAAAACTTTACGAAACCACAGAGAGCAATTCAAAGAGCTATATATTGGCTAGTTTAAAAAATACCCTCTATCTGTTCGTGAATTTTTATTACAATATAAAACAGATAGACAGGCAGACATAAATTTTAAAGGTCACCTCAGCTCAATAAAAAGTATTTATTTCTATAAATAAGCCATGCAGTGGCAGTTATGAATATCCACTACGCTAATCTGGTATCATAAGAGGTGACAAAGAAAAAGACGCAGGAGATGGGCAGCAGTATCTTCATGATAACAGCAAAAAAATGGCGGTTGCCAATCCGCTCGCTAAGCGTGGCAACTAAGGCCTACATTCCCCATGATGAGAGCCACGAAGAAACGGCCCCCAGTCCCCAGCGGTCCAGCTATTCCTAGCTACGGTGGCGACTATGGTAACGGAGGGGCAAGGGGTGCTAAGAGTCTCTGGTGGAGGTTCTATTGCCGCTTAAGATGACTCGACCCGTCAACATATAACGCACACACCTTGAGAACTGATGAGAAGATCCTGGAGCTGGAAAAAGAGATAAGTTGCACTGGGATATTATAGGATTATCTGAGGTTCGAAGAGAGGGGGACACGGTGATCTATGAGTTCGGCATCTTGTTTTATCACCAGCAGGGCGACCGACCATCTATCCCAAGGAGGTCTCGGATTTATCGTTAAAAACGTTGTAAAGATTGTGAGTGTGTTGACGAGAGTTACGTACGTTATACTCAGGATCACCAAACGATATTCGTTGAAGGTCATAGAAGTTTGTGCACGCACCTCGGCACATCTCGATGAGGAGGAGGTGGAAACATATGAGAATATCACCAAAGTCATGCATTTCTCCAAAACTCACTATGCGGTGTTAATAGAACTTCAAAATGAAACTAGGCATAAGAAAGAACGGCGAGCTGAAGTTAGTGAAATTCGGAATAGGGCAACGAAATCCAAGGGTCAGCAGGTGGGCTTTATGGAGAAAGAGGGACTCTTTATAATAAACTTTTTCTCCCAGAGGTGGCCTTACAGGAAGTATCGAGCCCCGATGGACTGATAAAAAATAAGATTGACTACATTCAGTAATAGCAAGGGTGAAAACAGGCAGCGATCACCGAATGGTTAGAGTTACACTGAACCTAAATATTATTATGGAGAGGTCTCGTCTAATAAAGTCAACGCTCCGTGTCCCTCGTGCTGTAATATAAAGTCCGAAAACTTTTCAGATTAAGTTACAAAACCATTTTAAGTGCCTAGATAACTGCAATGCGGTGGACAATATGAATGATAAGCTCCCGGAAACAGCCCATGCGGTCGGAGCTCAGTTCTATAAGATCCATCGCAGAATAACATAAAACCTCTCCGATCACACCTTTAATTACGTTACCACCGTTAGACGGGAAATGAAGCTGCAGCCTTCAGCAGATTTGACAGCACACAAGCAACTGAACAGAGAGATCTCCAAATTCATGCGGCGGGACTTAAGCAATTGAGCGAAACTAAGGCTCCTAAATATTTGCCAGAGATCGATCTGCCAGAAAGAGCCAACTGTCAAAGCTGAAGACCGAGTGTGGCAGCATCGTTTTCGGAACAGCTGGGAGTTTGGGTAAGATTGAAAGATTTTATGAGCAGCTGCACACATCATCGTTGGAGCTACACGCAAGTGTGAGTAACGATCCAAGAACAAGTCTTATCCGACACTATTCCGATGATATCCCGGACGTCAGTGTGAGCGAGATTAGAATGGATCTTTAGTATATTAAGAACGGCAAGGCTCCAGGCGAGGATGGAATTACAGCGGACCTTCTGGAAGCGGGTGAAAAACCGATACTTAAAATCCTTGAGAAGCACTTTAATCTCCACCGGAAGCGTAAAGCAGAAATGCAGTGGTCTTGTTCTTTAAGAAAGGCGACAACGCTCTCGATGATGAAATACGGACCGATTTCCCTTCTGAACCGTGTCTACGTGCTGTTTTCGAGAGTCATTACGAATAGTCTCGCAAGCAGACTTGACGACTTCCAGCTTCCCTAACAAGCCGATTTCCGAAATGGCAATAGTACCTTAGACCACATACATATACTTCGGAAAATTGTACAGAAGACCGAAGAGTACAATCTGCCTCGCCTTGCGTACGTGGACTTTGATTCCGACGAAGTTTGGGCGGCGCTACATTCTCTTCAGCGGTGCCAAGTTGACTATCGATATATCAAAGTGCTGAAGTGTTGTAGAGTAGAGCTACCATTGCTATCCAAGTACGGAACCAGAGTAAAAAGCCTACCCAATTGCAGAGAGGTGTAAGACAGGGCACGTGACGTTGTATCCCTGAATCTTTTGTGGCTTGAAAACATCTTCCAATGCAGCGGGCATTGGAAGATGTTTTCAAGCCACTGGACTGGAAGTGATACGGTATTAACATCAATGGCGAGTACATCACTCACCTTCGATTTTCCGATTATATAATCCTTATGGCAGAATCGCTGAAAGACCAATGCACTCTGCTCAATGACTTCAGTAGTGCCTTTTAACTGATGGGTCTTAAAATAAACACGGACAAAACAAAGATCATGTGTAACGTCCATGTCACACCTGACGTATTTGTTGGGAGCACTAAGTTCGAAATTGTTGACAAGTGTGTTTATCTGTGTCAAATAGTCCGACTAGGTATGTGCAATTTCGACCGAGAGGTCAATGACGAGTATGTGTTGCCAATAATGAATTATGGATCTGAGACGTGTTCCTTCCGTGCTAGCCGCAGGAGACTGCTCAAATCGCTCAGAGCGGGCTACGCTCGGGGTTTCTATGACAGACCTAAAAATGAGGTTATCCGCAGTAGAACCAGAGTAACCGACATAGCGCAACAGATTATGAAGCTAAGGTGGTAATGGGCCGGCCATATAGCTCGAAGAACAGACAACCGATGGGAAAAAAGGTTCTCGAGTGGCAGCCTCGTATCGTTAGACGGAGTGTCGACCTGATAAGACATGCAGGAAGTCGATGGATGCGAGTGGCTCAGGACCGTGTTTTGTGGCGTTCCTTGGGGGAGGCCTATGTTCAGTAGTGGACTTGTGAAGGGAATGACGATGATGATAATTTCTATAAAAAGAGACTAAACATTTTGCCTTCGTAATCTTGTATGTAAGATATAATTAGGTTTGAAGTTTGCAGGGGAACATATATCAAAGCATCTTTTTTGCTAAGATAATTTGTGCCAAAACGATATTGACCCGCTAGTTAAGATATTTATCAAATCACTGACTTAACGGACGAGCTTTTTATTTATTCCGTTATTTAAGCTGTAGAGTCATTTTTATTTTTATTTTTCAATATTCACAGTAATTTGAAAATTGTATAAAATGATATTCATTATATAATTTGTTTCATGACCATGCTATAGTTTAAGCTATTGCAATATAAATCAAGGTCTAAGCACAGTAAATTTTACTGAAAATGTTCTACCATTAGATCTTCTCCTCAGACTTCATTAAATTCATCCTCCGTGGCGGTGTAGGAATAGATCTGGATAAGTTAAATTGTTTAAAATTTGATTTTTACTAAGTATTAGGTTGTATGAGTAATAAGTATTATATTAAAGTTTACGCGATACGATACAAATCGATCTCCACACATATTTTATCTATAATGGGGTGATAGATACGGTCATTCAGAAATAATGAACCTGTTTCAAATTGTCCCACCATCACATTTCGTTGTTTTTTATTTAGATACTGCGAACTTATTTAATAAATATAATTATTCAGCGTAATTTTTGTAATTTATAGAGATCAGACGCTATAATTCAAAATCAAAACCTAAGTAAAAAATTAATTTATTGATATAACCAATTTGATACTAAGTTGATATTTTATGGCAAACAACCTCTTTTCTCCGCATAATATTACCAATAGTAATTGTAGATATTATAAGAAAAGTGTAATGCAGATCAAATTAGAAATAAAAAAAAGATTGGTTCAAAGGTCGTTGTCCGTTTTTTTACTTACGTTTTTTCTCACCTTGCCGCGCAACATACTTTTTGATTATACGTATAATAATATCCTCCGGACTGACTTTCAATCACGGTGGCCAGTTTCAATGGAGACTATCTAAACAATATTATAACAAACACAAGTGCGATCTCTGTTTCCTCAATTTCATAGTCGGATCGGCAAACCAACACGACCAGTGAGAGATCAGGCCAGGAACAATGGCTTTATGGTGTGAACTATCACCAACTTCCTGACTACGGTCTGTTATAGAGAGTAACTAGAGATAAAAACCCAATAACTTATTTCGGTCTGACCCGGTAGTCAAGTCCGGAACCACATGACCACCAGTTGCGCTTAGTGTTGCAAAACCTACATGTGCATAAGTCCGTTACTTATATAGTCCGTACTTTTAAAAAATAACTTTATCGTGTATATAGCTCAGTATTTGATACTGTAAACGCGAAAAGGAAAATAAAAATTACTTGACTTACTATTGATTTCGTTTTAAAAGATAAGGCAATATATAATATAAAATATAAAATATTCATCTACTTTTCCACTGCTTGGCTCAGGCCTTCTCTTATTTCTGATTTATGAATGAATTTGCCCGCCGCGTTGCTTCATTGCATGGTGGTGGACTAAACTCAATCTTTCCTCATTTAATTTTTCTACATATAATTTCAATCCTCTCCCATCTCTGTCATCTCGCATTTATCTTATATTATCAATAAACCTTTAGAAATTCACAGAATTTTTTTTTAATTTATTTTATGTACACACATTAAGATACAGAAGCAGTCTTATAGTAATTTCGTACAAAGGTTCTACTTATTCCAAATTAGCCAACCAACCATTATATCTTCCAGTAGACCCATAAAGGAAATTATATTGAAATTGCAAACTTAGTACATACATTAGTACTACTAAAAATAAATAATATACACAATGTTACGTAAATTATATAAAATAAAACAATAAATAACAATAATAATAAATACGATAGTTACATATGATATATTTATATATATATATATATATATATATATATATATATATATATATATATATATATATATATATATATATATATATATATATATATGACGTCTCTTGAATACCAACAAAGTTTCGGAATTTCTTATATTTGACGGTAGTGAGTTCCATAATCTTACCGCGTGAACTGAAAACGAGTGCGAGTAAAAACCGGAATTATAGACGGGAAAGTCAAGAAGGTTTTTAACAAGTGATCTGCATGGTTTGTCCTAGAATTTATATCTGGTGCGAATTTATATCCGCAGCGCGAACGCGTTATTTAGTATCATGTTATTCATACATTTTGAGAAAAAGAAAAGTACGAATATTTACCGTAATGAAAGCAAGCCTTTACATTTTATATGTGAAAAATACTTACCCTTTCTATTTCATGCGAATCATTTGGGGCGACAATAAACGGCAGTAACGAGTGTTCCATTATGACGATAATAATCGATATTGTTCTGAAATAAATTGTAATATATGGTTAGTTTTTATTAAGTAAGTTTCTATGTCGTTTGACAGCTTTTATATAACAAGGGGCTTTTTTATAGAACAAGAGTGAGAAACAAGCACATAGGTCCGCATAATGTTAAGTGGATACAGTAGCATATATATATTCTGTGAGATTTAACATATATGTAGTGTCTTTACTACATACAAGGTTGTTTCAACAGGAATTAGAACCCGAAACTTATAACTTTCTGGTGTGATAATCTACGAAATCATTTAGTTAATTAATTACGTTTATTATTTTTTAAACGACTTCGTTTCCCTCCTAGAGATGTTCAATAATTAACACAATGCTGTTAGTTGTAAAATAAAATAAAATATAAGTATCTATGTTAACAACTTAGGTTGTTAAATGGCGGCATAAGGAATCTAACCCAGTATCTTCTCGAATTTGTCGTAAGAGGAGGTAGAAAGAAATCAAACAGCAGTGGGCAGCAGCATCTTCTTTTTTTTTTAAATCTCCCTATTAATAACTATATATAGGAAAATTCTACAAACAATAAAAACTGTAGACGCGAATCTACCTGTCGAGCACGGTATTGTTACGAGCTTGAGGTTCGTGACAGTAAAAACTGCCGATTGAATTACCTTTATTACCGAATTTACACTTTTGTTACCGAACACCAATTAAAACTTAAATGACGCTAATAATTAAACACACTGATTCATTATTTCGCTCCGAAGCTTCGCTTGTCTCGCGAAATTTAATACTGCGCCGATAGCGGCACGCAACGGCTAAATTTACACCTTTTCCACCGAAACATCCAGAATATTCCAGCAAATACGGGCGCCGACCGAACGACCGAGGCGCAGAAAGTTCTAGAGTGGACCCTTCTAGAAAGCTTAATTCTTCTGTTCGATACTAGACGGCGCCGTTGGTGGAAAGTTCAAGATTGGAATTTTCTAGGGAGCCCTCCTCGCTCTGTTCCCTGACACTAGATGGCGCTAGTGCCAGGTACCAGACATCAACTTAGGCGTGCAACAGTATAATGGCAAATATTGGAATATTGGATTGGAAATATTGGAAATTATGATGAGGCCTATGTTCAGTAATTATGAAATCATCAATGATTTAATGTAATTATATAATTATAAATATTAGTTTCTTGTAATTAAAATGAATATTTCTAGTTATTTTTAATAATTTACACAGTCATTTCTGTTGTTCTCATGAATTTATATCTTTAAAGAAAATACCCAGATATGTGTTAATAATAGGTCTTTACCTATGAAATTCCCGTTCTGCAGTAGTGGCCATTTTAAATCAAAATATTTTTTTTCACTTAGAATTCTAATTTCAAATTAATTTTGTTATAAAATATGTTTTTTTTTTAATTAGTCATTTGTTTTTTGATTATCGTTATGTTTTCATCGCATTTGAATCTTTTTCGTCGTCATTGATAAGTAAAAAATCGAGTTAATATGGAATAGCTTCGCTCGTTTTTTTTTAAATTACATTTAGATACCAATTACATGAATAATATTTTTTATAGAAAATAATTTAAATAGAAAAAACTGAACTGGTTATTTGAATAAAAAATCATGAGTGCAATTAGCTTAATTAAAATTTTCGTATTTTTAAAAAATACTAAAACAAGGGCTTGAAATAATAGATTTTCTCACAAAAGAAGGGAACTTGAAAAAAAAAGGAAAAAAAGTCAGACCGAAGACAGGACGCGCAAGTCGTTACGATTTTACGACCGCTCGATATCAACTTCAGCTATTACGATCATTAACACAGTGTCAAAATTAACCTTCTTAAATTGTAGCAGTTTAGCATTGCCTGAAAACACGGACAAAAAGACATTTTCTAAAAATAAATCCTAGCTAGATCGATTAATAAGGCATTATTGCCCCCGAAACTCCCCGAACACTAAATTTTATGAAAATCGTTGGAGCCGTTTCCGAGACTCTGTCTATCTCTTATATATATATATATATATATATATATATATATATATATATATATATATATATATATATATATAAGAATTGCTTGTTGAAAGGATAAGTACCGTAGTGGCAGCAACGTGGCACAAGCGATTCACTACATCAAAGACGTTACAGAGCAAATAATACAAACGAACGCACCACCTGTTATTGGTTTGCCCGTTTCCTTTCTGGAAATTTCGAGTTAAAAAATGAACCCTATGGTCGTCTGAAAACTTTGGTCGACAATGATAAATTAAAGGTGATTGTGGCAGCTGATGATACGCAATCTACGGCTGAATTAGCAGCAGCTTTCAAAGTAAGCAAAAAAACAAACTTGTTCCATTTTAACATTTCATCATTGGTCAAATTGGTAATCCTTGTCAAATGCGTGCTCCACAAACTCAATGAACGCCAGCGCGAAGTGAAGTGCCTTGAACTGCTCAACATACACACAAACGAAGGAATTTTGAACCGCATTTTTGCGTGACAAATGGATTCTGTATGATAATCACAATAGTTTAACAAGTTTCTGATCCTGTTTTAGTACCTAAATAATTCCCTGAACTAAAACGTACCCCTAGAAAAGTGATGGTCACTGTTTGTTGGTCTAGCGACGGTGTGATTCATCACAACGTCTTACCAAACGGGATGAGCATTACTGCAACTACTATGAATAACTAAACACAATGATGGAGAAGCTAGCACATCTCTTACCAGCAGTGGTCTATCGCTTGTCCGCGCTGCTCCTGCACGACAACGTGCTACCTCATACTGCACCACAGACGCTTTCCAAGTTGGAAGAACTGGTGTTGGTGGCTCTCCGTCATCCACCTTACTCACCAGACCTTGCGCTTACAGACTTCTACTTTCTCCAGAATTTGGATAACTATTTTGCGGGAAAACAATTAAATACCCCAGAAGCAGTAAAAAATGCTTTTGAAGAATTATTTGCCTCTCGTCTAGCTGATTTCATCAAGAAATACATCAATAAACTGCCATTGCGTTGTTTGACAACGCAAAAAATCTTTGAAGATGCATCAATTGCATGAGTAATTAATTGGATTATAGACATAAAAAGATAGAAATTGAATTACCCTAACTAGTTTTGTAAAAATAAAGACAGCAATACAAATTAAGACAGTCATAGGTAAAGACCAAATAATTTGCACAATGTTGGTGATTGTATGTAGATCCTACTTGCAAATTAAATGTATATTTATATGTGTTAAGGTAAATACCGTAATCCATTGAATCCTTTAAGGCGCCTCAGACGTGGATCAGGGCCATCAGCAGGGCGCGCCACCAACCTCTTCCAATTGCGTCTGATCGAGAAACACATCAGAAATTTGTTCCCTAAAATTTAAAATTATGAATGAACAAGCTGTAACCTCCTGAGGGGTTGAATTTTCCAAAAACCTTTTGTAATCTGTATGAACGTCTAGAAAATAGTATATATGCCAAATTTCAAGTCTTTCGATTTTGGAGATTTCGTGATGAGTGAGTGAATGAGCGAGTGATATTTCGTTTCTATTTGTATAGATAATTTATGTCACACACAATGCAATGCATTATACAGAGAATTTCTGGAACACTTATAACTAATAACTAATAATTATAAAAACCCCATTTATCGCTTTTATAATTTTCAATATTATTATCAAGCCTGCTATATAATTAAGCTTGTGTTTAAATATTAAATGTATGTCAGAATTTATTTAACAAATTAATAAGTAATTTGAATATTTATTTATTTTAGGTACTAAATAAAATATTAACCGATAAGGATAGAACAAAATTTTTCTTATTCTTTATAGATTACGAGTAATTCTTACTGAAAGTTATTTTCTACTTTTACCACTGATTTGGAAAAAAACTACGTCCTGAGAAGAACCAACTAAAAGCCAGCGGGACTTTCTTTTGAAATATTGTATAAATAAAAACACAAGTTGCTCGAACTACTTACAAAATTTATTTTACATACAACTTGGAGCGACCACCTCATTCCCACGGGCTATCATCAATCATCATCATCATCATCATTACAGCCCTTCACAAGTCCACTGCTGAACATAGGCCTCCCCCAAGCAATGCCACAAAGCACGGTCCTGAGCCACCTGCATCCATCGACTTCCTGCATATCTTACCAGGTCGTCACTCCATCTAGTGGGGGGTCGCCCTACACTACTATCATCAATCATTCATTTATATTATAATTATCTTTTTTTTTATACAGTTTTAGTTTAATAAAATATTTAAACTTGGAAATATTTGAGACCTTGATCTTATGAGACCTTGCATATTTTCTGGAACTTATCAGTAGAGAATTAAATTGCCCCACGAGTCAATTACTGACTCCCTTTAGTCGAGAAATTGGTATCATTAGCTTGTGTTTGTAACTGGTGTTTACAGAGTGTATATTTTTTCTATTAATACTACTTTTGTTTCTGTGAACATACGTTAAATTTTCGTAAATATACTGAGGTGCAAAATGGGCATAAATTTATTAAAATTTTTCTCCGAGTTACGTTAAAAAATAATTAAAGAAATTGCTGAATTGTTGCTTTGATTGATTAATTGCTGAAAAGAAATGCTGAAGCGTCGTTTTGAACATATACTTTACGCATAGAGTAGGAAAAAAAACAACATATAAAAGCGGTCTTGGTGCGACCCGAAAGGCCCACACGACTAACTTCCCAGTGTAATAAAAATTATCATATTTGTTAATATTTTATACAATTTTTATTCGACACAAAAAACGGTTTGACTGATTTTGCTCAAAATTTTATGAGATCTAAGTTATATAATTTGCATTAAATTAAACTGGTCCCATGTCAATATCACTCTTTGTTTTTGAGATACACGAGGCGAAAATTGAATCCAAACATACATGCATACGTACGTACATGTGCACACACGGACATCCTCTTAAAAACCATACTATTTGACTCACACAAATAATTAAATGGCAACTTTTCAATGATCATGACTCCGCGTGGAAAATAAATTCACCTTATTTTCAACTTCCGGTAAGCATAAGATTACTAGGCCTTATTTGATGGAATTTTACGTGACCATGACAACAAAAAAAGACAGTCCACATAATAATTTGTTTTATTTACGCAAATATTTTTATCAAATTTTTGGTCTATCAGATCCGATGTAATGTTTTGCATGATCCTGAATATGTTTATGTCAGCTACAGTGTTCTTTTATCGACAATTTATCGCGCAATATATATATATATATATATATATATATATATATACATATATATATATATATATATATATATATATATATATATATATATATATATATATGTATAAATAATATTATGTGTATACTCGTATATACAACCCGTACCTAATAATTAATTTTAATTAAAGGCACTCCAGCAAACAAGTTTCAAAAAGGTAACGTTAACGTTTCCTTACTACGCAGCAAATAACACAGGATAAATATTTTCTTTTATAGACAAGGGCTTAAACCAGCATGTGGCTGACCTGATGGTAAGTCAGGTCAGCCACATGCCTCTGCAACACCAGGGGAATTAAAAACAGGCCTTTTAAAAAGAGTAGGTTCTTTTCTTGAATGTCCCTAAGTCCCTAATTAAGTTCCGGAAAAATCGCTGGTGGTAATGGATTTCATAAAAAAGTTTTAATAAATCTTATAGTGGTGGACTGCCAATCATCCAGATGGTGATGGTGAAATTTAGTGGCTGTAATCAGTAGTAGTGGTTCGAATTGTTCGGTTTGCTTTAATTATAAAAAGTTTTATTTTTATTATATTCGAGGATCAAAGCAATTTAAAAGAAGTCAAAGTTAAAGTTCCTCAGAGGGTCCTTGAGAGGGTTTAGGTCAATGAAATGTCCGCCACGCTGCCTCAATCCATGTTGGCGGACTTCACACATCTTCGAAATATTTTTTATGTCTCAGACTTGCAAGTTTCTACACGATGTTTTCTTTCACATCTTTTTTTAAATTGCAATGATTTGTTTAATTGGTACCGGCTGGGATAGAAACCGGGTTCGAACCCGAGGAGCCGTGGTATCTTAAGGGCTAAGCACTCGCGGTAAATTTTGAAGTGCGCGAGCAACCAAAGCTCGATACCCACCAGCACCAACGATTTCATGGGTCATTTTTAATAAGTGTTTACTGCAGCTCATAGACACCTGAAACATACTTCAAACAAAAAAGCCGCAGATGTAATTATACTAGTTTTCAGTGGGTGGAAACAAATAAGTATGTTGGTGTTAGTCAACCCAGGCGTATTTCTAGGCAGAATAGAGGTCCAGATAAGTAGTAAAATATTTTTACAAATATTATATATATATATATATATATATATATATATATATATATATATATATATATATATATATATATCATGTTTGCCTTGCCTCCGCAATAAAGCACAGGTCTACTTTATTATTTAAAATTGTGTTACATAGATCATTGACACTATGCATGGAAGTAAGGAAAGCATATATTATATATATATATATATATATATATATATATATATATATATATATATATATATATATATATATATATATATATATATATATATATGTGTATATATATATATATAACAAATTAGACTTAAATGTTTCGAAGTGTAATACTATGTCTTTCGGGCGGAAGCGTTATTATAATACATACTTTATTTTTCTTACACACTTAAACGTTTGACAGTTACAAGATGTGATAAAATAAGGGACCTTGGAGTTACTATTGATACTAAGCTATTGTTTGATCAGCATGTGGAAGGGTTAAGGCTCTGGGTTTTATTTTAAGGTCTTGTTGCAAATTTCGTTAAAATCAATGAAAATATTGTTTTGTTCTCTTGTTCGTAGCCATCTCGAATATGCGTGTCAAGTATGGAATCCTCAATATAAAATATATATTAACAAAATCGAAGCGATTCAAAAAAAATTCATTCGATATGTAGGTTCTAAATTTCATATATCCAAAGGAGGCTACGAATTGCAGTGTTCTCATCTTCATCTCCTTCCGCTGCAAACTAGGCGCTATACAGCTGACCTGGTCTTACTAAGTAAAATTGCTCAAGATCGTTTAGACTGCCCTGACTTATTAAAAAGATTACATATATCAGCTCCCTCTCGTTCACTGCGCTATTACAATCCCTTACATGTTTCTTTATGTAGATCAAATTACAGGCGAAACTCATTCTTCTTAAGAGCATGTAACTCATTTAATAAATTTTCTAAGGACTGTGATAAGGCTGACCTCTTTTCTACGAGTGGTACTACTATCTGCAAATTGATAACATCTGAATTCAGTAGCAATTTACTCTTGATCTATTAAATCTAATCAACATCAATGTATAAATTATATCTACTTATATAAATTATATATACTATGTTACATGTATTTAATCAAACCGATTACTCATCTGTGAAAACTTTTAATAGGCTTACTTTGTAAATTATATTATATGCCATATAGTATTAATTAAAAGCTGTAAGTTTTCCCTTAATAAATATATATATATATATATATATATATATATATATATATATATATATATATATATATATATATATATATATATATATATATATATATATATATATATCAAATATTTAATATTGATATGGTTTGTTGTCAATAGAATTTACGATATAAGGACATACTACGCAATTACTGTCTCATTAATTTATGTTTTATTTTAATTAATTTATGTTATTAATATTTAAAATCAAATATTTTAGTACTGCACAGTAATTAGAAGCACTGACTTCTATTAGTTAAAAATAAAAATTGATTAACATGGCAACAAATGTTTGGCTATTGAAATAAAATGCTAATGGCCACATAATAAGAATAAAAAAAACTGTTTTTATTCTTAATTAGCACACAAACAGCAAGCATAAACAGGACTATGATTTATATGTGGGAAATTCCTACGACACTTGAAGGACCGGTTAGTTCTTAAGTATTTGCTGGATATTGTAGCTTCCTACATAGATATGATAGTCGTCAAATTTTTAACCTTCATTCAATTCAAATTTATATTGAAATACTGCCGTAAATTATTTTAAAGGCAGTTAAGCGTAGTGAGTCAACATTTGAGTTAAAATTTAAAAAATAACGTGGGAATCGATGTCACTATGAGAGGAATGTAATTATTTATAAGTGGTAGAGCCAAGCCGCAGTTATAGTAGTAGTATAGTTGTAGCATGAATGGGTCAGCTCGACCGGGGAAGGACCACGCTCTCACAGAATACCAGCGTAAAATAGTAGCTCAATACTGCTGTGTTTGGTATGGTATGGTGAGTGTAGAGAACCGGAGACCCTTTTTGCTGCAAACAAGGTATTCCATCTTAGTTCTTACGTGTGACAAGGCATCTGAATTTTATTCGTGATCGAGGATAGACGTGGATGTCTACGGGTCACAGCAACCACTTACCATCAGGTGGACTGTGTGTCTGTTTGTCACCTATAAAAATTGATATTGAAAATAGATACGGTATTAATTCTTCTTTAATTTGCAGGATATATCAGTTATTTATTTATTTTCCTGCCAGTTAACATCATAGGTTGTGTTCAGCAACGTTTTTGATTTTAGCGCACGCGATTTAAATTATTAATTGCCGCGCTTGATTGTAAGAAAAGGAAATAAAATCAAAAATTATAATAATTTTTTCTTAAGATTATTCATGGTGTTCATCTTGTTTTTTCATGGTGATCAATCAAATAGAATTTGTGTTAAGTGAGTTAGTTTATACAAACATCTCCTTTATATTATTTAATTTATTTTTATTATTTATTGCATTTCTTAAATCAATAGAATAAAAAGGGCGAATTTAATGCTTTGAAGCACTCTCTACCTGTCAATCCATGGAGTGGTGAGAATTTGACGAAGGTTTAGCAATATACAATAAAAGAATAAATAATAAAGCGGCCAAGAGCATGTCGCGCCACGCTCAGTGTAGGGTTCCGTAGTTTCCCGTCCGTCACAGTAAGTGTTCCCACTTATGATTTTGTACAAAAACTGTTGTTTCCATCCAAGTTCAAAATAATTTTCCTAGAAAGTCCTTATAAAGTTCTACTTTCCAGATTTTTTTCATATTTTCTAAACTTATGGTTCAAAAGTTAGAGGGGGGGGGGGCACATTGTTTTTTACTTTTGGAGCGATTATTTCCGAAATTATTGACATTATCAAAAAATGATTCTAGTAAACCCCTATTCATTTTTAAATACCTTTCCAACAATATATCACACGTTAGGGTTAAAATTAAAAAAAAATCACTTCCCACTTTACATATAGGGGGGCTACCCTAATAAAACATTTTTTCCAATTTAACTTACAACTTTGTCGGCGTGATTGATACACATATTGGTACCAAATTTCAGCTTTCTGGTGCTAACGGTCACAGAGATTAAGCGAGGAAGACAGACGGACAGACAGACTGCTATAAGCAGGAGTGCTACCAAGCCTGGGTTGATGCATCAGCGTCCCGGGATGTAAACACCAGCGCTCTAAAAAAGAAGTATAATTCCGCCTCTAGGTCCTTCAAAAGAGTCATTGCCAAGGCAAAGTCAGAGCACATAGGCAGAATTGGCGAGAAACTAGTTCGCCTTCCTTCTGGAACCCGTGCATTCTGGTCTCTCGCCAAGGCTGTCCAGGGGAATTTCTGTCAGCCATCTCTTCCATCTCTGCACAGGGAGGACGACTCACTGGCCCATACTGCAAAGGAGAAAGCCGATCTTCTAGGCTCTTTCTTTGCGTCTAACTCGACTCTCGATGACGGGGGGAGTACGCCGCCGACCATCCCGCGGTGTGAGTGCTCCATGCCGGAAGTGCAGTTCACACAGCGCTCGGTTCGCAAAGCACTCCTCTCCCTGGACATCCACAAGTCGAGTGGGCCTGACGGAATCCCCCCAATTGTGCTGAGGACGTGTGCTCCAGAGTTGGCACCGGTTTTAACGCGTCTTTTCCGGTACTCCTACTCCCTAGGCGTAGTCCCAAAATCATGGAAGACGGCTTTCGTCCACCCGATCCCTAAAAAAGGCGACCGCTCAGACCCGTCCAACTACCGGCCAATCGCCATCACCTCCTTGTTCTCCAAAACAATGGAGTCCATTGTAAACTGCCAGCTCATGAGGTACCTTGAGGATCACCAGCTGATTAGTGACCGCCAATACGGTTTTCGCCGTGGTCGGTCAGCTCGTGATCTTCCGGTCTTTATCACTCACAGATGGGCGGAGGCAGTAGAGTTCAAGGGGGAGGCATTGGCCGTTAGTTTGGACATTGCGAAGGCCTTCGATCGGGTTTGGCACAAAGCGCTTCTTTCGAAGCTCCCTTCCTATGGGCTTCCCGAGAAATTGTGCGATTGGATCACCAGCTTTCTTGCAGATCGGAGCATCAAGGTCGTTGTAGACGTTGCAAGCTCCGATTGCAAGCCTATTAATGCTGGTGTTCCACAGGGCTGCGTGCTATCGTCAACGCTGTTTCTTCTGCATATCAATGATATGTTGCATACCCGTAACATTCATTGCTATGCAGATGACAGCACTGGTGATGCTCTTTACACCGGCCGAGCCAATATTTCTCGGGAAAACGTCTCCGAGTGCCGGGACAAACTTGTGTCTGAAGTCGAGTCTTTGCTGAACAGAGTCTCGTATTGGGGACGACTAAATCTAGTCCAGTTTAACCCCCAGAAGACACAAGTTTGCGCGTTAACCGCTAAAAAGAACCCCTTTGTCGTATCCCCTCAGTTTCAAGGCACTCCCCTTGTTGCCTCAGCCAGTATCGGAATCCTCGGCGTCGACATATCGAGTTTCGTGGTCACTTGGAAGGGAAGGCCAAATTGGCCTCTAAAAAGCTTGGCGTGCTCAGCAAAGCGGGACAGTATTTCATGCCGGCACACCGCCTGCAACTTTACAAGGCGCAGGTTCGGCCGCAAATGGAATACTGTTCCCATCTCTGGGCTGGGGCTCCCCAGTACCAGCTCCTTCCACTTGACCGCATCCAGCGCAGAGCGGCTCGAATCGTCGACGACCGAGTGCTTTCTGATCGGCTCGATTCACTGGCGCTGCGAAGAGATGTTGCATCTCTTTGCGTATTTTATCGCATCTATCACGGGGAGTGCTCTGAGGAATTGTTCGGATTAATCCCAGCCGCCAAATTTCGTGAACGCACTACACGGCAAACGTCCCGATACCATCCACACCATCTGGATGCTTGGCGGTCCACCACTGTACGTTTCACAAGGAGTTTTCTTCCACGTACAACCTCTCTGTGGAATAGTTTACCACCGGCGATTTTTCCGGACCGATACGACCTGGGGACCTTCAAGAAAAGAGCTTACTCCTTTCTAAAGGGCCGGCAACGCACCCGCAATTCTCCTGGTGTTGCGGTTGATCATGGACTGCGGTAATCACTTAACATCAGGTGAGCCGCATGCTCGTTTGCCCCCTCTTCTATAAAAAAAAAAAAACAGACATGGCGAAACTATAAGGGTTCTTAGTTGACTACGGAACCCTAAAAATGATAACGTACTACGTAATATATATATTTTCCTTATATATAAAATAAATAAACTATACAAATATAACCCATACGTACATCTATACATTCATATTAATATACATATAAATAGTAGATATTATAAATAACTATGAATAAATACGTCTGGATGATTCATGTTAGAAACGGTGTCATTAAATAGTTACACACCAACTTTTTAAACGCATGTTTATTGAGAGCTTTTTTTGATATCATCGAGCACGGAGTTCCAAAGATGTGTAGCCTGAACTGTAAAGGAGTTACCATTGAACTCTTGAAGTGAACAAGGATACATATTTTGTTGTTAGAAGAAGAACGTAGAACCCTATCATAAGATGAGGAAAGATGGTGAAATTTGCTCTTAAGAAAATAAGGCGAAAATGGGTCGCTTAATATGGAAAGAAAAAAGTAACATTCCAGTTAAATATTTTTTTATAAAACAATGTTGACGAATGACGAAACGATGTAAACATATTTTTTTTTTAATTTTAGCTCAGCAATATGTAGTTATGGTAATTAAGTTATACGGCACTAGAAGTCACGTACCCATACCATTGCCTAAACATTTTTAATTACTTCCAGTATAATTTTTTTATGCGTAGTTATGATCCAAAACTTAGCAAAGTGTCGGTTTCTTCCTTAACTGCTTTAAAAAAAGCCGCTAAAGGTGTTTAATTTAAGGTGAGTAATAATTAATGAAATTTTTAGGGAATGCGTATAATAGTTCTTACAAAAATATGACTATTTGAAACCGATAAATGAGTGTCACCTAAGTAGACTGCCTTGTAGCGCAGAATAACTCAGGTCATATTTTATAACTTTGAACGAATAAACGGCTAAACTAAATCTTATTTTATTGAAATAATCAAATTTTTATATTATTTATTGAACGTAAATCTAAATAAATAACACAGTAATAATGTTTTTCTTGAAATAAAGGTTAGGTACAACGAATTTATTAAAAATATTGGCATTAAATCACGTATTTCTTAAGGCATATTCTTGTTTTTTGTCTACCCGTCTGTCGTTTCGGGTGGAATCATGCAACTCAAATTTCGACCACTTTGGGATTAACTAGAGAGAATTTTGAACATAGCTCAGAATCAGATGACAATATAGAAATATTTAAAAAAGACCTGGTATATTAATTTTTTTAATACACGATTAAAAAAATACTTGTGTCTATTATTCTTTTAAATACATTTAAATAATAACGTAAAAATATTAAAGCAACAAGGTGTGATACTTTGTTACTTTAATATTTTCCTGTTGATGTCTGGTTCTTCATTCAAGTATATTTCATGTAATTTTTATGTAAAATATTGTAAAGCTTCATAGATCATATAATACATTTACATAGAATTGAAATATCTGTCTGTAATATCGAAATAAATGCCTTTTAGCTTCTCGGGAGCTCATCTGAATGCCACTTAGTCATAAATAACTATTTGTCTGTCTATCCGGGCCATAGAATAGTTGAATAGATTGTGATGAAAGTTCACGAATAGTAAATAAAAAACATAAAGGCAGAGACTACAGACTTCCATTTGGCACGATCCTGACACACCTCTCTCGCCTCCTTCACATCCATATACCTACGCATACATGCCCGTCGATTAAGGGTACTCCCAATTTGGCCCGTTTTCAATAAATCGCCAATTTGGTCGATAAATTTTCGCCTAGGACGTCCCTTTCCGACTCTGCCAATCACTTCTAGAACATAAATTTTCTTTGTCACTCTTTCCTCATTCATTCTTTCCACAGACCAAACCACCGAAGCATTCCTTTCTTAATCCTGGTCACAACATCATCTTGCATATCACACTCTTCTCTTATCACACAATTCTCGATCGTCATTCAGATTCAGCCCTAACATACTTCTTAACGACCGCATTTCTACTGCGTTCATTTTACTCTCGTGCTTCTTCTGCCACACCCAACTTTCACTACCATAAGTTAAAGTAGGGACCAACACAGCATTGTGAATTGCCATACGTGCCTCTTTCGACACATTTTGACTCTTCACAATAGAGTGCAGAGCCCCATTTACTCTGTTTGCCGCATTCACTCGTCGTTCTATATCCCTATCATATCTCCCATCCCTGCTAAATACGCAACCCAAATATACAAACTCATCTACTTGCTCGATCAACTCCCCTTCTGTTCTTATTTTACAAATCGTTTTACTTCCTTCTCTTTCAAAAACCATAACCTTCGTCTTACTTGCGTTCACTTTCATACGCCTTTCTTTAAATGATCTGTTCATTAATGTAACCATCATTTGCAATTCGGCCGCCGACGACGCAAGAATAACTTGATCATCGGTGTACAAAAGGCATTTGACGGTTAACTCACCCATTCTTAATCCGCATTCTCCAACTTTCAAATTATGCAAACAACTGTCCATAAATAGGTTGAACAGCCACGTGGAAGCCCTGTCTGACACCTTTATGAATGTCAAACCAGTCCGAGTAGACCCCGTTGATCCTAACACAAGCACTAGAGTCCCTATAAAGCGACTCCAACGCCTGTATTAAGCCAGCGCTCAACCCAAATGAGGTCAGTGTTTGCCATAGCACATCCCTATCCACTCTGTCATAGGCCTTTTCCAAGTCTATGAACACACAAAAAACTTTTTGGTTTTTGGCCAAAAACTTCTCCGCGATACCCTTTCTGTTCTAATACGCTGTAACTCAGTGGTAGACACAGATGATCGATGGCGCCAACGCCTGAATAGACCATTAATTCGGCATAAAACCAAATAATGATCCGTTTCTACGTTAGAACCCCGGTAAACCCTTGTATCTACCACTGCGCCCCTTAATCTTTCATCCACAACTATGAAATCTATCATACTTCTATGGCCACCTCTTTCCCAAGTATACATGTGAATCCTCTTGTGGCGAAAGCAAGTGTTCGTCACAAAAAGATTCTTTTCCATACATACGGTGAGGAAACTTTCACCATTCTCATTTATATTTTCATCACCAAACATTCCCAATATCCTTTCATAACCAAGCCTTCTCACCCCAACCCTTCCATTTAAATATCCTAGCATAATAATATTTTCATTTCCCTTACATTTCATTAACACCATTCTTACCATTT
This sequence comes from Parnassius smintheus behrii, assembly GCA_036936625.1. Classification (NCBI taxonomy): domain Eukaryota; kingdom Metazoa; phylum Arthropoda; class Insecta; order Lepidoptera; family Papilionidae; genus Parnassius; species Parnassius smintheus. The sequence continues at coordinate 11,055,241 of JAUPFT010000013.1, forward strand.
CCAAAAACTGCTCTTGGATATAAGCAAACTTAGACATGTCTGTGGCGTAGACCCCTAAAACAAACAACTTCTTTAAGCCCACTTTCATTCGTATCCATAGCAGTCTTGGGCTTACACATTCATACTCTTTCAAACATTGGCCCATTCTTTCTGAAATGATGATACCCACTCCCTGGCATGCCCGCTCGATCTCGTCTACACCAGACCATTATGCAGTATATATTCCATGTGTTGTGACATCCTTCCCCTTCCTTTTCGTCTCATTTACACATAACACATCTATTCCTCTATCGTACATCATATCGCATACTTCATCCATTTTATCATTCATTGATCCACATACATTAAAAGTAGCCAGACGGGCCTCTGCAATCCACTTTTCGCCCCACCGGGAGACAGAACGTGACGTGATTCTTCGCACTCCTGCCCCATAAAGGGGCGCCGGGAACTCGGGGCTATTTCTTTTATTTGGTTCCTCATGGTGCGAAATATGAGGTAGTATATTTTACGCCGCTATCACGAATAGATAGTGCGCAATACGAGGAACGAAGCTATATTTTATACAAAACACTTGAAATGATTTTTTTTAGTAAATGATAGTTGATGATTATTAAAAAAAATGAATCCAACTATTTTATTGATCTTTAATTGGCGGAAGAGAAAATCCTGGAAAGGTGTTATGAGAAAAAGTCTGCCTAGGTTAGGAGTTCATCTAGGTTTATTCAATGCCTTTATCTAGTATGGGTGAAAAGTAGACCACCCACTTCGAATATCTCCTTCGCATAAATATTCTGATTTTTAAGCATTTAAAATTTAAGCAAGTTTGAAAGTGTTTAAAAGCGATAAAATGAGTCCACAATTGATTGATTGATTTATATCATGTAATACAAACAAAAACATACACTCGAAAAAAAAAGCAATTCTTATAAGTTTTATCTCTCAAAGCTCTTAACTATTGATCACATGCAACAACGCATCTACCTTTTGATTCTCAATCCAGGATGTACGTGAGCGTCCATTTAAAATCAAATGTGCAAAGATTTAAATAGTTAGATACGCCCTTACCATAGTATGACCACTCCGAAATGTGTTTAATCTGAAATGTGTGTGCTCATTCATTCGCAATCAGCGCTCATTTGTGCGCGGTGACAGCCAGATGTTGCACATTGGAACTACCGCGCTGATTTCACCACAAAAAAACTCTCAGAATGTCATCGAATGCCATTCGAAAGTGCAATAATAATTCTAGAAACACAAATAAAGCCCAAGGTGTAACATTTTACTCGTAAGTATCTATATTTTATTAAATATTCAATTTATTTTATTTGGATGTCAGAAAATACCACGAAATAATTACTTACGAGAAAACGGAAACTATGCGATGGAGAAAGTAGTATACACAATTTCCGTAAGATAATAAGAGATGACACATATTGTCTCAGTACTCTTCTAATAACCAATTTGGTTAGATACTCGGATAAATTCGTCTAGGGCGTCCCTTCCAGATTCTACAGTTCACATAAATAGCTATATAAATTTGCTTTATGACTCTTTCTTCGTCCATTCTTTCTACATGACCAAACGAACGCAGCGTTGCTTTCTTAATCCTGGTCACAACATCATCTTGACAACCAAACCTTTATCTTATCACACAATTTCTCAGCTTGTCATTCAGATTCAGCCCTAGCATACTCCTTAGTGACCGCTCATAATTATAAGATATAGCACGTAGTGCACAATCAGGCATTTCATGTTGTATTAGACGCATCGGCTGAAACGCGTGTGCTGAATATCATTCAGGCCGCTAGTTAATAGTCAAAAGGCTAGGTATTTAACTTAACGGCTAATTAAGCTAGTAAGCTGGGACATTTACACGACTATCTTTCGGAAGGCATAAGATTTTCCTAGCGATTCCCATATTCACGCACGCAACGTAATAATCACTTTTTGCAAGTTTCGTATTTTTAGTTAGTATGGAATATAAATATATAATAATTAACTTACCCTTGCTCTCCTTATTTGGAAGAAACCAGAAATCATATAAGCTTCCAACAATATTCAGCATTAGCACTGTCAGGAAAATCACTGCAACGGCTATGTCGCCGTAATCTATATCCACCCTATTATCCAGGTCATTACACAGAACTTCAGTAGACAGCTTGCTTTTTAGTCTGTATTGTTTCCAAAAAGTATCATTGAGACATCCCTCGAGAACCAAATGTAGGTCCGCTGATGTATTTTGACTAAGGTAGTCTTTACATGTTCTTGTAACACACACGCCACGATTGAGACGTGAATGATTTAAGTGCATTTCTTTGCGTAAGGAATATTCCTGCAATAGTTAAAACAAATAAATATACGAATAAGTTCTTGTAAAAATAATGTAAATAAATCTAGAAATATTAATTATAGCTACGTTCAAAGCAAAAGTAGTATCAAACTTGTTTTATCACCATCACCATCATTACAGCTTATCAAAGTACATTGCTGAATATAGGCCTATGGGGGACATAGATTTGTAGCCGAAGTAAGGAAAAGGAGAATCCCCCGCTGGGCAAGGTGTTCTACCCAGGGAGCGGCCAACACTCCGTGTGATAGTTCGGAGATGTTCTATATGTACTGTTTATGATTCCGAATATTGATAGCGTGATTTAGGCTTCGGTGTGTTTCGCTTGCGGTGCGACGACAGCGCCGCTACATCACCCCCCTGCTCAGACCGGAGGTCGATAGTGCAGCCTCTTTGCCGATGAATGTTGCAAGTGCCAGGAGATTGCCTCATAGTCTGCGGTGAGTCGAGAAGAAGGCAAGTAATCTGCCGTGCCGTGAAGCAGAGGCGAGCAGTAAGGCTCAGAGCCGTGCCGAACACTGAATAGCGCAGAGAGTAGCTTGAAGGAACAGGAAGCATTATTATTCCAGTACTGTGATGAACCTTGTGAAGCTAGCTAGCTTGCAGGATATGAAGACTGCAGACGATATCTGCTCGGGAGCGAATGGGTGGGGTTCAGATCACGTCGGGGTCACCACTGTGGCCGAAGTAAGGAAAATGGGAGATCTCCCGCCGGGCAAGGTGTTCTACCCGGGGAGCGGCCAACACTGCGTGTGATAGTTTGGAGATGTTTTATATATACTGTTTATGATTCGGAATATTGATAGCGTGATTTAGGCTTCGGTGTGTTTCACTTGCGGCGCGACGACAGCGCCGCCACAGATTGTCTCAAAGAAGGGGCTTGCTTAGATATCACCAGCACACTTGGCAGGCAGTTGGCAACTAAATATTTTTTTGTTCCATGCAGTTTGATAATAAACAGCATCTTTCTGATGCATGACTCCTTCCTGCTCATCGCCTAATTCAGTTTCCATCTGTCACCTCTTACGACACTTGTAGAGTCAGGCTGCAGTTATGTTATGGTTGTAGCAGAAATGGGTTGGCTCGATCGGGAAAGAACTACACTCCCACACTAATACACAACATCAGCGTAAAATAGCAAATTAATGATGTTGTGTTTCGTATGTCCATTTTCGAGATGTTTGAGCTGTTAGTCTGTGCGACTCTTACAGCTTCATCTGACTCAGGGCTCGTGGTCTGTAAGGCCGCAGGGCCTGTGTTTCGTATGATGAGTGTATAGAACCAGAGATTTTTTTTCCTGGATACGAGGAATTTTGTCTTAAAATCATAACCCCCACATTACGATGTTTCACTTTGTTAAATTTATGAATGTAAATTGCCCTCACGGTACAGTAAAAATCGTAATGTGGGGGTTATGATTTTAAAAAAGAAGAAGAATAGGTTGATCCATGTTCTGTTTCAGTTACTATTGGACAAGAAGAAAAAAATGAAAAATTATTTAAAAAAAGTTATAGTACGTTAAACATTAACAAAGTTTGTTGCCGTAGCAGAAATTTAAGCTAAACTACAATAGAAGAATGGAAAAACGCGGACGAAAATAGAGGTGCAGTACACACAGAATAAGCCTTGTTTACATTAGTTATTTATTTGTTTTTATTTCAGCAATAGAGTTTATAAGTAGTTAAGTACAACATATTAAACAAAACACAATTCTGGAAGAGAAACACTAGAGCTGGTTGGGTAAAAAAAGAGAGAATAGCTTTAATTAACAGTCAGACGAAATGCAGTATGCGACTCTTCTCACTGCGTTTTAATTTCTTATTTTCATTTTGAAATTTCCACTGTGGTTTATCCATAGACATTACACATAAATATACGTGGTAGAGTCACACGGGTAAAGGAAACGAAAGTGTAGTAGTGTACATGTCATGGCGCAGTTGTATGAAGCTTTTGTCTCTGTTACATTTCTTTACTAACGTGGGAAATGTTACGCTAGTGTATTTATAGTTGCAGCACGAATGGGGCGACTCGATGGGGGAATTACCACACTTGCCCTTAATACCAGCGCAGCGTACAAAAACAGTATAATTCTACTTTGAAAATATATCGATCATGAAACATATCGTAGAAACGTTTAAAGTGATTTGCAACTTGATAAATAAACAAGAAAATGAATTGTTTATTTTAAATAAATATACAAGGAAAATTCATAACTTAATAGTAATTCTGCAACGATTTCCTACATTAAAGAATTACACGACACGAGCCCACGAACTTCGAGATTTTGTGACGGCAAATCAATGCGACACATATTTGAAAAAATGCATTTTTTATTACAAGCTGTAGAATCAAGCTGCATATATCTATTCATAGTTGCAGCACAAATGGGTCACCGCGACCATAGTAGGACCACACTCTCACAGAATACCAGCATGAAACAACAAAATAATGCTGCTGTTGTGACGGCTCAATATTATTATTAATAATTAAATTCAATATAAAGGGGCGTCAAAAATAGTTTTAAAACATATATATTAAGCAATAAAGTTAAATTAATAAACATAAAGTTAATATATTTCAGACATTATCCCAAAAACATAGCAAATTAAAGGCAAAATTATTGTTTCTTGTAATAGGTAAATTTATTATAAAAAACTTGTAAAAATATTTAAAATAAAATAAATAATAGAAATACAAGTCAAAAAATATTATAAAATTAAGTTAAATAACGTTTATAAGATAATTAGGAAATTTGTTAAAAATTGTTTAAGTCATGGGAGGTGTTCGTGTATAAAAGAAAATTTTTCTAAGTTGTGGAAGGAGTTCACGTATAGATGAAATTTTCTAAGTTGTTGAAGGAGTTCATGTATTAAAGAAAATTTTCCTAAGTTATGGAAGGTGTTCACGTATAGACGTCTTGTATGGATGAGGTGCCGGAGATACATACCTGCAGTTGTACATATATATGGGGTGGTCGGGAGCCTGACTGCCTGAAGTACTGTAGCACAATGACTAGTCCTATATTAGGGACTTATGATATTAAACTCAATGATACAAAAGCAATATTATAGAAGGTCTCCATGATGAATTTGCATTACAATGGTAGGGTCGTGGGTTCGAACCCTATATATGAATGACTTATGAAAGTGAGGTCTATGATTCAAAAGCAATACTATAGAAGGTCTCTGTGATTAATATGCATTACAATAGTAGGGTCGTGGGTTCGAATCCTATATATGAATGACTTATGAAAGTAAGGTCTATGATTCAAAAGCAATACTATAGAAGGTCTCTGTGATTAATATGCATTACAATAGTAGGGTCGTGGGTTCGAATCCTATATATGAATGACTTATGAAAGTAAGGTCTATGATTCAAAAGCAATACTATAGAAGGTCTCTGTGATTAATATGCATTACAATAGTAGGGTCGTGGGTTCGAATCCCATATATGAATGACTTATGAAAATAAGGTCTGTGATTCAAAAGCAATACTATAGAAGGTCTCTGTGATTAATATGCATTACAATAGTAGGGTCGTGGGTTCGAATCCTATATATGAATGACTTATGAAAGTAAGGTCTATGATTCAAAAGCAATACTATAGAAGGTCTCTGTGATTAATATGCATTACAATAGTAGGGTCGTGGGTTCGAATCCTATATATGAATGACTTATGAAAGTAAGGTCTATGATTCAAAAGCAATACTATAGAAGGTCTCTGTGATTAATATGCATTACAATAGTAGGGTCGTGGGTTCGAATCCTATATATGAATGACTTATGAAAGTAAGGTCTATGATTCAAAAGCAATACTATAGAAGGTCTCTGTGATTAATATGCATTACAATAGTAGGGTCGTGGGTTCGAATCCCATATATGAATGACTTATGAAAATAAGGTCTGTGATTCAAAAGCAATACTATAGAAGGTCTCTATGATTAATATGCATTACAATAGTAGGGTCGTGGGTTCGAATCCTATATATGAATGACTTATGAAAGTAAGGTCTATGATACAAAAGCAATATTATAGGAGGTCTCCTTGATGCATAAGCATTGTATGGGGTGGTCGGGTGACTGACTGCTCCTAGTACTGTAGCAAAATGACTAGTCCTTATTAGGGACTTGAAAAGGAATATTATGGTGGCGTGTGTGCTGCTTCACGAGCAATTGGTCCGAGGTAAACTTGGACTCACTAACCGATGTGTCCTAGACATATCATCTTAGTGCCGGTGGTAAGCGGGTTTGTTGTAGCAATACGGCTTTCCTGTGGACATCGCACACCCATACCGTTTGTGGGCGGCGTAGTAGCGCATAGCGAAGCGTCGTCTATCTTTCGGATGGGGATGATGAGTGTGTTTGGTAGCACTTTTAAGTGTAACGGGCATACTCAACTTCATGTCTTAGTGCATTAGCGCTATGATACGTGGAGTTTTGTTCATTGACGTCTTAGTAGCGTGCTACTATGATACGTTAGTGATATTTTTTATATAACAACAATACTAACTTTGTTGCCAAAGTCGATAGGAGTCATGTGGGTGTGTTGTGAGGGTGCGCCGCCCGTATGATAGTTGCATTGATGCTTACTGCTACATGCGGTATTGCGTCTTGTGATGGATCTGCGGGTGTGCTGCGCCTGATTCGACGCTCTCTTGTGGTTCTGGTCGATGGAGGTATACAATTAACATCTTAGTGTCGGTGGTAAGCGGGTTTGTTGTAGCAATACGGCTTTCCCGTGGACATCGCACACCCATACCGTTTGTGGGCGGCGTAGTAGCGCATAGCGAAGCGTCGTCTATATTTCGGATTGGGATGATGAGTGTGTTTGGTAGCACTTTTAAGTGTAACGGGCATACTCAACTTCATGTCTTAGTGCATTAGCGCTATGATACGTGGAGTTTTGTTCATTGACGTCTTAGTAGCGTGCTACTATGATACGTTAGTGATATTTTTTATATAACAACAATACTAACTTTGTTGCCAAAGTCGATAGGAGTCATGTGGGTGTGTTGTGAGGGTGCGCCGCCCGTATGATAGTTGCATTGATGCTTACTGCTACATGCGGTATTGCGTCTTGTGATGGATCTGCGGGTGTGCTGCGCCTGATTCGACGCTCTCTTGTGGTTCTGGTCGATGGAGGTATACAATTAACATCTTAGTGTCGGTGGTAAGCGGGTTTGTTGTAGCAATACGGCTTTCCCGTGGACATCGCACACCCATACCGTTTGTGGGCGGCGTAGTAGCGCATAGCGAAGCGTCGTCTATATTTCGGATTGGGATGATGAGTGTGTTTGGTAGCACTTTTAAGTGTAACGGGCATACTCAACTTCATGTCTTAGTGCATTAGCGCTATGATACGTGGAGTTTTGTTCATTGACGTCTTAGTAGCGTGCTACTATGATACGTTAGTGATATTTTTTATATAACAACAATACTAACTTTGTTGCCAAAGTCGATAGGAGTCATGTGGGTGTGTTGTGAGGGTGCGCCGCCCGTATGATAGTTGCATTGATGCTTACTGCTACATGCGGTATTGCGTCTTGTGATGGATCTACGGGTGTGCTGCGCCTGATTCGACGCTCTCTGTGGTTCTGGTCGATGGAGGTATACGGGTGGTGATGTCTGCTGGGATGTATGGGGGACCTTGGAATGGTGTAAGCCCGACGATAGTCGTATTGATGCTTGTTGCGTTCTGCAGCATTACTTCTCTGCGATGGTTGTTTGGTGGGACACTATTCTCAATGGCGCTCTCTGCGTCTTGGTTTGACTCACACCTAAGTAGCTTTGCCCAAGTCGGGTCCCTTCATTGCGGGGCTGCAGACTGTCTGCCCTCCACGATGTTTTATATAACAACATAATATTATCTCTCTGTAACTTTCCCACCTTTGAATGATTGAAGGCAACTTGTTGGTGGGTGAGACAAACATGATCGAAAATGCATTTACTCAACGTCAGTGACACAAACCCTTTCTGATGGCGAATTATTACTCTTATCTTATAACTGCCTTTTGGCTATATCTGCCGTTGTATTGGTTGGTGGAGCATATGTGTCGACCTCATGCGGGTGGTAGCTGGCGGGAGGATCTGAGGAGACTCTCAAGGCTGCGGCCGAAAGCTGCACAACGTGGGACCCCATTCCCTTGAGGTGAGCAGTAGTCTCATGACACGCTCTGCGGCTAGTAGCCGTGCTGATCATGCAATTGGTGGTGATGCCATACACTTACATCACGTCTGCAGGAGCGGCAGTCTGGCAGGTGGTGGCGCTCACGGAGGGTTTACAGCCAGTGTGCCTATTTGCCTAAACCGTGTGACGTACATTCACTGTGGCTGGATTCGTTCGTATTCTGTATGGCGTTTACACGCATTGACATGCGCGACTTCGGTCGATGTTTGTGCTTACGCACTAACAAGGGGCCAAGCCTCTTTTACTGGTTCGCCAGTTATTTTGCTGTGGACTACGGTCCAGTTCCCGAATTAGCGTTCCCTTCGGGGGGAGTGCATCAAAATGGTTGGCGCTCACCGTGCACGGCGTGTGTGGGGCCGTGTACCTCCCCTACATTTTTTTAAATAAATGTAGGAGAGCGAAGCCCTTGTATCGGGTATTTTTGTATAAATATATTGTGAGCCTTTTCCAAGCGGGAAGGGATAAATAATAATAAATTAATAATGTAAACCTGATACAAGTGGAATAGGGACGTTTTATGTTCTTAACCTTTTTCGAGCCCTGTCTTCGTGAACGGGGTTCACTTAGCTTATTAGGCACTACCAACAGCTTTCAATTGCTCTAGTGAATATTCATTCTTCCAAAAGACACCTAAAAGAACTAAGTTACAAACAAACACAACGTAAATAAGGGTCCTAACTAAGACGATCACGCCAAAAGATTACAAACGGCCTATTATTAAACCTTTAGAGAGATCATTTTAGAAAGATCTAAACATAGTTTATTAATCCTGGTCACATATATATATAATGTTATTGAAAAGGGGATATTTTTAATATTATAAAATTTTATTATATAGAGGGGGGGGGGGGATCGTTACACTGTGTTTCGTCTGGTGAGAGTAGAGAACCGGCGACCCATTCTATTGTTATTCTTACAGATGACAACGCATCTATGTCTTTATTCATAATCGAAGACGAAGATTCATGTAGATGTTTATAAGCCATATCACCTACTTACCATCAAGTGAACTATATTCTTGTTTGTTAAGCTTATTTTGTGTTAAGCTATTTTTTGGTTAAGTCTGTCTTGACGAACAATTTTAACTGCCCAACGCGATTGCTGAATTTTTTTGTAATTTTTATGAAACGGCGTCAAAAGCATATAAAATTTATAACACATATTTAAACACTTATAACGTCTTATTATCTATGAACATCTACAGAATATAATATTTATTCTTTACATCATAGTATGTAGTTTGATTAATATCACACCTAAAAAGTTTACACAAGTATAAAAAGTTTTTAAATTACACAGTAAAAACAAGGTTGGGTAAAGGAAGCGTACCATTTGGTTATAATTGTTTGCATTACCTACGAATTAGAAGGGTTTGGTTATTTTCTTTTATTTGGTCTGTTTCGCTTAAGTACGTGTAAACATTTTATTACATAACATAATTAAAATAACATTTTTGTTTTATTTTTATTAATTTATGTAAGTTTTATTCTGTACTTACATACGTACATACGAAATATTGTCCCCATACTTACCTCAATCATAGTCATCAGCTCGCTGGGCCCATCAGACACTAGTTTCAGTTCGACAGTGCAGTACACCCCCCCTGGCTCGTGGATGCATGGCGCATATGGTTCCAGATGGTACACAGGAGGCATTTTGTCGTACTCAGTGTCTGTACAAAATATAACTTATTTTTACAATTATTCCTAGAAAACAAACATAAAAGTATATGGGTATAAGACTTCTGAAATTGTTAGAAATAGTGCGAAGGGACTGTGTTCGGTGTGTAAGTTACAACCTATATACGTCCCACTGCTAGGCACAGGCCTCCCCTCATTTCTGAGAGGGTTTTAGTCATGTCTTCGAATTTTTTTTTCTTATTTCTCGGACATGCAGGTTTCCTCACGATGTTTTCCTTCACCGCCGAGCACGTGGTAAATCAGCACTTAAAGTTGCAATTAACAATTTCATTGGTGCCGGCGGGGATCGAACCTGGTTTGCTCACGTACTGTGAAATTTACAGCGAGCGCTAACTATCTGAGCTACCACGGCTCAGATGGTTAGCGCTCGCTGTAAATTTCACAGGAGCTGTTCGGTATGAAAGGGTTTCAAGTAATTAAATTTAAATTTTGAATGTTCTGTATAATTTGATTAAATATATAAACTTCTCTCCATGGCGTGGAAGCGATTTCTACGCAAGAGAAAAAAAGACGATCTTAATGTTTCAGACAGACTGCTAAAATTACTAAATTTTGAGACAACTCTTATTGATTATATGAATTTGTGTTACCCAAATATTTCTCAAAATCTTCATAAAAAGTTGGTGCGGTTTCTCAAAATTTGTATTACTCGTAGATTAATTTTCGGTTAACTTTAAAATAAATATTTTTCCACGAATAAGTTTTCCAGTACGATTTTAAGCATAAATGGATTTTTATTCGATCCATATTCTTCTTTTGTCTTAAGGATAACTTCAATATCTGTATTCTGTTTACGATAGACTTCTCTGCAAAGTAAATGTTCTTAAATCCGCATTCCAACATAGAGTGGTTTTTTCAATTCGTTTTTTGAGACGCAGTCTACACTATTCCGGAATATTATGCGCGTTTTTATTAAGAAAAATTTTAACAAGCATTATTTTAAGAGACTAGTTCCAGCATTCATATAATAGATAAGAATCATTCAACCTGATATATTATCCGATCTTTTTATTTCTTTTATTCGTTTTATAAGTGGTATTTATTCCTTGTATTCGTGTATTTTTATTATTTGAACATTTTTTTATATAAGGCCACGCTTATACATTTATTTTTTATACCTAATTATATAGTGGGTATTAAGTATGTATATTTTACCTACTACTAATATATTCTATTTACCATATTTTGGTTTTATGTATGATAGTTTCTTAAATCATCCATACTTAACTGGTAGGAAATATCAAAAGGCTTTATATTCCTTATTATAAGGTGTATAATAAATATTAACTAAATAATTAAAATAATCACTTTTCACTCACAATATTGCATCAAATTTAATTACGGTTTTTTTTAAATGAAAAGTGAGCTCACTCTTGACTTCTATCTGGCGTGAGGGCAAATATAAGTCTACGATGGAGCGAGTTTGCCCAGGAGAAGCGCACCTTGAAGAGATTCAGGTTATAGGCACTTGAAAAAACGGACGCGCTTGCAGAGCATTCCACACCTTGGCTGTGCGCATTACGAAAGATGACTTATAACGTTTAGTGCGAATATTCGGAATATCAATTAAGTGTGCATAATGACCTGCAGTGTGTGTGGTACTCCGATAGGACAATGAAGGTGGCGGTATGAGCTTATGAAGCCCGTGGGTACACTCTCTGAAGTACAATAGAGTAAAAGTAGTTCTACAAAACGAAATCTAATAGGAGAAATATAATGAAACAAAGCACTTAAAGGTGACTTATATGTAAAAAAGTAGAGACAATGAATGTGCTGTAGAGAAAGCTGTCATATTTTTGGATGAGGTTAATATTTACTGGTCACAATCCATCTGTTGTTGGCTTTGTGATGAAGTTTACGGGGTCTTAACACTGTCTGTCATTGTCACCGAAAAATTAATCTAACCCTTAGATTAATGACAAACATACTCTGAGATCTAATCACAAAATATGACGCCATATCTTAATATTTGCATTATCAATAAAGAATGCTCGCTACTTTTTGGAGGTCGATTAGAAGGATAAGGATAAGTAGTAGATCACTTTCCTATAACGAAAAGTCAGATAGACTTAAAGCTTACTTAAGCTTATTAACAAAAATTTCCAAACGTCGGAAACAACTCAGATAATTATTTTGTATATACAAGTACGGCAGTTATGATAAATCCACGCAACTGTTTAGTCATCGATGAGAACTATGAGCAAATATCAAATAATTTTCCTATAACGGAAGGTTGAATAAAGAATTGGAGCGTATTACCAAAATTCCCAAAGATCGCTCATGACTATAAAAGAAATCCAAGGTTGTGATTTAAACATACCTTAGTAATATAGCCTTCTCTTTATAGAATATTTAACGCGAATAAACAAAGACATCTTTTATTGCTAGCCATATGAGAAAGCTTCATTTTTGCCTCTTTAAAATTTATACTGAGCATATCCGATCCTTACCCACCCCGGGTATAGGCACCCCGACTCGGACAGGTTAGGTTAGAAGGCTATGACGGGGTCGAGTGAGCGAGCGAAGAGAGCGAATAGACCCCGCCATTCCCTTCGTGGTTATTTGTTTGTAAACCACTCAGAAGTAGGAGCCCCGCGAAGCGGAGCTCCGTCGACCGGCCTTCCTCCGACTGCGCTACGTGGTGCTTCCCTCCTCTAACTCTCTCCCCCTATAAATAAGGATTATAGTCAAAAACATTACAAAAACATAACCTCAAAATTAGATTTTTAAAAATTTATAAAAAAAAACTAAGCATGTCCGGCGGGATGTGGAAGTGGGGGCAACTCTACAACTCCGCCGCCTCCCTCTCCACCACCTCCCATCCCCTAAATTTTTTTTCCCCTAAAGTTAACAGTGGTAGAGCCACGCGGCAGCTTTGCTTTTGCACGTATGGGCCGGCTCAAACCGGGGTGGTACCACGACCTCACAGAATACCGGCGTGAAGTGGAAGCTCTGCTTCTTTTCGTCTGGTGAATGCAGGTGGCCGGAGGCCCAAATACCCCCCCCCATCAACATGGTAGCGGAATTAAATAATGATAGACTACCCCAGGAGGGTACCAGCACCCCTGGAGAATCCCTCGCTGAGCATCCACGACCATGTTTCTCCACTTCTGAGCGTGGGTGCTCAGGCTGCCCCGCGTATTCTGGGGGGGGGGGGCAAAATTCCGCTCAAGACTACAACTGCTCGGGGCAAATGGAGCAACAAGACCAAGGCGACCCCTGCCACGCTGTCCGTGAATTTCTGCAATATCAGGGGACTTCACTCTAACCTAAACGCCGTCCACTACCATCTCGAGACGGCGAGGCCGGCTCTGCTCTTTCTGACCGAGACGCAGGTGTCCTCTCCGGCTGATGTCTCGTATCTCTCCTACCCGGGGTACAAACTCGAACACTCCTTTGTGCCTCGGGCTGGAGTTTGCGTTTACGTCAGAGAGGACATCTGTTCTCGACGCCTCGGCAGACTTGAAGGTTTGGACCTGTCCATCCTTTGGCTACGCGTAGACAGCGACGACCATCCGCGCGTCTACGGGTGCCTCTATAGGTCCCATAGCGGTAATGCCGAAACAGACCGACTCTTCGACCACGTCCAAATGGCTGCAGATTCGTTGCTACAGCAGATCCCCTCCGCAGAGACCGTGATCCTCGGCGACTTTAACGCCCATCACGCCGAATGGCTTGGTTCACGTTTAATCGATCATGCGGGGAGATCTGTTCATGATTTTGCCTTGGCATATGGTCTGACACAACTGGTTACTTCGCCTACGCGAATTACAGATGTGGAGGATCATGCACCTTCCCTGTTGGACCTTCTGCTGATCTCTCACCCGGACGGATATCAAATTTCCGTCGACGCCCCTTTAGGCTCCTCGGACCATTGTCTGGTCCGGAGTGTTGTGCCACTCACGCTGAAATCGCGGTTGCATTCTGCAGGCTGCCGCCGTGTTTGGCACTATAGGTCAGCCGATTGGGATGGGATGCGGTCTTTCTTTGCATCCTACCCTTGGGGGCGGGTTTGCTTCTCGCCGGATGATCCCAACGTTGTTGCAGATTCTGTTACTGATGTGGTACTTCAGGGTATGGAACTTTTTATTCCTTCCTCTGTGGTGCCCATTGGAGGCAAATCTCAGCCATGGTTTGGTCGCTCCTGTAAAATAGCATCATGCTATAAGCAGGAGTGCTACCAAGCCTGGGTTGATGCATCAGCGTCCCGGGATGTAAACACCAGCGCTCTAAAATAGAAGTATGATTCCGCCTCTAGGTCCTTCAAAAGAGTCATTGCCAAGGCAAAGTCAGAGCACATAGGCAGAATTGGCGAGAAACTAGTTCGCCTTCCTTCTGGAACCCGTGCATTCTGGTCTCTCGTCAAGGCTGTCCAGGGGAATTTCTATCAGCCATCTCTTCCATCTCTGCACAGGGAGGACGACTCACTGGCCCATACTGCAAAGGAGAAAGCCGATCTTCTAGGCTCTTTCTTTGCGTCTAACTCGACTCTCGATGACGGGGGGAGTACACCGCCGACCATCCCGCGGTGTGAGTGCTCCATGCCGGAAGTGCAGTTCACACAGCGCTCGGTTCGCAAAGCACTCCTCTCCCTGGACATCCACAAGTCGAGTGGGCCTGACGGAATCCCCCCAATTGTGCTGAGGACGTGTGCTCCAGAGTTGGCACCGGTTTTAACGCGTCTTTTCCGGTACTCCTACTCCCTAGGCGTAGTCCCAAAATCATGGAAGACGGCTTTCGTCCACCCGATCCCTAAAAAAGGCGACCGCTCAGACCCGTCCAACTACCGGCCAATCGCCATCACCTCCTTGTTTTCCAAAACAATGGAGTCCATTGTAAACTGCCAGCTCATGAGGTACCTTGAGCATCACCAGCTGATTAGTGACCGCCAATACGGTTTTCCGTGGTCGGTCAGCTGGTGATCTTCTGGTCTACCTCACTCACAGATGGGCGGAGGCAGTAGAGTTCAAGGGGGAGGCATTGGCCGTTAGTTTGGACATTGCGAAGGCCTTCGATCTGGTTTGGCACAAAGCGCTTCTTTCGAAGCTCCCTTCCTACGGGCTTCCCGAGAAATTGTGCGATTGGATCACCAGCTTTCTTGCAGATCGGAGCATCAAAGTCGTTGTAGACGGTGCAAGCTCCGATTGCAAGCCTATTAATGCCGGTGTTCCACAGGGCTGCGTGCTATCGCCAACGCTGTTTCTTCTGCATATCAATGATATGCTGCATACCCGTAACATTCATTGCTATGCAGATGACAGCACTGGTGATGCTCTTTACACCGGCCGAGCCAATATTTCTCGGGAAAACGTCTCCGAGTGCCGGGACAAACTTGTGTCAGAAGTCGAGTCTTTGCTGAACAGAGTCTCGGATTGGGGACGACTAAATCTAGTCCAGTTTGACCCCCAGAAGACACAAGTTTGCGAGTTAACCGCTAAAAAGAACCCCTTTGTCGTATACCCTCAGTTTCAAGGCACTCTCCTTGTTGCCTCAGCCAGTATCGGAATCCTCGGCGTCGACATATCGAGTTTCGTGGTCACTTGGAAGGGAAGGCCAAATTGGCCTCCAAAAAGCTTGGCGTGCTCAGCAGAGCGGGACAGTATTTCATGCCGGCATTGCATGCCTGCAACTTTACAAGGCGCAGGTTCGGCCGCACATGGAATACTGTTCCCATCTCTGGGCTGGGGCTCCCCAGTACCAGCTCCTTCCACTTGACCGCATCCAGCGCAGAGCGGCTCGAATCGTCGACGACCGAGTGCTTTCCGATCGGCTCGATTCACTGGCGATGCGAAGAGATGTTGCATCTCTTTGCGTATTTTATCGCATCTATCACGGGGAGTGCTCTGAGGAATTGTTCGGATTAATCCCAGCCGCCAAATTTCGTGAACGCACTACACGGCAAACGTGCCGATACCATCCACACCATCTGGATGCTTGGCGGTCCACCACTGTACGTTTCACAAGGAGTTTTCTTCCACGTACAACCTCTCTGTGGGATAGTTTACCACCGGCGATTTTTCCGGACCGATACGACCTGGGGACCTTCAAGAAAAGAGCTTACTCCTTTCTAAAGGGCCGGCAACGCACCCGCAATTCTCCTGGTGTTGCGGTTGATCATGGGCGGCGGTAGTCACTTTACATCAGGTGAGCCGCATGCTCGTTTGCCCCCTCTTCTATAAAAAAAAAAAATTCGTTTTGAGTTATGATTTTGAGGTTAGATCTGGACACACTGCAATTTACTATAAAGCTCGCACAGTAGTCACTCGTCAGCCCTAGTCTACAATAGAGTGTAATAAACTTAGTACCTAATGATAATAGATAAGGAATTGCTTCCGGTGCTTACACTAATACTTGTGAGAACTCGTAGTGGGTTTAAGTATTGACTACTATCTACAAGCTAAAGCTAAAGTGTCCTGAGTGGCGGCTGCTCAAAATGCTGCATCGAGAATTGCCAATAATGTTCTAAGAGGAGTATACTTTTTACCAAGAAATTCACAAGTATCAGCAATAATACGAACTTACTGCAAAATGAATGAAAAATAATGCCCTTATTTATTTATTCTTTACAGTCCATCTACTTAAGGGGATAATATAGGCTAGCGGATTCTCTTTAGCCACTATTGCATGGCATTATCGCAATAAAACCGGTTAATTTATCAATATTTATTAATTTTCAGTTAGTATATTCCATTTAAAAAAGAGGTATATTTTCACGCAAATCAACATTTTATTTGGCTTTATGTGATATCAGTAAGCTGAACAACATGAAGTTGGCTTGCTAAAATCAATAAAATTAGAAAATCCTTTTTGAGTTAGGGCACATAACATTACTATAAAACCACTAAAAGATGTGAAACAATCAGATACAAAAAACCCTTTATGACAATTTTGTTAAAACCCTATTATAAAATATTTAAATAAAATAAGTTATATTAAAGACACTCATGTAAAAAACTCTTACTCTGCAATTGCAAGTCCCCGGCTTCTGATGTACGAGTATTGTTGAAGATACATTTAAAAACATAGTTAGTATATGCAGTCGAAAATCATTTAAAGAATGGGCAACGGTATGAATTTATAAAAGTAGGCGAAGCTTATACGAGCTTAAAATTAAAAGATCATTTAGTCATAGATAGATTTAGAAAATATGTAAAAATATTCTAAAATATATAAAAAAAAGTCTTCACAGCTAAGGATTTAAGCACCAAAATTAAAACTACATTTAATGTATTAAAATAACGTGCAGTTTATTTAATAGTGAAACGGGTAAGGTCAAACAACTATACTAATACCTCAAGGCTCAATTCTCGGCCCATTCTCATTTCTGGTCTATAATTATTATAGTATAATAAAAGTACCGGTTTTTGGTGGTTCTTCACATGACAGAGGTTTTTTTTTCCAAACCAGTAGTAAAAGTAAAAAATTACTTTCAATAAGAATTACAAGTACCTAATCTATATTGAAATAAAAATGTTCTTTTCTATTCTATTTATTTAAAAAAAAATTATAAGTCATGTCTGAGAAGGTCTTGTTGTTGCTAACCGGTGCAAATATTGTGACGTGCATATTTAAAAAGTTTCTGACTACGTGGTCATGTATTGGCGATGTTAAAATATCAACTATCCGAACTTCCCGTAGGTAGTAAGAGGCGACAGTGGAAAACTGAAACGGAAGAAAGGCAGTGAAATTTTCGTGATAACTAATCAAATTTATTAAAAACTGAGGTTGTTAACCCACTGGGCAAGCGAGTCAGCTTTGACAAATATCATACATACGTATAAAATAACCTCGAGTTGCAGAACCTTACCCTCTACATTACAGGGTACTATCGTGTAAGGCATTCGATTAACATTAAGGAAGGGTGCTTTTACATACATACATACATACATGCATAAATACTCTCCCATGTCACCCATAGGTGTAGGCAGAGACTACAGACTTCCATTTGGCACGATCCTGACAAACCTCTAGGGTGATATTAATAATAAACGGTTCTTCATTCTCATTATATAAAAAAAAAAACAAATTAGTGACCCTGCAAACTAAAAGATTATGAAGTATCCCTAAATATGTAACTATATATGATATGGAGTGACGACCGTGCTTTGTGGCATCCCTAGAGGAAGACTTATATTTAACAGTGGAATTATGATTAGAATGTCGATTGTATGTCACCGATATTAATTTTTTTCCTTTCTATTTCTTAGCTATTTATGATATTAAGTAACGATGTAGCCGAAAATGGTAAACAACACTGACTTCGTTAGAGCCTATATATGTTGCTATTGAAAGGAAAGACGCTGTTTTGTTTATCTATAATAAAAATCGGGACGGGTATAAAAATGACATATTTTTATTTTTACTGTTCTCATGACCGATGTAAACGTAACAAAACATAAAACAAAATAAAACCTTCAAAAACATGTTTCAATCGCAGATATTAGGAAATCAATCTTAAAACAAAAATATAAAACGACCCATCAGTGGTGACATTAGCTTTGAAGTCAATTTCACAAAAGTGGCATTGTACCGTTTGCATCAACCTATAAGAGCAGAATTGTGATGGACTGTGATAGTATCATTAAAATTCAACCGAAACAATAAATTTTGTTTTTGTGTTATTTCTGATTTTGATGATTTTTTTTGTTGATTTCGTGACTGTTCAAACTATTTATGGACAGTTGTTTGCAAAATTTGAAAGTTGAAGAATGCAGATAAAGAATGGGTGAGTTAACCGTCAAATGCCTTTTGTACGCCGATCATCAAGTTATTCTTGCGTCGTCGGCGGCCGAGTTGCAAATGATGGTTAAATTAATGAACGGATCATTAAAAGAAAGGGGTATGAAAGTGAACGCAAGTAAGACGAAGGTTATGGTTTTTGAAAGAGAAGAAAGTAAAACGATTTGTGAAATAAGAATAGAAGGGGAGTTGATCGAGCAAGTAGATGAGTTTGTATATTTGGGCTGCTTATTTAGCAGGGATGGGAGATATGATAAGGATATAGAACGATGAGTGAATGCGGGAAATAGAGTAAATGGGGCCTTGCACTCTATTGTGAAGAGTCAAAGTGTGTCGAAAAAGGCACGTATGGCAATTCACAATGCTGTGCTGGTCCCTACTTTAACGTATGGTAGTGAAAGTTGGGTGTGGCAGAAGAAGCACGAGAGTAGAATAAACGCAGTAGAAATGCGGTCGTTAAGGAGTATGTTAGGGCTGAATCTGAATGACAGGGTAAGAAATTGTGTAATAAGAGAAGAGTGTGGTTTGCAAGATGATGTGGTGACTAGGATTAAAAAAGGAATGCTTCGGTGGTTTGGTCATGTGGAAAGAATGAATGAGGAAAGAGTGACAAAGAAAATTTATGGTGCAGAAGTGAATGGCAGAGTCGGAAAGGGACGTCCTAGGCGAAAATTTATCGACCAAATTGGCGATTTATTGAAAACGGGCGAAATTAGGAGTACCCTTAACCGACGAGCATGTATGCGTAGGTGTATGGATGTGAAGGAGGCAAGAGAGGTGTGTCAGGATCGTGCCAAATGGAAGGCTGTAGTCTCTGCCTACCCCTCTGGGTGAAAGGCTTGAGTGTTTATGTGTGTATGTATTATGTTATTTCTGACTTCGACGGGGATTCAAACCCAAGTCAAAGGTAAATAATTACCATGACTACTATTAAATATAAATCATAAATCAATAAAAAAAAATTCTTACGTTTACAGTGCGAATCCCTGGGTATGAATCCCTGTAAAAGAAGTAGGTAGATATGTGATTATTGGTGATTATTTAAGTCAGTCATCTCTCATTGTAACAAAAGTTACTAAAATATGGATGTTTATGATAAAAACTATCTGATACCCGCTTGCTTTGCTGGGTTGCACGAAAAAAGACATGAAATATATTATATAATAACGTAATAATAATAACGTAAATATAAAATATCAAGATTATTATATGGGACTATCATAAAATCCGTTCTTATTGAGCGACTAAATTACGAAATGAGTAACTATATTATTCCTGCCCACACGCAAAATACGCGCTTAGACGTGGAGTTGCGGAAAACAGCTCGTCGTAAACCAAACTACCAATCAAATGAAAGATTTGCTTAGTTCAAATTACAAGCCATTATTACGAATTATTTTGAAAGTAGCTCCATAAGAACCACAAAACATGTTAATGTTAATGATTATAAATAATACTCATGTTAATATAATATAAATCAGATAGGGTTTAGCCAATCAATCTGAATCATTCTCGGAATAAAACTATCCATTTTTTAAAAATCTAATTATTATTCTTAAGTATAAATTGATTAAAAATGTTATTACATAGTTGATAGGTTAGAAAAATAAACTATTTTTAATTTAATAAGCATTTTTTTCTAATTAATCAGCATTATTTCAAAGAAATTATTTTTAATTAATTGTAATTAATGACTGCTATTAAACTTTATGACCTATGACAGAAATATTAGCGAACACGGCGTTATTAGAGTCGGACAGGGATATTTTAAATTGCATTTGTAAAGGTGATCGAACGCTACTTTTAAAAATATATGACTGTGGTCAAAAAATATCTAATACAACAATAAAAAATGAAACGGAAGGTCAAAAATATAAAGGTCGTCTTCTACTCACACAAAACAAGTTTTGGCAAGGTTCCTAAAAATATGGCAAATTAATTGAAATTAGTTTCCGCTTTTGATTTAATTGTCAAGGACATGTTATTTTTTATTAATGTTTGAACCAATTTAGGCTTAAATACCTTTAAAATCCGTGTAGCGGTAGTGTGAGGGTATGCGCTAACCCATACCATTTAGTGAGATCCTTAAGAGATGACAGAGGAAAACTAAAATAGGAGAAGCACAGTGACATCTACTTGATAACAACTTTAAAAACTAATAAAAACCTAGGTTGCTAACTCGCTTGCCAAGTGTAGTGACTGTTGTAAATATCCCGCCTGTGAGGAAATAAATGGGGGAGGCCTATGAACTTTGATAGTTTGCTGAGGATGATGATGATGATCATCAAATATTTAAGTGATTATCATACCAATTTTTTAAGAAACAACACAGCCCTGCCCTCATTTACTAAGGAGATGTTAGAGCAAGAAACATTAAGTGATTGCAATGGAGTCAAAATTATGTGAAATATGAGACTTGATAAAACTTACATTTCATTTAATTAATTTATTTTTTATATGCAAAAAAAAAATTATTATGACAAAACTGTGCACTTAGATAAGACTTATCGCAGAATTTCTTCTCGGTATAAATTGATATATGGTTCGGTAATAAATTGACTATATATTGAAGGTGGGCCAAATTAAGAATACCCTATACAAGAATATGGATGTAAAAGAGGCGAGAGAGGTGTGTCAGGATCATGTGACGATAGGAGAATGGAAGTCCGTAGTTTCTGCCTACCCCTCTGCGTAACAAGAGAGATGTATGTATGTTATGTTAAAAAGATTTTGACGATGCCTAAACCAGTATGTGTCTAAAATTATACACGTTCTATAAAGAAATGCTTCGAAAGTATTGTTCAGAGCTTAGGGTTCGTGACAATAAAAACTGCCGATTGAATTACCAAAACTGACACTTTAATTACTGAACACCAATTAAAACTAATACACACTAATAATAATTAACAGTATTTTGTTACATTAGATACACAAAAGCCCTGAATAACATTTAAATTCGTAGAAGATCGGTCAATCTACTAATGTATAAAGAAACAAAGAAAATAAAATATTTAATATCTACTTATAGTGCTATACAGCGTCAGTTCTATTTCAGAATTAATAATAAAAGTGCGTGTTGCAAGTGATGACATATTATGGATCTGAGACGTTGTACTTAGAAACTGGCCGTACGAGGTCGCTTGGCGAGCTATGAAGATGACTTTTCTCGCAGTTATTCTTTGTGATAAACTTCGTAATCAGAATCACTGTAGAATCAGAATAATCAGAATAGCAAGAAAGTAGATGAAGTGGCAGACCATATAGCTCGAAGAACCGACATCCAATGGGGAACAAAGGTTCTCAAGTAGCAGCCTCGTATCAGTAGATGAAGTGCAATTTGAAAAGAGATTCAGGAAGTCGATGGATGCAGTTGGCACAGAGCCGTGCTTTATCATTCCTCGGGGGAAGCCCACATTTGTTGAGCAGTGTACTTGTAATGGTGCTGATGACGACGATGAATATAAGACCAATTTAAAAGAATCTTTTATAGATTTTGTTATGACAAGCATCAGATATCCTCTATACCATATTATTGCATTGTCATTGAAGTAACATTAAACAGCTCTTCCTGATGTCATTAATTGCGACGCTCCGCATTAGTTTACAACACAAAGGATGTTGAAATTGTTGTAGCGTTCGAGCTATGTATATTTTTCTTCTTTCCTCGCTACTTCTCATGTCACTCAACGAGTGTGTGGCCGAGGGGTTAGGATTATTTTTAAAACGTTTGAGCATTGTTGATTTTAACGACTTTCGTTGAACGCGCTCCAAATGTAAACTATATTTATTATATATTGGACTCCATATTACTGATGCATATTCGATCTGTGATCTTATTAGAGTTTTATAGAAAGTTAAATGTGTGGTAGAACGTTTGAAAGAAAAATATGTCCGCATGACAAATCCATAAAACTGAAAGGCTTTATTGAATATGTTCGTTACTTGTTGATCAAACTGTAGCTTAAAATCTATCTACAATCCTAGATCCCTGATTAAAGATTCCGATTCTAACGAAACACAGTTTAATTTATGTTTCTGTGAATGTGGTTTGTTTGTATTTTGTTGTGCTTAAGTATAGTTTATTTTTAACCGTAAGAAAATAAAGGCCACTGGACCTACCTAGCCATTTAAGTCTAGTTGTGTTTTATAGCAGTATTCGACATTTTTGACACTGCGATAAACTATAAGGTCATCTGTTACACTTATCGATATCGTGTTTTTCGAATAATTTATTCTTTGCGAATATTCGACCACAGACTATCATGAGTTTGAAATTGAAAATATGAACGTAAGTAACGTAAGAAACAACAAACTATGATACTCCACATTGGCAGTACAAACGTAAAGAATTAATATTTTATCTTAATCAATTTAATGTACTTAATTGAATGTAATTTATAACTTCTTCTCTTTAAAAACTTTCCCAAATTTCCCACCACTAGGTGCATATAATATACTTATAAGCGGTACAAAGTTTTCTCTTCGCATATTAGTCATTCGTTTGTTTATTTCATCATTTGTTATTTCCAGTTTGTTTATTTCATTATTTGTTGTCATTTGCGGAATTCATTTTAATATAACCATTAAATATTAATTTGCATTTTTATTCACTTCCTATTATGGCCTGCGATCGAATATATATGGCATGCGATTGAAAAGTGTTGAATTTAGAGGTCAAACACATTGTAGAAGTTTTGTTTGTATAAAATATATTATATAATAAAAAAATACATAAGTAACCAGATTATGTAAATTAAAAAAAGATAAAGTAGTTTTTCTTTAGTAATAAACAAGGTAAAACTAATAAGAAAAGAGGGGTCACCCTACACTTCGCCTACAGGTACGAGGCTGCCACTCGAGAACTTTTTTCCCCGACGGTTGTCGGTTCTTCGACACAGTGCCACTTCAGTTTACTAATACGTTGGACTATGTCGGTCACTCTGGTTCTACTGCGGATAGAGCGTAGCGTAATCCTCTTCATAGCTCGCTGAGCGACATTGAGCGTCCTCATGAGGTCACCAGTGACAGACCACGCACTGGTTGTTCAGTCTCGTTTTCAGGTTTTGACGTATAGCTGACAAGAAGATGTGTCATAATTTCCAAAACGCTGCCCAGCCGAGTTGAATCCGTCGATTGACCTCCTGGCCGAAGTTGGACTTACCTAGTCGCACTATTTGTCCCGGGTAAACATACTCGTCAAAAACTTCAAGCTTAGTGATCCCAACAACTACCGGCACAGGTGTGACATGGAATTTACGCATGTTTATCTTGAGACCTACCTGTTGGGAAGCACTATTGAGGTCATTGAGTGCATAGGTATTGTGTCAAGTCTAGTAGCTTGAAAACGTCTTTCAATGCAGCGGTGAAAAGTTTCGGGGACACAGCGTCACCTTATCTTACACCTCTCTGCAGTTGAGTAGGTTTTTTACTCTGGTCCTATACTTTGATAGCCGTCGTAGCCCTACTGTACAAACACTTCAGCACTTCGATATACCGACAGTCAACTTGGCACCGCTGAAGGGTCTGTAGTACCGCCCAAATTTCGATGGAATTGAAGGCTTTTTCATAGTTCACATACGCCAGGCAAACTGACGGATTATACTCTATGGTCTTCTGTACAACTAACCGAAGGGTATGTATGTGTTCCATGGTACTAAACCCTTTTCAGGAACCGGCTAGTTCGGAATGATGGAAGTCATCGAGTCTGCGTGAGAGACGATTCGTAACGACTTTCTTAAATAGCACGTATACGCGGCTCGGAAGGTAAAATTGTCTGTATTCCTTCAAAACAGCGTTGTCACCTTTATTGAAGCACAAGACCAACGCACTTCCGCTCCATGCTTCCGAAGTAGTGGCACCATGGAAGACGGAATTAAAGAGCTTCTTAAGAACACTAAGTACCGGTTTTCCACCCGCTTTCAGAAGCTTCGCCGTAATTCCATCCTCGATCGGAGACTTGCCATTTTTAAGGTGCTGGAGAGGCATTCTTATTTTGCTTAGACTAATGTACGGGATATCATAGGAATAGTATCGAATAAGACTTTCTTTAGTAACGATCCACGTTACTCACACTTGCATTTGGTTCCAACGATGATGTGTGCAGCTACTCACAGAACCTCTCAATCTTACCCAAAATCTCATTTGTTCCGGAAACGATGCTGCCACACTCGGTCTTCAGCTTTGATCATCGGCTCTTTCTAACAGACAGATTTCTGACAAATACTTAGGAGACTTGGTTCCGCTCAATCGCTTCTTCAATATGAGTTGTATTAAAGTTGCGTAAGTTTGGAGATCTCTCTGTTGAGGTGCTTGTGTGCTGTCAAATCTGCTGACAACTGCAGCTACATCTCCCGTCTAACAGCCATGAGATTAAAAGTGTGACCGAAGAGTTTTTGTGTTCTTCTGCGGCAGGTCTTGCAGAACTTAGCTCCTACCGCATGAACAGTTTTCACGAGTTGATTGTCATTCATATCATCCACTGTATTGCAGTCTTCTAGGCACTGAAAACGATGTTGTAATTCGAGCTGAAAGTTTTTGGGACCCTGAATTTCTGCACGAGGAGGATAGAGCGTTGACTTAATTAGACGAGACCTCTTCAACTTAAAGTTTAGGTTCAGTGTGCCTCTAACCATTCGGTGATCGCTGTCAGATTTGGTGACTAATTTCACCCTCGCGATCGCTAAGAAACCACTGAACAGTTAGCGTCTAGTCGCCGTAACGAAGTCAATCTCATTTTTTGCGAACCGTTGGGTCTCGATTGTAGATAGTCCCCCAATATCAATAAAGTTGGCCAGTTGCTGGCCCCTCGGGTTCCGTTGCTATATTTCACATTTCCCTACCTTCAGCTCACCGCTTTCTTTTTTGCTTAGTTTTGCATTGAAGTCTCCCATCTACAACATATAGTGGGTTTTGAAAGAATGCAAGGCTTACAAATACCCTTATACATTTCCTCAATTTCCTCGTCAGGATGTACCAAGGTTGGTGCCTAAACCTGCATGACCTTTAGTGAATACCGTTTGGTCATTATGAGTATCAGGTACGCCACCCTTGTCGACACACTCCCAATCATTACAAAGTTGTTGACGAGAGACTTGTGAACGAAACATCCAGCACCTCTTTGGGACAGATGGTCGCCTTCCTGGTGATGGATGGTGATGAATGACGGTTTCGAGGATTACCGGGTCCTCCCGCTCTTTTCGGACCTAGGATAATCCTATAATATGCCAGCGCAACTTAACTACCTTTTCTCCCAACTCCAGTATCTTCTCGTCAGTCCTAAGGGTGCGTGCGTTATATGTTGCCAGGTCGAGTCGTCTTAGGCGGCAACCGAACCTCGACCGGAGATTGTTAGCACCTCCTGCCCCGCCGTTACCGTGGTCGCCACTATAGCTAGGAATAGCGAAGCCGCCGGGGACTGGGGGCCGTTTGATAGTGTCGTTGCGCATGGGGGAATATTTGCCATAGTTGCTACGTTTGGCGAACCAGTTGGCACAAGTATTATTTTAATTGTGTAATTGCTGTTATCAGGAAGATGCTGCCGCCTAACGCCTGCTGGTGGACACATCTGGACACCCACGGGAAAATATGGGTAGTGTATATTCTCAACCGCGACTACACCGCACTACATATTTTAAACGAAGTTAAAACTGTGTTTAGTATTTAAATAAAACTAGTGTTTACGGATTTTATCGCGTATTAAAAAAAAAGATTACTTATGAACGAAACGATTAATATAATTATTACGAAACTTATGACGCGGCTGAAGTAAAACTTCTTTAGCTCCATCTGTTTATGTATGTATGTGTATATATATATATATATATATATATATATATATATATATATATATATATATATATATATATATACATGTATACATGTTCACATATACACATATGTATAATATAAACATGTATATGCATAAATTAATTTTCTACAAATATTTAAATTTATTATTAGCTTCCATAATTTGTTATTATTTACCCGAAAATTCACAAACATGAACTTTAAAAGGAATTTACAATTTTATTCACTTTAAAAGTAGAATTTTAATGTATTGAACAAAATATTAATTAATTAAATTGTTCAAAACGAAATAAAATTACGAAAAATAACTGGCTATGAGAGAAAGAAAATTTGCGCACGCACTGCCCACTTTTGCTTATATACCCCACTCAACTCCCGTTCTCCTCGCCCGATCACACTTTTCGTAACGCTTTCGTCACGCGTTCGCCAGCTTACTCCCCAAGTCAAGCGCGCGTAAAGAAGTTTTACTTTACAAATTCCCGAAATGATCGCGTAAATATAAGAAATTATTTTATTTATTAAAACTATCAACTGTCATGTCAGGAATAATCTAATGCCACATTGTAGTTCTTTTTATGCATAACAAAAATGTGGAAATTAATTGTATCAAATTGTAAACAATCCTACCCTAGTAAATTCATTCAAGAAGCAACAGACTAGGTACATGTCAAAAGTCAATTTATTAAGAATGCGTAACGTTCGCGTTGAAGGTACTTTTTCTATAAATTGGTGCGGGCGCGCGGCACGGAAAGCAGCCGCGGTCGTCGCCGTTCCCATACGTACCCGTCTGAAACACAAAGCCCAACCCGCCCCAATATGTCATTATTATATATTTCGCCTCTAAGCACTTTAAAAATATGTAAGGCTAATGCGAGGTTTCGTATTACCCTCAACGCGCTGTAGCCAACCATACCCAGAATAAATAAAGTTGGGTACATTAGTGGGTGCATAGGGTAGACCCCATAATAGCGCATATATAAGTATCAATTTTTTTATTTTGCACACATTATAGCACGGTACTCTACCTATTTTTGTGCGACGACCATACTCCAGATTACTTCTTACCAGTGTATTATACAGAGTAATGATTAAATTAATGTTAGGTTAACCGTGAACTGTGCGAAGAATGAAGCCCAAGTTTCTATACGCTTTTCGTAGCAATAGAGAATGTGTTCCCTAAATGATAATTCACTATTTAGCCGAACACCTAGATCTTTAACTTCTTTAACTGTTACAATTGGCGGACCATCCACTTCATAGTTATGTACAATGGTTGTGTGCTTTCTAGTGAATGAAATGGTAACACACTTGGAGGTGTTAAACCGTAAACGACTATTTTTGCTCTACGCCACTATTCTGTTTACGTCCTGTTGTAGTTTTTCACAGTCTGCCAATGTTTCTACGTCGTGATAAAACTTGAGGTCATCAGTAAAAAGGCACATGGATTCCTTAACTACAATAAAGACTGAAGAGGCCCTAAATTACCGCCCTGGCTTTCTCTGAATTGTATAATATATGGGTCTGACGCATGGCCGGCATATTCCACGTACTGCTTTCTACCTGTCATATAGCTGAAAAATCATTTTAACAAATGTGGAGAAGCCAACTGCCGCTAATTTTTAGCAAGACGTTGTTATCCACTAAGTCAAAAGCTTTTTTTTAAATCATAGTTAGCGGCGTCGTCTTGCACCACCCTATCCACTATGGGAAAAACTTCAGCCATGTAGCTAAGAAGGTTGCTAGTGATACTTTTCATTGGCCGAAAGTCATGCTGTGCTTTTGAGAGCTGCTGAATCACCTACACGATGAAAGTACGGCCACAGGTCGGTATTCGTCAACCAGCGACCAGCCTACTTTGCCTTTTGGAACAGGAACGACGCGTGTGATTTTTGATCTATCGGGAACAATAGCATTCCAGGAATTTGGAATATATATACATTAACGGCTTAGTTAACATGAAACGGCAGTCCCTGAGTATATACGGCGGAATGCCATCCGGTCCTGCGGACCTCTCTGGTTTAAGTTTTTTTTTCTCTTTTTAAAAAACGTTGCCCCTACACTAGGATTTTCTCCTGTATCGTGGGGGCAGTTTACAAATATAAATAGCACAAGGACAAACATCCAGACCCGAAACAATTATATAAATACTTGTTCCGTGCGGGATTCGAACCCGCAACCCCCAGCGCAGCCACTCATTGCTAAGCCACTACGCCACGGAGTCGTCATTTGCAAGGCGCGTTGCACATCCTAAAGACTCAGACTTTCGATATGCACCCACGCAACAATGCACACCGCCAGTGTAATAGCCACTGCCTGGGTGAAGTTTATATTGGGTTGTTCCGTCCTATAATAATAACGTCCTCCATACCGAATTTCGGCCACGGCGGCTGGCCTCAACTGAGGCTAGGCAACGGCGCAAGACAGGATTATAGTGCCCAAGTGTATGCGCAAGCACAGGTGCACTCTCTATTCCCTCACTCTCATAATCCGATGGGACGGTAAACCGACATGACCGGAGAGAGATCAGGCGCAGGACCAACGACTTTACGTGCTTTCCGAGACACGGGGGTAAGACACCGCCAATTTCCTGATACCGGGCAGCTACTGAAAATATCTTGACAGAAAAACTCAATAATTGCTTTTTTGACCAGACCCGGGAATTGAACCCAGGACCTCATGATCAGCAGTCGCACTGCTACAACCGCTAGATCAATGAGGCAGACTGCCTCCATCCTATACACTGAATGGAAAACCTTTTGGAATTACATACGGTCTACGAAATGGTTTTGGACGCGACGCTGATGTTGCCCCTGAGCGAGTTTTATCATATTTTTAACTTTTGCTCGATACAGAGAAAATAGTTCATAATTATGTGATTTTTTATAGGATAGGGTGACAAACAGGCACACTGTCCACGTGATGGTAAGTTGTTGCTGTGGCCCATAGACATCTACATCCATCCTCGACTACAAATCAAAATGTAGGTACGTTGTCATCCGTGAGGACTAAGATGGAATGCCTAGTTTCCAGTAAAAAGGGTCTCCGGTTCTCTACACTCACCGTACGAAACACAGCAGCATTAAGCTACTATTTTACGCTGGTATAGTGTGAGAGCGTGGTCGACCGGAAATACCTCTTCCCCGGTTGAGCCTACCCATTCGTGCTACAACTATATTACTAATGTAACTGCAGCGTGGCTCTACCACTTATAAATCCTATACTATTAAACGAGCAATTCTTGTATATATGTATATATATATATATATATATATATATATAATCGGGATCTCGGAAACGGCTCCAACGATTTTCATAAAATTTAGTGTCCAGGGAGTTTCGGGGATAATAAATCGATCTAGCTAAGATTTATTTTTAGAAAATGTCTTTTTGTCCGTGTTTTTAGGCAATTAAAAACTGCTACAATATAGTTAGAATAAGAAGGTAAATTTTGACAGTTTGGTAATGATTATAAATAGCTTATTGGTATAATGGGCGGTCACAAAATCGTAAAACCCCGGTTCGAGCCCAGACCGACCGACCGACTTTTTTATTTTTTTTTTCAAGTTTCTTTCTTTTTTGAGAAAATATATTTTTTTCGAGCCCTTTTTTTAGTATTTTTTAAAAACACGAAAATTTAAATAAAAATAATTGCACTCATGATTTTTTATTCAAATAACCAGTTCAGTTTTTTCTGTTATGTCGCTAAGATCAAAAAATATTATTTATAATTCATCAGTATGTAATTTGTATCTAAATATAATTTCCAAAACACACGAATTAAAAAAATCGAGCGAAAAATACCGAGCAAAGCTCGGTCAACCGGGTACTAATCAATTATAAAAGCAATTAACTATGTTGTTACCATAATTGCACTGGTGTTTCTTAAGTTTGCAATCCGAACAAATTATAAAAAAAATTAAAAAACATATCTGTAGAAGAGTTTGTCTAAAGATTATACTAAAACTTTACTACCGAAACCTGTTTTCGATAAGGTTAGGTGTTTTATAATATTTTTATAAAATGAATTTTGCACTTTTCACATCACATCACTTCACATCACGTGTGTAAATAAATTAAGACGATAAAAGTACCTAATATAATATGGTGATAAATAAAATGAAAGTTAAAATCGTAGTACGTCTACCTATTTAATTTTTAAAACGTTGAAAATGAAATAAAAAAAAAAAACATTTTGAATTTCCAGTTTCGGGTGTTGCACTCGGTAACCTGTGACAATTGGTGCTACAAAACACCCGAAAGGTTTTGTATTTGAAATTAAGTTTAAACAAGTTCTAGAAAGAATAATATTCGTGTAATTAATTTTATCCAATGTAGTATTTGCGTAAAAATAAAAATTTATATTCCTCCACTTACTATTTATTAATGAAATATGTTTAAAGTACGTGAGTATAGTAATTATTCGCGTAAATACATTGAAAATATTAAAAAGAAATACTAATAAGATGATATTCTCGCCGTTGTCTGGCTTTTGATATTACGTCCATAAGGTGTCACCGTACTCTCTACAAATCTATCTTTTGCTCCACCGCATTAAAAAAAAACTTTTGATAGCTAAAAATCGTAACAAGTTTGAATTAACGCTATTTTGTATAAGAATTAAAAACTAAACGAATTTGTAAAAAACGAAAACGTATACACGTACTGAGTAAATATGTGCCTTTATCTTAAATGTTTCATTCTTTATAGTTTAATAAAAAGGCATTAAGTATGTAATGGGTCTACTATTTTTTAATAATTTAAACACATTAGACCCAGGTCCTTAAGTTCTTCTTAACTAGTAGTGTAGTAATTAGATTAATGTAGTTTGAGCTGTGAGTTTATTCATTTTATTATAATATATATTTTTTTTAATTTGCTTTCTCGGACTGGTCAGCGAAGTGTAGGACGTCCTCCAATAGATGGAGTGGCTACAGACATGCAGGAAATCGATGGATGCATGTGACTCAGAACGTATTTGGTGCCAATCCTTGGACTTGGCTCATGTTCAGCAGTGGACTTGTAAAGCACTTTAATGATGAAATTAAAACCCACATCACATAGCGTAGTAAGCAGGAATAAATAAAAGTTAATCAATTTCGGTCTTCCAGGCCTACAATGTTCAAGTGTGAATTATAACATACTTCGCAATAAGGAAAAATACTGGCAGGAAACTTGTGGGAAGTTACATATATTACTCAGCCAAGTTGTGAAGTCTGCTTAAATTGGTTGCGCTTCGTAGAGCCTTTTTGTTTTAAAATTCACAAATCCTTCTGATACATATCATGTCTAATTGTGTACATAGGTATAATAAAATTTTTAATTACATCTATGTCCGTACATTGTATATTTTGCGACAAAAAAGATTTATAGGGACTTCAAATACGTAAATTATAACAAAAATATGCCTATTAAAATTTATAAACAATGATAAGATCAATTCATAAACATCACTTTAAAAATAAAAATACAGGTTGTGTGGTTACGGCTTTAAAATATCAACAATTGCGTGGTCGGCGTTTTAAGAGCCAGAATCCGTTTCGCGCCATTAATAAGTGACTACAAAAACAACTTCTCATAAACAACCGTCTCAAAAATCTGTAGATAAAACTACGAACATCTGAACCGCAACGTTTACAATTTGGTAAGAGTAACTCTAAACAACTGCTCTGTTTAATTTGCCCCTTGGATAAAGTTACACGATAGTTTTTTTACTTTTAGTTGTTATTAGTAAGAGGTTGCTGTCCACGTCCCAGACTGTTTCACTGTATTGTCTCTGACAACTGCCACGGGATGATATAGAGTAGTGTAAATTCTTACACCTTCACCACACGGAACCACAAGGAAGTTATACATGTTGATAGGTGGAGAATGTCTATAGGAATTAAGTCCTACCCATTTTATATGTATGTACGAAAGACATAAATGACACCAAGTTAGTTGATAAGCTGAGAATCCAGAATCGATACAATCGTATTGAAAATGCCGCTTCCATTGGGAAGTCACACCTTACAGTCGAAGTGCCGTCTGTAAGGTGTGACTTTTTTGGACATTAGGGTGACAAACGAACACACAATCCGCCTGGTGATAACCTAATTTTTGCCCCATAGTGACTTACATTAAGAATGCAAATAAGCTACGTCTTTTCATATCTGAGAACTAAGATGGTATCTATGGTTTGTTATCAGTAAAAAGAGTTTCAAATATTTTGAATTGATATCGTCGCCCTTATAGCATAAGGATGTAAACACGTTATGTCCTCTACAATCCAGAGAGAGCCAATTATTTAGCTATAGTTTTCACTTCTAATTATTATTAATATATTGCTGAATAATTGAAAACAAAATAATAAAGACCATACTCGTATACCAAAACAAACAGGCTCCAAACAACGAAATTAAATACGTAAATTTGTATATAGTATAGTACGTGAGGCCAATATGGTCATCCGGTTAATATGGTCACTTTCTAACTCACAAACTACAGCCTTGTTTGCATAGATGGCTTTGTGATACGATAGCTCTTCATCGGTCAATCAAATAATAAAAGGTCAAAAGGACATAATAGTAAATATTTTAGTCGATTATTTTATAGGATAGGGTGACAAACTAGCACACAGTTCACCTGATGGTATGTGGTTGCCGCGGCCCATTGATATCTACATCTATCCTCAATTACAAATCAAAATGCAGATGCTTTGTCACCAGTGAGGACTAAGATGGAATGCCTCGTTTCCAGTAAAAAGGGTCTCCGGTTCTCCACACTCACCATACAAAACACAGCAGCATTAAGCTACTATTTTACGCTGATATTCTGTGAGAGTGTTAGTCGATTTCATTATGGTGTAGTGTAGTTAGTTTTATTAAGTTGATTTTTCGAAGTGTTCCTAATTATTGCCAAGGCTTGTTTGATTTTTTTAAATATTAGTTATAGTATACCTTTGTGTTTTTGTCTTTGTCCTCCTCCCAGTTTTGGTTTTATAAGGCGGCAAAGTTTAAGATAACCGTATTACCCTCGCGTACCATATATAATTTTACTTAAGAAAATAAAGTTTTTATTTGTATTTCTTAAATCAATAAAGATAATTAATAGTAAAAGGGGTCTGATTACTTGTTACAATATTTTTCTTATTAAGTTACATAATAATAACTAAAATATTATTTTAATAAACACGAAAACTATTTAAAAATATGAAGAAATAGAAAGGACAGTAAAAACCTCAATTCATTGGTTTAGAAAAAATACCCTAATATTTAATAATGCGATAAGAGTTATCGTTAAATGTTACGTTTACCTTTGCCTTAAAATCCAAAATTTATAAAATTATAACTATAGTTAAAGGTTCCGTTTACAAAACAGATCACATCAACACAAATTATCACAGAGTACTTACCATTTAATTCATAAATTACACCATGACTCCTTTGAATAATAAATAACGTTATCAAAAGAAAAATATTCATTTTAAGTTTATTTATTTTAAAAGACACAAACAAACGTCCTGGTCACTTGTTAAAAAAAACAGCACACGAGAGAGACTGTTCTACGTATCAAAGGCGGCGGTTGTTATTTTACATTTGAAAATATATCGCGCGTCTTAACTGTACCGAACTTGTTTTAGTCAAAAACCATACAGCCGGCACGTAGGTATATATACATATATGTCACAGACAGACCTTACAGTGGTTGATTATATTAATAATTAAAATGAATGAGACGCGGGCGTGAAATTGATCGCGAAAAAAATATCTTCATTAAAACTCGATTGAATATACTTTGAATTGTACTTGAAATTAAAGTATTTATATTTAATAATTTTTATTTTTACATCAACACTACACATTGATTAAAGCTACTCTTACGGATCTTATCTGTAATTAATACGGACCCTGTAATTAATAAAATGAAAAGTGAACCCCAGTGTACCACTGCAACACTTCAAGACACAGTTAGTTCATTCTGCGTACATCGGACCATAAACAATAATAAACATTGGCATCGGGACGTCAGTGACCTCAGTCCCCCGTAACCATGGATGCTGGAAAGCACCCGGAATGTCTGGAAATAGAAATAATTTAAATAAAACGCGATAAAATCCGTAAAAGTAGTTTTAATAAACTTATATTTAAGTTCAATCTGAGTTGTTGCTAGGCTACTCATGATTATGAACGTTACGACTTACACGTGGTAACACCTCTTAAGACAGCCGAAAAATACATAAAAATAATGTTTATATTTAATTAGAGTTATCAATTATCCTCTTTTTACCGTTGAGGACTTAGAAAGAATCCCTATTAAAAACTGATGAGAGTCTCTTGTTTTTAAATAGAAATAAGGGTAACATACGACATCGTTTCATTGACGTCAAATACCACGATCGCCAATCCCCCAAGTTGCCAAGCGTGAAAATTTATGGCAAATCCTTCCTTAGAGGGGAAAAGTCCACGTCTAACACGGACTTTTACGCTGATGATGACGACATAGAAATAGGAATTTCACTGATTAAAATTATCAATTTTTTCCGATCTACAGCCCTACTATACAAATACTTCAGCACTTCGATATACCGACAGTGAACTTGGCAGCGCTATTAGCAGCGCAGACTAGTGTCGTATTGGTATATCTCAAATCTTGAAAACAAGATTGTGCAACAAGTGCGTTTTATCAATGATGACTTATGGATCTGAGACGTGATCCTTCACTGCGGCCCGTATGTGGAAGCTCAAGGTCGTTCTGCGAGCTATGGAGAGGCCTATGCTCGGGGTTTCTCTGCATGATACACTTTTGAAGTGACGATATCCGCAGTAGCGCCCTACGGATTAGTAAGCTGAAGTGACCATATAGCTCGAAGAAATAACAATTGTTGGGGAAGAAAGATTCTTGAGTGGCAGCCTCGTACTGGTAGGCAAAGTGAAGGGTGACTTTCCACTAGATGGAGTAACGATCTGGTAAGACATGCAGGAAATCAATTTTCTTATAATTTGTGATTAATTTTATAACATAGGTTACATACATACAAGAAAAACGGAAGGATTTAAAAGAATTGTAAAAAAAACTTAGTCCTGTTTCGTCCGTGCGTTTTACTTTGAACTAATTGACGAAGTAACCTTGTACGGACTGATTGATAATTAAAATCATACCAAACTTTAGAAAAGCAATACCTCGTAATATAGCAATGAGCAACGCATTGGTTATTGTGAATCAATGAAATTAAAAGTAAAGCAATGTAAGAACTGAAAACATACAATCGAATATTACATACAAAACCACAGAACGCAATTATTACTCTTTACCGAGAGAACAAAACTTAAATTTTGGCTTTTGATTACTGGACCACGAAAAAGGCCAGAATTTTTTTATTTCACTTTATTGTTTTACATTAAAGGTAACAAACTAGTACACAGTCTATCTGGCGGTGAGTGTATACTGCAACCCCTAGACAAGTACATATATCATTGAATAAGAATCAAAATGCAGAATCCATTATTACCCCTGAGAACTTCTTATGTACTCTTTTTTTTTTGTAATGCCATTTTAGTAAAAAAGTATTTAGAAGGGTTTTCACTAAATAGGTAAAATTCTAGGCAAAACTGGATAATGAGAAAGGAACAATAATAATTTTTCAAATACTTAATGTGTATGGTAAATATGAGCTAGACTAAAAGACCAAACTGACCAAACAAGCAAGTATGAAATAGATAATATACTCACAAATTTTCCAAACCAATTCCAAGATCTGCATGTTTTAAGTAATATTATGTCCCATCATACGATAGAATGGTTAGATGAAAAATATCGCTCAAATTAATGAAAAACTGAATCAACACAAATTATATCCTAGACGAACCAGAGAAACACTTAAAATCTTTACAACTGGAAGAAGCAAATCATATCTTAATTAAAATTAATTTAATTTTTAATTATCTACAATAATTCAGAAAAGGGTCTATCAGAAAGCACGAAAACAGACAAGCAAATAGAGAAACACAAACTATACAATATTCTTACCGAGAAAACATTAAGTCTCATTAAACAACGCCACCAACTACAAAACTTTAAACCTAAAAGCCGCGAAAATGAAATAAAACTCAGTTATATCTATGAAATAACAAACAAAATATCAGGAAAGACTAAAAGAGCAATAGTTTAACGACAATATAAAGTTTTTTTTATAAAGATGAGGGAGCAAACGAGCATACGGTTCACCGGATGTTGACTACCGCCGCCGATAAACATCCGCAACACCAGAGGAATTGCAGGTGCGTTGCTGGCCTTTTAGAAAGGAGTAAGCTCTTTTTTTAAAAGTCCCCAGCTCGTATCGGTCCGAAAAAATCGCCGGTGATAAACTATTCTACAGGGAGGTCGTAAGCGGAAAGAAACTCCTAGTGAAACGTACAATGGTAGACCGCCAAGCATCCAGATAGTGTGGATGGTATCGGGAGGTTTGTCCCGCAGTGTGTTCATTAAATTTGGCACGAGGAGGAGGCAGAGGGGGAGGACACGGTAATTCTCGAATCCAGCAACTTGTTCTATCACCAGGAGGGCGACCATCTGTCCCAAGGAGGTGTTCGATTTATCGTCCACAAGTCTCTCGTTAACAACGTTGTAAAGATTGGGAGTGTATCGACGAGGGTTGCGTACCTTATACTCAAAAGCACCAAACGGTATTCGCTGATGGTTATACAGGTTTACGTGCCAACGTTGGAACATCCCAATGAGGAGGTGAAAGAAATGTATGAGGATATTTCTGGAGCCATGTATTCCTCCAAAACTCACTATACGGTGTTAATAGGAGACTTCAACGCAAAACTGGGCACAAGAAAGAACGGTGAACTGAAGGTAGGGAATTTTGGGATAGGGCAACGGAACCCAAGGGGCCAGCAGCTGGCCGACTCCATGGAGAAAGAGGGACTTTTTATGATGAACTCTTACTTCCAGAAGCGGGCCCACAGAAAGTGGACCTGGTCGAGCCCCGACGGTTCGACAAAAAATGAGATTGACTTTATTATGATGACCAGGTGCCAACTGTTTAGTGATGTCTCAGTGATCGCGAGGGTGAAAACTTGCAGCGATCACCGAATAGTTAGAAGCACACTGAACCTAAACGTTAAGTTGAAGAGGTCTCGTTAAATGAAGTCAACGCTCCATCCCCCTCGTGCTCTAATCCAGAATCGCAAAGCCTTTCAGCTCGAGTTACGTAACCACTTTCAGTGCCTAGAAGATTGCAATGCAGTGGACGATATGAATGACAAGCGCTTGCAAATTGTCCATGTGGTCGTAGATAAGTTCTGCAAGACCCGCCGCAGAAGAACACAAAAACTCTCCGATCACACTCTTAATCTCATGGCTGTTAGACGGGAGATGAGGCTGCAATCGTCAACAGATTTGACAGCATACAGGCAATTGAACAAATAGATCTCCAAATGCATGCGGCGAGACTTACGCAACTTTAATACTGCTCGCATTGAAGAAGCAATCGAGCGGAAACAGGGCTCCAAAGACTTTGCCAGAGATTTGTCTGCCAGAAAGAGCCAACTGTCAAAGCTGAAGACTGAGTGTGGCAGCATCGTTTCCGGGACATCTGAGATTTTGAGTGAGATTGAGAGGTTCTATGGGCAGCTGTACACATCATCGTTGGAGCCACACGCAAGTGTGAGTAACGATCCAAGAGCAATTCTTATCACTATTCCGATGATATTCCGGACGTCAATCTAAGCGAGATTAGAATGGCTCTCCAGCACCTTAAAAACGGCAGGGCTCCAGGCGAGGATGGAAATACAGTGGAGCGAGTAGAACACCGGTACTTAAAGTCCTTCAGAAGCTCTTCAATTCCTTCCTCCATGGTGGCACTACTCCGGAGGAGTGGAGCAAAAGTGCAGTAGTATTGTTCTTTAAGAAAGGCGACAACGCCTTCTTGAAGAACTACAGACCAATTTCCTGTCTGAGCCGCGACTACGCGCTGTTTTCGAGAGTCATTACGGATTGTCTCGCACGCAGACTCGACGACTTCCAGCCTCCCGAACAAGTCAGTTTCCGAAAAAGCTTCAATACCATAGACCACATACATACCTTGCGGCAGATTGTACAGAAGACCAAAGAGTACAATCTGCCACTTTGCTTGGCGTATGTGGATTATGAGAAGGCCTTTGATTCCATCGAAATTTGGGCGGTGCTACAGCCCCTTTAACGGTGCCAAGTTGACTGTCGGTATATCGAAGTGCTGAAGTGTTTGTATAGTAGGGCTACGATGGCTATCCGAGCAAAGAACCAGAGTGCGAAACCTATCCAACTGCAGAGAGGTGTAAGACAGGATGACGTTACATCCTCGAAACTCTTCACCGCTGCATTGGAAGACGTTTTCAAGCTACTGGACTGGAAAGGATACGGTATTAACATCAATGGCGAGTACATCACTCACCTTCGATTTGCCGACGATATAGTCCTTATGGCACAATCGCTGGAGGACTTGAGCGCTATGCTCAATGACTCAATAGTGCCTTCCAACGGATAGGACTTAAGATGAACATGGAAAAAACAAAGATCATGTTTAATGTCCATGTCACACCTACGCCGGTAGTTGTTGGGAGGACTAAGCTCGAAGTTGTTGACGAGTACGTTTACCTGGGACAAATAGTCCGCCTAGGTAAGTCCAACTTCGACCGAGAGGTCAATCGACCAGTGCCTTGGGAACCAGTGCGTGTTGCCAGTGATGACCTATGGAACCGAGACGTGGTCCTTCACTGTTGGCCGTATGAGGATGCTCAAGGTCGCTCAATGAGCTATGGAGAGGGCTATGCTCGGAGTTTCTTTGCGTGATAAACTCAGAAATGAGCATATCCGCAGTAGAACCAGAGTGACTGACATAGCCCAACGGATTAGTAAGCTGAAGTGGCGATGACGGGCCATATAGCTCGAAGAACCGATAACCGATGAGGAAAAAAGGTTCTCGAGTGGCAGCCTCGTACCGGTAGGCGTAGTGTAGGGCGACCTCCCACTAGATGGAGTGACTACCTGGTAACCGTGCTTTGTGGCATTACTTGAGGGAGGCCTATGTTCAGCATTGGACTTGTGAAGGGCTGTAAAGATGATAAAATTATAAGAATGGTGATCCATTCAAGATGATATTGGAAATTATCAACTCATCAGCTCACTACCTGGTATTTACAAACTTTTCTATTGGTGTATTTTAAGTCAAATGTCTGCAATTCCGCTAGGAGCGTTTTATGGTAATAGTCGATATAATTATGATACAATTCGAACCGAATGCATTTTTAGATTCAGTTTTTAGCCATTTAACTCGGTATTGTCCTTTTAAAAGCTTCTACACTAGAAATAACTCATTTACGACTAATGTCCTTATTTGGTCATAATACTATAAGATACTTAGTTACAATTTTATTCAAAATGAAATCTCGTTAACTTTTGTCGTTTTATCTTTCGCCAAATGAACTACGAGTATATAATATAGAACTATATAAATAGAACATAGAAAACTACAAAGGAACACACAAAAATGCACACACTAATGCATACACCTGTCATCTCCGAATCTATGATCGAATGCTAATGCAAAAACATATAGAGCTATATTATTTCATTGAGGCATCGATTTACAGAGTACGTTTTTAAACAAGGGACCCCAAAACAATTCCTTTCTATGACTATTTTTAACTTATGTATGCAATATTCCTTTCCTTACCGATCTTGAACTTTATATTATAGTGTACATAAAATATTAAATGTCAATTTTATTAAATCAGTTTACAACTAATGACATTTTTTCATATTCCTGCAGTTAACTGATACATTCGAATAATTTGAAAGTATTGCTTTGCGTAATGTTTTGAACCAAGTGCCACAATTTAGTAATCAGAAGAAGTACAAAGAAACAAAAAACCCTTAATATATTCATTTAGCTTTCAAAATATGATGAATTTTAAATACTTTTTAATTTTTTTGGCAAATTTTATTCCTGGAACTCTCTCAGATGAACAGGATATTTTTTGATATCGTAGTTATGGTAATGGTGGCTTTTTATTTCGATATAACAAGGACCGCGGTTATAATAACAAATTAACTTTTAGGACTTCCAAGAAGGTACGAAGAATCTCAAGCGCCCATAATGAAAGTAGGTGACATTGTGTCAGTACATAGATGATTATCACCCAAGCAATGCCACATAATATATTTTTTTAACAAAGTAAAATTTCGCTGCTATCAAATTTTCTTTTTTTTTAAACAAATATTCGCTCCCATAAGTAGCGAAACTTAAAATACGAGACTAAAACGTAATAACTGTATTATTTTCCCATACTTACTAGTTACCTAATACACTGGCTTGTTTACCAGAGCAATGACTAATCATTTTATATAATAGACACGTGGTCTCAAGGTAAATATAGATATTCAAGTACACATAACTATTTTGACCCATTAATTTATTATGTGATCTAGCATGACTAATAAAATAATTTGCTGCTTAGACCAATGCTTACTCTATCATTTCTCGATCTCGATCAGCCGTGTATTTGCCTAGGCGGGATTTCCCCCGGTAACCGGTACCGGGACCCCCGGTAAACCCATGTATCCACCACTGCGCTCCTCCTTCTTTCATCCACAGTTATAAAATCTATCATGCTTCTATCATCACCTCTTTTCCAAGTATACATGTGAATCTTCTTATGACGAAAGAAAGTGTTCGTCACAAAAAGATTCCTTTCCACACATACGGTGAGGAGGCTTTCACCATTCTCATTAATACTTTCATCACCAAACGTTCCCAGTATCCTTTCATAGCCAAGCCTCCTCACCCCAACCCTTCCATTAAAATCTCCTAACATAACAATATTTTCATTTTCCTTACATTTCATTAACACCATCCTTACCATCTCCCAAAACTGCTCTCGGGTACAAGTGGGCTTAGACATGTCTGGGGCGTAGACCCCTAGAACAAACAACTTCTTTAGGCCCACTTTTATTCGTATCCATAGCAGTCTCGGGCTTACACATTCATACTCTTTCACACATTGACTCATTCTTTCTGAAAGGATGATACCGACTCCCTGGCATGCTCGCTCGGTCTCGTCTACACCGGACCAGTAAGCGGTATATATGCCATGTGTAGTGACATCCTTTCCCTTCCGCTTCGTCTCATTTACACATAACACATCTATTCCTCTATCATACATCATATCGCATACTTCATCCATCTTATCATTCATTGCTCCACATACATTCAGCGTAGCTAGACGGGCCTCCGCAATCCTCTTTTCGCCCCTCCAGGAGACGGAACGTGACGGGTGGCGAACCTCGTCGCCGGTTTTCCTCCCGGAGATTCTTCGCACCCCTGCCCCATTAAAGGGGCGCCGGGAACTCGGGGCCATTTCTTTTACTTTTTGCCTCATGGTGCGAAAACTAGGGTGTAGCATATTTTACGCCGCTACCACACGGCGAGTAGCCGAGTCTGTTCTTTCGGCTTTGTTGCTCTTTTAGCACCACCCGGGGGATACGTGTAGGGTGGGCCTAGGATTAGGTGTTTGAAGCCTACGGACGCGAGCGACTTATCCCCCTTCTTCAAGCATTATTTAGATTTAACAAAATCAAAGCGTCTCATATTATTTTACCACTTTTTCATTTTATATTTCAAAAATCTTCAAGTTGTTCGGATAAAATAAAGATCACGATACGTAAAATAAAGATAAAGATACGATCACGAAATCAAAGATCTTGGCATTTCTCTCTATTTGTACTTGAAATTTCACCAGAATCAATTCACCCATGAATAGCCATTTTTAAATATTTGTATATACAAACACTTCAGCACTTCGATATACCGACAGTCAACTTGGCACCGTTAGAGGGGCTGTAGCACCGCCCAAATTTCGACGGAATCAAAGGCCTTCTCATAATCCACATACGCCAAGCAAAGTGGCAGATTGTACTCTTTGGTCTTCTGTACAATCTGCCGCAAGGTATGTATGTGGTCTATGGTATTGAAGCTTTTTCGGAAACTGACTTGTTCGGGAGGCTGGAAGTCGTCGAGTCTGCGTGCGAGACAATCCGTAATAACTCTCGAAAACAGCGCGTAGTCGCGGCTCAGACAGGAAATTGGTCTGTAGTTCTTCAAGAAGGCGTTGTCGCCTTTCTTAAAGAACAATACTACTGCACTTTTGCTCCACTCCTCCGGAGTAGTGCCACCATGGAGGAAGGAATTGAAGAGCTTCTGAAGGACTTTAAGTACCGGTGTTCTACTCGCTCCACTGTATTTCCATCCTCGCCTGGAGCCCTGCCGTTTTTAAGGTGCTGGAGAGCCATTCTAATCTCGCTTAGACTGACGTCCGGAATATCATCGGAATAGTGATAAGAATTGCTCTTGGATCGTTACTCACACTTGCGTGTGGCTCCAACGATGATGTGTACAGCTGCCCATAGAACCTCTCAATCTCACTCAAAATCTCAGATGTCCCGGAAACGATGCTGCCACACTCAGTCTTCAGCTTTGACAGTTGGCTCTTTCTGGCAGACAAATCTCTGGCAAAGTCTTTGGAGCCCTGTTTCCGCTCGATTGCTTCTTCAATGCGAGCAGTATTAAAGTTGCGTAAGTCTCGCCGCATGCATTTGGAGATCTATTTGTTCAATTGCCTGTATGCTGTCAAATCTGTTGACGATTGCAGCCTCATCTCCCGTCTAACAGCCATGAGATTAAGAGTGTGATCGGAGAGTTTTTGTGTTCTTCTGCGGCGGGTCTTGCAGAACTTATCTACGACCACATGGACAATTTGCAAGCGCTTGTCATTCATATCGTCCACTGCATTGCAATCTTCTAGGCACTGAAAGTGGTTACGTAACTCGAGCTGAAAGGCTTTGCGATTCTGGATTAGAGCACGAGGGGGATGGAGCGTTGACTTCATTTAACGAGACCTCTTCAACTTAACGTTCAGGTTCAGTGTGCTTCTAACTATTCGGTGATCGCTGCAAGTTTTCACCCTCGCGATCACTGAGACATCACTAAACAGTTGGCACCTGGTCATCATAATAAAGTCAATCTCATTTTTTGTCGAACCGTCGGGGCTCGACCAGGTCCACTTTCTGTGGGCCCGCTTCTGGAAGTAAGAGTTCATCATAAAAAGTCCCTCTTTCTCCATGGAGTCGGCCAGCTGCTGGCCCCTTGGGTTCCGTTGCCCTATCCCAAAATTCCCTACCTTCAGTTCACCGTTCTTTCTTGTGCCCAGTTTTGCGTTGAAGTCTCCTATTAACACCGTATAGTGAGTTTTGGAGGAATACATGGCTCCAGAAATATCCTCATACATTTCTTTCACCTCCTCATTGGGATGTTCCAACGTTGGCACGTAAACCTGTATAACCATCAGCGAATACCGTTTGGTGCTTTTGAGTATAAGGTACGCAACCCTCGT
The DNA here is from genome assembly GCA_036936625.1 of Parnassius smintheus behrii. Lineage (NCBI taxonomy): Eukaryota > Metazoa > Arthropoda > Insecta > Lepidoptera > Papilionidae > Parnassius > Parnassius smintheus. Next base: position 11,099,429 of record JAUPFT010000013.1, read on the forward strand.
CGATACACTCCCAATCTTTACAACGTTGTTAACGAGAGACTTGTGGACGATAAATCGAACACCTCCTTGGGACAGATGGTCGCCCTCCTGGTGATAGAACAAGTTGCTGGATTCGAGAATTACCGTGTCCTCCCCCTCTGCCTCCTCCTCGTGCCAAATTTAATGAACACACTGCGGGACAAACCTCCCGATACCATCCACACTATCTGGATGCTTGGCGGTCTACCATTGTACGTTTCACTAGGAGTTTCTTTCCGCTTACGACCTCCCTGTAGAATAGTTTATCACCGGCGATTTTTTCGGACCGATACGAGCTGGGGACTTTTAAAAAAAGAGCTTACTCCTTTCTAAAAGGCCAGCAACGCACCTGCAATTCCTCTGGTGTTGCGGATGTTTATCGGCGGCGGTAGTCAACATCCGGTGAACCGTATGCTCGTTTGCTCCCTCATCTTTATAAAAAAAACTTTATATTGTCGTTAAACTATTGCTCTTTTAGTCTTTCCTGATATTTTGTTTGTTATTTCATAGATATAACTGAGTTTTATTTCATTTTCGCGGCTTTTAGGTTTAAAGTTTTGTAGTTGGTGGCGTTGTTTAATGAGACTTAATGTTTTCTCGGTAAGAATATTGTATAGTTTGTGTTTCTCTATTTGCTTGTCTGTTTTCGTGCTTTCTGATAGACCCTTTTCTGAATTATTGTAGATAATTAAAAATTAAATTAATTTTAATTAAGATATGATTTGCTTCTTCCAGTTGTAAAGATTTTAAGTGTTTCTCTGGTTCGTCTAGGATATAATTTGTGTTGATTCAGTTTTTCATTAATTTGAGCGATATTTTTCATCTAACCATTCTATCGTATGATGGGACATAATATTACTTAAAACATGCAGATCTTGGAATTGGTTTGGAAAATTTGTGAGTATATTATCTATTTCATACTTGCTTGTTTGGTCAGTTTGGTCTTTTAGTCTAGCTCATATTTACCATATACATTAAGTATTTGAAAAATTATTATTGTTCCTTTCTCATTATCCAGTTTTGCCTAGAATTTTACCTATTTAGTGAAAACCCTTCTAAATACTTTTTTACTAAAATGGCATTACAAAAAAAAAAGAGTACATAAGAAGTTCTCAGGGGTAATAATGGATTCTGCATTTTGATTCTTATTCAATGATATATGTACTTGTCTAGGGGTTGCAGTATACACTCACCGCCAGATAGACTGTGTACTAGTTTGTTACCTTTAATGTAAAACAATAAAACTTTTTTGCCCTTTCCAGGGCCATAAGGCTTTCAAGTCGTCAATTCCACGCATTATAAGCCTTAAGGTGATTAAATATGTTAAAAACTAATTAGCTAAGATGCGAGTAATAAAATAAAATGATGTGTCTTACATAGTTTACATAGCACCTTTAGGAAGGAAGGTAAGAGACATCACTTAACTTTATTACGTTGATCTTAGCTAATAAATTTTAACATCTTTCATAATAATGAATGAGTGGTGGAGCTATGCTGCAGCTATATTATAGTTATAGCACGAAAGGGTCGGATCGACTGGAACAAGACCATGCTCTCAAAGAATACCAGCAAAATAGCAGCTTAATTCTACTGTGTTTGGATTGTTGTAGAGAATCGGAGACATTTTTCACTGGAAACGAGGCACTCTATTTTAGTCCTCACGGATGACAATGCATCTACATTTTGATTCTTAATCGAGCTTGAATGTAGATTTCTATGGGCCACAGCAACCTTTTACCATCAAGTGGACTGTTCGCTCGTTTGTCAACTCTATCCTATAAATAAAATAGATTTCCGCAAAGTAACGCCTGATTTTATTAACTAAATTAAGGTAATTACAATAAAGGATACTTATTTACCTGCATGTGTGGGCCCGTGTCCTGGAATTACGTGTTGATGGAGAAAAAAAATAGAAGAATATTTGTCATTAATTTTTTGCAAATAATCACAATTCCTTACTACTAAATCCTTTTTAAAATTAAATGGAAAACATTACTTGACTACATCAACGGAACCCAATAACAAATGCATTATATAAATGCGACATATAAATTTAATTTCATCTTTATTATTTAAAATGTTACCATACATTACAGAAACAAGATAATCGGTTTTTTAGTTTATATTATTATCGACATTTATAAAGTTGGTCGACATTTATAAAGGTTAAATTCACAGTCACCGTAGCATAGGGAAGCAACGTTTGTTTCAACTTTTAATAGTACGTAGTAGGTAACTTGTAAACGATTTCCAGTGCCGGCATTAATAAAATTGTTAATTTCTAATTTAAATAACACGTATTTATTTTTAGCGTCATATGTGGAACGAGTTTTTGTTAGTCGGTTGAAGGCAAAAATTCGATCAAAACTTGTGAATTGAGTGAATAGTTTGATCAAAACTTTTGAACTTAATCTCACACTTTATCAAATAATTCGGAGGTGCTCATCAAAGGCATTTTGATTCCTACCATGTTTTTATTAACTCGATTTCGTGTTCAAGTCCAATTTAGTAGTCGATTTTAATCTGAATTCCGGTAAGCTAGAGACTTGAAGTTATGAACATAGCTCAGATTCGAATGACAATGTAAGAATATGAAAAACAAGAGATAAAGAATTTTATACGTGGTAAGTATATTAAAAACTACTTGAACTTGATAACAGTAATAATATCATCTTTTTTATATAACACAAGATGTTTTTCGTTTTATTAATTAAACAAGTAATACTTAACTTTGTAACATTACAAAGAATATAGGTAACGAACGAATACACAGCTAACCGAAAATGTTGTGTATTAAATAATTACTGTAACCTATAGATACCTACTTTCTTCACTTTCTTCGATTAACCATCTAAATAAAACTTATAAAAAGCTGAAACTGACTTCAAATCTAATCCACATTGAATAAGATCAATAAATCTAATTCATATTGAATCATAATGATTTCTTATATTTACAAATTATTACTTTTAATTTTAAATTATTTTTAAATCCCGACATTTCGAGTGCTCTGAAGTACCCAAGTCACGGGGGACTAAGGTGACTCACGTCGCGATGTCAATGTACGGTATATCTTCCTTCCGGAGTACCTTCAGCTTTTTAATTATTATTTATGGTCCGAACTATACAGAATTAAATAAGCTTATATGTTTTCTTATCAGCAGTATTTATTGTGATATTGAAAAAAGGTAACTGTAAAATGGTCGATAAAATACGATATAACAAAAAACATCTTGAACTTTCAAAATTTCCAATATCCCTAAATTCCTTTTTGGTACAAATTTTATTAAGTCAAATTTAAGAAAAATTATCTTTATTTATCCAACTTTGCATGTGTTTATGTTTATTTCTTAATTAAACACGGATAAAGAACATTACAGAAAAATAACTTAAGGGGATGCAAGCTATATCACGAAATTTATTTGTGAAATTGTGAAATTATTTGTGTAATTTGTAAATACTAGAAACAGGCACAGTATGGTTACACCAGTGACGCGACTCCAAAGAGTCAGTAATTTCTTCACGGGCAATGTATGTTACTTATATATTGGTATTGATTTTATAACAAATTCCGAGAAAATATACAGGATCTATCCATAAACATTACACAACTGGATCACAAGGATAAATTAAAATAATTATAAGGATCATCACAGCCCATGATCAATGCGTGTGGTTTAAGTTTTTCAAACTTCTAAATTTAGAAAGGATATCCGGACCGCAGAAATGTGGAAAATAATTTTTCTACAATTAATGCTCTTGCTATGTTTCTGTAAATTGGTGGCTTTAGCGTATTTTTTGTAGCACAAATTCAAAAACTTTAAAGGATAATGTCTGCAGACCAGCCTCTAGAAACAAGCGAAACCCGTTCACAAGTATGCCACATTTGGCAGTCAATGCCCTAGTCCACAATAATAAAGGAAGGTGGATGACCCAAAACTCGACTCCGCCGCAAGCAGAGCCTTTAAGCGAATGTTACATAGTCTTTATTACACATTGAACGTTTATATACATAATATATGTTGTTATTTATTACACATATTGTTATTACACGAAAACATTTGTTATAAAATTCATGTAGTAGCGATGTAAGGATATCCACCACCCATCATCCCATGAGTGATCATGAGGTTGGCAGCAGCATCTTCCTAATGACGAATTTAAATTTAAAAAAAGAAACTGCGGTTGCCAACTCGCTTGCCAAGTGTGGCAACTATGACAAATGTCCCTCTTATATAGTAATATATGGAAGAGGCCTATGTTAAGCTGTGGACTTTAGACTTTGTTTAAAAGAAAAAAATTAAGATTTATAAGAATTAAAAAAAAACATTGCAAAAAAAATCTCTTTAAATATTTAGTTTGAACTTTATCACGCTTGTTGTTTACGTATAAACACAACAGCACAATCTCTCTCTTAGGGGCAAGGTTGATGACCTTATTTACCTGAGCGAATAGAAATGCACTAGTGTTGCTCAACAAAATTTCTTGAATGAATAAAAAATTCGAACAATAACTAATGTATAAGCATTTGTACCGGTTAATATTAACTAATTGGTTTTTCGAAGCGGTTTTCGGTTAAGATTACTTTCCAAGTTTATCTAGTATGGTGTAAATACTTATAAAATTGTAATGTTATTATTCAAACTGTTCAAGCAGTTCGCTTGCTCAGTTTTACTAATTTACTGTTGTATGAGATTTCTAACCATACGGAAGATTATCAACATAACAAACCGGTACGTAAAAATAATAACACAATGGGATCTTAACGGTTAATAAGGTTAATCTTAATTTCTTTAATGAAATTCATTCTATAAGATTCGTGATGGTGAGAACAAGTCTAAATATTTTATTTCAAAAATATAGGCAAAGGAGTCAAGTATATTATTCTTATGCTTGATGAGATATGTTATCAACGTACAAATCTAAAAATTTGTCCTACCTGGATCGACATGTAGCAACGTTGCTCAGTCTATAGACTAATTAGAATACTGCTGATTCTAAGTTAAGCTTATAATCAGCAGTAATCTAATTGGTCTATAGACTATTATGTAATTATGTTGTCGTGAGGGCTACACTACATACCTCTTATTTAAATATTACCTTCGGTCCTAAAGCGTTGCAACCCAATGTTTAAACACTGTTTATTTTTTAAATTGTTAGGCTTCGTCAATAAGACAACAGTTATATTATATAACTGATAATTATAATAAGCAAATAAAGAAACAAAACAAAAATTAATAAAAAGTAAAATCCAACTTTTAAGAACTATAAATAATAATAAAAGAAATATTCCTATATTCCTATATTTATTATATTATTATCTATCTATCTCTATATTAAAATCTACTAATTTAAGTTGGATACTAAACTGGAAAGCTTTTAAACATCTTTAACAAGAACAATAAGGAAGGAAGTTAATGATCAAATAGCCAAACTAAAATCCAAGTTCACCGTAACGACACGTAACGACAGATTTTCTTGCGGAGGAGCAAAGGGACGTAAAAGCTGAACTTAAGTTTTAGAGTGCTCCAGAGTTGACACCGGTTTTAACGCGTTTTTTCCGGTACTCCTACTCCCTAGGCGTAGTCCCAAAATCATGGAAGACGGCTTACGTCCACCCGATCCCTAAAAAAGGCGACCGCTCTGACTCGTCCAACTACCGGCCAATCGCCATCACCTCCTTGTTCTCCAAAACAATGGAGTCCATTGTAAACTGCCAGCTCATGATGTACGTTGAAGATCACCAGCTGATTAGTGACCGCCAATACGATTTTTGCCGTGGTCGGTCAGCTGGTGATCTTCTGGTCTACCTAACTCACAGATGGGCGGAGGCAGTAGAGTTCAAGGGGGAGGCATTGGCCGTTAGTTTGGACATTGCGAAGGCCTTCGATCGGGTTTGGCACAAAGCGCTTCTTTCGAAGCTCCCTTCCTATGGGCTTCCCGAGAAATTGTGCGATTGGATCACCAGCTTTCTTGCAGATCGGAGCATCAAGGTCGTTGTAGACGGTGCAAGCTCCGATTGCAAGCCTATTAATACTGGTGTCCCACAGGGCTGCGTGCTATCGCCAACGCTGTTTCTTCTGCGTATCAATGATATGTTGCATACCCGTAACATTCATTGCTATGCAGATGACAGCACTGGTGATGCTCTTTACACCGGCCGAGCCAATATTTCTCGGGAAAACGTCTCCGAGTGCCAGGACAAACTTGTGTCTGAAGTCGAGTCTCTGCTGGACAGAGTCTCGGATTGGGGGTGACTAAATCTAGTCCAGTTTAACCCCAGAAGACACAAGTTTGCGCGTTAACCGCTAAAAAGGACCCCTTTGTCGTATCCCCTCAGTTTCAAGGCACTCCCCTTGTTGCCTGAGCCAATATCGGAATCCTCGGCATCGACATATCGAGTGACGTGCAGTTTCGTGGTCACTTGGAAGGGAAGGCCAAATTGACCTCTAAAAAGCTTGGTGTCCTCAGCAGAGCGGGACAGTATTTCATGCCGGCACACCGCCTGCAACTTCACAAGGCGCAGGTTCGGCCGCACATGGAATACTGTTCCCATCTCTGGGCTGGGGCTCCCCAGTATCAGCTCCTTCCACTTGACTGCATCCAGCGCAGAGCGGCTCGAATCTTTGACAACCGAGTGCTTTCCGATCGGCTCGATTCACTGGCGCTGCGTCTCTTTGCATCTCTTTGCGTATTTTATCACATCTATCACGGGGAGTACTCTGAGGAATTGTTCGGATTAATCCCAGCCGCCAAATTTCGTGAACGCACTACACGGCAAACGTCCCGATACCATCCACACCATCTGGATGCTTGGCGGTCCACCACTGTACGTTTCACAAGGAGTTTTCTTCCACGTACAACCTCTCTGTGGAATAGTTTACCACCGGCGATTTTTCCGGACCGATACGACATGGGGACCATCAAGAAAAGAGCTTACTCCTTTCTAAAGGGCCGGCAACGCACCCGCAATTCTCCTGGTGTTGCGGTTGATCATGGGCGGCGGTAGTCACTTAACATCAGGTGAGCCGCATGCTCGTTTGCCCCTTCTTCTATAAAAAAAAAATAAAAAAAAAATTATTTTACATTCTAAAGCCGGTGCTAAGCCATAGCGTATAGAAGAATCAAAGCCACAGACTAGAATAAAAAGTAATAATAATAAGATTTATAGAAATGCGTTCTATTTTTTTAATATATAATTTGTTAGGATCCAAGGCCGAAAAAAAAACTTAACACAAAATTACACTCAATCAAAAAACTACGCGAAGAACTAAAAAATAATCGTCGAAGGAAATTAGGTGCTGGAGTGCTTTTTCATCATTATAAGGTCCTACCCATCGATATGATGTTGCAGGCGCAGTCATACGAACTGCTATGTTTCAGTTGATACAGCATCCGACGATGAGATGATGTGTGTTGTGGAGGCCTTTTAAGAGTTTCAGACTCAAGGCTTTTTTTTTAAGGGAATGAATCAACTTGCATAACGCTATTCAACGTATATTAGCTTAAAAGGCGATTACGTTCAAAAATAAATACAATTTACATATAATTATCCCAGAGCTTAATTGCGTTTCCAAAAAATTATTCTTCAACCTAATAAAGAGGCGTAAGGAAGTAACGACCCCATCTCTCGCCGACGTAACAGTTAAGTGACAAAATTGCTACTTTGGTGCAGTCAGACTGCGCCCTACTAAGAGGTCAGAGAGCCGTGCCTCGCCAAAATTGGGGGTACAAAGATCCGTTTTTACATACGTCCGAACCACGACACGGTGCTGAATCTGGGCATCATAGATGTCTTGGCGTCGGCAGTGATCCTATCGGAATACGCCGCATGCATCGAATGAAGGCCATGAATTTGACCGTATTGCGGGCGTATTTTAGTAATAATGGAAGACCGTATTGCAAAGGAAAGGGTCCTCATCGGGAGACTAATAAGCTTCAAGTTGGGCAATAATAGAACTATAATTATGTGTAATGTCAGTTTTCCGCAACCGGATATAATGTAATAACTGAAGGAAGGCATAGACAACCTGAAGTTGAAAGTCTCTGCTTGGAGGAAGCGGATTTGGACAATCAGAATCGTCTGTATAATGTATAATGGGGTCACTAGCCGGGATGATACATATTTTGTTTCCTCGTATAAGTTTCGCAAATACCTTTCTTGTATACTTATTAAACTTAATTAATTCACTAGTTGTTTTGCTTTTACAGAAATTTGTTTTTTCTTTCCATACGTAAGTTTAGTTTTTTGATTATGGCTTAGCAGTGTTTCTTTGTAAAGAACTATGCAATTAAAATAAGACCTTATTTTAACTTGAGATTTTTTTTGTTAAATTGTAATACTTGTAAGTTTTGAAATAAATAAAAAATAATTAAATCAGAGATATATCCTGCTAGTTACTCCTAGCTGTACATATGTACCTACGTAAATCCGAATACTATGTCATGTTTATGAAATCATTATTATGTCATTGGTACTTGATGCGTCTGCAAAACAATTTGAAAATTCAGACGTCTGGTAGTGGGTGAAAACTGGATTATAAAATTTCCCACCCGATCAGAAAATATTAATCAGAGTCATTATATATATATATATATATATATATATATATATATATATATATACGTTTTATATATAGTAATTAATAGGTCTAATTAATTAGTAAGACATGTTTATAGAAAAACGTCCAATACTGACATCGTATCGAAATATAAACAAATAAAACCAAATTTACGGTTATACTTCTTTACCTTCTTGGAGGTGCTGACCTCATAGATCAATCAACGGAGCGAATTTGAAAATACCTACTATATTTTTTACAATAATTACTTACCGTCATAACGGTTATTGTACCACGTAACGTCTAACACCGTATAGACTAACGTGTGAGAACATGATTATGGTGGTTGCGTTAATCAAGTTTCGTAAGAAAGTTTGGGGTATTTAAATAAACCGTATGGGAGATGAAAAGTTCATGTTGGTTTGTATGCGATGGTCGTAATGTTGATTATGATGCTTTATTATTTTTTCAGCAGTCAATCTGTTAGGAAGATCAAGCCAGATTACGTCAACTCAACGCGACAAAGAAAGCATCATGCTCTCTCAAAATAGCAACAGTCTAAAACAGCACTCTGTTGCCGCTGTGTTTTGTATAGTAGCGAGAACCGTAGTCTTGCATGACTAGTAACAAGATTCTCCATATATTGATTATTTACCGTGTGATATACCTACAGGATCTATTTCACTTGGTAGAGACATGCTGAGGCTTTATGACACTTGTAGCATCAATGGGTCAGCTTTACGTGGAAGGACTACTCCCTCATAGAACACCAGCGTAAAACGACAGCTTAATGCTGCTGTGTTTCTTACGATGAATATAGAGAATCAGGCATCCTTTTTACTATATACATGGTATTCCATTTTGTTCCCCGGAAGTGTCTACGTACATGCATTTCGATTCTTAATCAAGGATAGTGAAGATGTCTATGGACCACGTCATCCACTTACCATCAGAAGAACTGTATTCTCGTTTGTCAACCGCATGCTATAAGAAAGGCATTCCATTTATATCTTAAGCGGTGACAATGCATTTATATTTTGACTATCTTTTTGTTCAGGGCTTCGCTCGCGTGGGCTTGAATTTAGAAACATAAATAATACTATTTAGAACTAAGCAAAACTGGATCACCTGTAGAGACACCTCGGTATCTGGGTTTATATTGGACGTAGAAAATGATCGAAATTTTACAATACTTGTAGGCTTTAGTAACAATAATGTAATTGTCTTTTATTCTCTGCTTTAGTGACGTAAAAATGGTTTGCCATTGGGGAACAAGGGAAATTCTATTATCATTATGGAAAATTGCGGGTACAGCCAGAATGTTAACGATTTTATATGATTAATGTTATAAGATAGAAATTAACATCTAATGGAAGGAAAATACTTAAACCTCTTTTTTGAATAACCGCAATTGGGTAAAAAGTAACCTATAAGTTGCCAGCACAAAATTTTATAGAAATCTGTTTGGTAGTTTTTTGCGTGAATCGTGAATACACAGACAGACAGATATATAGCCCCATGAACTTGTTTTTTTCGAGAAAATATGTGAAAGGATAAGATTTATTATATGTATAGATACTTAATCGAGGGAATATTATGGTAGGTGTTTAACCACAGCATCGAATAATCATCGGTTGACTGTTTTCGTTTGTCAACCTAATTTGGTATTTGTCAAACTTATTTATGGATGTGAAGGAGGCGAGAGAGGTGTGTCAGGATCGTGCCAAATGGAAGTCTGTAGTCTCTGCCTACCTCTCTGGGTGACAGGCGTGAGTGTTTATGTTATGTTTATGTTATCAATCGAATTCAAATATATTCAAATATTTTATTGAAATAATTTTGAAGGAATGTCGTAAAAAATATAGTAAGATTTTTTTTGTATATTTATAAGTTATAAAAGTCCAATTTAATTCAAAATAAAAAATCTAGTATGCTAGATGTGATCTAAAAGTTCAAACTATATTATAATATTGTGTAATATATTATGACGGAATTAAACAACCAATTTAAGTAAAAATTGTAGTGCACAGATATTTTTTCGGCTTTGTTTCGAGTATGCGTGACTATATTAGAGGACGTTCAGTAGATAATAAGAAAATATTTTATTTATTAACCACCAAAACACAAAAACCAGTTCAGTAAGCCGCAATGTGAACGTATAATAATTTGAGAAGAAGTCAGTTGGATCATAAAATCCATTATTTTTATTTGTGGCTTTTGATTATGTGAAATTACTCTTTGAATTCCAAAGCAAGAAATAAACGCACCGAACAAAATGGGTCGTTATTTCTTGTAAGAGGCATAGTCATAACAAAATAATATTTTTAACAAAGTATTTATAGCACTTTGTTGCAAAACTTCCTTATTCATTTACGCATAATTATGTTTAATAAATCTGTGTGCAAATTAGGTAATTGGTAATAATTCATTAAATTAATATAGGCCTAATGGTTAAATCTTTATGTATATTACGTCTGTTTAAATAGTATGACTAGTTTGTTACTGAAACGAAAAAACAATATATTAGCACAGTGATTAGAGGTTGCGAGAGGGTCAAATTTTTATTGAAATACCAGCTTCACATAACGCAAAATTATAAATTTGTGACCTCTCTTATGTTTGTAAAAATGCGGCAAGAAATTTGAAATTGGAGCATTATTATTTTACTTGTAAACAATCGTATTTTCAAAATAAATTATTTAACTGAGTAGTGCTTTATACAAAAAACCTTTTTCACGAAATTTTGAGTCGTACAAGTAACATATGACTTACGAGACCTTGCAAGCAATCAGGGAGTCACCTACCATACAGCGCCGCCTGCTAAGCAAATAAAAAAGCACCTCTTCATAGACTTAATTTACTTACATGACTTAGGAATATCCAACATAGTCTGAAGAACCAAGGCTTAATTGTTGGAATTACCGTAGTAATTGAGTAAGTTTGTAAGTTAGGTAGTTGAGTAAATTGGTAGTTAGAAAGTGACTGCCTCGTTGGTCTAGTGGTTGTAGTAGTGCGACTGCCGATCATGAGGCCCTGGGTTCGTTTCCCGGGTCAGGCTGGAATTATTAAGTTTTTCCGTCGAGAAATTCTCAGTAGCTGCCTGGAGTCAGGAAGTTGGCGGTGTCTCACCCCCGTGCCTCGGAAAGCACTTAAAGCCGTCGGTACTGCGCCTGATATCTCTCCGGTCATGTCGGATTACCGTCCCATCGGATTATGAGAGTGAGTGAATAGAGAGTGCGCCTGTGCTTGCGCATACATTTGGACACTATAATCCTGTCCTGCGCCGATGGCTAGTCTCTGTTGAGGCTGGCCGCCGTGACCGAAATTCGGTCTGGAGGACATTATCATTATTGTTATTAGTTAGAAAGTAAAAGTTTTCGTCTCCTTCCACTTCACCCCTACTTAAGCTGCCGCAAACGCAAGTGACACAGTCGGTAGTCGAAAGGCTATTTCACGGACCTGTGGCAGAAACATAAGGGGTCCCAACCATTGGACCAGAACTGGAGGAGCGGAATACTGGGATGGATTTCATGTAAGTGCACTAGAATAGTTCGTGTGTTGTTTCCTTGATTCCACTAATGACCTAATTTCATTAATCCTAGTATAATATTCCAGAGCCTTTAATAATTATAGCGATAGGTTAGGTAATTACTTAGGGCTAGGTTAACTATTTTCAAGATTTTAGTGTTTCCAGAGATCGGTGACCTGAATTGCGACAGGCCCGCCAACAGGTAGAAGATAACAATAGGATTTATAAATATGTGATCAGCTAGCCACGTATCTTAGCACAGCTCCGTATTCCAGACCGATACGGCTTAGACACCTTCAAGAAAAGAGCGGTATTCACTTACCATCAGGTGAGCCGTACGCTCGTTTGCCCCCTCTTCTATTAAAAAAAAATATTATTGTACTTCAAATCAATCAGGATAAGATGGTGTTATTACTCGTAGTTTCTAAACTTAGAATTTAGAGAGTATTATAATGTTACGAGCTTGAGGTTCGTGACAATAAAAATTGCCGATAAAATTACCTAAATTAACACTTTAATTTACTTTACACAAATTAAAGTTAAAAACACTAATAATTAAACACACTAATTCCCTTTATTCCGCTCCGAAGCTTCGCTTGTCTCGCCAAATCAACACTACTGCCCCGATCGCATCTTGCAGCGCCTATTTATATAAATTAGCAATGAAGCATCCGGAATATTCAAGTAAATGCGCGCAAAGCGACGAGTGTTCGAGTGTAGATTTTCTAGAAACTTAGTTCTTCGGAGGGCGCTGTCGGTTGAAAGATTTGTGATGTCATTTTCTGCAAAGCTCCCCTCGCTCTCGTTCCTGACACTAGATGGCGCTAGTTGAATTATTCACACAACACTGCCCCCTCCTAAGACATGCTCGTCCCGAGCATTATCGGTCCCATAATAACGCGCCAAGCGATCCACATGGACGATCTTAGGAGTCCCTCTTGCGTCTTTCTGTATCCGGTAGGTCACATCGTTGATCCTGGTTACAATCCGGTACGGGCCGTCCCATTTAGCTTGAAGCTTAGGAGATTTCCCTTTGCTGCGGACTGGATTGTGCAACCACACTAATGAACCTTCGTTGGACCCTTTATTGTTCATTTTGCGGTCGTACCGGGTTTTCATTTTCTCAGACATTTGCTGGCCCGATTGTCTGATGTGCTCATAAATGTCATTCATTTTGTTCCGCAAGTCATTTGCATAATCGGTTATACTGCGTGGAGCATCAGGTGGTATCCCGGTGATCAGGTCCGCAGGCAGTCGTAATTCTCTCCCAAAGTTTGCGAAAGCTGGTGTCACTGATGTACTTTCGTAAACAGCGCTTCGATATGACAACAAAAACGGTTGTATGTGCTTGTCCCAATCTCGTTGCCGATTGTCTACAACTTTTGCTAGGTACCTCTCCAATGTCTGATTAAATCGTTCTACCATTCCATCAAATTGCGGGTGATAAGAAGTCGTTCTTGTTTTATGAGTACCCATAACTCGGCATGTTTCCTGGAATATTTGGGACTCAAAATTCCTTCCTTGATCGCTGTGAATCTCTAAAGGTATTCCAAAACGACAGAAGACTTCATGAACTAGTTTATCTGCAACTGTTGAAGCTTCTTGATTTGGAATGACGAAGACTTCTGGCCACTTAGTGAAGTAATCCATCACAACCATGAAATACTTGTTACCGCTTTCACTCTCCGGAAACGGCCCCGCCACGTCAATGGCTATTCTCTCCCATGGTGCACCAACATTGTACAACTTCAATGCACATCTACTACGAGTCTGAGGTCCCTTTACAGCCGCACAACTTGTACATTTGCGACAGCAGTCCTCGACATCGTTTCGACAGTGGACCCAGTAAAACCGTTCTCGGATCTTCAGTAGAGTTTGTTTAACTCCCAGATGGCCTCCTGAATAATCATTATGGTACAGCTGTAGAACATCCGGTACTTTAGCTTTAGGGACAACCATTTGCAAATGACAGCTGTCTCCCCGAACACTTTCCCATTTACGGCATAGAACTCCATCCTGAAGCAGCAAGCTGTCCCACTGGGCCCAATAGCTTTTAGTGGTCGAACTCATCGCTGAGACGTCGCTCCACTTGGGCTTGGGAGCACTGGCCTTCATCCATTTCGTAATCGGCTTGATGTCCGGATCTTCCTGCTGTGCACGTTGTAAGCTGCCCTTCCACTCGTTGCTGAGGTGGTCTGCCCTGAGCATCCTCACGGATACCAGTTCTTTACTCCGTGCCTAGTACAATATTTGCAATCTTCAGGACAAGGTCTTCTTGACAATGCATCTGCGTCGTCATGAGATTTCCCCCTCCGATGTTCGATCTCAAAGTCATATTCCTGCAGTAGTTCAATCCACCTCGCAACTTGTCCTTCTGGATTTTTAAACTGCAATAGCCATTTTAGTGCAGCATGGTCAGTTCGTAAGTGAAATTTCCGCCCCAGAAGATATTTGCTAAAATGCTGTAATGACTTTACTAATGCTAGCAATTCGCGTCTTGTGACACAATAGTTCCTTTCCGGTTTTGACAATGACTTACTGAAGTACGCTATCATGACCTCTCGGTCACCATTCCGTTGAGACAACACACCGCCAATTCCTATATCACTTGCGTCTGTGTCAACCATAAATTCTTTGCTTGCATCAGGGTATCCCAAAATAGGTGTTTTGCACAGACGGTCCTTGAGCTCCTGGAATGCGATATTGCAATTTTCATCCCAGCAGAAATGTCGCTTCTCCTCGGTTAGCTTGTGCAGAGGTTTGGCTATATCTGCAAAGTTCTTCACAAATCGCCGGTAATAGGAGCACAAACCCAAAAATGCTCTAACCTGCGTCTTGTCTTTTGGAACCGGCCAGTCTTTGACAGCGGCGATTTTCTCCGGATCCGTACGGATACCTTCTTCCGACACTACACACCCCAAAAAGTTGACTTGCCGTTTGAATAGTGAACATTTATTCGGACTCAAATTGAGATTGGCACTCTGAATCTTCATGAGCACGCGTTCCAAGTTTTGAAGGTGTTCCTCAAACGTACGGCCCACGATGATGATGTCATCCAAGTAGACCAGACAGGCATCGCCAATTAGCCCAGTAAGTACAAGCTCCATCAGCCTTTCAAACGTTGTTGAAGCATTGCCCAACCCAAACGGCATTACTTTGAATTGCCACAGACCCTTTCCCGTCGAGAACGCAGTTTTCTCCTTGTCCTTAGGGTCAATTTCAACTTGCCAGTAGCCACTTTTTAGAACACAAAACCGCATGCTGCCATCCTTCTTCTTTACCAGTACCACGGGCGAACACCATGAACTAGATGAAGGTTCAATAACACCATCCTTCACCATTCCCTCAATCATGGTTTCCACTTCCTTTTCACGTGCTACCGGCAATATTCTTGGCCGCTGACGGATAGGCAATTCTTCACCTGTGTTTATTTTGTGTTGAACTAAGCCAGTCTTTCCTATGTCAGCATCGTTTGATGAGAATACATCGGCATACTTGAGTAACAATTTCTTCGCTTTGACCATTTCATTCGGGGAGAGAACGCTGCGACAGTCTTCTAAAAGTGTGCTCACTCTCGTTTGTGCATCTTTGCTGGGGGTCCCAGTCGATAGATATTGGCACCGACGTAACCAATCCACTTCCTCACAAGTAGCAACCAGTGTGCCTTTTTCTATAATCTGTTCCTGGCCACAAAGGTTCAGCACACGTACTCCTGAGATGTTATTGGTTCTGACCAAGGTTCGAGCCACTTTCCATGGAAGGTCATTTTCTAACCTTCCCACGAGTACACAACGATGAGGTTGCCCAGGATTCCGAGGAAGACTAACCGGAACAATAGTTTCCGATCTCGGCGGAAGAACAATCTTCTTAATGCTGTACACGTTCCCTGGTAACGCACCTTCCATAAAAAGTTCCTCCTGTCCACATTCCAAAACACCTTGTTTAACGTCGATCTCACAACAATTATTCCTCATAAAGTCTAGGCCTAGGATGCAGTCGTCCATTATATCAGCCACGATGACATTATGCAGGTAGATCACGTTGCCAAGCTTCAACTCCATCTCCTTCTCTCCACGGACGGGTATACGCTGACCGGTGGCTGTTACCAAATTAATGCGTTCTCGGTTGTATGCGGAGTCCCCAAGGAACTGACTTATTAGTTGGGAACGAACAACCGTACGAGAGGCTCCAGTGTCTATGGTCAGTTTACACGGCATTCCGTTGACCTCGCCCTTGATGATTAGACTGTTCCCTTCGTGGGTTTGTGAGATCGAGATCCTTGGGGCTCTTTTAACATCAGCCAGCACCCGCCCCGCAGTTCTGGCTTTTACTCGTTTCCCTGCTGCTGCTGGGCGATGCTGTTGGCCGCACTACCCTCCTGAGATCGTTCACCTTCCCTTTCTAAATTTCGCTTAGGGCAGCTGGATCGAAAGTGGCCCTTTTCCCCACAGCCATAGCACCTAGGGCTGTATCCTTTGTTGCGGTCGCGAACTGTAGCTGCTGCAACCTCCCTGACGCGATGGGAGCGAAGATCCTGCCACACGGCTTCCACCTCCAGTGCATGGGCCAAGGCGTTCTTAAGCGTCTCGTGGTGCCCGAGCCTCACAGCAGCTCTGACTTCCAGGTCGCGGATGCCGTCGATGAATGTCTGCACCAGGTTCCCTTCAATGAGCGCAGGTACAGACCGGTATGCTTTTCGCACCAGCTTCTCCACCTCTAGAGCCCACTGCTGCAGGTTTTCGCTGATGCGCTGCACGCGATCTTTAAGCTGAGCACGAAAGACGTGTTCCAGGTGAGCGTCGCCATATTTCGCCTCCAATGCCTCAAGGAGTTGCTCATAAGTCACTTCCTCACCGAGAGCTTCCAGAACTGTTAAGGCCTGGTCGCGCAGGCCTAGTGTGGCCTGATTTTTATTCCAGCCGTTCGCTTTCATAACAGCCTCGAACTGGATTTTGTAGGCTGACTTGAATGTCCTTCACGAGGAGCATCTGCTCTTCCTGTCGGCGGGCCTGTTCCTCCTGCTGCTCTTTTAACCAACGGGCCTGCTCCTCCTATCGGCGAGCCTGCTCCTGCAGCATCACCATCAGAGCACCTAAGTCAGGTGCTGCAGATGTGGGAGCTACTGACGGGCCTGCAGCCGGCGGCTGGCCCTCCGACGTTTGCGGCGTTGCACCACCAAATCTTCTTTGGTCCGTCTCCTGATGGCGTTGACTTCGGGTACGGACACCCTCCGTTTCCTCCTTAGGTAAAATCGGCATTATTTTATCCCACTTCTGACACCAATTGTTACGAGCTTGAGGTTCGTGACAATAAAAATTGCCGATAAAATTACCTAAATTAACACTTTAATTTACTTTACACAAATTAAAGTTAAAAACACTAATAATTAAACACACTAATTCACTTTATTCCGCTCCGAAGCTTCGCTTGTCTCGCCAAATCAACACTACTGCCCCGATCGCATCTTGCAGCGCCTATTTATATAAATTAGCAATGAAGCATCCGGAATATTCAAGTAAATGCGCGCAAAGCGACGAGTGTTCGAGTGTAGATTTTCTAGAAACTTAGTTCTTCGGAAGGTGCTGTCGGTTGAAAGATTTGTGATGTCATTTTCTGCAAAGCTCCCCTCGCTCTCGTTCCTGACACTAGATGGCGCTAGTTGACTTATTCGCTCCACAATAATAACACTAATCCAGCATATTATTATAGTAGCAGGCAAATAGTATTTATATTTAAATTTCCAATTATTTTCAATGAAAACTTCGACTTTCATAGGTTAGTTATAGTGTCCAATAAGAGTGCCCAGACTCTTATACCTCCATTCCCATTCATTGCAACCACACAGAACTCATTCTTATACATAGAGGAAAAATGTCCGAAGACTAGTACTTGTTAGCAATGCGAGAAGGCAGTTACGCATTAGCTCTGTACCAAACCCGACTATGATACATACCGAGAATAAAACCAAAGAAAACCCAATAAAATTCTCCAAATATTATATGAGTGGGAACCTCCAAATCCGACCCGGTGACATTTTATGTACTGCAATAATCGCCGCGCTAAGAGTAGAGGAGTTACATATGCCTACCGAGACCTTGCAAGCCATCAAGAAGTCACCTACCATGCAGCACTACGTCTTCAAAGTGGTGACTCAATTTACTTACGTGACATAAGAATATTCAACATAATATAAAAACCAAGGCTTAATTGTTGGGATTGCCCAGTAGTAATTAAGTTAGTTTGTAAGTTAGGTGGTCTAGTATTTCCGTGTAACTAGTAAGATAGAAAATAAAAGTAATATAAGTAAAAAAGTCTTCGTCTCCTTCCACTTCAACCCTCCCTAAGCTGCCGCAAACGTAAGTTATTTAAAAAGTTTTCGTGTTTTTGTTTACTTTAATTTTGCTAGATTACTAGGAATTTTTTTATATTGAATTTTTTTTAGGCCTATTGAAAGTTATAAAACAGCAAGAAAATTAATGTTATTGGCCGTGAAAATACACTAAGAATTCACAATAACGACTTTTTTTTATATAGAAGGGGGGCAATCGAGCATGCAGCTCACCTGATGTTAAGTGACTAGCGCCGCCCATGATCAATCGCAACACCAGGGGAATTGCAGGTGCGTTGCCGGCCCTTTAGAAAGGAGTAAGCTCTTTTCTTGAAGGTCTCCAGGTCGTATCGGTCCGGAAAAATCGCCGGTGGTAAACTATTCCACAGAGAGGTTGTACGCGGAGGAAAACTCCTTTTGAAACGTACAGTGGTGGACCGCCAAGCATCCAGATGGTGTGGATGGTATCGGGACGTTTGCCGCGTAATGTATTCACGAAATTTGGCGGCTGGGATTAATCCGAACAATTCCTCAGAGCACTCTCCATGGTATATGCGCAAGAAAATGCAAAGGGATGCAACATCTCTTCGCAGTGCCAGTGAATCGAGCCGATCGGAAAGCACTAGGTCGTCGACGATTCGAGCCGCTCTGCGCTGGATGCGGTCAAGTGGAAGGAGCTGGTACTGGGGAGCCCCAGCCCAGAGATGGGAACAGTATTCCATGTGCGGCCGAACCTGCGCCTTGTAAAGTTGCAGGTGCCGGCACGAAATACTGTCCCACTCTGCTGAGCACGCCAAGATTTTTAGAGGCCGATTTGGCCTTCCCTTCCAAGTGACCACGAAACTGTACGTCACTCGATATGTCGACGCCGAGGATTCCGATACTGGCTGAGGCAACAAGGGGAGTGCCTTGAAACTAAGGGGATACGACAAAGGGGTTCTTTTTAGCGGTTAACGCGCAAACTTGTGTCATCTGGGGGTTAAACTAGACTAGATTTAGTCGCCCCCAATCCGAGACTCTGTTCAGTAAAGACTCGACTTCAGACACAAGTTTGTTCCGGCACTCGGAGACGTTTTCCCGAGAAATATTGGCTCGACCTGTGTAAAGAGCATCACCAGTGCTGTCATCTGCATAGCAATGAATGTTACGGGTTTGCAAAATATCATTGATATTGTAACGAATCCGCCCCCCTCCCTCTATATAATAAAAAATTTATAATATTAAAAATATCCCCTTTTTAATAACATTATATATATGTGACCAGGATTAATAAACTATGTTTAGATCTTTCTAAATGATCTCTCTAAAGGTTTAATAATAGGCCGTTGTAATCTTTTGGCGTGATCGTCTTAGTTAGGACCCCTATTTACGTTGTGTTTGTTTGTAACTTAGTTCTTTTAGGTGTCTATTGGAAGAATGAATATTCACTAGAGCAATTGAAAGCTGTTGGTAGTGCCTTATAAGCTAAGTGAACCCCGTTCACGAAGACAGGGCTCGAAAAAGGTTAAGAACATAAACGTCTCTATTCCACTTGTATCAGGTTTACATTATTAATTTATTATCATTTATCCCTTCCCGCTTGGAAAAGGCTCACAATATATTTATACAAAAAATACCCGATACAAGGGCTTCGCTCTCCCACATTTATTTAAAAAAAAATGTAGGGGAGGTACACGGCCCCACACACGCCGTGCACGGTGAGCGCCAACCATTTTGATGCACTCCCCCCGAAGGGAACGCTAATTCGGGAACTGGACCGTAGTCCACAGCAAAATAACTGGCGAACCAGTAAAAGAGGCTTGGCCCCTTGTTAGTGCGTAAGCACAAACATCGACCGAAGTCGCGCAAGTCAATGCGTGTAAACGCCATACAGCATACGAACGAATCCAGCCACAGTGAATGTACGTCACACAGTTTATGCAAATAGGCACACTGGCCTTAAACCCTCCGTGAGCGCCACCACCTGCCAGACCGCCGCTCCTGCAGACGTGATGTAAGTGTATGGCATCACCACCAATTGCATGATCAGCGCGGCTACTAGCCGCAGAGCGTGTCATGAGTCTACCGCTCACCTCAAGGGAATGGGGTCCCACGTTGTGCGGCTTTCGGCCGCAGCCTTGAGAGTCTCCTCAGATCCTCCCGCCAGCTACCACCCGCATGAGGTCGACACATATGCTCCACCAACCAATACAACGGCAGATATAGCCAAAAGGCAGTTATAAGATAAGAGTAATAATTCGCCATCAGAAAGGGTTTGCGTCACTGACGTTGAGTAAATGCATTTTCGATCATGTTTGTCTCACCCACCAACAAGTTGCCTTCAATCATTCAAAGGTGGGAAAGTTACAGAGATATAATATTATGTTGTTATATAAAACATCGTGGAGGGCAGACAGTCTGCTGCCCCGCAATGAAGGGACCCGACTTGGGCAAAGCTACTTAGGTGTGAGTCAAACCAAGACGCAGAGAGCGCCATTGAGAATAGCGTCCCACCAAACAACCATCGCAGAGACGCAATGCTGCAGAACGCAACAAGCATCAATACGACTATCGTCGGGCTTACACCATTCCAAGGTCCCCCATACATTCCAGCAGACATCACCACCCGTATACCTCCATCGACCAGAACCGCAAGAGAGCGTCGAATCAGGCGCAGCACACCCGCAGATCCATCACAAGACGCAATACCGCAAGTAGCAGTAAGTATCAATGCAACTATCATACGGATGGCGCCCCCTCACAACACATCCACATGATCCCTATCGACTTTGGTAACAAAGTTGGTATTGTTGTTATATAAAAAATGTCACCAACGTATCATAGTAGCACGCTACTAAGACGCCAATGAACAAAACTCCACGTATCATAGCGCTAATGCACTAAGACATGAAGCTGAGTATGCCTGTTACACTTAAAAGTGCTACCAAACACACTCATCATCCCCATCCGAAAGATAGACGACACATCGCTATGCGCAACGACGTCGCCCACAAACGGTATGGGTGTGCGATGTCCACGGGAAAGCCGTATTGCTACAACAAACCCGCTTACCACCGACACTAAGATGTTAATTGTATACCTCCATCGACCAGAACATCAGGAATGCGTCGAATCAGGCGCAGCACACCCGCAGATCCATCACAAGACGCAATACCGCAAGTAGCAGTAAGCATCAATGCAACTATCATACGGGCGGCGCACCCTCACAACACACCCACATGACTCCTATCGACTTGGGCAACAAAGTTAGTATTGTTGTTATATAAAAAATGTCACCAACGTATCAGAGTAGCACGCTACTAAGACGCCAATGAACAAAACTCCACGTATCATAGCGCTAATGCACTAAGACATGAAGCTGAGTATGCCTGTTACACTTAAAAGTGCTACCAAACACACTCATCATCCCCATCCGAAAGATAGACGACACATCGCTATGCGCAACGACGTCGCCCACAAACGGTATGGGTATGCGATGTCCACGGGAAAGCCGTATTGCTACAACAAACCCGCTTACCACCGGCACTAAGATTGTTGTTATATAAAACTGCACCAACGTATCATAGTAGCACGCTACTAAGACGCCAGTGGACAAAACTTCACGTATCATAGCGCTAATGCACTAAGACATGAAGTTGAGTATGCCCGTTACACTTAAAAGTGCTACCAAACACACTCATCATCCCGATCCGAAATATAGACGACGCTTCGCTACGCGCTACTACGCCGCCCTCAAACGGTATGGGTGTGCGATGTCCACGGGAAAGCCGTATTGTTACAACAAACCCGCTTACCACCGACACTAAGATGATATGTCTAGGACACATCGGTTAGCGAGTCCAAGTTTACCTCGGACCAATTGCTCGTGAAGCAGCACACACGCCACCATAATATTCCTTTTCAAGTCCCTAATAAGGACTAGTCATTTTGCAACAGTACTAGGAGCAGTCAGTCACCCGACCACCCCATACAATGCTTATGCATCAAGGAGACCTCCTATAAAATTGCTTTTGAATCACAGACCTTACTTTCATAAATCATTCATATATATGATTCGAACCCACGACCCTACTATTGTAATGCATATTAATCACAGAGACCTTCTATAATATTGCTTTTGAATCATAGACCTCAGTTTCATAAGTCATTCATATATAGGGTTCGAACCCACGACCCTACTATTGTAATGCATATTCATTATAGAGACCTTTCATAGTATTGCTTTTGTATCATTGAGTTTAATATCATAAGTCCCTAATATAGGACTAGTCATTGTGCTACAGTACTTCAGGCAGTCGGGACTCCAGACCACCCCATATATATGTAGAACTGCAGGAATGTATCTCCGGCAGCTCATCCATACAAGACATCTATACGTGAACACCTTCAATAACTTAGGAAAATTTTCTTGTATACGTGAACTCCTTCAACAACTTGGAAAATTTCATCTATACGTGAACTCCTTCCACAACTTAGGAAAATTTTCTTTTATACACGAACACCTCCCATGACTTAAACAATTTTTAACAAATTTTCTAATTATCTTATAAACGTTATTTAACTTAATTTTATAATATTTTTTGACTTGTATTTCCATTATTTATCTTATTTTAAATATTTTTACGAAGTTTTTAAATAAATTTATTTATTACGAAAAAACAATAATTTTGCCTTTAATTTACTATGTTATTGGGATAATGTCTGAAATATATTAACTTTATGTTTATTAATTTGACTTAATTGCTTAATATATATCTTTTAAGACTATTTTAGACGCCCCTTTATATTGAATTTAATTATTAATAATAATATTGGGCCGTCACAATCCACCCCCAAATTTTATGTTGATGACCCACACAGTGGAGTCGTTGATATAAAATTTTACTATATTGAGAGCATATGCACTACACTCAAAATTTTGTACTTATGTGTATCTGTTCTTTCCTCTTTTAATCTGTTACAATTCAGTATATATTTTCATCCCACCTACCCCAGGGAATGGCCGCCGCCTCACACCCCTTCAACCACATCTATCCCAATGAGATAAACCATAAATTGTCATCTTGATAAATTTGTTGTATATAATAAAATTTTATAATGGTTCTCTTTTGTTTTTGATTTACATTTTAAATCTTTAAAATATAAATTCAGCAATGTTGTCTTTATATACACAGTATTTTGGTTATGAGTTGAAATCTACACTCTATTGTGAAAAGTCAGAATGTGTCAAAAAAGGCACGTATGGCAATTCACAGTGCTGTATTAGTCCCTACTTTAACGTATGGTAGTGAAAGTTGGGTGTGGCAGAAGAAGCACGAGAGTAGAATAAATGCGGTAGAAATGCGGTCGCTAAGGAGTATGTTAGGGCTGAATCTGAGTGACAGGGTGAGAAACTGTGTGATAAAAGAAGAGTGTGGTTTGCAAGATGATGCGGTGACCAGGATTAAGAAAGGAATGCTTCGGTGGTTTGGTCATGTAGAAAGAACGAATGCGGAAAGACTGACAAAGCAAATATATGTTGCAGAAGTGAATGGAAGAGTCGGAAAGGGACGTCCTAGGCGGAAGTTTGTCGACCAAATTGGCGATATACTAAAAATGGGCCAAATTAAGAGTACCCTTAACCGACGAGCATGTATGCGTAGGTATATGAATGTGGAAGAGGCGAGAAAGGTATGTCAGGATCGTGCTAAATGGAAGTCTGTAGTCTCTGCCTACCCCTCTGGGTGACAGGCGTGAGTGTTTATGTATGTATTGAAATCAGATGGCTACACACCCACAGGATAAATTTTATTGAGCCCTTCACCCTAACCCAACTCCCCAAATTTATTCAAATAAAATATTTTACAAAATTATCTTACATTCAATATTTACAGATAGTCGTTAATATAATTATTATATAATTTTTCTTACTTTTAATAGTTTTATGTCTTGCTCATAACTTTAATAATTTTAAATTTATTTTCTCAAAAGGCCACCCACGAGACCAATTTATATTACAGTATTTATTCTAGTATGTATATAAAACAAAACTATTATTTAAATATTTTAATAAATGAATAGCATTAAAATTTCCTTTAATTTCATTTGTTTCTGGGCTTGCTAAGGTATATTAAAGTACATTGTAAGATGGTACGGCTGCTATTATATAAGGCCCTTAATACGCCAAATTAAAACTACTTTTACGGATTTTTTCGCGTTTTATTTATTTTATTTTTAATACCCGACGTTTCGGGTGCTTTCCAGCACCCATGGTCACGTGGGACTGAGGTGACTGACGTCCCGATGTCAAAGTTAACCCGGAGTACCTTCAGCTTTTTTAATTATTGTCTTTGGTCCGATCTACGCAGAATGAACTAACTTTTTTGTTTATGAAACATAGATCGGTACGTTTTTGCTGAATCACCGTTATTAACAACTTTTTACTCGCCTGATTTAAGATCTTAGCGCTTCCTCGAATGTCTTTTTTAGTAGATATCTTGACACACGTAGGAATGAGATTATGATCTCTGCATCTCTTCAAGAAATTTAAAGCTGTTGTGTATCTTGCGCGCTTGGTCTTTAGATCTTCTAATCGTCGTATTTTATTTGCTATTTCCAGTCCGTACTGGTTTACATAATGATTTCTTATATTTACGCGAACACTGTACATTGATTAAAACTACTTTTACGGATTTTTTCGCGTTTTATTTATTTTATTTTTAATACCCGACGTTTCGGGTGCTTTCCAGCACCCATGGTCACGGGGGACTGAGGTGACTGACGTCCCGATGTCAAAGTTAACCCGGAGTACCTTCAGCTTTTTTAATTATTGTCTTTGGTCCGATCTACGCAGAATGAACTAACTAATAATATATATAACTAATATAATAAATAAGCTAATTAAAAAAGCTGAAGGTACTCCGGGTTAACTTTGACATCGGGACGTCAGTCACCTCAGTCCCCCGTGACCATGGGTGCTGGAAAGCACCCGAAACGTCGGGTATTAAAAATAAAATAAATAAAACGCGAAAAAATCCGTAAAAGTAGTTTTAATCAATGTACAGTGTTCGCGTAAATATAAGAAATCATTACGCCAAATTAAATTTACTCATAACTTTGTTATCTGCATCTGATTTACTAGAACTAGAACCTTTTACTAAATCGCCAATGTGATATTTCATTAACTTATTACGCTTTCCAAATTTTGTGTTTCTAATGCGACTTACCTCTTTTAAATTGTTTCGCACTTGTTATCTAATTTGTCCGACATTATATTTGCTTATACTATTTAGTTTAAGTGGCTGCTTGAACTAATTAATGTTATTGAGTCAGGCGTACTGACCCAGGTTTATAATTCTCTCTATTTAATTTAAATTATTACAAATATCACACGAACATTATTTGTTTTAATGAATTAATATAATAAAATACTTAATTTAATATTTTCTTAAAAATTTAACTTAAATCTTGCTCATAACTTTCGATTATATAGAGATTATTGGATGGAACGTTCTTTATTTAATTGGTGAGATCTTATAAAATGTTACTGGATGAGTATTTCATTTTCCATCTTCAGCTTTTCTATTGTTACATTATTTATTTTATATAAATTATTCCTTTTAGGATCACTAACATATGAGGTGCTCGCCCCGTACACCTCCTCTTGGTTTACTTTAATTTGGTTAATAAACGTATCTTCGAGAAATTATTTTAACCTCAAAGGTTTTCACTGCATTTTCAATTAATTTTTTGAAGCATCTTAAATTCATTTTCAGGCTTAGCCTTCACTCAGTCAGAACTTTTCTTTTTTTTTAGCCATTATTATATTTACATACTTTTATAAGTTTTAACACTGTTATGTCCTTCACTTACACAAATGTTACTGCGTCTTCTCATTTATTTCACCTTATATTTTATTTCGCATTAACTATGCACACACCTTTAATAACAAAAAAAAATCAATATTAGTATTAAAGCCCCACCCCCAGACTCTCAACCACCCCCAGCAAACACCATCCTCCAAGACACCTCTCCATCTCACGGACAACAAATTGTAGGCATAATGCCTACTTCATAATTCTTATACAGACGACCTTCTTTTTTAAAATATATCCTGGTCACGGCACCAAATTGTAACGAATCCCCCCCCCCCTCCCTCTATATAATAAAAATTTTATAATATTAAAAATATCCCCTTTTTAATAACATTATATATATGTGACCAGGATTAATAAACTATGTTTAGATCTTTCTAAATGATCTCTCTAAAGGTTTAATAATAGGCCGTTGTAATCTTTTGGCGTGATCGTCTTAGTTAGGACCCCTATTTACGTTGTGTTTGTTTGTAACTTAGTTCTTTTAGGTGTCTATTGGAAGAATGAATATTCACTAGAGCAATTGAAAGCTGTTGGTAGTGCCTTATAAGCTAAGTGAACCCCGTTCACGAAGACAGGGCTCGAAAAAGGTTAAGAACATAAACGTCTCTATTCCACTTGTATCAGGTTTACATTATTAATTTATTATCATTTATCCCTTCCCGCTTGGAAAAGGCTCACAATATATTTATACAAAAAATACCCGATACAAGGGCTTCGCTCTCCTACATTTATTTAAAAAAAATATAGGGGAGGTACACGGCCCCACACACGCCGTGCACGGTGAGCGCCAACCATTTTGATGCACTCCCCCCGAAGGGAACGCTAATTCGGGAACTGGACCGTAGTCCACAGCAAAATAACTGGCGAACCAGTAAAAGAGGCTTGGCCCCTTGTTAGTGCGTAAGCACAAACATCGACCGAAGTCGCGCATGTCAATGCGTGTAAACGCCATACAGCATACGAACGAATCCAGCCACAGTGAATGTACGTCACACAGTTTAGGCAAATAGGCACACTGGCCTTAAACCCTCCGTGAGCGCCACCACCTGCCAGACCGCCGCTCCTGCAGACGTGATGTAAGTGTATGGCATCACCACCAATTGCATGATCAGCACGGCTACTAGCCGCAGAGCGTGTCATGAGTCTACCGCTCACCTCAAGGGAATGGGGTCCCACGTTGTGAGGCATTCGGCCGCAGCCTTGAGAGTCTCCTCAGATCCTCCCGCCAGCTACCACCCGCATGAGGTCGACACATATGCTCCACCAACCAATACAACGGCAGATATAGCCAAAAGGCAGTTATAAGATAAGAGTAATAATTCGCCATCAGAAAGGGTTTGCGTCACTGACGTTGAGTAAATGCATTTTCGATCATGTTTGTCTCACCCACCAACAAGTTGCCTTCAATCATTCAAAGGTGGGAAAGTTACAGAGATATAATATTATGTTGTTATATAAAACATCGTGGAGGGCAGACAGTCTGCAGCCCCGCAATGAAGGGACCCGACTTGGGCAAAGCTACTTAGGTGTGAGTCAAACCAAGACGCAGAGAGCGCCATTGAGAATAGCGTCCCACCAAACAACCATCGCAGAGACGCAATGCTGCAGAACGCAACAAGCATCAATGCGACTATCGTCGGGCTTACACCATTCCAAGGTCCCCCATACATTCCAGCAGACATCACCACCCGTATACCTCTATCGACCAGAACCACAAGAGAGCGTCGAATCAGGCGCAGCACACCCGCAGATCCATCACAAGACGCAATACCGCAAGTAGCAGTAAGTATCAATGCAACTATCATACGGATGGCGCCCCCTCACAACACATCCACATGATCCCTATCGACTTTGGTAACAAAGTTGGTATTATTGTTATATAAAAAATGTCACCAACGTATCATAGTAGCACGCTACTAAGACGCCAATGAACAAAACTCCACGTATCATAGCGCTAATGCACTAAGACATGAAGCTGAGTATGCCTGTTACACTTAAAAGTGCTACCAAACACACTCATCATCCCCATCCGAAAGATAGACGACACATCGCTATGCGCAACGACGTCGCCCACAAACGGTATGGGTGTGCGATGTCCACGGGAAAGCCGTATTGCTACAACAAACCCGCTTACCACCGACACTAAGATGTTAATTGTATACCTCCATCGACCAGAACATCAGGAATGCGTCGAATCAGGCGCAGCACACCCGCAGATCCATCACAAGACGCAATACCGCAAGTAGCAGTAAGCATCAATGCAACTATCATACGGGCGGCGCACCCTCACAACACACCCACATGACTCCTATCGACTTTGGCAACAAAGTTAGTATTGTTGTTATATAAAAAATGTCACCAACGTATCATAGTAGCACGCTACTAAGACGCCAATGAACAAAACTCCACGTATCATAGCGCTAATGCACTAAGACATGAAGCTGAGTATGCCTGTTACACTTAAAAGTGCTTCCAAACACACTCATCATCCCCATCCGAAAGATAGACGACACATCGCTATGCGCAACGACGTCGCCCACAAACAGTATGGGTATGCGATGTCCACGGGAAAGCCGTATTGCTACAACAAACCCGCTTACCACCGGCACTAAGATTGTTGTTATATAAAACTGCACCAACGTATCATAGTAGCACGCCACTAAGACGCCAGTGGACAAAACTTCACGTATCATAGCGCTAATGCACTAAGACATGAAGTTGAGTATGCCCGTTACACTTAAAAGTGTTACCAAACACACTCATCATCCCGATCCGAAATATAGACGACGCTTCGCTACGCGCTACTACGCCGCCCTCAAACGGTATGGGTGTGCGATGTCCACGGGAAAGCCGTATTGTTACAACAAACCCGCTTACCACCGACACTAAGATGATATGTCTAGGACACATCGGTTAGCGAGTCCAAGTTTACCTCGGACCAATTGCTCGTGAAGCAGCACACACGCCACCATAATATTCCTTTTCAAGTCCCTAATAAGGACTAGTCATTTTGCAACAGTACTAGGAGCAGTCAGTCACCCGACCACCCCATACAATGCTTATGCATCAAGGAGACCTCCTATAAAATTGCTTTTGAATCACAGACCTTACTTTCATAAATCATTCATATATATGATTCGAACCCACGACCCTACTATTGTAATGCATATTAATCACAGAGACCTTCTATAATATTGCTTTTGAATCATAGACCTCACTTTCATAAGTCATTCATATATAGGGTTCGAACCCACGACCCTACTATTGTAATGCAAATTCATCATGGAGACCTTCTATAGTATTGCTTTTGTATCATTGAGTTTAATATCATAAGTCCCTAATATAGGACTAGTCATTGTGCTACAGTACTTCAGGCAGTCGGGCTCCCGACAACCCCATATATATGTAGAACTGCAGGAATGTATCTCCGGCAGCTCATCCATACAAGACATCTATACGTGAACACCTTCAATAACTTAGGAAAATTTTCTTGTATACGTGAACTCCTTCAACAACTTGGAAAATTTCATCTATACGTGAACTCCTTCCACAACTTAGGAAAATTTTCTTTTATACACGAACACCTCCCCTGAGTGAAACAATTTTTAACAAATTTTCTAATTATCTTATAAACGTTATTTAACTTAATTTTATAATATTTTTTGACTTGTATTTCCATTATTTATCTTATTTTAAATATTTTTACCAAGTTTTTAAATAAATTTATTTATTACGAAAAAACAATAATTTTGCCTTTAATTTACTATGTTATTGGGATAATGTCTGAAATATATTAACTTTATGTTTATTAATTTGACTTAATTGCTTAATATATATCTTTTAAGACTATTTTGTCGCCCCTTTATATTGAATTTAATTATTAATAATAATATTGGGCCGTCACAATATGCAGAAGAAACAGCATTGGCGATAGCACGCAGCCCTATGGAACACCAGCATTTATAGGCTTGCAATCGGAGCTTGCACCGTCTACAACGACCTTGATGCTCCGATCTTCGAGAAAGCTAGTGATCCAATCGCACAATTTCTCGGGAAGCCCATAGGAAGGGAGCTTCGAAAGAAGCGCTTTGTGCCAAACCCGATCGAAGGCCTTCGCAATGTCCAAATTAACGGCCAATGCCTCCCCCTTGGACTCTACTGCCTCCGCCCATCTGTGAGTAAGGTAGACAAGAAGGTCACCAGATGACCGACCACGGCGAAAATCGTATTGGCGGTCACTAATCAGCTGGTGATCCTCAAGGTACCTCATGAGCTGGCAGTTTACAATGGACTCCATTGTTTTGGAGAACAAGGAGGTGATGGCGATAGGACGGTAGTTGGACGGGTCAGAGCGGTCGCCTTTTTTAGGGATCGCGTGGATGAAAGCCGTCTTCCTTGATTTTGGGACTATGCCTACGGAGTAGGAGTACCGGAAAAGACGCGTTAAAACCGGTGCCAACTCTGGAGCACACGTCCTCAGCACAATTGGGGGAATTCCGTCAGCCCCACTCGGCTTGTGGATGTCCAGGGAGAGGAGTGCTTTGCGAACCGAGCGCTGTGTGAATTGTACTTCCAGCATGGAGCACTCACACCACGGGATGGTCGGCGACGTGCTCCCCCCGTTATCGAGAGTCGATTTAGATGCAAAGAAAGAGCCTAGAAGATCTGCTTTCTCCTTTGCGGTGTGGGCCAGTGAGTCGTCCTCCCTGTGCAGAGATGGAAGAGATGGCTGACAGAAATTCCCCTGGACAGCCTTGGCGAGAGACCAGAATGCACGGGTTCCAGAAGGAAGGCGAACTAGTTTCTCGCCAATTCTGCCTATGTGCTCTGACTTTGCCTTGGTAATGACTCTTTTGAAGGACCTAGAGGCGGAATCATACTTCTATTTTAGAGCGCTGGTGTTTACATTCCGGGACGCTGATGCATCAGCCCAGGCTTGGTAGCACTCCTGCTTATAGCATGATGGTATTTTACAGCAGCGACCAAACCATGGCTGAGATTTGCCTCCAATGGGCACCACAGAGGAAGGAATAAAAAGTTCCATACCCTGAAGTACCACATCAGGAACATAATCCGCAACAACGTTGGGATCGTCCGGCGAGAAGAAAACCCGCCTCCAAGGGTAGGATGCAAAGGATCGGCTGACCTATAGTGCCAAACACGGCGGCAGCCTGCATAGTGCAACCGCGATTTAAGCGTGAGTGGCACCACACTCCGGACAAGACAATGGTCCGAGGAGCCTAAAGAGGCGTCGACGGAAGTCTGATATACGTCCAGGTGAGAGATCAGCAGAAGGTCCAACAGTGAAGTTGCATGATCCTCCACATCTGGAATCCGCGTGGGAGAAGTAACCAGTTGTGTCAGACCATATGCCAAGGCAAAATCATGAACAGATCTCCCCGCATGATCGGTTAAACGTGAACCAAGCCATTCGGCGTGATGGGCGTTAAAGTCGCCGAGGATCTCGATCTCTGCGGAGGGAATCTGCTGTAGCAACGAATCTGCAGCCATTTGGACGTGATCGAAGAGTCGATCTGTTTCGGCATTACCACTATGGGACCTATAAAGGCACCCTTAGACGCGCGGATGGTCGTCGCTGTCTACGCGTAGCCTAGGAATGGACAGGTCCGAACCTTCAAGTCTGTCGAGGCATCGAGAACAGATGTCCTCTCTGACGTAAACGCAAACTCCAGCCCAAGGCACAAAGGATTGTTCCAGTTTGTACCCCGGGTAGGTGAGGTACGAGACATCAGCCGGAGAGGACACCTGCGTCTCGGTCAGAAAGAGTACAGCCGGCCTCGCCGTCTCGAGATGGTAGTGGACGGCGTTTAGGTTAGAGTGAAGTCCCCTGATACTGCAGAAATTTACGGACAGCGTGGCAGGGATCGCCTTGGTCTTGTTGCTCCGCTTGCCCCGAGCAGTTGTAGTTTTGAGCAGAATTTTGCCCCCCCCCCCCCCAGAATACGCGGGGTAGCCTGAGCACCCACGCTCAGAAGTGGAGAAACATGGTCGTGGATGCTCAGCGAGGGATTCTCCAGGGGTGCTGATACCCTCCTGGGGTAGTCTATCATTTATTTCCGCTACCATGTTGATGAGGAGGGGGGGGGGGATTTGGGCCTCCAGCCACCTGCACTCACCAGACGAAACGCGAAAGCAGAGCTTCCACTTCACGCCGGTATTCTGTGAGGTCGTGGTACCACCTCGGTTTGAGCCGGCCCATACGTGCAACAGCAAAGCTGCCGCGTGGCACTACCACTGTTGACTAAATTAAATTGGTGGAAAATAAAATAATGAATAAAATAATTTTGTTTACTAAATGTTCATAAATTACACCGTTATTACCACATTTGTAAAAGATATTTATGTACACTAAAATATTTTGTCTCTCTGTACATACGTACGTAGTAAACATAGATTAGTTAACTACATACGTATGTACAGAGAGAACCTACAGTTCTATATAAATTCTATGACAAATTGAGTGAATATGCTTGTCTCGCTTTTTCTACTACCGACATCGATATACTCGTTTTCGTTTAGTTATTTATTTTTACAACTTTATTTATTTTTATTACTAAAAACTTTAAAACTAAAATATGAATGTGTAACTGCATTTTAAACCACCTTAACTCTATAAACTCTAAAATACAATTTACAATGGAGTTAGAGGCAAATAATTCTTTAGCTATCTTAGATGTTTTAGTCATTCGAAATCCTAATAACACAATTGGTCACACTGTGTATAGGAAAAAGACCCATACCAACCGATATTTAAATGGTGAATCTCACCATCATCCTTCACAGTTAGCTACCGTGGGTAAATCTTTGTTTCAGAGAGCACGAAAGATCTGTGACAGAAAACATCTGGCCGCCGAACTTCAGCATGTCAAGCAAGTATTGCAAGACAACAAGCTTCGGGTCCCGTGCCTACGTCACAGTGACCGAGTGAAGCCAGCCACAGTCGAGCGTGTACCTGCTGTACTACCATATGTCAGATGAATCACAGATAAGGTTGGCTACATCTTGAAGCAAGCTTCCATTAAAACATACTACAAGCCGCCGAAGAAGATTAGTCAGTTCTTACCATCCGTCAAGTGTAATATCCCTCTACAAGACGCAGGAGTGTACAAGTTAAATTGTGAATGTGGTCTCTCTTACATAGGTCAAACAAAAAGATCCATAAAAACCCGCGTGAAAGAACATATAGCTGACGTGAAGCACCGACGCTCCGGGAAGTCTGCACTCTGTGAACATGTTCAAGATCGTCCCCACCATTACATCAGATTTGATAAACCACAAGTCCTCGCAAAATAACACCGATTCCTACCAAGGATGATACGCGAGGCTATTGAAATTAAAAAACATCCTAATTTCAATAGAGAAGATGGTTGGGTGCTGCCATCTGCTTGGGGTCCTATAATTAACAAAATTAAACCCAAACCCAAGCATACCACTGCAAGACTTCAAGATACTGTAAGTTCGTTTTGCGTAAATCGGACCAAAAATTATTATTCAAAATTGAAGGTAGCCGGGCTAACAATGACATTGGGACGTCAAACACATCATACCCCCCCCGTGACCATGGTTGCTGTAAATCACCCGAAACGTCGGGAATTAAAAATAAGTAGTGAAATAAACGCGATAAAATCCGTAAATTTAGTTTTATTCAAATATGAATGATTTAGGACTAGACTTATTATTATTGGAACGATCAAGTAAATTGTTTTCTAAATCAAGTGATAATGACTGTTATATTACATCGTAAATATTCGTTTCGCGAACTTCAAAAACTAATAGTCAGTGTGTATGAATATTAATTCTTGACAGACACACGGTACATAGACGAGTTGGATCCTATTTGTAATCCTAATTTTATATGTTGACTAATGACCCGACCCCGCTTAGCACGATTGATTTCTAGATCTCGACAACAGCGCTACTGACTGGGTCCAATTAAAAGTGTCAGTGTTCATCAAAATTGGTTCAGCTGTTCTCTGGTGATGATGTTTCATACATCCGGCATTTTATTTTAATTTATATAGATTTACCACGTGTTTAGCGGAAAACCGTCGACTACGTCGATATACGACAAAGCTTTTTCCAAGCAAGATGAAAACATTTCGAAATCATAAAGTTAAGGCAGGATCTTGCTATTGCCGTGTAGCAGTAGGGTAAAAGAAACCACAACCTTCTACCCAATAATATATAATATCACTTAGATGTACTTAGATCTCATACCATCCCGTAAGTATCATAAATACGACATACGGAAATAAAACAGGATATAGGCAACAGTGATGAAAAATTGCGGCTGCCAAACAACTCGCTAAGAGAGGAAACTATTGCGAGTATTCCCTCAATGTTCAGCAGTGGACTTTTGATAGGCTACAATTAACGAATTAATGATCGATCTTGAGAGAGCAGAGAACAAAACAGGTGATACGTTTATAATCGATTTATTGGTAGTTGTGATTAGGCAAACGCGGTAGTGCCGCTGATATTGTATTATCGCTGTAGTGTCGTATGTGTACATTCCGTAAAGAAAACCCTGTGCCAATTAAACAAACACAGTTATTATTCCCTGTGAAAACCATAATAAGTCTAAGGATGATTCGGCAGAAATATACCGGCTGAATTTAAGAAAATTTCCTATTGACCTTTTTAAGATATGTTGTAATTATACAACTATAGTGCTAAATTCCACATTATTTGACTACGTCTTTGTTGTGAGATGTCAGATAAAGCAATAAACTTTAATTGATATAAATAAGTATTACGAAGCGGATTAATAAAAATCCGTAATTTTAATAAGTCACGGACTAAATGGCTTTATCGACAAAATTTTTTGTTTCGCTAATAGCACGACAATAGAGTTGTCTTTGGAATGAAAAAACTGCAACAATCTTGTAAAAGAAAGAAGGTGAGAATTACATAGCTATCTTATTTTGTACCATGTTATACGTCATATACGTAAAGAGTTCATTTATGAGAATTTTGTTCTTGGTTTAGGACTCTATCTATGCTAGTTATTACTCTGAAGGAGAAAATAATCACCACTTGACAATGTCACAATACGAAGTGATTATAATTTAGAATTTTATTCTCATCGGGACATTCGAGTGACGTCCGGCTTTGATGAAGACATAATAGCGGAGGGTATGAGTAAACGTAGTTATTGTATATTTTTTGGTTGTGAGATCTTAATCTTTAAGTCAGTAATAATCAATATTTCCTGCTTTACCTAGTAGATCACCATAATCAAAGAGTAGTTATAAAACAGGTTCAAATTATCTCTAGTAGAAAAACCGGTTGTTAACGATCAAAGCCACAACATCCGAATCGATGACGGAGCAGCAGTATAATAAAGATCGATTACATATTTCGATATAATATAATTGCGAATGTTTCGAGAAGTATAACACATGAAACGATTAGATTCAAGTCGGTTGTTTAATAGTCGAATAAAAACAACGCTATTTTTATCAACAAGTTATTGCAAGTCTTTTAAATGATACAAGATTTTGTTAACTCTTAGATTAAAAATAGAAAAAAAAAAATTCCGTTTCAGTTTTAAAAATCCATCTGTCTTGAGAGCTATTTCTAAATTGGTTTACTTATGCACTATCACAGACCGTGGTAAAATGGGCTTAGCACTTCCCGTAAATTTTACATTATGCAACGGGACAAATAGAATTGTTAATCGCTTACTTGCCAATGAAATTATTAGTTGAATAACCGACGACATATAAATATATTCATTTTTTTTTATAAATCTGGAGTGAAAAACGAATACAATATCCACGTTTAGTAAGTGGCTGCTGTAGTCCATGGACATCTTTTTATTTTTTAGCCTCGCACCAACTTAAGCCCGCATTCGGTGTTTCACCTTCGTCGCATATTGATAGGGCCACGTGAACGCTTTTGCATCACACCCGCAGCCCCTCCCTACTCCTCCTTCCTCTCTGAGAGAGGAAATCTTCTTCCCCTTCTTCTTCTCGGGTGAGGTGCACCAGACATAAGGCGTAATTTCCTCTGCGGTCATCACCTGCGCAACGATCTTTGTATGTTACGCAAAGGCCATGGGGTTAGAAAAAACGCGCAATTGCAAGCGCAAGCCTTCCTGACTGCGGCGTATCTGATCTATGGTTTCACCGCTAACTAAATTTCAACCTTTACAACTATGCAACTTTTACAAAGAGGTAGCACTAGTTTCCTGCCTTCTGTATAGGTCAGACAGTAGTACCCGTACTGTTTTGTTTCTAATTCAATTATATAAAGAGATATTACTCGCTCTTATATTAATAAACTTATAAATAATATCCTCCAAACTGAATTTCTATCACTACGCAGAGCAAGATTATAGTACGCAAGTGTGTACTTAAGCACTCTTTCCTATAGTTCGATAAAACGGCATTTCGACACGATCGGACAAAGATCAGGAGCAGTACCAATGGCTTTACGTGATTTTCAAGGTACGGGGAAAATACCGCCAAACTTCTGACTCTGGTCTGCTACAGAAAATTTCCAAAAAAATACAAGTTACATCAATAAAAAAGCTTAAACCTTGTACTGGCGGGTAAGAATATCCACTATTCCATATCAGAAGATCCTGGAGCTGGAAGAAGAGATAGAAAAGTTGCGCTGGGATATTAAAAATTATCTGAAGTTAGAACAAAGGAGGATACGGTAGGATTACCGTAATAATTCGGCAATTTGTTCTATTACCGGGAGGTTGACTGTCCGTACCAACTAGTTGTTGCATTTATTGTCCACAAGTCTGTCGTGAATAAGGTTGTAAAGACTGGGAGTATGTCGATCACACATTTTACGGTGTTAATGGCTGACTTCGACGCGAACTAGGCACAAGAGAGAACAGTAAGCTGTAGGTAGAAAATTTGGAATATAGCAACGAAACCCGACGGCCAGTAGCTAGCATTCTTCTATGTTCATTCAACTTAATTGAGAAAGAGGGACTCTTTATGGTGAACTCTTTTTCCAGAAGCGGTCGCACAGAAAGTGGATCTAATCGAGCCCCGACGGTTCGACAAAAGTGAGATTGAATTCATTATGACGACCAGACGGCAACTGTTTAATGATGTCACAGTGATCGCGAGGGTAAAAATTAACAGCGATCACCAAATGGTGTTAGGCACACTTAAATTAAACTTTAAGTTGGAGAGGTCAAGTCTAATGAAGTTAATATCATGCCCTAATCCAAAGTCTCGAAAACTTTCAAAGTGAGTTATTAAACCGTTCTCAGTGCCTCAAGTATTAGGAGAATATAAGGAGCTAAGTTCTGCGTGATCCGTAGCAGAAAAACACAAAAACTCACCAATCACACCCTTAATTTCTTAGCTATTAAACTGGAAATGAAAGTGCAGTCTTTAGCAGATATAAAAGCAAACAGCCAACTGAACAGACAGATCTCCAAGTGCATACAACTTACGGAACTTTAACACACTTTGTATTGAAGAAGCGATCAAACGGAACCAGGGTACCAAAGTATTTGCTAGAGATCTGTCTGCCTGAAATAGACAACTGTCAAAGCTGAAGAATGAATGTGGCAGCAACGAACACTTGAGATTTTGAGTGAGATTGAAAGGTTCTATGGGCAGCTCTACACGTCATAATTGGAACGATTCTAGAGTAAGTCTTATCTGACACTATTTCGATTTTATTCCGGACGTCAGGCTGAGCGAGATTACATTGGCTCTCCAGCATCTTAAAAACGGCAAGGCCTCAGGCAAGGACAGAATTATAGCGGAGCTTCTGAAAGTGGATGGAAAGGCAGTTCTTGAAGTCCTTCAGCTCTATAATTCTAAAAAAAAGTTTAATTCCAACTAAAAAGTCTTTTAAAGTGGCACTACTCCGGAGGCGTGAAGCAGAAGTGTTGTGGTCTTATTCTTTACGAAAGGCGACAACGCACTCTTCAAGAACTACAGACTAATTTCCCTTCTGAATTGCGTCTACGTACTGTTATCGAGAGTTATTACGAATTGTCTCGCACGTAGGCTCAATAACTTACAGCCTACCGAACAACTCTTTAGGGTTCCGTAGTCAACTAGGAACCCTTATAGTTTCGCCATGTCTGTCTGTCCGTCTGTCCGTCCTCGCTTAATCTCTGTGACCGTTAGCACTAGAAAGCTGAAATTTGGTACCAATGTGTGTATCAATCACGCCGACAAAGTGGTAAAATAAAAATTGGAAAAAAAATGTTTTATTAGGGTAGCCCCCCTATATGTAAAGTAAGAAGTGATTTTTTTTTAATTTCAACCCTAACGTGTGATATATTGTTGGAAAGGTATTTAAAAATGAATAGGGGTTTACTAAGATCATTTTTTGATAATGTCAATAATTTCGGAAATAATCGATCCAAAAGTAAAAACAATGTGTCCCTGCTCCATGTTCACGCACGTACTCACTACCGGGAGCAGTTGCAGGAGCACGGAGCGCTGCTGGAGCGCGAACA
Organism: Parnassius smintheus behrii; assembly: GCA_036936625.1. Classification (NCBI taxonomy): domain Eukaryota; kingdom Metazoa; phylum Arthropoda; class Insecta; order Lepidoptera; family Papilionidae; genus Parnassius; species Parnassius smintheus. The sequence continues at coordinate 11,138,190 of JAUPFT010000013.1, forward strand.
TAATGGATACCCACCTTTAAACTCATAAGTGGGAACACTTATTGTGACAGACGGGAAACTACGGAACCCTACACAGAGCGTGACCCGACACGCTCTTGGCCGGTTTTATTATATAAGGTAGAGTGACAAATAAGCACACGGTCCAGAACACGATCAACATTTATCCTTGATTAAGAATTAAATAACAGATGCGTTGCTAGCCTTGAAGGCTAAGATGAAATGCCTCGTTTCCAGTAAAAGGAGTCTCTGGTTCTCTACACTCACCATACGAAGCACAGCAGCATTAAGCTACTATTTTACGCTGGCAACGAGCCGGAACTTTGTTTCCGAAAAAGTTTTAGTACCATAGATCACATACATGCTCCTCGGTAAATTGAACAGAAGACTGAAGAGTAAAATCTGCCACTTTGTCTTACGTATATGACCTATGAGGAAGCCTTTGATTTCGTCGAAATTTGGGCGGTGCTGATGTCCCTTCAGCGGTGCCAAGTTGATTGGCGGTCTAGCAAGGGGCTAAAGTATTTGTACAGTAGGGCGTCTATGGCTATCCGAGTACAAAGAGTTCGAAACCTATCCAACTGCAGAGAGGTGTAAGACAGAGTGATGTTATATCCCGAAACTTTTCACCGCTGCATTGGTATTGGACTTTTTGGAAGCAAGGATCTCGAGTGGAAGGCTCGTACCAGTAGGAAAAGTTTGAAGCGGCTCCCTATTAGATGGAGTGACGACCTGTTACCACATGCGGGAAGTCAATGGATGCGTGTGGCTCAGGACCAAGTTTTGTGCCAATCTTTGGGGGAGGCCCTTTAGCAGTGGACTTGCTAAAGGGCTGTAATGATAGTAAAAACGACCTAATAATTGATTTTAAAGCCTGCCTTGGAATCCTAACCCACAGAATCTTATGACCAACACTTGCTCTTACAATCATCAGATCAGAGGGCCATCAAATTAGAAGTTTAAAGAAACTGTTGTCTGTTCAAGGTGGTTGCAGTTGTCCATTGACTGCAATAGCCACTAACCATCGGATAAACAGTGTGGTCGTTTTTAACTTCAGTTTCATAAAAGTAAAGTAAAAAAGTAAAGTTACAGCCTATATACGTCCCACTGCTGGGCGCAGGCCTCCCCTCATTTCTGAGAGGGTTTTAGGGCAAGGAATTGTCCGCCACGCTGCCCCAATGCGTGTTGGCGAACTTCACATGTCTTCGAAATTTTATTTTTCCTTATTCCTCGGACATGCAGGTTTCCTCACGATGTTTTTCTTCACCGCTGAGTACGTGGTAAATCAGCACTTAAAATTGCAATTAACAATTTCATTGGTGCCGGCGGGGATCGAACCCGGGTTACTCGCGTTCTGTTATATTTACAGCGAGCGTTAACCATCTGAGCTACCACGGCTCTTTCATAAAAAATGTAATAATAAATATAATATACAACCAATTAATATTCAAACAAATATTTGAGATTTAATCAATTAATCGGAAGACCGGACTGGATAAACCAGATATCTCACGGATGCTAGATTAGATTTTAATTATAACTTAAAAGCTCAAAAGTAATTTTAAAAGCTGTTTTTGGTTCAATGTGTTCAAATAACACACCACATTAAAATATATATGACTACTTATGCTACGGTTAAATATTATCACAACTTTACAATAGCTACAGTTTTAATTGTTAGGTAGGTAGTAGGACTGTAATACGAATGCATATGGAATATTATAATTGACAACACTTCCTGACATCTGGTTATCATACTTATATAATTTCTTCGGCTAATATATATATATATATATATATATATATATATATATATATATATATATATATATATATATATATATATATATATATATATACTTCCTTGCCCTAAAACCCTCTCAGAAATGAGGGGAGGCGTGTGCCCGGCAGTGGGATGTTAATGATAGATGGGAAGATTTTTAATGCAAACTCACCGTGAGACATTCATCCAACAAGAATGTAGTGTCATTCATGAGCATGTTGATGAACTTGACGAACTGCCTTCCTGAACGAGATTCTTTAACGATTGCCTGAAGGTAATAAATGTAGATCATACATTATGACAGGGAATGTGTTGGCGACGCGCCTATAAGAATATTTCAGTTTATTAAGTCAACCGATGACGAATAACTTTTCAAAGACTCATTGTCCAATAGAAATGTTCTGATAAGAAAATGCTTAGTTAAATTTTAAAGAAATGTCGAATTAATGATATGAAGGTCTTGGGTTCGACTCCCAGACCGGACTAGTTTACTGTTTTCTAAGTAATATCTTTCAATAAATTCATATAGGGAATTTTATGATATAAATTATGTTACCGGATTTGTTCCCCGGTTGAAATCGTCTTTCCAACGATGTAAATTCAAAGGAATATTAAAGTGAAGTTAGAGATCGGATTTGTTCCCCGGTCGAGATGATCACTCTGTGCATAAACAGAATTAACGGAAGTTAATTGCATAAGTATTGTCTTGTATGAGTTTGATATGTTTGTACGAAAACAAATGCCTATTTGTTATGATTGATTAATGAGAACATTCACTTGTATTGTTATCTGATAAGAAACATGATAACTGATAAGAATCCTATCAGAGATAGTTTCCTACAGTTTGAAAATGGTGTAGAAGCACTTTTTTATCTAATATTGTTAAAATTAGTGTATTTCAGACTTTCATTTTTTCTGATAGCCGAGAGCCGTGCAAAGTTAGTTGTTCAAATAGTGTGAGTTCACGGAAGCACGCTGACCACGCCCCTAGGAGGCCAAATATGTAAAAATTTAAAATATTTGTAATTTCAGCAATTTATGTAAAAATGACTTGTAAAACATGTCAGGTTGATTGTACGTGCTAATAAGGTGAATTCTGTGTTATTTTTATGTGAAAATTCCTGTGTATAAGTGAAATAATGATAGTTTTGTATAAGAAATTTAAAAGTGTTTTAAATAGTGAAATAAATAGAGAAAATGTAAATTAAACTATTGTATTAGTTAACATATGTATAAATTCAAGTGGGAAACATTGTTTTAACTTTCTGTGTTAAATATTTAAGAAGTTCGGACTTTGAATTTGTGATTAAAATAGGCATATTTTGTTTTATAAATTAAAGGATTTTTGTGATACGAAAAAATAATGTATATCATGGTGTAGATATTATTTTGTGCTATCTAAATAGATAACTTGTATTTATGTATGACTTATGTGAATAAAGAAATTAAGTGAAACGTGAGAGAGTAATAGTACAAATTCATGTAATTAAGTTGCGCAGGCACGCGAATGGCGCGGCTCACTTTCGCGTATAGCTCTGGGAGTAGCTTAGTGAACGGGTTTTATTGCAATTCGTTCGGGGAAATAGTTCGGGGAAATAGTTCGGAAAAATAAGAAAATCCTTCGGGAAAAGTGAAAAAACCAGCAGTCAAGAAGAAAAAGTGTAGGGAAGTGATAGGGAAAAGTGGTTACTCTCTCACGGAACGGTTTGAAGATAATTGCTGTTTTATTCCCAAGTAATTCATCCTTAAAGTTATACAGTCCACATCGAAGAATTAAGGCGTCGGGACCGGGATGACTTCGGAAGACCCGTAATCCCCGTCTGAACCTACTTGCTGAAAAAGAAAGAGGTTATCGCCCTAGTGTGTTACTCCGTTGCGGAGATCACATACGTTGTTCCCGAACCCAACGTAGGCGTTATAGGAGGCCGGATCGAGAGAAGCCTCGATTCCTCCCTTCTGTTTCTTTATCGAACGTTCCAGCCCGTCTGGTTCGCTTTTCAATTGGACCTTCGGAGCTGGATTAAAAGGACCACCCGAACCCCGCCAGCTGGATCAAGGAACCAGCTGTGGACTGCTGGTTGTGGAAAAGAAGACCTTCGGAGCCGAGTGAAGATCAGCAACCGAAGGAAGCCGGAGGTTTGAGCTGAAGCAATAGGACCAAAGGCCAGAAGACCAGGACGTCAGTGCTGAAGGACTGGACCTGGAACTACCGGAGAAAGAAAACCGGGATTGCGGCCTGGGGCGTGTGCTCGCATGGGGCACGTATCGCAGCCGGGCGCAGGTGTCTTGTGAAGGCACTCATCGTGGCCAAGCAGGGCTTGGCATTTTTCCTGTCGGGCAAGCGTGCTCGGCATTTCCTGTCGGGTCATCAGGGTGCAGGAAGAAGCATCCACCGCTGCTGCTGCCAGGCGAGGGTGCGCGTGGGCACCTGACTGCATCGCGGCCGGAGGAGGGCGCTCGGACGAGGCGTCACCGGCAACTGGGCGGCGAGCACAGCATACATCCCGAACACCTAACGGTGCCAAACGGTTGGGCTCTGGCACAACACCTTCGGGTGGAGCAGTTCTCTCGAGCGAGACTGCGCTTGCACTACCGCTCGACTGTTTCGTCATATTCCTTGGAGGGACAGTTCCTAAACCTTTCCTCCATTCCATTCCTGCACGACTCCATCCCTGGACGGCTCACCTCGGTAGGCCCCGTCCAGGATTGATAGGGCTGATAGGGCTGTTAGGGTGGTAGTAGGGTTGTAGGGTTGGGATATAAGGGGGGGAGGGGTAGTGGTGTTAGGTTGGGGTGTAGAAGGGTTGTAGGTAAGGGGTTGTAGGGACCGTAGGGACAGTTAGGGACCGTAGGCCAACAATCACCTTCCTGCAAGATGAAGAAGGCACAAGACCAGACAGGGAGAAGCGAAGGGAGCAGGACAAGGACAGGGCTCTCAAGAAAAGCTAAAGAAGCGGAACCATCTGGAGCGACCACAGCTACTGCGTCAAATGGAGCAACTCCTTCAAGTGGAGCCACCACCGACACGTCCACATGCACGTGGGACTCAGGGACGTCCATGGCAACGACAAGCAACAGGACGGACACCAGTGGTACGCAGGCCAGTACCGCACAACAATCCGTTATATCCAGGAGTGAAACGGTGATCGAAAAAGTAGGTCAAAGAACCGAAGAAGCGGCATCGTCAAGGACAGTAATCGGGCACACTAGTGATAAAGGGTCACAGAGAGGTAGTAGGTCATCGCGATCGGCGAGGCTGAAAGCCGAATTAGAGGCGCGGATTAAATTCGAACGCTCAGAGCTCGAACGAGCACAGGCAGCTGCTGCCTTGGCCAAGTCTCAATTGGAGTTGGCACGACTCAACCGAGAAGAGGAGATCGACTCGAGTGAGGATGATGAAGAACGGAATACTCAGGTGGAACCTTTCGTAAGGAGTTGGGTTCAGCAGACCATAATGAGCGCGCCGGTTAGTGTAGCACAACCCGATATTACTGATAAGGAAGCGCGTAAAGGATCACGCCGCAAAGGGGCGGAGATCGAGCGCAACCAAGGAAATGCACAGAAAACACACGCGAGTGAGGTGTCGGAATTGACCGAAGCGATTGTGAGTGCAATAAAAATAGCGGGTAAAGATAAGTCTTCCCAGCTTCATTTCCTCCAGGAATTACCGGTGTTCGATGGAGACCCGGGTGAATGGATAATTTTCAAAACGGTGTTTGAAGACACGAGAAGCCAATTTTCAGGGGTGCAAAATGTTGCACGCCTTAGGAGGGCATTAAAGGGCACCGCTAAAGAGGCGGTAAAGTCGCTGTTATTTACTTTGTGTGAACCGGAAGAAATAATGAACGCTCTCGAAAGAAGATTCGGTAGGGTTGAGATGCTCATTCTAGCCGAAATCGAGAATGTAAAACGTATGCCAAGATTGGCAGAAGATTGCTGGAATATAGGATCTTTTGCAAGTCGTATTACGAACGTGGTTGCCACGATACAAGCGTTGAATCAACCACAGTATTTATACTCACCGGAGTTAGTAAGCCGCATAGTGGAGAAACTCGGAACTATGATTAAATTTAAATGGTTTGAATATCGAGCTCAGTATCCTTTGGAGCCAGAGTTACAGAAGATGGCCAAGTTTTTAAATTTATTAAGTGAGCAATTTGGAACGTCCTTAAACAATGAAAATGCGCCTGAAAAAAGGAAGCGTCCTGAATTCAGGAAGCAAACTGTACACACTGCAAAAGGAGGTGTACGCAGCTGTGCCGTGAGCGAGCGCTATATGCGCCGAAGTAATTCGAGCGAGCGTCTAGAACGCCGAAATAGTAAAGGGCACAACCGACAAGTGGTTATGACAACCCAGGATAAGCCTGTAAGTCGGGTAACACATAAGTGTGTTATATGCAACAAGGAGCACTCTATAGTGAGTTGTTACAAGTTTAAGGACATGAATATTCGCGAGAAATGGGAAGCGGTCAAAAAAGCGAAAGTATGTTTCCAATGTTTGTCACCTAACCATAGGAGGTTAGAGTGCAAAGCGAAAAAATGTGGTGTAGACGGATGTAGAATGTCACATCATCGAATGCTACACCGATACCCCAATGAAAAAACCTCGCCACAAGGGGACGAGGGGGGTAAAGATGCTCAGATTACAACTGTTAGTACAGTGAATGCACTGGCATGTGCATACTTAAAGATTATACCGGTCGAGTTGTATGGACCTAGAGGAAAGGTCAAGACAACAGCTCTTCTGGATGAGGGATCGACCATGACACTCATAGAGGAGTGTATGGCTCAGAAATTAGCGCCTCGTGGACGCAAAGAGGGATTACGTATCGAAGCCGTGCGAGGTAAGCGAATTAACGACGACAGTTCGTATCGCTTAAACGTTAAGATAAAAGGCATTTACTCGAGCGACTTAGAAGAGATAAGTGTACAAACAATTAAGTCACTTAACCTTTCTCCTCAGTCGGTAAGCCGAGAATTATTGCAACGGTGTTCTCATTTGACACCGATTAAGGATGAGTTGATGTATGAGAGGTCCAAACCTACCATATTAATTGGTCAGGACAATTGGAATCTCATAGTTACTCGTGAATTAATTTCGGGAGGTAAGAACCTACCTGTAGCATCGCTCACCAAACTTGGATGGGTTTTACATGGTCACATATCGGGTGGTATTAAACCGATCAAGATCGTTAACCACATTTCCGCCAAGAAGGAGGAAGATATGGATAAATTGATCAAGGATTATTTTAGTTTGGAATCTCTGGGAGTGTCGGCTAGAAAGCCCGCGAACGACCCAGAAGAACGAGCTTTAAGTATTTTGAACAAAACGGTACGTCGTATACCTAATAATAGGTACGAGACTGCTTTGTTATGGCGCACAGACAATGAGTGCATGCCGTCGAATAGAGCGCAGGAAGAAAAATCGCCAAAGGGCGTAAATGCGTTAAGAAAGCAAGAACCGTTAAGTCTACCCGACTACGGACGATTTAGCAGCTTTAAGAAATTCCTTGGGGCAACTACACGCACCTTACAAGCGGTAGAAAAATTCAAGAGTTTACGAAAGTCGGTTAAAGGACCCGACGACGCAGCCGTAAAGTCGGTTATGTGTTCCAACAAAGTTTTAGCAAAGTCGGTTAAAGGACCCGATGGCGCGTTAGACATAGCGCTCTTGAAAAAAGCGGAATTATTAATTTGGAAGTTCGTTCAAGACGAGTGTTTTTATTCGGAAATAAAATGCTTGAAAGCAGGCAAAAGTGTTGAAAGAAGTTCACGCTTAAGTAAATTATCTATGGAAATAGGAGAAGATAACTTACTCCGTTTAAATGGACGTTTACCTTTCAAGTCTAATTTGACCGAGGAAAGTAGAAAACCTGTCATATTGGACGGTAAACACGAAATCGTTAAAACGATGATTAGAGAAGTTCATCATCATTTTGGACATGCCAATCACCAGACGGTGATGAATGAGGTGAACCAGAAATTTTATGTCTTGAACTTACGTAATGTAGTACGAAGTGTGTCACATTATTGTCAGTGGTGCAGGACATACAGGTCAAAACCGCAGAACGTGCCAAAAGGAAATATTCCTCTGGAGAGAATAGCTCATCATGAACCACCTTCTACATGCTCAGCTGTGGATTATTTCGGTCCTATGAGTGTGACTATAGGAAGGCGACACGAAAAACGTTGGGGTGTTTTATTTACGTGTCTGACCATCAGAGCAGTACACCTAGAATTAGCAGCCTCATTGACACCAGCGTCAATGATAATGGCATTGAGGCGATTTATCGCCAGAAGAGGAAAACCAGCCGTTATATACAGCGATAACAAGCATGAGTGAATGAGAATGATTCATTTAAAAAATATATTTAATGGAAATTTATACCTCCGGGAGCACCGCACATGGGTGGCGCCTGGCAGAGGTTAGTAAGATCAATTAAAATTGCGTTGACCGCTACGCTCAGAGAAAGGAGCCCACGAGAGGAAATTCTACATACGCTACTTTTAGAAGCAGAGCAAACAGTAAATTCCAGGCCTCTGGTAACATTCAGTATGGATAGTCCTGAAGAGGGTTTGACACCCAATCATTTTCTTCTGGGACGTTCATGTGGTGATCGACCACCTGGATTATTTCTAGAGCAGAATCTGACGGGTCAACTCAATTGGAAAGCTGCACAGAGGTTAGCCGACCATTTTTGGACAAGGTGGCTGAAGGAATACATGCCTACCTTAATACCGCGAACAGGTAATAACGGAAAGTTCATGGAACCTAAAGAAGGCGATATTGTTTTGATAATAGATCATTCGCTGCCACGAAATACGTGGCCGAAAGGCAAAATTAGTAGAACGTTACCGGGACCAGACGGTCACACCAGAGTGGTTGACGTCATTACTAGCACAGGCATCTTGAGGAGACCTACATCCAGAATAATAGTCCTGGTACCCGCGACGCCTCCCAAATGATGGTGCTAACGCACGGGGGGGGGAGATTGTTGGCGACGCGCCTATAAGAATATTTTAGTTTATTAAGTCAACCGATGACGAATAACTTTTCAAAGACTCATTGTCCAATAGAAATGTTCTGATAAGAAAATGTTTAGTTAAATTTTAAAGAAATGTCGAATTAATGATATGAAGGTCTTGGGTTCGACTCCCAGACCGGACTAGTTTACTGTTTTCTAAGTAATATCTTTCAATAAATTCATATAGGGAATTTTATGATATAAATTATGTTACCGGATTTGTTCCCCGGTTGAAATCGTCTTTCCAACGATGTAAATTCAAAGGAATATTAAAGTGAAGTTAGAGATCGGATTTGTTCCCCGGTCGAGATGATCACTCTGTGCATAAACAGAATTAACGGAAGTTAATTGCATAAGTATTGTCTTGTATGAGTTTGATATGTTTGTACGAAAACAAATGCCTATTTGTTATGATTGATTAATGAGAACATTCACTTGTATTGTTATCTGATAAGAACCATGATAACTGATAAGAATCCTATCAGAGATAGTTTCCTACAGTTTGAAAATGGTGTAGAAGCACTTATTTATCTAATATTGTTAAAATTAGTGTATTTCAGACTTTCATTTTTTCTGATAGCCGAGAGCCGTGCAAAGTTAGTTGTTCAAATAGTGTGAGTTCACGGAAGCACGCTGACCACGCCCCTAGGAGGCCAAATATGTAAAAATTTAAAATATTTGTAATTTCAGCAATTTATGTAAAAATGACTTGTAAAACATTTCAGGTTGATTGTACGTGCTAAAAAGGTGAATTCTGTGTTATTTTTATGTGAAAATTCCTGTGTATAAGTGAAATAATGATAGTTTTGTATAAGAAATTTAAAAGTGTTTTAAATAGTGAAATAAATAGAGAAAATGTAAATTAAACTATTGTATTAGTTAACATATGTATAAATTCAAGTGGGAAACATTGTTTTAACTTTCTGTGTTAAATATTTAAGAAGTTCGGACTTTGAATTTGTGATTAAAATAGGCATATTTTGTTTTATAAATTAAAGGATTTTTGTGATACGAAAAAATAATGTATATCATGGTGTAGATATTGTTTTGTGCTATCTAAATAGATAACTTGTATTTATGTATGACTTATGTGAATAAAGAAATTAAGTGAAACGTGAGAGAGTAATAGTACAAATTCATGTAATTAAGTTGCGCAGGCACGCGAATGGCGCGGCTCACTTTCGCGTATAGCTCTGGGGGTAGCTTAGTGAACGGGTTTTATTGCAATTCGTTCGGGGAAATAGTTCGGGGAAATAGTTCGGAAAAATAAGAAAATCCTTCGGGAAAAGTGAAAAAACCAGCAGTCAAGAAGAAAAAGTGTAGGGAAGTGATAGGGAAAAGTGGTTACTCTCTCACGGAACGGTTTGAAGATAATTGCTGTTTTATTCCCAAGTAATTCATCCTTAAAGTTATACAGTCCACATCGAAGAATTAAGGCGTCGGGACCGGGACGACTTCGGAAGACCCGTAATCCCCGTCTGAACCTATTTGCTGAAAAAGAAAGAGGTTATCGCCCTAGTGTGTTACTCCGTTGCGGAGATCACATACGTTGTTCCCGAACCCAACGTAGGCGTTATAGGAGGCCGGATCGAGAGAAGCCTCGATTCCTCCCTTCTGTTTCTTTATCGAACGTTCCAGCCCGTCTGATTCGTTTTAAATTGGTCCTTCCGAACCTGTTTCCTTTTCAGAATGCTTATAAAACAGCTTATGTACTGCCTGATATGTTTATTTGTCAAAATAAACAATTTTTGTAAAAATTATATGGCTTAACGTAACTTTACTTTTCTTTTATGTATATACGTAAACCTAATCAGATCGGGCTTCTTAAAAAGCCTGATGGTAACTTCACTACCAGTGAAACGGAAACATTGGAGTAACTAGTGTCAACCCAGGGCCACATAAGACTTTTGCCTTGAACTCTTTCAGAGCTCTACGAAGGCCTTGTAATGAAGACGAGTGTAGGATTGCAAAGATAATAAGGTCAAACCTGATGCAGTGGGCTGTTGACTTATTTGAACCATACAAGGCAATCGGGAGGATGGAATAATTTCCATCCAAATACAGAGATGTATCGATATCTTTCTTCTTTATCTGGTGAAAATCTTCAGAGCAAGTGTTGAATGGGGATATATTCCAGAACGATGGAAAATATTTAGAGTTCTATTTATACCTAAGGCTGGTAGAAAGGACTACGTTTTACCAAAGTCCTTTAGACCTATCTTCCTTTCTTCTTAAGACACTGGAAAAGATTTTAGATAGATAAATTAGGGATGTAGCTCTGGCTACGAGGCCCATAAATTACAACTAGCATGCTTACGCAGCGGCAAATTTACGGAAAAAGCCCTGATCAGTGTTATTGACGGGGTCAAAAAGTTTTGTGCCTTTTCAGATATTGAAGGCGCCTTCAACAGTAGCCCCACATCACTGCTGATGGGGGGTCTGTCATACAAAAATGTTGACCCACAAAAATCAGGTGGGTGAACTCAAAACTCTCAAACAAATAGGCAAAAATAGCGCTGTTACAAACTTCTGTGAGGCTGTCCACAAAGAGGCGTATTGTCACCCATCTTTGGACTCTTGCTGTTGATCAACTATTGTACAAGGCTATGCTGATGACCTTGTGATCAATGCGAGGGGCTTTTGCCAAAGTACTATCAATAATCATACAAAGAGCCCTAAATACCATAAATGACTAGTGTACGCATATTATTATTACTAATAATATTTTTCCAAGACAAGGAAATTAGGGGTTAATTAGTATTTGTTTCAATTCAAGCTTAAATTTAATTTTGGTCGTGTACTCTATTTATTTTTATAAGGAAAACATCCAGTTGTCCTTGTTCTAGTACATCATTAAATTAAATCGTCTACAAACCGATAATAGTATATTTTCATTGCCAAATATATGTTATTTTCGAAATTATCCATGAAAATGTCCGCCATAAGTTGACCTAGAAGGGCTTAACTTTCTAAACTTTCTTTTTGTAGATAGAAATGGTTATTAACCCAGAAATAATTTTGTTTCATAGAGAGTGGGGTTAAATTAAGAAGATTATTTTGTTTCCCGGTATGTAGACAATGTTTGTCAAAGAGATCTGAGAGTACATATACGCAAACTGTCAAGAGATGGGACATTTGTGAAAAGACTATCAAAGTCGAAAGATAATAACACAGTTTTAATTGGAATACGAATACCTTTAATTTTGGAAATTAGATATAAACTAATAATAATAATAATTTATTTTTCTCTCCACATTAAATTAACAATATCGAATTTTAACAAAAAAAGGCACAAATGAATGTGAGAGACTGATGCCTAAACTAGGCGACGAAGCTGTATTTCAGGTCATCAGGTCTCCCTCCCAGTTAAACAAATACAAAAGTATGTTATCTTGGAATACACATTTTAATATTGATACGTTATAATCCATTTGCGCGTATATTCATAATTTAACAATAATGATACGTGTGTGTGTGTGTGTGTGTGTGTGTGTGTGTGTGTGTGTGTGTGTGTGTGTGTGTGTGTGTGTGTGTGGGTGTGTGTGCGCGTGTGTGTGTGCGTGTGTGTGCGTGTGTGTGTGTGTGTGTGTGTGTGTGTGTGTGTGTGTGTGTGTGTGTGTGCGTGCTGAGTGAATGCAAAAATTACAACATTTACACATGTGATGTAAAAAGATGTTCCGTATATTTATAGTCCGTCTTCAGTAATCATTCATGGATACATTTTTTAGCTTTTATTTTAGGTGGGACGTGAATATTAAGTTCCTTGTTAACTTTATTATACAGGTATCCGCCAAGATAGCAAAAAAATCTCCTAGAAAATTAGGTACAATGGTCGTAATGAGAAGTACACACTCGGTCTTTGCGTCTCGTGTGCTGTGTATTTTTTTGGTCATATTTTAATTGTGCATGTTTTTTTAGTACTGTGTATATAATAAACAGTTGCCGGACTGTAAGAACTTTGGAAATATTATAAAGTTGACTGGTTGGAAATTTAAATGGAAGAGATTTACTTACTTTTAAGATTAACCTTTGTGATCTTTCGAGGGGCAGAAGAAATGATTTGGTAGCCCCACCCCAGCACGTAATACAATATATTATTAAAGATTGGCATAGAGCAAAATAGACAGATTTAATAGTGTTAGAATCAGTTACGCAACGGAGTTTTTTAAAAATGTATGTTAATTTCCGTATCCTATTTGAAAGTGAATAAATATGCTCATGAAAAGTTAGCTTATCATCCAACAAAATGCCAAGGTATTTAATTGAATTCACTTTTTGCAAAGGTGTGTATGAACATGTCAGACAATAAGGAAAATTGCAAGAATTGGCAGTAATAACATGGTCCGTGCAGGTTGCATATTTGTTATTATGTTTGGAGAAGGACAAGTACTTTGTTTTATCCACGTTGAGGGTTAACACATTATCATGTAGCCTTTTGGACACTCTGTTTAAGCAAATCTGAGCGAAGTTAAATACATCTGGCCATGAATCACCTGTAAATAGCAGTGCTGTGTCATCAGCAAACGTAACTATTTTTCCGTTTACTAGTTTCAGTTTGCAGAGTAGAAATAAGGTAGGGCCAAGAATACTTCCTTGGGGAACACCATAGCAGATGGGAATCTCATCACTAACATGTTTATCAATTTTTACCAACTGTGTTCTATCTGTAAGATAATCTCTGAAAAACTACGTTTAAGGCTGTAAGTTGGGTTGAGGTGGAAAGAGGAAGTTTAATTTTTAGCAAGGAAATAAGCTGGTGCACCTTTATATGAGACCACTGGATGAATAAAAATTGGTTCTTAATGTATTTTGGGTAACCCATATAAAATGGGTGCTTGAGGATTTATTGGGACAAGACTGCTCCGAGACAAGTTGTGATCGGGAAAAACATATGACGACTTTTGTGTACATACTTTAATATCTGAAGTAAACTTTTTGGAAGGGTCAGACTCAAACAGCTCAAAGTCGTCACCTTGGATAACATCGTTAACCTTCTGGCTGTACTCGCTATTCCCCATAATGACAACAGTATTTCCCTTGTCGGCTTTTGTAACAATAAGATTATTGTCTTTTATTCTCTGCCTTAGTGACATAAAAATGGGGAACTCAGGATTGCAATGGGAAGATGCGGCTACGGCCTGAATTTCTTTAGATAACAAACTTTTAATTTATTATCTTTCTTCTTGATCACAACAGCCACCTCCGCGTCAACGGCTACAGTCTCTAACGATTTTTGGGAGACCGAAGGTGTTAAATTAAACTTCAATAAATTAGTGGGCTCAAAACATTCTTTCACAAGATATTTATAAAGCCTTAGCCCTAAATTATCTTAACTACGCACTACTTAACCTAAATGAACATACAAACACACGACACAATAACACTTATAATTCACAAAAACAAAATTTGAGGACTCTGCCTGATTTTTTTGCCTCTTATTATGTGTAGTGTTTTGCATTTATCTAGTCTAAATTGCATATTGATATCTTTACTAAATTTTGTCGCAGTGTCTATTAATTTTTTCATTTCTTTTTCTGTTTTTGAGTATAATTTGATGTCATCCATTTATATGAGGTGTGAGACGACTTGGCACTGATACAGAAGGTAAGACAGAGGTTTCAGTGTGAGACAGAACTATATAGGACTCAACGAGTCACCTAGATAAAAAAATAAACACCTTGATTAAAAAAAACCGGTTTTGGCGGTAATTCAATTGGAGTGTAGTTTTCCAATGGGATATGATATGACGTAAAAAATCTATTATTTTTGAATTTATTTTGTATATACGTAATACTTGATTTAACCAGGAATGAGGAATACTATCAAAAGCTTTTTTATCTATGTAGGTACAATGAAGGTTTCTATTTTTTGTGGCGGCGTGTTTGTGGACTGTTACATCTATAACAATTGTTCTTTGCACTGCACTTATTCCAGTTGCAATAAATTCAGGTATATTTTGTTATCCTAATATTATGTCTGTTAAGTGTTTAGCGATAATTTTATGTAATGAGTCTAGTTTTTTGTACCAGTAATTATGTACTCTATCAATGTCAGATGATTTCCAGTTGCGTAGTCTTGCTGTAATACTATTTATATAAGATTCAGATATCTCAACGAATTCCATTCCACTCTACTTAGATTCTTTTTCTGTTATCCAACCAGCTTTATTATTATGCTGCACTTGCTCCGCTCATATGCTTGACCAAAATGTCATCAATTGTTTTGATGTTGGTAGTTCTTTGTTGGTGTCGGTCGTTATGTCTGTGGTTTCTGTAATTTTTTTGTAAAAGTTCTTTTCGTTATTAGCAAATATGGAGCTATCATTTTTGCGTTCTTGTGCCTTCTTGTATCTCCTCAGTCTATGACATTTTAGTGCGTGCTTCTGTTTTAAAGTGTATAAGAATTCTTCGAGTGTTCTACTGTCGTTTTCATGTCTGGTGTGGATGGCCATGTCCTTAAATATTGCCTCCACTCTTTTTACTATTTTGCCAGATCTGTTATTGTTGATATATTGTGTTAGTCTACCGTAGTAGGCTCGCAATTTTTTATATCTCTTTCGAATCTATGTTGCCATTATGGTTTGTTTACGATTCTTGGTCTTATGCTCTCTGTGTATTCTATTATTTTATAATTAAGTTTTTCAAACATAACTAACGCTGTGCAATATATCAATGTGTGTACATCTACAAGTTGTGTGTCTTCGAATATATATTGGTTTAGTATGATACGGTTAAATAAATGTACTAGTAAAGACAGTTTTTATTTATGTTTGTATTTATGCTTGGGTAGATTTGGGCGACCTACTGGATCCATACCTGAAAATTGAGCTAAAGCGGTTTTCAGTTTATCGTGTATTTCTATGAAGTGCGTTTCTGACTACTGATTTTGATCGAAATTTTTTAAAGTCTCAATATCATTTTCTAGCATTATGGTTATGTTCTCGGTTTATGTGGATGTGTGCGATGTATGTATACTTTGTAAGTATGCTTGTGATTGATTGTAAGATTGTGATTTTGTGATATGTTGCATTTGATAGGGTGATTGTGGTAACATTTGTAGAGTATTTTCTATTGGTGTCTGTGTTTCTGGGATAGTATTTTGATTTACATCGTCTAACTGTACACGTACTTCTTCTTTTTGTTATTTCTTGAGATAAAAGTTTACTCCTTACTAATTATTCTTCTTTCATCGGAAATACGTTGTTCCATAACACTAACTTCTGGGTATTCAATTGTGGAATTTCAAGATGCAACGCCTGGTAATTCATCGTACACAATATTAATATTAGATTTTTTCAAGGCGATAAACAAATCTCGAGAACTTTTTTTTTTAATTTTCAAGATTTTAATTATACGAAATTATAGACTTTTGAGTGCTGTACATATATTTTTACATTTTTACTTTTTTTTAATTTTTTAATGAATGCTAACGCTTAAAATTGTACCGGCGATAGGCAGTTTAAAGATAAAAAGGCATTGAACATACACATTTAAACGACGCTAAAGTAAAAGTATTTCGGTTTCACAGTCTACCGTAGGAATTCATGAGTCTTCTAGTAATATCCCTAATGACACAAATTTTTGACTTTTTTCGGAACATTTGTACAATTTTCATAGTAACGTACCAGTGGTTAAAAGAATTCCCAGAGGTTCGAGGATGCAACTTGCTAAAGCATAGTCGTGTACTATTCTAAATTGTCTTACGAATTGTGAAAAGAGTGGGCAAAAACTATTTACATTCGCGTATTCCCATTTTTATTTCAATAAAACAATAAATAAATCAATTACGTCTCAACTAAAGGAGAATTATTTTCAAAATTTAGATTACCCGATTAATACTCATTTATCTCGACCGTGTCCTAAATTCATCCACAATTACGAACTCTATCGTGATATCATTCTAGCATCACCTCTTTCTCATATATACATGTGAATATTCGTACGCAGAAAGAAATTGTTCAATATCCTCTACTAACCAGACCTCTTCTATTAAAATCTTCTTATTTAACAATATTTACATTTTCCTTGCATTTCGTTAATACCATACTTAACGTCTCCTACAACTGCTCTCGGATATAAGTGAACTTAGACATGTCTGGGGCGTACACCTCTTGAACAAACCACTTCTTTGATCCCACTTTCATTTGTCGCAGACTCAGGCTCATAGATTCATACTCTTTCACATATCTGACCCATTCTTTCTGAAAGGATGAAACCGACTACCTGGCATGCCCGTTTAGTCTCGTTTACACCAGATCAGAAAGCGGTATATATGCCATGTGCGGTGGCATATTTTCCCTTTCTTTTCGTCTCATTTACACATAAAATATCTATTCCTCTTTTATATATCCACTCGAATAGTTCATACATCTTATCATTCATTGCTTTACATACATTCAGTGTAGCCAGATGGATCGTATCATGTTTAGTACCACACGGGGAAACATGTAGGGTAGGCCTAAGGTTAGGTTGTCGAAGCCGCAGCCTCGCTAGCAGTTCACTTCCAGAAATATAATTATCCCATAATTCTATTTCAACTGTGAATGACCTTATATAACATTATATTCAAGTTTGATAAAAAGTTCAATCGACTCACATTATGCATTAGAGTAGAGATTTTAATATTCAATTCAATAAAAATAAAAATAAACAAAGAAAACCTTCTAAGTTTCTACTTAGGTTCAGAGAAAACCTCGAATTAAACTTAAATAAAATGTTTGTAACATAAAAATTGTCTAAGCTTCAAGTTCAACATTATGAAGTTCACATTTCTACTTTGGATTGTCCTTAAATACCGTAGTCAAAGTCAATTTTTTATGCAATAGACTTTTTTGAAATAAAATCCACGCAAGTCCGTAAAACAAGACCGTTTCATAAAAGGAGGATCAATAAGAAACTCTAGAGCCATTTTAACGCCATGTTAGAATTCCATTCGCAATTTAAAATTTATGAGTTTTGAATTTTATAATATCGATTAAAATAAAATCAATTCTATATTTTTATAATATTATTTAAATAAATAATTTAAACATTAGAACTGTATCTAGGGTACTGGCTACCTGCGAAGTAAGAGTTCCACTTTGCACTCTTCATTGTAATAAATATTTTTGCTCTTTTATGTGTATTATAGGTCTTCATAACGAACTTTCCTCGTTTACAAGTTTATTTTTTTGATTTGGTTACAAGTTTATTTGATTGAATCAGACTAAATATATTTCGCCAAATTTTATCGAAATAAAATTAAACAATATCAATTTAGTATAATGTTTGTAAGTATCCAAAGGGATATGTCATTACGAAACGTCGTCTATTATAAAAAAAACTGGCCAGGCCACACTACAAAGGTTAGGCTGGTGATAAAATCATATGACAAGATACCGGTTTAATTTGTGGATTACCAACATTCCTAAGTGATTGTTTAGTATGCAAACAAGGCTTCAACCAAATATAAACAGTATACATATAATAAGAACGTATTTTTTTCATTTTCTGTTACGTTATGAATAATTATTTGAGACAATACAAACCTTGTAGAAATAAGAGTGTCAAACGAGCATACAGTCCACCAGATGGTAAGATAATTATGAGACCATATACTACATCACGTATAATATATATATGGGATGCAATGTATACATATATGACTACATCATACTTGATTAAAAATCAGATTGGCTCGTTACTTGCAAAAAATCCTCCGGTTTTTATCCATCATCACACCAAATCAAGTAGAATTACGCAGTAATTTTCTTTTAGTAATTTTTACGTCTTTCATCACGTTTTCGCTCCGTCTAGCGAGAGGTTTCCAGTACGTGGTTGCCAAACAAGGATCTTTTCTTGCAAGGAACTTTGAGCTATATGGCCAGTCTATTGCGACTTTGACTTATTTAAACGTTGCACTACATCGGTTACTCTAGTACAAGTGACCACATAATATACAGAAGCGTATACGTCAAAGATATAAAATACGGACGGATAAGGACTTTTTCTTTGTCTAGGCTATGTAACGTCTTGAGTCGTAAAAGTAAAAAATAATTTTCAAAGAAAAACAAATAACACGTACATTTACAGAACTGCTCTGTGCTTTTGAATATCACATGTTGTCGTTACAAATATATCCATTTACTTTCTTTTATTTTAGTACGATATGGATGTAGGTCTGAACGGTGCAATCTACACCTATTTCGAGCGATTAATGTTTAATTTTTGAAAATTTTCTTACTTATTGACGTTAACTTAAGAAATCCTTTAGCTTGTTCCCTTTCTTTTGACTAAAGAATGATATAAAGGAGTAGGAGAGATAATTAATACTTAGTTTAAGTAAGCGATAGTCAATGGTTATAATTGAGGTCGTAAATTTTTTGTCAACGTGATGGATGTATATAGTTGCTTTTTGCAAAAAACGTTACTATCTATGTTATTAATGTTAGTAGGATTTCCGTTAACTTTTTCAAGTAAGTTGACAATGTTTGTATGTATGTATGTATGTATGTAATATCTTCACGTGGTTCGTAAGAGGCGACAAAGGGAAACAGGCAGGAGCATTTTTCTGATAACAGCAATAGCACAGTTAAAACAACGGTTGCAAACATCCGTCATGAGCATCAAAACAAATAAACGGCCCCCGGTCCCCGGCGACCCTGCTAACTATGGCTACGATGGCGACCATGGCAACGGCGGGGCCAAAGACGTCTTGACCTGGTGACATATAACGCACGCACCCTGGATCTAGAAGAAGAAATAGACGAGTAACGCTGGGATATATTAGGCCCGAAAGGAGGGGAGGGGGGGCACCACAGTAATTCTCGAATACATCTACTTATTCTATCACCGGAATGGAAATCATCTGCCCCAAGGAGGTGTCGGATTCTGTTGATTTTTTATATTTATATGTTGAGTGTGTGAACCAGACACCCGTTTTACTGGAAACGGGGCATTCCATTTTAGTCTTTAGGGGTAACAACGCATCCGAGATTTGATTCTAAATCGAGAAAAGACTTAAATATCTATGAGACACAACGTCCACTTACCAATCAAGTGGACTGTGTACTTGTTTATTATCCTTATTTTATAAAAAAAATGAAAATGACCGTCGGACCATTGTCATTCTATAAAAATTGTCCTGAAACAAAAATTAGCAAAAACTAAATGTTTTTTTATAGTATAGGGTGACAAACGAGCACACAGTTCATCTGATGGTTAGTGGTTGCTGTGGCCCATAGACGTCTACATCTATCCTCGATTACAAATCAAAATGCAAATGCGTTGTCACCTGTGAGGACTAAGATGGAATGCCTCGTTTCCAGTAAAAAGGGTCTCCGGTTCTTTACACTCACCATACGAAACACAGCAGCATTAAGCTACTATTTTACGCTGGTATTCTGTGAGAGCTTGGTCCTTCCCGGTCGAGCCGATCCATTCGTGCTACAACTATACTTCTAATATAACTGCAGCATGCCTCTACCACGTATAAACGTTTTTACGTTTTAAAACTAAGGCCTAAAATTGAGGAATAATTTAGACGCTATGAGGAAAATTTAACTCCTACAGTTCTCGTGCTCCTAACATTTGTTTGATTGCTTGGATTTGCAAAATTGAATATCTTGACGGAGTTTCGTTTCGAAGCATCGTCTGACTCTCAACGCCAAAAAATTGGCATTGGTTTGTATTGACATGATGTGGTTAGTGTAAAAAAACGCATTGTTTGCGCCGTGATCGAGAAAGCACTGCCGTAGAACCATCGAGTCCAAGACATCATCACGCGTCTGGCGCGGCATTATGTCGGCGACCACCCTCCTAATAATGCATGTAAAACATGTTCTAACTTTTTTTTGTGACTATAATACATATTTAATTATTATATCTGTTTATTTTCTTATTTTTCTTTTCTAAACACTGTTACAAGTTATCCCGCTAAGTGTGTTAGGGTGCCATTCCCCAAAATGATAAAAACGATCCCCTTATAGAATTAATTTCTTTTTCGTTATTCTGTCTATCCATCCGATAAAGCTTTTCTTCTTAAAGACGATTTTAGATGGTATCAAGTAGAAATTAATATCAATTTCTAAAGTCTACGGGTTCCTTGGAGGTGGAAAAATTCAAGCGTCTAAATGAACGCAATTAAAAGATATACCCATTTGTACCACATATTCTCACACTTTCAAACTGACTAAATTAAAGCTATAGGGCACTTCCTGTTGACCTTGAATCATAAAATTTGACAAGATGCTTGAGTTTAGTTTTGTACTATAATACGATTTACGTTTTTGTTACAGCAATATTTGATGCTTACTTTGCCCATAACTCCTGGAATAGATTAAATATCTAATATAAAATCATCGTATAAAATCATAATAGAATCATCAGGCTCCTTCCGCACCTTGCCGGTTTTAATTTAAGCCTAGGGATCATGATACCAATCGCTCAATCAATCAATCAACCTCTTTATTCATTAACAATAAATTGTGTACGAATATTACAGAGATGTCCTTATTATATTGCTTAGCCTTAATAAACTTCTCAATAAATTGTGTACGAATATTACAGAGATGTCCTTATTATATTGCTTAGCCTTAATAAACTTCTCTAATAATATAATAATCACATTAAAATGTGAAATATCCAAATTAATTTTGATAAAAGTAAATAAGTTAATTATAAAAAAAAGAAAATTATATGAACGCATAAATGTAATTTTTTATAACTATGTTTATTCCACCTACTTAAAAATTAAAATTTAGCACTAAAAACAATAAAAACTAACTATTAAATGACAATCTACTCTACTATAGAGTTATATATACTATAATTAAAATTTATTATAAGCTAGCGATCCACCCCGGCTATGCACGGGTGATTTCAGGATCTCGACAACAGCGTCACCTATCGGGTCCAAATGAGTTTTTTAAATTATCTAGGGACACTCAAATACGCGCAAAAATTTCATCAAAATTGTTTGACCAGTTATCGATTTCTTGCGAGGCTAACAGAAGGACAGCAAATGGTTTTTATATAGAAGAGAAGATGTCTAAAAACAAAATCAATTAAAAAAAACTAATTAGAAATTTCATTGTATAATATTATCTATACAAATACTCTGACTACTCTACAGTTAAAGTTCGTCAATGTTATTAATATCATAAGGAGTACCTTTAACTCTGTTTTGAAATCACTTATTATTTTATACCTTTTAAATTTTTAAGCATTTTATTAAAAAGTAGAATTGTCTGATAACGAGTACAGTGTTTCACAATTTCCAATTTAGGCATATTATGCAACGCCAATTCTATCGTTCTGGTGCTTTCTTTCTGTTTCATTTCTTCATCAGATTCATAACAATATATGTTTGTACATATATGTTGTAACGTCTGGAAATAGCTGGGCTCTGTAAGTACATTTAGCGTTTTGGAATATACTTTAAATGATCCCTAAGGCGGAATATATATAATTGTACTTATAGCGTTTTTCTAAGCAGTGAATGCTTTGTTGATGTTATATTTAAAGCTACTACCCCAGAGTCACATATTATATCTTAGCATGGACTCAACAAACGCAACAAGTAATTATTTCTTATGTTTAGGCGAACACTACACATTGAAATGAAACTAGTTTTTACGGATTTTATCGCGAATATTAAAATGAATAATAAGTAAAATTAATAATTTTAATCTGGATGTAGTCAATTACGACATTGGGACGTCGAACTCCTCAGCCCCCTTGACCATAGGTACTGAAAAGTGGCCAAAACGTCGGGAATATAAAATAAATATAAAGAAGCGATACAATCCGTGAAAACTAGTTTTATTTAAATAAAAACTTGTTTGCTACGTCTCATTTAGGCGAGCAATTCGTGTATAATATGTAACATTATTCTTTTCTTGGCTAACTCTGCTGACGGATTAAACAATTTGAATTAAAATTCTGCACTGATTATAAATTAAACTCCATTTTAAGTACCAAAAATGTAAAAACCATAACCTGGGTTATTATTATTGTTATTTAAAAACAAAGTCGTAGAATCGTAAGCAGGAAGTAAATATCAATTAAACAGGAAACATTTTTAATTCGTTTGCTGAAAACGATTTTAGTCACACACAAGAAAAAATCAAGAATGTGCGAGTAGAAATCTCGTGTTGAGGGTCCCGTATAAAGTTAGATGAGACAAAATCTTTAAGTTGCTATAATTTATAAATCATAGATAAGGCAAGCAATGAAAATTTGCTCTAACGAAAAGGTGCGTTGGATTGATGCACAAATTTAATAACTATATAAACTGAGTAACTTCATCACGGTCCATACTGACACGAAAAATATTATCGCAAAATATAATTTTAGTGATATAAGTAATTACATCTTATACATATTTGTTTATATAACTAGATATACGTCTACCACTGAGTTACAGCGTATAAAAACAAGAGATTACAAGATGAAGGTGTGAAAGACAAGTACCAACGTAGACTGAGAAAAAATATAAGTATATACGAGTTAGACTTGGAAAATGGAAAATGAAGATTTAAGAAAGAGTTGGTGGATGCAGCTACCAAAGTATGTGGTGTTAGTAAGAGCACGAATGAAAGGTAAAAAAAAGGTTATGGTAGGATGATGAGGTATGCGTGGAAGTTTAAGCAAAGAAGAGAGCACGGCGAGATTTACTAGCAACCAACGCTGGTAATTCTGGTGGTACAGTAAAGAAAAAGGACAGTCTTTAGGTGTTTAAGTTAGAGAGTAAAAGAAGCAGTGGAAGGAAAAACCAAAAAAGAACTGATAAGAATGATAGAAGAATATCGGATAACTTCCTGGCAAATATTAAAATTTTCTGGAAAATCATAAGAACTACCAGAGGACATTCAAAACAGCCTATAATGAATGCTATACGAGACAAGAATGGCTGTATTCTGAATGATGAAGTTTTGAGTTTAAAGATATGAAAGGGATATTTTGAAAGTGTGTTTATGAGTGAGGAGACGTGTGAATTAAATGAAATAGAAGTTCCGAAAGACGAGAAAAAGATAGGAAGATAAGTATAGATAAAATATTGAAAGAAATGAAAAGCATGAAAGCAGATAAAGCAGTCGGATATGATAGAGTATCACTCGAAATGCTAAGGGCTGGAGAGGAAGTGGTGGCAGGCCTGCTGTAAACCTTATTTAATTTATATTGGGAACTGAAGCGGATACCGAGAGACTGGTACCGTGATAGTCCCAATATATCAGCCTTCTTAGAATTGTAGGTAAACTGTATACTAAGATACTATATAATTGAAACAGTTATAAAAGAAACTGATTGGGAAAATTTAGCATATGCAAGTCGGATTTAGAAAGGGGTTAGGGTGTACACATCAAGTCTTTTCATGCGCATGATCTGTCAGAAGCTTTTGGCCAAAAACCAAAAATTTTTTTGTGCGTTTATGGACTTGGAAAAGGCTTATGAAGGAGTGCAGAGGAATGTTTTATGGCAAACACCGAACTTATTTGGCTTGAGCGCTGGTTTGATACAGGCATTAGGGTCTCTTTGTTTTATTGTTCACTCTAGTGTATATATCGGGATTAACGATGTCTACTCAGACTGGTTTAACATCCAAAAAGTAGTCAGACAGGGCTGTGTAGCTTCCCCGTGGCTATTGAAACTTTGAAAAACGAAGAATTTGGGTTAAGAATAGGTGAGTTAACAGTCAAATGCCTTTTATACGCCAATGATCAAGTTATATTTGCGTCTTCGGTGATCGAGTTGCAAATGATGATACATTAATGAACTAGTCATTAAAAGACAGGGGAATGAAAGGGAACGCAAGTAAGATGAACGTGATTTTGTTTGAATGAGAAGAAAGTAATAACCTATGTGAAATAAGAATCGAAGAGGAGTTGATTAAACAATTGGATGAGTTCGTGTATTTGAGATGTGTATTTAGCGGGGATGGGAGATATAATAAGGATATAGAACGACGAGTTAACGCAGGAAATAGAGTAAATGGGGTTCTAGACTCTATTTTGGAAAGTCAGATTGTGCCAAAAAAAGGCACGAATGGCAATTAACAATGCTGTGTTAGTCCGTACTTTAACGTATGGTAATGAAATTTTTCGTCTTTTTTTGGCGGTAGGTGAAGAAAAAAGTGTACACGTTCTTACGTTTTCAAAAATATATTTTAAAGTAATTAGTTCATTAAAGTGCATTATTTGTGTATTTATTTGGTGGAAAAATACATCAATATTTAGTACTTACATGTTTATGTATGTAAACTGATTTAAAACCACCTGCCAGCACATTACACTTCGAATAATTTTTACAACAGAATGTCTCAACTAGAAGAAATAAGAACTGCTCAAAATACTCTAGAGGAATGCTTTTCTAAAAGGATGGCTGAGTTGGAAGCATAGCTGCATACTGGGGGACCTGCTAAAGGTACTGTTGCAAAGGTGGCTGAAGAATTCCGGACTTTCCGTGAGCTCATGTACTCAATGCGTAGGATGCTTCGCAAGCTGATTATTGAGTGCTCTCGTATGGTAGATGTCATCAAAACTAGGCATCGTCGTAAGGCTCTCATTTTCCTTGGTATTACTGAAGAAGAGAAGGAAGATTGTAAAGCCACTGTGGTGAGCATTTTTCGCAAGATGCAGTTAACAGACATTATAGCCTCTAGCATCAGAGTTTGTTACAGGATTGGAGCAGCCAGTAAAAACCATCAACGACCAATCTTTGTACGGTTTGTTGACATTGACTCTAGAACATCGGTGTGGAATTCAAAGTCCAAGCCTTAAGGTTCATCGATTGCAGTTAAAGAATTCTTGACAAAGACCTGTCAAGCTGTTCATGCTAAAGCCCGGCAGCATTTTGGTATGCGGGATTGCTGGACTCAGGACGGTGTAATTGTGGTGAAAGTTGCTGATGGATCCCGGCATAAGATCACTTCCCTAGACGAGCTGAACTCCTTAAATTAGAAATACCTCAAATCAGCAGCTGAATCCTTGGTTGAGGGCAAGACTGCGTGTGGGATCAACGAACTCTCTTTCAAAACTTCGTAAGTGACGACACTTGAAGTTTGTTGTTTCGTGTTGTGACGGCTCAATATTATTATTAATAATTAAATTCAATATAAAGGGGCGTCAAAAATAGTTTTAAAACATATATATTAAGCAATAAAGTTAAATTAATAAACATAAAGTTAATATATTTCAGACATTATCCCAATAACATAGCAAATTAAAGGCAAAATTATTGTTTCTCGTAATAGGTAAATTTATTATAAAAAACTTGTAAAAATATTTAAAATAAAATAAATAATAGAAATACAAGTCAAAAAATATTATAAAATTAAGTTAAATAACGTTTATAAGATAATTAGAAAATTTGTTAAAAATTGTTTAAGTCATGGGATGTGTTCGTGTATAAAAGAAAATTTTTCTAAGTTGTGGGAGGAGTTCACGTATAGATGAAATTTTCTAAGTTGTTGAAGGAGTTCATGTATTAAAGAAAATTTTCCTAAGTTATGGAAGGTGTTCACGTATAGACGTCTTGTATGGATGAGGTGCCGGAGATACATACCTGCAGTTCTACATATATATGGGGTGGTCGGGAGCCTGACTGCCTGAAGTACTGTAGCACAATGACTAGTCCTATATTAGGGACTTATGATATTAAACTCAATGATGCAAAAGCAATACTATAGAAGGTCTCCATGATGAATTTGCATTACAATAGTAGGGTCGTGGGTTCGAACCCTATATATGAATGACTTATGAAAGTGAGGTCTATGATTCAAAAGCAATACTATAGAAGGTCTCTGTGATTAATATGCATTACAATAGTAGGGTCGTGGGTTCGAATCCTATATATGAATGACCTATGAAAGTAAGGTCTACGATTCAAAAGCAATACTATAGAAGGTCTCTATGATTAATATGCATTACAATAGTAGGGTCGTGGGTTCGAATCCTATATATACATGACTTATGAAAGTAAGGTCTATGATACAAAAGCAATATTATAGCAGGTCTCCTTGATGCATAAGCATTGTATGGGGTGGTCGGGTGACTGACTGCTCCTAGTACTGTTGCAAAATGACTAGTCCTTATTAGGGACTTGAAAAGGAATATTATGGTGGCGTGTGTGCTGCTTCACGAGCAATTGGTCCGAGGTAAACTTGGACTCGCTAACCGATGTGTCCTAGACATATCATCTTAGTGCCGGTGGTAAGCGGGTTTGTTGTAGCAATACGGCTTTCCTGTGGACATCGCACACCCATACCGTTTGTGGGCGGCGTAGTAGCGCATAGCGAAGCGTCGTCTATCTTTCGGATGGGGATGATGAGTGTGTTTGGTAGTACTTTTAAGTGTAACAGGCATACTCAACTTCATGTCTTAGTGCATTAGCGCTATGATACGTGGAGTTTTGTTCATTGACGTCTTAGTAGCGTGCTACTATGATACGTTAGTGATATTTTTTATATAACAACAATACTAACTTTGTTGCCAAAGTCGATAGGAGTCATGTGGGTGTGTTGTGAGGGTGCGCCGCCCGTATGATAGTTGCATTGATGCTTACTGCTACATGCGGTATTGCGTCTTGTGATGGATCTGCGGGTGTGCTGCGCCTGATTCGACGCATTCCTGTTGTTCTGGTCGATGGAGGTATACAATTAACATCTTAGTGTCGGTGGTAAGCGGGTTTGTTGTAGCAACACGGCTTTCCCGTGGACATCGCACACCCATACCGTTTGTGGGCGGCGTCGTAGCGCATAGCGATGCGTCGTCTATATTTCGGATTGGGATGATGAGTGTGTTTGGTAGCACTTTTAAGTGTAACGGGCATACTCAACTTCATGTCTTAGTGCATTAGCGCTATGATACGTGGAGTTTTGTTCATTGGCGTCTTAGTAGCGTGCTACTATGATACGTTGGTGATATTTTTAATATAACAACAATACCAGCTTTGTTACCAAAGTCGATAGGGATCATGTTGGGTGTGTTGTGAGGGGGCGCCATCCGTATGATAGTTGCATTGATGCTTACTGCTACTGGCGGTATTGCGTCTTGTGATGGATCTACGGGTGTGCTGCGCCTGATTCGACGCTCTCTGTGGTTCTGGTCGATGGAGGTATACGGGTGGTGATGTCTGCTGGGATGTATGGGGGACCTTGGAATGGTGTAAGCCCGACGATAGTCGTATTGATGCTTGTTGCGTTCTGCAGCATTACTTCTCTGCGATGGTTGTTTGGTGGGACGCTATTCTCAATGGCGCTCTCTGCGTCTTGGTTTGACTCACACCTAAGTAGCTTTGCCCAAGTCGGGTCCCTTCATTGCGGGGCTGCAGACTGTCTGCCCTCCACGATGTTTTATATAACAACATAATATTATCTCTCTGTAACTTTCCCACCTTTGAATGATTGAAGGCAACTTGTTGGTGGGTGAGACAAACATGATCGAAAATGCATTTACTCAACGTCAGTGACACAAACCCTTTCTGATGGCGAATTATTACTCTTATCTTATAACCGCCTTTTGGCTATATCTGCCGTTGTATTGGTTGGTGGAGCATATGTGTCGACCTCATGCGGGTGGTAGCTGGCGGGAGGATCTGAGGAGACTCTCAAGGCTGCGGCCGAAGGCTGCACAACGTGGGACACCATTCCCTTGAGGTGAGCAGTAGTCTCATGACACGCTCTGCGGCTAGTAGCCGTGCTGATCATGCAATTGGTGGTGATGCCATACACTTACATCACGTCTGCAGGAGCGGCGGTCTGGCAGGTGGTGGCGCTCACGGAGGGTTTACAGCCAGTGTGCCTATTTGCCTAAACCGTGTGACGTACATTCACTGTGGCTGGATTCGTTCGTATTCTGTATGGCGTTTACACGCATTGACATGCGCGACTTCGGTCGATGTTTGTGCTTACGCACTAACAAGGGGCCAAGCCTCTTTTACTGGTTCGCCAGTTATTTTGCTGTGGACTACGGTCCAGTTCCCGAATTAGCGTTCCCTTCGGGGGGAGTGCATCAAAATGGTTGGCGCTCACCGTGCACGGCGTGTGTGGGGCCGTGTACCTCCCCTACATTTTTATTAAATAAATGTAGGAGAGCGAAGCGAGCGAAGTATTTTTGTATAAATATATTGTGAGCCTTTTCCAAGCGGGAAGGGATTAATAATAATAAATTAATAATGTAAACCTGATACAAGTGGAATAGGGACGTTTTATGTTCTTAACCTTTTTCGAGCCCTGTCTTCGTGAACGGGGTTCACTTAGCTTATTAGGCACTACCAACAGCTTTCAATTGCTCTAGTGAATATTCATTCTTCCAAAAGACACCTAAAAGAACTAAGTTACAAACAAACACAACGTAAATAAGGGTCCTAACTAAGACGATCACGCCAAAAGATTACAAACGGCCTATTATTAAACCTTTAGAGAGATCATTTTAGAAAGATCTAAACATAGTTTATTAATCCTGGTCACATATATATAATGTTATTGAAAAGGGGATATTTTTAATATTGTAAAATTTTTATTTTGCAATACAATAGAGGGGGGGGGGGATCGTTACAGTGTGTTAACTTTTCATAACCTTAATACAAAATTTCTCAATTATTTTTAATTTTTTTTAGGTAAAATGTATACAATTTTATTTTGCTTTATTTCTAGTATAGGTACGTAACTCCACAATGGTTTCTAAGTAGTACTAAGCGTTGTATTTTTCTTTTTCTTTCTAAACTAATTATATCCTCCTTCCTTGTTCTTGTAACATGGATATCGTATTTATAATTACTAAGACAATATTCGCTATTTAATTTTATTCTCTCGAACTACAATGTAAACATGCTTTTGTATGTTGTATGAATAATTGTAAGTTGTCATTTCTATTCTAGTGTAATGGCAATTTGACGCTGGTCAACTTAAGGGTAATAATTCTAATTTCGGTAACCTGTCACGTAGTGTTATAGTTTATAGTCTATAAACGTTGTGTACCGATTAACTCTCTGAAATAATTTAACCTGTGTTTTTTTTTCATTTCTTTCTGTTGTAATACTCAATTCGATACTTATGTGTTTAACGTACGTATGTTTCGTGTTTAACAATATCTTTTTAATTCATTTTCATTATTCATTTGATTCACCTTCCCTCCGGACCGCGAAAGCGCTTAGACGTGCTCCCCGTATTCGATTTTTGGCAAAAACACATCATTATTTAATGTAAATTAAATTCAAATAATAACGAGTTATTCTCGTCAAAGTACTAGGACTGCATAACCTTTGAGTGTTAAGAGACGGAGTGGACGAACGCGTATGAAAGAGACACCAACAGTGAGCATAACTATCCAGCTTCGCTTCGCTGACGTCACTCCAACTTCGTGCTAATACGTCACAAGAGTCGCTTGCCCTAATTCATAAGCGGAAGCAATTTAAAGAAGAAAATGCCACTAAAAAGAACTCCACCGTCCACTCCTCAACAGGAAAGGTCCTTGCCGCAGGTCCTTGACTCTGATGTAAATCAAAGTTCTGCCCCGCCCACTGATACTGATAATGAAAGCTCCAATGTGAACAATTGGAATAGAAATCGACCCCGTAAGCGTC
The DNA here is from genome assembly GCA_036936625.1 of Parnassius smintheus behrii. Lineage (NCBI taxonomy): Eukaryota > Metazoa > Arthropoda > Insecta > Lepidoptera > Papilionidae > Parnassius > Parnassius smintheus. The sequence continues at coordinate 11,168,555 of JAUPFT010000013.1, forward strand.
AGCATGACGACGACCTAACTTCTTTCATGGTGGAAATGAGGAAATCCATTGCAATTTTAACCAAGCAGCAAGACACAATACAAGAAAGCATTAAAGATATTAAACAGCAAAACACTGACATCAATGAATCAATGGATTTCATATCAAAGCAATATGAAGATATGAAAAACAAATTGGCCATACTGGAATTAGAAAGGAAATCTCATTTAGCCTATATTCAGGGTTTTGAACAAAAGGTAGAGAATTTGGAAAGGTCACAAAGGCAAGCCAGTATTGAGATCAGAAACATTCCTCTACATAAAAAAGAATCAAAGCAAGATCTGGTGCAACTAGTAAAAAAGGTTGGAGAAACAATGAATGTATGTGTAGAAGAATCACAGATCCGGGACATCTTTCGTCTTAAAACCAAAAAAGAACATAATCAGCCAATAATTGTGGACTTTACCACAGTTACATTAAAAGAGAATATATTAACTTCAACTAAGGATTATAACAAGGCAAACAAGGAAAACAAACTAAATACTGGTGACCTTAAAATAGTTGGAAAAATCAAACCAGTTTTTATATCTGAAAGTCTGACCCAGTCTGCTAGAAAACTTTACTTCATGGCGCGAGAATTCAGTAAAAACCATGACTATGCTTACTGCTGGACTGCGCATGGGAAGGTATTCTGACGTGAAAAGGAGGGTGCTAGTCTAAAGAAACCAACTCTACACTCCACTGAATTGTTAAACCTCGCCGTAGACCCGCATGAATCAGTTAGCCTAATATATGAATACTTTGCGAGTATAGGTCAGTCCCTTGCTAATAAAATACAAATTAGAAGAGGTAGTTGTTTGACTAGTTTTGTAAACATCCCTCATATTGATTCACAGAGAGATTCAATGGTTTACTTGATGTGGATTATAATAAAGTTGAAAATATCATTATGAATTTTAAAAATAATTGCGCTACAAGTGTTGACAACATTCCTACTCAAGTTTTTAAGAATGCAAGGAGTAGCCTTATTCCACCTTTGACCCTGTTTAACTGTTTATCATACCTTTGACCTACTTGATAAATCAATGTTTTGCTTCAGGAGTTTTTCCACACATTCTCAAGAGAGCTCTTGTACATCCTATATATAAAAACGGAGATAGAGGTATGATAGGGAACTACAGACCCATCTCGGTGCTGACTATTGTATCCAAAATTTTGGAAAAGACTTTAAATTCCTGACTTATAAAATTTTTAGAAAAGACAAACGCAATAGCCCAAAATCAGTATGGATTCTTAAAAGGAAAATCTACTGATGACGCTTCTTTGAATCTTACAGAGACTATTGTTACGCACCTTGATTTAGGTCACAAAGTTGTAGGAGTTTTCCTGGATTTGTCGAAAGCATTCGACACTGCGTCTGTACCATTACTATTGAAAAAACTTGAATTAATTGTTATACGTGGAATTGCCTTGGATATCTTTAGCGACTACCTCTCAAACCGCACACAATGTGTCAAATTAGATAACTACCAAAGTCCGGATTGCAGTCTCTCTTATGGAGTACCACTGGACAGCGTTCTGGGCCCAACTCTCTTCCTAGTATACATCAACAACTTGTGTAAGCTTTCATTACCAAACTGCAAAATTGTCACTTATGCAGATGACACGGCGTTGATTGTTTATGGTGAGGATTGGGGTCGGGCTCAACACTACGCTGAATGTGCTCTCAGCGAGGTAATGAGATGTTTGGACGACAATTTGCTTACTCTAAATGTAGAAAAGACGAAGTACATAACATTCTCCCCTCGGGCTGTTACTCAACCTTCCATTAACTTATGTATAAGGGCACACACGTGTGATAGATTTAATAACAGCTGTGACTGTCCTCAATTATCATCAACACGTAGCTTAAGATACCTAGGCCTGATTATAGATAATCAACTTAATTGGTCATTACACATTTAATCACTAACAGCCCGAATTAGAAAATTAATTCCTATATTTTACAAACTGAGATCATCTTGCGAACCACACTCTTCTCTTATCACATAATTTCTCACCCTGTCACTTACATTCAGCCCGAACATAGTCCTTAACGACCGTATTTCTACTGCGTCTATTTTACTCTCTTGCTTCGACGACGATTCGAGCCGCTCTGCGCTGGATGCGGTCAAGTGGAAGGAGCTGGTACTGGGGAGCCCCAGCCCAGAGATGGGAACAGTATTCCATATGCGGCCGAACCTGCGCCTTGTAAAGTTGCAGGCGGTGTGCCGGCATGAAATACTGTCCCACTCTGCTGAGCACGCCAAGCTTTTTAGAGGCCAATTTGGCCTTCTCTTCCAAGTGACCACGAAACTGCACGTCACTCGATATGTCAACGCCGAGGATTCCGATACTGTCTGAGGCAACAAGGGGAGTGCCTTAAAACTGAGGACATACGACAAAAGGGTTCTTTTTAGCGGTTAACGCGCAAACTTGTGTCTTCTGGGGGTTAAACTGGACTAGATTTAGTCGCCCCCAAGGCGAGACTCTGTTCAGCAAAGACTCGACTTCAGACACAAGTTTGTCCCGGCAGCAGTCCCGGTCCCGACATTTCCCCGAGAAATATTGGCTTGGCCGGTGTAAAGAGCATCACCAGTGCTGTCATCTGCATAGCAATGAATGTTACAGGTTTGCAACATATCATTGATATGCAGAAGAAACAGCGTTGGCGATAGCACGCAGCCTTGTGGAACACCAGCATTAATAGGTTTGAAATCGGAGCTTGCACCGTCTACAACGACCTTGATGCTCCGATCTGCAAGAAAGCTGGTGATCCAATCGCACAATTTCTCGGGAAGCCCATAGGAAGGGAGCTTCGCAAGAAGCGCTTTGTACCAAACCCGATCGAAGGCCTTCGCAATGTCCAAACTAATGGCTAATGCCTCCCCTAAAATTTTATCGACTATAATAATAATTATAGTCGATAAAATTTTAATCAATTTAAATAAAATGAGGTGAGCTTAGTTCATTTACATACAAGGAAACCAGGGACTCAAGCTATTTATGACTGAAGTTTGTTTGATGCGCTTATCTATATTAGTGACGCTGACTTCAAACGATTACGTGATTGACGTCATCGACGTCATCTAATACTGAAAACGTCTCGCAATAGCCACATGTCACTATCTGTGTTATGGGCGTCCGACGTCGGTCGATTACCGTCGCATGCATACTTTTGTGTTCCGAGGTGCGCTGCTGTTATCGAGCGCGTGCCACGACACAGTGGCTGTTTTATTATAGTAGAAGAAATACTTGTATAAATATGGTTTTAAATTTGCAAGAGTTATATTGTTTAATTATGAGTAATACATTCACTGAAGTTGAATTATATTATAAAACTTTTAAATAAATTGGTCGGTACTATGCACGTGCCACCTACTGTACAACAGAATAAATAATATTACTACGTACAGAAGTTGCACTTCTTTGATGTCGACTACTTGCCGACGTTTAATAGCCTACATAATTATTATTAATCACATAAATCGCGCACGCGAGCCAAATAAAACTTTATCGCTGCGCGCTTTTGTCCATATTACTTTGCATCTTTTCCGCTTCCTAAGTCACGGGGGACTTTCCGTGGTTGTTAAAGGATGTCAATAGAAAGAAAAAAAAATACAATGCGAAATGTTAATTAAGTTACTTAGGCGAAGTACCTTTTCTGACTATGATCGACAGACAACATTTTTGTCCCTATGTGAATTCTGCGATGCTTAACGCATGCAAATTGCAAGGTCATTCGTCGGGAATCGCAATGCTTGGTTCGGAAGAAATATTATGTAGATAGCGTAAACAACAAATAAACCTGAAATACGATTCCTAACAGAAATGTGATCTATTCTACTTAGTTAAAATCTTGTTCGTATACAAAGTTTTAATTTCAGTATTTTGTGTTAATATAACTTAAAATATTTTAAATACAAAAGACAAGTATAGGTATGTCAGTAGATATTTTTATAGTGAAGTAATAACTAATTTTTGCTTAGACCATTTAACCCATTTTATAATAAAGTACTTAGGTATTTCTTCTGTAGATCAAATTATTACTTAATTCTTTTTTGCTGTAGCCTACCTATCTAACAAAAAAAAATTAAAAAAAGACGTGTGGCACTCGGGGACTGCCGCGGTAAAGCTATTGCATAGCATTTTTTATCAACTTATGCAATTATAATTAATTATTTATTTTATTTATGCAGTTAAGTCTTTGATATTAAATCAAGTTACACTTTTTGAGCGTGGTGACCGATAAGAAAACAATTTTTTTTCTCTTATTGTATAAATGAGAAGTTAATATTGTTTAAAATATTTTTGATATCTTACAATACATGTAGGTTATTCAGGAATTTTTATCATTCAGTTAGCAGCTAGTGTACACGCATACGACTAGTCGCACGCACACAAACACCGTGCCGAAGTCTGCCGAGTGCCGAAGTCTGCCGAACTGAAACGATGTTAGACGATGCACGGCTTTCAACGCCACACCTCTGTGCCCGTCGGAGTTTACGTCATACGACGTAATTTAAATAACTGCAAAACCAAACATAATATCCTAATTTAACAAAAATAGCCTTTCACAAAAATGAATCTAGTTAAGTATAGAGTAATTTTGTACAGATTAGGTAAATAGTTCGCACTCTTCCTTAAGATAGTGATCATAAAAAGTAAACTCGCAGTGAGAGCACAAAAACTCAACACAATCAAGTAAATAAATTATATTTTCGGAGTTATTCATGTCAGCAACAATACGCCACAGTCTATTGTAGAAATTAACAACCCATTGGCAGTCATTGCAGTAAAACCTTATATTAAAATGAGTTTCTTCCCAAGGTCATATTAGGTTATTAGTCACAATATAAGAAAATGAACTTCATTTAAAACTGTCAATATCTACAATTAGTACTTATTTACAATAGTAAAATAAATGATAATATAGTCAATCTGTAATGTATCACGGCTGGGGAATCCTAGATATTTTTTCGTATTTAGTAAACGAATAACTAGTTGATAAATTAATCATGATATATATCTTTTTTTTTTCGCCGAAGACTAAAATGATATTGCTTTTTTTCGTAACTGCAGATTCTGTGGATTTATTTCATTATTTTGAACAATATACGAAACTTAAGTGACTAAAATTAAATCTAATCTGAACCAGAATCATAAAAACTGTATTATTCGGGCTAAACGAATCTAATAAAGATCTGTTATTTTTGTCTCCTGCGAAAAAAACAGACTATAGGAATCTATCGAATACCTACATAAACAAAATATCACCTGTAAATAAAATATTACGAAGCGGAATAACTAATAAGAGTGGCAACGTCGCACTATACAAAGGAATTGCGTTAAGACGATGTCGTTGAGAGCCGTGGTAGCTCACATGGTTAGCGCTCGTTATAGGTATCACAGTACGGGAGCAACCCGGGTTCGATCCCCACTGGCACCAATGAAATTGTTGCGTGCTGATTTAGCTATCAGTTGGAAAGTCTGTTTTTCTGGGCCGTTTTGTTTTGTTACACTGACATCTCGCAAGTCAGCTAGGGACCTAGGAGGTTGTCGGTTGCTTATTTTTTATTTTTCTTTAAAATTTTCGTCGGTAAAATAACATATTTATAAAAGTAAAAAAAAGTAAAGTTACAACCTATATACGTCCCACTGCTGGGCACAGGCCTCCTTTAATTTCTGAGAGGGTTTTAAGGCAAGGAAATGTCCGCCACGCTGCCTCAATGCGTGTTGACGAACTTCACATTTCTTCGAAATATATATTTTTTAATTTCTCAGACATGCGCTACCAGGATGCGACGACGCGCCCGCGCCTTGCCGCCACTTGCGTTTGCCGCGCTTTGTCTCGTCACAGAGTGGCGAAATCACAGTAATATAGCTATTTTATAAACAGCACCTGTCTAATATTATGAAATATCTAGATAAAACTTAAAACTTACCTTGATAAATGTATACTCTTTTGTTTGTAATATTTTTTTAGACCTCTCTTCAATCGTTTCTGCTTATTCCCCATGTTTTAAAACATAAACTTAAACATTAATAAAACTGTACAATTAATAAAACTATAAAACACTACTATTAAACAAGAATCAGAAAAAACCTACTCCACTTTTAACAAAATTAAATTTTTGCAGTAATATTTTACGATTTTATTTCGTAGTGCTGAGCTCTCGCAACGCGGCGTACGTCCACCTAGCAACACGATGCGCCCCGCAATGAATTTGTGGACGAATGCGGGGGTGATATAGACGCAGTATTTAAGCGGGACGCATTTTTAATTTATTATCATAAAAATAATACATATTTCTAAAAAGTAACCAAACCAAATTATTTTATTTTGTATTGCAAAGTAGTAGATATTTTTTTTATATTCCTTTGATAAACAATGAAGGAGTAAAGTAGTTTCATCTCAACGATTTGGAGGTGATTTGGGTATTTTTTTATTTATTATGTGACACCGATAGAAAAATTATGGCTAAACCAAATTACGTATCAGATCATGTAGATTACTAGCTATTTTTTTCATATGTAATTTCTCTGTAAGTGTCGACGAAAAGTTGGTTCATCTGCACGCTTTTTTTCAAGCGTTTTGCGAGAGAGCAGCCTTAATAATAAATGCACTTTGTTCATTCATATTCAAAATTTCAAAACTCTTCGACAAAGACAACAAAGACTGAGGAAAAGAAACGACGTTAGACCATCGTTAGACAATGCACGGCCTTCAAGCCACACCTCCGTGCCCGTCGGAGAGCGTGAGGTTTTTTTCGTTACGAAATTTCTGGATTTTCACGCACTCAAGGCGCGCGAAAGAAGCTATGCAATAGCTTAATAAATTCACCTTTCATAACTTCCTTCTAATATCGTTCGATAACTTAAAGAATGATATGAAACCTTTTGTTGGTCATTTAGTATCCATCCACGCAACAGTTATAGTAGGAACGACGTTTTGCCCTTATTATTTATCAAACAGGTAATATACTTACGTAATTTTTTATATTTATATTCTTTGATTATATACCTGCATAGTATATAATTTTTAAATTACATTAAAACTTTTACAACTATTTTATCCTACAATTAAATATACTAAACACTAAACAAAAACTATTTCAACAAGTATTTGCATAAAACTATTTACGTAAACAGCATTAAAAAACTAACATTCAATCGTCTATAACGTGCTGGCCCATCCCGCGTATTACACCGTCGGTGACTCGCGACTTTAGGTAATTATTTCACGCAGTTAGCAAAAGTGACAGAGGCCTGCTGTAAGTTAATTGTACTACGCCTATAACGCGTATTTATTATTACTATTCGCGCGAGTACCTACAAGCAATAAGTTGACAAAATTTTGGCGCGCAACGGTATGGAAGCGCATAGAATACGAACAAACAATCAATATTTTTGTATATTAGATAAGCAAAAATTATTAGCGATCCGCAATTTTAATTGAAAACATTGAACATGCTTTTTTATCAATCCGCACTGAATATATTTACACAATCTGTTGACTACTCCCATGTCTAGTAATCGTGGCAGTATCCAACTCTTAAGCCAATATTTAATTGGTCTGCACGACAGTCATACTATATACTGTTAAGCACCTAAGTCGACGGCACTAGCGCCATCTAGTCTCGAACCGAAGAACTAAACTTCTTGAAGTTGAATCTCGAACTGTCGCTACCTTGCGCGTGTTTACTTGAATATTCTGGATATTTCGGTGCTAATTTATATTTATAGGCGCTGCAAGATGCGATCGGGGACGTATTGAAGTTGGCGAGACAAGCGAAGCTTTGGAGCGGAATAAAGTGAATCAGTGTGATTAATTATTAGTGTTTTTTTATAAGTGTTAATTTAGGTGATTCTATCGGCAATTTTTACTGTCACGAACCTCAAGCACGTAACAATTGGTGTCAGAAGTGGGATAAAATCATGCCGATTTTACCTAAGGAGGAAACGGAGGGTTTCCGTACCCGAAGTCAACGCCAGCAGGACACGGACCAAAGAAGATTCGGTGGTGCAACGCCGCAGACGTCGGAGGGTCAGCCACTGGCTGCAGGCCTATCAGTAGCCAATAAATCTGCAGCACCTGACTTAGGTGCTCTGATGGTGATGCTGCAGGAGCAAGCTCGTCGACATGAGGAACAGGCCCGTTGGTTGAAAGAGCAGCAGGAGGAACAGGCTCGCCAGCAGGCGGAACAGGCACGCCGATTGGAAGAGCAGCTGCGGGGCGGACGGGAAGAACAGACCCGCTGACAGGAGGAACAGGCTCGCCGCTTAGAAGAGCAGCTTAAACGCGACAAGGAAAAGCAGATGCTCCTCATGAAGGACCTTCACGCTACCTTCGGGAAAGAGATAAGGGAGGTGAAGGACAAGGTTGCTCGACATGATAACCGCCTGTCGAAAGCTGAGACCCAAATCAACCAAGTTAAGAAAACGCTGGATGAACTCAAACTTGGAGATGGAATTGCAGCCCCCGCAGTAGCTACAACACCTTCACTACATGGCTTCAAAGTGCCACCGTTCGACGGGACTTCTTCCTGGTCGGCCTACAAAATCCAGTTCGAGGCCGTCATGGAGGCGAACGGCTGGAATAAAAGCCAGGCCGTGACTGCAGTCACCCTAGGCTTGCGCGACCAAGCCTTAACTGTGTTGCAAGCTCTCGGTAAGAAAGTGACCTACGAGCAACTCCTTGAGGCATTGGAGGCGAGATATGGCGACGCTCACCTGGAACACGTCTTTCGCGCGCAGCTTAAAGATCGCGTGCAACGCAGCAACGAAAACCTTCAGCTGTGGGCCCTTGAGGTGGAGAAGCTGGTGCGAAAAGCATACCGGTCTGTACCTGAGCTCATTGAAGTGAACCTGGTGCAGACATTCATCGACGGTATCCGCGACCTGGAAGTCAGAGCTGCTGTGAGGCACGGGCACCACGAGACGCTTAAGGACGCCTTGGCCCATGCACTGGAGGTGGAGGCCGTGCGGCAGGATCATCGTTCCTATCGCGTCAGGGAGGTTGCAGCAGCTACAGTTCGTGACTGCAACAAAGGATACAGCCCTAGGTGCTATGGCTGTGGGGAAAGGGGCCATCTTCGCTCCAGCTGCCCTAAGCGAACTGTAGAAAGGAGAGTTGATCGATCTCGAGAGGGTAGTGCAGCTAACGACACCGCCCGGCGGTGGCAGGATCGTCGTTCCCCTCGCGCTAGGGAGGTTGCAGCAGTTACGGTTTGCGACCACAGTAAAGGATACAGTCCTAGGTGCTATGACTGTGGGGAAAGGGGCCATCTTCGATCCAGCTGCGCTAAGCGAACCCTAGAAAGGGAAGGTGAACGATCTCAGAAGGGAAGTGCGGCTAACATCACCGCCCAGCAGCAGCCGGGATACGACTTTACTATCAGACATCGCAGTAGGAAATCTCATGGCAACACAGATGCATTGTCAAGAAGACCATGTCGTGAAGATTGGAAACATTGTACTTAGCAAAAGAGTAAGGAAGTGGTATCCGTGAGAATGCTCAGGACAGACCACCTCAGCAACGAGTGGAAGAACAGCCTACGACATGCACAGCAGGAAGATCCGGATATCAAGCCGATTCTGGAATGGATGAAGGCCCGTGCTACCAAGCCTAAGTGGAGCGACGTCTCAGCGATGAGTTCGACCACTAGAGGCTATTGGGCCCAGTGGTAAACGGCTTGCTGATTCAGGATGGAGTCCGGTGCCGTAAATGGGACAGTGGTCGAGGAGACAGCTGTCGTTTGCAAATGATTGTCCCTAAGGCTAAAGTGCCGAATGTTCTACAGCTGTGCCATAATGGTCGTTCAAGAGTCCATCTGGGAGTTAAATGAACTCTGCTGAAGGTCCGAGAACAGTTTTACTGGGTCCATTATTGTGACGATGTCGAGGCTTGGTGTCGTACATGTACAAGTTGTGCGGCCATGCCCCGCATGACTCGTAGTAGAGGAGCACCGAAATTGTACAATGTTCGTGCACCATGGGATAGGACAGCCCTTGACATTGCGGAGCCGTTACAGAAAGGCGCAAGAGGGACTCCTAAGATCGTCCATGTGGATCGCCTGGCGCGATATTATGGGGCCGATAATGCTCGGGACGAGCATGTCTTAGGAGGGGGCAGTGTTACGCGCCTAAGTCGACGGCACTAGCGCCATCTAGTCTCGAACCGAAGAACTAAACTTCTTGAAGTTGAATCTCGAACTGTCGGTACCTTGCGCGTGTTCACTTGAATATTCTGGATATTTCGGTGCTAATTTATATTTATAGGCGCTGCAAGATGCGATCGGGGACGTATTGAAGTTGGCGAGACAAGCGAAGCTTCGGAGCGGAATAAAGTGAATCAGTGTGATTAATTATTAGTGTTTTTTAACTTTAATTAGTGTAAAGTGAATTAAAGTGTTAATTTAGGTAATTCTATCGGCAATTTTTATTGTCACGAACCTCAAGCACGTAACAATACCTACACTTGGCCCAATATTGGCATCACTAAAGCTCCATCGTAATCGGATGAACGAATGAAAGTACAAGAACGTAAAAGATGAAAATGCGATACGAATTTGATGTCTGTCAGCTCATAAAAAGTAATGCGTTAAGTATATTACCTCAATTCTTACACAATATTGTGTCACTAACTATTTGCGTATTGCCGATTTAACACTCATTTACATCGAATGTGCGTAATTTCGTGTCCCTTTTATTCATTTTGCGCCGATAACTCCACGCTACAAGATTAAGATCACATCTTCTTTTAATATCCTGCCTTCAATATTAAACGCGTCATATTATCAGCCAACTTGTTAGATGTATATAGGAAATCTGAAAGCATCCCACACAAAATTTAAAACGTTCATAAGAAACATGATGCGTGATCTAAGGGGTTACCTTTAATCACTTTCACACAGCGGTCTGTATCAGTAAGTTGGACAAATATCTCACATGACCTAATGAATTTATTAAGAAACTGAAACTGAAACGAAATAAAATGACATGGCTACGGCCTTACCAAAAGTAGAACATGAAAAAGAAAAATAGAACTATATTTTTTTTAAATAATTTTTTTTATAGTTCTCATTTGGATAAAATATTTTTTTATTGTCTTTATTTGCATAAAATATGGCAATTATACAGATGTTTCAGAGTTTTATTATGCCCATATGTTTTGCTATTTTAATACAATATAGCATGTAAATTACATTTAAATCCAAATGAGCTATATAGTATGAAATTAACTAATTAAACATTTTTATTAAAATTCTATTTTTTACAATGCCAAAATGTAGTTTACAATGTCAGAAATTCATTAATGTTATTTATGACATTAATGAATTTCGGACATTGTAAACTACATTTTGGCATTGTAAAAAATAGAAATTCATTAATGTCATAAATATTTTATCAATCAACCAATGGTACGATCTTATTTAAATAAGTTCATATTATGTAGCGTTTAAATTTCGTCAGTTATTTTGTTGTATATACATTGATAAACAGCATTTACTATATTTAGCTGACTTCGGAACTTCGCTTAGATCTAATCTATTCGCATTTCTTTTAAGCCTAGGATTAATATAGGGTGAGTTTTTAAATAAATATGTAAGCTGTTTTACAAATTTACCTATCTCAAAAAACATAACGAGGGCAGAGTTAGTAAAGACAGATTTTTGAATATTGGCTTACAGGATTCTCTAGTTGGGATAACACATATCGTCCTTATGCACTTCTTTTGTGCGATAAATGACCTACGCCAATTTGTGCTATTTTCCCACATTATTATTCTATATCAGAGTATAGATTCAATATACGCCCGATAAGATAATAGGGCTGTTTTTTTATTAGTTAAATTTTTTATGGTACGTAGTGCATACACAAAACGATTAACTCCTTGACATAGGTCATCTATACGTATTTTCCAGTCAACATTTTGATCCATAATTACACCAAGAAATTTAATTTGTACTATTTCATTAATTTTATTAATTTAGACTAGAATTAGTTTTTATTTTATTAAAATGTATGTCGTCATCATCATTATTACAGCCCTTTACAAGTCCACTGCTGAACATAGGCCTCCCCCAAGGTATGCCACAAAGCATGGTCCTGAGCCTGCATGTCTTCCTGCATGTCTAACTAGGTCGTCACTCCATCTAGTGGGGGGTCGCCATACACTTCGTCTACCGGTACGAGGCTGCCACTAGAAAACCTCTTTCCCACAACGGTTGTCGGTTCTTCGAGCTATATGGCCGGCCCATTGCCACTTCAGCTTACTAATGCGTTGGGCTATGTCGGTCACTCTGGTTCTACTGCGGATATCCTCATTTCTAAGTTTATCACGCAGAGAAACTCCGAGCATAGCCCTTTCCATAGCTCGCTGAGCGCCTTTGAGCGTCCTCATATGGCCAGCGGTGAAGGACCACGTTGCAGTTCCATATATCATCACTGGCAACACGCACTGGTTGTACAACTTAGTTTTCAGGTTTTAAGGTATACCTGACGAGAAGATGTGTCGTAATTTCCCGAACGCTACCCAGGCCGAGTTGAATCCGTCGATTGACCTCTCGGTCGAAGTTGGACTTACCTAGCCGAACTATTTGTCCCAGGTAAACGTACTCGTCAACAACTTCGAGCTTAGTGCTCCCAACACCTACCGGCATAGGTGTGGCATGGACATTAAACATGATATTTGTTTTGTCCATGTTCATCTTAAGACCTATCCGTTGGGAGGAACTATTGAGGTCATTGAGCATAGTGCTTAAGTCCTCCAGCGATTCTGCCATAAGAACTATATCGTCGGCAAATCGAAGGTGAGTGATGTACTCGCCATTGATGTTAATACCGTATCCTTTCCAGTCCAGTGGCTTGAAAACGTCTTCCAATGCAGCGGTGAAGAGTTTCGGGGATATAACGTCACCCTGTCTTACACCTCTCTGCAGTTGGATAGGTTTCGAGCTCTGGTTCTGTACTCGGATAGCCATCGTAGCCCTACTGTACAAACACTTCAGCACTTCGATATACCGACAGTCAACTTGGCATCGCTGAAGAGACTGTAGCATCGCCCAAATTTCAACGGAATCAAAGGCTTTATCATAGTCCATATTCGCCGGGCAAAGTGGCAGATTGTACTCTTCGGACTTCTGTACAATTTGCCAAAGGGTATGTATGTGGTCTATGGTACTAAAGCCTTTTCGGAAACCGGCTTGTTCGAGAGCTGGAAGTCGTCCAGTCTGCGTGCGAGACGATTCATAATGACTCTCGAAAACAGCACGTAGACGCGGCTCAGAAGGGATATCGGTCTGTAGTTCTTCAAAAGTGTGTTTTCACCTTTATTGAACAACAAGGCCACCGCACTTCGGCTCCACGCCTCCGGAATAGTGCCACCAACGAGGACGGAATTAAAGAGCCTCTGTAGGACTTCAAGTACCGGTGTTCCACCCGATTTCAGAAGCTCCGCTGGAATTCCATCCTCGCCTGGGGACTTGCCGTTTTTAAGGTGATGGAAAGCCATTCTAATCTCGCTCAGAATAACGTCCTGGATATCGTCGGAATAGTGTCGGATAAGACCCGCTCTTGGATCGTTACTCACAATTTCGTGTGGCTCCAACGATGATGTGTACTGCTGCCCATAGAACCTCTCAATCTCACTCAGAATCTCAGGTGTCCCGGAAACGATGCTGCCACACTCAATCTTGAGCTTTGACAGTTGGCACTTACTGGCAGACAGATCTCTGGCAAAGACTTTGGAGCCCTGGTTTCGCTCAATCGCTTCTTCAATACGAGCAGTATTAAATTTGCGAAATTCTCGTCGCGTGCATTTGGAGATCTGTCTGTTCAGTTGCCTGTATGCTGTCAAATCTGTTGACGATTGCAGCCTCATCTCCCGTCTAACAGCCATGAGATTTAGAGTGTGATCGGAGAGCTTCTGTGTTCTTCTGCGGCCGGTCTTGCAGAACTTAGCTCCGACCGCATGGACAGTTTCCACGAGCTTGTCATTCATATCGTCCACTGCATTGCAATCTTCTAGGCACTGAAAGCGGTTACGTAACTCGAGCTGAAATGTTTCAGGATTCTGGATTAGAGCACAAGGGGGAAGGAGCGTTGACTTCATTAGACGTGACATCTCCAACTTAACGTTTAGGTTCAGTGTGCCTCTAACCATTCAGTGATCGCTGCCAGTTTTCACCCTTGCGATCACTGAGAAATCACTGAACAGTTGGCGTTTGGTCGTCATAATGAAGTCAATCTCATTTTTTGTCGAACCGTCGGGGCTCGACCAGGTCCACTTCCTGTGCGGCCGCTTCTGGAAGAAAGAGTTCACCATAAAGAGTCCTTCTTTATCCACGAAGTCGATCAGTTGCTGGCCCCTACGGTTCCGTTGCCCTACTCCAAATTTTCTCCTAACTTCAACTCGCCGCTTTCTCTTGTGCCTAGTTTTGCGTTGAAGTCTCCCATCAACACCGTGTTTTGGAGGAACGCATGGCTCTAGAAATATCCTCATACATTTCCTCCACCTCCTCATCAGGATGTGCCGAGGTTGGTGCGTAAACCTGTATGACCTTCAGCGAATACCGTTTGGTGATTCTGAGTATCAGGTACGCGACCCTCGGCGACACACTCCCCATCTTTACAACGTTGTTAACGGGAGACTTGTGGACGATAAATCCGACATCTCCTTGGGACAGACGGTTGCCCCCCCGGTGATAGAACAAGTTGCCGGACTCGAGGATTACCGTGTCCTCCCCCTCTCTTCGGACCTTGGATAACCTAATAATATGCCAGCGCAACTTGTCTACCTCTTCTTCCAACTCCCGTATCTTCTCGTCAGTCCTCGGGGTGCGTGCATTATATGTTGCCAGGTCGAGTCGTCGTGGGTGGCAACCGAACCTCCACCAGAGATTCTTAGCACCCCCTGCCCCGCCGTTACCATGATCGCCACCGTAGCCAGGAATAGCGGGGCTGCCGGGGACTGGGGGCCGTTTGTTTGCGTCGTTACTCGTGGGGGGATATTTGCCATAGTTGCCACGTGAGCGGGTTGGCAACCACAGTTTTATTATATCATTGCTGTCATCAGGAAGATGCTGCTGCCCATCTGCCTGTCTCCCTCTGTCGCCTCTTACGACACCCACGGGAAGATATGTGGTAAAGTTATGAAAACAGAAAGGTTTTCCGAAAGACAGCTTCGTACTACCGCAAAGTGTAGGGTGGCCCTCCACTAGATGTGGTGCACATGTTAAACCGCCACTACACGGTACAAATATATGTAATTTCATTTATCTACGTTCATTTTCAAGTTATTTGTATGCAGCCAATTAGTTGTATTATCGATTGGATTGTTTATTTACTTTTCATGATTATGTAATGAACTACTGTTTTTTTTTCCAGATGTTACCATTACGGAAATACATACAACATACGTTTATGATTTGTCGCCAGAGTTATATGTTTATGAATAAAAGAAATAATATCGGCCCTAAAACACTACCTTGAGGTACAATGTAATTTTTTTTGATGACGAGATGAGATGGGAAGGATAATATTTCATTATTTACCATTTTATCAATAACGACACACTACCGTCGATTTGATAAATGAGATGAATCACACTGTAGAGCTATCCCTCTAATTCCAAACAAATCTAATTTACTTAAAAGAAAACTATGCGTGACAAAGTCAAATGCTTTACTTAAATCAAAGAATAATCCTGTTTTTAGTAGGTTATTATTTATGCTAGAAATTATTGTTATTGTAAGATTTAAAGTTGCTAGCGTTGTAGATTTGTTTTTTTGGAAGCCATATTGTTATGTTTTGAATTAAGAACTAACATAGGACTCATTATCCCTTGTCCTTCCCCTTCGCGTTTAAAGAAGTAAATGTAACATCACCGTGTGTATCAACAGTGGGACATAACAGAATCGACTACTCCATTTCATCCCTTGGGTGTTGTAAGAGACGTCTGAGGGCATTAACACAAAAACGGGGCAGCAGCACCTTCCTGATAAATACTGAAATAATTCTAAATAAGGGTGACAGCTGGAGGATTTTTGAAAGTTACGTTTAAAAATTAATTTAAGAAGTTTTTTAAAATAATTTGTTTGTACTTTTTTCCATATTGAATGAACCATCATCGCCTTCTTATCTTAAGTTTTGAGTAAATTTCACTATATTTCCTCATCTCATGATAGGGTACGCTTTTTTTACAACAACAAAATCTGTATTCCTGTTCACATCACCGGGTTCTATGGTAACTGCTTTACAGTTGAGGCCACATGCCTTTGGAACTCCTTGCCCGATGACATCAGAAAAGCATCTAATAAGCACACTTTTAAAAAGTTGTTCCGTGAACATTAAAGACAACGCATTTTACGTGACATATCCATTTAATATGTATTGCTAAACAGACGTATATATTCATAGTCATTTGTATGTACTAATTATGTATGTATTTATATATGTATATTTGTATGTATATGCATGTATTAAAAGATCATATATGTATAGTATATTTATTAGTAGTATGTATATGTTACCGGCCTAACCCGATTTTAGGATAAACTAGTTTTTCCTAGGCCAAACTAGTTCATCCTATATGCGTTAGGAGAAACCGGTACAGACTATGGCCTAACTGGTCCATCATATGGCCGATAGGATAAACTAGTTTAGCCTAGGCTGAACTGGTTAACCCTAATATGAATAAGTAAACTTTATGATAAACTGGTTTTCCCTTGTCAAAAATATTTAAGCGGGTTCGTGTCGAGACCTGTGCATCCGGGAAATCCCCTGATCGTATTTTTCAGACCCCGCGCGTCACTCGCTATTTCGCTTGTTGATTTTAAACGCTCATTCTGCTTGCAATTGTTTTTTAAAAAGTTTTTAACAGAAAATTTGAAAAGTGAATAAAAAAAGTCGTCTCATTATAATGTATTGCCTTCAGATAAATATACTTCAGATAAATATACTTCAGATAAATATGTTTTTATACGTGGTAGAGCCATGCTGCAGGTATATTAGTAGTATAGTTGTAACACGAATGGGTCGACTCGACCGGGGAAGGACCACGCTCTCACATAGTACCAGCGTGAAATAGTAGCGTATGGTAAGTGTAGAGGACTGGAGACCCTTTTCACTGGAAACGAGGCATTCCATCTTAGTCTTCACGGGTGACAACGCATCTGCATTTTGATTTGTAATCGAGGATAGATGTAGATGTCTGTAGGCCACAGTAATCACTTACCATCAGGTGGACTGTATGCTTGCTTATCATCCTATCCTATAAAAATATTTCAAACTGGTTGAACGTGAGGAAGATGTTGAAAAGTCGGAAAAAAGAACAACATTACAACAAAGAGGACTGAAACGATTCGGTGTGCCAAAAATCGGAGATGTAAAAAAACTAATAGCTCGGACGGATGGGAATATAAAATACTATCTACAAGCTGATGAGATTTATGATATGATTGATGCAGCTCTTGTGGCAGTTGGACACGGTGGACGTGATAGAATGTCAACAAAAGAAAATAAAAAAGAAGAGAGGACTAGTTTCAAAGCCAATTCTTCACTCTGAAATAAATAGCAGTGCCAGGTGGATTTGATCGATTTTCAGATAACCAGGTGGACAATGTTAATTTATTGTGGCTTACCAAGACTATCTAACAAAATTTGTTCTTCTGCTTGCGTTAACATCGAAGAGAGCGGCAGAAGTGTCCTACCACCTGAATAATATATTTTTAACAATAGGCGCGCCGTGTATTCTCCAATCTGACAATGGTAGAGAATTTGTTAATGATATGATAAGTAGACTCGCGACTCTTTGGCCAAAACTTAAAATTGTGCATGGAAAAACCTAGGCACAGTCAAAGTCTGGGTTCCGTTGAATGCGCTAATCAAGATAAAGAGAACATGATAAGTTCTTGGTTGAAGGACAACGATTCAACAAAATGGTCGGAGGGCTTAAGATATATCCAGTTCATGAAAAACCGCGCCTTTCATTCTGGTATAAAAAAATCACCTTACGAGGCCTTGAATAAAACTAAATTTACGGATTCTATCGCGTTTAATTAATTACTTTTACTTATTTTTTAATTCCCGACGTTTCGGATGCTTTACAGCACCCATGGTCACGGAGGGGACTGAGATGTTTGACGTCCCAATGTCATTGTTAGCCCGGCTACCTTCAGTTTTTGAATATTAATTTTTGTCCGATTTACGCAAACGTAACGTCGGGAATTAAAAATAAGTAAAAGTAATTAATTAAACGCGATAGAATCCGTAAGTTTAGTTTTATTCAATGTGTAGTGTTCGCGTAAATTTAAGAAATCATTACGAGGCCTTATTTGGGATTGAATCTAGAGTTGGACTTTCGATTTCACCGTTGCCGCAAAAATGATAAATAATATTCAGGATGAGGATGACCTTAGAAAAATTATCGAAGATGATTCGAATGGTGAAGGTCATGATGGCGGTATTGTGAAAATTAACACAAAACATTCAAGATCCCGGAAAAACGGCGACGGAAAATCTTGAAAAGCAAGCTAAAAAATGAAAGTTTCTTCAGACAAATCCCATTCACCCGCCAAAATTAGAGACAATATTACTATACCAATTCCAGACGTAGAGAAAGGAAGAGTTGACCTCAGAAACATCATTGGGGTTATCCCTCAGAGTAATGATGAGGTCCTTTATAATGTTGGCTCCAAACATGGTGTATTGCAAAAATTATATTGCAGGTACAGGTTTTTTTCTCACTGAATTATTAAAGCTCATGTTAATCACATAATTAAATGCATTACTATATTTTTTGGTGATTGAAAAAATTAAGCTTTCATTTGATTTTCTCTTTCTTTCAGAAATGAATTCGATATTTGCATTATGAATTTTTTAATGACGGGCGATGTCAACCAAGATATTGATTTATCGCTGAGGACTGGAGCCACTAAACATTCGGTTGGATCATGGCAAGGATTTGTAAGGTGCAGCTGTATAAGGTAAACAGTTGTTTAACAAACAAGTTCAAGTGCAAGAAAAAATGGTGCTGTGCAATTCCAAATACCATCAGAGTACACCATGCGAAAATAGGTAAATTTGACTTTGATCTGATTAATAAATTCATCTTGATTTTGCTACTTTTGGTAGTTTATTATTCCCTGTAGTATAGACTAGGCCATACCAGTTTATCCTGATGTGTTCTTATTCATGTTAGGCTAACACAGTTTCTCCTAGGTTAAACTAGTTTGTCCTATCGGCCATAGGATGAATTAGTTTGACCTAGTCTGTACCGGTTTCTCCTAACGCAAATAAATAGGATGAACTAGTTTGGCCTAGGAAAAACTATATAGTTTATCCTAAACTCGAGTTTGGCCGGTACCATATATTTTATGTAGTTAATTATCATTTGTTTGGTGTTATTTTATTCCATATTGCCACACCTACGTTGAATTCTCATCACTTCTTGGGTTGACTGGTAGAGAAAGTCTCAAGGCATTAAGTCCGAACTTTGTATTCTTTTGTTTAAGGATGCATTCTATATATATAATAAAACAGTAACGAAAGAAAAACTGTACATTGAGTATTTTCGAGAAAAAATAAGTGAACTTTGTTAGAAAAACGTAACTGATGACAAAAAGTGACTTTTTAGAATTTTTGTCTGTTTGTCTGTGTGTATGGTACGGCTTCACGCAAAAACTACTGGATAGATTGAATTGAAATTCAGCAAAAATGTTCTTTGTAAACCAAGGAAGGCTTAAGGCTACATATTATCACGCCGTATGTTATAGGAGGTAAGCAGTATTGATTTTAAAAGGTTTTTCTTCGTAATTGAATGCACAAAATGACATGTTACTAGTTAAAATAAAAATATAACTCTGGGAACATAATAATCAAGCTATTTTTATAAAGGAGCGGGGCAGTAATATTATAAATTGCGAGGGAACAGCTGTTTAACAATATGTCAACGGGGGATTTAGCGGTAAGGTCAGGCGACCGTTTACCGCATTAAATGGTGCAATTTTAAATCCCATAATATTGTTTTGAAAAATCGTAATTTTTGTTTAATTTTTGCATTTTTATGTGCATTAGGAAATCTGAGAACTTTACATGTCCTATCTAATTGTATGGAGAGTTTCACACCAATATTACTAAACAGATTGATTGGTAGTACAAGTTACACTATTATGAAGTCAAGTCAAACTTTTGGTTCTAAGTTATATCTTACCAAGCACATTTGTTGCAGGCAATTGATTTAAGTATGTAATTCTTAGTTCAAGTTAAGGAACAACCTTGCTGCTGTTGCCATATTTTTTTAATGAAAAATAATGTACTTATCTATTAAATTAACGACAATTTAGTTTTAATTCATAATTTAATTAATTCATTCGGGTAAATAATATGTAGTTTCCATTTACTAACTAGATGGCGTTGGCGTCGAGTTAGATCGCGCTATGGTTTCATTCCCAAAAAGTGATGCTATAGGTGCCGATGAGCGCCCTCCTTTCTGCCAAGGAGGGTCGCGTTCGTATACGGCTTAGAGATCTCTCGTCAGATCGCTAAGCCAGTTCCTAAAAGGTTGGGTTTAGTGGGTAAAAGTTACCACATAACCACGCAGCCGGCTGCGTGGTATGCTATGAGCATTCCCAACCTCCCGCCCCCGCTTTCCGGAGGGTTGCCCATATTTGCTTCTTATTAACTTGATTAAGAATTTGTGTTTTTCGACCTTCCCTTAGTATTTTCTTACAACACCTACTTGATAAAGGTAAACGATTCTCTTACGATATGGTGAAATATCATTTTAAAGTGTATATGCAATTAACTATTAATATGTCAACAATAATTATAATACACTTACTACATAAGCTAGTGATACTATACGTGTATGAGGGTAGTCCTAGTCCCAGTTTAAGAGCGCACAAAGAGAACAAGGAGGATGTAGGCAGAGTACGAAACTCTAGCTGGCAATTCCCAACCATTCCATTCTAATATGCCTCTGTAAAAATCTGCACGAATTTAAATATTTACTAAAGTCATTGAACAGAAGCGGAGGCATTTCTGAACCGTTGATCCTTCATTCAGTTCCGATGGACCGTGGAACAGAAGCGGAATGTGGTGTTCTGATGTAGTAATCCGGCGAGTCTTCAGATCCTAACTCGTCAACCGAGCAAGTACTACCCCTTGCCTGAGCCACACTTCTTTGGGTTCTAATCAACGCAGTGGGCGTATCCCTCGATAACGTTATATTCAGAAACACACACCGTCTGTCTTAGAAAAAAAGTGGTTGATGCCTTACGGGTCCTATATTCGTACCCGGTCAAGAAATAAGAATATGTGGACTGTATTTTAACTTTACTTTCTCTAACTTATAGGGTTGACCCTGGGAACGAAACAGCAATTGTTTTTAACCGCTTTGAGAAATATGATAACTTTTCACCATTTTATTTCTTGAGTATAAGGTTACTGTAACTGGTATCAAACAAATTGTGAATCGATCTTTGTCGTCTGCATGAGCTTTCTGCCCAGCAGGTTTCGGGCCTCGGGATCCCCATTATATCAGTGTTGCATCATTTGTCGATGCGTTCCGTGGTTTGATATGTAGATCGTATTAAATCGAGACAATGACGTCGACTGTCATTAAATGTAATAGTTGTGAGGTTCTGGCGTTCATACAAAATCAAGTAGATGTAATGTGTGAAGAAAGCATTATTCGTCTATGTATAACAGCGTTTAGTAATGAGGATATTGGGGCTACTAAGGACTTACTGTATCAATCAGTGTGAACTAAAGAAAAGAAAAAAGTAAGGAAAAGTAAAGTGGAAGTAAAAACACAACGGGACCGGGAAGACATTATCTCGCTCATTAAATGTACTGAAACAGAACATATACCTACTTTTGTGGCTAAGGAGCTTCCGAAACTGCCACCGGTTACGTTTGATCATATATACGTCACAAGGCTATTAAAAGACATAATTATTCTTAAGGATCAAGTACAAGAGCTTAGAGAACAGTGTGTGATGGCTAAATTACTAAAAGAGCTAAAAATGGAAGTATGTAATCTACGAAAAGCATCACTGATTAACAATATTGAACCCGAAAACTGTATCAATGCTAATAGAGGCGGTTTTCGTAACTTATTACAATATGAAAATTATGAGGGTAGCAGTGGACCATTTGGCAGTTTGAATCTAGCGTAATGTAAAAAAAACTCCAGAGCGGGCACAAATATCTGATAATAATATGACCTCATTTACTCTGAATGAATCACAGTGCCATATAATAACTCATTCACCATCTCTGTCACCCGCAATACAGCCGTTCACACACGAGAATAACGACGAATTGATGAATGGGACCAGTGAGCGAGATTGCGATGCGTCTAACGCAGGTGTGAAAAAGGCGATGTGATTGTGCACTACGTCTTGTGTCCCCCCATCTATGACTCAGACAACAGGTACGCAGTCCCGTATATCGACAAACGCGGCAGTAATGATGAATCATAATGAGCGTAAATCATTTGCAAAAGTAGCGAGAGCGGGCGGCGGATTTTATAAATACCCTAAAGATGAAAATTGGATTACAGCGCAGAGAAAAAAGTATAGAAAATATATATAGGTACGCAAGGACAATCACGAGACCCTTCTGGTAAGTTTAAGGCAGCGGACATAAAAATATCATTGTTTATAAACAACGTGGATAAAGGGGCATCGATACAAAATATAAAAGACTATATAAAAGTCAAAACAAACGTGGCTGTTCATTTAATTGAGATTAAAATGAAACGTCAGAAAGACTACAAATCATATAAAATTTTGGTTCCAAAGCATAAGATAAATAATAATAATAATAATAAATATAATTAAGTAAAATAATAATAATTTTAAAATAAATATATATAATACAATTTTAAAATAAATATATACAACACATATTACATTTACATATAGTATAAAATTATAAATATCAATATCAATATTTATTATATGCATAGACGTAGAAATAATAATATGGTTTTTTCTTCCGTTCAGATAAATTAAACTAGTTAATTATAACTGTAAATCTGTCATGAGGTCTGTAGATGGGGTAAGAAAGTTATGTAAGTCTGCACACGTGATTGATTTGCAAGAGACTTGGCTTTTGCCCCATGATGTTACATTTATTGGCACCATTGACGAAGATTATGAATTCACAAGCAAATCTGCGGTAGACATTTCGGCCGGTATTCTACGCGGGCGTCCGTACGGAGGCGTCGCAATAATGTGGAAGAAGGGTTTATTTTCGTCTGTGGAAGTCGTCCCATGTAACAGTGTGAGGCTTCATCATCATCATCATCATTACAGCCCTTCACAAGTCCACTGCTGAACATAGGCCTCCCCCAAGTAATGCCACAAAGCACGGTCCTGAGCCACCTGCATCCATCGACTTCCTGCATATCTTACCAGGTCGTCACTCCATCTAGTGGGGGGTCGCCCTACACTACGCCTACCGCTACGAGGCTGCCACTCGAGAACCTTTCTTCCCCATCGGTTATCGGTTCTTCGAGCTATATGGCCGGCCCATTGCCACTTCAGCTTACTAATCCGTTACAGTGTGAGGCTTGCGGCCATAGATTACTGTGTATATACTAGAGACTTGCGGCGATCAAATTGAGTGTAGCAGATCGATGTTCATTAGTATTTTCTGTTTTCCTCAAGAGCCATACTTGTATGAAACTTTTCACACGACTCTCTTGATGTCAAGAGGTAAATCTTTTATGTAGGCTCGGTATGTCACTTCTTTCTAGCCGGGTATGCTGAAGAGCGCCTTCTCCGCTCAGAGCGTGTTCCAGTTTGTTTACATGGGCCGTCAGATTCTCCTGGTATTTCAGGCTGTTTTGAGCTATTTCCTGTCGAACTGTTTTTAGGCCGAGGTCGAGGTATATGTATCTATTACTTATACTATGGGATGCCAAACATTGTTCTCAGAGCTTTGGTCTGGAATCTCTCCAAGATATCTATATTACTGTTGTTGACCGTTCCCCACAGTTGTATCCCATAAGTCCAGATTTGTTTTATGGTTGTTTTGTACACTAGCATTTTGCTGTTAGGGTTTAGTTGTGATTTGCGTCCCAGTAACCAGTTCAGTGTCCGCAGTTTTCCATCTAGCTGTTTGCGCTTTGTCCATATATGTTTTTGCCATGTAAGTTTCCTGTCTAGGTGCATGCCCAAGTATTTTGCGTTATTTTCTTGAGGGATAACTTTGCAATTTAGCGTTACCGGTAGACATATTTCTCTCCTAAGAGTAAACGTTACATGTACCGATTTGCTCTCGTTGGCTTTTATTCTCCAATGCTTCAGCCACCTCTCAACTTCTGTCAGGTGGTTTTGCAGCTGTGATAATGCCGTTTCTGGGTTGCTATGAGCCGACAGAAGCGCCGTATCATCAGCGTATGTTGCAGTCGTGGTGTGGTCAGTTGTTGGGATATCTGCTGTAAAAATGAGGTATAGTATATGGCCCAATATACTGCCCTGAGGGACACCTGATTCTAATTCATGTACTTCTGAGAGATCATCGCCGTACTTCACTTGGTAGCATCTTTTATCTAAGTAGGATTTCAATATTAGGAATAGACAATGTGGGAGATGCTTCTTTAGCTTGAACAGTAGGCCGTCATGCCATACCTTATCAAACGCTTGGCTGATATCCAAAAAGACTGCAGAGCAATATAATTTGTTTTCAAGGCATCTGCTGATGGTGTCAACTATACGGTGTACCTGTTCAATTGTCCCGTGTTTTTCCCGGAATCCAAATTGGTGGTTCGGTTATACTGTACTTAGATGTTCTTTCATCCTATTAAGCAATATCCTCTCAAACAGTTTGCCAATAACTGGTAGCAGGCTGATAGGTTTCTATGAAGTAGCTTAAACATAAACTGAGAAATCAAACAAACAAGTGTCTTATTGCTGGAAAGCAGATTGCCATGAAGCAGAAACATCAAAAAAAAAGTATTTTCTGTGTATATAGATCTTATATATATATAGATCTCTGTGTATGTAGATAGTGTGGATAATTTGAGTGAATTTAAAGTTTTAAGCGAAATTAATGCCGTAATCGAAAGAAGGAAAATAGAATCTATTTTCATTCTCGGTGATTTTAACGCTCATCCGAAAGAACAGTTTTTCAATGAACTAATGAATTTTTGTGACGAGCGAAGTTGGCTCTGTGCTGATGTGATCAAGTTGGGATTATCTTCTTATACTCACACTTATGTTAGTGAAGCGCATAAATGTACGCGATGGCTTGATCATTGTCTCACTACTGAGGCTGCTTGGCAATGTGTAAATAAAGTAAAGGTTAATTATGACGTATATTGGTCGGATGATGATAGCTCAAAATACACTTCTAATGGTAGATATGTATTGTGAGCTAGCTAGGTTGACTCCTAAAATGAAAATGATATGTGATACAAATCCTTGTAATGTGATAAGATGGGGGGAAAGGAACAGCGAACAAATAAATTATTATCACGATATTTGTAACAGAAAATTAATAACTATCTCCCTGAGGTATTTAGATGTTTCGCTGATCAAATATGTAGTAATGTGGATCATAAAGCACATATTGATATTTTTATAGCTCTATTATTAACGTATTAAAGGAAGCTGCAGTAGATAGTTACAAAGTACGTTGTAATAAAAGAAAAAATATAGCGGGGTGGAGCAGGCATGTAAGGGAGATACGTAATGAAGCTCGACTCTGTTACCAGATGTGGATCCTACACGGTAAACCTACATCTGGCGTTTTGTATGAAAACATGTGTGAGACCAGAAA
This sequence comes from Parnassius smintheus behrii, assembly GCA_036936625.1. NCBI lineage: Eukaryota > Metazoa > Arthropoda > Insecta > Lepidoptera > Papilionidae > Parnassius > Parnassius smintheus. The sequence goes on from JAUPFT010000013.1 coordinate 11,194,370, forward strand.
GCGTTTTAAGTCTCGATTTAAGTGGTGTCAAGATAATGAGACACAAATTAAACGGGACATTTTGGCCAAACCTCATAAGTCAAAAGACTTTATGGTGTTCTGGAAACACACTAAAAAGTTTAATACAGAATTGTGTGTCGCAGCTAGCGTCCAGGGCCAACATGAGCCAGGTAAGATAGCTGAATTATTTAAAGATATTTTTAAAGTTAAATCTGCGATTGCGTCGATGCAGCAGGTGCTTAGTGCTGAACAAGAATTAAGTGGTGAATATCATCGTATTAAAACTGAGGATATAGCTCGTGTAATAAGTGGAATGACCAGGGGTAAGTCTCCTGGTCACGACGACCTCAGTATTGAGCACTTGCAACATGCGGGTGTGCACTTACCAAGGGTGTTAACTCTATTGTTTAAACTATGTCTGGGACATGCGTACTTACCTGGAGAGCTTATAAAAACCATGGTTGTACCAATATTAAAAAAATAAGACTAGTGATGCCTCCGTTGGGTCCAATTATCGCCCAATATCTTTGTCTACCGTAGTTGCAAAGGTTCTGGACAGTTTGCTTGATCAGTAACTCAGCCAACACATTCACCTACATGAGGCTCAGTTTGGTTTCAGGCCGGGGCTTTCAACTGAAACTGCCACACTGCGACTCAGGCATACTGTCGAGTATTAGACTACGCGAAAAACGCCGGTTTACGCGTGTTTATTGGACTTGTCGAAGGCATTTGACCTGGTTTCGTACAACGTGCTATGCGATAAACTTAACCAGGAAACTAGCACACCCAAAGAAGTAATTAACCTCTTCAAGTATTGGTATCACAACCAAGCTAACTGTGTGAAGTGGGCTGGCTCATATTCGTCGGAGTACAGGTTGGAGTGCGGGGTGAGGCAGGGCGGCCTTAGCTCCCCTCAACTTTTCAACGAAACGCTAGGGGGCATCTGTGAAAGGTACGCGGGGGCTCATGGTCTCAAATATAATTGTACTAAGAGTGAACTACTCGTGTTTAAGGCTGGAAATACAAAACCTAAGTCTGTTCCTCATGTTAAACTTGGAGGAGTTACACTGAGTAGAGTCACCAAATTCAGATATCTGGGACACTGGGTCACCGAGGATCTTTCTGACAATTTAGATGTTGAACGGGAACGTAGAGCGTTGGCGGTGAGGTGTAATATGCTTGCTCGCAGGTTTGCTAGGTGTACGAATGAAGTTAAGATAACGTTATTCAAAGCTTACTGTCAGGCATTCTACACCTGCAGCCTGTGGACGAAGTGTACTTGCCGAATTCTCAATGCGCTACGTGTTCAGTACAACAATGGATTCAGGATGTTGTTGGGGCTGCCACGCTTTTGCAGCGCATGTATGTTTTCAGAGGCACGCGTGGACAGTTTTGCAGCAATATTACGCAAAAGAATAGCCTCCTTAATGCGTCGCGTGCGAGACAGCACCAACGGCCTCCTAGCTGCCCTGTGATGAGGTACTGGAACATTGTGCATATGGGTTCCAGACCCAATATGTTTAATAATAATAATTTTTGTGTAATTATAATTTATGTATTTTGTGAATTTACTAACACCTAGTTTTTAAGTTTTAAGTGTACTAACAAAATGGGTGTACTTACCTGAATAATGAAATAAAATTATTATTATTATTATTACCCGGGTAATCCTCACGGCCCACCGCTATAGGCCGGTCCTGGGAGCCGTTCTAGACCGGGCATTATTGGCTTTCTTAGCTTTGGCGTATTTTGCGCCCCTAGGAAGGATCTGCTAGAGTCAGCGGTCTTGAAGCCCCACGGTGACTCGCTGAGGACGGGTCTCGAAGTAGAGCCAATTCCACCGACAGGCGTGCGCTTCTGAATAGCAGCACGCCGGGCCTCAGGTGCTCCTTCCTAGCGTGTAGGTTATGGCCTGGTTTTAGACAGTCGTGGCGTATCTCGCGTCTCTGGAAAGGGATCTGCAGAAGGGTCAGCGACTTCAAGGTCCCACGGAGATGGTTCTCGACGCAGGTCCGATATCGCCAACAGTATGCGCTCTCCTAACAGCAGCACACCGGGCCTCCGGCGCTCACTTTTCAGCATGTTAGGTTAAGCTCAGTGTTAGGAAATGTAATCCCAGGAGGGGTCAGCGGCAATCTCGAAGCTCGACGCAAGCTAAGATCGCTCCAACAGCACGTACACCCGCTGCGAAGCGACGCGCTGTACTCCTCCCTCCCAGGTGGAAGCCGACGACCAGCGGACGTGACCTGCGGCGAACGCAGTCCGGACGCGAGCCACAATCGCGTACGATGTAGTCCACAAGGGGCTTCTTAGTCCCTGCAGGTCTCGGGCCTCGAGGCATTCCCCATTACCCGAGCAACCATCGCGGCTTATTTCTATGTGCCGGTCCCTGGAGCCGTTCAGGGACGGCATTGTTAGTTTTCTTCTTGGTTGGCGTATTGCGCGCTCCTGGGTAGGCGCTTCCGAAGGGTCAGCAGTCTCAAAGCCCGACGGAGTCCCGCAGAGGACGGGTCTCGACGTAGGGCCAATTCTGCCGAAAGACACACAACTGCGAATAAATCGCTTTACTAAAGTACTCCCGTAGCTAAACCGTACTGCCGCCATAAGGAAAAAAGACGTATCAACATTTTTTTCGAAATGGAGTTACATAAATGTTCTAAATCGGTAAAAAAAATGGCATCCACCAGTATTTTTATATTTCGCATAAATTAAGCGGAGCGCTATAAATCTTACTGTTAAATAAGACGAATCTGCGATATGAATCAAATATTACTAAATAGAAAAGACGTTTCTAAAGTCCACTAAATCCAAGAAACGCATTTTAGTAGAAGCGTATTATTTATTTACAAAATATTTAATTCATCATAAAATGAAAAGACACTTCTGCATGGTCATAAGAAGAAAAGACTGTTCTGCGTATATGTGCCTTTTTAGCGTAGTATTACGAAAAATGGGCAGGCGCAAGTGGCAGTAGTGCCTTTCCTACTTAGTATTGCTAGTTATGCGGGGTGAAGTGGGGCTCGCGGTTGATAATTGAGTACCCGGTTGACCGAGCTTTGCTCAGTATTATTCGCTTGGTTTTTTTAATTCGTGTGTTTTGGAAATTATATTCAGATACAAATTACATACTGATGAAATACGAATAATATTTTTTGATCTTAGCGACATAATAGAAAAAACTGAACTGGTTATTTGAATAAAAAATCATGAGTGCAATTAGTTTAATTTAAATTTTCGTGTTTTTAAAAAATACTTAAAAAAGGGCTCTAAAAAATAGATTTTCTCAAAAAAGAGAGGAACTTGGAAAAAAAAAATTAAAAAAGTGGGTCGGTCCGTCTGGGCTCGAACCATGGTATTACGATTTTGTGACCGCCCAATTTAACAATTAAGCTATTTGTAATCATTAATAAATTGTCAAAATTTACCTTCTTATTCTAACAATATTGTAGCAGTTTTTCATTGCCTAAAAACACGGACAAAAAGACATTTTCTAAAAATAAATCCTAGCTAGATCAATTTATTGCCCCCGAAACTCCCTGCACACAAAATTTTATGAAAATCGTTGGAGCCGTTTCCGAGATTCCGATATTTATATACAAGAATTGATCGTTTAAAGGTATAGGATATACTGCGCTTCAGTTGCGTCCAGGCAGACAGAGTGACAACACGCAAGCGCGGCTCTTCGAGCTATAACTACGGAAAAATCGTAAGTCAAACTTCCTGGAATTATAATTTATGTATATTTAAGCATACCTATAAGTAATTTAAGATTGAAAAAACTGCAAACCTAACAGGTGACACAAATAAATATACCTACTTTTATGTTAAAATATTTCAATATTAAATATATTGGTTAGAAAACAACACCTTAATCTAGCTAAACGCTTCTTTTCGAATTTGTTTACACCGTTGAGTACCAACAATGAAGAGTTTTGCGGTTTATACATTTTATACCTTGTTTTATTATTACCATAATGAGTTTTTTGTATATAGTGGGATATGAAAGTTTGTATTCAGATAATATCTTTCAGTTTTTTCATTAATTTTTTCTGCGCCGGTGATTTTTTCTAAGTATTTTGTTTATTTATTTGTTTCAGTGTGACAAAATGCGACATAATCGATGCTCAAAAATAATTTCGATGGTGCGATCAACCAGTTCTTCCCAGGAGTCAAACCTGAATACTAAACTACTACGAACGAAAATAATTCTTTGAATGATGCGGATCTTCATAACAGCTCAGACAGCATCCTGGATTTTGATTCAGATGATTCAGTTTTTGACAAAAATTATTTACCCTCAAGTTTAGATCCGTCAATATGTTCAGAAGATTCAGATTCTTCTACAAATACCATCCCCCAATCACCGTCAATTAACGTCACTGATCCTGAGTCACCTGAAATCTCAAGCGACGAAGATACGCCACAAAATTTCACAAAAAAGGGGACTATCAGAAAACGTAAGAAGTATGATGAATCACCGGCACAGAGAAAACAAATTAAAAAACTGAAAGATATGGAATCTAAATATAAACTTAAGCCAGGGTGTAATGATGGATGTAAAAAAAATGTTATACCCAGTTTACAGAACAAGCACGACAAAATCTAAACCATCTCTTTAGAAACATGTCTTGGAAAGAGCAACAGTATTTCATAATAAATAACACATCCAAAGAAGATCCTAAGAGAAAAACCGTTAAAGAAAACAGAAAACTGCCAAGAAACGTAAGCATATTATATTTTCTGACAAATGAAACAGGGGTTAAATTGAATGTTTGCAAAGTATTTTTTCTAGAAACACTGGGTTACAGCCGAAAAAATGATAAATCTGTAAGAAACGGCTTACGCACCATAACAAACAACATTCCAGTTGATAAGCGAGGAACGAATACTAATCCAAAAAAGTTGGATGACACTAAAATTGTAGAACATATAAATTCTTTTAATCCTTCAATTTCCCACTACAGACGAGAGCACGCTCCAAATAGAAAATATTTTCCGTCTGACCTAACAGTGACCAGAATGTATCGAGACTTTTACGAACAACAAAACATGAAAGACCTTCCTTTTCACGAACAGATTTCTTATGACTACTACAGAAAAGTTGTGAAGTAGTTAAATATATGTTTTACAAAACTTGGACATGAAGAGTGTGAGGCGTGTGAAAAGTTTTTTATCCACAATCCGGAATACAAGGAGAAAAGGCACAGAAATTGTCAAGAATGCCGAGATTACGAACGAAACCGGGAAAAATATACATCAGCCAGTGAAGCATACAAAAAAGATGTAGAAAAACAAAATAACGCAAACGTCACCTCAGATACTGCCTATTTTGCAGCTGATTTAGAATAAGTAATTATGCTCCCACGCATTGAAGAATTTAAAATTGTAATGTTTTGCCCAAGAGTAATCGCATTCAATGAAAATTTTGTGCCAATAGGTGACAAAAAAAAACAATGCTACTTTGCAAAGCTATGCTGCGATATGGCATGAAGCAATTGCTGGTCGCAAAATGAGTGACATAATAAGCTGTTTCAGATCTTTTTTGCAGGCAAATAGAGACCTGGAAAATGTAGTCATCTGGTTAGATAACTGTGCAGTCCAGAATAAAAATTGGAGTTTGTATTCTTATTTGCTCCATCTTGTTAATTCAGTCGAAGTTAATTATGAAACGATTACATTAAAATATTTAGAGGTAGGCCACACGCACATGGCAGCAGAAGAATTCCATCATCAAGTAGAGCAATTTATGAAGGGGAAGAAACACATCTATGATTTCGAAGACTTTCATCAAGCAGTATCTAACACCAGAACAAATATTATCGTTAAAGTAATGAATATGGATGATTTTTGTCAGTTTGAAGACTGCTCTTCAACTACAAAATTCTTCCCCTCGTGCTTATATATGTGAGTACCCGGTTGACCGAGCTTTGCTCGGTATTTTTCGCTCGGTTTTTTTTTAATTCGTGTGTTATGGAAATTATATTTAGATACAAATTACATACTAATGAAATAAGAATAATATTTTTTGATCTTAGCGACATAATAGAAAAAACTGAACTGCTTTTTGAATAAAAAATCATGAGTGCAATTAGTTTAATTTAAATTTTCGTGTTTTAAAAAATACTAAAAAAGGGCTCAAAAAAAATAGATTTTCTCAAAAAAGAAAGGAACATGAAAAAAAAATTAAAAAAAGTCGGTCGGTCTGGGCTCGAACCGGGGTTTTAAGATTCTGTGACCGACCGTTATACCAATTAAGCTATTTATAATTACTTACAATCCGTCAAAATTTACCTTCTTATTCTAACGATATTGTAGCATTTTTTCATTGCCTAAAAACACGGACAAAAAGACATTTTCTAAAAATATATCCTAGCTAGATCGATTTATTATCTCCGAAACTCCCTGGACACTAAATTTTATGAAAATCGTTGGAGCCGTTTCCGAGATCCCGATTATATATATATATATATATATATATATATATATATATATATATATATATATATATATATATATATATATATATATATACAAGAATTGCTCGTTTAATAGTATAGGATATGTGTGAAGTAACATTCCTTAGAGGCACCCACATCATTTATTATAAGACTGCTTTCCACAATGAAGAAGAATACTCACTTGACTTTCTGAGATTAAAAAATATAAAATCTGGGATACCACCTCCAAAACCAAAAAATCAGTATAGAGGCATTACTCAAGAGCTCAAGACAGCGATCATACAAAAAATGACACCCTTAATGCCAGAGAACAAAAAATCGTTTTGGTATAATCTACCTAGTGATAAAAATAGTGTTGATCTGACTCAAGTTGATGAAGACTAAATTTACAAGAATTATAAAGCTGTGATTATTGCTAATATTAAGTATAATTTGTTCAAACTTAGATAGCTTTTTTAATATTTGTTTTTAAAAGACTAACTTAGAGTAGCTATTATAAGTTCAGAGAGGTTTGTTATTGCTATTATTGTTTTTTATTTTATGAAAAACACATAAGTCGTAGTGTTAGTTTGATCTCACTCAAGTATAAGATTAAGATTTCAATACAAGATATTCCTTAAAAAGCTGTGATTATTATTATTAATTATAAATACAAACTTAGATTGTTTTGATACTTAATTTGTGTTTCTAATAGAAGAGTTTAACGCGAGTTTAGAGTTTAACTTTATTTTATAAGAGGTTTGTAATTGCTTTTTTTATATTCTTTAAAAAAGAAATATAAGCCTGATTCTCATGCTTTTTGTTTTATTTAATACATAATTATCATGTTAAAACGTACTTCAGTTTAAATAGGGTTTAGGGTTGTTGGTGATCTAACCATGTGCAGGATATTTTTATTTTTTAGTTTATTGAATATTAGTATTACTAAGTTGAAAAGCAGCAAATGGCTATTAACGTCTTTTTATTTAGTTAACTAGAACCTGGTAACACTATCACTACTTGTCACTAAGTAGGAAAGACGTTTAAAAAAAACTAAGTTGAAAGGACGTTTCTAGCCAGAAACGTCTTTTCATTGCCGTATCAAGTATTTTCATGCATTTTTTTTACTAAAATTAAAAAGTTATTCATTGAATACATAAAATGTATTTAATTAAAATTTACATATAATTGCTGATAGATCAAACACTAATACAAACTTTTACACTATAAAATTATTATTTGGTTTATTTCTTTTCGCATAGCGCATTTTTTTGTTTTTTAAACACATTTTATTTTTCTCTCTGTTTCGTACTTTATGTAGAAACGTCCTTTTTCCTTATTGCGGCAGCGTAGGTGACCCAGGTGTAAAAAATCCCTCAATTCGCGTATAATTTTCGTTGTTACATTTCCCTAATTTGTAAAATATCTTTATTTTCCATAAATAAATATACAAAACAATGTTTTCTCAAAAGAATAAACAAGATTACACTACAAAAACAAGGGACATACACATTATACAAAACATTAACGAAATACAAGACATTATTACGTAATTTACAACTAATTCTATGTGGTTACACACCATAAAAACTCAAAATACTAACTTTATTATGTTTTAAAAATACTAAATACAGTTTATTAAATTCAAATCTCGTACTGCCTTTTTCTATCCTAAATAACTAAACAGTTTAATGGAGGAAATAGAATCAGAAATGTATTCTTATACAAAGTTTTAAGCAAACATGTTTCTTTAATCTGACCTAAAAATTTACAATATCTAGCTAATTTATAATTAAAACAAGAACTTCATAACATTTTTTATCAGACGCTAATAAAGCATACAAACAGAACATTTACAAGTGTTTCCAATATAATTTAAAAGGACGTTAATTTAATATAGATAATAATGCTATTATTTTTTACAAGGCGCTTCGCACCTCGCACAAGTTGTCCAATTGAATCCTGCGTGATTCTTGGGAGTAAGACAAGAATAGTTATATTCTGTTAGAGGAAGTTTTTTTTTGCGCCCGAAGCAAATATGGGCAACCCTCCGGAAAGCGGGGGAGGGAGGTTGGAAATGCTCATAGCACACCACGCAGCCGGCTGTGTGGTTATGTGGTGACTTTTACCCACTAAACCCAACCTTTTAGGAACTGGCTTAACGATCTAACTAGAGATCTCTAAGCCGTATACGAACGCGACCCTCCTTGGCAGAAAGGAGGGCGCAGTTAGGTGAATGGGAACCTCTTATATACTCCCTCTCCTCATCTATTAAACTGTTTAGTTATTTAGGATAGAAAAAGGCAGTATGAGATTTGAATTCAGTAAACTGTATTTAGTATTTTTAAAACATAATAAAGTTAGTATTTTGAGTTTTTAAGGTGTGTAACTACATAGAAGTAGTTGTAAATTACGTAATAATGGCTTGTATTTCGTTAATGTTTTGTATAATGTGTATGTCCCTTGTTTTTGTGATGTAATCTTGTTTATTCTTTTGAGAAAACATATTGTTTTGTATATTTATTTATGGAAAATAAAGATATTTTACAAATTAGGGAAATGTAACAACGAAAATTATACGCGAATTGAGGGATTTTTTACACCTGGGTCAGCCACTATATTTAGTTGCTTAACCAACCGAACAAAATGTGAGAGTACTATTTTCCTTTTTTCCGTGCAACCATATACTGTTTTTGATTCGGAACTTTGATAGAGCGATTTAGGTTTTGATGTGTTTCACTTGTCGCTCAAAATTCCTTCCTTGATCGCTGTGAATCTCTATAGGTACTCCAAAATGACTCAAGATTTCATGAACTTGTATATATGCAACTGTTGAAACTTCTTTATTTGGAATGACAAAGACTTCTGGCCACTTAATGAAGTAATCCATCACAACCATGAAATATTTGTTACCACTTTTACTTTTCAAAAACGGCCCCGCCACGTCAAGGGCTATTCTCTCCCATGGTGCACCAACATTTTACAATTTCTACTCCTTCTTGACTACGCACAAGGCAACAACCGCTAAAGTATAAAGTGTCGTTAATAAGGTTGTAAGAGAAAGTATGTCATATGAAAAAGTAAAATGAAATGATGCTTTATTAATTTACCCTATTTTCTATTAACTATACGTTGATTCCTTCATTATATATACTTACATTTGACATTCTAATCTAACAGTCATTATATATCTAAATCTATGTGTATTTAATATCCTATAACTCACACAGATTTGTATAACGAATTTTCCACGTATATAGACATTAGACAATCAAGTCATACTATGTATGACTGCAACACGAATAGTTTGACTGGAGGAACGATAATGCTCTCATTGAACACCACCGTAAAATAACAACATAATGCTATTGTTTCGTATGGCGAGTGGTGTGCGTTGGACCCGGTCCTACTATCTTACGCATGGGTTCAATTTAAGCCCAAGGTTTAAGTCTTGTGTAAATAAAAGAAATTAATTTTATATAAAATTATATTTCTGTTATGATAGTTTGCATTACATCATAAAATACCGATTTTTATTTTTAAACTGGTCCTTGCACTTATTTAAATTAAAAAAGTCACACATAAATGAACAAAATATACATATATTGCTGGTAATCAATATAAAACGATAAGTGTCGATTTTAAATTATTAATAATATTAAAAAATACCCCTTAATGACGATAATATTTCTGTTCAATCGGCCTTAATACGATGATGTATTAAGATAATGAAGTTTTGTGCTTAATTTATTTTGTGTAATTTTGTGTTCGACTTTATTTTCTCGCTGTCCTTCAATGGCATTATGAGATTGACAAGTTGTGATAATGGCGCTTCGATTAATAGCCAGAAAGGGAAGGCGACTAAATAGCAAAGTATACCAGTGCCGACTTGTATTAACATCTGAAATTAAATAAAAATATTTGTTAATGTTCTTCTAGTTTATGCTTTATAAGTTTCCGTGAAGTACGTTGCAGTTGTCACTAGCTTCTTTTGAATGAATTACTGAATGATTTACTGAAATACTTTTACTGTGTTATACCAAAAATACCAAAGCTTCTGAAATGTTTCTCAAGTGATACTAACATAAGAAAACTCGTTACTATATTTCTATGCGTGGGTTTTATAAGTAATAACTATAGGAAAGATTTAGTAAATAACAGATTTATATAATTTTAATAATAAATATGTGCCAGAGACGATTATGATGATGGCAGCCAATTTCAATAAAGACAACTCATCTGCGCAAGAAAGGATTATGAAGCTCGAGTGTATGCACACGCACAGGTGCACTATTTATTCCCTCACTATCATAATCTGATGAAACGGCAAACCGTCACGATCAGAGAGAGAGAGAGAGAGAGAGAGAGAGAGAGAGAGATCAGGCGCAGGATCAACGCCTTTACTTGTTCTTCGATGTACGCGGCTGAAACACCGCCAACATTCTGAGTCCGGGCTGCTTCTGTAAATATCTCGACAGAAAAGCTCATTGACTGAGTTTTATTGGCTTGAGCCGAGATTCGAACCCCGTACCTTACTATCAGGATTCAAAATTATGACCAACGAGGCATTACTTAAACCAGTAATGGAAAATAACAGAAGATGGCAATCCCGTTAAGCATGTAGATTAAGGTCATTTCTTTACTACAGGAGAAGATCCTTGTCCAGTAGAGGAGTTACTAGAATAAGTGATGATGAAGAAGGAGAAGCTTAACTTAAAAGGCAAGTCAGGTACAGGTCAGGTAAAGATCAGTTACAGGTTATAAAGGAGAAAAATAAACAAACATGACACCTAACTCACTTTCCAGGACAGCTTGTTAAAAATAAAACCGCGAAAAAATATAATATATTGATATAAATACTTACAACGTATGGAAGCGTGATGTGAATCAACGTAGTTCTTGATCCAGTTATTGATCTGATGAGCAGCATATGTATTAAGTATGCCGAATATGAAACCCTAGCTGGAGATGTCCAACCTTGCCACTCTAAGATTCCTCGGTAGATATCTGAATCATAGGCAAATAAATGAATTAAACCCGTTTATTGAATAATTAGCTTTTTACTGAGATTTTTGGCGTGACCCGGGTCAGATAAAAGGGCAAACCAAAACATTTTAACCATGAGCGCGACGTTAGAGAAAATTCCTATACCTATTCAAGAAACGTTTTGTTCTTCGTATACTATCTGTTATATTACGTGCTAGATAAAAACTTTTTTATTTACAAACTATTCATTCAGCAACTTAGGATGGCTTAAAACGAAAAATCTTAATACGGTTTATAAATAGTTGGACTAGTATTTTTGGAAAACGGGTCATAACGTAACGTACCGTTTTTAAAAATATAAACCTGGTGGTTGTGCCGAAACGCACATTTGATTAACTATTTTAGCTGGCAATATCCTTCCCTCTCTCTTCCAATCTCCTCTTATACAGGCATGCCCAATGAGGGGGTTAGATATGGTGGCATCATTTTGTTCATCCAATGGAAGACGCGCTGGCGAAAAGTTAAAGGGGAAGCACGCCGCTGGCAGACCCGAGTTGTCGACGTGCGCCCCAATCACTCGGACAATTTTGCCGTGATCTTGGCGGTAATATCACCGTGTGGTAGTCGAGCCACAGATCAGCACAATTTTCATGGTGACCGCTTGCACAGTGCAATTTCGTCGTGCACAAGTGCATCTATCGTCGCGCCCCGCTCACACCGGTTGCAACGTAGTGCCTGCCACCCGCCTCGAGGCCTTGTAGAGAAGCCGATTGCAGACATAAGATAAGCCCGTTCCTATCTTAATAGATTATAACAGCAAGTACAAGTATATTGTGCAAAACCCGCCACGTGCGACGTCCGTCACTTTGTTTCTGTTATAGCTAACCGCGGTAAATACAGTCCAGTTTTGTTATTCTCGCACCCAATAGTTTTGAGGTCATTATTCTCGGAATAAATCCCGGAACCCTGTGGCCCAAGTATTTTGTGGTTCCTTTTGCTCCGGATTTGAAAGGGTAACCTAGTCACCCCGCCATTTTGTGGTCATTTCATCAGAATTTAAACCCAGGAACCTATAGCCCCACCACCTCGTATTTATGCAAGCCAAATGTAGCATATTGGCAATATTGAGCTATTAACAATCCTCATGCCGAATGTGTCGATTAATAGAAAATACTTTCTACATTGAGAGACGCCCATGTTTAGCAGTAGACATGGTTATTAATTCTAATCTGGCTCACTTATCAAAATATACGCTACTTTTACTTATATAATAACTAGCTGACCCAGCGAACTTCGTACCGCCTAACAGTCAATGAATGTCGTGTTACCTTTTAGCTGAACTAATTTAGGCTTTGATGAACATAATACAATGATACAAAATAAAAATACAGATAGATATAAAAAAGTATTTTATTATTATAAATAATACATACAGAAAGAAAATCAAAAAAATTAGTACTTCAAACACGTGTCAGCAAAAAATGACTGAATTAAACGATTAACTCTTTTCATTCAAGCACCTTGTGGTAAACGACATTCTTTGTTCTTTTGTCAGGCGCAAGAACAAATAAAGCGGATGGTTTGCCGACACGTGAACATGCCACGTACAATTGACCATGAGAAAAACATGAATTTTCTAGATTGAGGCCACAAATAGTCAAGGATTGGCCCTGTGATTTGTTAATCGTCATGGCGAAGGCAAGACGAATCGGGAATTGAATTCTTTTAAACTCAAAGGGCATATCCGTTGGGATCATCGGAATCCTTAGAATGAGAACTTCCTCGTCTTTAAATTTTCCTTTGAGTATCAACGCGTGAATCACATTGCTCATCAGTTTTCTTATCACCAAACGCGGTCCATTGTACAGTTTTGGTTGGTTTAAATTTCTAAGCTCAATTACTACCGAGCCAACCTTCAGTTGTAAATTGTGCGGTGGTAAACCAGGCACATCCAAGGAGTTTAAAAATTCAGTTGGATAATTAGTGGCTTCATCTTCGTTTGTTACACAGTCGATAGATTCGAATGAATGCAGAGTACCTGCGATTTGATTCTGAATTATAAAATTTAGGTCATCTACATCTTTATTTTTAGCCGCCAAAATTGCACGCTCACTTAACTATTTAGTATGTTTGTGGTTAGCAATGATATCTGGGAATACTTTGTTGATAAGCTCGTCTTTCGATGAGACGAAATTGCAAAAATTTGGAGGAAATGACATCAATCCGCTCGATTCGTCAACAGGAACCACACGGCCGGCAGGAACACGGCCATTGCCGATAGTCAGCAATTGCTTAGAGAAATCATCAGCAGATAGATCGTTCAACAATGCAACTCTCATATTTACTGACAGTTGAAGTTTCTTAACATATCGCCACAGATTTGATGCTTTGAGGCAAGCGTTTATTTTGTCGGCAGCAGTAGCTCTTGGAATGACTGGTAGTGTTTGTCGGAAATCGCCAGATAGTAAAATCATCGCACCACCAAAATATCTCGAGTCATTGCGCAGATCTTTTAATGTTCGGTCAAGTGCTTTCAATGCGCGTTTGTGCGCCATTGTGCATTCGTCCCATATTATGATTTTTGATGCTACCAAACTTTGGCCATTGCGGAGTGTTTCGAAATGTTACACGTCGGTTATTCAGTAGTTTGAAGGTTTAATGGCAATTTTAACGCTGAGTGAGCCATATGGCATCCGTCTAACAATGTGGCCGCTATTCCAGAAGAAGCAACTGCTACCGCAATTTCGGATCTCGCACGTACAGTGGCCAAAATCAATGACATGAGGAATGTCTTTCCAGTTCCACCGGGGGCATCCAGAAAAAATAAGCCACCATTTCCATCATCAATTGCATTAATCAATGTATCATAGACTTCCCTCTGTTTAGGATTCAACAGTGGTACATTCGTTTGAACTAATTGGACTAATTCATATGGATCATATTCATGTTCACGTTCCAGTTCTCTATTAAATGCGTCATTTATTCCGCAATCTGGCGCTGGCATTCCTAGCCTGACTAACAAACTGCCGCACACGAGGTAACACATATCTTCGATCAAGAGCAAAGCCTGGTTATGCATCTCCTCATTCGCCTCAAGATTAGGATTTCTTGTGCTGACACGAATTCGATGTAAAATGTCTTCTGACATGTTATCTTTGTATTTGTTCCACGGGTCTCGTGGGTTCGATAGGAAGCATGTCGAAATGATGATAGCAAATAATGTGCGTATCTGACTTGGAGATGCAGAAATAATTGCTTCAGCGATTGTCGTGTCCCAATGAGTATCGTTTTCAAGCAAATTGAGCTCTTGACATGCTGCACAAAATGTGGGGCACATTATACCATTAACAGTTCGTAGTGATTCAAAGGATATTGGCCCTCGAACATGTACCAGCAACAACCGCAAATAGAAACATTCATCATTCTTCGGATGAACTGTGTAATTACGACCAGGAGCATCAGTAGAACGCATATCTAGATGACCAGGAACTGCATCGCCTTGATAGATAGATAGATAGATAGAAAATTCTTTATTGCACTCAAACAAAACAATTTGGTACAAAGGCGAACTTAATGCCGAAAAGGCATTCTCTGCCAGCTAACCTTTTGTAGTGTGGTGAGAGCTATGGGTAGAGCCGCGAGAGAAAGAAAAACTAACTTATTTATTCATACTATTCAAAACGCATTATATAATATTATGTATACATATATACACTCATACACACACACACACATATATATATATATATATATATATATATATATATATATATATATATATATATATATATATATATATATATATATATATACATATATATTTAAATAAAATATATACTAAACCAATAAAGCATACAATATAGTATACGAAATTATAATAAACATAATCAATAAAATTAATCAAGTAGTTTTAAATAATATGCCTCAAGCTTACGTTTAAATGTATTTATCGAAGGAGCATCTTTTAAATCTCGTGGAAGGTTATTCCAAAGTGTAATTGAATATACCGTGAAGGAATCCGAGTAGTATGCAGATTTATGCATAGGGATAGTTAGAGTTTTGTTGGTCATCGAACGGGATAAGCTTAAATATGAAAAACGCTCTTTTAGATAAACTGGGGAACAAGGATTGTGAAGAATACCATACAAAGTGGTTAGAAGGTGTGTGTTCCGGCGAAAACGGATGTCGAGCCACTTAAGTCTTGAGCGAAATTGTGATATATGATCAAACTTGCGCAGGCCAAAAATATAGCGTATGCACAGATTGAGCAGACGGTCGAGTTTGCTAAGCAGCTCCTCAGTTATATCTGAATAGGCAATATCGGCATAATCAAAGATAGGAAGCAACAGAGAGTTGACTAGCGTAACCTTGGCCGTCTGAGGAATAAATTTTTGCCAAAGCTTTAATGAATGCATAGTTCCAAAAATACGTCTCCTGACCTCATTAACCTGTAGCACCCAACGTAGATCGTCAGCCAAAATTAAGCCAAGGTTCTTAACCTGCCTAACATATTCTAAATCTACACCGTTTAGAGTGACCTTAGGTAGGTATTGATAGTCAAGTCGACATGTAATTTTTCTGCTCCCTATGATTATAACCTGTGTTTTGGCAGGATTTAATATTAGCCCATGACATCTTGCCCATTGATGAACTGCAGAAAGATCAGAATTCATTCTGTCAACAGATGAATTTAGGTCATTTAAACTAAAATGCTGATACAGCTGGACATCATCTGCGTACAGGTGATACTTGCTGAAATTTATTACGGAAACAAGTGCATTGATAAACACAGAAAAAAGCAACGGAGATAAAACACCGCCTTGAGGAACACCAGCAACAACGTTACACCAATCGGAGAACTTATCATCAACACGTATGCGTTGCCGGCGTCCCCGAAGATAGGAACTGAACCATTGTAGAACTGACGATGTTAAATTCAGGGATTTCAAAATTGCTAACAGGATGTCATAGTCAACACAGTTAAAGGCGTTACTGAAGTCCAGAAGGACAAGAAGAGTGAGTTGACGATTATCCATCGCGAAGCGGATATCATCAGTTATTTTAATTAAGGCCGTGGAAGTACTGTGCAGAGATCGGAAACCAGACTGATAAGGATTAAAGAGGTTGTGTTTATTTAGAAATTTTGAGAGTTGACCACGAACAACCTTTTCAAGAATTTTGCAGAAGAAGGAGAGGATAGATATTGGCCTATAGTGGCTGAAATTAGTAGGAGAACTATTTTTGGGGACAGGAATCAGGAACGCTTCTTTCCACTTGGTAGGGAAGATACTGGAGGCAAAGGAGAAATTTATTAGGTGAGTGATATGGGAAACTATTTGATCCAAAATCGGCAAAACCATGTCACGTCCAATATTATCTGGGCCGACAGCTTTGCTGGATATGACGGATGCAATTTTTTTTACTTCATTATCTGTCACTGGTTCAAAACAGAAAGGAGTACAACATGGTAAAGGGAAAGAAGTGATATCTTTAATAGTATCGCTTTTGACTGTTGAGTCCAACGAAACTGGTAAAGAGCAAAAGTGTTTGTTGAGCGCTGTTAAATCAAGGGACTGACTAACATTCTGTTTGCTTTTACCAAAGTCTAGGCTGCGCAAAAACTTCCATAAATTCTGGGTTGTGCAAGTCTCAATAGTATTGTGAATATGTCGGCGTTTGGCATTTCGTATCACCTGGTTGCAGCGATTTCGTGCTTTTTTAAATCTTTCCCAGTTCTCATCACTGGGCAAACGTTTATGTTTTCTTTTAAGGCGGTCCCTACGTGTCATAAGAGATCGAATATATGGCGTTAACCAAGGTGCTGGTGCCCGTTTCATTCTTACTGGTCTTAAAGGCGCTACTTTGTCATAAGCTTTTGTTATAATGTTATTGAGTAACTGCAGTTTATTGTCAATATTACTAGTATTATAAAAGTCTGCCCAATTAGCATTGCGTATCTCATAACTTAATAGCTGGCGATTCATACGGACAAGGTTACGCTGAATCATAATTTTGGGAGATGATTTAGTGGCTTGCTTTGACGTTGGAATTTCTTCGATGTAGCGTTCCAAGTGTAATAACGTGGCATCTCCGAGTAAAGCAACGTTTGTGCGAACGGATCGCTTTGACAAATCGCAAAGAAACTGGTCAATGTTGTCGCTGGAGGTCTTTCGGCACGTTGAACAGCATTCGACGCTGTGAAATATACTCTCTGACCGTTCTCTAGATGCACACCCAAATGCATAACAGTGGGATGACGTTAGTGAACAGGGAATGAGAATATACGCCAAATTGCTTCATTGCTGTTCACATATCTATCAACTTGATAGCACGTAATTTCATCGTTGGTATTGGATGCTTGGATACTAAAAACCGCCATGTCGCTGCCTTTCGTGACATATTTGCAAATGTATTTAATTGACTTGACCGAATTGCAATACTCAACATTACAATGTGCCTTGAATGTTTTGGAAAGAAGTGGTGAATATGGAACAATCCGTTAATTCGTAAATCCGGATATTGTCGACCACGAAATCGTTTCCTTTCACTTTAGTTGTGATAGTTCTACCATTATCATCTGGCGATCGACGCCGATACAGTGGATAACCATCGTTGCCGGTGATGGTCTCTGCCGTCAATTTTCGTGGATACCGTTTGGAACACTTGCCGTCGACCATGCACGGTGATTGGCGGTTAATGGTGGCACACGGTCCCTGAATCATATTCGTGATTACAACCTCATATAGGTCTGGATCGGTTTCAGGATCAGGAATCTCCGCACATATGATGTCATCTATTTGATCTGGCCGAATTCTTTCGACTAACCAAATTAGATTGTGTGCATGCGGCAAGCCTCTTTTTTGCCATTCGATTGAATACATCCAGCATCGAGTAGTTCCAAAGACGTGTTGCTTAACAATGTAATTCATCAGTGACCGAATTTTTTGCTTGAAAACACGTGTGGTGATGTCGGGCCGATCACTTGATGTTTGTCCGGGAAGCAGCAGTTGAATAATATCCATCCATTTCGAATTACATGTAAATGTAATGAATAGATCTGGCCGACCATAATGACGAACATATGTCATTGCATCTTGCGCATATTCATGCATATGACGCGGGCTACCTGTGTATGTAGCCGGTAAAATAGTCAATCGACCAACATTTTCTGCATCTTCTTCTGTGCTAATTGCATCGCGTAAATGGTTATACTCTTCCAAACGTAATTTAGCTTGGTTCAACCGAATGAAAGTCAGGCGCTCCGTTTCGATTTTAACGTACATGTCAACGCAATATTGTTGAAGCAGTCGAAGAAATCGCAACAAATAATTGTCAGAATTTTCACGAATCATCAAACGATGTGCGTAATAATTCATCGAACTAACCTTCTTGGTAGTTTCCTCGCCTAAAACAAATATAGTAAAATTTGTATTTTAGAAGAAAAATCCATGTCTGTATTCCTTGAAGGGGTAAACAGAATGTCATTACTAAGTTTTGTTCAATATTTTCTAAACCAACAACCCGTAATAGGGTTAAAGACTCTTACAACTACTCTCTGCTGAATTAGGAGTGACAACTTTTTTGGTTACCAAAAGCAAACAGAATAAAATGTATATAAAGTTAAAATGAAAACTATGACACTTCACTCCACCATTCAATGGATTAATCATTTTGATATTGAAGTGATATCCATCGTTTCCTTGCCAGAACATCAGCGGGTATTGTAATGCGTCATATGAACGGTGTGTTTCATATATTTTTTATAGTTGCCCAGTATTGCGTCGTGTAAGTACAATATCACGTGTTTCTAAGTTTTCACCAACAATCAGGATTGCCACTTCATCAATTGTTGTAGCATTAAATGTGCGTTCGTGTGTTCCAGCTGATCGTTTATCTGCTCTGATCACAACTTTATAGTCATCACTTGGCATGCGCCTAACGCAGTCTCGAACAGCCTGACCAATGCATGATGTTCATGAAGCAGTTGCTGCAGATCTTGGAGAATTGCTCTTTTTGTAGCTGTGTTGATCCCTTGACGCCGGTCAAGTTGTTCTTCCATATTGCCCATGAAGTAAATTTGCAAGAATTTATGCTGTGCATCTTCATGAGGTTGCAATGATCCAATGCGATGGTAAATCTGCCCTTGAATCTGTAAAGTCGAAGGCATAGTTAGATTTACAATAATTTTTTTTTCAAATGAGAACATGCCATTTTTATTGTAGAGACAAATATAGAAATCTAACAAACTACATTCCAGCAATTACCCTAAATCTCGGTTTATACCCGTGTTCTTCGATAATTTCCGCCCGAAATGAAGTCATTTGAAAACAGACATTGTATTTTTGAGTGTTCGCTAGAAAATGTCGTGATTCAAGAGTTTCGCCATTAAGCAAGGAACACAATGGCTCTGGTGGCGGAACCAATAATGGCAATTTCACTTTACCACTAAGGCAGCACAAACCAAGCGTTTCACCAGCAAACTTCAATGCGCCACAATGCTGGCAAACAACGTCCATTGGACCAATGCAAACTAAACGATGCAAGCTGTAGTCGATGGTGCAATCATATAGAAACGCTGCTCGATTCAAATCAACGCTTGAACCATTTCTTCTTGCACGTCGAAGATTAATCCCTCTGTTGATCTGTACGATAAGCTCGACGATATCTCGTTTCTAACCTAGCCGTTTCACGGGCTGCCTCTCTTTCCTCTTGTGTTTGAGTAGCACGAATTAAAGCCCTTCTTCGCTCCATACTAACGCGGCGCTCTTCTCGTGCAATGTCTCGTTCTTCATCGGATAATTGACTCGCGATGTTCCGTTGCCTAATTGCAGTACGGCTTCGCTGGGAAAGATTAGATCTTCTAGGACGTGGCATTGTTACTAATACTAATACTGAATATGTACTCGCACAAAACCACACAAAACAAACAAATATAACAGTAGCTGAACTTTCGTGACATAGACATTGATTGACAATAGTTTAGATCATAGACTACTACTTTGGATACTGCACTTTTCAGCCTTTGTAATTATATATCTTAGAAAATCATAGACAACATAAAAAGACATTTACGCTTTCGATAACTTAAATAATAAATCTTAGAAATTGTTTTCGAAAATAGAAACTTTAATTTACGCAAAATAAAGTTATGAGCGCACGCGTAAATGTTAACCATTTGTCATTATTTCTGAACTCAGGCATAAATATTTGAGGAACTTAATACACTTTATTAATACACTTTTCAACCTTTTTAATTGATTAAAAAAATACAGACAAACAAAAGTTTATTCACCCTTTTTAAATAGTTTACATAAAATACATTTCCAACGAAACAAAAACCATGAAAATTGATCCAGCCGATCTCGAGTTATAAGTGTTGTAACAAACCCGTCTTTGTTATATATATATATATATATATATATATATATATATATATATATATATATATATATATATATATATATATATATATATATAGATTTATCTACCTAATTAAACTTTATTGTGAAATACTGGATTCTCGTCCCATATTAATCTGTATATATGTATATTTACAAGCGAAATACTACTGAATGACTCATCACAATATCTCTAATACTTGTATACACCCGATTCACTTCAAATTGTCTATTTACTCATTTTGCAGTGTAGATGCTCAATAAGTACGAAGTTTAGGATAATCCTATAAAAAAATCATGACATTTTACATCCAAGTTCCGCAATAAAATATTATCGTGCGCCCAGCAAAGCGAGCGGGTATCATCTAGTATAAATGCGTTATGCATACATTAGAAAAGTGCCGATATATGCCCAGTCGAAGCCAAGGAGTAAGCCAATGAGTGAGAGTAAGATGAAATACAATGTTTCAAATCTTCTTGCCTGAGTTCATTAACATTTAGCCACAGAACAGATATCTTTACGCTTTGCAGTACAATACAAGTATATTTCAGTGCAAGGTTGAGCTTGTATAGTAGAGGGAGGTACCACTACAGACTACGACATGGAAAATGCGAATTTTATTTACTTAATTATTTATTTATTTAACTGAAAAAGTAGGCTCCTAGATCGCAAAACCCAAGTAGACGTAATATACAGAATGGGTCCCACATATATGCAATAAATGAAACCATATACTTGTTATCGCCTTTGCTGACGATATACAAAAAATGAACGTAATCGGTCCAGTAATTAGGTCAAAAAGTAGAGTTTTACTTTTAAGCAAATTTGAACACTCTATAGAATTGGGGCACTAAGTCAATGATTCAATGAACTTGAATGAATCCTTGAACATTAAAAAGCGACGTTGCCACGCAGTGCAAACTATTGGTATTGCGTCATATCGACAGCGGTGTCTTTTGTCGGCGTGCCACCCGCGTGCAACGTTGTCACTCTTCCAAGGGGTCAAGGTACGTTGTCTAAACAGAGTGTTCACTTTTACTGAATTTATTTTAATATTTATTTTGTTTGAAAATTTCACTTTTTTATTTTACGGTTTTTAATTTAATATTTAATTTTTCTACACTTCTACGGACTAGTATTACTTGTGGTTTCATTTATTGCATATATGTGGGACCCATTCTGTATATGGGTATACATATATAAAGTCTTTGATAGTGTATAACATAAGTTTTTATCTAGTAAAACAATGGATATCGGTATTGAACGTTTTCTATTAAACGGGTGGGATAGTTATGTATTTGACCGCAAGTCTAACGTAGTGATTAACGGTGTTGAGTCGTTTAAAATGTATTTAGCGTTACCCAGGGATCGCATCTTGGCCCTATTCTACTATAATTATCCATTACAGCCTATTAGAGTCCACTGCTGAACCCAGGTCTCCCCCATAGATTGTCTCGTTGTCTCATATTGAACAGCTTAGCATTCAGCTTCAGCATTGAGTCTCTTCTAAGTAATAAGCCCTCTATGGGGGAGGCTTTTGTTCAGCAATGGATTTGTGGTAGGCTGTAGTGATAATGGATACAATAAAATTTTATCCTTTTAGAATTTATAATGATAATCTAACTAAAAGTCAAAGTAATTTCGAATTTATGGAAAGATGTAGAATAATTAAGCATCCACCTGCTTTCAAACGAATATTAACGGTGGATTGTAATTCACAGAAAGTAATAGTCACATCGATTAAAAAGAAAATAGAAAATTACATAAAAATACTTATAATAATATACTAAAACTACTTACTTTCCATCTTGAACACCATTCCCAAAATAAAAAGTAAACTAAGAAATCCAAACACTGGCTTAACTAATCCTGAGTATACTGCCTTGAGAAGAAGAGGAGGCGATACACCATCCATATAGAACAAACCACTGCATAAAATCACTCCAATGCCAACAGGAACGATAGCCCAATACACAAATTTGAATTTCTGAAAAACAAAAAAGATGAAAACGATTTGTGAATAAATATTGAATCTATGTACAGCAATTAAGTTTTATTGTCAATGTAAAATTTTGTGATCAAAACCATATAAAATGGTGCACCTGTAGTCTGGCGCGCTTAACCCAAAGACCCTATTCTTTAGGTTAAAGAAGTTTTCCTTCACTGAAGGGGCACTCAGAGGCAGCTGGTGTTGGTAGAGCTGCGAATGTGTGCGAAAGTGTTCCCTTAGTCTAGCCTACTTGCGTGGAAAATGTGCCGAATAATCACTGACTGTCATAAGCCGCCCTTGCTTCCGCTAAGCAGATGTGCGTTGAAACTTCTCCGTGAAAAAAACTGATTTTATGCATAATAACGTAAACATTTGTGGCACTAAAATATAACCGGTCCTGCAGGTCTTAATCGCCTTTTACAATACGCGGTAGTTGTAGCTGTGACAACTGATTGATCTTATTTGATCAGACTTATTTTGAAAAGTACTTTTAAAACAGTCGCTATATACGTACTTTTAAAAATAAGCCTGATAAAATAAAGACAAATTCCTTTTTTTTTCTTATCAACAATAATAATTATCCTAACGTAATGACTATATTGATGTTATTATAAAATAAAATTCTGTATTAAATGCAACAGAATAAAATGAGTAAATGTTTATTATTTACCCTGTATTTTTTAATGTTGAATTTTTCCTTCTGCATTTTGTGTATTAACAAACCAAGACCAAGACCTATAATGTAGTTGGCCAAGTTGGTATGCCCACGCTTATACGTGTTGTTGAATGTTGGATCCGCTACGAAATAAAACCGAGTCGATCTGTTGAAGAAAATTTAATTATTTCTACTATAAGCTTAAGAAGTTATCATGGTAGCGTAATTAATAAAAGTTTTTGGGATAACAAAATTAAAAAAAAAAAACATCAATCGTTTTTCAATTCGCTTCCAAATCAAGTCATAGTTATGGCTGTCTTTTAATTAAAATTAACTTGCTAACTCGATTTCAAATGTAAATCGATCCTGGCTATAGCTAATTGTTTATGGCTGTATGTATATTAGATCATAGCTATCGTTGTGGTTTTTCTATCCAACCAAAAATACAAAATCCAAATTGTATTACAAATTCATGACGATACTAGTTACCATTAGAGAATTCTCTAAAGTAGACATCATATTCTTAGTTCCAAAATCAGATCGCTCTCATAAGTACGTACCATTACATTTTAATATACTGTTATAACTTCGAATATATACCGTTTTATAAAGGAATCCCAAAATACTTTCAAATTCATTTCGTCGAGTCAAAGAACAGATTCTTCTAAATATATCAAATTAATTAGCATTGATCATATTCCTTTGGGGAGGGAAGTAAATAAATACATGTTACAGATACCAAAAACTAAAAATTTGTAGGTACTGAAAGTTATTTTTCCTTCTCAAATAAGAATTGAATATTTACAGGTACATATTTAGTATCACCAATGCAGCGGAAAATATAATGATTTGTCCTCATCGTCATTCGCAATTTTTCCCTCGAAGCTCATTTCTTATGTTTGGACATAAATAATGTAATAATCATAAATGTGGGATGTAGAATCGATGTTACTTAATTTTAAATCACTTTTTGTCTGCCCATTTTGGCCACCACATCGATTTTTGCTTTAACTCAAGTTCATAATGATTAACCCAAACCTAGTAAGGAATCAAAAATATAATTAAACTATTTATCAGGTGTCGTCTTGTGCATAAAAAATGAGCATACGGGATGTTATTGTTTTAAGCTCATTGAGTACAGTCCAAAAATATTTATTATTCTTTATCTATTTTCAAAAATAATGATATAGCGGCCGTCTATATTGACAGATATAGACCATTTTTGTTACAGGGTTTATCTGAAAAAATAATCTAGGTAGGAATTTGAAACTTCTGTATATCATTTACTGAATATACACAAAAAACCGGCCAAGAGCGTGTCGGGCCACGCTCAGTGTAGGGTTCCGTAGTTTCCCGTCCCTCACAATAAATATCCCCACTTATGAGTTTAAAGGTGGGTATCCATTATGTTCGCGCTCCAGCAGCGCTCCGAGCTCCTGCAACTGCTCCCGGTAGTGGGTACTGTTGTTTCCATCCAAGTTCAAAATTTATAAACATTATCAAAAATGATTTTAGAAAACCCCTATTCATTTTTAAATACCTTTCCAACAATATACCACACGTTAGGGTTGAAATTAAAAAAAAATCACTTCCCACTTTACAAACGGGGGGGCTACCCTAATAAAACATTTTTTTCCAATTTTTATTTTACCACTTTGTCGGCGTGATTGATACACATATTGGTACCAAATTTCAGCTTTCTAGTGCTAACGGTCACAGAGATTAAGCGAGGACGGACAGACGTACAGACAGACATAGAGAAACTATAAGGGTTCCTAGTTGACTACGGAACCCTAAAAAAACGATGAAAATATCGATTCATAATATAGTTTGTGTGATTTGCCCATAATAAATGAACATTTCCGTAGAAAAAGTTAATTTGTTGTAAGGGTATAGATAATAGGTTGATAACAGGTAATCGTTAGTCTCTTAGTGTGTGCAGTTTTCATTAAAAAAATACCTTACCCGACCGCTGGTTACTTCATTCCACGAAGTTGTGAACCGTATGTATTGAAAACTATGCTGGTATCGTTCAAAAATTGTGCCACTGCCCTCACTTTCGTTATCAGTATGTGGTTTGTACATGACCAAGATATTTTTTTATATTCTTCAATTGAAGGTTTTACAAAGAGTTGAACAAGTTCAGCAAAAGGTCGATGTAAGAAAAGAGATCACGGCTGAGTCGATTGGACGGTGTATAGAGAGTCAAGACGATAAAAGTGGATTGAATAACAAATTTAATAGGAAGACTCGAATTTCGATGTAAGCTAAGCAAACTTTTGCTTACCTACATCCTCCAAATCTTTAATATACTTTGGCATCATTGCTGATCAAAGGGTTAGTTGAAAGCAGTTATAAATCGGATCAGAAAGTTAATCTGGGTATTTAAATCATTCAGGTCAGAAATGTCTAGTACTCTATTAAATAAAATTTACATAGTCTTAGCACAATTGATAACACCCTATTGCATCCCAATCTGGGGAGGAACCACCAATACCAACCTCTTATATCTGGAAAGAGCACAAAGATCTTTTATAAAGGTCATGTATTTCGAAACTTAAAGTTTCTCTACTAATTCTCTACATCAGATCAGTAAACTTCTGTAAGTTAGAAAGATTTATATTCTAACCTTATTCAAAAATGTCATAAATCCCTAGAGTTTAATTAATTCCTTCAAAAAAAAAGAGAAGAACTGATATTGTGGTACTTACACCTTTTATTCTTACTTATTGATAGTAGACAGTACCCAGGTCGGTCTGCTTATCTTAATATATTATATAAACTGTTTCAACACAATACATATATAACAAAATGTATGTAAAATGTATATATAATAAAGTGTCACGTTGTTTGTTCGCGATGGACTCCTAAACTACTTAACCGATTTTAATCAAATTTGCACACCGTGTGCAACTTGAGACATAGGATAATTTTTTTTTCCATGAGTGACCCACAATTTTTTTTGCTAATTTCAGCATTTTGAATAGGACATGACAAAGGGTAGTCAAAAAGGGCAGAACAACGTTAGAAATATTAAAATCTAATAACGTATCTGGTTCCTTTTTCTCTTCAGTTTTACAAAAAAAAAATTACTCACTCTGGGTAGGCGATGAAGTATGCATTCAAGTTTTGAATGTACGTATGGAGGGCAGGAACGATTAAGGCTATCACGAACATCACCGACAATACCACTTTTCTAGCATATTCTCTCTGAACCAGTATTAACAGTACCAGTCCAAAGATGTATAACTGCATATCCGCAGCAAGGTACCTAAAATTAAATAACATAATTAAGATAAATATTGTGAAACGATTTAGGCTTATTTATTTTAAAAATTCGTATATCATTAAAAATTTACTATACAAATCGCGGCACGAAAGTCTGGCGGTGACCGTTATAGAACATAATTGGCCGTATTGCGCATTATTGCGTATGATTGACTGTGCTTATCGTTTACACGCGTTGATTGACTTTCCAGTCGCATTCCGTCCCCCGTACCGATACGAAACTTGCAGCTGTTCTCTCCAAGTTTCGTTCAGCGCTAAAGTTACGTGCCACGACTTATCGCTTGGTCACTTAAAACCTCGCTGCGTTGCGAGGTATAATAATATAGTCTTTTAGATAATGTTCCATTTTTGAGACAACACGTGGTAGGTCAACAATTAAGGTTATTACCTTACTAGCTCGCATTAACCAGCAATGTAAACATTCGTTAAATTTTTTTATTCTGAGCGTTTGCGAACTTACCATGTTTCTGATTTTAATTTAGCAGACACAACATATGAAATGCATTCCTCGTAATTTTATTTCACTGTCAGTATGTCACCCACGTGGGCCAAGTACTTAACTCGAGGACGGTAACTTTTTCATATACCTCTAGTGAGTTCATTGTCTTTCTGGAAAATCAGCACGAGAACGTAGTCCCGAAATCATGACTTAGCTTAGTTAATTTTCTTAATAGGTATCAAGTATTTACTTTACAATTACATTTGTCAAACGTTATTTTGCACAATTTCCAGCTCATCCCAGTAAACTATAATAGCTTTTATTATCAAAAACTACGTACCAAGAATGTGTCATGCATAACGAGTTATCTACATAGTTATTTATATATATTAAATGCAGCCAACCGTAGCGACGGCAGTCTTTCACTTCACTGTTTACTACTTGCTGAAATTAAACATAAAAATTAAGTTAAACTGTCGGTATAGAATTTGGTAAATAATTTACAAATTAGAAGAAGAATTTATTTCTTGCAAGTTTTTTTTAAGCTAATTGCTTTAAAATAACATATGAATATAAATTAATTAATAAGAAAAATTTTAATCAAACCAATAGAATACAAATTGGTAAAAATAGACAAACTTTTTTGCGTCGGCCAGTTTCATGTTACATCAAGCTTGCGTGGAATATTTCTGAAGAACTTAATTACAGGTTTTCCTACAATTCACAAAATTTTTACCGACATATTGTCTGAATAGAGCTGTTCGCAATCATCCAGAAACATGTCCAGTTTTCAGCAAAGCTATTTGGCTAAATGGGAACAAATTCAGGAGTTTTCTTCGTGGCTTTCACGCTATAAAGACGTCGAGTATATATATATATATATATATATATATATATATATATATAACTTGTTTTATACTTACTCCCCACAGAGGTCCGGATCCAAAGAATCTTAACCAGGTCAACGACATTGCAAGCACGATGGCATAAGATGGAGATAACCTGTTTATTATAATAATAAACATAAATGAGTTAACATCATCATCATTCTCTAGACCATTTCCCATTATCTGGGGTCGGCGCAGTAAATCTTCTTGTTCCATTCCTCTCTATCAGCCGTCATTTCCATACTTACTCCTTTCATTCTCATATCACTCTTCACACAATCGATCCATCTTTTATTCGGCCTTCCTCTGCCCAATTTCAACTATAATAATGACATGCAAACAAAAGAAGATAACGTTGCTTGTTAATATTGATAACGCTGTCTGTCAAAAACCACAGTTAAACTAAGGCCTCCTCTACAGGTTGTTTCCTTGGGGTAATAATTGCTATCAACGCTTGGATAAGAGCTGAGATTGCCAATCCACCCCGATTGGCAATCTCAGCTCTTTTATTATTTTGAGTTGATATTAGGAAGATGCTGCTGCCCATTTCCTATTTTAGTTTCCCCCTGTCGCCTCTTGTGACACCTACTGGATAAGTTTATATTCTCTACTTCTTTGCGCGCACTCTTTTTAACAAATGTAAGTTTAATTCATAAATATAAAGCGAGGATCTTCTACTCGTTAATCTCCACGTATCGGATGTAATGTTTACTTGCGATCACTGTTAAATCATGGAGGCGGTCATTGTTTAAGAGACTTGGAGAGAATTACAATGCAACGTGCATTTTTACGTGGTAGAGTCATGCTGCAGCTATATTAATTATATAGTTATAGCACGAATGGGTCGGCTCGACCGGGGAAGGACCACGCTCTCACAGTATACCAGCGTCAAATAGCACCTGGAGAGAGACCCCTTTTACTGGCTACTTTAAAAGAGGCATTCCATCTTAGTCCTCAAGGCTGACTACGCATCTTCATTTCGATTCGCAAACGAGGATAGATGTAGATGTCTATGGACCACAGCAACCACTTACCATCATATGGACTGTGTGCTCGCTTGTCATCTTTTTCCTATAAAAAATACCCCACTAAAAAGCTTCCAGCTTACGTTAACACAAGTAAATTCCGAAGTATATTTTTAAGTCCAAATAAAATGTAGTTATGGCCTGCAATAGATGCACCTGCACCCGAAGGCACGCACGCGCACACGCACGCACGCGCACACGCACGCATGCGCAGGCGCACGCACGCGCAGGCGCACGTACGCACGCATGCACGCAGGCACGCATGCACGTACGCAAGCATACACACACACAGGTTTATTTTTCAAACGCTTCAAAATATAAATATTGACATACACTATTGCACTATTTGCAAAAATACGAATAAATAAGGTTTACATTATATACATTTATTTAAATATATCCGAAACTGAATGTGATTTATGGCCCAGTGTGATGACCCCTTTAATATCTGCTTCACAAGCACTCATAAGAATTAGGCCGTGCGTCACCGCACGAGTTGCATAGTAAGATATATTTTAATATTAAATACAAGGCTAAGTTAACTGTAAGACGGATATTAGTTTTGGAAGTAATTGTAAGTTTTAACGCTGCGACTTTGTATAAATTTTTTTTTTAAATAAAGTCGTTGTCGTCAACTTAATTCGCGCGAGTGAGTGTACGAGTCAATGTACAGAGCTTTTGCCTACTATTTACTTCCTTAATAACACGCTCGCTACTTAGTTGATAATTATGCGACGCGAATTATGATTTAAATTTTTCCATCATACTATAAACGGGTTTAGAATCGACGTAATAAATAAAATGAAAAAAAAAATACATTTCAACGGCGTATTCGATGACCGTATTTATTATGGCGTATTTAAAAAATACAAATCAAGTATTAAGTAAAACTATTAACTATTTACAACAACGAACTATTTCATACTTAAATGTGTAATCACTTAAAATAACACTAATCTATTGGTATTTTAATAGGTGTTCACAATGGACAGCGGCACATTTGAGCACGTTCCCGAAAATTATTTTTTACATTAGTTCATGGAGCAACCTCGTGTTGGATATAGTGCATTGGGGTAAGATCGGTGATGGGGTAAGACCGTAAAATTCAAATTTCCGGTGAATTATGCTATATTTTTGAAAGCTAGCAATATGGTACAAGACTCCATTTTATTCTGCCCCGACCCCAAGTTTCAGGCAGTCGCTCCGAAAAGTAGGGCGTGCGCTGCGCAGTATTTTATAAAACAAGGTAATTTTTCAGTCCGGTCAGTCCGGTCTTTCCCTATCACTTTTATTTGCGATTTGTAGCGACGTCCGGTCTTCCCCTTGATGGCCAATTCTTCATAATGCATATAAAAAATTATGCCTTGTCTTCGCACACGTTTTAAGCAGAAACTGTTGAGTTTTGAAAAGTAAAAGCTTCTTATAGCTAAATAACGTGTAAATTAACGATTTGCGCCATGTTTCAGAAACCTGACGTATATGGATGTCGAGAAAATAAAGTTTTTGCCAGACTCTTTTAAACAGTCGGAAATCCGTCCGGTATTACCCCAACGCACCTTATAAGATTTATTCAGTAACACTAAGGGTATAACGTCCAAGATAATCTTGAATAACACCACTTTAATATAATCTTTGTGCAACACGTAAACTTTCATTGCTTCTAATGTAATACCGTTACATTTCATACTATTCGCGGTTCGAATATTTTCGTGACGTCATTGCTAACGAAGTGACAAATAACACTACCTATGAAAATTTTTAGGGTATGTTCCGAAATACAACACAGTATACTGTTAAATGCTAATGACGTCATCAATTGACACTATATTGTAATGGTGTGCCGCCGCCATATTGCGTCGGATATCCGGCCACAATAAAAAAAATTTAATTGTGTGTGCGCTGAATGAAGCATGCCAGAATTTGTTTCTATATATTCAAATACAAAAAATTGTAGAATAATTGCTGGTATATCCATTAGGAGGATATAACGATTTTTGGATCACAAAATGACAAAATAATCGCCAACACTTTTCTAAATGGCGCAAAAGTATGACGTCATATACTGTCCAATGTTTTGGAACGAATCACCAGTATAGCGTCGATTTATGACGTCATTTGCATTGGACAGTACACTGCGTTGCATTTCGGAACATACCCTTAATATCACACTCTTGTGTTATGAGGTCACCGTCAAGTCAGTCTGTCGGCAGGCTGGACGAACGTTTTTAGGACGGGGAAACGCGCTTGTCTTTACCGAGTCAAAACAATTATTAGACACCTAAATCTGTAACCGAGCGCGAGCGCCGAACGCCACCGACTGCTTGCGAATGAATGCATGTGTAGTAAAATAGTAGGTGTAGGCGTAGGTAATATGCAGATATAACTTGAATATGTAACCGCTCAACCAATATTCATATAATTATCGTTATCGTAATGTTAATTAAATTTATTTCTTACATACCTTAGCCATCTCGCTAAGATTCCTTTGGGTATCATTTTCCAGCTCAGATCTTTTTTCTCTGACCAAATTTGTAAGTAGTAGGCTAACAAGCATCCGGAAATTATGAAGAACGTCTGGACAACTATCGTGCCGTCAAAATATAAGTGATATAAAATATTGTGGTATTTCTGCAATATGATACAAGAGTTAATAAAATATTTTTGCATAGACCATTCTATACTTTTGTCACTTAAAACATTTAACAATATTAAGGCCTAAAAGGTTCTGTCCGGTATGAACCTTTCCCAATTTGATAATATTAAAAGTTGGATCGGGTTTTGATTTTAGCCTTGATATTACACGTAAATTGGATGAAATAAAACATAAAAAGACTCAGTGCCATGAAAGTAAACATGTGCGAATTTATCATCATTACAGCTTTTCAATAGTCCAATACTGATAATATCCCTCCCCCAAAAAACACCATAAAACATGGACAATTTTTTTAGATGCACCTGGCTGCGTCTGTTTTATTTTACAGGAGTTACACGCCTCTGCAATCTGATTCTTAATCGAGGATTAATGAACGTGTCAATCCAGTCAATTCAAGTACCATCATAGTCATATTACGGCGGCACTGGATTCATATTATATATTGAACTGTGCTGGCTTGTCAACCGTACTGTTTTGTAAAATAAGACCTTAAATTAAAAGTTTAAAGAATTTAAAAATACACATAAGCTTCAAAAGTCGATGCGAAGAATTAGTTTATACAAATATTAAGGCCTTAACTTCAAAAGCTGTCATGTAAAATTTATTGTATTCTTTTTGATTTTTGAAGACTCCTTTTATTTTTGTTAAAAGTCTTATTTGATAAACCTCTTGAGTGGATTGAGGAATATCACAAGTTTGAATTTTGTCTAAATAGCTACTCTAAAACCTTATCGCCTTTTTACCACCCAAAGGTGTAGAAGTTTCTCTACTATATGTAACAACATATATTATACCTAATCTTCAAAATCGATACACATACAAAAAAGCATGTCAGCCTTGACGGTTGTCTCTTTCTGGCAGGCAGATTTCTGGCAAAAACTTTCTCTAACTTTTCATCTTCCAGCAACAGGCTCTTCTCGTCAGTCCTCAGGGTGCATGCGTTGTATTTTCACAGGTCAAGTCATTTTAAGTGGCAACCGTACCTCCACCGGAGGTTCTAACGACACCCTTCCCCGAAGTTACTATGGTCGCCACTGTAGCTAGAAATAGTGGGGCCGCCGGGGATTGGAAGCCGTTTCTTTTTAACTATCATGGGGGTTTATTACCATAGTTGCCACGCTTGGCAAGCGGGTTGGCAACCGCAGTATTTTTTGTACAGTTGCTGCTATCAGAAAGATGCTGTCACGCATCTCCTGCCTGTCTCCCTCTGTCTCCTCTTACGACACCCACGGG
Organism: Parnassius smintheus behrii; assembly: GCA_036936625.1. NCBI lineage: Eukaryota > Metazoa > Arthropoda > Insecta > Lepidoptera > Papilionidae > Parnassius > Parnassius smintheus. Next base: position 11,227,362 of record JAUPFT010000013.1, read on the forward strand.
AAGATATGGGGTAGTGGATATTCTTAACCGCCATTACACGGTAACAATTTTATTCATAACGATAAACATTTATAAATAAATCGCAATGATCACAATAATTATTTCGATCTAGGTACAGTGAAAGTACTTTTCTGTATTTTGAACATAATACATATTAGTACCCGGTTGACCGAGCTTTGCTCGGTATTTTTTGCTCGGTTTTTTTTTAATTCGTGTGTTTTGAAAATTATATTTAGATACAAATTGCATACTGACGAAATACGAATAATATTTTTTGATCTTAGCGACATAATAGAAAAAACTGAACTGTTTATTTGAATAAAAAATCATGAGTGCAATTAGTTTAAATTAAATTTTCATGTTTTTAAAAAATACTAAAAAAAGGGCTCGAAAAAATAGATTTTCTCAAAAAAAAAAGGAACTTGAAAAAAATTTAAAAAAGTCGGTCGGTCGGTCTGGGCTCGAACCATGGTATTACGATTTTGTGACCGCCCAATATACCAATTAAGCTATTTGTCATTATCATCATCATCATTACAGCCCTTCACAAGTCCACTGCAGAACATAGGCCTCCCCCAAGTAATGCCACAAAGCACGGTCCTGAGCCACCTGCATCCATCGACTCCACTCCACTTCCTGCATGTCTTACCAGGTCGTCACTCCAAGCTATTTGTAATCATTAATAAATTGTCAAAATTTACCTTCTTATTCTAACGATTTTGTAGCAGTTTTTCATTGCCTAAAAACACGGACAAAAAGACATTTTCTAAAAATAAATCCTAGCTAGATCGATTTCTTATCCCCGAAACTCACTGGACACTAAATTTTATGAAAATCGTTGGAGCCGTTTCCGAGATCCCGATTATATATATATATATATATATATATATATATATATATATATATATATATATATATATATATATATATACAAGAATTGCTCGTTTAATAGTATAGGATAATATGGGGGAGGTCTATTCAGCAGTGAACTTTGGTAGGCTGTAACGGTAACAGTAATGGTATGTAAACGTTGGTTCATCTGTTGTCGTCTGATCGCGTAACTTTTTAACGACTTAATAGATTGAAGTCATATTCACACAATGTTTTGTTGAGATCATGGTTCATAGTTATATCGTGATCCAATTGGTGGCTCTGAGATCAAATTATTAACAAAATATATATTTATTGAACAAAAGAACTCATATTCATATTGTATGTTGGTTCGGTTCCACATAAGAAAACCACAAAATCGGATACCCGTCAGATATCGCTCCGTGGTCGGATTACTAATTAATTTCATATTTACACTGTATAAAGTCCCGGAGTGAATCCAAGTAAACGTCATCGTGCTCCCTATCCTAAAGGACAGAAAAAAACATTTGCCAGAGCAGTTACCATACTAATAATATATTATGTATACGTGGTAGAGCTATGCCGCAGCTATATTATGGTTGTAGCACGAGCAGGTCGACTCGACCGCGGTAGAACCACGTTATCACATAATACGTAAAACTGCACGTTGATGCTGCTATGTTTCGGGAGGCAAACATTTAATCTTAGACCTCATTGGTGATAACATATCTGTATTTTGAATAATCAGGGCCAGATGTAGATGCCTATGTTCCACATCATCCACGTACCATTATATTATGGACTGTGCGCGCATTTGTCATTCTTATTTGTCAAAAAAGTAGTACTTACTTCTTCAAGGAAAAGTGTATTGTCTGAGGCGATCAAAAACGGAAGTAAAGCGTGTTCCGTTATAACTAAGAATATTGTGATTGCTCTGAAAAATAACCATCTAATTAAAAACTTGCTTACTGTTAGTACACAATTAAGCTGACTCGGAAATTCTTCTGAGTATAGTTTCAAGCGTTTCACCACCCTTTTTCATTCAATTGGAGACATATGTTTATAAAATAGTAGCGTAAAATTGCAGCTTAATATTTTTATGTTTTGTATACTGAGTGTAGAGAACCGGAGAACTTTTTTTACCGGAAACAAGGCATTCCATCTGATTCCTCAAGGGTCACAACGAATTTGCATTTTGATTTCTAATTGACGACAGATTTGGAAGTCAATGGGCCACCTTATCCTCTTACCTGCCTAGTCTACCTAGACTTTGTGCTCATTTGTTCCTTTATTCTATTAAAAATAGTTTGTAAAGCCACAAGTAAATTATGTATATACAGTGTCTAAGATTTCATGATGTGAATTTTATGACGAAAGTGGCATTTTTGGATTAAAGATCTATGCAACAATGAAACACTTTTAGAGCGTGAATAAAAAAATAGGATGTAATAGATAAACGAAGTAGAAGCCTATGTGAAAATAGGTCATACAAAAGTTGTAGATCATACAATTTTCTACAAAAATGTTCCATTTATTTTTTCACTTACGACTCACCATTTGCAACATATCGCAGTTTTAATAATTAGAAAATTGATATTTTACATAATATGAACTAAAACATGAAACTTGGGAAAGCTGTACAATCAACAATATATTATGTTATATTATACATCACAACATCTAACTGCATAATGATTTCTTATATTTACGCGAACACTACACATTGAAATAATACTCGTTTTTACGGAATTTATCGCGTATATTTAACTTTTTAATACCCGACGTTTCGAGAGCTTTACAGCACCCATGGTCACGGGAAGGACTGAGATGTTTAACGTCCAGATGTCATAGTTAACCGCGGTTACCATAGATTAAAATTTAACTTTTGTTCCGATCTACACAGTATGAACTTATGGTATCATGAAGCCTTGCAGTTGTATGCTTGGGTTGGGATTTAATTATATTCATTATAGGATCCCAAGCAGATGGTAGCACCCAGCCATCTTCTCTATTGAAATTAGGGTGTTTTTTGATTTCAATAGCCTCGCGAATCATCCTTGGAAGGAATCGGTGTTCTTTAGCGAGGATTTGTGGTTAATCTATGGTAACCGCGGTTAACTATGACATCTGGACGTTAAACATCTCAGTCCTTCCCGTGACCATGGGTGCTGTAAAGCTCTCGAAACGTCGGGTATTAAAAAGTTAAATATACGCGATAAATTCCGTAAAAACGAGTATTATTTCAATGTGTAGTGTTCGCGTAAATATAAGAAATCATTATGTAAACCAGTACGGACTGGTAATTGCAAATAAAATACGCCGATTAGAAGATCTAAAGACTAAGCGCGCAAGATATCTAACAGCCTTAAATTTCTTGAAGAGATGCCGAGACCATAATCTCATTCCTACGTGTGTCAAAATATCCACCAAAAAGGACATTCGAGGAAGCGCTAAGATCTTAAATCAGGCGAGTAAAAAGTTGTTACGGGCGGTAATCCAACAAAAACGCTCCGATCTATATGTCATCAATAAATCCATAGACACATCATCCAGTGAATTAAAGAAAGTTTTAACGACGTTTGATTATAATTTTTGCATGGAAACATTAAATAAACGCGAAATTAGTAAATATAACGAATGCAAAAACAAACATATAGAAAAATATCAAAAATTAACGGCCAAATCAAATGTCAAACATCCGAATCAATGCCAGAACCAAAAGCAACCATTGACAAACACAGATCATAGATTAATCGCGGTCTATAATCTGTCAAAACAAACACTGGATGATGCAACAATAAAGGTTTTATCCAAAGGACTAAATTTTGCTATAAGTCCGCGCAGATTACCGTACGAAGAAATTATCTGTAGCGTCGAGGACTGTTTATTTAAAAACAATATGCGGAAAGAAGATTTGGAGGCGATACGTCAAGACATTTCGTCTATGTTACGTCGATGTTCAGTGCCTAAACCGAATCTTCCCAGAGACGAATTTATAGCGTTAAAGAACCTACGCAATAAACCAGAACTTACGATTCTCCGCGCAGATAAGGGAAACGCCACGGTAGTCATGGATACGTCAGATTATAATTCAAAAATACAAGAACTTTTGTCGGATGTAAGTACTTATAAAAAGGTTAAAAACGACCCAACAAATAGCACACTAAAAACAACTAGTGACCTCATAAAGAAACACTCCGAAAAATTAAATCTGGACGTAAAATGGATAATACCTACGTGCGCCAAATCACCAAAGTTGTACGGGTTACCAAAAATACACAAGCCCAATGCTCCATTACGTCCCATAGTGAGCCAAATCGATTCACCAACTTACAGATTGGCTCAACACTTAGCGAAAATACTCTCACCGCTCAGGGGACACACAAGAGCACACATAAAGGATTCCTACCATTTTGTCAGCGAGATTAAAGACCTGCGTCTGGCAGACAATGAAACTATGGTCAGTTTTGATGTGCAGTCATTGTTTACATGCTTACCTGTTGAAGACTGCATCTCAATTGTAACTAGGAGGCTGGAGGAAAACAACATGCCCGTAGAATATGCAGTATTACTCAGACACTGCCTTACATCTGGCTACTTATTGTGGAAGGAGGAGTTCTACAAGCAAGTAGATGGTGTGGCGATGGGCTCACCTGTATCTCCCATTGTCGCCGACATATTCATGGAAGACTTTGAGGAGAAAGCCCTGCTTACTTCTCCCATAAATCCAAGATTCTACAAGCGGTACGTAGACGACACTTTCACAATTCTACCTTTAGATAAAGTAACTGCATTTTTAGACCATCTTAACTCTATAAATTCTAAAATTCAGTTCACAATGGAGTTAGAGGCAAACAATTCCTTAGCTTTTCTAGATGTGTTAGTAATTCAGAATCCTGATAACACCTTGAGCCATACTGTGTATAGAAAAAAGACCCATACAGATAGATATTTAAACGGTGATTCTCACCATCATCCTTCACAGTTAGCTACCGTGGGTAAATCTTTGTTTCAGAGAGCACGAGGGATCTGTGACAGTAAACACCTGGCTGCCGAGCTCCAACACGTCAAGCAAGTTTTGCATGACAACAAGCTTCGGGTCCCGCGCCTACGTCACAGAGAACGAGTGAAGCCGGCCACAGTCGAGCGTGTACCTGCTGTACTGCCATATGTTAGAGGAGTCACTGACAAGATTGGCTACATCTTGAAGCGCGCTTCCATCAAAACATACTTCAAGCCGCCGAAGAAGATTGGTCAGTTTCTACCATCAGTCAAGTGTAACGTCCCTCTGCAAGATGCAGGAGTGTACAAGCTTGATTGTGAATGTGGTCTCTCCTACATAGGACAAACTAAAAGATCAATTAAAACCCGCGTCAAAGAACATATAGCTGATGTGAAGAATCGACGCTCCGGGAAGTCTGCAGTCTGTGAACATGTACAGGATCGCCCACGTCACTACATCAGATTTGATAGACCACAAATCCTCGCTAAAGAACACCGATTCCTTCCAAGGATGATTCGCGAGGCTATTGAAATCAAAAAACACCCTAATTTCAATAGAGAAGATGGCTGGGTGCTACCATCTGCTTGGGATCCTATAATGAATAAAATTAAATCCCAACCCAAGCATACAACTGCAAGGCTTCATGATACCATAAGTTCATACTGTGTAGATCGGAACAAAAGTTAAATTTTAATCTATGGTAACCGCGGTTAACTATGACATCTGGACGTTAAACATCTCAGTCCTTCCCGTGACCATGGGTGCTGTAAAACTCTCGAAACGTCGGGTATTAAAAAGTTAAATATACGCGATAAATTCCGTAAAAACGAGTATTATTTCAATCTAACTGCATATCCGAAATTTCGTTTATAAGCTCCTATTTTATTTTTACATGCATTTTATTTTTACTGGTTGCGATACTACATCAGCAATTTTTAAAAGAGATAAAATAGCAGTATTTAAATTGTTCGAATAACGTAATAATTTAATTGATAGCGCAGAAGTATTTACAAAGATTGACTCTTCTTCACACGACATCGTTACAAATGGAATTCGTTTTCTTCTTGCAATGTATGGTGCTCCAAAAAAGTTGATTCCATAGACAAATATGGATATTTGAGGTTTGTAAAATCTGCATGGAACAATAAAACAGTACAGTTGTCTCGTCTGCCTCCGATATCTACTTCTGCCTTACAACACTTGTATCGTGTGTATTACCAAGTTCAAGTGTAGCTAGGCAATGAGCTGGGCCCAGAAGGATGGGGTTGTAAATTAACAGATAATTACTTGAAGCCGATTCAAAATCTACTCCCGCCTGCTCCAGAAAAAGTGCTTAATACTATTTTTTGTAAATGCAAGTTGGATTGCAGTAACAATTGTAGCTGTCATAAAGTGGGATTGTTTTGTTCGCCAGTATGCATCAATTATCGGGGTCAGACTTGCTTCAATATTGAAACAGATACAACAGATGAAAATATTTATGATATTAATGAAAAGATATTGCATCCATTTTCTTAGATCAGCTTTCTGCAAGAAGAAGGAAATGAAGACGAAGAAATAATTTTCCAAGTAACATTAGACAATTATCTAATATAACATTTAGAAAAGAATTTTATGCGTGGTAGAGCCATGCTGCAGTTATATTAGTAGTATAGTTGTAGCACGAATGGGTCGAATCGACCAGGGAAGGGCCACGCTCTCACAGAATACCAGCGTAAAATAGTAGCTTAATGCTGCTGTGTTTTGTATGATGAGTGTAGAGAACCGGATATCCTTTTTACTGGAAATGAGGCATTCCATCTTAGTCCTCACTGGTGACAACGCATCTGCATTTTGATTCGTAATCGAGGATAGATGTAGATGTCTATGGACCACAGCAACTACTTACTTAGGTGGCTCGTTTGTCACCCTATCCTATATAAAAAAGAAATCTATTCCACTTTGATCATTAGCAATATTATCATTCTTTCAATTAATAGTATACGATCTGATCAAACTTTCTGCATTACAATAGATTGTGGAGTATAAGTAGTTAGGTTGTACCAGTTCTGGCGCACTGAGTCAGAAGTGGTACAAGTACGACGTTCGTCGACTCACGATCCTAAAAAGAAAAAAAAAGGTTTTGGCATGCTCTGATCACGAATCTGTGGTCCATTTTTGCGTAGGATGCACGGTTCCGGAGATGTGCAGATCAATTAACTCTTATCTATTTGATATCCGTTTCGAGCCTCCACCGTCATTAGCGCTCCATTGTTCTTATCTACTTATCTATTGTTCATTCAATACCGTAATTATCTATTCTTCCTCAGCGTGGTGATATTGTTATATACTCCTTTGTTCCTATCTACACTAATCTGACTCATTAATAAAACACATTACCCAATTTTGTTAAAATTTTTATTTATAAAATACAAAATCTTATTACTTATTATCTATAAAATAGGAGCGAAACATCTCATCCACTAAAATATCGTTGTACAATGTGTTCCCTGTAAATATACTCGTAAAACTATGCATTGAACATCCCTGAAACTTATATAGCAAATACATTAAACAATATTTGCCACAAACTGAAGTCCACTCATTCTGAATCCTATCAACATTCCAGTTCCATCTTTTACAATTTCTTTTAAAAAACTCTAGATGATATCGTACAGGTGCCCGTCCGAATGAATCAAAATATTGACCGACGTCATTCGTATCGATATACAAAGCTACCCAATGTGACCCTGGTTTATCATCTGTATCCAAATTGCATATTATATACGTTGGTACGTGGGTGTACATGGGTAGTTTATTGGCAGCATAAACATTATTTTCTAGAGTGGGGTGAATCTTTTTCAGATATTGTTGTACATCTAGTGTATCCATAATATTACTGCTATTAGTAGATTATTACAGTACCAATCTACTCAATGACTAATATAGGAATGATCAATTATAGTGATATCTAAATATTAAATTACATTCTTTGTGTTATACAAAACGTATTTGAGTCACCAATACACTGAACAAGACACGACAGGAAGGACGTAGGAATGTAGAGATAAGCAACAGAATGTAAGGTAAGCTTGTTGATGCATAAAGATACTATCAATTCTACTGCAGAAATTCTTTAGATTAGAGTTATTACTCACTGGTACTATATAAGACCAAGCAATTGCAGTCATGGAGTTAGTGTATGGTCGTTTGACCGCAGTGGATCTATCAATACTACGTTTGTGTTACTTCAACGCATCAAAGGCCATGGATGTAAGTGTTTATTCTATTGACAAACTTACTTTTCTTTCTGTTATTTTCTTACGTGTGTATGATTTAGTGTTAACAAATCATATTTAAATATTATGTGTGTGTATATGGTTAAGCCGTGGTAGCTCAGATGGTTAGCGCAAAATGTAAAATTCACAGTACGCGACCCGGGTTCGATCCCCGCCGGCACTAAATAAATTATTAATTACAATTTTAAGTGTTGATTTACCACGTGCTCAGCGGTGAAGGAAAACATCGTGAGGAATGCATGTCTGAGAAAATTTCGAAGGCATGTGAAGTTTGCCAACACGCATTGAGGTATCGCAGCGAACATTTCCTAGCCCTAAAACCCTCTCAGAAATGAGAGGAGGCCTATGTTCAGCAGTGGACTTTAATAGGTTGTAACTTTAGCTTTTTTAACTTTTATGATTAAGTGTTAACAAATTGATATTAACATGATAACTGTGTTGTTGCAGAAATCATTGAGCTTCGATGAAAATACCTATAAACAGTATTACTACTCGCCACTCTCCCCTCAAGAAGAGAGTGATGACATCGTCATTAATAATAACACATGCGATGGTGGAAAAAGAAAATCGCAATCGATTGATCATTTTTTTGAAGCTGAATCAAAAATAAAAAAGAGGAAGCTGTTATCATCAACCATAGCACGAGCCGCTAGAGATGGTGTATCATACATTTCTACTAATTCTGACGACGGAGACCAAGCGACGCATCTCATCAAAATTGAAATGTACGATATGAAGAAGCTATCCAAGATTCCAACCACTGATCATTGGAAACATGCTTCCACGAGGATTAAATATTACGTAAAGACTAATAAGGATAGCATCTACGACAACACAAACGCCCTCGTATACAATATTATAAAGACAATAGCAGAAAGTGAAAAAGTTAAAATATACTTTTTTAACAATGACAGTCATTAGCTGATCATTAGTGAATGTGATTCTGTTTACTTAAATTACTTCCGTGTACTCATTATATTCTATTTCTAATCCTTTGTTAGACTTAAATATCGGACATTATTTGAAATTTGGGTATCAGTTGGTCTACCAACACTGAACTGTTACTTACTCTGCTACCTATTTTCTTCTTTACTATAAGGATGGCAAACTTCAGTGAAGTGTGCACCAGTGCTTTCTTCTCCACAACCATGGAAGAGAATACGGAACTATTCAACAGCGAATTAAATCAGGAGTTGTCTAAAGTTTGTGATGAAATGGAGAAGGATCAACTGTTCGATTCATCGTATGATGATGAGTTGTATAATCACTGTGCGATGGTTGAAACAAAGTTTAAGTAAGTAAAATAAACATTCATTTCGATCATAATTTACACAATGTCTTGTACAGTTTTAAATAATTTTTTTTAATAAATTTAAACATTTTAGTAGTCAACCACTACAACTTGGAAGAGGAACGAAGCGAACGAGCAGTAAAGAACCCAAGATCATCAAAAAACCAACAACGGAAGCAGAAGCGCCTACCTCTGCAGGGAACAGTATCAGTAACGATGATCAAGTGGAATGTCTAACGTGTCATATATTTATCAAGAAACGGTATTTAGCTAATCATTTTAAAAGTAATGTTCACAAAAATAATCTTTTAAATTCACATAATTCTTTATCAAACGTTAGTGTTATTGAATCTGCTTTTGGAAATAGGATTTTAACTTATAAAATCAAGAGTAGAGTAGATAGTTCGACATTGGTAAATTTTGAAACTCCTGAACTATTTTTAAATTCTATTAAATATGATATTTTATTTTTAATACAAGAGTGTATTCATCAACACATAATTTTTAAAGTAAACTTCATATTGCATGCTGATTTTGTTCAACAAACTAAAGATATTCATGATACGTTCGATTTTCAAACGCTTAACTATATTATTTGTCAAGGAGATGACTTCAATATTTTTTTTTCATCTTTATATGATACAATTACTACTAAAATTAGTGCATTTGAAAAAAAGATAGTGGATGGAGTCTAAAAAACATAAAATCTATAGACATGAATGTTAATAAATTTAAACCCCTACGCGGTACTTCATACATAGATCTTCCTCGTGATATAAAATTAAAAAAGGCTGTTATAAATGTAAAAAGCAAGGATTATTTTTGTTTTAAATGGGCGTTACTCTCGGCGTTATATCCCGTAAACAAAGACGCGGATCGTGTATCATCGTACGTTAAACATGCAAATAAACTTAAATTTGATGGTATTTCCTTCCCAGTTAAAATTTCAGACATAGCAAAAGTAGAGAAATTAAATGATATTAGTATTAATGTTTTTGGGTTAGAATATAATAAAGAAAAACGATGTAATTCTATAGTAGGTCCATTATTTTTAACAAAGTGTCGTAAAGATAGACATATCAATTTATTATTTTTTTCCAAGGATACAAAAAATCATTATTGTTACATAAAAAATTTATCGCGGTTAGTTAGTAAACAAATTTCAAAAGACGGTCACATCATGTACATTTGCGAAGCATGTCTACTTCACTTTCCATCTAAGGAAAGTTTAAATAACCATGAACAATACGATTGTGCCCACATTTGTACAGAATTACCAAACAGTGAAACTTTTAAAAAAAGAATTGGTTTGGTCAACCTATTTCAAATGATAAAATTAAATTTGATAGTTATGAAAAAAAGTTGATGATACCATTCGTAGTTTATGCTGATTTTGAAGCATTTTTAAAACCAATAGAATCATGTTCTAACGATCCTTCCAAACCTTTCACACACAATATTCAGAAACATGAAGTACATAGTTTTAGTTATTATATAAAATGTTCATATGATGATAAATTATCAAAATATGTAACGTATTGCGGACCCAACTGTGCACAAGTGTTTATGGAAAGTTTATCTAACAATCTCAAAGAAATAAATAGACTTCAAAAATATCCTCCACTTCCGCTAACAAATGAAGACAAAAACCAAATTTCAAATGCAACCATTTGTCATATTTGTGAAACAGAGTTAGCAGAACATTTTTATGATTTTGATTGGTACACCGGTAGTTTTATAGGTGTTGCTCACGAATCATGTAACTCGAAGTTCAGAAAACCTCGTTATATACCAATATTTTTACACAACCTTAGTCACTATGATGCTTGTTCACGCGTTAAACTTTTGTGATGGTGAAGTCGAAGTTATCCCTCAAAATAAAGAAAAATATATATCCTTTTCCAAAAAATTAAAAATGAATAACCACGAAATTATATTAAGATTCATAGATTCATTTAAGTTTTTATCATGTAAATTAGAAGAATTGGCCAAAAATCTCAGTAATGATCAATTTCAAGAATTACGTAGAAATTATCCTAATGATGAAGATTTATTTCGTTTAAAACGGAAAGGCGTTTATCCATATGAACTTATGACTAATTATGATAGTTTAAGCCTAACATCGCTCCCCGAACAAAAATTTTTTTATAGCTCGCTCACAGATTCCCATATTTCAAATGATGATTACAATCATGCTAAAGATGTTTGGGAACACTTTGGGTGTTGTAATATGCTAGATTATTCAAACCTGTATTTAAAAACAGACGTTTTACTTTTATCGATGTATTTGAAAACTTTAGAAAGTTATGTATTAATACTTATGATTTAGACCCTGCCCATTATTACACAGCACCCGGTTTAAGTTGGGATGCAATGTTAAAATATACAAAAATAGAATTAGAACTTTTAACAGATTATGAGAAAATTGCATTTATTAGATCAGGTATCAGGGGTGGTGTATCTCAATGTAGTAATCGTTATGCTAGAGCTAATAACAAATATATGGGGGATTATGATGCAGGGAAACCAAATTCATATATCACATATTTTGATGCCAACAATTTATATGGTTGGGCTATGTCTCAATGTCTTCCTACTGGTGGATTCGAATGGGTAAATCCGAATACAGAATTTAATGTGTCTGAGACATCGAACTTCGGTTTTATTTTAGAAGTTGATTTGGAATATCCAGATGAACTTCATGATTTACATTCGGACTTTCCTTTATGCCCCGAAAACATTTGTGCAGACAATAATTATGAAAATACACTAGTCCCAAATTTAAATAATAAAGATAAATATGTAATTCATTACAGAAATTTAAAGCAGTGCATAGAAATGGGGGTTAAATTAACTAAAATTCATAGAGTTTTAAAATTTAAACAGTCTCGCTGGTTGAAGATGTACATAGATCTAAACACAAAATTAAGAACGTTAGCAAAATCAGATTTCGAAAAAGATTTTTATAAATTAATGAATAATTCAGTCTTCGGAAAGACTATGGAGAATATTGAAAAAAGGGTTAACATAAAATTAGTTACACACTGGGAGAACCAGGGCAAAGTTTTAGGTGCTCAAGATCTAATCGCTAAACCACAATTTCATAGTCTTTCAGTATTTTCGGAAAACCTAGTTGCGGTTCAGTTGCGAAAAACAAAGTTAATATATAACAAACCAATTTATTTAGGGTTTTGCATTTTAGATATTTCAAAAACATTAATGTATGATTTTCATTATAACTATATGGTTAAAAAGTTTAGTAAAATCAAATTATTGTATACAGATACGGATAGTTTAATATATCATATATTTACAGATGATTTTTACTCTGATATAAAACCTGACCTTTCATCATACTTTGATACCTCAGCTTATGATGCAAATAATATTTTTGAATATCCAAAATTAAATAAAAAGAAATTAGGTTTTTTTAAAGATGAAAATAATGGTATAATCATGAAAGAATTTGTAGGTTTACGATCCAAAATGTACGCTTTTAACTTAGAGAATAAGACTATAGCCAAGGCAAAAGGGTTAAATAAATGTATCACTAAAAAGATGACCATGGATAATTATAAGTCTTCTCTATTTAATAAAAAAGGGCAATATTATAGTATGCTTAGATTTAAATCAATTAAACACAGAATTTTTACACAAAAATTAAATAAGATTGGTTTATCATATAATGACACAAAGAGGCATATTTTAGATAATAATATTGAAACATTAGCTTGGGTTCATTATAAACTGCGTTAAGTGTTGATAGTTTTTAATTTTATGTCTGCATGTAAATAAAATTTGTATTGATTGTAAAATAATGATAATAGTATAATATGACGTAGAGTTTATTACATATTTAATCGTTGTTTTATTGTAAATAATTTAAGTTAATTGTTGTTTATATTTGCGTGTGTGTGTGTGCATTTATTTGAGGTTGAGTTGATTGTAATATTATGATGTACTAATTGTGTTAGAAATAGTATACAGATCATTCTGTTTTATATAATGTTTGCAATATATATTAATTGTTAACACCAACACTTTCATTTTTATTTCACCCCTTAGTACTTTAGACGTGTGTAATGTTTCACTTTATCCATCCGTTTACTGCTATTGTGGCGGGGCCAAGTGGATGTGGGAAGTCAAATTTTGTAAAAAATTTCATAAAATCAGTTACAGAAATATGTAATTGTGATTTTAATCAGATCACATGGTGCTTTGATGAAATGCAACCTTTATATAATTTACCAAATGTTAACTACCATCAAGGAATTCCAAATGTTAATATGTTTGACTGTGAAAACCCACATCTTGTTATTATTGATGATCTAATGAGAGAGTCCGATGGAAGAATTGTGGATATATTTACAAAAGGTAGTCGTCACAGGAATCTTAGTGTATTTTATTTAACACAAAATTTATTTCATTAGGGTAAAGGGCAAAGAGACATATCCTTAAACTCAAGTTATATAATATATTTTAAAAACCCTCGAGATAAAACTCAAATAAGATATTTAGCACGACAAGTGTCACCAGATAACCCAAAATTTATTGAAGATGCCTACGGGGATGCAACTCTAGAGGCGCATGGATATTTAATGGTAGATTTAAAACAGAATACCAATGATTTTTGTCGTATCAAGACAAATGTCTTCCCATTTAATGGTTTCTGCACAGTCTACGTCCCCACAAAAGAGTTTAAATACACCAAGAATCAAACATTTCAAATCATTGCTATATGATGCATCGTCGACTCACAACGCATAAACATTTGCTAAACGCTTTGCATACGCTTAAACCAAAATATCAAAGAGCAGTACATAAAACGTGTGATGAAGAAGAAATTAACTGTATTTGTGAGTGTATTCATAACGTTTTACAAGGAAAAGTACCTCTTAAAGATCAAGATAAACAAAAATTGAATAAACACAAAAATATACTCCGTCAACTAGTGTGTAAGTGTAAACATAAACTAAGAAAAAATATAATTATACAAAAAGGAGGGGCTTTCTTACCAATAATATTAGGTGCAATATTGAGTGGATTAGTGAGTGGACTAGCCAGTTAACATGGAAAATGCAAAGAAAATGATACTTATCGAACCTGTATTGATTGAAAAATTAAAACTAGAAAATAAGGTTAATACGAGTAGTGGTTTATCTCGACTAGATATTGAAATGCAAAATATTATGAATAGTAAGACGGAAGACCGAAAGAAATGGATGTTATATTTACAAACACTGCAAAGATACCTTCATTTTACCGAAGAGGATCGTCAACCACTCAGATTACCAATTTATTCTGATACATCTAATGAAGATTCAAACGAGTCTAAAATTGGTTTTAAAAATAAAGATAGTGTTGTGTGAATAAGTCAACTAGCGCCATCTAGTGTCAGGAACGAGAGCGAGGGGAGCTTTGCAGAGAATGACATCACCGATCTCTCGACCGACAGCGCCACCCGAAGAACTAAGTTTCTAGAAAATCTATACTCGAACTCTCGGTACCTTGCGCGTGTTTACTTGAACATTCCGGATATTTTGCTAATTTAAATAAATAGGTGGCGCAAGATGCGATCGGCGCAGAGTTGATTTGACGAAACAAGCGAAACTTCGGAGCGGAATTAAGTGAATTAGTGTTTTTAACTTTAGTTTGTGTAAAGTAAATTAAAGTGTTAATTTAGGTAATTTTAGCGGCAATTTTTATTGTCACGAACCCTAAGCTCGTAACAATTGGTGTCAGAAGGGGGATAAAATCATGCCGATTTTACCTAAGGAGGAAACGGAGGGTGTCCGTACCCGAAGTCAACGCCAGCAGGAGACGGACTAAAGGAGATTTGGTGGTGCAACGCCGCAGATGTCGGAGGGCCAGCCACCGGCTGCAGGCCCGTCACTAGCCCCTACATCTGCAGCACCTGACTTAGGTGCCCTGATGGTGATGCTGCAGGAGCAGGCTAGCCGACAGGAGGAACAGGCTCGCCGACAGGAGGAACAGGCTCGCCGACAGGAGGAACAGGCCCGTTGGTTGAAAGAGCAGCAGGAGGAACAGGCTCGCCGACAGGAGGAACAGGCTCGCCAGCAGGCGGAACAGGCACGCCGATTGGAAGAGCAGCTGCGGGGCGGACAGGAGGAACAAGCCCGCCGACAGGAAGACCAGGCCCGTCGGTTGGAGGAGCAGATGCTCCTCATGAAGGACCTTCACGCTACCTTCGGGAAGGAGATAAAGGAGGTGAAGGATAGGGTTGCTCTGCATGACAACCGCCTGTCGGAAGCTGAAACCCAAATCGCGAAAGCTGAAAACCGAATCGAGAAAGCTGAAACCCGAATCGACCAAGTAAACCATCGGGTTGACAACGTAATGGCTGACATGAAGAAATCACTCGACGAACTCAAACTTGGAGATGGAGCCACAGCTCCCGTAGTAGCTACAACACCTTCGCTACGTGGGTTCAAGGTGCCACCGTTCGACGGTACCTCTTCCTGGTCAGCCTACAAAATCCAGTTCGAGGCTGTTATGAAGGCGAACGGCTGGAATAAAAGCCAAGCCATGACTGCACTCACCCTAGGCCTGCGCGACCAAGCCTTAACTGTGCTGGAAGCTCTGGGTGAGGAAGTGACCTATGAGCAGCTTCTTGAGGCCTTGGAGGCGAGATATGGTGACGCTCACCTGGAACACGTCTTTCGCGCGCAGCTTAAAGATCGCGTGCAACGCAGCAATGAAAACCTGCAGCAGTGGGCCCTTGAGGTGGAGAAGATGGTTCGAAAAGCATACCGGTCTGTACCTGCGCTCATTGAAGGGAACCTGGTGCAGACATTCATCGACGGCATCCGCGACCTGGAAGTCAGAGCTGCTGTAATGCTCGGGCACCACGAGACGCTTAAGGACGCCTTGGCCCATGCACTGGAAGTGGAAGCCGTGCGGCAGGATCATCGTTCCCATCGCGTCAGAGAGGTTGCAGCAGCTACAGTTCGCGACCGCAACAAAGGATACAGCCCTAGGTGCTATGGCTGTGGGGATAGGGGCCTTCTTCGATCCAGCTGCCCTAAGCGAACCGTGGAAAGGAGAGTTGATCGATCCCGAGAGGGTAGTGCAGCTAAAGGCACTGCCTGGCGGCGACAGGATCATCGTTCACCTCACGCTAGGGAGGTTACAGCAGTTACGGTTCGCGACCACAATAAAAGATACAGCCCTAGGTGCTATGGCTGTGGGGAAAGGGGCCATCTTCGGTCCAGCTGCCCTAAGCACACCCTAGGAAGGGAAGGTGAACGGTCTCAGAAAGGAAGTGCAGCTAACAGCACCGCCCAGCAGCAGCAGGAATACGACTTTTCTATCAGACACTGCAGCGGGAAATCTCACAGCAACGCAGATGCATTGTCAAGAAGACCTTTTCCTGAAGATTGCAACCATTGTGGTAGGCAAGAGAGTAAGGAAGTGGTATCCGTGAGGATGCTCAGGACAGACTACCTCAGCAACGGGTGGAGGGACAGCCTACGACATGCACAGCAGGAAGATCCGGACATCAAGCCGATTCTGGGATGGATGAAGGCCCGTGCTACCAAGCCTAAGTGGAGGGACGTCTCAGCGATGAGTTCAACCACGAAAAGCTATTGGGCCCAATGGGACAGCTTGCTGCTTCAGGATGGAGTCCTGTGCCGTAAATGGGACAATGGTCGTGGAGACAGCTGTCGTTTACAAATGGTTGTCCCTAAAGCTAAAGTGCCGAATGTTCTACAGCTGTGCCATAATGGTCGTTCAAGAGTCCATCTGGGAGGTAAACGAACTCTACTGAAGGTCCGAGAACAGTTTTACTGGGTCCATTATCGTGACGATGTCGAGGATTGGTGTCGTACATGTACAAGTTGTGCGGCTGTGAGGGGACCTCAGGCACGGAGTAGAGGAGCGTCGAAATTGTACAATGTTGGTGCACCACGGGATAGGACATCCCTTGACATTGCGGAGCCGTTACAGAAAGGCGTAAGAGGGACTCCTAAGATTGTCCAAGTGGATCGCTTGGCGCGTTATTATGGGACAGCGCCACCCGAAGAACTAAGTTTCTAGAGAATCTATACTCGAGCTCTCGGTACCTTGCGCGTGTTTACTTGAACATTCCGGATATTTTGCTAATTTAAATAAATCAACTCTGCGCCGATCGCAAGATGCGATCGGCGCAGAGTTGATTTGACGAAACAAGCGAAACTTCGGAGCGGAATTAAGTGAATTAGTGTTTTTAACTTTAGTTTGTGTAAAGTAAATTAAAGTGTTAATTTAGGTAATTTTATCGGCAATTTTTATTGTCACGAACCCTGAGCTCGTAACAATAGAGATCTAAAAATTTCAGTTGATGCTAAATCTTTGTTGGAGGAGAATCGATCCATCAAAAGTAAAGAAAATGTTGAAAATCCACTTTACACACCAGCTCAAATACTCAGTTCAATACCAAAAACTTATAATAAAAAAGGACAGTTATTATTAAACTTATTTGAAACAAGTAAAGGTAAAAATACGTTGGGATAATGAAGGTACAGTCATAATTGATAATGAAAAAATTCCTGGAAGTAATATTGTTGATTTAATAAATGATTCACAAAATCCCTTAAAAAGAAGTGATCCAGTAGGGTGGGATAGATTTGCTGAAGCATTAAAAGATATTAAAGTACCACTTACTTATATTGGAAATCCAAAGAGATGTGAGTTTATTAACCAACTTCAAGCAAAAGATCTGAACAAACCCTCTGAGATTGAATTTCAAGAGTTTTCTACACCGAGCAGTAGAGATAAAAAGTCTACAACTAAAATACGTAAAAGGCTTGAGTGGGAAAAATGGACCCCGTACTAGAAGAAATTAACAGGATTTATTATGATCCATCTAATCCCGCTGGTTTTGGTAGTATTGATAAATTATCAAAAGCCATGAAGGGTAAAATGAATAAAAAGCAAGCAAAGGAATGGTTAAAATCACAAGAAACATACACATTACATAAACCCATTCGAAAAAAATTCCCGCGTAATAGGTATATTCTATCAAATATTAATGAACTGTGGCAAGCTGATTTAAGTGATATGCGAACTTATTCTCAATATAATGATGGTTTCAAGTATATACTTTGTGTTATTGATGTATTTAGTAAATATACTTTTGCAAGACCAATGAAAAAGAAAAACTCAGAAACAACTAAAGAATGTTTTGAAAGTATATTTACTGAAAGTAATTTAACACCTACTCACATACAATCTGATAAAGGTACAGAATTTGTTTCAAAAGATGTACAAAAATACTTTAAATCCAAAAAGATTAATTACTATACCACTAACAATCCTGACATTAAGGCCAGTATTGTTGAACGATTTCAAAGAACACTAAAAATGAAAATGTGGCGTTATTTCACTCATAATAATACCCATAGATATATAAATGTTTTACAAGATTTAATATACTCTTACAATCACAGCTTTCACTCTAGTATTAAGATGTGCCCATGTGATGTAAATTCCAACAATATTATGACAGTTTGGACTAATCTTTATGATAGACGGTCAAACAAACTTTCTTTAGAAAATCCTAAACCAAATTTCAATGTGGTTGATTATGTTCGAATAACTAAATATAAACATGCTTTCCAAAAAGGATATGAATCAAATTGGAGTGATGAAATATTTATTATATTTTCAATAATTGATAGATCTCCATGGGTTGTTGTTTTTATACAATAACAGATTTACAAAATGAACCAATAGTTGGTACTTTTTATGAAAGAGAATTACAGAAAATCACTTACAACCCCACCTCACAATATAAAATAGATAAAATAATTGACACTCGTTACTCAATTAACAGAAAAGAAGTATTAGTGAAGTGGAAAGGTTATCCAGATAAATTTAACAGTTGGATTTTAGCTTCTAGTTTAAAAGAAATATGAATAAAGAAAGTTTTTATTTAACTTTGCTCAGCAATAGTTCAATGGAATACTTTCCTGATAACAAGACCACAAATTTTTCAACGAAATTACCGAAAGCTATTAAATTAGAAGGTGAATAGTCGGTTGGAGTTGTCGAGTTTCAATATCCATGTACCATGTTTACTGTTCCAGATCATGAAAATGTTATATACATTACAAAATCTATGTTAATGCCTAATGAAGATAAACCATCCACAGTGTACTACAAAAAACATATTCCAGCTACCAACTATGATAACGTTGAGCATATTTTAAGAGTGTTAAATGGTATCGGAGAGAACTTGAAATTTCGCTATGATGAAATAACAAAATTTGTGTCTATTTCTGTTTTGGATAAAAATATAACATCCGTAACATTATCACCCAAATTAAGTTTACAACTAGGTTATGAACCAAATAAAAATCTCCTAGAGAGAAATTTTGGAAAGTGTCCTGCTAATTTACACTTAGGGTTACCATCTCAACTCTTTCTATATTGTGACATTATCGATCCTCAGATTGTGGGTGATGTTATGACTCCTTTATTAAGAGTCATTTCATTAGATCCTACAAAATACATTTATGGTGCAAATAAAATGCACGTTTTCTCTCAACCTCACTACTTACCTGTTATGCGAAGAGAGTTCGATACGCTGGAAATAGTTATAAGATCGAGCACAGGACAAAAAATACCATTCCAGTTTGGAACCGTGTGTATTAAACTACATTTCCGAAAATTATTATAATGAATTCTCTTCTTGATCATCATAAATGTCCATATGAAAATTATTATACACATCAAGCTGGGTCAGGAGTTGGAGTAATTTATAAGGGTGCACCATACCAACGCAGTCATGGTATTGGGAGCTTCTTAGGGGGGTTATTTAGATCAGTTTTACCTTTACTTTCAAGTGATGCTCGAGTGATTGGTAAGGAGGCATTAAGCGCTGGAGTAGGACTTTTATCGGATATGGTTGAAGCGCGTCCTATGGAAGCCTCAATAAAAGATCGTCTAAAGCAAGTTAGTACGAATTTAAAACGAAAGGCTGATGAGAAAATTGATCAATTTCACATGACAGGATCTGGGTATAAAACTAAAAGAAAACGATTGACCTCATTCATTCCACCATTAACTGCTAAAGTGAAAGCTGCGAAAAAACTTGGTCTAAAACCAAAAAATAACAAAGATATATTTTCAAATTAAATATGTCTTTCCTTCATAATCATTCTTGCGAGTGCGTTAAGTCAGAATTGGATTTGTTTGCACTACCGTCTACACAAACTAGCATTGAAAATGGATTGTGGATTCATTATAAACCAATTTCATCTCTTGGTGATGATGGACCAATCGAGTTTCAAGTTCCTGGGACAGGCGATGACTACATAGATTTGTCTCATACATTACTCCACATAAAGGCAAAAGTATTAAATCAAGATTCAACTAACATGATATCTACTACAATAGTAGCACCTGTAAATAATTGGCTGCATTCACTTTTTAGTCAACTTGATGTTTATTTAAACCAAAAACTTGTATCACCACCTAATAATACCTATGCATATCGAGCATACATGGAAACCCTTTTAAACTATGCTCCTGCTGCTAAAAAATCTCATCTTACTTGTAGTCTTTGGTATGATGATACAGCAGGAAAAATGGATTCTACGGATGGTAAAAACATAGGATTTGTTAAAAGACAGGAATTGATTAGTGAAAGTAAGGAAATAGAAATGATTGGTCATCTTCACGGTGACATTTTCAACCAAGATAAATTTTTAATTAATGGTGTTGAAATGAGTGTTAAATTGGTTCGATCGAGAGAGAGCTTTAATTTAATTGCTGGGTCAAACGATGTAAAGTTTAAAGTTTGCATTACGGACGCAACTCTTATTGTTCGACGAGCACGAATTAATCCAAGTGTATTACTCGCACATCAAAAAGTTTTAGCTTCTACCACTGCTAAATATCCTCTTACTCGAGCTGAAGTAAAAGTTTTAACAATTCCATCGGGTGTTCAAAGAAAAACTCTTGATAATATATTTTTAGGGCAGGTACCCAAAAGATGTATAATTGGATTTGTGAACAATTCTGCATTTAATGGTTCCCTAACTAAAAATCCATTTAACTTTGAAAACTATGGTATTAATTCTTTCAGCTTATATATGGATGGTCAACAAATACCTTCAAAAGCTTTGCAACCATCTTTTAATAATAGCATATTTACATCAGCATATCATACTCTATTCTCGGGAACTGGTATTCACTTTCTTAATGAAGGAAATGGAATCTCTTGTGAACAGTATGCCAGAGGTTACTGTCTATTAGCATTTGACTTAACTCCTGATTTATCAGCCAACTCATCAGCTCATTGGAATCTCATAAAGCATGGTAGTGTAAGATTAGAAGTACGATTTGAATCCTCACTAATACAAACAATTAACTGTATAGTTTATGCTGAGTTTGATAATATTATTGAGATAGATGAAAACAAAAATGTTACTGTAGACTAAAGTAGTTAAGGTTATAATATGTGTTGTGTGTTAGATTTTATGAGTTATGTGTAATGCATTTTGTGTGTATGTAACTATGTGAAACATTATAAAATTAAATAAAACAAATTGTATGCAATATATTATTTTTTATTTCTTTATAAATATTCTTTTTAATCTAATACAAAACTCTGTTCGAGTTTAAATTTTACATAAGCACACTGACTAAACCACTGAATATGCTGCTGCCAAGGATCATCATCATCTTCCCAATCTTTTAAGCCACCACCACAATGGAAACACTTGGTCCTGTCTGCATGGCCAGTATAAAAGAAACCGGCTTCTGCAAGATCTTCAGGTTTCTGTCGCATAACGAGAGGCCAGCTTTCGAAACTGAGCAACCGGCTAGATTTTGAACTGAAGAATGGATATTCAGCTCTTGAGTACTGCATATTCTTCTCGTTTTCATCTCCACTCAGTGTTGTAGTTTTGTTCTTCAATGATGTGTTCTGTACACGTATGCCACACTCATCTCTTTCTTCTGCTCTTGTCTTCCTGTAATTTAAGTAAACAGAATCACATTCACTAATGATCAGCTAATGATTGTCATTGTTAAAAAAGTATTTTTTAACTTTTTCACTTTCTGCTATTGTCTTTATAATATTGTATACGAGGGCGTTTGTGTTGTCGTAGATGCTATCCTTATTAGTCTTTACGTAATATTTAATCCTCGTGGAAGCATGTTTCCAATGATCAGTAGTTGGAATCTTGTATAGCTTCTTCATATCGTACATTTCAATTTTGATGAGATGCGTCGCTTGGTCTCCGTCGTCAGAATTAGTAGAAATGTATGATACACCATCTCTAGCGGCTCGTGCTATGGTTGATGATAACAGCTTCCTCTTTTTTATTTTTGATTCAGCTTCAAAAAAATGATCAATCGATTGCGATTTTCTTTTTCCACCATCGCATGTGTTATTATTAATGACGATGTCATCACTCTCTTCTTGAGGGGAGAGTGGCGAGTAGTAATACTGTTTATAGGTATTTTCATCGAAGCTCAATGATTTCTGCAACAACACAGTTATCATGTTAATACCAATTTGTTAACACTTAATCATAAAAGCTAAAAAAGCTAAAGTTACAACCTATTAAAGTCCACTGCTGAACATAGGCCTCCTCTCATTTCTGAGAGGGTTTTAGGGCTAGGAAATGTTCGCTGCGATACCTCAATGCGTGTTGGCAAACTTCACATGCCTTCGAAATTTTCTCAGACATGCATTCCTCACGATGTTTTTCTTCACCGCTGAGCACGTGGTAAATCAACACTTAAAATTGTAATTAACAATTTAATTGGTGCCGGCGGGGATCGAACCCGGGTCGCGTACTGTAAATTTTACATTTTGCGCTAACCATCTGAGCTACCACGGCTTAACCATATACACACACATAATATTTAAATATAATTTGTTAACACTAAATCATACACACGTAAGAAAATAACAGAAAGAAAGTAAGTTTGTCAATTGAATAAACACTTACATCCATGGCCTTTGATGTGTTGAAGTAACACAAACGTAGTATTGATAGATCCACTGCGGTCAAACGACTATACACTAACTCCATGACTGCAGTTGCTTGGTCTTATATAGTACCAGTGAGTAATAATTCTAATCTAAAGAATTTCTGCAGTAGAATTGATAGTATCTTTATGCGTCAACAAGCTTACCTTACATTCTGTTGCTTATCTCTACATTCCTACGTCCTTCCTGTCGTGTCTTGTTCAGTGTATTGGTGACTCAAATACGTTTTGTATAACACAAAGAATGTAATTTAATATTTAGATATCACTATAATTGATCATTCCTATATTAGTCATTGAGTAGATTGGTACTGTAATAATCTACTAATAGCAGTAATATTATGGATACACTAGATGTACAACAACATTTGAAAAAGATTCACCCCACTCTAGAAAATAATGTTTATGCTGCCAATAAACTACCCATGTACACCCACGTACCAACGTATATAATATGCAATTTGGATACAGATAATAAACCAGGGTCACATTGGGTAGCTTTGTATATCGATACGAATGACGTCGGTCAATATTTTGATTCATTCGGACGGGCACCTGTACGATATCATCTAGAGTTTTTTAAAAGAAATTGTAAAAGATGGAACTGGAATGTTGATAGTATTCAGAACGAGTGGACTTCAGTTTGTGGCGAATATTGCTTAATGTATTTGCTATATAAGTTTCAGGGATGTTCAATGCATAGTTTTACGAGTATATTTACAGGGAACACATTGTACAACGATATTTTAGTGGATGAGATGTTTCGCTCCTATTTTATAGATAATAAGTAATAAGATTTTGTATTTTATAAATAAAAATTTTTAACAAAATTGGGTAATGTGTTTTATTAATGAGTCAGATTAGTGTAGATAGGAACAAAGGAGTATATAACAATATCACCACGCTGAGGAAGAATAGATAATGACGGTATTGAATGAACAATAGATAAGTAGATAAGAACAATGGAGCGCTAATGACGGTGGAGGCTCGAAGCGGATATCAATTAGATAAGAGTTAATTGATCTGCACATCTCCGGAACCGTGCATCCTACGCAAAAATGGACCGCAGATTCGTGATCAGAGCATGCCAAAACCTTTTTTTTTTTAGGATCGTGAGTCGACGAACGTCGTACTTGTACCACTTCTGACTCAGTGCGCCAGAACTGGTACAACCTAACTACTAGTATACCAGCTGGCGAAACCATGTTAAAAAATGGCCGAGTACAATTACCTCATAGGTGGTGCGGAAATGTGTGCATATTATGTAAAATATGAATTATATATATATATATATATATATATATATATATATATATATATATATATATATATATATATATATATGTGTAATTATTAAAACCGCGACATCTCACGAATGGTGAGTCGTAAGAGAAAACTGACTGGATCATCTTTGTAGGAAATTGTATGATCTACTACTTTTGTCTGACCTATTTTTTCGACAAAACTTACTGTTTTCGAGAAAAATGGAAAAAGACTTAATTTTGTTCATTTTACCTTGAATAACACTTCTTCCAGAAGTAGGATCGAAAGGGTTTTTTGGCATTTTATTTATAATGATGTGTTTGGCGTCTCAACCAATTTTCATCTCTATGCGAATTTTAGCTACGTCAAATGTCTATTTTGACTGGTCTACATATCGATGGTGACAAGGTGGAATTGAAGGTATATCGAGAAACCCCCAATCGTTTGTGCAGTAAAAAGTTCATTGCAAGCGCTGTGCGCTAGATATTCCGGTAAAGTCATTATACGAGTGATAAGACTCATAACACTATCGTGATTGTGTTGCTAACAGGCCGCCATGTGTTACAGTGAGATGGGTAGCGTTGCTGTTGCTTTGAATACTTCGTTGTAATCATGTTATTACGTCACTCAAGCTACACTACTGTATAATTGTGACGGGGACACTGAATGTAGTATGTAGTGAATAGTGCAGTATGCTGTTTTATTGCCGATACTGATTGATTGTGTGCAAGAGAGCAAGTTACACACAAGCTCTCGCACTATTATTGATTGTGTGCAAGAGAGCAAGTTACACACAAGCTCTCGCACTATTATTGATTGTGTGCAAGAGAGCAAGTTACACACAAGCTCTCGCACTATTATTGATTGTGTGCAAGAGAGCAAGTTACACACAAGCTCTCGCACTATTATTGATTGTGTGCAAGAGAGCAAGTTACACACAAGCTCTCGCACTATTATTGATTGTGTGCAAGAGAGCAAGTTACACACAAGCTCTCGCACTGTTATTACTATTAACAATTGACATCATTATGTATTAACTCAATAAAAGTCTTAGCCTAAATCAAAGACATTTAAGTATGTAGTAGTAATAGACCGGACATCTGTAGGATGTATCTCTGTTTTTTGTCATTTAGTCTTAGTGACATCGTAAAAAGGTCTAAAGGAATAATGTACATTTACCAAATAATCGTTAAATTATACTATTTTTTATAGATTGTTCTAGAAGAAAGAAAATTATTTCAATATGTGCCCTCTGTTATCCAGTAACGTCACTATTTATTTACTAACATGTTAGTCATTGACGACGTACCTAAAAATCATTTTTACCTTATATTTTACTAGCGTCACCTAATGGAAAATAGCTGAAATGTTTTCAAAATAATTATTCAGCGTCGTATTACTATGTTTCGCTAGAGGGTGTAACACATGCGCGAGCTCACAGGTTTTGTATGTAAATATTTCCAATGTCCGCTCTATAGTATGTATATATAAATCCCTTTGGCCTAAATACAAGAAATAATTTTGTAACCGATACCGACAACTCTAGTTGCATTATTCATCCAAGTTCATATTCATAGTTATTATAAATTTAAGTTATATTTGTATGTTCTATTTAACTATACAATGTATAATATATTTAGTTAAATATCAGGATTATTTTGTGTAATTATTGTTTTCAAATATTTGTAATTTTTTATACTGCTACACATACGTCAAAATTTTATCTAATGACATTAAGACTGATAGAGTATGTCTAATGAAATTAAGTCCGTCCTTTGTATTCGTAGACAGAGAAACCTATAGACTAATAAACCTATAGATTAGCGGGGCTTCGAGTGAGAAACGACGATAACGTAGTTTTAGGTTATAAAATAATCTTTATGACTTTTAAACATATTTAGATAAAAATTTTAATTGTTCAAAGAACTGAACTGAACAAGATTCACAATCTTAAGCTCACAAAACACTTTTTTTCTCACTTAAACCAACTTGTAAACTCCTTAGATCGCTATGAACTGTCAAAGTTGTTTAGCAAAGTGTAGTTTTCTAAACAAAAAAACCGGCACGGAGAAAAGGACAAACAATCACACCGCTCTGTGTCATTTCTATACAAGACGTATGCATAAATCTATTTTTTTGTGTGCGTATGCGAAACCAGGCGTCAATTTATTTATGGGTTTCTCTGTCTACGTTTGTATTCTTTCGTAATAGACAAAACAATGCATAATAATTAATAAATGTTTTAAGAATAAGCTGTGCTCGTACCTTAAGCCATTGAAACTCTTTAGACGCTTAAATCGTCGTTCTTTCCCATTTGCTACAGGAGCTACCAACTTTAGCCAATTACGTCTGATCGAAAAGCATCGAAGTAGTTTGTTTACTGAAAAATAAACGAAATATTTTTTAAATGTATACATTCGAAACTTTATCTTGGGAGGTATAATAGCATATATATATAATAGCATAAATATATGTAATAGCGTAAGCCTGTATAACTATGTGGAAATGCACAAGAAAAATACACATTATTTAATCGAGTGAACACATTAACCGGTGTATTCTCATGGAATAATAAAATATGATAATCTTATCTAATAAGTTATCCATACACATAATATCATTTATATCATAAACTGTCACGCTTGTCGTTCATAGACTTCCATTTGGAAAGATTCTGACAATTCTTTCGCTACTACTTTCACATCGATATATCTACGCATACATGCTTGTCGGTTTTGATTATGGTACTCTTAACTTGGTCCATTTTCAATATATTCATATTTTTGCGTTACGCTTTTCAGGTGCATCCCATGATAACTCTATCACTCACTACTTCAGCATAAATTTGCTTTCTCGCTTCTTACAAATTATTTTTTCTACGTGACCAAACCATTAAAGCATTCTTTTCTTAATTCTGGTTACAACATATATCTTGTAAACACAATTTCTCAACCTGTATAATTGGTAATGTTTTTTTCGGTCGCCTGAATTAGGGGGTGAGGGTAGTGTGGGGGAGGGGGAGGAGTTGTTAAGTGACCTCCTACTTCCCCTTCCTGCCGGATGTGCTTTATTTTTTCTTTTGAGGTTATGTTTCGTAATTTTTACGACAATTTTAGCCTGATTTATGGGGAAAAAGAGTTGGGGGACGGAAGCCCCATGCCACTTAACGTGGTACAGTTGAGGGAAGCTCGGTCGACGGAGCCCCGCTTTGCGGGAGTGGATTATAAAAAAATAACCACGAAGAGGATGTCATCCCCTTCCAACCTAACCTGTCCGAGTCGGGGTGCCCCACGTCCCAGGCTCGCATCGCTCGCTATTGCACTCAATATAACACCAAACTATTAACTTTTATAACTACTTAAATTTATAAACCCAATTTATGGCTGCCACCATTTGCAGGAAAGGATCTTTGCGATATTTAGCAGTATTCCACCGCCACAAATAGTCCATTATTCACCACAATTCTCAAACTCAGAAGCAACGGCATGACGAAAAGCTGCCAACAAAATGGCCGGACTAGCGATTAATTTTACACATTTTAAATCGATTCGAATCAAAATTGGATGAATCGATTCACAAAAAATCGAAATCTTAAAGATCTTTTTCCGATTGGCGTTAGAAGTTTATATTTACAATATCAAAAGATACAAAAAAGTACAGATAACATTGAATGAATGAATTGAAAAACTGTCATTCTCTTCGAAATGGGGTACATTCAACTAATTGTAAATAATTTTATAAATCTTAATAAAACAGAAAAAGATTCGATGTCGATTCTCTAGGGTGAAATATCGATTCGAATGTCATATCGATATATAGATAATAATTCGAAATCGAATTATTATCTATATATCGATATGACATTGACAGATGAAACATTAAAAACGTTAGTCATTTACCATAATTTTTAAAAAATAATAAAAATACTAAGACGCTGCACAGCAGCAAAAATTGCGTGGGGGTGCTTCAGATAAACCCCCTTGACCCCGCCACAGTGACAGAATCTTCAAATTCAGGTGACCGAATTGTCAACACAACTCTGTATAATAATTTAAGTTCAAAAATCCACAAAAAAACCTTTTGGTTTCTGGCCAAAATCTTTTGTAATTAAAGACCAGATTCGGATTTATAAAATCTTATCTATGTCCTTTTAATAAATCTAGCTTGTACATCGCAATTTCTTCAATCACTTTCTTTCATACGTATTTATATTATTGTTTTTAAATAAAAATAACACTGATTTCTAAAGAATATAACAAAATTTTATTTTAACTTATTACAATACATTTGTGCTAGTAATGGCCACAGAGTAGAGAGAGTAATAATTATAGACTCTACTTTATTAGGATGAGCAAGGATTAGGATGAGGAAGGAACAGAAGGCGCGAATTTATATTACAACACTCCTCCTAAAGTAATGCCTTACTTTTACATTTTAGACATAAACACAAGAATATAGAAACAAAATCAAGTCCTCTTGACTACATGGCCGGATTTAAATCCAATTTTTTCTCTGAGATAACAAAATTTGATTTTACTCAAAGGTTTCGTAAAAATATCAGCATATAGCTCATCAGTGCACTTATAGTTTTTTACTGTAGCTAGGTGCAACAATGATCCAACTGATTCACGATATGGTGTTCTTTTCTGTTTCTCCTTCTCCTTTTTTCAAGTTTATGGGGTACTGGAATGCTGTTGGGTTCACAATTATATAAATTGAATTTATTTATATATAATTTCTCAATATAGTCCATCATCAACATACAAACACAAGTAACATTTTGCTCCATTGATAGTACATGTAGGTACACACACACACACACGCACACGCACACGCAAGCACGCACGCACGCACGCACGCACGCACTCACGCACGCACGTATGCACGCACTCACGCACGCACGCACGCACGCACGCACGCACGCACGCACGCACGCACTCACGCACGCACGCACGCACGCACGCACGCACGCACGCTCGCACGCACGCACGCACGCAAGCACGCACGCACGCACGCACGCACGCACGCACGCACGCACGCACGCACGCACGCACGCACGCACGCACGCACGCACGCACGCACGCACGCACGCACTCACGCACGCACGCACGCACGCACGCACGCACGCACGCACGCACGCACGCACACACGCACACACACACACACACACACACACACACACACACACACACTCACACCTACTTTATTATATACCTTATTAGCACCACAGCTTAAGCCCTCAGGTATAGTCATATACATGTCTTCTTCAAGCTCCCCATACATATACCTGACAGTTGGAGCAAATGTTTCGTGGTAATCAATACCTTTGGTTTGTGAGTATCCTTTCGCATAAAGCCGAGACTTATAACGTGGGCCTGTAGGTTCTTCTTTGATGGGAAACACCCATTTACATACCATTACCCAACTAATTGCATATTTGGAGTTTTATGAACTAGTGTCCAAGTATGATTTTGGTGATGAGATTCTGAAGTGAGAGTGAAGTTCTTCACTTATTCATAGCTATCAGGAACTTCATTTTCTGATAATAAGTCTTCACTGCACGGGTAAGAGCTTTCTTCTCGTTTTTAGCATTTAAACATTGTCTTCTTGTTCTTGTTGTTATATTTATTTCAGGTGAAAATTCTATACTTTCATGGGGGATGTATTCGCTGTCTGATTGTGATCTGTTGTCAGTCACAGTATTAAATGAGTCATCACTTGAGATTCCTTCAGTATACCTAATTGTTGTACTGCTTTTATTTATAGTTAATTCAATTGGCACATAATCTCTTTTAACTGTTGACTCTAAAAATATTGCATCTCTACTGTTTATTACTGTTCTTGAATTAGGTAATATGAATCGATACCCTTTTGTATTTTGACAGTAGCCAATAAAAAATAATTTTTGTGATTTTAAATCCAACATTTTCTTTTTTCTATTGGTAAATGTACCATTGCCTCACATACAAATGTACGCATATGGCTGACTTTGGGTTTCTGACCAGTCCACATCTCTTGTGGAGTTTTATAAGACAGAGATTTTGTCGGAGAGCTATTGACAATGTAAGTGACTGTTTGAAATGCTTCAACCCAATACATTTTAGGTAGGTTGACATTTAACATTATACATCTTGCTTTTTCTATTAAAGTTCTGTTCATGCGTTTGGCAGTACCATTTTGTTCTGGTGTGTACGGTGCAGTTGTTTGATGTGTTATTCCTGCGTCTTTGAGAAAGTTTCAAAAATTTTCATTGACATATTCAAGTCCGTTTTCAGATCTGAGAATTTTAATACTACGATTTGACTGATTCTCACCTAGTCACAAAATATCTGGCTTTGCCTAAAGACTGAGTTTCCATCGGTCCGCAAACGTCTGAGTGTATCAATTCAAGTAGGTCTTTGCTCTGAGACACTTAACTTTTAAAACGCTGACGTGTTTGTTTTCTTTTCTAATTTTAAATCTGTAGTATTCTCAGCCAATTTCTTCATATTTTGAAAATTCAAATGACCCATTTTCTGGTACAATAGGTAAGTATCTTGCCCAATAGTATTTGATACGCACACATAGCCATCAGGCATGTTCAGCCGGTACATATTATTTATTAAGCTTGTTGTTGCTACTATGACATTCTTTCTATTGAGAATAACACAGCCGTTCTTACTAAACTTCACTTGGCCACCATTAATAATAATTTGACTTACTGACAGTAAGTTTGTAGCTAGTTCAGGCACATACATTATATTTGTAAACAATATTTCATTTTGGTGGCCTCTATCATCATAAATACTTAAGCTTATTTTTCCGGAGCTTTGAACGGGTAGGGTTTTATTATTTGGAGTTGTTTCTTCTATAAATAAATTATTATATTTAGTCATGTGTCAACATACCAGGCATCGGAGTATTCAGACGAAGCTATAAAGGCAGCAGCATAAGAACTGTTTTGTTCATTTGCATTTTTCTGATCCTTATTAGGTTTTTATGATTTACACTCGAGACTTTTATGACCATATTTGCTGCATGTATAACAGCGGGGGCCTTTAGAAAATCTTTTATTTTTATTGTGACTCTTCTGACTTGTAGCAAAGGCTGATGAATCACTTTCAGTTTGTTTAATATCTTGTAATATTTTTGATTTCATTGAGTCAGAGATGATCTTTATGCCTGAACTCTTAATGGCTACCTAGCTATCATTGGCTTGTAATTATCAGGCAGACCGGATAGCAGAAGTGTACCTAGCCACTCATCCACATGAAAGCCAATGTTTCTTTACTTATGGGCCGTTTTCATTATTTTACTGACATATTTCTGTACATTTAGACATCCAGCTATTATAGTGTAGTATTGCATAAGTCTCGCAGCAGACCAACTCGGAGTGTTAGTCCGGAATCATCAAAAGCGCGAGCTAAATTTTCTCAAACTTTTTTCGAAGTTCTTGACTGTTGAATATGTATATAGTTCACAGGATCAACAAGAAGTATTTATTATCTTGGTTCTGAATTTAGTGTCACGCTTTTGGTCAACTACAGTTGAATCGTTGCGTTCTACGAAATTCCAAAACTCTTCATGCTGCAAATACGTTTTAACACTAAAACGCTATGTGGCATAGTTATCACAACCAGTCCATTTCTAAATTAATGCCAGTGAATTATTTGATGACATGTTTAATTCGAAGTACAACTCAAACTTTTGCTCTGAAAATTTTAGACACGTTGCGTTTGTAGGTTAGGTCTTTTGCAGTGCCGTTTTTCACAAAGATTTTATTAACTTTTTGCACTGATTTCATTTATCAGACTTCCTGGGCCCATAACCTGTTATTTTTAAATAAAAATACTACTGATTTCTAAAGAATATAGCAAAATTTTATTTTAACTTATTACAAAACATTTGTGCTAGTAATGGCCACAGAGTAGAGAGAGTAATAATTATAAATTACATTTCATTATGATGAGCACATATTATAGAAAGCGCGAATTTATATTAAAACAACATATGTTTTAAGTATCGATTATTTGGTATGGTATGGTACTAGCAATACATGAATCAAGTCCGAGTGTGGGGTCGGAGCACTGTAACACAGTGTATACTAGTACAGGTTCCGCTCTCTCACAATGGTCAATGTTACGATAATTATATTATAGAAATAAGACAATAATCTAAGCATGCTTTTATTTTATGAACCATTGTGATTGGAAATAAACGATTAGTAATAATATTATTATAAAATCCACCACGTAAAGTAAAGTAAACCTTTAATTTAAACGATATTGTCATATTCAAAAGGAGCGAAGGAAAAAGTAATTTATTAAAAATGAAAATAAAATTACCTTCGTGGTCCTTCTTCCGAAGAGTAAAGCAGTCGTAAATGATTCCGCTAATGTTGAGTACAACTAAAGATATCACCATCACAGCCACACCAATGTCACCAGGTTCCAACTCAAATGTTTCATCTTGGTGGTTACAAACTAAGTCTTCGTTAATCCTTGTTTTTAATTTGTATTTTTCCCAAAATGAACTATTTAAGCACCCTTCAAGTATAACTTTAAGGTCCTCTGTGGTTTTTTGCGCTAGGTACTCTTGACACATATCTGTGACGCAAATACCATGATGTAATCGCGTATGATTGTAATGCGTTTCTGTACGTGCGGAATATTCCTGTAAATATAATATTGCGTTGACAAGATCGTATAACAGAAAAAATAAATAAGAGAATATTCGGAAGGGTTCTGTAGAACGGAAAATCAGTTCTGTAAACTGGCCTACTTAAATCAACGGCGTTTGATCCAAATCATGTGATTATCAGTTATTCACTGATTATTAACAACAATTTTTTAAATGCTGAGTGTAGGAAAGGACAATGTCCAAAATCGCCCTGTGCAATAAAATCATCGAACAAACACGTTAATTAATTATTTATTTTATTATATTTGTTGCATACGCTTTTATAACAAATTTTATAAAAAATAATAGATGTAATTTATTTTTGTTGTTTCACAGTTAAGTTATTATAATTGTGTAAATAAAAATTACAAACGTTGTCCAGTAAAAGTGATTAGTGTGAACGGACTTATTTTGATTTTTGTGCGTAACAAAGTTGGTAGTATTTTATTAGCAAAAAAGTGATTAGGTGCATCAAAACCACATTTAATCAAAAGAAGTAATTGGACGCCATAAGAATTGCAGGAAAGTAACTATTAATTAGTGGTATAGTTTAAATTAAATTCTAATTACTTAAAAACCGTTAACCGTTACCGTTACCGTTTTTCCTCTAGTAAACAAAAAGACAGAATAGTATAAGATACATAACTTTGTAATATTTTAATTAACACATCTATTAACGAATTAACACGTTTTGAATGATAAATATATAAAGTTAGTGAAAAATAAACAGTAAAATATACCTACCCATTGCTAAAGTGAGTGAAATAATCTAGAGAAATTCAAAGAAGTGATAATAAACACCAAAAAGACAAAAATATGAATACAGTGTTAATTGCATAAAACGTATCAAAGTGTAATTTAAAAAATAAGTCTAAGAAATAACAACAAAGATGGTTGAGAAAAAATACTGAACACAAGCAATACCCACAATTATTCAAATCCTAAAACATAGTATAATCTTAAGAACTACCTCATAATTTCAAACTCTCAATTAAACACCCCGTGGTCTGCGGTATAAGCTTTCTGTTCTACACAACAAGTCGCGTCTTCAAATCTATACCAATACACCATATTTTAGTGAATTATTAAAATTAGTATATTTACAATATGGATATGGATAACATTAACAATTCGCAAAAATAGACAATCTCCGTCGATGCAAGATATCTCCAAGTCATCTGTACTTGACACAACGATGTTTAGTTTAACCAATACATCGCTAGGTGGCGCTAACAGTTGCTGCGAAGAAATGCGCGAACAAACAGGAGAACTGACTAACAAACTATTATCCGCCAATAACGAAATTGATAACTTGCACGGTGAAATGAAACAGTTAAAAGATGATCTACAAAAACGCTATGACGTAAAAAACATGTATAAAAAGATAGCATGCACCGAAATTAGACCTACTTTTGTAAGGAAAATGAAGACTAGAAATATATATAACACAGATAATATTCCAAATCCACTATTTGGACACCAACTGTCTTCGTCCATCACATGTTCTCCTAAGAGCAAAAATTTATTTACCTGTCAAGAATATCTAGGAAATAAAATACAAAATAGCAAAACGCCTTTACCATGTTACAGCGATAAAAGTTTAGAACGAAAAGGTAGTATTAACACAATTCGAAATTAAAATACGGTAAATACATCCCCAGACCACTAGGTCCAATCCGGACGAACCGAGAAAGATACGAAATGTTGTTATAGTTACAGATCAACAATGACGGTATGTTTGGCAAATCTTGCAAAGACTTTTAGGTAAGTACTTCGTTTAAAGTTACCTGTTACTTTAAGCCCGGAGCTAAAATTAACAACGTTCTTCAACGCAATACGTCTTTATCCGAACTGACTATAAATGACATTGTGGTAATAATCGCTGGTATAAACGATACTGACCTCTATCAGTTTGAAGTTGCTTTTGGGAATTGTTTATAAACATTAACAAAACCAAAGATTATAGTGTTGGAAATACCCTATAACAGGAGTTAGAATGAAAATAAATTAAACTACTTAGTCAGATATATTTGCAAAAGACACCCGAACGTGTCATTTATTGATATGGGTTACAGTAGGCAATTACCCTATAGAAAACATTTTACCTTAAATCTTTGTAAAACATTGTTAAAAGAAGTATTACATTTAGATTATAAACTGAACTTTGAATTATATAATAAGGATGTTGCTCACAAATCCTTACCAATTAATACACAAAATAAACACACCTAAACTGATGTACATAATCTATTGTAATATTCTATTAAAAAGAGACGTAATAAATAATTGTACTCAGACTGACTTGGTAATTAATGCAAATAAGTTAGGTAATGATGATAATGTGTGCATGGCTGTAGATAATAATGCAAATAATAACTCTAATTTTAACACTCAAACTAAAAAAACTCACTAAAAATATAAAACTCTAATCTTTTCCTCGTATAATTATTTATTGATTTTACACCAATGGTTAAATAAATAAAATGGTTTAATAAATAAATCGGACTTGTTAGCCTACCATTTAAATGAGCTATCACAAAATGGTAAAAATATAGATGTAATCTGCATTACAGAGCATAACATGAAAAATGGTGATGATATACGATATACGTTTGAACATATTTAATTTTCAACTAGCAACATACGCCAACAGAAATAACAGAAGTCATGGGGTCATGTGTTTTAATAAATAACAAATTGAAATACAAAATGATCGAATTACATCAATATTCCTGCCCTAACATTGTGGAGTGTTGTGGTGTGAAATTAATAGAACACGGTATAATTATTGTCTGTTTATATAGATCTCCGAAAGAAAGCATAGACACCGTAACTACGTTTTTCTATAACTTTGAAGGCGTGTTACAAAAATTTTGTAGCACTAATAAAAAAAAACTTATAATATGTGGGGATTTTAACATAGATATTTTACAAAGTTCACGGCTTTCTACGGAATTAGAAAATAAATTGTTAAATTTTTACTTATATCCGAGTATTTGCGAGCCTACACGTTTACAAAATGGCAAGTGTATTGATAATATAATTCATAATATAAGAGGCAGTAAAGGTGAAGTGATAGATCTGGGAATATCAGATCATACTGCTCAAGTCTTAAAATGTCCTGTTAACAAACACTATATCTCATTGGTTCATGTTAAAACGGGATTACAGCACAGAAAACTTAAATAAATTTAAAAATGCCATCAGAAGTCTCAGTTTTAATAGTGTTTATGAATGTCTTGATCCTAATGAAGCGTTTAATGAATTCAATGAATTATTTAAACTATTTTACGATCTTTGCTTTCCGACACTTAAAATTAAAATTCTTATAAATAGAAAACTTACTTGGGTTACTAATGGTATTAAATTGTGTTGTAAACGTAAACGAGAAATGCTATGGCATTCTCGACTACACCCTACTAAGGAAAATAAGAGAAAGCTTAAAGTTTATAGTAAACGATTAAGAAAAATCATTAATTTGACGCAAAAATCGCGCAATAGTTCTTATATCAACAATGCGGAGAATAAAACAAAAGCCACATGGAAAGTGATAAATAAGAATAAATACAACTTACCTAATGATAATATTACAAAAATCTATTTTAATTATATATATATATATATATATATATATATATATATATATATATATATATATATATATATATATATATATATATATATATATATATATATATATATATATATATATGATCCCGAAAAAATTGCTGAGGAATTTAATAATTATTTTATCAATGAAGTTCAGCCCATAAACCAGTTTAGTAATAGTCACCAAAGTTACACATACATAAGTAGTAGACTGAACTCAATGTTTATGTATTGATATAAAATAAGTAATAAATTAAAAAATACTAACAATGCTTTTAATGATGATATAATTACAAAAGTAGTTAAGTTAGTGGCCGTTGAAATTTCCCCAATTCTAAGTTACGTAGTGAATTCATGTATAGAAAATGGTACTTTTCCTAGTGGTTTAAAAATATCCGTTATAAATCCTTTATATAAAAAGGAGGACAGGCACGACCCTAAAAACTATAGGCTTGTCGCTTTGCTTCCAACATTCTCCAAAATAATAGAAAAAGTAATATATAACAACTTATATTCTTATTTGAAAGTTAATTACATCTTAGCAAACGAACAATATGGTTTTAGAAAATGTAAAAACATAAATATGGCCATGTATGGATTTATTGAAAAAGTGATCACTGGTATGGATAATCTTACACCAATAACCGCCGTGTTCATGGACATGACCAAGGCGTTTGATTACGTTGATTTAAATATCTTAGCGCTTAAACTGGAAAAATATGGAATCAGAGGTATTGTGTTAAATCTTATTATTTCATACCTGAATGATAGGAAACAAATTACTAAAATAAAAAAGATCTGTCCTTGTACTAATATTGAAATAACATACCTTTCGCAACAAAAACAAACAACCTACGGTGTGCCGCAAGGAAGCGTACTCGGTCCATTACTATTCCTAATATATATCAATGATTTGCCCCAGGTGACTCAGCACCTGTCACGGGACGAGACAAGGTCTCAATTGAATCGGACATAACTCAGAATTTATACAGGATAATAGACTGGCTGAATGACAATAATCTTAAAATTAATTTGGATAAAACGCATATTACGTCGTTCAAACAAAGAAAAAAAACAACCAAAACTTAATATTAACTATAAAACTAAAATCATAAACGAAAAAGAACACACAAAATTTCTGGTAATTTGGCTGGACGAAAAAATGACATGGAGTAAACATATTGAACACATAATAAAAAAGATAAATCAATTCCACTATGCACTACATAACCTTACAAAAATTACAAATCGTGAAACAGTTATAACCGCCTACCATGCATATGTCTCTTCATACATTGAGATATGGTATAATATTTTGGGGAAATTCTCCAAAACGCGAACTAGTATTTAAAGCGCAAAAGAAATGTTCACGAGCAGTATGTCAGTTGCAGGTTACCGATAGTTGCAAACCGCATTTCATTGATCTTAACATTTTGACTCTACCATCTTTATATATATATTTGAAGTAGCTATGTTTGTAAGGAAACATTTTAGCATATTTGAAAACGCTAATAATAAACGACATAGGAATAAACTATGCACAAAACCTCATAAAACTGCCCTGTATTCAAAAAGTAATTTATTTATTTATTTATTTATTCAGGATAACAACAGCTTATTAATACTTAAACAATATTACTGAAATAATTAAACATGAAAAAGCCAATTATAGTTATCCCCAAAGTAGATAACCAAACATAGCACTGTAAATCTAATACAATACAAAATAAAATCGGTATGAACTATTACTAAACAGTAACAAATTAATTGAAGTAATAATATTACCTTCATGACGTACATATACATATATATATATATACATATATATATTTATATATATATATATATATATATATATATATATATATATATATATATATATATATATATATATACAAATACAGATGTATATACGTACAAAAGGCATATATAATTACACTTACACACACGCATATATGAATCCATAAATGCAAATATATTTTGGTGTTATTGTTATTATAGAAAATAGATAAAAAATAAAAAAGAGACACTAATATATACATACATACATACACAGATACACATACATACATATATATATATATACATACATACATATATATATATATATATATATATATATATATATATATATATATATATATATATACATACATACATAATAACAGTATTAAACGAGGGCACAAATATTAATTTGGGTACTATTTTAATTACAATTTACTGATTACCTTCAGCTGGATAGAATAAAAACTTGTTAATTTTATTTTTAAATCCACTTTTAGTATTATTAAAAGGATCAATTGCGCTAAATTTTTTGTCGTAAGTTGCTACTAAACGCATTAGAACATTGTTTTTCCCGTAATTGGTAGGGTAAAAGGGGATGTAAAACAAAGAGTTTCTGGTATGTCTGGTACGTTTCAATGGGACATTTTTAATGAAAGCCAATAAATTAGGGCAGTCAATTCCTCCGTGTAATACATCGAATAAAAGCCCCATATCCAGCAGAATACGTCTTTCTTCAAGCATTAACAGACCGTAAAATCTGCAATCGTCTCGATATGAAGAGCCAGAACGTCTAATTTTGAAATTTAAATGGGAAACGAACTTATTTTGAATCCTTTCGATTTTATGAACATATTTAGCATAAAATGGCGACCATATCTGAGAGGCGTACTCTAATATAGATCTTACATATGCGAAATATACTACTTTTAGGCTTTGAGAATTAGAGAAAGGACGACAAGTTCTAGCTACAAATCCCAAATTACGAAACGCTTTACTGCAAATAGCTATGCTCATTCATTGATATACGGGAGTCAAAATATACGCCAAGATCGCGCACCACCGTAGTCCTCTCGATTACAACACAAATTGTATGAAAAAACTATGGGATTATTTTTCCGCGTAAATGAAATTCACTGACACTTACCAACATTTACCGTGATTTTATTAGCGACATAGTAATGGTATAATATATTTAAGTCATTTTGAATTAGTTCACAGTCCTTGATAGTGCGTACATGCAGATATATTTTTTTATCATCAGCATAAAGTAAATGTTGAGATTTTTTTATATATTGACGTATATCATAAATATAGGCGTTGTAAAAGAGAGGGCCAAGGTGGGAACACCAGAGGGAACCGTTACGAAATCTGACCTATAACCGCCTAGAACCACAGCTTGAGAGCGGTTAGTCAAATAAGATCTAATCCATCTCAGTAAGTCCCCATGAATGCCGAGGGACTACAGCTTCTGAAGAAATATGACGTGATCCACACGGTCGAAGGCTTTTTCAAAGTCGGTGTAGATCACGTCAACTTGACCTCCACCTTCCATTTCATGAAGAACGTAATTAGTTAAATTTGCAAGATTGGAAATAGTAGAACGCCTTTTCAGAAAACCATGTTGCGTACTCGGGATGTGTCTAACTATTGTAGCATAAATTTTATTAAAAATAAGTCTCTCAAATATTTTAGCAATTGTACTGAGAATAGAAATTGGACGGTAATTATCAATTTTTGTTTTAGAACCTTTTTTATGAACCGGTATTATATATGCCTTTTTCCAAAGTGTGGGAAACATACATTCTCTGAGGGAAAGCTTAAAGAGTAACGTAATTGAATAACTAAGGCTCTCGGCGCAGGCTGATAGAAAAACTGGAGGTACTCCATCGTAACCCGCTCCCTTATAGGTGTCCAAGTTTATCAGATATGTTAGTATAAAATCCTGAGAAACGTCAATTTGAGATATATCATCACTCCATGACGAAAAGACAGTATTACAATAGTGTGAACTAGAATCAGTCAAAGGAGAAACAGTAAATACACTTTGAAAGAAGGCATTAAAGGCAGAGCAAATATCCTGTCCCTCCGTGTAAATAACGTTATTTAGGGTAAAATTACGAGGACAATTAGATCTTCCCTTTTTAGACTTAACAAATTTCCAGAAATACTTAGGCGAATTCTTTAAATTTTTCTCAGTATTACGAATAAAGTCATCAAAACATTTTTTTTGTTCTATGTAGTCTATCCCTGAGAAGCTTAAACTCCTCATAATCACGAGGGTTGTTAAATTTTTTCCATTTTTTGTGTGCCTTAAATTTTTCACGAATTATTTTAATAAGTGCGCGGCTGTACCAACACGGGTAATGATTACTAATTTGGGAAGATAGTGGTACAAATAAAGTAAAACATTCGTGGAGTTTTTCATAAAAAATCTCAACGGCTTGGTCGACTGTATTTGTGTTTAATAATAATTGATCCCAGTCTACTCTTTTTAAAAAGTTATTTATGTTAACATAATTACATTTTCGGAAATTGTATTTTGAGCGAAAATTTTCTTTAAATGGTTTTACAAAAATGTCTTGTATATCAATGGTAAAAGGTGGGTGTAAGGTGTCGACTTTAGACAAAGGGACAGAATGGTTGATTTCCAAGCATAAGTTTGAGAAACATAGATCCAGTATATTGTTACAACGGTTGGGGAGCAAATTATATTGATTCATGCCAAAAGAACATAAATCCTCGGCCAAAACACTGGCAGCTTTTTGAATATCAGCTCGGCCAGAATGTATTGTCAACCATCCTGAGGAGCTCCATTTTAAACAAGGTACGTTAAAAGCGCCAACTATAAGATAATGGTCAGAAGGTGCCAGTAGGTAAAAGCGTTCAAAGTTATTTCGGAATTCATAAATACAATCAGTTAATATGTTATCATTTGGTGGTATATAAACTAAAATAATATTCAAGTTACAATTTGAATTGAGAAAACGTGCCGATAGACTCACACATAATGATTCAAATCCTTTACAATCCCAATCATTATGACGCGTAGCGCATAGTTCTCTCCGAGTACAGATCATTACCCCGCCACCCGTCCTTTTTTCCGTTGTTGCTAGTCACGGTCACAGCGAAAAATATCAAACCTACCATCACAAACTTCGCTATCAAAAATATCACTCTGCAGCTAAGTTTCAGATAAAAGTATTAAATTATAATCACACGATAAAATATTATTATACAAATCTAAGCATTTCGTACGGAGGCCACGAACGTTTTGGTAAAAAATATTTAACTAAGTAATATTCATAGTTAAGGAATAAATATGAACTTACAAAGTTTTTTCATTAACTTCCCATATACTCGGGGCCCCAATGTCAAATAATAATTAACAAGAGTATTTAATTGGTATTTTATTTGTCTTAAAAAACCAAAACTTAATTTGATTTTATAAGTATTAAGGACGTATGAAAAATAATTAACGGTTAAGTAAAAATAAGTATAAATGTTTATATTCTCAAAGTTAATTGTAGGAGTATGTTCCAAGTTTAATACTGGTATGAAATAGTAACGATTTATAGAATAATATTTAAAAGTTAGTGGGAAATAGGTAGAATAGAATATTATTATAGAATATATAAATAACAACAATAAAAAATATAATATGCGAATTTAGATAAAAACAAATGGAATAAGATAATAATAAAAATATTATAACAATAATAACAATATTCCTTACCGTAGGATGTGGTACATAACATTATAAGTAATAACAAACATTGATAAATCATATAATGACTACGAAGACACATTAGATGAGCAAGTTTATGAAGAATAAACTATAAAATAGTCCAATTGCTTTTTGAAGATCTACAGAGTTTTTTATACACAAGGACGGACTAATATCATTCTTCCTAACAAAAATCTTGCCATCACGTATCCATACAAATTGGTATTGAGCGACTTTTGCTTTTTCCCTTGTACTTTTATATAATAACTTGTTGGCTGGTGTGAGATATTCATTTAAGTAAATCTTCTTCATTTCACCAGGAAAACCTATATCACTCAACCTCAGTCCTTTCTTGGTACGAACAGCAGACAGAATGGTGTCCCGTAATAATAGAGAACTCAGCTTTACGACAATAGCTTTTGGACATCCAGAAACCGCATTAAATGGGCGAGTTCTAGTAATATGTTTAACGTCAGTAAGTCAGGTCAACTCCCAGAAAATTAGTAATATTTCCTAAATAAAGGGACAGGTCTTCATTTGACTTTTCAGGGATGCCAGATATCTCAAGATTATTCCGTCTGGCCTGTTGTTCCATGTACTGAATTTTTAATTCGAGATTTTGTATCTGAGTGGATAATTCAGTGTTTTGAGAACTACAAACTTCTAGTGCTTGTAACCGGCTATCAAATAAGTCCTGTCTCTGAGAGGAACAGCTAAAAGACCTCTTCATTTCTGTGAGACGTGTATTTGTTTCAGATAGCGATTTCTTCATTATGTCGTTATCGTCTGTCAATTGTTTTAAACAACTATTAATCTGAAATAAGTTTGAGGTAATATTTGATAGCTGATTGGTAAATGCCGAGTTAATAGCTTCAGAAATACTGTTAAAAATTTTATCATTCCATAATTTCGTCTGTTGCTCGAACCTACGCTTGAAACACGCGAACGCATCTTCTCCAATTTCGCATTCGGGTTGCTTACGTTTGCGTATATTTACCAAAGATTCTTTGTCTACCGACACCGATATGTCAGGATTCGATGAGAATATGTTAGGCGGCGTGCGCTGGAGTGCCATTGTATATAACAAACGCAGACACGACCAATATTAGTTTCTCAGGTTGCAGAAGACAAAGACGAAAAATAGCAACTGTTGTAATCTCGCGGGGGTGAGGTACCCCTCAGATAAGACCAGGAGCAGCGGCGCGAGAGAAGGTAAGCAACACTGATTTGAGGAGTATTAATAATTTAATGCCACTTAATTGCACGCAAAAAACAACTGTTTTGCACTACTAATTAAAGTTATATTAGTAAAAAGATTATGAATAATAGCGCGGGGCAAAAGTTGTACACACCCACTCTCTTTACTAGCCGAACGATGAATCAAATGAATATATAATACATTTCCTGGGTATTGCTCCTAAAATTTTTAATAAACTCCCAAAAACATCAAAGAAACTGATAATATAGACAAATTTAAGAAACTGCTTTCGAGTTTTTTAATATATAAAGCATATTACTCTATCAACGAATACTTTGAAGATAAAATGAATGGTTTTTAGTACCTACAATAATTAATGGACGATTTATATATTATATGTTTATATGTATGTAATTGATAATTAAGATAATAA
The DNA here is from genome assembly GCA_036936625.1 of Parnassius smintheus behrii. Classification (NCBI taxonomy): domain Eukaryota; kingdom Metazoa; phylum Arthropoda; class Insecta; order Lepidoptera; family Papilionidae; genus Parnassius; species Parnassius smintheus. The sequence goes on from JAUPFT010000013.1 coordinate 11,271,463, forward strand.
TTAATGTTATTTCTAAACATACTAATTATAATTGAAATTGTTATTTTATTAAAAATTAATTTTCATATTGCCAGGTGATAGTGCTAAACAAATATTTGTATGCCTTTGTAGGCGAAACATAGTGTTACTTATCATACCTTTTCCACCAATTTTGTAACTTTTTACCTATGTTTTACAAATAAATTATTTGATTTGATTTGATTTGATTCACAGTGCACCTTTGTATAAACAGATTTTTGGAACTGTGTACCGCTCACTTATAAACGAATTTAAGCATATGCAATGGAAAGTGTATTTTGTGCAAATTGCGGCTCTGCTGGTGGTTTTATGTGGTTGGTAGATTGTACTAAGAATTGGTAAATGTTTTAGAATACTGTTTTTCAGTATCCTCAAGATATTACTAAATAACAGAATTCTATTATAACCTCAAAATCTGATACTTTTTTAAATATATCTTTTCTGCAGCTAGTCCGCTATAAAAATAAGATTATATAGGAATTAAATAATGATCGACAATACAACACACAATATTTCGATTTGGTTCCAGGGCTAAAAATCAGCAGAGCAATGTCCTGTGTGCGCGTATTATTGTGAGGGCCTTAGTCCGTGTGTGGAGTAAAAAGTTATCAATATCTGATGTGTGAAATTATTAATATCTTCTCCATTTGTAATACATGCATTGTTAGACAAAAATCACACAGTAGTAGTATAGTGTGTTTTGAACACATTTTTCTAAACCTAAGAAAAACTTACAGATTATCTGCATAACCCCAACTAAATCATGAAATTTTACAGATTATCGGCTTATCCCCAACTAAATCATAAAATGCTCAATTTATCATTACGTTTGTTTACGCGTTCCTCCCTCTTGGCTATAAGAGCAGGTAAAGTCAAGCATGCATCGTCTATTATTGCATGTTCAACCAATGTTGTGACCCTACAGATATGTGACAACAATTGCACACACATCCACAGATACACCAGTGGCACCGCCTATTACCAGCCTCACATCTGCAATGCAATGTGCATTTCACAGAATTCAATTACACAGAATACTGGGCGGCAATGGCATGAATTTGTGCGTACACTTGTAGCACTTTATAAATCGTCCATAGGTAATAGTTTAAGGCAGATTTTGTGGGATCATGGTATGAGAACACGATATCATCTTGCTACAGCTTGTCAAAATCCACTTACTTTTATCATTTCCATTAATTCGTTCCCTTCATCTGTGCTTCCATCTGAAACTAAATCAATCTCCACCGTACAATATAACCCTTTTGGCTTATACACACATAGCTCGTATGGATCTAAATGATGCAATGGCGGCATTCGGACATATTCTGTATCTGAAAAGAAGTGAAGAAAATTTTATTTCACATTAACGTTTTATATTTTAGTAACGTTACAGGTTTCGTTCCAGCCAATTTCCCGTTTTTGTTATTAGTTATATACAAGAATGCTATAAAATGTTAGCTCTTTTGTTAAATTTTAAAAACATAACACCACATTTAGTGATTCGCATTCGTGCGGAGTTGGGATGAGTCGCTATTTTTTTATTATAACCATCGATGTTATTCAGTATGTGTGTAATAAAGTGAGCTGAGATTATAAGGAAAAGAAAAAAATATTTGTTTCTTTAAGTCAAATGAAATAAAATAGAATAGAACAAAATCATTGTGCTTCATTATAGATTACAATTACAATTAAATTACAATTATAGGACCTTCAGAAACGAAACTAAAGTGAAAGCAAATTTAGGAAAGAACGATGACATTTTTATGTATCACAAAACAGAAATAGTGTTGGATTTCTAATTAAAAAGGAATTAGAGAGAAGTATTAAAGATTTTATACCAATGTCAGACTTAGTTGCTAGATTAGACTAAATTTTGAATGCAAAACATTAAGTAAAATACAGGTGTATGGCCATACGGAATAATCCTTATTACGAGTAGAAGATGTAAATAGATTTTACAAAGAACTCCAAAAAGTAATAAATAACACTGATGGGGACACATTGGGAATTTCAAAGCACAGTTTGACATGCCAACCACTCATGACAAATCAGTCATGGTCACATGGGGATACGTTAAGACATAAAGTAACAGACATTAAGTAATTTTCTTTCGAAAATAAATTACATATATCAAACCCATATTTTAAGAATAAATCAAATCATAGATGACCTTAGATACACTCAGATGGAGTACCACGAAATTAAATCGATTACATTCTATCACGACATAAAACAAGCATTCAAAATATAGAAATAATTTCAACACCACATCCTACGAATCACAGATTAGTTAGGGCATCAATACTAATTAATCTTAAACGAATTTTATCAAGAAAATACTTTGAAAAAATAAACCTCGCCATTATAATATCGCTTTAATAGCTACTGAAAAAGAATATTTAAAATCATTATTTACAGATAACGCAAAGCAAGTATGATTTACAAACATTGAACTAACGTATACCACTTTAGTAACGAAAATTAAAGACTGCAACAATAACCTTTCAAAGAGATGTAAAAGTACTCTATCAATTCCGAAAAACATTGCTAGACTTGTAAAAGAAAGAACAATGCTAAACAATTTTTGAGAAGAAATAACTTTAGACCTTACACAAACTCATCATTATTTCATCATTACAGCCCTTCACAAGTCCACTGCTGAACATTGGCCTCCCCCAAGTAATGCCACAAAGCACGGTCCTGAGCTACCTGCATCCATCGACTTCCAGCATATCTTACCAGGTCGTCACTCCATTTAGTGGGGGGTCGCCCTACACTACGCCTACCGGTACGAGGCTGCCACTCGAGAACCTTTCTTCCCCATCGGTGATCGGTTCTTCGAGCTATATGGCCGGCCCATTGCCACTTCAGCTTACTAATTCGTTGGGCTATGTCGGTCACTCTGGTTTTACTGCGGATATCCTTATTTCTGAGTCTATCACGCAGAGAAACTCCGAGCGTAGCCCTCTCCATAGCTCGCTGAGCGACCTTGAGCGTCCTCATACGGCCAGCAGTGAAGGACCACGTCTCAGATCCGTAAGTCATCACTGGCAACACGCACTGGTTGTACAATCTAGTTTTCAGAGATTGAGGTATACCTGACGAGAAGACATGTCGTAATTTCCCGAACGCTGCCCAGCCGAGCTGAATCCGTCGATTGACCTCTCGGTCAAAGTTGGACTTACCTAGTCGGACTATTTGTCCCAGGTAAACGTACTCGTCAACAACTTCAAGCATAGTGCTCCCAACAACTACCGGCATAGGTGTGACATGGACATTAAACATGATCTTTGTTTTTTGTCATCTTAAGACCTATCCCTTGGGAGGCACTATTGAGGTCATTGAGCATAGTGCTCAAGTCCTCCAGCGATTCTGCCATAAGGACTATATCGTCGGCAAATCGAAGGTGAGTGATGTACTCGCCATTGATGTTAATACCGTATCCTTTCTAGTCCAGTAGCTTGAAAACGTCTTCCAAGCGGTGAAGAGTTTCGGGGATATAACGTCACCCTGTCTTACACCTCTCTGCAGTTGGATAGGTTCGAGCTCTGGTTCTGTACTCGGATAGCCATCGTAGCCCTACTGTACAAACACTTCAGCACTTCGATATACCTACTAGCTACTAAATACTACAAATCACTTTATGAATGCCTGGTATCTTCTAAAAAATATATATCAGAAATTTAAAAAAAATTAGAATGAGCTATGATATAAAACAACTAAAAACACTACAAAGTCCCGGAGAAGACTGAATTACAAATGACATACTAAAATCGATCGATGAGCCCCTTACACTGATCAGTTATATTTAATCTAATCCTTGCAAAATAACTGACAGGCAAACTAGCGTCTGACCGGCAAACTGCTATAATCACTCTTCTTTCTACATCAGATAAAGGCAATTATAGACCAATAAACTTACTTCAGACAACATATAAATTATTTACCAGCTGTTACTAAAAAGAAAGTTTACGCTTCAAGGGTAAGGAGTACATATTAAATATATTAAAACCCTTAAAGAAATATACAAACAGAGCAAGGCTGTGGTTAAATTAGAGTGAAAATGAACAATAATTAATATTCAAAAAGAAGTGAGACAATAGGATCCTATCTCGCCGTATCTATTTAACGCAATTTTAGAACATGTCTAGACAACTCAATTGGCATATTACTGGTTTAAGTATAAATGGCAAGTATTTAAGTCACCTATGACTCGCTGATGACAATTTTTGGTGAAAGTCATACTGAACTAGAACACTCGCTCATATCTCTAAATACAGAGAGTTGAAAGTGCGGACTCCATATGAATACTGAAAAAAAGTGCCTCATAACAGCGTTAGAGTGACTACGAAGATGCTAAATACATTAATAGAATATGTAAAAAACTATGACTATCTAGGGCAGAACGTTGTTTTATTTCAAACCAAACTGAAACCGATGTAGACCGCAAAATGAAAAGTGCTTGGAGAAAATGCTGGTCACTAAAATAAATGCTTAAGTATAGTCGGTCTATACCAACTATACTTTTTTCTTCTTCAGGTGCGTCGATATCTCCTATGAGATACCGACATACCTGAAGAAGAAAGTAATGGATACTGTTATTCTACCAACTTTACTCTATGGCTGTCAAAGTTGGGTACTAACAAAAACAATAATAAGCAAATTTCAGGTCTTTCACTGTGCAATAAAGAGGAACATGTTAGACAAAAAATAAAGAAACAGGAAACACATCCAAAATAATGGGTGCTACTAAATTAGCATGTAAATCAAAATGGAGATGGGCAGGCCACGTTGCAAGAGCTACAGATGGACCTCACGAAGTACCATGGCCATACAGTAAGTAGGCCCAGGCGCAGGTGATGTGATGACATTGTGGCCATAGTTGGCCACACCTGGATGGGGCTCGCACAGTATAAGCGAAAATGGCAAAAGATGGCAGCCTTCAGTCGTAAATGGGTACCCAAATAGTAAAAAAACCATGCTTAGTAAAAAAGTAATAATTTGAATATTATACATTGCATAACTTATCCACTGTAAATTGATTCACATAACATATTAAAATTAACCATTACATATTTTATTATTATTACTAATTGATTAAATTGTTGAATTGTGTAATCCCATTTAATTATTGTATGTTTTGTTAATTAAACAATATAGTTAGTTGATATTTTATTCATAATGATGTTATTTAACTCGATTTATTGTGCATAATTAATAAAGTATAATATAATGGCTGTATTCTGAATGATGAAGTTTTGAGTATAAAGCGATGAAAGGAATTAAATCAAATGAAACGTTTGAAATAAATGAAATTGAAATTCCGAAAGAAATTAAAAAAGAGATAACAAGGAAGCAGGTAAGGCAGTCAGCCGGATATGATAAAGTATCAATTGAAATGCAGGGCTTGAGAGGCTGGAGGGGAAGAGGGAGCAGGTCTGCTGTACATCTCGCTTAATTTATGTTTGGAGCTGAGGTGGGTACCAGAAGACTGGTGCAAAGCCGTGATAGTTTCAATATATAAGGGAAAAGGATCGCAGCAGGACTGCAAAAACTACTGTGGTATCAACTTTCTTAGCATTGTGGAAAAACTGTATGCTAAGGTAAGAATTTAAGGAGTTACTAAAGTTAAATTAAAGAAAATAATGGAAAAATTTGGGATGGGCAAGCTAGCTGTAATATTTCAAATTTAGGTAATTATTCGTTGGGAAAATAAAGGATTAAATAAAATAGATTACTTATTGAAAGTCATTTAACCTTTACCACTCCGTCTCGGGAAGATCCAGCAAGAAACCCAGAGGGACTTTAAAAAAAGACTGTTTCTAAATGTTTTCAACATTTTTGAAAACATTTAGAAACAGTATGGCAGCGATCACCTCATTCCCAGGAGTTATATATATATATATATATATATATATATATATATATATATATATATATATATAAAAATATTGAAAAATGTAAACTCGTTACAAAACAATTAAAGATAAAATTAAAAGCTCTCTAATAACACTACGTCAAGTCTTTGTTCAGTAAAATATTTTACCAAAATTCGGTTGTCTTGTAATGAAACATCTGCATGTTTTAGTTTATGATTGTATATGACGTGGCATTTAAATGAAGCAATATTATTCTCTGTTGTGGTATTGCGATATTATTACTTATTTTTTTCACTTGAATAACAAATAATTTTAGTTATTTCACTACTGAATTGTTATTTACATCCATGTTTAAACTTTAATCCGAATTTTCGTATTATTAGCGTCGCTCCGCACTCTACATCTCTGCACGAATTTCGAAGTCACACTTATATAAGGTGTACGGATTTCAGTACAGTTCAGTTGAACATAGTGAGTGTTCGGGATTCAAAATCTAGTGTGTAGTACATATATATATATATATATATATATATATATATATATATATATATATATATATATATATATATATATATATATATATATATATATATATATGTATATATATCGATGGATGCAAATGATTTTAGATGCATACATAGACGTGAGTGCGTCATCTTACTATAAGGTGAGTATGGTTTTGGCTTTGTTCTTGCAACACTTGAAACGTACGCATTGCTCCGTTTTTCTGTCTTTGTAAGCATAAGGATAATTGAAGTATTATTTATTTTACAAGCGTTGAGGAACATTAGAAGACGGCCTTTTCCACACATTGCTTTTATTTATCGTTGAAACAGTCAGGAGATGGGCAGTAGCATCTTCCTGATAACAGCAACTGTACAACAAAAAAACTGCGGTTGCCAACTCGCTCGCCAAGCGTGGCAACTATGGCAATATACCCCCCATGAACAATTACACAAATAAACGGCCGCAGTCCCCGGCGGCCCCGCTATTCCGGTATTTTGGTAACGGTGGAGCAGGGCGTGATAAGAATCTCCGGTGGAGGTTCGGTTTCCACCTACGACGACTCGACCTGGCAACATATAACGCACGCACCCTGAGGACTGACGGTAAGATCCTAGAGCTGGAAGAAGAGATAGAAAATTTGCGCAAAAATATTATAAAATTAGGATTATTCGAGGTCCGAAGAGAAGGTGAAGACGCGGTGATTCGAATCCGGCAACTTGTTCTATGATCGAGGGGGGACCCCCAAGGAGGTGTTGGATTTGTCGTCCACAAATTTCGTTAACAACGTTGTAAAGATTGAGAGCGTATCGACGAGAGTTGCGTACGTTATACTCAAAATCACCAAATGATATTCGCTGAAGGTCATGCAGGTTTATGCACCAACGTCGGAACATCCCGATAAGGAGGTGGAGGAAAAGTATGAGGATATTTCTAGAGCCATGCATTCCTCCGGAACTCACTATACAGTGTTAATGAGAGACTTCAACGCAAAACTAAGCACAAGAAAGAACGGTTAGCTGAAGGTAGGGAATTTTGGGATAGGGCAACGAAACCCAAAGGGCCAGCAGCTGGCCGACTTCATAGAGAATAAGGGGCTCTTTATGATGAATTCTTTCTTCCAGAAGCAGCCCCACAGACAGTGGACCTGGTCGAGCCCCACCTGTTCAATAAAATGAGATTGACTTCATTATGACGACTAGACGGCAAATGTTTAGTGATGTCTCAGTGATCGCAAGGGTGACAACTGGTAGCGATCACCGAATAGTTAGAGGCACACTGAACCTAAACGTTAAGTTGCAGAGGTCTCGTCTAATGAAGTCAACCCTCCGTCCCCCTCGTGCTCTAATCCAGAATCTCGAAACCTTTCAGCTCAAGTTGCAAAACCGCTTTCAGTGCCTAGAAGATTGTAATGCATTAGACGATATGAGTGACAAGCTCGTGGAAACCGTCCATGCAGTCGGAGCTAAGTTCTGCAAGATCCGCCGCAAAAGAGACCAAAAACTCTCCGGTCACACTCTTAATATCATGGCTTTTAGACGGGAGATGAAGCTGCGGTCGTCAACAGAATTGACAGCATACAGGCAACTGAAGATCTTCAAATGCATGAGGCAGGACTTAATCAACTACAATACAGCTTGTGTTGAAGAAGCGTTTGAGCGGAACCAGGCCTTCAAAGTCTTTGCCAGAGATCTGTCTGCCAGAAAGAGCCTGTCAAAACTGAAGACTGAGTGTGGCAGCATCGTTTCCGGGACACCTGAGGTTTTTAGTGAGATTGAGAGGTTCTATGGACAGCTGTAGACATCTTCGTTGAAACCACACGCAAGTGTGAGTAACGATTCAAGAGCAAGTCTTATCCGACACTATTTCGATGATATCCTGGATCCTAGTGGGGTCCCAGACAAGGATGGTACTACAGCGGAGCTTCTGAAAGCGGGTGGAACACCGGTACTTAAAGTCCTTCAGAAGCTCTTCAATTCAGTCCTTCATGGTGGCACTACTCTGGAGGCGTGGAGGAGAAGTGCGGTGGTCTTTTTCTTCAAGAAAGGCGACAACGATCTCTTGAAGAACTACAGACCGATTTCCCTTCTGAGCCGCGTCTACATGCTGATTTCCAGCCTCCCGAACAAACGGGTTTCCGAAAAGGCTTCACTACTGTAGACCACATACATACCCTGCGGCAAATTATACAGAAGACGGAAAAGAGTACAATATCTTACTTTGCCTGGCGTACGTAGGCTATGAGAAAGCCTTTGAAAAAAAGTTAGGCGGAAAGAAATTTGGGCGGTGCTACAGTCCTTTCATCAGTGCCAAGTTGACTGTCGGTATATCAAATTGCTGAAGTGTTTGTTCATTATGGCTATGATAGTCATCCGAGTATAAAACCCTAGTTCGAAACCTATCCAACCCGAAACTCTTCATCGCTGCATTGGAAGACGTTTTCAAGCTACTGGACTGGAAAGGGTATGGTATTAACATCAATGGCGAGTATATCACTCACCTTCGATTTGTCGATGATATAATCCTTATGGCAGAATCGCTGGAGGACCTAAGCACTACGCTCAATGACCTCAATGGTGACTCCTAACGGTTAGGTCTTAAGATGAATATGGACAAAACAAAGACCATGTTTAATGTCCATGTCACACCTATGCCGGTAGTTGTTGGGACAAATAGTCTGACTTCGACCGAGAGGTCAATCGAGGGATTCAATTCGGCTGGGCAGCGTTCGGGAAATTATGACACATCTTCTCGTCAGGTATACCAAACTCTGAAAACTAGACTGTACAACCTGTGCGTGTTGCCAGTGATAACTTACGGATCTGAGGCGTGGTCCTTAACTGCTGGCCGTATGAGGATACTCAAGGTCGCTCAGCGATCTATAGAGAGGGCTATGCTCGGGGTTTCTCTACATGATTAACTTAGAAATGAGGACATCCACAGTCGAACCAGAGTAACCGACATAGCCCAACGGATTAGTAAGCTGAAGTGGAAATCGGCCGGCCATATAGCTCGAAGAACCGATAACCGATGGGGAAAAAAGGTTTTCGAGTGGCAGCCTTGTACCCGTAGGCGTAGTGTAGGGCGATCCTCCACTAGATGGAGTGACGACTTGGTAAGACATGCAGGAAGTCGATTGATGCAGGTGGCTCAGGACCGTGCTTTGAGGCATTACTTTGGGGAGGCTTTTGTTCAGCAGTGGACTTGAGATGATGATGATGATAAGACTAACTGAATTTTTATTCCACTAGAGGATAGAAAATTTCGTATTGATTCTATAATGCGAAACTTTTTCATAGAAAAGTAGTCTAGTAGTCTAAACGTATGTTTTTATGGGTTAAAGTGCTGTGGGTGGCCGCAGTCATTTGCCCTCTTGAATTTTGACGGGATATTGCTGCGGTCAAATTTGGACGCAAGCTGTTTGAAGATTTAATATCATCTGAACAACGAATGGGCAAACATCGATCTTTGCCCATTCGTTGTTCGGTTATCTTGCGTAGCAGCCGTTGTTGGGCGCCCTAGTGAGTGTCGTCATTGCAGATAGTTCTGCCGCGTTTAAACCAATGCAGCAACATGTCACATTAGAGCATTGTCTGCCAAAGCAATTTTTCTAGAAAAAAAGAATCCAGCAGAAATATTTATTTATATACCTATCTGTTTTAAATGGGAAAAAACTGAACAATGTTTTCCTTGGCATTACTCTCGATGCGAATATTCAGTGGAACCCGATATATCTAAACTAGAAAGCAGAATAAGTTCTGCAGCTTATCCTGTAAAATTATAGGAAGCATCGCTAAAGTCTATACAGCACAATAATAGTATATCTGTTATAAAACGATTTTAAAATTAATAATACAATGGATTTATGCAAAAAAATGCCTGATTCTCATAATTATATTTTGGGATTATGCTATGGGGAAATATATGGAGACCAATTATGTTTAGCAGAAAAGGGCCATAAGAACTTTTTATAACCTAAAGTTTAAGTATATCCTCTAAACTATACCGTCGTAAAAACTAAAAAAAAACACTTTAGTGGCTAATCTACCTGCCAAGAGTGACAAATATGGCGAATATCCCCCATGAAGTAATTTATGGAGGAGGCACATGTTAGTAGTGGACTTTTGATAGGATGTACTTGTAAAGGTAACTAATTGGTGGTAGTAAGCCGAACACCAATCAATTAAAGCTACGGAGAAAAGCTAGTAATAATTAAATATCAGAAAAATGCAGTAAATTTGGTAGCAATTAATAAACATACAGATAAATACTTACTATTTAACCGATATATCACAGCAGAAGCGTCGCAGAAAAAGAGGAATAATATAAACAAAAATTTCATTTTTCGAATTAAAACTTCTTAAGCATTTCTTAATACATATTCAAATTTCAAATTAATTAACAACACATAACAAATATGTTAAAATTGTGATATATTATGGAATTGTTTGTAATAATTAAATTTATAAAACGAATTAAACGCACAAATGTGCCACGCGGCTGGGTTGTTGCATCCTCAGAAGATAATTAATAGAATCAGGCGTTAAATTGCGGAAATCCAAAATCCAGATCTGTTAAAGATGTAATTAGAGACTGGTTTATGTATTATGACCAATAAAGATTAAATCTTAATTGGTCAAAAAGATCAAAAAAAATGGTTAAGAAACGTCGGTCATTTTTTTTAAATAATTCGCGAATTAAGTGTGTAATTATTAAAATTAAAGTACCCGGTTGGCCGCTCGGTATTTTTCGCTCGGTTTTTTTTTATTCGTGTGTTTTGGAAATTATATTTAGATACAAATTACATACTGATGAAATACGAATAATATTTTTTGATCTTAGCGACATAATAGAAAAAACTAAACTGGTTATTTGAATAAAAATCATGAGTGCAAATAGTTTAATTTAAATTTTGGTGTTTTTAAAAAATACTAAAAAAGGGCTCGAAAAAATAGATTTTCTCAAAAAAGAAAGGAACTTGAAAAAAAATTAAAAAACGTCGGTCGGTCGGTCTGGGCTCGAACCATGGTATTACGATTTAGTGACGGCTCAATATACCAATTAAGCTATTTGTAATCATTAATAAACTGTCAAAATTTACCTTCTTATTCTAACGATATTGTAGCAGTTTTTCATTGCCTAAAAACACGGACAAAAATACATTTTCTAAAAATAAATCCTAGCTAGATCGATTTATTGACAGGCCTGTTGGTCTAGTGGTTAGTGACCCTGACTGCTAAGCCGGAGGTCGTGGGTTCGATTCCCACCCAGGACAAATGTTTGTGTGATGAGCACGATCATTTTTTTCTGTGTCTGGGTGTAATTTATCTATAATATTTATGTATTTAGAAATATATAAGTATGTTTATCAGTTGTCTAGTACCCATAACACAAGCTCTGCTTAGCTTGGGACTAGATGGCGTTGTGTGATAATTGTGGAATATTATTATTATTATTGCCCCCGAAACTCCCTGCACACAAAATTTTATGAAAATCGTTGAAGCCGTTTCCGAGATTCCGATTATATATATATATATATATATATATATATATATATATATATATATATATATATATATATATATATATATATATATATATACAAGAATTGCTCGTTTGAAGGTATAGGATATTAAATTTAAATTATGTTTCCTCCTTTTTCTTGTAATATATTAAAATATTTTTATTAGTCGGCTTATGTATGTTACGCGATATCTTCGTCAATTGCAAACCAATTTAAATAATTATTTTTAATTAGAATAGGTTATTCTTAAAGGATGTTCTCATATAAATTGAGAGACAAAATTCCACTTTAAGGGTAGAAAATAGTGGATGAAGTTTTAGACGACATTGACAAAATGGACATTCTACTTTCTTACTTCTTGCGCAAAATTTTTGAAGGTTTTTGAAATACTACTTTAAATATTTTCGGAAGGAAGTTCGATATTGGCCTGGCTGACCGGTGAATGTGAGTGGGGTGGATGGGTGCTAATCACCAATAATTTCATTCATCACTTTAGGGTACGCTCTCCGCTGGGTTCTATGATCTACGCCTTTAGTGCTATGTCGGAATGTAGAGGAGAGGCATCGTTCTTGCGCGTTACTGCAAACCAATTATAAGAGGCTCTCAAGAAAATGAGCGGCGGTAAATCTCCCGGTCATGACAGCATCAGTGTGGAGCACTTGCGATATGCAGAAGTTCGCCTGCTAGGGGTTCTGGTTCTGTTCTTTTAAATGTACATACGAGGTCTGTTCAGAAAGTATCGCGAAGCTCAATCATCCCAATGGAAGCCGCCGCATGAGCCAAGACCGAAAAAAGCGCGCCAAGTTCGGTCAAACGTGAAGGTTTTGCTCACAGTTTTCTTCGATTACAGGGGCGTGGTGCATCATGAGTTCTTGCCATAGGGTGGTACGGTTAATAAGGAATATTATCTGCAAGTTATGTGCAATTTGCGCGAAGCAATCAGCCAGAAACGTCCGAATTTGTGGAAGAACAAAATCTGGCTTTTGCACCATGATAACGCCCCTGCTCACACATCGTGGCTTGTGCGCGAATATTTATCGTATAGCGTATATTTATATTTATCCAAAAACAACAAAGTATTGGTCCCACAGCTACCGTATTCCCCAGATCTGGCCCCCTGTAACTTTTTCTTGTTCCCAAAACTGAAGAGGCCCATGAAAGGATGACCCTACGCCACGATCGAGGAGATAAAGAAGCCATCGAAGGAGGAGCTGAAGAATATCACGAAAAATAATTTTTTTAAGTGCTTCGAGGATTGGAAAAAATGTAAAAACAAGTGCATTTTGTCTGAGGGGGATTACTTTGAAGGAGACAAAGTAGATTATCATGAATATATAAATGCTTTTTGCAAAAAAAAAAAATACAAAATTCGCGATACTTTTTGAACAGACTCTGTAAGTTACTCTTATCTATCACAAGACTTAATGAAAGCTATCGTCGGGCCCTTTATTAAGGGTAGAACTTTCGATATCCCGGATACGGGGAACTATCAAACTGGTAACAAAAATTGCGAAAGCATTAAATGGTGTGCTTAAATCTGAATTGAAAAAACATTCCATCATATAGGAATGACGCTCAGTTTGGCTTTCGACCTGGGACTTTAGACTGAAAGCGCTATAGTAAGTCTTCACATTGACTAGTATTATACTGATCTTGGGATGCTGGTTCACGACAGTTTACTACGATGTGCTATAGAAGAAACTGTAGAATAGTGATGTACTGGAAGAAGTGCTAGAAATGCTCAATTGTCGGTATGCTAACGAAAAAAATCATTTTAAATGTGCTCATTCCTTATTGGATGACTATGAGTTAAAGTGCGAAGTGAGGCAGGGTGATTATCTTCTCCCGAGCTCTTTGACATGTACGTAGACGTTTTCATCGTGCAACTAAGTAGCATGTTCGTCGGTTGTAGGATAGATGGAATTAGCATAAGCAACATAAGTTACGCAGAGGACATGGTACATGGTTCGGCCTCACCATGGGTGTCCTGGAGGTGATTTTGAATGTCTGTGAGAATTATATTGCTGTACAAAGGCTTACGTACAATGTGAAAAAGACTGTTTACATGGCCGCTGGTACCGCTGTCAAACGTCCCGTTAACACTACTAACATTACCCTTAATGACATAAACATCAACGAAACGACGAAACTTAAATATGTGCCATATTATCACTAGCAACCTCAAATAGTTCTAGTGGTTAAACGTTTTAGTCTCGCAAGTGTTTCACTGTACGGCGGAGGTAAAAGTGACGCTTTTTAAACATATTATCAACGTATGTACATGGGAAACCTGTGGATCAAACACACAAAAGAAATCGCTGGATACCATAATAATCTAGTACAACAATGTCTTTAGAATAATGTTAAGTCTGTCGTTTTTTGTGGTGCATCAGGGATAATTGCGAAATACAAAACTGATGACCTCGAAGGCATCACTCGCAAAAAAGAAGCTCACTGACCAGCAGAGCGAGAAAAAGTTCTAATAGCATACTAAAGACATTAGCGGATCTATTCACATCACCTTATTGGAGGTGTTTTGTGTGAATAGTGACGATTACGGGGGCCTACCGTTTCTCCTTATAGTCGCTCTTAGTACATGCAAATGTAATTAAATTACACCTTGTTAAATTAACTATTAACATAGTTTTAAGTCACTATACTAACCCATATGGATGTACGATATAAAGTTTTTTTCAAAATAAATACATATAATATAAAAATCATGTAATACTGGATGTATATATAGATACGGGTCCTTCTGTCTTAGTTATTACGTAATTAGCTAACCTAACAATATCTTATAGTGACCATATCAATATTAAAACTCTTTTATGATTTAAATAAATAGATTGACTTAGCAATCGCACTAAACAACTAATTGTATTCTAAATTTGAAGTTTCTATCTCTACTAGAAGTACCTTAGAGTTTCATGATCGGTCAATCAGTGAGCGCAAAATTAAAAAACTAACTAGTTTTCATTCTTAAACTACTGGTTCAAATTGAATGAAGTTTGAAATATACCGTGTTTATAATATTGCTGCTTGGTTACTGAAAACTGAGGCTTCTATTTTTTTCCACAATGAAGTTATATGGTCTGAACTGCTTCAAGATAAGGGTGGTACGACCATGCCTCTTGTTTGCTCGACATGTCGGGGGTACTGCCGTTCTCCCAGAATTATTATTAATATAATCGTCCCCTTACGGGACGGGATAGGTTATTATGATTAACGGGATAGGTTATTATGATTAACGGACTGATAATACTGATTAACGAGTAATGAAAATGGTGCTTATGATGATGGGACGCGGCCCCTCGACAACGTTTTTCCTCATCGGTTATCGGTTCTTCGAGCTATATTGCCAGTTTAGCTTATTAATCCGTTGGGCTCTGTTGGTTACTCCGGTTTTACTGCGGAAATCCTCATTTTTAAGTTTATCACGCAGAGAAACTCCAAATATACTTAGCCCTCTTCACAGCTCGCTGAGCGACTTTGAGCTTCGTCATACGGCCAGTAGTGAACACGTTATAGATCCATAGATCATCACTGGCAATCCATAGTTTGCACTGGTTGTAAAATCTAGTTTTGAGGTTTTGAGCTATACCTGACGAGAAGATGTGTCGTAATTTCTCGGACGCTACTCAGCCAAGTTAAACCCGTCAATTGACCTCTCAGTTGAAGTTGAAGTTACCTAGTGGACTACTTGTCCTAATAAACATACTCGTAAATAACTTCGAGCTTAGTGCTCCTAACAACCATCGGCATAGTGTGACATGGATATTACGATCTCACCTATACTTTTTATTTTGTCCATGTTCATCTTTAGACCTCTTTGTTGGGTGACACTTTTGAGGTCATTGAGCATAGCATTTAGATCCTGCAGCGATTCCGCTATAAGGACTATAACGTCGGCAAATCGAAGGTGAGTGATATGCTCGCCATTGAAGTTAGCACCGTATCCTTTCCAGTTCAATAGCTTGGAAACATCATCCAATGCAGCGGTGAAAAGTTTCGGGAATATTATATCAACCCATCTTACACCTCTCTGCAGTTGGATAGGTTATTTATTTTTATTTTTTTTATTGATATTTTGTATAGTGTTATTTTATTTTTGTATTAAATATTATTTTGTTTATATTTATTTTACATTATATATATATATATATATATATATATATATATATATATATATATATATATATATATATATATATATATATATATATAAGGTATGTATATTTTTAGTAACTAAATTTTATATATTTTATTTATTTGCATTTTATTGTATCTTATATCTTCATAACTAATTTATTAAATATTTATGAAGTACCTAGTTAATTACACCTGCCACAGTTTCTCAAATCATCCAGGCATGACTGGCAGAGAATGCCATAAGGCATTTAGTCCGCCCTTTATATCCCTTATTATAAGGTGTATAATAAAGGTTAAATAAATTAATTAAAAATAAATAAATAAAAGATGTTTCAATAGAAAATATGAATGAGTGCTGCCATCTGCTTAGGATCCCATAATTACTTAAAATAAATCCAAACACAAGTATACCACTGCAAAAATTCAAGATACTGTAAGCTCATTCTGTGTAGATTGGTCGAAAAATTTGTATTATAATACCTATATTCAAACACCTCATTCCCAACCGTCGCGTCACCGCGCCGTTGTCGCGGGACGTCAATCACTATTTTTTAATCGTTATTAGGAAGAGGTCTGCTGCCAATCTCCTGATTTATTTCCCTTTGTCGTCTCTTATGGTACACATGGGATGTTACAGGGCATTGGTTACTCTTGCACCGCCACTACACGGCCTGTTTAAATTATCCTAAAAATATCGTAGCACAACTATAAGAATATGCCGTCATTCAACAAATGCATGGATTTGTTTGCAAATAAACTTGACACAATCCAATGTATTGTAAAATATATATAATTGAGTGTATCTTACAGTTATCCAAGGCCAGAGCAAATTATGCGTCATCATCATTTACTGGATTATCGCACATAATCAACCTTCAGCCTTAACAGCTCCTTGGTACGGAAGCGTCAAGTATATTCTGAATCTTAATTAATAATCTAATCTAATGAGATAAGTAATCTTTTGCAGTAGTTTTAGTATTTTTTACTGTGTTCGCGACGGCCTAACAACGCTAAGAAACAAAGTTATAAAGAATATTGTTTTTGTATTAATAATGAAATTACCGACAAAACTGGGTGAAAACGTGTATTAATATAGTTGTTTAGCATGTTTATAACTCTTAGTATATTTGTATAGAATGTCGTTTTGATAACAAGTAATATAAACAACTTTTATTATATACCAAAAAATCGACCAATCACAGCGCGTCTTATCGTGGAACTCTCTAAAAGTTTTTATTAACTGCGTAATAGTTCATACTAAAAATAAGGAAAATAATTTTATGTTCTAAAAGTGTTATAAATATGACATTGAGTTAGCATATGGCTTATAGATTAAAGAAGTGTAGGGATATTTTTGTATAATTAAACGCATTTCGTAGTTATAGAAAAATCAAAGAATTAATGTACCCAAATATTATGAAAATTTTGGACATTTCGTTTAATAACTTTTTACAATGTTAATATTTTGAGTAACCTTTATGATATACTAATAAAGTACCAGACTACCGATTTAATGATGTATAGCATGTTAGTGTAGCAATTAGTTTTGTATAGAAAATATTGCAATTTATGCCATTTGTATAGTGAAAAGTTTATGCAATAAAGAGGCAAACGGAAAATGGCAAGCGGCTCACTGCAAAGTATTGCCAAAGTCTACCTTAGGGGCTCGGGACCCAGTACCCGTAGTAGTGTGAAGAACTACCAGTGACAGTGAAGTGAAGTGAGTGGTATCCGGTGGTAGCTGAAGTGACTAGTAGCAGTATATAGTGAATAGTGAAAGTGTTAGCTAGCCGAAAAGGTCGTAACTGACATTCGCAGTTACACATAATGAAAGTGTTAGCTAGCCTAAAAAGGTCGTAACTGATATTCGCAGTTACATATAGTGATAGTGTTAGCTAGCCGAAAAAGGTCGTAACTGATATTCGCAGTTACATATTATAGTGAAAGTGGTAACTGATATCCGCAGTTACACAAGTGATAAAATCAGCTAGTTTAGTTGATAATAGCTGCTAGTCAGTAGTTATAGAAAACCAAAAACTACCAATAGATCTTTGATACCACCGTACAATTTAAAGAAATCTTTTGAATAATCTATTAATTCACTGTAACGGTGTTCCTTCAGGGGTTTTAAATACTTAATTATTCATTTAACTGCAAGAACATAATTTTGTTTTATTGAGTTGGATTTATTGACATATCTGGCAACCAAATTTACATCATACGATACATTATCTGGTCCCGAAACACGTGACAGATATAATAATAAACTCACTACTTAACTCTCTTTATTAAAATTTAGCTGTTGAATTATAATTGCTTTTCGTTAACGTTAGATATGAATCTAGTAGTACTTTACAGGAAATTGCATCAGACATAATTAAATTTATGTATGAGCTGTTAAGCGGATTATAAAGCATACAGGTCGAAGAACGGACAATTGGTGGGGAAAAAAGGTTCTCGAGGGGCAACTTTGTACCGGTAGACAAAGTGTTGGGTGGCCTACATTGGATGAAGGACAACCTAGCAAGTCATGCATAACGTCGGTGGATGCGCGTTTCGTTTAATTTTAACTTCTTAATTCCCGGCGGTTACGGTGCTCTACAGCATCCATGGTATCGGGGGAGACTGAGGTGCTCGACGTTCAAATTTCATAGTTAACCAAAGCTACGCCTGGACTGCACACTTCGCGATCGCGAGAGCGCTTGAAAAGTCGCGCCCACCATGTTTTCGCGGCAAGTATAGCCCCATTACCGACGATCTCGGGTGATGCATCCTGTGGAACATCATAACAGTGCGGGCTTTTCTATCCAAAGCGTTAAATTCTCTCTGAGTCTACCTGAATATGCCAAATATATAAAAAAGAATATATAAAATATATAAAAAAGAAAGAAAATAGACAGGTGTCAACTATGTTTATTTTGTCTAAATATTTTAATAAAAATAACTATACATTTTAATTGTAAAATTTTAGTGCACAAAGGAAATTTTTATTGTTGTCATAGATTTAAATAGTATAACAGTGGTTTATATAATATCTGAAATTAACTACGAGACATAAAAATTTTTCAAGATTGTGACATAATATGCCAAATGTAACAAAACAATTCGCAACAAAGGATTTCTGAAATATTATATATTTGATTGACTGATGAAGAGCTATCGTATCGCAAAGCCACCTAAGAGTTTGTCGGGATATTTTTCATATTTGCGCATGGGGATTTTGTTTTTGTTCCCACTACAGTACCTGTTCAGTATTTGAAAAGTTCTAGTCCGCGTATGATAACTTCAAGACACGGTTGCTAAGGCCGCCATCGTTTGTTCTAGCGACACCATACGTCCGTGGATCTCTTACACTGCAGCTTCCAATTGCAGAACCGTCCTGTGACGCACCTACGTAACGACGCATGCGTCTTGTTACCAAGACAAGCAGCCTTCATATTTTGACTTTGACTTTTTTATATCTTCAGTGTAATTGTTAAGTTACTTTATTGTGTTTTTTTAATTTGTTTTAAGTTATTCTTTTTTGTTATTGTATTTAACTCTTGTGAATGCAGTCCGTAACCCAATCTAGTGATGACACGGCAAACGCAACACTTATATGTACACAGTGCAACAAGTCATTCAAATCTTTAAAAGGCCTCAACATACACACTACAAAAACACACAGGAAATGTATTAGCCAAAACAGTTCACCTTTAGACATACATCCTTTTATTCTAAATACGCCTACTTTTGCAGCCAACTTTCCAACTCCTTTCCACACATATCTTAGCCATTTGAAAAATAGTATACAGACAGTTAAAAGAATCCCTCGAGGAGCTCGAATAACCGTTGCTACACATTTGTCACAATTAATCCAGAAATGTTACATAAGCAATTGTACTCAAGACTGGCAGAACCTATTTTTATTTTCATACAGCACACAGATATAATAATAAACTCACTACTTAACTCTCTTTATTAAAATTTAGCTGTTGAATTATAATTGCTTTTCGTTAACGTTAGATATGAATCTAGTAGTACTTTACAGGAAATTGCATCAGACATAATTAAATTTATGTATGAGCTGTTAAGCGGATTATAAAGCATACAGGTCGAAGAACGGACAATTGGTGGGGAAAAAAGGTTCTCGAGGGGCAACTTTGTACCGGTAGACAAAGTGTTGGGTGGCCTACATTGGATGAAGGACAACCTAGCAAGTCATGCATAACGTCGGTGGATGCGCGTTTCGTTTAATTTTAACTTCTTAATTCCCGGCGGTTACGGTGCTCTACAGCATCCATGGTATCGGGGGAGACTGAGGTGCTCGACGTTCAAATTTCATAGTTAACCAAAGCTACGCCTGGACTGCACACTTCGCGATCGCGAGAGCGCTTGAAAAGTCGCGCCCACCATGTTTTCGCGGCAAGTATAGCCCCATTACCGACGATCTCGGGTGATGCATCCTGTGGAACATCATAACAGTGCGGGCTTTTCTATCCAAAGCGTTAAATTCTCTCTGAGTCTACCTGAATATGCCAAATATATAAAAAAGAATATATAAAATATATAAAAAAGAAAGAAAATAGACAGGTGTCAACTATGTTTATTTTGTCTAAATATTTTAATAAAAATAACTATACATTTTAATTGTAAAGTTTTAGTGCACAAAGGAAATTTTTATTGTTGTCATAGATTTAAATAGTATAACAGTGGTTTATATAATATCTGAAATTAACTACGAGACATAAAAATTTTTCAAGATTGTGACATAATATGCCAAATGTAACAAAACAATTCGCAACAAAGGATTTCTGAAATATTATATATTTGATTGACTGATGAAGAGCTATCGTATCGCAAAGCCACCTAAGAGTTTGTCGGGATATTTTTCATATTTGCGCATGGGGATTTTGTTTTTGTTCCCACTACAGTACCTGTTCAGTATTTGAAAAGTTCTAGTCCGTGTATGATAACTTCAAGACACGGTTGCTAAGGCCGCCATCGTTTGTTCTAGCGACACCATACGTCCGTGGATCTCTTACACTGCAGCTTCCAATTGCAGAACCGTCCTGTGACGCACCTACGTAACGACGCATGCGTCTTGTTACCAAGACAAGCAGCCTTCATATTTTGACTTTGACTTTTTTATATCTTCAGTGTAATTGTTAAGTTACTTTATTGTGTTTTTTAATTTGTTTTAAGTTATTCTTTTTTGTTATTGTATTTAACTCTTGTGAATGCAGTCCGTAACCCAATCTAGTGATGACACGGCAAACGCAACACTTATATGTACACAGTGCAACAAGTCATTCAAATCTTTAAAAGGCCTCAACATACACACTACAAAAACACACAGGAAATGTATTAGCCAAAACAGTTCACCTTTAGACATACATCCTTTTATTCTAAATACGCCTACTTTTGCAGCCAACTTTCCAACTCCTTTCCACACATATCTTAGCCATTTGAAAAATAGTATACAGACAGTTAAAAGAATCCCTCGAGGAGCTCGAATAACCGTTGCTACACATTTGTCACAATTAATCCAGAAATGTTACATAAGCAATTGTACTCAAGACTGGCAGAACCTATTTTTATTTTCATACAGCACACTACATATAACAAAAACTGATAAACCAAATTTATCCTTGACACAAAAGATTAAAAATAACTGTACTGTCAGCTCCTCACCTTCTCCCGCACCTCTAATCAAACATGATGCCCCTCGTAATCGCAACAAACTAATCGAAAACAAAATCTGTGACGGAGATCTCAAAGGTGCCGCTCGCCTTTTGTTCTCAAACGAGGTACTTTCACCAGATACCCCTGACACCCTTCAGGCCTTACGGTCAAAACATCCTCTAGCTCCAGTAAACCCATATTTTTTCGACCGACCAACAGTAGGGCAAGCATGCCTTCAAATTCAAAACAAAGATGTAACGGATGCCATTTTATCTTTTAAACCAGGTTCGGCTGCAGGTTTGGATGGAATCTCACCGCAACATTTGAAAGACTTAACATCGCATTCTGTGGGTGATGCAGGTGAGCAACTTGTAAATTCGATCACTAAATTAATTAACTTTATGTATTCCGATAATGTCAATCCAGAAATTGTTCCAATTCTTTTCGGCACGAACCTCATTGCTCTCACCAAAAAGGACGGAGGGGTGAGACCAATTGCTGTTGGATCAACACTACGACGCCTGGCCTCCAAAATTGCTGTTCGACATATTTTACAGAAATTAAATTCGGAATTTGAACCCGTACAGTTAGGCTTCGGTGTAAAAGGAGGGTGTGAGGCAGCCGTCCATGCCCTACGTTCTTTCCTAACATATGGACATCCTGACGTGTTGCTCAAAATTGATGTCAAAAATGCTTTCAATTCGGTAAATAGGGGGACCCTACTGACTGAAATAAATCAACATATACCCGAAATATACAATTATCTTCTTCTCAGTTACGCTGACCCAACAAAATTGTTATATCAATCGAATGAATTATCCTCGGAAGTAGGTTGTCAACAAGGTGATCCCCTTGGACCAGCAATTTTTAGTTTGGCTATAAATCCCATAATCAAAAGTTTAAATTCTAAATTCAATATTTGGTATCTGGATGACGGAACCTTAGGAGGTGATATGGAAACTGTATTTTCTGACCTTTTCTCAATCAAAAATAAATTTGAAGCCATTGGTTTGGAGCTTAACTTTAGCAAATGCGAACTTTTTATAAATAACTGCAACTTAAATTTAAATGACGTAAAACACAAATTTAATACTTTGGCACCAAATATTAAAATAGTTAACAGTAATTCCCTTTACCTTTTAGGTTCTCCAATTTTTAACGAATCTATTTCTGAATATATTAATAATTCAATTGCTAAATTTCAAAATTCTGCTGACCGTCTCCTTGAAATTAGTCCACATTATGCACTTTGCATTTTAAAATCTTGCCTTTTTGTCCCGAAATTTACGTATGTGCTCCGTTGCTGCTCCTTTTGGAATCACCCAGACCTTTTGACACAAGTGGACAACTTAAAATAAGCTTAGAATCGATTCTTAATATACACATGAACGAGCAATCTTGGACCCAAGCATCCCTACCCATCCGTTATGGTGGTTTAGGAATTCGCAAAATTTCCAGTGTCTCTTTACCAGCCTTCCTATCTTCTGTCCACAGTTCAGCAAATCTCATAAGTAAAATTTTAAGGGCATCCCCTTCAAACTTTGAGATTGCTGGCCTGGAAGAAGCTAGAAACGCTTTCTTAATTAATGCCCTGGTCAAAATTTTCAATTTCCTCTAAATTCACAGAGGAGCTGGGACGACATAAACTGCAAATTGACTTATGACAATCTTTTGAGCTTTAGTACAGGTTCGGCGCGTGCTAGGCATTTGGCGGCTACTGGCTTCACGCGTATCCTTCGTCAAATACAGGAACATTTCTTGAGCCTGACACGCTCCGAATCGCAACTTGTCTACGGCTTGGGGTTCCGGTCTGCGCTCCTCATAAATGTCCGTGTGGCAGTGACGTCGACAAGCTAGGATATCACGGGCTATCATGCCAAAAAAGTGCAGGTCGCTTCTCGAGACATGCAGCACTTAACGATATCATACGCCGGTCTCTTACCACCGTCAACGTGCCAAGTCTACTTGAGCCGTCTGGTATTGCAAGAGACGATGGCAAGAGACCGGACGGTATGAGTTTGATTCCATGGAGGATGGGCCGGGTGCTGGTATGGGATGCAACCTGTTCAGACACGCTGGCCCCTTCCCATCTACGTGGAACCAACAACAGAGCTGGTGCGGCTTGTGAAGCGGCAGAAAAGGCTAAAGTTTGCAAATACAGGGGTCTAGGCTCCGAATATATTTTTGTCCCTTTCGGTGTCGAGACCCTTGGTCCGTGGGGTCCTAGCGCTATAAGCCTTTTTAAGGAAATAGCAAAAAGGTTAATCAACGTCACAGGAGACCGAAGAGCTGGCAGTTACCTCGGACAAAGAATTAGTCTAGCTATTCAACGGGGAAACGCTGCCAGTATCTTCGGAACCTTGCCTAAAAGACCTCTTTTTTAATAATTTAATTTAGTTATTATAATATATATTTTTAAGGTTTTTAGTATTAGAAATAATGTTTATAAATTTATGGGTTAGATTTAATTTAAAGTATATTTATCATTGTACTTTTCTATTTCAATAAATTGCTTTTCTTATATGCCAAAGATATACATAAAACAGGAATGACCCAACCATTATATAGGTGTGTCTTATTAACGCCCAACAAAAAGCTGTTAAGAACTTTGGTCAAGCGTGCATAAAAAACATCGCAAGCTTATTGTTTCATGTCTGCCTCATCGATAGCTATGTTCTGGGACATACCATGGTATAGGTATATTTCTGCCTAGGAAAGGATCCTTATGTTGATGGGCGTAGGTAAGTCTACGCCCTCAGAGTTGGAAACCCTGTCCCTTTCGACATGGAGAAGCGCACACTTGTCCGTCCCCAGCTCCATTCCGATGGAATTACTGAATTTACAAGTGATTTTCAGCAATTCCATAAGATGGTATTGATTGGAGGCAAACAACTTGACATTATCCATATAGAAAACGTAGATCGCCGACCTACCAAAGCTCTCCAGTAAGGTATTGAGAGTGTTCAGAGATAGGAAGAACCAGATTGGAGTCAGACAATCGCCCTGAAAGATACCTTTTTTATCCTTATGTGGTTATTAGTAGACGTCATCCGCCAGCCCAGATGACAAAGTATCGTACTCCTCTGCCATACACTGCTCGAGGAAGCCCATAACTGTACTGTACTGTATCAACCTTGTACAGCTCAAGAACCCTCTTTAGCCATGTATGGAGCACCAAGTCGAATGTTCTGTGGCCGTGGAAGGAAAAGGGGAGATCTCCCACCGGGCAAGGTGTTATTCCCGGGGAGCGGCCAACACTCCGTGTGATAGTTCGGAGATGTTCTATATATGCTGTTTATGATTCGGAATGTTGATAGCGTGATTTAAGCTTCGGTGTGTTTCGCTTGCGGCGCGACGGCAGCGCCGCCACATCACCCCCCTTCTCAGACCGGAGGTCAATAGTGCAGTCCGATTGTCGGTGTGTCCCATTAATGCCGGTGCGGAATGCATGCTGTGTGCGTAAGGGCAAGTGACACCGGTGCGAATGATATGCCGATGTGTAATGCATGCCGTACTACGCACTGACCAGTGATGCCGGTGAGAACGATGTGCCGGAGCAAGTGCCAGAAGTCTGCCTTATAAATCTGCGGTGAGTCGAGATGAAGACAAGTTGGACTGGCTTTTGCAGGAACTGAAGACTGCAGAAGACGATTCTCAGTAGTGAATCGTAGGGGTTCTTGAGGATAATGACGAAGGCTTGAAAGTTGTAGTTTCCGAAGGTTGTTGGTTGCGTGTTCATATCACGTCGGATGGTCACCACTGTGGCCGTGGTAAGAAAAGGGGAAAATCTCCCGCCGGGCAAGGTGTTCTGCCCGGGGAGCGGCCGACACTCCATGTGATAGTTCGGAGATGTTTTATATATGCTGTTTATGATTCGGAATGTTGATAGCGTAATTTAAGCTTCGGTGTGTTTCGCTTGCGGCGCGACGACAGCGCCGCCACAGTTCTTATATATTATATAGAATAATATTCTGTAGTCTATTCAGTTTCGCCGGTTGCGCTGAACCACTTTGCCAATGACCGCGTCAGTGAGGAGTGGTTCTTTGGTTACACGACCAGCGCCGTGACATCCATTTTTAGCGTGTGATGTCACCTAATTTAAGTCCAAGTGACGAGTGATTCTCGTGCTCAAAATTGATGTCAATATCTGTATAATATAGTGGGTAGACACGTAATAGGGCGGTTTTTGCTCGGGTCTGTGGTATCTTGATCTTTATTGTCAGTAGATGATTTCGTTAGAATTGTGTCCATAGAAGCGCCATCCAACACCATGTCTTTCTCTGACTAATAATCATTCACAATCAATCCTCTTCCCCTCGGACCTCGTCTACGAGTAGTCGTCTGTAAACCCTTACATTAATTAATTAAAATCCTTAAATTTAAATTGAATAAAATAAATACTCAAGCAATAAATAGGAGTGCATAAAACTAAGAAACCTACACATAACGTCTACGCGTGCGCTCCTGGTACATTGAGAATCAACACGCCTAATCTCCGTTCACAAGCGCAAAATTGGAAGGTATGATTTTTCATTTTTGTTGCTCAGGGTTGTTTTGGCACAGTTTTAGTGACTATTACCAAACTATTGTTTTCTTCACAAAACAGTCATTGAATTTATGATACCCTGGTACATCTGATAGCCGGAAGAAATATAGCAGCAAATTGAGGCGCCTGTCACTTTATAAAACTGAGTATTTTCTTCAATTGTTCTGATATCACTTTCCGATTATGCTACCCTGGTATTGAAGCAAATAGTACAAACAACAGTTACTTCTGAAACTATATCCTCTGGGTTTTTATTAACTTTCTATTGTTTTCTTATGCCCTAGTACTATATTAAACGATAGGCATTTTGAAAAGTGGCCTTGTGGCAAATACCAAGTTATACAGATCTAACAAAATGCCTCTTAAACGCAGTCCCCCACCTAAGAAAGCAACTGCAACAACGTCTATTCCTCAAGTTAATCCCTATATGGGTAAATCCGTTTCGGATTCACGCATAAACGAGCTTACTGATAGCACCCAATCGAGCTATATCACACAGAGATTTAAACGAGGAAGGGAAGATGACATAACTTCTGAACTGAATGATTTTAAAGAGGAAATAAAAAATTTGTTTTCATCGTTTATAACTACGCAACAGTTAGAACTCCAAGCTATCGCCAGTAAAATAAAGGAAATTCAGCAATCGAATTATAATATTGATAATTCTATCGCTATCCTGACTAGCCAAAACGAGGAGTACAAAAAGAAAATAGATCAAATGGAAATCCAAGCCAAAAAAGACCGAGAATACATAACCTTACTAGAAGAGAAAGTCGAAGACATACAAAGAGACAATCGGAAAACTAAAATTGAGATAAAAAATGTACCAATTATAAACAGTGAAACAAAGGAAGATCTAATAAGCATGGTTCAACACTTGTCCAAACACATCGACTGTAAGATCGATAAATCCGATATAAAGGATATCTACAAAGTGCGTACAAAAACCCGAAAAAATGAAAATACTAAAAACCTTCCCGTTGTAGTAGAACTGGGATCCACTATTTTGAAACGCGATGTACTGAGGATGTCGAAATCATTTAATATTAAAAACAAGTATAAACTCCAAGCAAAATACCTCGGATTTACGACAAAAGAAGATACACCCGTTTTTGTTTCCGAACAACTAACTCCCAAAAGCGCTAGACTATTTTTTCTAGCCAGAGATCTCGCAAAATCAAAGACCTTTAAGTTTTGCTGGACGTCCTTTGGTCGAGTCTATGTGAGATAGGACGAGAATTCTCCAGTTATTGTAATAAGAAACGAGTCACAAATACACCATCTTCTACAAGAAAGTTCACAGGCATGACTCAATGGTTTCATCCAATTCTTGTCATCTTCATTAATATTATTAGTGATAAGTTACATCGTACTATTTAAGTATATTGTCCTAACTGTAGGTACTAACATCTGTGTGGCAATTCTGTCTATTATAATTTATACTTCAATTACTGACAAAAAACCTCCTACGTTATCTTCACTCACACTCATATATAACACACTTTTGAAACATACAATACACTCACACACAGCTCATACTCACGCAATCATCACCCATTTACATCTTGATTCTTATTTACAAACATTAACTCTAAGGTTGTTCCTTCCTGTTTATTTCAGACCTTTCTCGAATAAATACCATTACAGCATTACACTAAAAACAAACCTTTTGGCTAAACCATCTATACAGTATCACTTATGTTCTCACACACCTATTGATACTAAATCGGCCAAGCACTTTATTTATTTTTATTGCAAACATGGTTATAGCTAACTCTTTGAGCACAATAACGGACTTGGATCAAGTTGATATAGCTAACCATATAAGCTGCGATATACAGGACCTAACAAAGTGCTTTAGTATTGGTAAAACGGATCTTACCATATTATGTCAAAACATTAGAAGTATTTATCGTAACATTGATAACCTCCAAGCTACCCTATCACTTCTCAAATTTGAAGTGGACGTCTTAGTTTTAACAGAATGCAGATTAGATAAATCAAAGCCAATTCCACAGATCCCTAATTATACTGCTTTAGAAACAACGTACAAAATTAACCAGAATGATGGTGTAGTGATTTATGCTAAATCTCACCTAAATCCTGAATTTATGGAAATTAAACTAAAACATGCCTCTTGCATACAACTAAGAATTCTCGATCTGACGATATTGGGCATTTATCGTTCACCTTCGAACTCAAACGCATCTGAATTCATTGACTCCTTGAGTGCACACCTTGGAAACATAAAATCTTATCGTAACATAGTCATCTCTGGAGACATAAACATCAACCTCATTCAGTGCAGGAACGAACAAACTAATGACCGCAATAATAGAATAGACTATCTAAATACGCTAGCTAGTCACGGCCTACTTGCTGGTCACAAGCTGCCCACGAGAGAATCCAGCTGCCTTGACCACTTCATGGTAAAATTAAACAATATAAAATTTTCTGCAAATATCGCGGTTTTAAATACCACACTTACAGATCATCTGACTATATTCATGTGCATATCAAAACTTAAAAGCAAAACAATTAATCAAAAAATCATTGAGTATGTTAATTTTGAAACTGCATATGAGAGGCTGCTCCAAAAGAACCTGGAGTCTTTGCTTCTTTGCGAAGATTCCGACTTAGTTACCAATCGCCTTTTGCTATGGCTTGCGGAGTCATTGGAAGAGAGTAAAACAATAAAATATGTTACCAAAAACCAGCAGAATATTAAACCTTGGATCACAGATGGAATTCTTAGGTGTATCAGAAATAGAAATAAAATGCAGCTGAAGCTTAGGTCCGATCCATCAAATGAAACTCTAAAAATTACTTTCAGACGATATAGAAACTACGTTAATAACCTTATAAAAAAACTAAAACGAAAATATGACAGAGAACTATTAACTACTGCTGCCAAAAGTTCCAAAGAACTCTGGAAAAGAATAAAAACGGTAACCTGTTTTAAAATTTCTAAATCACATTGCAAAGAACTACTTAATATAGGACCAACACCGTCTGACTCTGTTAATTTGGTAAATTGTTATTTTGCTAATATTGGCAAACAATTAGCTAATGATGTCATGAAAGGTATATCTCATGTCTCACAAAGTAGCACTTCCATTAACACGCTATAACGACATAATACATCTTTTGTCCTCTTGGAGACTGATCCTGGGGAAGTCAATAGTGTGATCATGAGTCTCAAAACAGATAGTGCCCCTGGTTGGGACAATATATCGATCAAATTGCTTAAGATCTGTAGCCCTATTGTTGCGCCCATAATGTCATCTTGCAAATCAAAGCTTTAGACTAGGTGTATTCCCTGCAACCCTAAAAAAATCTATTGTTACTCCGATTTATAAGTGTGGGGATAGAAGTAACATCAATAATTATCGACCCATTTCGGTCTTACCCGTGATTTCAAAAGTCATTGAGAAACTCCTTAATACTCGACTGCTTAATTATCTAGAAAAATTCAGCATTATCTCTAGCTCACAGTTTGGTTTTAGGCCTGGATTATCTACGGAGGACGTAGTATTGTCCCTCACGTCCCTTATTACAGATCAAGTCGACTGAGGAAATAAATGCATGGCTGTTTTTCTAGACTTGAAAAAGGCTTTCGATACCGTCTCCCTTCCCACCCTTTTACATAAACTAGAGTGCGTCGGTGTCCGAGGCGTACAGCTTAAACTGCTAAGTAGTTACCTACGAGAGCGCACCCAAAGAGTGAAAATTGGTACTCACGTGAGTAAAGACATGGACATAACCTTCGGTGTGCCCCAGGGGAGTGTACTTGCCCCAACTCTATTTCTAATCTATATAAATGACCTCACCAATCTAAACATTGAAGGTGGTAAAATTTACTCTTACGCCGATGATACTGCGATAGTTTTTTTCTGGTACTTCGTGGAACAAGGTATACGAGACAGCCCAAAGTGGTCTTTGTAAAATTTCAGACTGGCTAAAAATGAACCTTCTAACTTTGAATATCAATAAAACAAATTATATGTGCTTCTCAATAAATAAAAGAACTCAACCAAAAAACGATTTTACATTAAAACTACATGAATGCGATAAACTAGATTACTC
Organism: Parnassius smintheus behrii; assembly: GCA_036936625.1. Classification (NCBI taxonomy): domain Eukaryota; kingdom Metazoa; phylum Arthropoda; class Insecta; order Lepidoptera; family Papilionidae; genus Parnassius; species Parnassius smintheus. Next base: position 11,301,836 of record JAUPFT010000013.1, read on the forward strand.
AATTTGCAATTGCAAAACGCTACAGAAGGTTACATCAACTAAATACTTAGGATTAATATTGGATCATCGACTATCCTGGCATCCACATATTGAATATATGACCGAAAGAGTGCGTAAACTTATTTGGATTTTCAAAACCCTGAGACATATTACATCACACAAATTAATAAAACAGATATACATTACTTTGGTACAATCTGTCTTAGGATATTGCATTTCTGTATGGGGTGGGGCTACTAAAAGCAAATTCTTGGAGGTTGAACGTGGTCAACGCTGCCTTCTTAAAGTCATGTATTTCAAACCACGCTGGTATCCCACTACAGCATTATATAAATTTTGCGACGTGCTAACCGTGAGACAGTTATACATTTTAGTGACTGTTCTAAAAATTCGTAAAACTATACAGTCTGACTCCATTGTAGATAATAGAAGAAGAAAAAAATATGTAACCAAACCTATTCGCACGAAAACAGTGTTTGCCAAACGCCAATATACTGCAAATTCTGTGTACCTTTACAACAGCATTAATGGTTTGTTGGACATTCATACAACAACTCACCATGATTTCAAAAAATCTGTAACTACTTGGTTAAAAACACAAAATTATGAAGACCTTGAGGAACTTTTACACCATGCCTCGTAAAATGTAAATCATTTAATCAACACACATACCACACACATACATCGTTCACACAGAGACACACACACACACACACACACACACACACACACACACACACACACACACACACACACACACGCACACACACACACGCACACGCACACGCACACACGCACACACGCACACGCACACGCACACACACACACACACACACACACACACACACACACACACACACACACACACACACACACAATTCATCACCACCATCCACCATTTAAATACGTTCAAGTAATACATTATTAACCTTATTTAAATCACCGCTAATTTAGAACAATGTAAATCGTGTAATTTATAACAATGTAATGAAATGCTTTCCTATTTATGACTGTTATAGATAAGGAAGAGCGGGGACTCCTGACACAGGTTTTCTTTTAAACTTACTAGGAGGACCCATCTACTATATTGTTTATGTATGTTATTTTAAGGAAATAAAGCATTAGTATTATTACTATTATTATTATTATTATTATTATTATTATTATTATTATTATTATTATTATTATTATTATTATTATTATTATTATTATTATTATTATTATTATTATTATTATTTGTTTATTGCTCGAGATAAACCCGGTATTTTCCAAGCCCCCGCCCATGAAACTTAGGGAGAGGTAGGCTCAGGTTCATAACTAACAAATATAGAATTACCTAAAACTTTGGACAATATTGTTACCGAATGAATTGCTGCTTGCTTCTGTATAACGTTTATGTTGATATGGGAGTCTAGCTTATTGCAATATTTATGCAGGCTTTTAGCGATCATTCCTGTGGCCCCAACCACTATAGGTATAACTTCAGTAGGTGTTTTCCAAAGCCTGGTTATTTCAGTTCTTAGTGCATGATATTTACTAAGTTTCTCTATTTCCTTCGCTCCGATATTGTAATCAGACGGTACGGTAATATCGATAAGGTAAGTTTTATTTTCAATTTTATTTATATAAATTATATCAGGCCGGTTATGCTTTATTGTAATATCTGTTTGAACCGGCATTTCCCACATTAGTTTGGCTGTATTATTTTCGTTTACTAGTGGTTGCGACATATGTTCTTTCCACCACATTTTGCTTACGCTAAATCCGTGCTTTCTTGCTAAGGTCCAGAACACGTACTGTACAATATTATTGTGCCTCTTAGTATAGTAAGTGCCAGCCATTTTCTCACATCCTGATATAATATGTTGTACTGTTTCATCTTTCGTTAGACATAGTCGACACTTCCCATCTACAGGTTTCTGAAGTATGTCTCTCTCATATTGTCTTGTTACAATTGCCTGATCCTGAATAGCAAAAATAAATGACTCCCATCCTGGAGTTATTTTTTGTGTTTTAAACCATCTGAATGAAAACTTTACATCTATATTTTCTCTTTCAATCACATCCTTATAAAACTGACCATGAAGTGGTTTTGTTTTCCAAGCATTTACCTTTTTTCTAATAAATGCTTTTTTTATTTCCTTTTCTGTATAATTTTTACCACCCCCTAGTCCTAATTCTCTTAAGTATTTCAGTGCTTCTTTAAATATTGAGTATTTATCTCTATTTTTATCGTGTTTTAATATTGCTCTTAAAATGTAATCATTACTTGATTCTAGATACTTTCTATATTTTATTATCTGGGTTTTATAAAGCACTTCTATATTAGTCAGCCCCCGCCCCCCTCCTTCAATCGGTAAATAAAGTCTTTCAATTTCTGCTTTTGGTTGGTGCGCCTTGTTCATTGCTAAAATTTTCCTCGTTTTTATATCAATTTTCCTTAAATCAGTATTTTTGTAGTTTATAACACCGAATGAATAAAGGAGTACTGGGACTGCGTATAAGTTTATTGCCTTAAGTAGATTTCTAGCGTTAAGATGAGATTTAGAAATACATTTTACTCTACGGAAGTATTCTTTTTGTAATTGTTGTCTAGCTTCTTTATGGTTTATTTTACCTGCTTCATTCATACCTAAATATTTATATTGTTCTCCCGCTTTCAAGTATTCAAATTCGTTGCCGTTTAGTAATATATGACCCGACCCTTGATTTTCTCTTCTTTTACCTGCTACCATATGCAAAATGTTACATTTACTTAATCCGAAGGTCATTCCTATGTCTCTTGTAAAAATTTCTATACTGTCTATTAACACTCTAAGATTGTTTTTATTATTAGCATATATTTTTAAATCATCCATATATAATAAATGGTTAATCGTAGTATTGTCTTTTAATTTGTATCCTTTAGATTCATATTTTTTGAGAATTTGAGAAACGGGATTAATAGCCATGCAAAATAAAATAGGTGACAGTGAATCTCCTTGGAATATTCCACGCTGAATGTATATGGGATCTGTAGTAACAGAGCCATTCGCACTATAGGCTGTCATGATTACATTCCATTTGGGCATAACCATCTGGAGAAATCTTTTGATAGTTGGTGAGCATTTATAAATATCCAGTACTTTTAGTAACCACTCGTGTGGTATACTGTCAAATACTTTCTGATAGTCTACCCATCCCATACATAAATTTTTCTGGTTCTGTTGTGCATCTTCCAGTATAGCCTTATTAATCATGAGATGATCTTTGCAACCTCTAACGTAACGCCTGCAACCTCTTTGTTGAGGAGATATAATATTGTTCAGGTCACAGTGCGTATAAACTTCGTTGGAAATTATGGACGTTAAAAGTTTGTACATGGTAGGTAAGCACGCTATCGGTCTCCAGTTCTTTGGATCTAGGGTGTTCTCATTTTTAGGGATCAATATTACCACTCCAGTTGTAAACCATTGCTCAACAGATTCGATTCCTTTCAAAATTCTATCAAACAACTGAGCAATGTATTTATGTGTACTGGTAAGATATTTAAGAAAATAGTTATGTATTTTATCAATACCCGGCGTTTTCCAATTATGTAATCCGCTTATAGCATTTTTTACTTTATCTTCATTTATTTCGTTAAACGTGTGTTCTACTATTTTATCCATTGACTCTTCTATTTCCTTAATCCATCGAGCTTCAGTATTGTATGATACTGGTTTTGATAGAATGGATTCCCAAAAACGTTGTACATCATTTTTTAATGGAACTTGTGTTGGAATTTGTTGCTGACCATCAAGATTTCTAAAAAGTTTATGTTGATTTTCTTGAAACAGCTTATTTTGTAATTTTCTATTGTTTATATCGTCATACCTCTTAAGTCGTCCAGCCAGTGCTTTTATTTTCTGTTTAACTAGTTCTACAGTGTAGTCTAAATCTTGATCATTTCGTATATTATATTTATTAGATAACCTATTTTTAAATCTTATCATGTTTCTAGTATAATAGTTTCCTCTCTGAATTTCTACTAGTCTGCCTAAATCTCTTCTAAAATCTTCTATTTTTTTCTGTAGTCTCAATTTCCACGGTGCATTTTGTTTCAATTTTATTGCAGTCAGGCCAGTCGGCTTAAGTGTAATTGCTTTTTGATTATTTGCAGTGATAACTGTTTTAGCTGCTGCATAGATAATATTATTTATTTCTCTCAAGGACTGGTGCGACTCTAAAAGTTTTGGCAAAAAGTTATTAATTTTATTTAAATTTTCGCAAAACTGTTTACAAAATTTAGCCTTTGGTAAGGAATCCCTATTCTCGATAGATATTTCTTTAGTTTCCGCAAGAGTTTGTAGGAATTTCAGAATAAGGGGATCTTGGTTGTCATCTACTTTGATATCAGGACTATCACATGTATATCTATTTTGATGTTCTGGAATAGTTTCTAAAACCGCACATGTTGTAAGTGGTTGGGTCCTTGTAAGTATATCTGATAATAAATGAGAATTTTGTGCGTTATCCGTAAAAGTATGATTATCAGAGATCTGTTTTTCTGGACTATCACATATTGTAGTTATATGTGAAGTTGTGGATGTAAGTAGGTTGAGATCAGCCGTGTTCTGTGCTACTGCTATATTTCGTTCAGCTCTAGATTTAATTTCGTCTAAAACCTGGGTTGACAAGAATTTCCTAGTTATTATACTTCTAGCTTGGTTTGCAAGTGTGTTTCCCGTAAATTTTAGTGTTTTAGGATTATTAGGATTCCTATCTTTGAACAGTTTTTCAAATCATTTTATGTAACCAGGACCTTCAGATTTCGCTTTAAAATAACAGAACATAAGTTCATGAAGTTCTTCTTGCGACCACTTTCTCCTAGCATCTTCGCTTACTGCTACGCTTTCTATGGTCGCTTCTGATGTACCGGCAGAGATGTTTCTAGGAGGTTCATCCCTTCTCTGCAAAGTATCACCAGGATCGGCTGTTGCATTTGAGGATCCTCGTCTTCCCCTCTGGATCTCTCCGTCCCTCGCCCGCCTGTTCAACGAGGTCCGGCTGGCTCGCATTGCTACACGACCGTCACCAGCTCCGATCGTGTCCTGGCGATCACCCCCAGGCAGCGGCATTAAACGTTTATTCCTATTTTCCATTTCTCCATTTTGGGTTGCCATAACCTTATTAGCTTGTAAGTTTTGAAAAATACAAGTGTCCCCCTCCCACGTGAAGTCGGTGTTCGCTTCGGACGTAAAGGTTGGGCTTTGGGAGGGTTATTATTATTATTATTATTATTATTATTATTATTATTATTATTATGGGGTATCTATATAGTTTTCTCATCTGGTTGGGTTCTATAAATATATAATTATAAATGAAAGTGAAAAGATAAATATACATAAATATCAATAACATAAAATAAATATAAAAATACATAAATAAATAAAAGCCCAACCAGATGGAGGCCCTCGGCAGGGGAGACCAAACGGCCGAGGGTTAGGGGGAAAGGGAAAGAAACCGGCGGACGATGCGGGCGGTATCGATGAGCACCGCCTTCTGCATTTGAGCCCGGAGCGGTCCGCCACGTAGTCCCAGTCGCCTCAGATGACCCGAGAGGCTGACTGGGATTAGCCCGTTTGCAGAGACGACTACAGGAATAATTTCAGTCGGCAGACCACCCCACATGTCGGTCACCTCGTGAGCCAGGTCCAGATATTTTGTTTGCTTGTCTGTTTCGGCTTTCACGAGGTTCTCGTCATACGGAATGGTAATGTCGACCAAAAATATCCTTGACTGTGCCCGGTCCATCAGCACAATATCAGGCTTATTCGCAAGAATAGTCCTGTCTGTGATGATGGCTCGGTCCCAATAGAGCCTGGCGCGATCATTTTCGAGCACGGCTTCCGGCAAGTACTTGTAATACGGCAATTTCCGATCAACGAGACCGTATTTCAGAGCGAGCTCCTGGTGAAGAATTCTGGCTACTAGGTTGTGCCTGTGCAAGTACTCAGAGTTAGAAAGCGCCGAACAACCGGAGATAACATGCCTAAGTGACTCACCGGGATGGTGACAAGCTCGACAGATGTCCACGGTGCCATCCTTTAGGATGTATCTCCGATAGTTGTTGGTCTTAATAACCTGATCCTGTATTGCACAGACAAAACCCTCGGTTTCCCCGAAGAGATCACCAAAGCGTAGCCAGTGGAGGGAGGCTACTGTGTCTACGAAAGGCTCATGTAGAGCCTTGTAGAACCTCCCGTGGAGCTCCTTCTCCTTCCACACGGTCTCCCGGTCGGAAATTGTCTGCACTGCCGGGTCTTGCCATTGCTCGTTGGCTAAGGATAGAGGGGTAAGTACTTTATCACAAGAAATGACGTCCTTATAGAATGAATCATCCGATCTCGCCAGGAAGTAATTGCGGAGGCTGCACACTTCGCGATTATGCATGGTGAGCGCGCTCAAGAAGCCACGCCCACCATGCTTTCGCGGCAAGTACAGCCTCATTACCTACGATCTCGGATGATGCATCCTGTGGGACGTCATGGTAGTGCGGACTTTTCTATCCAGGGCGTTAAGTTCAGTCTGAGTCCACCTGAGTATGCCAAAGGTATACATGAGGACAGGCATGACCCAGCCGTTATATGCGTGTGTCTTATTCACACCGGACAAAAGGCTGTTAAGCACTTTGGTCAAGCGTGCATAAAACACGTCGCAAACTGACTGTTTCATACCAGCCTCATCGATACCGATGTTCTGTGACATACCCAGGTATCGGTATGTTTCAGCCTCGGAAAGGGTCCTTAAGTTGAAGGGCATAGATAAGTCTATGCCCTCAGAGTTAGCAACCCTTCCCCTTTCAACATGGAGGACCGCACACTTATCCGTTCCCAGCTCCATTCCAATAGAATTGCTAAATTCACAAGTGATGTTTAGCAATTCCATAAGATGGGAGCGACTGGAGGCGAATAACTTGAGGTCGTCCATATAGAAAAGGTGGGTCACTTTTGTACCTCCTTTCCGAAGCTGAAATCCCCTCCCGGAGCCCTCCAGTAAAGTACTGAGAGGGTTCAGGGAGAGGCAGAACCAGATTGGACTCAGACAATCGCCCTGGAAGATACCCCTTCTTATCCTTATGTGGTTCTCCGCAGCCATCATCCGCTCACCCAGATGACAAAGGATCGTACTCCACTGCCCCATACACTGCTCGAGGAAGTCTCTCACTGTACAGTCTATCTTGTACAGCTCGAGGACTCTCTTTAGCCATGTATGGGGCACCGAGTCGAATGCCTTTCTGTAGTCTATCCAGGCGGCGGAGAAATTCCGACGGTTGCGTTTCACCACTTTGCCAATGACCGCGTCAATGAGGAGTGGTTCCTTAGTTCCACGACCACCGCCCCGACATCCATTTTGAGCGCGCGACATCACCTGATTTGATTCCAGGTGACGAGTGATTCTCGCGCTCAAAATGGATGTTAGTGTCTTGTATATGGTCGGCAGACACGTGATGGGGCGGTATTTGCTCGGGTCTGTGGTAACCTGGTTTTTAGGAACCAAATGAGTGATCCCAGTAGTGAAGAGGCTAGGGAGCGACTTCTGGTTGAGAGCCTCTTGAAACTGACGGGCGAGCACAGCGTGACACACCATGAACCCCTTCAGCCAGTAGTGATGCAGTCCGTCGAGTCCTGGGCTTTTCCAGTTCGGGGCTCTACGGACCGCCTCAGCTACGTCATCCGGCGTTATGATGACGGGGTCCATGGGCGTAATACTCGCACACTGACTCGCCACAACTTCCGTCCAAGGGCCCTCGCTGTGGTTTACGGGCTCTGACCACAGGCCACGCCAAAATGCGACAGTGTTAGCCTGATCCGGTCCTGGGCCCGCTCCACATACCTCTGGTCGCTCCAATGATTTGTAGAGCCTCTTCTGATCACTCTGGAAGAGACGATTTTGGTTGAACCGCCTTGACCTCTCGGTAAATCGGCGAATCCGCTTCCCCCAAGCAGCAATCTTTTGCTTCAGGTCGTCTATGCGCTCCGTTAGTTTTTGCGTGATGTCCGGCTGGGACAAACTGATATTTGTCCCAGCAAACGCCATTCTAACGGTGCGCACAACCCTCGGTCTATTATTACCCGACCTGAAGCTTATCAGTCTGCCGATAAGGGCCCTTGCCTTTGCGATACGGTCCTCAATTCTTTTTCTCCAGGCTGGGATGGCGCTACTTTGTTTAGTAGCGCGTCCAGCCATGGGAAGTTTGGCGCCAATAATACGGCAAGCTGCCACTGCGGCGCCAAAAAGAACTGAGTCCGTCTCGCAAAGGTCCCGGCTGGCTTCCAAATAGGTTACCAGCATTGGGTTAAGAGCCCTCACGACAGCCCGATTTCGCTTGCTTAGGGGTATGCGGGGAAGTCGCGGTCGATTTTCGAGAGGCATGCTGCGCGTTTCCAAAATCGCCTCTTCCAATATACTCCTCATTTGCTCTAGTTCGTGGGAGACCATTTCATCATCGTCTGAATCAACCACAACTGGAAGATCCATGGCGGCTTCTACGCGTGGCAGCTGGTCTGTCGCCTGAGGAGCCGCATCCCCAGCCGTAGCCAATTCATTCGATGGGGGAATAGCCTCACGTCGTAGTCGTTCGAGCTCGGCATCATCAAATATTTTCGAGCGCATGATGTACCGAACTCGGTCTGCCAGGTTTTGTTCCGTGACGGGAATAGACGGCTCCAGCTCAGCAAAAAAGCAGTGCATCCGAGCCCGATACGCTATCCCCGCAGTTTCTTCCCCTTTCGCCCTATAGTACGCCCGCAATGCGTTTGCGTTCATATCCCTTGTCCAACGCATGCGGCGCACTCCACCAGCGGCGGATGCCGCCTGCCGAGTCCGAGAGGACCCTGCCGACATCAAGCCGTCTGGTGGGGATGATGGATGCGGGGGGCTGCTAGGTGATATTGCAGCTCCTCGCGCTCGGCTGGCGGCCCGCATGCTGCCGCGTCCAGCGCCAGCTCCAGACGCGCCCCGGCGACCCCCAGGCAGCGGCCCTATACTCTTTCTACTTAAATCCATCATCCATTATTGGGCGTCAATTAACGGGAGACGCCCAGGCCCGGCACCGTTTCATTGTATCATTGTACGGCCGTAAGCACAAACGGGCCTTTGCACCCTGAGTACTGCCGAGGCACGGCGCTCACACCTCTTGGCAAGGCGCTGACTGACTGCACCGACGTAGCAGTTTTGTCACTTAACTGTTTCGTCAGCGGGCGATGGGGTCGTCACTTCCCTACGCCATTTTATTATTATTATTATTATTATTATTATTATTATTATTATTATTATTATTATTATTATTATTATTATTATTATTATTATTATTATTATTATTATTATTATTGTGGGGTATCTATATAGTTTTCTCATCTGGTTGGGTGCTATAAATATATAATTATAAATGAAAATGAAAAGATAAATATACATAAATATCAATAACATAAAATAAATATAAAAGTACATAAATAAATAAAAGCCCAACCAGATGGAGGTCCTCGGCAGGGGAGACCAAACGGCCGAGGGTTAGGGGGAAAGGGAAAGAAACCGGCGGACGATGCGGGCGGTATCGAGGAGCACCGCCTTCTGCATTTGAACCTGGAGCGGCCCGCCACGTAGTCCCAGCCGCCTCAGATGACCCGAGAGGCTGACTGGGATTAGCCCGTTTGCAGAGACGACTACAGGAATAATTTCGATCGGCAGACCACCCCACATGTCGGTCACCTCGTGAGCCAGGTCCAGATATTTTGTTTGCTTGTCTGTTTCGGCTTTCACGAGATTCTCGTCATACGGAATGGTAATGTCGACCAATAATATCCTTGACTGTGCCCGGTCCATCAGCACAATATCAGGCTTATTCGCAAGAATAGTCCTGTCTGTGATGATGGCCCGGTCCCAATAGAGCCTGGCGCGATCATTTTCGAGCACGGCTTCCGGCAAGTACTTGTAATACGGCAATTTCCGATCCACGAGACCGTATTTCAGAGCGAGCTCCTGGTGTAGAATTCTGGCTACTAGGTTGTGCCTGTGCAAGTACTCAGAGTTAGAAAGCGCCGAACAACCGGAGATAACATGCCTAAGTGACTCACCGGGATGGCGACAAGCTCGACAGATGTCGACGGTGCCATCCTTTAGGATGTATCTCCGATAGTTGTTGGTCTTAATAACCTGATCCTGTATTGCACAGATAAAACCCTCGGTTTCCCCGAAGAGATCACCAAAGCGTAGCCAGTGGAGGGAGGCTACTGTGTCTACGAAAGGCTCATGTAGAGCCTTGTAGAACCTCCCGTGGAGCTCCTTCTCCTTCCATACGGTCTCCCGGTCGGAAATGCTCTGCACTGCCGGGTCTTGCCATTGCTCGTTGGCTAAGGATAGAGGGGTAAGTCCTTTATCACAAGAAATGACGTCCTTATAGAATGGATCATCCGATCTCGCCAGGAAGTAATCACGGAGGCTGCACACTTCGCGATTGTGCATGGTGAGCGCGCTCAAGAAGCCACGACCACCATGCTTCCGCGGCAAGTACAGCCTCATTACCGACGATCTCGGATGATGCATCCTATGGGACGTCATGGTAGTGCGGACTTTTCTATTCAGGGCGTTAAGTTCAGTCTGAGTCCACCTGAGTATGCCAAAGGTATACATGAGGACAGGCATGACCCAGCCGTTATATGCGTGTGCCTTATTCACACCGGACAAAAGGCTGTTAAGCACTTTGGTCAAGCGTGCATAAAACACGTCGCAAACTGACTGTTTCATACCAGTCTCATCGATACCGATGTTTTGTGACATACCCAGGTATCGGTATGTTTCAGCCTCGGAAAGGGTCCTTAAGTTGACGGGCACAGATAAGTCTGCGCTCTCAGAGTTAGCAACCCTTCCCCTCTCAACATGGAGGACCGCACACTTATCCGTCCCAAGCTCCATTCCAATGGAATTGCTAAATTCACAAGTGATGTTTAGCAATTCCATAAGATGGGAGCGACTGGAGGCGAATAACTTGAGGTCATCCATATAGAAAAGGTGGGTCACTTTTGTCCCTCCTTTCCGTAGCTGAAATCCCCTCCCGGAGCCCTCCAGTAAGGTACTGAGAGGGTTCAGAGAGAGGCAGAACCAGATTGGACTCAGACAATCGCCCTGGAAGATACCCCTTCTTATCCTTATGTGGTTCTCCGCAGCCATCATCCGCTCACCCAGATGACAAAGGATCGTACTCCACTGCCCCATACACTGCTCGAGGAAGTCTCTAACTGTACAGTCTATCTTGTACAGCTCGAGAACTCTCTTTAGCCATGTATGGGGCACCGAGTCGAATGCCTTTCTGTAGTCTATCCAGGCGGCGGAGAAGTTCCGACGGTTGCGTTTCACCACTTTACCAATGACCGCGTCAATGAGGAGTGGTTCCTTGGTTCCACGACCACCGCCCAGACATCCATTTTGAGCGCGCGACATCACCTGATTTGAGTCCAGGTGACAAGTGATTCTCGCGCTCAAAATGGATGTTAGTGTCTTGTATATTGTCGGTAGACAAGTGATGGGGCGGTATTTGCTCGGGTCTGTGGTACCCTGGTCTTTAGGAACCAAATGAGTGATCCCAGTAGTGAAGAGGCTTGGGAGCGACTTCTGGTTGAGAGCCTCTTGAAACTGTCGGGCGAGCACAGAGTGACACACCATGAACCCCTTCAGCCAGTAGTGATGCAGCCCGTCAAGCCCCGGACTTTTCCAGTTCGGGGCCCTACGGACCGCCTCAGCTACGTCATCCGGCGTTATGATGACGGGGTCCATGGGCGTAATACCCGCACACTGACTCGCCACAACTTCTGTCCAAGGGCCCTCGCTGTGGTTTACGGGCTCTGACCACAGGCCGCGCCAGAATGCTACACTGTCGGCCTGATTCGGTGCTGGACCCGTTCCACTTACCATTGGTCGCTCCAATGATTCATAGAGCCTCTTCTGATCACTCTGGAAGAGACGATTCTGGTTGAACCGTGTCGACCTCTCGGTATATCGCCGAATCCGCTTTCCCCAAGCAGCGATTCTCTGCTTCAGATCATCTATGCGCTCCGTCAGTTTTTGCGTTATATCCGGCTGGGACAAACTGACATTTGTCCCAGCAAACGCCATCCTGACGGTGCGCACAATTCTTGGCCTGTTGTTGCCTGATCTGAAGCATATCAGTCTGCCGATGAGAGCTCTAGCCCTTGCGATACGTTCCTCAATTCTTCTTCTCCATGCTGGGATAGCGCTACTATGGCCAGTAGCGCGTCCAGCCGTGGAAACCTTGGCGCCTATGATACGGCAGACTGCCAGCGCGGCGCCAAAAAGAATTGAGTCCGTCTCGCAAAGGTCCCGGCTGGCTTCCAAATAGGTAACCAGCATTGGGTTCAGAGCCCTCACGACAGCCCGATTCCGCTTGCTTAGGGCTATGCGGGGAAGTCGCGGTCGATTTTCGAGAGGCGTACTGCGCGTTTCCACAATCGCCTCTTCCAATATACTCCTCATATGCTCTAATTCCAGTTCCTGGGCGACTGTTCCATCATCGTTTGAATCAACCACAACTGGGGTATTCACGGCGGCATCCACGTTTGCGGATTGCTCTACCATTTGTGGCGCCGCATCCTCAGCCGTAGCATTCTCATCCGACGAGGGAACAGCCTCACGTCGTAGCCGTTCGAGTTCGGCGACATCAAATATATTTGAGCGCAAGATATACCGAACTCGGTCTGCCAGGTTTTGCTCTGTGACGGTTAAAGATGGCTCCAGCTCAGCAAAAAGACGATGCATCCTAGCCCGATACGCCAAACATCCAGTTTCTTCCCCTTTTGCCCTAAAGTACGCCCGCAGTGCGTTTGCATTCATTTCTTGTGACCAACGCATGCGACGTGCTCCACCAGCGGCGGGTGCCGCTTGCTGAGTCCGAGAAGACCCAGCCGACACCAAGCCTTCTGGTGGGGATGATGGATGCGGAGGGCTGCTAGGTGACCGTGCAGCTCCTCGCGCTCGGCTGGCGACCCGCATGCTGCCGCGTCCAGCGCCAGCTCCAGACGCGCCCCGGCGACCCCCAGGCAGCGGCCCTTTGCGCACTATCTTCTTATCCATCATCCATTATTTGGGCGTCCATTAACGGGAGACGCCCAGGCCCGGCACCGTTTCGTGTGTAGCCATAAGCACAAACGGGCCTCTGCACCCTAAATTCTGCCGAGGCACGGCGCTCACACCTCTCGCAAGGCGCTGACTGACTGCGTTGACGTAGCAGTTTTGTCACTTAACTGTTACGTCAGCGGGCGATGGGGTCGTCAATTCCCTACGCCTTTTTATTATTATTATTATTATTATTATTATTATTGTGGGGTATCAATATAGTTTTCTCATCTGGTTGGGTTCTATAAATATATAATTATAAATGGAAATGAAAAGATAAATATACATAAATATCAATAACATAAACAAAATATAAAAATACATATATAAATAAAAGCCCAACCAGATGGAGGCCCTCGGCAGGGGAGACCAAACGGCCGAGGGTTAGGGGGAAAGGGAAAGAAACCGGCGGACGATGCGGGCGGTATCGAGGAGCACCGCCTTCTGCATCTGAGCCTGGAGCGGTCCGCCACGTAGACCCAGCCGCCTCAGATGACCCGAGAGGCTGACTGGGATTAGCCCGTTTGCAGAGACGACTACAGGAATAATTTCGGTCGGCAGACCACCCCACATGTCGGTCACCTCGTGAGCCAGGTCCAGATATTTTGTTTGCTTATCTGTTTCGGCTTTCACGAGGTTTTCGTCACACGGAATGGTAATGTCGACCAAAAATATCCTTGACTGTGCCCGGTCCATCAGCACAATATCAGGCTTATTCGCAAGAATAGTCCTGTCTGTGATGATGGCCCGGTCCCAATAGAGCCTGGCGCGATCATTTTCGAGCACGGCTTCCGGCAAGTACTTGTAATACGGCAATTTCCGATCCACGAGACCGTATTTCAGAGCGAGCTCCTGGTGTAGAATTCTGGCTACTAGGTTGTGCCTGTGCAAGTACTCAGAGTTAGAAAGCGCCGAACAGCCGGAGATGACATGCCTAAGTGACTCACCGGGATGGCGACAAGCTCGACAGATGTCGATGGTGCCATCCTTTAGGATGTATCTCCGATAGTTGTTGGTCTTAATAACCTGATCCTGTATTGCACAGACAAAACCCTCGGTTTCCCCAAAGAGGTCACCAAAGCGTAGCCAGTGGAGGGAGGTTACTGTGTCTACGAAAGGCCCATGTAGAGACTTGTAGAACCTCCCGTGGAGCTCCTTCTCCTTCCATACGGTCTCCCGAATGGATCATCCGATCTCGCCAGGAAGTAATTACGGAGGCTGCACACTTCGCGATTATGCATGGTGAGCGCGCTCAAGAAACCACGCCCACCATGCTTTCGCGGCAAGTACAGCCTCATTACCGACGATCTCGGATGATGCATCCTGTGGGACGTCATGGTAGTGCGGACTTTTCTATCCAGGGCGTTAAGTTCAGTCTGAGTCCACCTGAGTATGCCAAAGGTATACATGAGGACAGGCATGACCCAGCCGTTATATGCTTGTGTCTTATTCACACCGGACAAAAGGCTGTTAAGCACTTTGGTCAAGCGTGCATAAAATACGTCGCAAACTGACTGTTTCATACCAGCCTCATCGATACCGATGTTCTGTGACATACCCAGGTATCGGTATGTTTCAGCCTCGGAAAGGGTCCTTAAGTTGACGGGCATAGATAAGTCTATGCCCTCAGAGTTAGCAACCCTACCCCTCTCAACATGGAGTACCGCACACTTATCCGTCCCCAGCTCCATTCCAATGGAATTGCTAAATTCACAAGTGATGTTTAGCAATTCCATAAGATGGGAGCGACTGGAGGCGAATAACTTGAGGTCATCGATATAGAAAAGGTGGGTCACTTTTGTCCCTCCTTTCCGTAGCTGAAATCCCCTCCCAGAGCCCTCCAGTAAGGTACTGAGAGGGTTCAGAGAGAGGCAGAACCATATTGGACTCAGACAATCGCCCTGGAAGATACCCCTTCCTATCCTTATGTGGTTCTCCGCAGCCGTCATCCGCTCGCCCAGATGACAAAGGATCGTACTCCACTGCCCCATACACTGCACGAGGAAGTCTCTAACTGTACAGTCTATCTTGTACAGTTCGAGGACTCTCTTTAGCCATGTATGGGGCACCGAGTCGAATGCCTTTCTGTAGTCTATCCAGGCGGCGGAGAAGTTCCGACGGTTGCGTTTCACCACTTTGCCAATGACCGCGTCAATGAGGAGTGGTTCCTTGGTTCCACGACCACCGCCCCGACATCCATTTTGAGCGCGCGACATCACCTGATTTGAGTCCAGGTGACGAGTGATTCTCGCGCTCAAAATGGATGTTAGTGTCTTGTATATGGTCGGCAGACACGTGATGGGGCGGTATTTGCTCGGGTCTGTGGTAACCTGGTCTTTAGGAACCAAATGAGTGATCCCAGTAGTGAAGAGGCTCGGGAGCGACTTCTGGTTGAGAGCCTCTTGGAACTGTCGGGCGAGCACAGTGTGACACACCACAAACCCCTTCAGCCAGTAGTGATGCAGCCCGTCGAGTCCCGGACTTTTCCAGTTCGGGGCCCTACGGACCGCCTCAGCTACGTCATCCGGCGTTATGGTGACGGGGTCCATGGGCGTAATACCCGCACACTGACTCGCCACAACTTCCATCCAAGGGCCCTCGTTGTGGTTTACGGGCTCTGACCACAGGCCGCGCCAGAATGCGACCGTGTCGGCCTGATTCGGTACTGGGCCCGTTCCACTTACCATTGGTCGCTCCAATGATTTATAGAGCCTCTTCTGATCACTCTGGAAGAGACGATTCTGGTTGAACCGTGTCGACCTCTCGGTATATCGCCGAATTCGCTTTCCCCAAGCAGCGATTCTCTGCTTCAGGTCGTCTATGCGCTCCGTCAGTTTTTGCATTATATCCGGCTGGGACAAACTAATATTTGTCCCAGCAAACGCCATCCTGACGGTGCGCACAATCCTTGGCCTGGTATTGCCTGACCTGAAGCATATCAGTCTGCCGATGAGAGCCCTAGCCTTTGCGATACGTTCTTCAATTCTTGTTCTCCAGGCTGGGATAGCACTACTTTGTCCAGTAGTGCGTCCAGCCGTGGAAAGTTTGGCACCTATAATACGGCAGACTGCCAGTGCGGCGCCAAAGAGAATTGAGTCCGTCTCGCAAAGGACCCGGCTGGCTTCCAAATAGGTCACCAGCATTGGGTTCAGAGCCCTCACGACAGCCCGATTCCGCTTGCTTAGGGCTATGCGGGGAAGTCGCGGTCGATTTTCGAGAGGCGTACTGCGCGTTTCCATAATCGCCTCTTCCAATGTACTCCTCATTTGCTCCATTTCTAGTTCCTGGGTGAATGTTCCATCATCATTTGAATCAGCAACCACTGGGGTATTCACGGCGGCATCCACGTGTGCGGGTTGTTCTGCAACTTGTGGCACCGCACCCTCAGTCGCAGCGTTTTCATTTGATGAGGGAACAGCCTCACGTCGTAGCCGTTCGAGTTCGGCGCCATCAAATATATTTGAGCGTAAGATATACCGAACTCGGTCTGCCAGGTTTTGCTCGGTGACAGTAATAGATGGCTCCAGCTCAGTAAAAAGACGATGCATCCTAGCCCGATACGCGAAACCTCCAATTTCTCCCCCTTTCGCCCTAAAATACGCCCGCAATGCGTTTGTATTCATATTGATGGTCCATCGCATGCGGCGTACTCCACCAGTGGCGGGTGCCGATTGCTGGGTCCGCGAAGACCCTGCCGACACCAAGCAAGCTGGTGGGGATGATGGATGCGAGGGGCTGCTGGGTGGTCGTGCAGCACCTCGCGCTCGGCTGGCGGTTCGCATGCTGTCGCGTCCAGCGCCAGCTCCAGACGCGCCCTGGCGATCTCCAGGTAGCGGCCCTTTGCGCAATCTTCTATGTTCCATCATCCATACAGGGCGTCATTTAACGGGAGACGCCCAGACCCGGCGCCGTTTCATGGTGAGGCCATATGCACAAGCGGGCCCTTGCACCATCAATTTTTGCCGAGGCACGGCGCTCACACCTCTTGGCAAGGTGCTGACTGACTGCGCGGACGTAGCGGTTTTGTCACATAACCGTCACGTCAGCGGGCGATGGGGTCGTCACTTCCCTACGCCTTTATTATTATTATTATTATTATTGTTTGGGGTATCTATATAGTTTTCTCATCTGGTTGGGCTATATAAATATATAATTATAAATTAAAATGAAACGATAAATATACATAAATATTAATAACATAAAATAAATACAAAAATACATAAATAAATAAAAGCCCAACCAGATGGAGGCCCTCGGCAGGGGAGACCAAATGGCCGAGGGTTAGGGGGAAAGGGAAAGAAACCGGCGTACGATGCGGGCGGTATCGAGGAGCACCGCCTTCTGCATTTGAGCCCGGAGCGGTCCGCCACGTAGTCCCAGCCGCCTCAGATGACCCGAGAGGCTGACTGGGATTAGCCCGTTCGCAGAGACGACTACAGGAATAATTTCGGTCGGCAGACCACCCCACATGTCGGTCACCTCGTGAGCCAGGTCCAGATATTTTGTTTGCTTATCTGTTTCGGCTTTCACGAGGTTCTCGTCATACGGAATGGTAATGTCGACCAAAAATATCCTTGACTGTGCCCGGTCCATCAGCACAATATCAGGCTTATTCGCAAGAATAGTCCTGTCTGTGATGATGGCCCGGTCCCAATAGAGCCTGGCGCGATCATTTTCGAGCACGGCTTCCGGCAAGTACTTGTAATACGGCACTTTCCGAGACACGAGACCGTATTTCAGAGCGAGCTCCTGGTGAAGAATTCTGTTTATTATTATTATTATTATTATTATTATTATTATATGATCACTTATATTATCACAAAACTATAATATTATAAATATAAATACAATCTATATAAATAATATTATTATTTCGGCTATTATCCACCGCGGCGAGGAATTCTAAGCCATCGGTGAAGTTAGGCATCCAAAAATAGGAACCTTCTTACTATTCGAGCCGTATTTAATAAGGCCGATTTTTGAATTAATGCTTTCAGCCATTTGCCCAAACCTAACTTGGACAGATAATCGTCCATATTTTTACCAATAAGTCCATTGACTGATACAACTATTGGTACAATAATAGCAGAATCAACGTCCTACATAGCGACAATCTCATGAGCCAAGTCGATATATTTTATTTTTTTATCATTCTCTGCTTTTATGAGATTCTCGTCATGAGGAACACTGATATCCACTATTATTGCCTTGCGTGTAGTTCGGTCTATCACCACAATGTCAGGTTTATTTGCCACTATAAACCTGTCTGTTATAATTGACCAATCCCAGTACAGCGTGACACTTCTATTTTCAAGGACTGGCTTTGGTTCATACTTATAATATGGAACATCCTGTTGAGTAAAGCCAAATTTAATGGCAAGCTGTTGGTGTATTATTCTAGCTACTTGGTTATGTCTGTGCAAATACTCACCATTTGATAGTTGTGAACAACCGGAAATAACATGTCTGAGGGACTCTCCAGGGTGGTGACATGCGCGACATACGTCAACTGTGCCGTCCCTCAAAATGTATTTCCGGTAGTTGTTCGTTTTAATTACTTCATCTTGTATTGCACAGATAAAACCTTCAGTTTCTGCAAAAAGGTCACCAAATTGTAACCAATGTACTGATGCAACCATGTCTACATAAGGATTAGTTAATGCTTTAAAAAATCGACCATGCAGTTGTTTGTCATTCCAAACCTTTTTGCGTTCATCTATAGTCATAGTATGAGGCCTCTGCCATTCCTTTGCCGACATATTAAGCGGGGTTAATGATTTGTCATTAATCACTACATCATTATGAATGTGTGATGTGTCTTTTTTTTTAATAAAATAGTCTCTGAGGTTGTATACTTCACGGTTGTGTAGGTTTTTAATGTTTAATAAGCCCCGTCCACCATCTTTTCTTGGAAGATACAACCTCATGACAGATGATCGTGGGTGGTGCATTCTGTGCGTAGTCATTAATGTACGGACTCGTCTATCTAAGTCATCCAATTCCGTTTGAGACCATCTTGTAACGCCAAAAGTATATAGAAGGCTAGGTATTACCCAGGAGTTATATGCTCTAATTTTGTTTCCGCCGGATAAATGACTTTTGATAACTTTTTTTAATCTTGACATAAATTTTACTTTTGAATTTTCTTTAATATTTTTGTCATTAATTCCTAGCGCTTCTGCCATGCCCAAGTATTTATAGGTTTCTGTTTCAGAAAGAGAACTGAAATGTAAGTCATTTGTAATTGCAAAATTATTACAATCTTTAATTTTGCCCCTATTTACGTTGATGACAGCACATTTATCTATTCCAAATTCCATTCTAATATCATTGTTGAAACTATGTGTTAATTTCAACAATAATAGGAGATTACTCTCTTTTGATGTGAATAGTTTGAGATCATCCATATAAAGTAGATGTGAGATCGGTGAGTTTTCTTTTCGAAACCGAAACCCTAATCCGGATTCCTCAATAGCAGTGCTTAAAGGATTCAGGGCTAAACAAAACAAAGTTGGGCTCAAACTATCGCCCTGGAATATACCCCGTTTAATATTTATAGGGTCTATCGAACTACTTTGCCACTCACCTGGTAGATTTAGGACAGTGTTCCACTGACCCATTACTTTACTTAAAAACTTACAAATTTTGTCATCTATTTTATATATTTCTAAAACTCTCTTTAGCCATGAATGTGGAACAGAGTCATATGCCTTTTTGTAATCCACCCAAGCAGCGGACATATTTTTGCGATTACGAAAGACTTGTCGGCAAATAGCTGTGTCAATGAGAAGAAGTTCTTTACAACCACGTGACCCTTTCCGACATCCGTTCTGTGCAGTTGAAAGAATGTTATTATTTACCAAATGTTCATAGATCTTGTTATTCAAAATTGCAGTTATTAATTTGTATACAGTTGAAAGGCATGTTATAGGTCGGTAATTTTTAGGTTCCGTGGTGTTTCCATTTTTATATAGTAAGTGGGTAATACCAGTTGTAAGAAGTCTCGGGAGCTCACAGCACTCAATGGCTTCTTGAATCTGTGCAGCCAAACGCACATGGCTACTTGTTATCCATTTCAGCCAAAAGTTGTGTATACCATCTGGTCCAGGTGATTTCCAGTTGTGGAATCTACGAGTAATGGAGTGTACATCTTCAGCAGTAATTGAAATAGAACCCATGTTAGCCAAATTAGAAAACTTACGTTCGGTTGCACGAATCCATTCGCCTTCATTATGAGAAACTTCGTTAGACCATATACTTTTCCAAAAATTTAGACATTCATTTAAGCTTGGGCTGCCATGAGTACAACTATTAGTTGTAGTGTTCTCCCAAGACCGATACACCCACTTTTGGTTACTTTCGAATGTGCGATTCTGGAAGTACCGTTTAGATCTTTCTGAATATCGTCTAATACGGTTGGCCCATGCTTTTAACTTTTGTTTTTGTGTATCAATGAATTCAGTAATTTTATCCGGAAAATGGGGATCTGATTGGCTAATATCATTTTCATTAGCGATTTGATTTACTAAAGTAATTATTTTTTTACGTCTGTTACCTGTTTGGTAGCTTATTAATTTTCCTATAATTTTGCGAGTATTGTCAATTCGTTTTTGAATTCTTTGTTTCCATTTAGGTTCTGTATTATTTTTCTTAAAATTTTGTACTGAAATGACAGGAATTTTCATTATCATACATATAGCATGGGCACAACAGTATAGAAGGGACATAGTTTCCAAAATAGAGTTACTTTTTTCAAATTAATCTTTACATAGAATATTCATTGATGCTACTGTTAAAATAGTTTTTTTGTTGTTAGGAAGTTTAGGTAGTTTCGGTCTATTTTCTATTGGTGTATTTTTATATTCCAGAAGGGAACATTCGAAAGTCCTTTTCATATATTCGCTGTCTTGGGAACTCACATCTATATCAAAACAATTTTGCTCTACTTTTTCGTTATTTAAGTTAGTAATATTTATATGATGGTTACTGTTATTTACATTTAAGTCATCAGTCTCACCTGGAAGTGTTCGTTGGGAATCAGGAATTGAATTGATAGTAGATGTTGAGTACTCACTGCAAAGTTGTTCAATTAATCCGTCGTCCAAAATCTTACGACTTAGAATTACACGTACTTGATCTGAAAGTCTTTGGGCAGTTAAGTGTGTTAGGTTGGGTTGTAGCTGTTGGAATTCAGACAGCATTTTAGGGCGATAAGATGTAAGATTGGTTCCTCCTTTGGTAGCCTTATAGTACGCGCGCATAACACTTATGTTTAATTCTTTAGTCCAGCGCATGCGTCGTCGCACTACACCATCAGTAGCGGGGTCCTCATGTAGGATGGTAGTTCCTGCAGGTCCCAAGCCAGCCGCTGGCGCTCTTCGTCCCCTCAAAGATGGTACGGGGGTTCTTCTTGTGCCTCTTGGATTACATTCCATGGATGTGTAGTCCTCCGTAGGCGATGTTACGTGTGCGATTGTGGTATTGGCGGTATTTATTTGTATTTGTCGTCTAGTTCGATGCATAATGTAACGTTAAATTAAATATTTTATAATTATTATTATTATTATTATTATAATCATTGAGAAGAAGCATCTCGCTCTTGATCTCACGCCCTCAACAGGGATCAACTAATTACTTGCCCCTTTCCAATACCATACCATCTCATCGAGTTCAGGAATCAACGTGCTGTGCGTGATCCCTGATAAGACGTTCAACTTAGAATCTTGACCGCTCTCTCCAAAGAAAGTAGTTGACAACTAAGATTATGGACCCTAAGGAATGGCTCCGGTCCAGATGTCAGTAATGTACTTAGTCGACTGTATATCTTCTTACCCCCCTGCTTATAGGGTAGACTACGGTGAAACAAAATAGTAATTGTTTGTAATAGCCCCATGGAAATTTAACTTTTTTCACTACTTTCACTTTCCCTTTTACTAACGCTTTTTTCCTTAATTTAAAGCTGGAAACTGTAGCTGGTTCCGAACTTTTCTAACGAATTGAAAACTGGGCAACTAACTAAGGTAGTCCAGAGCTAAACCGTAAGGAGAACTGCGCGTGAAAAATCTCAAAGTTAATCGATCACTATCACATTTCCATATATTGTCCCCATTGAAGTAATATGTACTTACGTACTAGAACAGCTATCTCAAACAAAAAATGTGCGCTACTCTGTGTTCGCGCGGTTGTTTTTTTATCATAGAATAAACATAGGTAGAATTGTCCGTTGGTAATAGTAGATTGTATTGTTAAATAGGTAAATTATATCAAGAACAATATTTAAAAATGTTTATTTATTTTATATATTTTATTTGCTTATTTAATATAATATTACATAATATTATATCCCAATTACCTTTTAATTATATTTTTATCTGAATATTTTAAAAGGTATCTATGGCAAATATAAAAAAACATACTGAATGTATGTTTAGCAAACTTATTAACATAACATTTAAATTACAAATAATTTTATTTAAATTAGAATAAGAGTCGTTCACAAATGCTGGGCACGCGATAGTTAAAAATGGACGAATTTATTCCACTTTGACTTTGATGTAGAAACTTAAAAATAAAATAAAAGAATAATAAGCAGATTATTCATCATATTAAACATGAAAATTTAGCCTAATTATAATAACTTATGCGTATATGTATATGTCTCTACAAAAAAAAATTGTGTATAATAATATATTCGGCCTATACACAAGTACCCACAGAAATGTCGTATCTGAACATATTAATTTTATAATCTATATTCCATGACACGAGACGGCGTCTTAGAAATAATTTATTTTATTATTAATCTATAATATTTTTTTATTGATTAAATATTTTATTAACCGATGAAAAGTAATTCCTTGGTTTTTACTGATATTTCTTGAATTATTTGTGCAATATCTAAGTACACACGACGGCATATTTCTATCAAGAGATTTTTTTTTAATCAACACAACACGTAACAACTCTACAAGCGTCTTGCGAGTGACTGATTAAAGTGCGGTGTAAGCACCGCAGTTGAGTGGAACAGAGTAGCTGAATGCAGTGTCGCCTCTAGTACGTAGTACATAATAGCTCAATGATTGTCCCATAACTTTATTTCCTATATCACAAAACAACTATTTTTCATATGAAATATTAGTTAAACACCTTATAAAACTATTAAACATTCACACATAACTTCATACAGTCATAAACCTTAAAATGCTAAATACAATCTCTATAATACAATTTTCGTTAAAGTTTTTACGTATCTTATATAATACGACAGTTTAATTCAATCGATTTAAACCTTTAAACAAAATTTAAGTAGAATTACATCTTTAATCTTATTTTTATTTTTCTCATTATTTCAATATTTATTACTAGAATAGAATTTTAATGACTTATGAAATCGCTATAACATACATTTTAAAACTTTTAATAGAAATATTATTTTAATTAATATTTTTAAAAAACTCTTCGGACTTGGGTTTATCTCTTATGCTTATACTAGTTGATAAAAAAGCTTATGCCTATACTAGTTGATAAACTCAATTTTACACGACCATATGAATCCTTTAAGAGGCTCTTGCCACTTGCTATCACTTTCTAATATCTACACGTTTCCTTGTTCTAAATATATGCTATTTCACTCTAGAATTAAACTGTCCTTATCTGCTTCATTACAGGTATGTCTTATCTGTTATTAAAACTTTAAGTAAACATTAATCAAAAGTGCCCGGCACTAAGTAAACCGGGTAAAAATGTTTTTAATTCTTTTTTTATTTCGTATTAATTAACCGTCTACTACATTATGCATGACTCTAAGTTAATAGTCTAGTTCGTAATATTTTAGAATATTGTAGTGTGGTCTGGAGACCACACTATGCTACACATTCATTACGTAACGAACGTTTTCAAAAGCGGTTCCTCTGGCATCTAGCATTTTCTGTTGGTAAAGCAAAAAAGCTACGGTCCTATAATAGTAAATTGCATCATTTTAATTTAGAAACCTTAGAAAGTCGCAGAAAGTATAATGAGTTTAGCAGTTTTTGTACATAAAATAGTTAATTCTACATTTAATTGCCCCAGTTTAATGGAACTTTTTAAGTTTCGTGTACCTTCGAGATTACCTCGCAGCTCTATTGCACCACTTATTCCACTATTAAGAAGAACTGTTTTGGGAAAGAATTCTCCTTATGCCAGGTTCTGCAAAGTTATTAATGGATATAGCGATCAAATCGACATTCACTTTGACTCACCCAAAACATTCTCTAAGTGTCTCCGTTAATGTATAAGTTAATAGCGTAAATTTAAATAGATTTCTTAATATTTTTTTTGTTTTTTTTTTAAGTTTTTTTTTTTAGTTTATGCAGCACTAATCTTACTAATAAATATGTATTTAATTTTAGTTGAGGAACAACTTATTGTTTTTTCAGTTTTTTTTTATAAAGTTATATGCATGCGGAGTTTACCTTTAAGTAATTGTTGCACTTGTGTTAATACTTTTAAGTAATTGTATTAACTTGATGTGTTAGTGTTATCAATCGTTGGTGAACCTAATAAAGAGAAAAAAAATACAAATATCCTTAATTTTTGCTCTCATAAATTATCATTTTATAAAACAATAAAAGACTTATGAGACGTTTATCTCCCGTAGAATCTCCCATGGTAAGCGAGGCAAATAAATCATGTATCTATTTGTTACATTTACAGCACTGCACACTGGCATTCCTTTCGTTAACCACTTGAGCACATTTTAAGTATTTTACCATGTTTCTCTGCCTGCGTCGTGTCTCTTTCTCACTGAATGGCTATACTTAGCCTTTCTGCTAAGGGAACGAAGTCATACCGACCAGTCTCTTGCCATCGGCTGTAAATATTCCGCAAAGCTATAAAACATTGATAGAGATTATAGCTCTTCGGATGATATTGTTCAAAGTACCATGACAGAATTTTATTCAAATAACCAGTTCAGTTTTTTCTATTATGTGAATAAGATCAAAAATATTATTCATCAGTATGTAATATGTATCTAAATGTAATTTCAAAAAAAAAACTGAGCAAAGCTCGGTCATCCGGGTACTTTAAAATTATCTTCCATGAAGTCACTGACACTATGCCCGGAAACAAGGCAAGTAGGCAATGCAACGTTAGAAAGATTTCTTATAATTAAATGAGATGGCCAAAATGTGCCCCAAGCTGTACAAAAATAAGACTACTGGTATTAATTTAAATAAAATAAAAAAAGAATTTTGAATAACTATTAACATTTCATAGCAGCTGTTGAAAAATAATCAAGTTTAAAAGTATTTAATGTATTTCTTCTCTTTGAATTCACTATATAGCACCTTTAATGTGGCCATGTAATACTTAAAAAGATCGGAGTAGGGAAAAACAATAGCTAAACTCATAAAAATACTTCATTTATGATATGTTATGTATAAAAAAGCCTTCAATTAATGAATTAATACATCAAAATAATCAAAATACACAAAAGGATAGGATTTTATTTATTTTTTTAATACATCAACAGCTTAAACATGTAGTGTTATATTACAGGATAGGGTTATTTTACTTTAGGTCTTGCAATACTAAATCCGTTCGTCTATACTACGGCCGCTGAGTTATTACCGATTTGACACATGACGAATTGACAATACTAGTGAAGTGACTGAACCAGTAACCCTAATATCATTTGGGAACAGTTTTTTTTAAATATTCTAGTATAGTGTGTAATTAAATAAAATCAAAACAATAATAGTTAAAGACACAGGTTCTTTATTAGGTGAAGTATCCTTGATGGGCGTAAATAATTGGTCGAGGACATATCAAAATAAAACAAATTTGTAAATACTGTTACACATTTTAATGAATAGAGTAGGTACAAGATGTTTTAATAAATGACTACCTATCATTTATTAAAACAATTATTCAGACTCTGAACCAGATTCGCCAGAGCTGTCATCGCTATCAGTCACTTGTATGACAATTTCATTCTCTATAATGGTGTCCACTCTTATATCGCGTTCATAATCTTCTGTTATTAGTTTTCGAGTCTTTTCGACGACCTTGACCCAATCTTCTTTCGTTATTTTGCTGCAAGCATCTTTTAATAGACCCATCATTTTATTAGTACTGAATGGCGGAGTCGTATTATTACGAGCTGCGTAACCTGTAATGTAAACATTAAATAACGTTAATTTATTACATTAAATAAACAAAATGTTACACAATTACCTACATGTAAGGGACATGAGATATTTATTTCTTAGTTATGTATCTTTTTACTTATATGCTGAATATTGGATGTTATAATAGTACAAATTATTCATATTCATAACTTATGCGATAAAAAACAATACCTTTGATTTGTGCCCATATTAGCTCAATGGCATTGTACTGGCAGTGATAAGGCGGAATTCGAAGTACCCGATGTCCATGTGCTAGAGCTATCTCATCTACTTCATAACGGACTCTTGATGTTTTATTTTCGCATACCAACTTTACTAAGTCAGACTTTAGCATTTCGGCAGTAGTTTCAATTCCATTATGGTGTAGCCATGCTACGTGATCAGCTTTCTTGTCGGCCTGAGTAGGCGCTTTATTCACTTGTTTCGAGTGATATGAAGCGTTGTCCATTATTATGATAGAAGGCTCTGGCAGGCTGGGTAATAATTGATTTTCGAACCAATTCGTAAAAGTGTCTGTATCCATCTCCTCGTGGTAATCGGAAGTACTTTTTAACGCGAAAGCCAGCAGGCCATTTTCAAAGAAACCACTTCCAGCAGAACCGGCGTGACAAATTATCAGTCGCGATCCTTTTCCAATTGGAACCTTTGAGGTTGATGCTTTTGTTTCGTCAGTCCAAGAGCGTGACACAGTGTGGTTCGCATTTAACCATGTTTCGTCAACAAAAACGACGTTGTCCCAAGACTCGATTTTTCTGGCTTCTCTTAAAAACTCGCTTCTTTTAATTATTAATCCAATCTTTCCATTAATATTTTCCTTTTATTCGTTTTTTTATATTCAGACCCAATTTCGTGCAATAGTTTTGACAACGCCGTTTTACCGCCTTTAAACAAGCCAGTCTTTTAAAGAGACCAAAAGCAAACGTCTAGTTGGAAGCTCGTTCCTAGTATAATAACCATATATGTGGTTTCTTATTGCATCTGTATCAAAAACATCAACACCTGTCACGGGCTTTTGTCTTCGTTTTTTCTTAGGAGTGCGTAAAACATTATCTTCACTTCCAGAAGCACCAAATTTTTCTTTATTTATATTATATAGTGTTTTTCAATTCCAAGAGCTTGTAAAACCCAAGCACCAATTCCAAGAGCTTGTGAAACCCAATCTATCACTTGAGTGACAGGAATCAAAGGGCCGCCATTTTGTGACTCACGCTCAAAGTAATCCTGTAGCTTTAGTACAAGCTCACGACATTGACCATTCAATGTTTTTCCTCGTTTCGGCATTTTCAACAAAATTACCAAACACAAACAAAATTAGTCCAATAAAGCGCAACGATAAACAGGAGAAAGCCGAGTCAAAAAACAACGGTTACAGAAGAGAACGTAGTCTGTGCGCACGAGAGTACGGAAGACGACTAAACAGATTAAAATAGCGGTGGTAAGGGTGTTGCCAGAATAGTATCGCCAATTACTTAAAAAAATACACCTAAATTTTAAAATTATATTTATTAAATCTTGTTTTATATATTATGAATGTTAAAAATTATACATAATCATTTTAATTGTATTTATTTTTAAATCATAGAAAACAGTATTTCTGTCTTTGGATCACACATAAATCTTAAAAATCATAGAGCTACTGGCAACACAGTGCAATTAGGAGACGCAAAAAAATGGTAGCATTATAGTCTAGTTGCTCGAAGGAATAAGTAAAATAAAAATATCCAAATAAAATAAATGTCATATCTATTCCAATGAATTCGGACCGAATACTATCAAGCACATCACTATGAAAACTAGACGCACGATGTAACCTTTGTACAAGCGCGCCAAAGAACAAAAAATAAATGTTTTCATATTATTTACAAACTATTTTAAGTTTTGAAACAGAGTTTATGGGAAAATTACTTGATTCTGACATTTTGACATAAAGTTTTATATTAAAGAGGTATTCTAAATGTGTCGCTCGTGCAAGGTTATATCGATTAATTTAAGAATAATCTGTCAAATCGGTAATAACTCAGCGGCCGTACTTTAGCATCAAAACAGTCAGTGTCAGTCGGTATTACGCTAGTAATATATCGCACTAATAGTACAATACTGTTGTAACTCAAAATATGTTCAATTTGTGATAACATCATATTCAAACGCAAAATTCAGTTCCCTACGCGTCAATAATACCGTCGTTAGAATAGTGCAATAAACAAATAAGAGATGGCTCCATTTGTCATTGTTTATGATTGACCACTGTTGTAAACCCCCACCCAATATTGTATCATCTTTAGTTACGATCGAAACTCGGCTAAGAAGGGTGTGCCGCATTGTGTTTTATACCGTATTAATTCGAATTGGAACGTTATTGCTGAACAGGGATGTAAAAGTTAAACAATTTAATTCTAGTTAATACATTATAGTTGATTTAAACCTAAAGATAAATTTGGTGTATTTCTAGTTGTTACACTATTATTGATTCACAAAAATGACATTTAAAATAATATTTTAACTTTCAACATTCTTGTTGTTTTAGTAAATAATTTTAGACTTAATACAGTTTTGTTGAAGAATTTTAATTACTTTGTTTTTTGTGATAATTTGTTAATATTTAAACAAATACTTATTTGTTAATCACAGCATTTAAAGTTACGCATTCAAACATGCTAAAGTAAAAATAAGAATATTCTTATTAACTATTTTTTTTAATTATTTAGAGTTATTACATTCTTGTTGACATATAATATAGTCGTATAAGGTGACTTACTCAATAAATAATTGTTTTTATTTGTAGAATAAGTATGCACCGTGGGCGATTGCTTGTGGATATGGCGACAAAAACAAGGTCAAAAAATCACCAGGGGAAGGAAAACGACGAACTTTCATCATTGAAAGCGGTGAATGCAAACAATAAATGGTCTCAGAATGATGACAACAAAGCTGCGAAAGAACAAACGGCGTCCTCGATAACTTCACTTTCTACAATAATTAATCCAGTTCAAGAAATTAACGTGAACAGTACACTCAGTCACTCGTCTAGTAATATTGAATCAATGACCCAATCCAACCAAACGAAATATTACATTTCACCCCTGCACTCTGATGAGAGTGATTTTGATGATTCCGACTGTGACCCTCATTTTATTCCTGGTTCAATCAGTAAAGCTCCGAGTTTACTTCAAAGTGGTGCGACAAAATCGTCATGTAGTTCCTTGTCAAGTAGCTCTTCTTCCAATAGCTCTTCATCAAGTAGCTCAGATCAGGAAGCTGAGAATGCCTTAAGTTCGGTTGCATCAACCAGTAGATCAGCAATTCAAACGGCTACAGAGTCAAATGTTCCCTCAGAAGTGCAGCACAACAGAAAAGGCAAAAAGAGGGTACGTAATGTATTAAATTGGAAAACTAAAATAGCTAAAACACTTCGCAATACTGGTAAAGCATACCAATCAGCGACTAACAAACCGGTACCTGCAAGGAAGATGGGACTGACATGTGGCGAAAAATGCAGGTTAAATTGTGGTACAAAACTAAATGAGACATCAAGACAGAACATTTTCGAGAATTACTGGAGTTTGGGAGATTTACAAAAACAAAGAGAATTTATAATTAGACATACTACGGATATTAAACCTAAATACAGATACTCATCCACTCAAAATTTACGTAAATTAAATACCGCATTTCATTTCCAGCTAAACCATAATTATATCAGAGTCTGCAAAACATTTTTTTAAAAATACACTCGCAATAAACGACAGACCAATTGCTACAGCATTATCAAAAAAAAAAACAGAGACTTTAGCCGACTTATACCGTGACTACAAAGAAAATCGTACAAAAGAAACTACCTACCATCTGCTTCTGCATCTACTTTTAACCGCATTTTTAATAAAGAATTTAATATTTCCTTCCATACGCCAAAGAAAGATCAGTGTGATCTCTGCGAAAGTTGTAAAAATGCTGACGAAGAAGGAAAACAAAGGATTTTTATAGTTTACGAAAATCACTTGAAAGAAAAAGAATTGCCCAGAAGAGAAGAAATAGATAAAGCCAGGGTAGACAATACAATTGTCGCTGTCTATGACAAAAGTAGGATTAATTGTTTTAACTTTACTGTGAGCGACTTACATGGTAACAACGTTGAATGTTTCTTCTGGGACGAAACTGAGGGAAATCGAGGTGCGATAGAAATTGGGAGTTGCATACTAAATTATATAGAAAAATATACACAGGCTAATCCTAATAAAGAACTAGAATTCATATTTTACTCTGATAATTGCTGTGGCCAGCAAAAGAATAAGTATCTCCTTGCGGCTTACGCTTATGCGGTACAAAAATTGGATGTTAAAAGTATAACCCACAAATTTCTGATTCGTGGTCACTCTCAAAATGAGGGCGACAATGTGCACAGCGTAATTGAAAAGCAAGTAAAGCGCTTCCTGAAATCTGGGCCAATCTATGTTCCACAACAATACGTCACTAATTCAGACCGCTAAAAAGACGGGACAACCTTATAGAGTCAATGAAATGGCTAATGATAAATTTTATGATCTTAAATTACTTCAAGAGCAGTGGGGTAATAATTTTAAAGTGAACACGGATAGAAACCAAGTTAAATGGCACGACATTAAGGCGCTTCGTGTTGTAAAGGAACACCCAATGACTTTTTTCTATAAGAATTCTTACGAAGGTAAAAACTACAATAATAGAAATAGAAATAGAAATAGAAACTTTTTTATTCAATGTAGATTATAAAAATACTTATTGAAAGTCACTTCTTTAATTTACCACTGGTTCGCAAAAGAAACCTCTGTCCTGGGAAGAACCAGCAAGAAACCCAGCGGGACTATTTTTTTTAATAATAGCTTACAATCATGTTTACAATCAACAACACAAGACAAATTAGAAAAAGCTTGGTAGCAATCACCCTTCCCAGGGGTTATTATCATCTATAAATTCCTTAATATTATAATAACCCTTTTTATACAAACTTAGTTTAATAACATTTTTTAACTTTGTGTATGACAAATTTTGTATATTTTCTGGGATTTTGTTGTAAAAGCGTATACATCGCCCCAAGAATGAATTACTGACTCGGTGGAGTCGAGTAACTGGTACTACCAGCTTGTGTCTGCTTCTAGTATTTACAGAATGAATATCACTTATTTTCGCAAAACTACTTTTATTTTTGTGTACGTACATTACATTTTCATAAATGTATTGAGAGGCCAGAGTTAATATATTAATTTCCTTAAATTTTTGGTTTTAAATTATATATTGCTCTAATGGCCCTCTTCTGTAAAATAAATATAATTTCAGTGTCAGTCGCGTGTCCCCATAGCAAAATACCATACGACATAATGCTATGGAAATAACTAAAGTAAACTATTCTAGCTGTTTCAACACTGGTAAGAGTTCTAATCTTTTTTACAGCATATGCTGCAGAACTAAGTCTGCTAGCTAGTTTTGATATATGGGGGAGCCATTGAAGCTTTGCGTCCAGTGTGATTCCAAGAAAAATGGTGGTATCAACAAGACTCAGTTCCTCCCCATTTACAATTACATTAGTATTGACATGTTTAACATTAGCAGTTAAGAATTTCATACATTTAGTTTTAGTTCCATTCAAATGCAAATTATTAACATTAAACCAATTGACTAACTTAGCTATAGCATTATTTACTTCGTCGTAATTTAATAACTGTCGTTTTAATTTGAAAATTAATGAAGTATCATCAGCAAATAATACTATATCATGGTTATCCCCTACTATGTATAATGTTTCCGTACGTAATACACGACGAGCTGGGAACCAAACGTTGGATTTATTTTCTGTTGGATTGACACAAGCGTATACGAGTAAAATACCTTTAAATCAAGATAAAAAAGAGACATAAAAGAACTGCTCGACAAAAATATAATTCCCAGGTCCTATTATGAAACATACTTTCGAGCTGTGATTGATTAGTTTTAACTAACTAAAAAAGTATTATTATTAATATCGTGATTTGTATTGTTAATTATTTATAACTAATGCTCCCTTAAA
Organism: Parnassius smintheus behrii; assembly: GCA_036936625.1. Classification (NCBI taxonomy): domain Eukaryota; kingdom Metazoa; phylum Arthropoda; class Insecta; order Lepidoptera; family Papilionidae; genus Parnassius; species Parnassius smintheus. The sequence continues at coordinate 11,334,191 of JAUPFT010000013.1, forward strand.
CTTGTTTAAGTATAGTTATTATAGTATAAATTCTTTCGCCTAGGTCCAGTTTAATGACAACGTACCATTACTGTGCAATTTCAATAGTAATTATTTATATGTATGAATATGTATGTATAATTATAGTATTTTAATTTCCCCTGTTTTACACTAAGACAAATTTTGTACTTGTTCCGGAAGTTTTTTTTTATTTAACTAGGTACAAATGTTTAAATAACATTTTAATTATCTTTTTTATAAATAAAGACTGAATATGTGACTGTTTTCCTTGATTACCTGGTTTTATTTATCAATGTCCTAACCTTAGTATGAAAATAATTATGTTGAAGTTGGAAAACCAAATTCAAAAATTGTTGTAACTCAAAATGTTACTCAAAACCTCAGAAAAAAAAGTCAACTTAAAATTGTAGTAACTCAGAATATTTCGCCAATAACTATACAACTAAAAATAATTCATCTTACTGAAAACTTTGTTCCGGACAATACAGTCTTAACTCAAAAATTGGTAATTATATTTACTACCGGCAAATTCAAAAAAAAAATTAAATGATATTTGCGTTAATTTTAGGAAGTGAATAATACATTTTTCGACGATTCTGAAAAAAGTCACTTTTTGAGTTACAACAGTATTGTACTATTAGTGCGATATGTCAATGGTTACAATTTTGGTTACAATGGTCACATATTTAATAATCATCATCATCATCATTACAGCCCTTCACAAGTCCACTGCTGAACATAGGCCTCCCCCAAGTGATGCCACAAAGCACGCTCCTGAGCCACCTGCATCCATCGACTTCCTGCATGTCTTACCAGGTCGTCACTCCATCTAGTGGGGGTCGCCCTACACTATGTCTACAAGTACGGGGCTGCCACTCGAGAACCTTTCTTCCCCATCGGTTACCGGTTCTTTCGAGCTATATGGCCGGCCCATTGCCACTTCACCTTACTAATCCGTCGGGATATGTCGGTCACTCTAGTTTTACTGCGGATATGCTCATTTCTGAGTCTATCACGCAGAGAAACTCCGAGCATAGCACTGTCCATAGCTCGCTGAGCGACCTTGAGCGGCCTCATACGGCCATAAGTGAAGTACCACGTCTCAGATCCGTAAGTGATCACTAGCAACACACACTGGTTGTACAATCTAGTTTTTAGAGTTTTTGAGGTATATCTGACGAGAAGATGTGTCGTAATTTCCCAAACGCTACCCAGCCGATTTGAATCCGTCAGTTGACCTCTCGGTCGGAGTTGGACTTACCTAGTCGAACTATTTGTCCCAAGTAAACATACTCGTCAACAACTTCGAGCAAAGTGCTCCAAACAGCTACCGGCATAGGTGTGACGTGGACATTAAACATGATCTTTGACACCATTGAGGTCGTTGAGCATAGTTGTCGCGTTGCTACTGCCGGTCAGTGCAGTCGCTTCATAATTCTGTGGCGGCTCTAATGCCGAACCTACAATATTTTCGCAGCGTAAGCATACATATATATAGGCGTGTCAACCTAAACGATCCGATACCATCGTAGTGAACGAGTTCCTGGCCTTTGTTCAACAAAAATTGGACGTCACGGACCAGGTGTCCCTGGAGCAGATGCTGATGACCAGCTTCACCGAGGACGAGATCATCCAAGCGAAGAAGGTGTTAGCAGATTCAGCCATGACCCAAATCCATCCTATCACACGTCATAGAGATAGACGCGGTAAGAAAGACCTGCAAGACATCTTCAGACTGTTTAATGAGACTGATCCTGATGACATTCCAACTTTCGTCGCGCGTGATCTCAACACGCTGCCTCCCGTGACGTTCGATCACGTAGACGTGACCAGATTGTTGAAAGACATCACCACGTTGAAAGCCGAAGTCACCGACCTCCGTTTCAAATTTGAAGAATCGGAACGAGCCACAACAGAGCTGAAGAACGAAGTCACTATGTTGCGCAACATAATTGCAACATCTGCGAATTCATCGCCGTCGCAGAATGTTAGTACGACACGCGGTAATCATCATAGTAGTAATATTTCACCAATGATTGCGACTCCGTCACGCGATATCGTCTGTCAGCTGGTTGATGACTGTGAAACTAGGGCAACCTCGGTCGTCATTGCATTACCACCTCAGCCCTTGACTGAACCCTTGAGTACTCCTCAGCCGAAGCCAACCTGTCAACAAGGAAAGACGTTTGCGGATGTTGCTCGAAAATCTTCGCAACACTCATGTGGTCGAAAACAAAAGAATGTGGATGTAAAATCAGTTCCTGTGGTGACCCAAGCCAAGAGAGAGAATGACGGGTTAAGGGTCATAGCCCATTTACACGACTCTGCTCCAACACCGCTCCTACCCAATATCGGCCTGATCTAAGGCGACAGCTAGCTGGCACCCAGTAGTCCACGCGGCGACAGCTAGCATGCACCCAGCTGTCTACGCGGCGACAGCTAGCAGGCACCCAGCTGTCCACGCGGCGACAGCTAGCAGGCATCCAGCTGTCTACGCGGCGACAGCTAGCATGCACCCAGCTGTCTACGCGGCGACAGCTAGCATGCACCCAGCTGTCTACGCGGCGACAGCTAGCAGGCACCCAGCTGTCCACGCGCCGACCGCTTTCGCTTTTCGCGATAGACACAGTTCGTGGTCAGTTTACATTGAAACAACTCGTATTTTTGCTATGTCTCAATTCACAACGCGCGAACTAACGATTATTGCTATTGGACTTGACGATGAAAATAGAAGCTCAAAAAACAACAGACGAAGATTTTGGGTGCATAAAATGCGGCCGAACGGTGGGCGCGGCGCGACGACCGCTAGCAGTCAGCGCGTGGACGCCGCGCAGACCGCTTGCTTGCAATGCGTGGTCAACGAGGCGTCGACTACCGAGCAGTCCTGATAGCGGTAAGCTCGCTGTCAGCGAGCTGTCTGCTAATTTACGTTGCCAATGTAAAATATATCTAAAGCACCATACTTAAAGCCCATATTTGAATTATATTATTTTTGCCGGGTGGGAGCGGAGTCCTGTAAATGGGCTAAGACCCTTACTCTTGTTGAGAAGAGACGTCGGACGAGACCCGTCTGTAACCAGCGTGGGACCGCCAAAATAAACGCAAGTACAACTTTGCGTATTGTGGAGCCCACCATACAGCTCTACATCTCCCGTTTGGACAAAAGTACGTCGGGAGAAGACGTCCTGCGTTTCGTGGAAGAACGAAGCCGATGCTGCATAGAGGATCCGATCTCTTTACATTTGCAGCGTCTGGAGTCTAAGAGGTTCACGAACTTCAAATCCAACGTACTCCAGGTTCCTGCAAAATACAAAGAGACATTCCTTGCTCCCGATATCTGGCCCTGTTTAAGAGCAAAAAGCAATGTTGTTGCATGTAAAATATTTTAGTTTATTTTGTAAATTCTAGATGGAAATCAGTTCAGATAACGTATCAAGGCGTTTTATTTACCCGTTACGTTATCCCTAGCTTTGCTAGTAGTACAGGCCCTCTGGGGTAGTGTTTCGCCGATACAGGGACGCGCCAAAGAAAAAAGTTCCCTAAATAGTGTTATATTTATATTTTATATATATTTTTAGGTTAAGGTATATATTGCTATGGGCCAATGTTCTTAATTTTTAAGTCCTTGATGCTTGATGCCTGAAATAAAGTTATTGTATTACAGGCCTGTTTGTCTAGTGGTTAGTGACCCTGACTGCTACGCCGGAGGTTCGATTCCCACCCAGGACAAATGTTTGTGTGATGAGCACGATCATTTGTTCTGTGTCTGGGTGTAATTTATCTATAATATTTATGTATTTAGAAATATATAAGTATGTTTATCAGTTATCTAGTACCCATAACACAAGCTCTGCTTAGCTTGGGACTAGATGGCGTTGTGTGATAGTTGTGGAATATTATTATTATTATGGGGTATCTATATAGTTTTCTCATCTGGTTGGGTTCTATAAATATATAATTATAAATGAAATGAAAAGATAAATATACATAAATATCAATAACATAAAATAAATATAAAAATACATAAATAAATAAAAGCCCAACCAGATGGAGGCCCTCGGCAGGGGAGACCAAACGGCCGAGGGTTAGGGGGAAAGGGAAAGAAACCGGCGGACGATGCGGGCGGTATCGAGGAGCACCGCCTTCTGCATCTGAGCCTGGAGCGGTCCGCCACGTAGACCCAGCCGCCTCAGATGACCCGAGAGGCTGACTGGGATTAGCCCGTTTGCAGAGACGACTACAGGAATAATTTCGGTCGGCAGACCACCCCACATGTCGGTCACCTCGTGAGCCAGGTCCAGATATTTTGTTTGCTTATCTGTTTCGGCTTTCACGAGGTTTTCGTCACACGGAATGGTAATGTCGACCAAAAATATCCTTGACTGTGCCCGGTCCATCAGCACAATATCAGGCTTATTCGCAAGAATAGTCCTGTCTGTGATGATGGCCCGGTCCCAATAGAGCCTGGCGCGATCATTTTCGAGCACGGCTTCCGGCAAGTACTTGTAATATGGCAATTTCCGATCCACGAGACCGTATTTCAGAGCGAGCTCCTGGTGTAGAATTCTGGCTACTAGGTTGTGCCTGTGCAAGTACTCAGAGTTAGAAAGCGCCGAACAACCGGAGATGACATGCCTAAGTGACTCACCGGGATGGCGACAAGCTCGACAGATGTCGATGGTGCCATCCTTTAGGATGTATCTCCGATAGTTGTTGGTCTTAATAACCTGATCCTGTATTGCACAGACAAAACCCTCGGTTTCCCCGAAGAGGTCACCAAAGCGTAGCCAGTGGAGGGAGGTTACTGTGTCTACGAAAGGCCCATGTAGAGACTTGTAGAACCTCCCGTGGAGCTCCTTCTCCTTCCATACGGTCTCCCGGTCGGAAATTGTCTGCACTGCCGGGTCTTGCCATTGCTCGTTGGCTAAGGATAGAGGGGTAAGTCCTTTATCACAAGAAATGACGTCCTTATAGAATGGATCATCCGATCTCGCCAGAAAGTAATTACGGAGGCTGCACACTTCGCGATTATGCATGGTGAGCGCGCTCAAGAAACCACGCCCACCATGCTTTTGCGGCAAGTACAGCCTCATTACCGACGATCTCGGATGATGCATCCTGTGGGACGTCATGGTAGTGCGGACTTTTCTATCCAGGGCGTTAAGTTCAGTCTTACTCCACCTGAGTATCCCAAAGGTATACATGAGGACAGGCATGACCCAGCCGTTATATGCTTGTGTCTTATTCACACCGGACAAAAGGCTGTTAAGCACTTTGGTCAAGCGTGCATAAAACACGTCGCAAACTGACTGTTTCATACCAGCCTCATCGATACCGATGTTCTGTGACATACCCAGGTATCGGTATGTTTCAGCCTCGGAAAGGGTCCTTAAGTTGACGGGCATAGATAAGTCTATGCCCTCAGAGTTAGTAACCCTACCACTCTCAACATGGAGTACCGCACACTTATCCGTCCCCAGCTCCATTCCAATGGAATTACTAAATTCACAAGTGATGTTTAGCAATTCCATAAGATGGGAGCGACTGGAGGCGAATAACTTGAGATCATCCATATAGAAAAGGTGGGTCACTTTTGTCCCTCCTTTCCGTAGCTGAAATGCCCTCCCGGAGCCCTCCAGTAAGGTACTGAGAGGGTTCAGAGAGAGGCAGAACCATATTGGACTCAGACAATCGCCCTGGAAGATACCCCTTCCTATCCTTATGTGGTTCTCCGCAGCCATCATCCGCTCGCCCAGATGACAAATGATCGTACTCCACTACCCCATACACTGCTCGAGGAAGTCTCATTATTATTATTATTATTGTATTGTATAGTGCTAAGGTCCTCCAGCGATTCTGCCATAAGGACTATATCGTCGGCAAATCGAAGGTGAGTGATGTACTCGCCATTGATGTTAATACCGTATCCTTTCCAGTCCAGTAGCTTGAAAACGTCTTCCAATGCAGCGGTGAAGAGTTTCGGGGATATAACGTCACCCTGTCTCACACCTCTCTGCAGTTGGATAGGACTTTTTTAAATGAGTTTTTTTAATAATCGGGGGTTTTCGCTAGTTTTTGATAAGATACAGGTTTCATTCCAAATAAGTCGTAAAATTAAGATATGACTTCCATTAAGAATTATTTTTAATCTAGCATTCAATGAAAAAAAATCTATTCTATTCACATAATTATTTGGATGTACACAAAACCACAAAGTATAAATTAAATAAAAATTTATTGCTCTTTGCTTGTTTTAAAAATAGATATAAAGTGATAATTATATTAAAATTAGGAGTAGCGCTTCATACCGCTTGCTTTGTGATAATAAAGTTTTCTGCTTTATTTATTTTATTTAACTTTGTATCTGAATTCACATCCTCGCTGTCTTTCGCTGAAATAACAAGCTTGGCAAGTTGTGCTAGAGGCGCTTCAACCATTAGCCAGAAAGGAAAGGCGACTAAATAGCAAAGTACTCCAGTGCCAACTCCTATTAAAATCTGAAATGATATAGAATATTTATGTATTTTATTTTAGTTTAAAATCTTTATTTAATTCCCTTAGAAAAGAAGAGGGCACTAAGGACGAACTTAATGCCTTAAGGAATTCTCTGCCAGTCGAACTAATAAGAAAAGAATAGAAACTAAAATTAATACACAATAAAACTATCATCCCGTTGGTGTCGTAAGAGGCGACAGAGGTAGAAACCAGGCGATTGACAGAGGCGTCTTCAGAATAACGACTAAAATAAAAATAAAGAAACTGCTGTTGCCAACCCGCTTGCCAAGCGTGGCAACTACGGCAAATATCATCCATATGAGGCAATCTATGAAGGAGGCCTATCTTCAGCAGTGGACTTTAATAGGCTGTAACAAAGTGTGTAACAAAATATGTAATGATAAAATATTTTATGCAAACCAACTTTTTAAAGGAGTGGGTATTTCTTAAGCGCTTTTCGATGTCGTCGGAAAAACATTCCAAAGAAGTGTAGCCTGAACTTTGAAGGAGTGACATAGAACCCGGTGAGATAGGTAGAGATATAAATCTTGATGGTAAAGAAAGATTGGAGGACCCTATCATGATAAGAAGAGACAAACTGAAATCGATTCATAAGGTAGGCTTGCGAATCATTTAAAGTTTATCGATGTTCTTTTGTTTTAAGCGTCAATGAAGTTTACTGTACGGTTGTGTAGGTTTTTCATTATCATTACTTAGTAAAAGTACTCTTCCATAGTATGGATGATCGGCCTGATTCACCGCGTTGTTGGCAGGAGAATTGGTGAATGCAGTATACTTCGAGCTTACTAAGTGTAATCTCAGCGCTAGCAGTGCTGCTTGACTATCAGAGTTTATATAAATTATATGGTTGTCATGTGTTCAGAAATATTATAGAGATAATTTTATAGAGATAATTTCTGCCTGGAAGGTAGAGGTGAATCTACCTTAAGGCGTTTCCCATAAATTTCAAAGCCTACCTGTATTCAAGATACAGATGCGTTGTTACCCTGAGGATGATGAGGAGATGAAATACCTCGTTATCAGTAAAAATTTACTATTTACGGTATTTTTCTATGTCTTGTTTTATGTTTCTCTATCTTTATCCGAATTGATAGTAAATGAATCATAGTATGAAATATGAATTAATGCATTTGCTGCTATTTTACGCTGGTATTGTGCGAGTGAGGATGGTTTTTCTTCGATCGAGACGAAAGATTCATGCTGGAGCCATTAAACGGCAGCAACATGACTACAATTAAAATAATGTTGGTATTAATCTTATTATGAAATAATAAATTAGAAAAATTACAGTTAGTCCGAAAAATTATGTCTCTTTTTTCCATGCTTCTGTAGAAGATGTTCTGATAGGCTGAACGCTACACAAAACTTAACACGTACTGTTATTACTTACGCTTCTATATTTCGGAAAAAGCTAAAGCTTGTTTTAAGGTAAAAATAATCAACACTACAAGTTAAGGCATTATTTACTATAAATCTACGAAAGCAAAGCTATCGTATTGGCAAACCTTATAATAAAGTTGAAAAAAAAATAAAAAAGGGCAATTCTGACACTGCGATCATAATTTCGCTTGCCTAGTGACCAACATTTAAAATTCTTTCCCATCCAGTTGTATAACATAAACCGCAATTAAAATTAGTAACTAAACTTAATACTTACGATGTTAAGTAATGTAGTGTGGATTAATGTGGTTCTTGTCCCTGTTATTGGTTTTACTAGCAGCATATGCACTATGTACGCTGAATATGAAACTCTAGCGGGAGACGTCCAGCCCCGCCACTCTAAAATTCCTCGGAAGATATCTGAAACATTAATATTTAAACAAGTTTGTGTGAGACCAGATTTCTGTCCGTGACTTTGTCTATATGAATTTTGTTGTTTGTTAAACATTTTTATCTGTGGAAGCAAAAGGAGATGTCTCTTGCAGGGCAATGTATTTATCCCGGGGAGCGGCAAATGTTCCTTTCTTAAATCGAAATGTAATAGAGATTTTATATAAACGTAGCTTGTACTATATTATACTTAGTCGTTCGGAAACTTCGACAGCATGATTTAGGCTTCCTCTGTACTCGATCTGTTTACTTTATTGTGATGCTATGACAGCGTCTCCACAACATTTCCCGTTTAGGGCTAAGAGAGCTAGACTGCCAGTGGAGTTCACCTAAGAACATGCTACACCGTGAGAGAAGCAGTTTTCCATAAAGACCCGCGATGCATGCATCAGAGGATCTGTTTGTTTAGTTATTTCTGCATTTCCCTTCCAAAAACCGTGATAATATAAATATAATTGCAGAGTTTTTGGGTTAATTTGCGACATGTCTTACAGAACTAAGCCTCCACCGCATGGGCAGTTGTCACGAGCTTGTCATTCTTATCGTCCACGTAATATTTTATAAAAATACTTACTTTCCAACTTGAAAGCCATTCCTAAAATGGCAATTGAAATAAGCAATCCAAACACCGGCTTGATTAAGCCAGAATATATGGCCTTGAGAAGCAGAGGAGGCGATGCTTCATCCATATAGAACAAACTACTACACAGAATCACTCCAATGCCAATAGGTAAGCAAGTCCAGTACAAATATTTGAACTTCTGAAAAACCACAAAAGACGAAAGATAAAAACGATACATCAATCATATTTATATGTATGTACATTATGCCCTTGTGTTACTGTCGCAATGGCAACTGTAATTTACAGTTTCAAGAGATTTTCCGTTTGCGAATTTTATTTTTAAATTAACCAACAGAACATATTATTATTATTATAGTAGCTTTGTTGTAGTACGCTCTCTAGAATTTCAGATTTTCATGTGCGGCGATGTCACTTGATTAGATACATGCTCGTTATAAATGTTGCTCGTCATGGAACAATTGGCCATAAGCATATAGTATAAGCCTATATGTTAATGCAAAAATTTGTCCAACTAAAATGTATCGCGCTCGGTTGATGATTTATAAGGAATTCATTATTCTTCTTTTCTATAAAATATTACAATCACGTAATATAGCAATTTTTTTAAATTCCTGTATAAATGTAACAGAAAATATTCATATATGCTTCATACTTACCCCGTATTTTTTAATATCAAAGTCTTCATTTTGCATTTTATATATTAACAAACCAAGACTGAGGCCTAAAATGTAAGTTGCCAAGTTTGTGTGGCCACGCTTATACGTGTTGATGAAAGTTGGATCCATCTCAAAGAAAAACCGAGCCGCTCTGTTGAAGAAAATTCTCGTTTATATTAAATGTCAGGATTTTTACTTTTGACGGTATGGTGAAATATAACATTTTTATTTTTATTTTGCAAAACAAAATTCCACTTAATTAAAATAAAACAAAAATAGAGGGGACGATCCTGGCAGCAACGTCAGATTATCAATATGTTTGCGTTTTTTCTATACAAACTTAAACGTGTTAACTTACTTTTAAGTCTATACCAGAAGATTAAGATGTTATTTAACGTAAAACTAATCTCAAACATCTAGTTATCATTATGGTAATTTATTCATAGACAATATCAATTTAAATACCAAGTATTATACAATAACAATAACCGTTGAATTATTCCATTGAATGGGGACGAATTTAGCTATAATCCTATCCTAAATAATTCTAAACTGCATATCATTTTTTTTTAAGATAACAGTAACTTTCGTTGTTTAAAAATCAATCAAGAGCAGATGATTCTCACCAAAATATCAGGTTATCATAAACTTTTTCTTATCCTATTTCGATCAAAATACCAAGCAGCAGAATATTTTTAATAACAACGCCTGCCAAGTGCGGCACCTATGGAAATATCTCAATAAAGCAATCTACAAAAGAGGCATATGTTCATTGTTAAGCTAAACGTAAGTACAACGTTTTCAATTGGCTTGAGGCAGGCAGATTTTCAGCCAAGACATTGGAGACTAAGATTCGCTCAAATTACTTCTTCAATACAAGATGTATTAGAGCTGCGTAATATATTTAGCGATCCCCTTTCACCATATCCATTAAATCAGCCAGTTGTTGCCCCTTGGGTTTCCTTTTCATATCTTTGCTATTCATTATCAGGTAGTCACTTTGCTTGAACACAATTTGTCTCCCACAACATCGTGAAATGAGTTGCAGAGGAAATATGACTATTGAGATATTCACATACATAGCTCCTACATCCTCATCGTGGAATACCAAGGTTTATGTGTATTTCACATATTTGTATAACCTTCAGATTGCCTCCTTGGTCTAGTGGTTGTAGTAATGCGACTGCTGATCATGAGGTCCTGGGTTCGTATCCCGGGCCGAGCCAAAAAATCAATTATTGAGTTTTTCTGTTAAGAAATTCTCAGTAGCTGCCCGGAGTCAGGAAGTTGGCGGTGTCTCACCCCCGTGCCCGGAAAGCACGTAAAGCCGTTGGTCCTGCGCCTGATCTCTCTCCGGTCGTGTCGGTTTACCGTCCCATTGTATTATGAGAGTGAGGGAATAGAGAGTGCACCTGTGCTTGCGCATACACTTGGGCACTATAATCCTGTCCTGCGCCGATAGTTAGCCTCCGTTAAGGCAGGCCGCCGTGGCCGAAATTCAGTTTGGAGGACATTATACTATTATAACATTCAGCAAATAATGTTTGGTAGATCTGAGTCTTAGGTACGCAAACCTCTCCCAATCAAAAATTCCTCCTCCCAATATTCACAGCGTTGTTAACGAGAGACTTGTATACTATTTTTTGAAGTTATCATAAACAGATTCCCATATGTCTACACATACATATATATCCTTAAATTTAATGAAATTATATATATATATAATATATAATATATATAAACAATTAATATATATATATATATATATATATATATATATATATATATATATATATATATATATATATATATATATATATATATGTATTGTCTTTTGTATGGGACTTAACTTCTCCTAATAGGCTGGACAAATTTTGATAAAATTTTGCGTGTGAGATGAAATTGATGCGAGATCGGTTTAGATTTACAGTTGGATCCGGTAAATCATCTTGTTAAGCTGTTATCAGAAAGATGCTGCTGGTTATTTTATGTTTAATTTCTCACTGTCGCCTCTTACTATATCCACGGGATAATATGAGGTAGTGGATATATTCTTATATCGTCACCACATGATAATAACTCGAAAATAATATGCCTTATTAAAAATAAAAGAGTCTGCGTTTCTCTCCACTGATTATAGTAAACACAGCAGTGTTATGCAGTCGGTTTGTTTCTTCTCTCTATCGAGCAGTTTTATTCGAATTGCAGCCGTAAATTACAATACGGGTCTACCAAGTATAAAATAATAACAAAATATAATTACATACTCAGGTGAGATTTGGAGGTAGGCATTCAAGTTTTGAATGTACGTATGGAGGGCAGGAATGATTAGGGCTACCACAAACATCACCAACAATGCTACTTTTCTAGCATATTCCCTTTTAACTGACACAAGTAGTAACAATCCAAAGATGAATAATTGCATATCCGCTGCAAGGTACCTGAAATGAAATATTGTAATAATCAAAACATTTTATTTTAAAAAGAGCGAACTTCTTTTGTCTTATTTACCGAGTACTGAGTTAAATGCTCGGTACTTAAAACCAAATTTTCGTATTTAATTAATTTAGTATTTTGATAAACATTTACTGACACAAATTTTACTTTTTTTATTATAAAATGTCTTACATCGCAACGCAAAACTTGAAATATTTCAAAACATTGTTTTATTTTTTGTTATATCTTAACGATATTTTCTTCACTACTAGGACGTGGTACAGATATACCAACACACGTTTAATCTAGTTATTTTGCACGAATATACAACTTGATTACCACATCGAGTCTCCGATTCTCAAATTTAAAAAAACATGGTAAATCACTTCTACAATACTATTAATAATGGAATAAGAACGTGGTAAATCACCACTACGGTACAATTAATAATTGAATAAGGCAAATTTTACGGATATTATTACTTTTGAATTTTAACTTTTTGAAGTGAAATCTTCTTTGGAATCCTTGTGATTTAAAAATCGATAAAACGAAAAAATTACACTAAAAGAGACAAAAATCTATAAGATTTAGCCTACGAAGAATGAGATAGAATAAATTGAAGTTAGCAACATTAGCCTAATGGCAGGGTGGGGACCGTGAACTCAATAGGTTGCGTATCCGAATCGCCATTCGACTACTGTCGTGAACCACCCCCAACACAAGGATTTTCAGCTGCCAGTAGTGGTGAAAGTGAATATTAGTAATGAACATAAGTAAATTTTTCAACATAATCTTTTTAAATTTATTACTTAAACTTTAAGTTTCATTTTAGAATAAATATTTTTGTACTTATGACTTTTTATTTTCAAAGCCACATCTTTCTCCGATGACAGGAATTAAATAAACAATATATATTAAATATTAATGAAACTTGATGTTTGAGTGATAAGGTATACTGAAGTTATAAATATTATTAAAACGTTTTCTATATTTTATAGTAAGAAATATAGATTGTGACGTGTGTACAAACGTGGCCACGTAAGCAACTTATTTTTATTCCCGATCCTTAATCTAGTACTATTATTGATTGAAGTATAGTTGAAAGAAAATAGAACAACGTTTATTATTTAGTGGTTTTAATGATTTAATGTTATTTATAAGTACATTATCAATAAATGCAGCAGGTGGAACAACACTTTCTTGGTGTCTTGCCTATCCCTAGTACCACAGAATTGACATTGTATATGCGTAACATCCAACAGTCCGGTTTCCAGCTACACAATTACACCAACAATCTAAAATTGTATTTTTTGGTTGGTTTTGATTTGAGGGTCGCTCATCATATAAAATACAAGTATAATACTTACGCCTAGAAGTACGTCTTAATTTAATGCGACCTCTTAATAGGATAGGGCGATTACTTCCTATGTGCATTACAAGTTTCTTAGAAAACTCTAGCTTTGGAATTATATCAACTACGTAAACACCTCGCTCTCTTGAAGAAATTAGTTTCAAATCGCTTATCTAAACGTGGAGAAGTATTACGTTCCGGCAGGCTTGCATCAATACTTCTATACAATACTTTTCGTCTATTTAAATTAAACCCTTGTCGTTGGCCCTGGAACTTTGTGAAACTTTTTTATCAGTGCAGGAGCAACCCTAAGATCTTCCGTCAAATGTACAGAAGCTAATTTGAAAAATATGTTTCTAAACAGTTTAAACATCTGCTTAAACCAGCTAATTCTAATAAACTACTTCCACAACCCATCTACAATGATAATACATCTTCGTTCATTAGCTTAAAGAAATCGATAACTGTGTTTCTTTTTCGTCTCCGGTTTCAGGTTTATCTACTGTAAATTTAAGAGCTTCTAAATTGGAAGTAGAGTTAATTTAGGAATCCTGTCTGTCTACCTAATGTGTCTGATTTGCAGGGTGAGTTTCAATAAATACTGAAAATAATTTACTCACATGATGATGCCATGATGATACAACTAAGGCGGGAAAACTAAATTTTGAAATACTGTGTCTTCTTGCACGTAAAACTGATCTACCACATGTTATGACCCAATAAATAGTCTTTCCCTTGCAGGAGGTAATGATGATATTAAATGCTGCCTGATGCGTTCTCTAACAGCGATACCACTGTTAACACATGCTTGTCCATTTTCCTTATTAAACATATGTATTAGGTAGACCGTTTATAATTAGTGGAGCCCTCGCGTTGGGCACGAAACTTATTAAATAAAGGAAAAATAGGGTAAAACACAAATATGATGGGAAACGCATACTGAGAAACAGCGCGTACCAGGCGGTCCCATAATGAACTGGCCTGATATAGTTCAACGCGACATGTCGCTACATGTTGTGTTGCATTAAATAGTACGTTTATCGTGCACTTAATATAAGAAACTTGCATCGACATGAAATGCTTAGTCTTAGTTTAACAGGCATTTGAATAACGAGAGTCGCGTATTTTTTCAAAATGTCGAAAACTGAGTATCGAAGTGTCATAAAGTTTCTGTTTAAAGAAGGTTTATCCCCTGCCCAAATAAAAGTACGATTGGATGGCGTGTATAAGGAGACTGCCCCCTCCTATAGCACAGTGAAAAATTGGGTGAAAGAGTTTCGCCTCGGGAGAGAAACCGTCGAAGACTTTGGCCACGACGGTCGACCTGTGGAAGTGCTCACTCCCGAAACGATTGCTCTTATCGAAGAGAAGGTTCTGAGTGACCGCTGTTTGAAGATTAGAGAAATTGCAGCAAGGCTTGGGCTCACTAAGAGTACTGTTTATCGCGCGATCCATGAACATCTTCACATGAAAAAAGTGAGTGCAAGATGGGTACCGAAACTTCTTTCAGCGGTACAGAGACAGGAAAGAGTGCGCTGCGCTTCGGAGTTTTTGAATCTTTGTGGCGAAAATCCAAAGACTGTGATCGAGCGGCTAGTGACTGGTGATGAAACAATGATCTTGTATTATGATCCACAAAGTAAACGCGAGTCAATGGAATGGCGTTATAAGGGTGAAAAGCCCCCTAGAAAGGCAAAGGTGCAACAATCGACTAAAAAACTGATGTGCACAATATTTTGGGATTTTCAAGGCATTTTGATGATGTATTTTAAAGAACGTAATACAGTCGTAAACGGCGAATATTATGCTTCTTTAATATATAAAATACGAGACAAGATAAAGGAAAAACGAAGAGGCAAGCTGTCCAAAGGTGTCCTGTTGCTCCATGACAACGCCCCTGTTCATACCGCTGGTGTTTCGAAGGATGCATTTCGTCAATGCGGGTTCACAGAAGTTCAACATCCACCTTACAGTCCAGATATGGCCCCGTCCGACTATTATTGATTTCCAAATTTAAAGCGGGACTTAAGAGGAAGAAAATTTTCAAGCGATGAAGAGTTGCAGGCGGCCGTCTTCAGTCATTTTGAGGATAAAAAATTATTTTTTATCCTTTAGATTATTTCCTTTTATATCCTTTAGATTTTTAGATTATTTTTATAAAGGTTTAGAGATGTTGATTCATAGATGTCAGAAGTGTGTTAGTATTCATGGTGATTATATTGAAAAATAAAATTGGTTTCGTTTCATTTCCTCCATTGGTTCATAGTTAGGCCAATTCAATATGCCAACGTAAGTCGGGTAAGCGTGAATCAAGTTTGACATTTTGACCGTTTTGACACTTTACGGACGGATTCAGTGTTTTCAAGTATTAAGACGATACATCGAAAAAGTGACTCAAGGCTGTCGCCGTACTGATCCGAGTGAATACATAATTTCTATAAAAACTTGAAACAACGCCGTCATAAGGTCTAAAATTGCGTAGTGCCCGCGACGAAAAAAACCGCTTAGAAATTGTCAGGACTCTTAAAATATTTTTTTTATAAAATTAATGATTTAAGTAATCAAAACAATGAGCAAGTAAATTATGAATATTGATGTTATGAATATTTTGAGTGATTTCCAAGCATATAGATTAAGTAATTTCGTTGTAATTTCAACTATAGGGATTTTTTAAAGGTGTTTTCGCAAATAATTATGATCGAGTGAAAATTATACAATAATTGTGTTTTTGAACAATCAAATTCAAGATAAAGACATGAATTTCCCTATATCAAAATTCCACTTTCGTTAGTGGTGTTATAGTCCTATACTATTAGATGAAAGGAGGTGCATTTTTTCGCGGTGTCGCCTTAAAGTAAAATAATCCTATCCTACAATGCAATGCTACATGTTTAAGCTGTTGCTGTATTAAATAAGATAAGTAAATTAAATCCGGTCCGTCAGTGTATTTTGATTATTTTGATCTACTAATTAATTAACAGAATGTTTATACAGATAACATATGATAAAAAAAGTATTTTTATGAGCTTAGTTATTTTTTATTTCCTACTCTGATCTTTTTTAATGTTATGTGACCACATTAAAGGTACATTGATTCTATAGAGTGACTTCAAACAAAAGAAATCACTTTAAATACTTTTAAATTTCATTTTCTACAGCTGCTATGAAATGTTAATAGTTATTCAAATTTCTTTGTTTGTTTTATGTAAATTAATAGCAATAGTTTTATTATGGTGCAGCTTGGGAACATTGGAAACAGAAGAGCCGTGGTAGCTCAGTGGTTAACGCTCGCTGTAAATATAATAGAACGCGAGTAACCCGGGTTCGATCCCCGCCGGCACCAATGAAATTGTTAATTGCAATTGTAAGTGCTGATTTACCACGTGCTCGGCGGTGAAGGAAAACATCGTGAGGAAACCTGCATGTCTAAGGAATATGAAAAAAAATATTTCGAAGACATGTGAAGTTCGTCAACACGCATTTGGGCAGCGCGGCGGACACTTCCTTGCCCTAAACCCTCTCAGAAATGAGGGGAGGCCTGAGCCCAGCAGTGGGACGTATATAGGCTGTAACTTTACTTTTACTTTTTGGGAACATTTTGGCCACGTCATTTTAACTGTTAAAATAGTTAAAAAATTAATAAATTATTTAAATAATTAAAATTAAACATATTGAATAAAATTATCATACACAATCTATTCATAACAATACACAATTTACCGATTTATATTAAATTAATCGTCTTTAGACCATTTAGCGTCTATTTTACTAACGACCTTAAGAGACAATAATTTTTTGTTCGATAAAATGACTTCACCTATAGAATGAAGTACATGGTGCAATGACAAAGCAATTTAACGCGAAAACATTTTTTTATTAATTACATTAAAACTCAGACGTAGAATAAAATGTAAAATCATATTTAGCTTAGTGCTAATATTATAATAATAAACCATACAATTCCTACTCTTGATAATCTGCATTCATTTAATTCTCTCAAAGCACCTATAGTTTTCTAAAAATTTCACTTTTACTGCATGTGAGCTGCATACATGTTTTCTTCAAATCCCGACGTTTTGAGTATTTTGCAATACCTTGAATTCTGTTGTCTGTAATCATTACCTCAACGGCCCCCGCAATAGCGGATGTAAAAACATCGGATTTGATAAAACATAAATTCTCGCAAAAGAAAAGGTAACTGGGTTTCTCGCAAAAAAAAATTTATATTAAACCCAAGTATACAATTGTCAGACTTCTGCTACAGAACTCTGCGTAGATCAGACTAAAATTAAAAAGCTGATGGTTTACCGGGTTTACTGTGACATCAGGTTAAACATTTCAGTTCGCTCGTGACAATGGGTGCTGCAAAGTTCAAAACTAAACGCGTTACGAAATCAAAGAAGTCATTGTAATATTTTATTGGTACCGGCAAAGATGAATTCGAATTTTGAGGTGGCCATTTATCCTCATTTATGGACCTAATCGTAATCGAGTAACTTTTTACAA
This sequence comes from Parnassius smintheus behrii, assembly GCA_036936625.1. Classification (NCBI taxonomy): domain Eukaryota; kingdom Metazoa; phylum Arthropoda; class Insecta; order Lepidoptera; family Papilionidae; genus Parnassius; species Parnassius smintheus. The sequence goes on from JAUPFT010000013.1 coordinate 11,352,069, forward strand.
TAAGCCATTATACATAAAAGTTTACTATTGGATATAATCATCCCCCGTTGTAGAGAGAGTATATTATCTATTCGGCACACTTAAATGGCGAATTCGCGATCGCGATAACCATTCGAATGTCGGGGTAATTTTGGCCAATATGGCGCATCTGTCGAACACTTTCCGAAGTACTAAGTAAGTATATAACAAGTATACTAAGTGTATATATATAAGCATTAAGTATTTATATATATATATATATATATATATATATATAAATATATATATATATATATATATATATATATATATATATATATATATATATATATATATATATATATGTATATATAAATAGAATATGATGTTTGGACAGACGAGGGGATATCAGACTTTCGCACACACGCGACGCGACGCACAGACGCGACTGTATTTTTCAGGTCTGGCGTTGAAGATGGTTATATCACAATAAATAGGGTGCACCAAGATCTTACTTCAATTTTCCATTGCTTATGATTATAATATGGGATTATTTGTTTGGGTTTCTGTCTATAGTAGACTTACAAATATGAATATCCGCTGTAGAATCACAGTAACCAACCTGGTAAGAATTGCAGGAAGTTGATAGGTGCAGGGTGTTTAAGATCGTGCTTTGTTCGTACCTTGTGACATTCCTTGGGGAAGTCCTATGTTCAGCAGTGAGCTTGAGGCTGTCATGATGATGAGGATGAAAAGTTCTCTCTAGTTGACACCACATGGCAAAATTATTTTATGTCATTTTTAGGCCGCCCCTTGGCCTTTAATTATTATTCAATTTTGTATAACAACATACGTACCAAGTATGTGTCATGCATAATGATTTATCTCTGTAGTTGTTAAGATAGAATAAATGTAGCCAAACACCGTCAAGGCAGTCGTGCACTTCGGTGTTTACAATTTGCTGGAATAGAACATAAAGTCAGATTAAACTTAAGAAAATGATATTGAAAAATGTTTTATAAATTGAACGAAAAATACAACAACGTTAATTGGACAAAAGTACGTACAAAATGATGAAATCAGAACCTACAATTAATACGCTTTAAACAACTTGAAGGAATATTCCGAAAAATTCCTTTATATTATTTAGTTAATATAATTAGAATAAATCATTGTTCACATCATTACAGCCTATCAAAAGTCCAAGGCTGAGCGTAGGCTTTCGTCACAGATTGTCTCAAAACACTGCAGCTCCACTTTTGTTTCATGTACCTCTGTCGACTCTTACGACACCCACGCGATGATGTGATGCAGTAGATATTTTTATACCTACACAGTGGCAATTTAAAAACACACTTTTATTATTTTTACAGTCATTTGACAAGTAGAACTCAACTCCAGTACTAATTCATCATAAGGATTTTGACAATACTTTTTTAATATGGTTTAAGTTGCAAAAACGTTCTGTTTTTAAATATGAAAAAAAAAAACAAGGAACAAAGTACACGAAAAGTAGGTCACAGTTTGTAAAAATATCGAAGTGTTTTAAAAGAAAGCTTCGATGAACAAGAACAGTTTCCGATATACTCGTAGAGGACTTTGAGAAGAAAGCACTTCTTACTGCTTTTGTAAATTCAAGATTCTACAAGCGCTACGTAAACAACACTATCACAATTTTACCAGTTAACAATGTAACTGCATGCATTTTTAGACCACCTTAACTCCATAAACTCACACAATGCACAATGCATAATGAAGTAAGAGACAAATAATACTTTGGCTTTCTCAATGTGTATAGTAAAAAGACCCATACGGACTGATATTTAAATGGTGAATCTCACCACCAATCATCATCTACCGTAGGAAAATTGTTGTTTCAGATAGCACAAGGGATCTGTGACAGAAATCATTTGGTTGCCGAGCTTCAGCACATCAAGCAAGTATTGTAAGGCAACAAGCTTCGGGTCCCGCGCCTACATCACAGTGACCGAGTAAATCCAACTAGCCACAGTCGATCGTGTGACTGCTATAAATCAGAGTAGTTACACACAAGGTTGGCTACGTTTTGAATCTAGCTTCCATTACAACCTATTTACAGGCCGCCGTAGAACACAAGTCAATTTTTATTATCAGTCAAGTATAATATACACCCACAATGTAAAAACTTAACATTTTATAAAAAATCTATTAAAACCCGCGTAAAAGAATATATAGCTAATGTGAAGCGCCGATGCTGCGCGAAGACTACACTCTATGAACATTTTCAAGATTGAATTATTAAATCGGCACGTCAAACACTTCAGTGATCCCTGTGACCATGGGTGATGTAAAGCACGCAAAACGTCGGGAATTAAACGTAATAATTTCACACGATAAGATTCGTAAAATTAGTTTCATTTTGTATTTATAAAGTCAAATTAATTTTGTTTTATAATTATAAAAAAACTGCAAAAATTAAACGTTTTGTTTTTTAAATATAAGTTAAATGTGATACACGTTATTATTTGTAATTCCAACCATATTTTACTTCAAATTTAAAATAATTTGATAGCATTGACAATCAGTAGTAGTATTATAGTATAGCTAAGGCTTAATATTGGTCTAGATAATTCATGAAACTTAATAAAATAGTGTAGATATATAAGTTTTTATTGCAACAATAAAGGTAAATATTAGTTATAAAATTTACATTACACCACGCTTCGAGTTCTTATACTGGACAAAAATATTTCTATATCGTGAAGTAAGTGATATAATAATCACGAATCTTGTTTTTAAATCTAACTGTAATCTTGTTATATTAATTCCTGCATAATTATTCTGATTTATAGAATTTTCGTACAAAGTTTGAACCAAATTCCTTTTGGATTCCAAATTTTTAAATGAGAGCGTGGGGAGACAATTACTCACAGTCCAAAGTAAGTACACAGGTAAGAAAGTTGAGGCTTCTTCTAATAGGAATTTTTTTTCAAAGTCGAGAGGGATCATAATATTTTAATGCTGCTGCTTTAAAATATTATGATCCCTCTCTGATTTAGAAAACACTGCTTTCGTAATAGTAGTATTTGAGGTATTGCGTTTTCTAAAGGAGGTATGAATAGCATTTTTGTTGTTCAGTCGAAGGAGTAGTGAGGTAATGGGACTGTTTGGTATTAGTATTTAGGTAATAGGACTATTTTTTCCTGCAATAGTCATAATGATGCTTGTATGGTTCTGAGGTATTTTAACATTTGTGTGGAGAGCGTCATATGGGTTTGAGCTCAGCGCACACGGTATTGGAGTGTGTGATATGACTTTGACCACGCTTCTTTAGACACCTCAGAAATTTCGAAATTTCAGACTACTTTTAAGCCTTTTGTACCTCTTGATCTTGTCCTTTAATTTTTCTTTGATTTTCAAGAAAAAACCAAGTATTCTGAAAGGTGCGACCGGGACTAAAGAAGGTGCCAGACTCACGACTTTGGACGTTCTTCACACCAAGCTGACAAAAGTTTTTGGTCACAAACCGTCACAATTTATCAGTTGGTATTTACCATATAAGTAAAAATAAACGATGATTTGTACTGCTGCTGCTGCGAGAAAGCCAACAGGATGTTGAGTGAAAAAACATTTTTCACTCAACATCCTGTTGGCTTTCTCGGATAAGCTTTTTTGAGTAAATGTAAATGTAATATCCAGGAAAGATCCGAACAGGACCTCACAGAAGAATTTTTCCTAATCTTAAGAAGGTTAATTTCGATGTTTGAAAAAAAAGAAATTTAGAGAAGTTAGGGTAGAACCCCAAACCCACATTCGTTCGAATAATAAAGGTGCAGGTAACTAGCTTTAATTAGTTATTCTATAAGTAATAATCAGTATCGTAATTCTGTTCGTTGTGGACATTCTTCAAGTATAAGCAAAAAGGTCATGTTACGGAGAAGCTCCCATGTAAACGGTAAGCATCGCCATTCATGATGTGATTAGCAATGTTACTGTTAGTTTGCACTGCCTATTCTAATAATATATTATTTAGTTCGAAGTGTTCACTGTGTTTTAGAATGTTTATAACTTAGAGTCGTCACCCAGAAATAGTCATAGATATTAGTAATTTGTAAATTGTTTTATAAGAATTATAATATATAGAATTATAATATATATATATATATATATATATATATATATATATATATATATATATATATATATATATATATATATATATATATATAAGTATATTTGAGTATTTTATACATACTTCCCACAGAGGTCCGGATCCAAAAAATCTAAACCACGTCAACGTAATTGCAAGCACAACCGCATAAGCTGGAGTTAATCTGTCGATTGTAATAAATATCTCTGTTGATTTTTTTTTACAAATAAGCAAACATTTTCTGCATAATAATTAAAAACAAAACTACAAAGAGTATGTAAAATGCAAGATAATTTAAAACACAAGGTCATAGTCCCTTCACTTCTTAGGAGAAGTGAACGTTACATACGATACACGAAGGTTAGAACCTTCGTGTATCGTATGTAACGTTCACGTAATGAGATCGGAGGTAGTAATTGTGATCACACTAGAAAATCATCATGCAATAATTTTTATGTGTTACTATAGAATAAGGCTTATATAAGAAAATATTGTCCACCAGATGGTAACTGTATACCGCGGCCATCAGACATCCAAATTCTACATCTATTCTCGATTAGGAATGAAAATGCAGATGCGTTGTCACCTGCATCAATGAAAAGATATTTTCTTATAACCTTGCATGATTTTCTTTCTTCATCATCAGTCTATATAAGTTCCCTGATTGACACATGCCTCTCCCGTTATAGGGAGGATCTGCCTACATCACTACGTATAGCACATGGATTGGCGTAGTACTGGAGGTTCCATACCTTTGGCGCTGCTCTTTATAGCCGATTCGTGGTCGATATTGTATGTCTGGGGTTTACGAGATGATTATACTGCTAATTATTGGAAGCAATGAGTTGATTCTGGCATTTCCAACGACTCTTACGACATCCAAATGAAATGGGGCAATGAATTGACTTATAGATACTAATAGATAAAAATATGTTGAAATGGAGCAGTATACTTTTGCACTCAGGAGAACTAATAGCTTGTTTCTGAATCTGATGGTATAAATTTAATCTTGTATATCCAATTTCTTTAAATACTTTTTAGGTCTTCAAGAACTTGATGAGTCCAATTTTTCAATTCATTATTAAATTAAAAAATAAGAATTAAGAATCATCACATAAAAGTAAATTTGTTTCTTAGAAATATTTATACATTTGTTGAAATCTATATGTTACTAACCTTAACCATCTTCCAATGATCCCTTTGGGTATCAATATCCAATTCAGATCTTTCTTCTCAGACCAAATTTGTAAGTGATAGGATAATAAGCATCCTGACATGATGAAGAAGGTTTGCACGAGTATAGTGCCGTCGAAAAATAAATGGAATAAAATATAGTGGTATTTCTGCAAAATTACGGTAGGATTATTAAAATATTTTTACTGTGATCATTCTATACTTTTGACGCCAATAACTAGTCGCGGCGCCAAAAAAACCATGGATTTGAAATATATAATCTTAACAGGATATCCGAGCTGCGTTTGGTCTTACGATACAAAATAAAAAAATCGTGTGTCGTAAAAGGCGGCTGTGACTTATTTTACAATTACCTATATACTAGGCTGTACTAAAAGTATCGGGAATGGAATATATCCACTGTTCCTGTCATATTAAAATCTTTTTAATTGAAAACTCTTTGGTTTTAAAAATCGAATACCATTTATTTATTTAAAAAAAGATTCTCTGTGTTGTCACAAGGTTTTGTCAAACCTGTTTAGTCGTTGAGAAAATGGAATTGACTCGAGAAATTTCAAGAGCGATGATTTATTATGACTCGAAGTGGTTTAACACAAAAACAGTGTGTTGACCGGATGATTTCTGCATTTGGTGATAAAACCCTATCCAAAACCACAATTTATCACTAGTTTGCTGAATTTTAACGTGGACGTGTCAAGTTCAGTGATGATCCCCGTCAAGGTCGTCCAAAAACTGCAGTCACCCAAGAAAACGTTGATGCTGTGCGTAAGCTGATTGAGGAAGATCGACTTGTGACATACCGCGAAATTCAAGCAACTTTAGACATTGGCATGTGCCAAATACAAATAATCTTGCATGAACAATTAGGTGTAAAAAAGTTGTTTTGTTGTGAAGAGCAAAAGCGGCTCGCGTTACTTGGTGCGTCAGAACTCTCGAAAGATTCCACGCAGGATCCTCAAATGCTGTATACAACATCGTATCCGGTGACGAATCCTGGATATATGCATACGAACCCAAAACAAAATACCAGTCACGAGTTTGGGTGTTTGAAAATGAGTTAAAGCCAACAAAAATTGTTCGTTCACGGAGTGTTGCAAAAAAATGGTGGCTACGTTTGTCTGCAAAACCGGCCATGTTACGAATATTCCTTTTGAGGGACAAAGAACGGTTAATGCAGAATGGTATGCTAGCATTTTTTTGCCACAGGTTATTTCTGTACTCCGTAAAGAGAACTGCAACCGCCGCATCATCCTCCATTACGACAATGCGAGTTCTCACACCGCACACAGAACAAAAGAGTTTTTAGAGCAAAAAAACATAGAATTATTAGTCCATTCGCCGTACAGCTCCGACGTAAGCCCTAATGATTTCTATACTTTCCCTAAAATAAAGAATAAATTGCGTGGACAGAGATTTTCATCACCTGAAGAAGCAGTGGACGCTTACAAAACGGCCATTTTGGAGATCCCAACTTCCGAATGGAATGGTTGCTTCAATGATTGGTTCCATTGTATGGAAAGATGTGTCAAATTTCGCGGAGAATACTTCGAAAAGCAATAAATACATTTTTAAATAGTAATGTTGTGTCACTTCCTTGATTCCCGAAATTTTCAGAGCCGCCCTCGTATTTTATCTAATTGAGATCTTAATAGCTAGCTGCTTTGTGGACTCTACTCTGCTCATGAGATTATATAAGTTAAAAGATTAAAAGTTAGTAAAGAAGAGTTGAAAGAATGCTGGATTTTAAGACATTTTCTTGATTTTAACCTTGAAATTATATGCATATGCCATGAAATAAAAGATACGCTATAAAACGAAACATGCATATATGTATTCACTATCATCATCATCATCATCGTTACAGCCCTTTAGTAGCTCACTATTGAATATATTCATACCGTGATGAATTACACAATACATAGTAATGAGCCACCATCACCTGTTAATTTCCTGCATGTCTTATCAGGTGCACCAGAAATAGACCACACACAGAATATTGGCATGGAAGAGCAGCATAATGATGTTATATGATAGTAATCTGATAACGAGCCACTATATCTCAATCTTCAGGAGTTTAACACAACCCCATCTGCATTTTGATACTTAATCTAAACTAGGTGTTGGTCTTTCTGAACAAAACATAAGCTTATCATCAGATGAACTGTAGACACATGTGTACTTTTGTCACTCTTACATACATAAAAAGTATTGTCCAAATATTACTGTGGCAGGGATTTCGTTGAGATTAGTTCCGAAATTTGGAATTAAATACGCAAAAGCACACTACTTTTGGAAGCTTATTAAATATAATGCTTTCAAAAACTAATCAAGAATAAAATACTGAGGGTATATAATTTGGTAAAACTATAATTCATAAGATTTAAGATTCAGATTCAAAAGATTTAATGGATAAAAATCAAAATTTCAAACAAGTGGAACGAAACGCTTTTAATAATTCAATTCTTCCATAAAAAGCTTTTTTGGATCCGCTTTTAATAACTGTTTCCATTATCTTTTTTTTATAACTTATATAATTAATATGAATACTTACGTCTTCATAGTATAGAGTATTATCGGAGGCAACCACAAACGGGAGTAAAGAGTGTTCTAAAATTACTAGGAGTATTGTTAAGGCTCTGAAAAGAAATGATTTAATGAAATTTTCTTTTTGTATATCTCTGAAATTGACTTTTAGTATATCTCTTGCCTGATCTTTGTGAGAAACTCAGTAGCGTCGAATGAAGAACCTTTTGATTTAAATTTGGACTTTCAGACATCGAATTGGTTTGATATTCGTGAAAATGGTCAAGAACTGGCCTAACTTTGTTATTATTATTATGAGAGCACAGCCAATGACACCGTTTTGATGCGGATGGGACAAAATTTGTAAGTCCCATTTTGTTTTGAATAAGGCCAAGAACTTCATTTGCTAAATTAACTTTAGGGTTCTCATCAATAACATTAAACAATAACACCTTCCGCCGTTGCCTCATGTCCGTTTCGTCCATAGAATTGGCACATCTAGTAATCTGCTTTTGTAACAAGCTTAGCATATTACTCAATAGTTCCTTAAAAGACTGGAATTCATGACTGAGTTGTTACAGTGTTGGAGTGGATGGTACCATTGCAGCTTGTAACCGTTCCTCAAACTCCGCCATCCTTTGCGACAAGCTAACTTCCAGTTCTCTCTGAATATTATTGACATGGGTGGCATTCGCCATAGTGAGCTTTGTTGTGTTAAATCCAATAGCGCAACTACACTTATAAGATTTGCTAACCCAACAGATGATTCAAATAATTTCTTAAGAAAAATACTTCATAAATGCACAAGTATTGAATAAATCTTGCAAACAAAATAAACTGATTAAAGTAGAAAATAACATTTAATGTAACGAATATTAATTATAGTTTTGTAAAATAAATCGGAACCGTAAGAACAGATGTTACTTTTTTTAAACCTACCGCCGAAAAACTAGATTTCTTAGATTTCATTTATTGTTTAATACCAATATTATAAAATATAGGGTGTAATAAGTAAATGAAGTAGAAGTCGTTAGCTGTAGCAAAAATCTATGATCTATTTATTTATAAATTTGACTGTCTTGTTGGTCTAGTAATATTTAACGCGACTACTAATCAAAAAATCAAAAAATAATATGAATGAACACCATTAAGTGAACGAACAGTTCAATTTATGATGTTCATTAATATTAATGTAGCACAAAAGCACCAACTACTATTTTTTAAAGTATTAGAGCCATTTAGTTGCAATATTACGGCAGTAGCACGAATAGGCTGGCTCATCCAGGAATAGACCACGCTGTCAGAGAATTGCAGACCATTTTATCGACAGCGATGCTTTTCGTCTTAGTCCTTAGATTTCACCACGACTTGGCAACGCATCTGCACCGCATCATCTGCTCTTTGACATGTATTTGAGGGTAAATTTGGTGTGAATGGGCCATGTCGAGTAATTTTGTATCTGACGTAAAGAGATGGCCTACCGCCATCTATTGGAAGCCATTGATCTTTATGCCATTTCCCATAGTCACCTCCCATGACAACTACGGGACGGAATAAGGTGATGGATTCTTTCACGCTGCTACCACAGTATAGTGGAGTGGAGTAGCAGTAAAAGTAAATTAGTGAAAACAAATTTATTACGCTTATATAAGTGAATTATTTTAAGATTAAGCTGTGTCCTTACCTTAAGCCATTGATACCTTTAAAACATTTAAGCCGCGGTTCGTTCCCAGTTGCTGCAGGAGCTACTAACTTAAGCCAATTTCGCCTAATGGAGAAGCATCGAAGTATCGAATTGATTTTAGTTACTAGAAAACAAAGATAAAATTATTATGAGCAAAGAATATATACATATATACATATACATAAATCACAAATATAAATGGGCGCATATAATGATCATACAATGACCAGGGTATATATATATATATATATGTGTGTGTGTGTGTGTGTGTGTGTGTGTGTGTGTGTGTGCGCGCGTGTATGTGCGTGTGTGTGCGTGTGTGTGCGTGTGTGTGCGTATGTGTGCGTGTGTGTGTGCGTGTATGTGCGTGTGTGCGCGCGTGTGTGTGCGTGTGAGCGCGCGTGTGCGCACGTGGGCGCGCGTGTGCGCACGTGGGCGCGTGCGTGCGCGCGTGTGCGCGTGTGTGCGTGTGCGCATGTGCGCGTGTGCACGTATGCGCGTGTCATGTCGCGAGAAATGTCAAAAAGAATTAGTACCACTGTAATAAAGATAGAAAGATGTACTTTGTTTTTGTTACTTAATTACATTAAAAATGTAGTGTAAAAGTGAGAGTTTCGTCTTACTAACTAAATATATTGTTACCAAAAACAACAGCAAATATAATAGAAAGAGATTCTAAATCTGTTTTGGTTTGCGATTTTGGTCTGTGGTGGTCTTATTGCAAAACTTGGTTTATTTATAGTCTCTGGCTAATAGAACAGGTTGTTTTTTCCTGTCAAAACTACTAAAAATAATCCAGTATTACAATATAATATTAATTTGTTTTAAATATAAGACAAATGATTTCATTATAAAGATGTAATATATCCAAAAACGTTTATAACTCATCCTTGCAGATTTTGAAATTATGCAGATTTTTCGGATTTGCTTGCGAAAATTTAGTACCTGTTTCAATTAAAACAAATATTCCAGACGTTCTTTTTCATCATCATCATTATAGCCCTTCACAAGTCCACTGCTGAACATAGGCCTCCCCCAAGTAATGCCACAAAGCACGGTCCTGAGCCACCTGCATCCATCGACTTCCTGCATATCTTACCAGGTCGTCACTCCATCTAGTGGGGGGTCGCCCTACACTACGCCTACTGGTACGAGGCTGCCACTCAAGAACCTTTCCTCCCCATCGGTTATCGATTCTTCGAGCTATATGGCCGGCCCATTGCCACTTCAGCTTACTAATCCGTGGGGCTATGTCGGTCACTCTGGTTTTACTGCGGATATCCTCATTTCTGAGTCTATCACAAAGAGAAACTCCGAGCATAGCCCTCTCCATAGCTCGCTGAGCGACCTTGAGCGTCCTCATACGGCCAGCAGTGAAGGACCACGTCTCTGATCCGTAAGTCATCACTGGCAACACGCACTGGTTGTACAATCTAGTTTTTAGAGATTGAGGTATACCTGACGAGAAGATATGTCGTAATTTCCCGAACGCTGCCCAGCCGAGTTGAATCCGTCGATTGACCTCTCGGTCGAAGTTGGACTTACCTAGTCGGACTATTTGTCCCAGATAAACGTACTCGTCAACAACTTCAAGCATAGTGCTCCCAACAACTACCGGCATAGGTGTGACATGGACATTAAACATGATCTTTGTTTTGTCCATGTTCATCTTAAGACCTATCTGTTGGGAGGCACTATTGAGGTCATTGAGCATAGTGCTTAAGTCCTCCAGCGATTCTGCCATAAGGACTATATCGTCGGCAAATCGAAGGTGAGTGATGTACTCGCCATTGATGTTAATACCGTATCCTTTCCAGTCCAGTAGCTTGAAAACGTCTTCCAATGCAGCGGTGAAGAGTTTCGGGGATATAACGTCACCCTGTCTTACACCTCTCTGCAGTTGGATAGGTTTCGAGCTCTGGTTCTGTACTCGGATAGCCATCGTAGCCCTACTGTACAAACACTTCAGCACTTCGATATACCGACAGTCAACTTGGCACCGCTGAAGGGACTGTAGCACCGCCCAAATTTCGACGGAATCAAAGGCTTTCTCATAGTCCACATACGCCAGGCAAAGTGGCAGATTGTACTCTTCAGTCTTCTGTACAATTTGCCGCAGGGTATGTATGTGGTCTATGGTAATGAAGCCAATTCGGAAACCGGCTTGTTCGGTAGGCTGGAAGTCGTCGAGTCTGCGTGCGAGACGATTCGTAATGACTCGAAAACAGCACGTAGACGCGGCTCAGAAGGGATATCGGTCTGTAGTTCTTCAAGAGGGCGTTGTCACCTTTCTTGAAGAACAACACCACCGCACTTCTGCTCCACGCCTCTGGAGTAGTGCCACCATGGAGGACGGAATTGAAGAGCTTCTGAAGGACTTCAAGTACCGGTGTTCCACCCGCTTTCAGAAGCTCCGCTGTAATTCCATACTCGCCTGGGGCTCTGCCGTTTTTAAGGTGCTGGAGAGCCATTCCAATCTCGCTTAGACTGACGTCCGGGATATCATCGGAATAGTGTCGGATAAGACTTGCTCTTGGATCGTTACTCACACTTGCGTGTGGCTCCAACGATGATGTATACAGCTGCCCATAGAACCTCTCAATCTCACTCAAAATCTCAGGTGTCCCGGAAACGATGCTGCCACACTCAGTCTTCAGCTTTGACAGTTGGCTCTTACTGGCAGACAGATCTCTGGCAAAGACTTTGGAGCCCTGGTTCCACTCGATAGCTTCTTTAATACGAGCAGTATTAAAGTTGCGTAAGTCTCGCCGCATTTATTTGGAGGTCTGTCTGTTCAGTTGCTTGTATGCTGTCAAATCTGTTGATTGCAGCGTCATCTCCCGTCTAACAGCCTTGAGATTAAGAGTGTGATCGGAGAGTTTTTGTGTTCTTCTGCGGCGGGTCTTGCAGAACTTAGCTCCGACCGCGTGGACAGTTTCCACGAGCTTGTCATTCATATCGTCCACTGCATTGCAATCTTGTAGGCACTGAAAGCGGTTACGTAACTCGAGCTGAAAGTTTTCGGGATTCTGGATTAGAGCACGTGGGGGACGGAGCGTTGACTTCATTAGACGAGATCTCTCCAACTTAACGTTTAGGTTCAGTGTGCCTCTAACCATTCGGTGATCGCTGCCAGTTTTCACCCTTGCGATCACTGAGACATCACTGAACATTTGGCGTCTGGTCGTCATAATGAAGCCAATCTCATTTTTTGTCGAACCGTCGGGGCTCGACCAGGTCCACTTCCTGTGGGGCCGCTTCTGGAAGGAAGAGTTCATCATAAAGAGTCCCTCTTTCTCCATAAAGTCGGCCAGCTGCTGACCCCTTCGGTTCCGTTGCCCTACTCCAAATTTCCCTAACTTCAGCTCACCGCTTTCTCTTGTGCCTAGTTTTGCGTTGAAGTTGAAGTGACGTTCTTTTTATGTTTTATTAATTTGTATTTTACACTCTATTCTTCAAAAATTTTCCTAAAATCTTGTAGCTTATTTTATCACAATATCTCTCTCACAATTCTTTATTGCGTCCATTGGTGCAATTGAGCGGCAGTCATTCAACATACAACACTTTCAGTTTAGAATATTATTGTATCTAAAAAATTTTTGCACTTGTGCTGGAAGGGATCGATTTTTAATTTTACTTTCACAAAACCTAGTCACCTCCAAAGACAGAAATATTAGTGGCTTTCAGAATTTAATTTATAGTGTTAATTTCATAGACTTGAAGTAGATCAAACCGAAATCAACAACAAAAAGAAATTAATTAATTTTCGTATTTAATAGATCCAAAAGTTCTAGATTTATACGATATATTATGTAAATATCGACCATTGAAGCTGTTTGTGTATTATGTGGAATTTTTTATTCCTTTAAGTTCCTTTAAGCCGGTTTTCATTTTATTTATTTTTTTACGTTTATTAATAAGGCCCTTTTGCATTGACTAACCAACTATAACCTCAACATAAAAACTCAAATATAAGTTATAATACATATAATAAGTAATCGAATAAATAATTAGAATATAACATTTCATTTCTTATTTTTCCATATATAGATGTAGATTTTTTTTTCAAAACGTATATCGTTCTGGTTTAATAAAGGCAACATGTAAAGATATCACGTAATATACATTTAATAAATATACAGTCGATTTGAGAAAGTCTTCTATTAAATTCGACTAAAAAGTAAGTTATTTTCGGGTTTGGATTGAACCAGTTTTGATTGTCCTCGGTCTCAAAGATTAAATTAAAATTTTCTAAAATCTAGCAAGTATTAAATAATGGTAGGAAGAGTAGTGAATATTTGCGACAAAACTCACACATCAATTATATTTCATACGTAGTTGGATACAAATCGACTTAACTAATCCAGTGCCTTACTAATCGTACTAGATATGGTTGAGGAAAAATATGATCAGTTAAAAATCAAAATAAACTTACCTTCGTGATCCTCCTTTTTGAGAGTAAAGAATTCGTAAATTATTCCACTAATGTTGAGTGCAACTAAACATAAAATTATCACAGCAACAGCAATGTCCCCGGGTTCCAACTTAATAGTTTGATCTTGATTGTTACAACTTAAATCTTCGTTAATCTTTGTTTTTAATTTGTATTTTTCCCAAAATGAGCTATTTAGGCAATTTTCAAGCTTCGTTTTCAGGTCTCCTGTGGTATTTTGCGTCAGATACTCTTTACACATATCCGTGACGCATATACCATAATGCAGTCGCGTGTGATTGTAATGCGTTTCTGAACGTGCTGTATACTCCTGCAAAAAAAAGACATTAATAAGGTGGTAAAATAGCTAGAATTAAAATTAAATTATTTTGTGCTCCACGGACTTTCATGCAAGAAAATTACAGGTAGGATTTCCCGTCACGGTTCTTTAAACGAAGTCATCCGAAGGGCTCTTGTCTCCATAAATATCCCCTCGGTTTTAGAGCCTTGCGTGATGTTTAGAGACGATGGCAAGAGACCCGACGGTATGACTTTGGTCCCTTGGGAGAGAGGTAAAACCCTGGGGTGGGATGCTACTTGCGTTGACACTTTGGCGGCCTCTCATCTCAAGGGTACCTCTTTTAGAGCCGGGACGGCATCAAAGGCAGCCGAACTTAGTAAATGGCGCAAATATGAGTCTTTGAGAAATGACTACATATTTGTGCCAATTGCTGTAGAGACTGTCGGTCCGTGGGGTCCACGTGCAGTGAAGTTCCTAAAGGAACTGTATCCACGGCTGGTCGTCGCTGCTGGTGATAAGAGGGCTGGATCTTTCCTCGCTCAAAGGCTAAGTATAGCTATTTAGCGAGGAAACGCAGCCAGCGTTCTTGGCACTATACCACGGGGGGCAGGACTTTTTGACAATTTAAATTTTTAGTGTTAGTTTTTCTATATTATAGTTTCTTTTTTCATATTGTGTATAAATAATATTAATTGTAAATATTGTAATTTTAATTATTATTTTTATTTAATGTTACGAATAAATAATAGTTATATGTTTTTTTAATGACATAAATGTAATTAAAATTTACAAAAAAATTAAAATTAGAAAATCCTACTTATTATACTAATTTTATAAACGTGACTGTTTATTTGAATGCTTGTTGGAATGTTTGTATGTTTATCACTCTATTCGCAGAAACCACTGAATCGATATTGATTAAATGGCAATTGGCAATAACATTGATACATACTAGATTAAAACATACAGTTAGAAGAAAACCAATATTATTTCTTCTCTTGGCGTATGGTGCGTAAACTATGAGAGAGTTATAAAATATACAATGAGTTGGTCGTCCTATCTAATATAATAATTACTTCTTTTTTACAAAAATATTAACTAAATTGTTTTATCACGTGGTAGAGCCATGCTGCTGCTATATTAAAGTTGTAGTGAGAATGGGTTGGCTTGACCGGGGAAGAACAAGGCTCTCACAGCATACCAGCGTAAATCAACAGCTTAATGCTGCTATGTTCCGTATAGTAAATGTGGAATACCGGAGACCCTTTTTTACCGGAAAGTCTTAGTCCTCATGGGGACTAAGACTTTCCAAACTTCTTTCAAACGAGCACACAGATGTATCGTTACTACAATACATCTGTGTGCTCGTTTGTCAATTGTATAAAAGGACAGAAAATCGTCATCAAATATATATCTCCGTATTGTGACGAGTATATTCCTGTACGCCAAGCCATGCTCACTTTCGATCGCGCAATACCAACCTTACGCCCGCCAAGTAGTGATCGAATTAGATCAGAATTATGTAAACATGTCTACCTATGAAAAAACTATTTTTTCGTTTTAAACAAAACCAAAGACACTATGCAATAGATATTAGTATCAAAGACAAAGATATGCTCTTTTATTTTAAACCATAACCTGGCAATGTTTTTTAGAAAAAAAAAAAAAAGAAAGCACTCTGAACTTCCGGCGTTCCACGTGTCACTTTGATGAAGTTGCTCTGTCTTTTTTATAGAATTTTATATTTGTGTCTGGACTAAAAACGAAAGTATTATACTTTTTACATTTCTTGTAATATAGTCAACACGTAGATATATAATTTGTGGTATAAAAAGTGAAAAGTAAATTGCCAAAAGTACTTCAAATTCCGAAAGGCCTGTTTTGGCGGGCGGGTTATAAATGTGTTATTTTTCAAATTCTCATTTATTTTTAGTGTAAAATGTAAGTAAAAATAGTTTTCCTACATATTTTGAAATAACATGACGTTGTATTTATTTCAAATTCACACGAACATATTTTAGAAATATTGTTCGAAATGTCACAGATAAAATATTATTTTATTTTTTTTTTTAATTTTTTAATATTTTAATATTTTGGTATGAGTAACGAATGGAAACACATAAAACATAAAATATACATATTTCCAAACAATTTCATATAAATTTCTCCAAAAACAAAGGTGTAGAATTCAAATTAGTAGTAATTTTGTCACTAAAATTGAAGTTTATACTACTATTATGCTATACAGTGTACTTTATTTATATACTTTATTACAATTTCTAGCAACCAAAAATAATTTTATTCGATAGTTTATACATTCAACAAGACTTCCTGTAAGTTTTATCCATAAATATTGTCTCAAAGTGAAAATATAGCAAAATTTGCAATATTGCAAAAAATTTCCTAACCTAGAAATTTTCCCGCCAAAAAGGTCCCGAGTGAACGGGAGTGTAACATGTCGCGCGCTGTCAGAGCGTAGAGGATGTTGGTCTATAAATCATTGGAATTGGACTTTAGTCTAGGAGGAATCGGCGCATGAGTACCGAAAACTACTCCACATCAATTTTTGTGCGATTGTCTTTTCATTTTCGTACTGATGATATAAATGCATGTTGCCATGGGGCAATTCAGTTTCATATTGCTTAAATCAATTTTTTTTAATTACAAGGAATTGTTATTTTCAAACGGGACATTTTTTTATATTTTGTAATGAAATACGAATAAAAAAGATGCTATGACTTTTTATGATATAGTTAATATTTTCAGAATTATGAATTTAAAAATTCTGAAAAATCCCAAATTCGTATAATTTTGACCCACTAATATAAATATAGAAAATAAATAAAATATAAAAGAAGAAGATAAAAGATTTCTTATATTACTTGATGAAATACACATAAAAAGGTCCCGTGACCGTTTTATTTGTATTATATTAAAAAATATAAAAAAATTGTGCCGCTATGAAATAATATTCCTTGCAATTGAAAAAAATCGGTTTTAACAATATGGAACCGAAAAGCCCCGTGGCAACACGCATTTATATAATCATTAGGACAATTTGAAGCGAATCGAATAAAAAAATAGTGGTGTAATAGTTTTCGGTACTCATGCACCGATTTCTTCGACTACATAATATTATCATGATTTCTTACATTTCCGCGAATACTTCATAATTTGGTATTATACTAAACTTATCGCGTTTAACTATTATTTTTTTTTTAGTCCGATCTTTCGAGCACTTTATAGCAACCATTTTCACGGAGGCACTGAGGTGTTTTACGTCTTGATGTCATAGTTAACAATGGCCACCGTCAAATTTTAATTATTAATTTTTGGTCCGATCTACGGAGAACAAGCTCACAGAATCTTGTAGTCTTGCAGTAGTTTGGTTAGGTTTGGAATTAATTTAATTATTATAAGATCAAAAGCAGATGATAGCACCCATCCATCTTCTCTATTGAAATTAGGATGTTTGATAATATTTTGCTAAGTGTTTACTCAACTTATAAGTTGGTAAATCGATCTGGCTCAATATGGAACGTAGAGTATACACAAATCAAACGCTCCGTTTGGTTTGTGTAGCACGAATTCTTGTGTAGCACAGTATTACACATCAGAATGTATTCGCTACAAATGTAATTTAAATTAAAAATAGAGAAAAAAGAAACAAAATTGTATTTGTAAAAAATAAGGCACATTGCTTTTCTACTGAGGAGTTCCGCAGGACCTGGAAAAATAGTAAGATCCACCTAATGTGATACGGGTGGTACCAAGTTATGAAATTATCAGTGTAGAGGTAATTCATGCCGGCTGGTGTATTCTCGAAAAGACATAGTATGTCCATTTATAGATCAAAAGAAGTTTTATGGATGTATAAGCATGTAGTGTAAAACAAACCATTACACGGTACAGTGATAAGAAAATATTTTATTTAGGTATATGGCTATCTGTATCGGGTCAGTTACTTTTGTAAAAAGGACTTTAAAAATAAAAATGGGATTCCATACACAAATTGTAGTACTTGTAGTTTTGAAATTACATGTAAGTGTAACTAATTTAATGTGTAAATATAATATAATATAATGTGTAAATAAGTGGAAACTTATTTTTTTATGAATAGGTTTACCTAAATTCTTTCTATAAGCATTTACTTAATAAAGCAGTGTTTGTTGCATGCATTTAAAGTTCAAAATACTATCTGCAGAACAACCCTATCTCAGGCGTACTCAATATACTTGGTATTTGTTGTCGAAACGTTTAACGCCTACCTTTCCGATTTCAGAACGAGTTAAGTTGGGCTTGCACCGACTAAAACACCATGGAATTCCATTATTTAAGTGACACCACTTTATACACATACAGTAGCTACTGCCTTCCTTAGATCTGTACTCACTAGACGTGGGTCGTTACCTCATTTTCAAGAAACGTAACGAAACCAGTGACTTGATCGTTGTCACCTGTTTCGAAACTAGTGATTTTTGTAACTGGCTATTTTTATTCGGCTACTGTGATTGTTTGCATAAATATCACCACCAACTATACAGTTACACACGAAACGAAAATCACAATCCGTGTTTGTAGCTACGAGTATACAGTAACTGTTTTCTGTTAAATCAATAAATTAACTTCCCTTCATACTTTATTCAGGTTTAGGACAGACTGCATTAAATGTATTTATGATTGATTTGCGTTTACTATGACACTAATATTTTCATAAAATTATTAATGCATGCATATTTACAAGTCAATTTGATTGTATATACAATGATTATTGATATTTACAGTTTATTTACACTTTTTCAACGTTTTCACTGTCATTTGTTTTTGCACTTTTATTTACACTGTACAATTAATTTGTTTGTTTGTTTGGCTATTTACACACAGTATTTAAGTTTTATAATATTATAAACATTTAAATTTTTAAATTTTTTATACTCATTTTTTAGTTATATTTTAATTTTATGAATAAACGAGTTCATGACTCCGTCAAAAATGTTTTAAAAATTATTTTAGTTAAATTCAATGTGACTCGCTTCCCGGAATCACAAACCGTTAAATATCTACAAACAGAAATTACTCTATTTTATTGTTTATGTCTATAGTCTTACGTATGAAAATTAAACGTACAATAAAACTGTTACTTACGATAGTTTGTTTATTGTTGTATGCCACATGTGCGCTTTGCGCTCGAGCGACCGACAGTCGACTCCCGCAATAATCACGGGCAACAGTAATCATAATCACGCATTTACAAAAATCACTACTTGTAACATGACTCGAAACTAGTGATTCGGTTACATGCCGCGTAGCCAGTTACTGTTTCTAGTGACGTGAAATAACGCCCACGTCTAGTACTCACACTAAAATACGACAGGCGCATCAGAAAATCGTTACTCAATTCTCGTGTGTGTATTTGAGTAGTCTTGAGGCACTTTAATAAATCCTGTATAATTGATAGATTCAGAAAAGAATATGTAATCGTGGTCAACTAAGAGAATTTCATTCATGTATTTTATAGAAATCAATCATTACATTAAACGCACTCTTATCATTTCCATTAATTCGTTGCCTTCATCTGTGCTTTCATCTGTTACTAAATCAATTTCCACAGAACAATATAATCCTTTAGGTTTATATATACATAACTCGTATGGATCAAGATGATAAATTGGCGGCATTCGGGCATATTCGGTATCTGAAAAAAAAACATAAAATTTAGAGAATAGTATATTATATTAACGAAACAATTATTTATCTTTGTTTATCTGTGTATTTGCTTCAAAATTCAAACTTTTTTAATTTTTAAGCAAATTCTACTAAAAATTATGAGTTTTAAGTAGATATGCATATTTTATGTGGAAATATTAATAACTTGCAGACCGAACTTTGGTAACCATCTGCGCAGGACAAGATGACAGTGCATGGGTGTGTACGCAAACACAATTGCACTTACTATTCCCTCACTCTCTTAGTCCAATGCCATACAATATAAATTTGGCACATCCGGATATAAATCGGGTACAGGACAAATAACTATATGTATTTTGCGAGACACGGGGCGAACACGCTCAATCACCGTTCTTGACTCCAGATTGCTCCTGAGAAATCCAACAGAGAAATGAAAGCCTTCCTTAATGATCAAAGCATTTGATAAAAATATTCCATTGAGATGTTTTTATTTTAAAAATAAAGTACCCTTGGAATGTGAATAATAATTTTTCTTCCTAATTATGTTCTGATTCACCATTTTTTGTGACGGCGCAATATTAACATTAACAATTAATTTATATACAAATTCATCTAAAAATATTTTAAAAGTAATAATTTAAGCAAATAAAGTGCTTAAATAAACATGAAGTTAAAATATATACATTTGAAAGTTCAGTATTAAAGACTTAATTTAAGTAAAGGCTTAATATTGTCTTTAAAATTCAATAAACTTATTAAAATTCTGCTTGAAATATTCAAAATGTGTTAGTAATAAATATACAAGTCAATTATATTACAATAATAAAGATAAATAATTGGAAAGTCAAAAAGTGCACGCCTCAAGAGTGCTTAATGAGCCGTACATTTTTGAAGTGTGAAAAAAATAACTTGAATACCTGACTTTTAAAATATATTATTTGAGTGTTTTAAATTTAGCGCTCTATTACTTTACCAAGTAGTGTCACCTACAGGGAAATAAAATTAATAATGTCTACCTAAATAAATCGATTACACAAAGTAGACAATCGATATAGGCTGTATGGTACATATGTCCTTTGTCTATCAAGGGCTAAAAACTTATAAGCGCCTTTACATTTTTTACCAATAAATCTTATAAAAGTTGAAAATCATTTCATTATCAAACTACGCGTAGGTATTAGGCTATTATGCGCAATGGGGAACCAGTGGATGTAATACTGAAGCTAATTAAAAAAAACCGGTTTCGATAAGTCGTTTTCTTTTCGGGATAATCGTGACCACAAACAAAATCAACATCCAGATATCCACTTTTTAATCAAAGTAATAATATGAAATTATTTTTTGTAAAATATAAGATGTACCATTTAGAGTATTTTCATGATATGAGGCTACTCATACTATCGTATAAGTGCAATATGTTTATGATATAGGCATTTCAAGAATAAAAAATTACTTTACCTCAACGTAGTGAGGGTTATTAGATTGAGGGTTATGAGGGATTACCTAATAACGTTTCGCCTTAAGAGGCATGCAATATTCGTAATATATTTGAAAAATTTGTCAAAAATTCCTAAGTTCTTTTGCGGGTTCTTGTATTGACAGCGTGTTCCTGTCTTGATGGAGGGTGTTCATATAATGATTGTTTTTATGAGGGGGTTGCAGGAGACGCATACCCGTGGTTGTACATATATAAGGGGTGCTCAAATACCGATTACTAAAGTACTGTTGCACAATGTATAGTACTATAATAGACATTTGTAATAGTAAGGTCTATGATATATAGTAGGTCTCTTAGATACTTAAGCGTTATAATAGCAGAGCTGTGCATTGACGTCCCATATATTAAAGACACATAATAGTAAAGTTTATAAAATAAATTAAAAATTATGTGGAAGATCACAAATATTTAAATTCATCATACTAATAGAAATGGAACTTGAGAAGGATTGTTATATTGCCGTATAGACTGCTTTACTGCTTGATATGTCTTAGGCATATCATTTTAGTGCCGGTGGTAAGCGGGTTTAGTGTAACAATACGACTTGACCGCGGACATCACACACCCTTACCGTTTGTGGGCGGCACCTTAGTGCATAGCGTTATACGTCGTACATAGGTATACGTCGGCTATCTTACGGATTTAATAAAAATCATTTAAGAGATTGTGTGTTTGGCAGCGCTTTTTATTATTTATTTATTTATTTATTCTTTTTTGTACACCACAATACAGAAACATCAATATAGTTAAAACTAATTAAAGTATGTACAATAGGCGGTCTTATCACTGAAAGTGATTTCTTCCAGACAACCTTTGCGTAGAGGAATGATGTAACAAAAGTTACAAATAGAGGGGGGCATACAAAATAATAATAAAAAAATACAATAATACTTACAAATAAAAGTAAGTGTAAGTTATGTATAAAATATCATATAATAGATTAAATGAAAAGAGTAAGAGAAAGGTAAAGTAATGTATCTAATAGCGCTCTAAATAATAAGATTTAACAAGAATTTTGAAAGAGTGAAGAGATTTAGCACGACGAATATGGAGAGGTAAGGAGTTCCACAATCGCACAGCGGTTACGATGAAGGATTTCTTGAAAAAGGAAGAAGAGTGCAAAGGTGTAGAGAGAGAAAGATTGATGGAGGATCGAAGGAACCGATTATGGGTAAGAGAAAGATACTGGAAACGGTTTTTTAAATAAAGGGGAGTAGAAGGATTAAACAGCACACTATACAACGCGGAGAGGATGTGAGTATTCCTGCGAAGGCGGATCGGGAGCCATTTGAGCTGTTTGCGAAATTCGGAGATATGATCATATTTGCGAAGCCCAAATATAAATCTAATGCATAAATTTTGAATGCGCTCAAGCTTATTAAGCTGCTCCTCGGTAATGTCAAGATAGCAAATATCAGCATAGTCAAGGATAGGCAAAAGAAGAGACTGGGCGAGCGTAACTTTAGTTGCTGTGGGAAGGAAATTACGTAATCTACGTAAAGAGCATAACGCAGCAAACATTTTTCTACTGACCTCATTAACCTGTGAGGTCCAAGACATACAGGAGTCAAGATACAACCCCAGGTTTTTAACCTTGTTACTGTAAGGGATAAGAGTGCAGTCTAGTGTAATAGGGGGTAGGGAAGACCAGTCAATTTTACCAATTAATCTAGAACTACCGATGACAATAACCTGAGTTTTCTTAGGATTAATTTTATTAACGCTTTTTAGTGTAACAAGCACACTCAACTCCATGTCTTTGGATTTTTTGGCTACTTGCGTCTTAGTAACGTGTTACTGTGATAATATGATGCTATATTTAGTTAACAACAATATCAATTTTGTTGCCAAAGTCGATGTGTGAATGATAGTTGCATTGATGCTTACTGCTCCGTGCGGTATTGCGTGTTGTAATGGGTCTCCGGGCGTGCTACACCTGATTTTACGCATTTTTTTTTTGGTTTTGGTCGATGGAGGTATGCGGATGAGTGATGTCTGCTGAGATTCTATGAAGGAACCTTGAAAGGTGTAAGCCTGACGATAGTCGTATTGATGCTTGTTGCGTTTTGTAGCATTGCGTCCCTGCGATGGCTGTTTGGCGGATTGCTATTCTCAATGGCGCTCTCTACGTCTTCGTTTGATCAACACCTTAGTAGTTTTGTTCAAGTAAGGTCTCTACATTACAGGGCTACGGACTGTCTGTCTTCCATGTTGTTTTCAACAACAATAACAAAATAATATCTTTGTAAATTACTCACCAATGAAATGTTGAAGGCAACTTGTTAGTGGCTGAGACAACAATGATTGAAAAATGCAAATGATCAACGTCAGTTACACAAACCTTTTTTGATTGTGAATTATTATTATTATCTTATAACTCTTCAATTACGGAAATTAACGGAAATTACGACACATCTTCTCGTCATGTCTCTCAAAACCTGAAAACTAAGTTGTACATCCAGTGCGAGTTGCCAGTGATGACCTACGGAACTGAGACGTGGTCCTTCACTGCAGGCCGTATGGGGACGCTCAAAGTCGCTCAGCGAGCTATGGAGAGGGCTATGCTCGTGGTTTCTCTGCATGATAAACTTAGAAATGAGGATATCCGTAATAGAACCAGAGTGACTGACATAGCCCAACGGATTAGTAAGCTGAAATGGCAATGGGCCGACAATATAGCTCGAAGAACCGGCAACCGTTGGGGGAAAAAGGTTCTCGAGTATCAGCCTCGTACCGGTAAGTGAAGTATGGGGCGACCCCCCACTAGATGGAGTGACGATCTGGTAAGACATGCAGGAAGTCGATGGATGCAGGTGGCTCAGGACCGTGCTTTTTGGCATACCTTGGAGGAGACCTATGTTCTTTTGAAAGGCTGTAATGATCATTTGTGAAAGGCTGTAATGATGATGATGACGATGAATCATCTATTAAAAACTTGATAATAGGGAGACTTTACATTTATTTCGTATGTTAAAAAATGTATACAAATTGCCCCATGAACTAGTTATTTACTTTATGGAGTCAACTGACTGGTATCTCTAGCCTGTGGTTGTTCCTAATGTTACGCAATGTACCTATATCACTTTTTATTACATCTTCTGTTTTTCTTTCTCAATTAAAAACACATTAGGTTCTCTTAACATTGCCACGGACTTTGAAAACAATAACTACCATTATTAATACGTCTATACAGACAGGGGTGTTCCCAGACATCTGGAAGGAAGCAATCATAAATCCTGTACCAAAAAATAATCATCCTGTGGAACTAAATCATCTTCGCCCTATAAGTATACTGCCTTTTTTATCTAAAATCGCTGAAAAGGCTATTTATTTACAATTAATAGAATATCTAAACCAGAACAATATTTTACCTCATGGGAGAGTGT
The DNA here is from genome assembly GCA_036936625.1 of Parnassius smintheus behrii. Lineage (NCBI taxonomy): Eukaryota > Metazoa > Arthropoda > Insecta > Lepidoptera > Papilionidae > Parnassius > Parnassius smintheus. Next base: position 11,376,862 of record JAUPFT010000013.1, read on the forward strand.
TTGCTTGCGGGAACAAAACTTGATATACAACGAGTACAAAATGCATGGGCTAGGTTCTGCTATCGAATTCCTCGTAGAGGCCATGTGACACCGTTTTTAAATCAGGGCAAACTTATTAATATGAAATCTCGTAAATCGGTTCATTACAGTTGTTTACTTTATAAATTATTACAAAATCAACAACCGAAATACTTATATGAAAGGCTCAGTTTCTCGGAACGTCTCTCGCGGGAAACTGTTCGATTATTGTACCCAAGACACAGAACGGCCGCGTTTCGTGGTAGCTTTCGGTATGCTGCCACAAAGTGTTGGAATAGTATACCGCCTCCGATCAAGGGCAGCAAAACAGTTGGCACTTTTAAAATAAAACCAAAAGAATACCTTTTAAATTTGCAAAGTAAGTAGAATTCTATGTCGATGTATCACATTTTTCTTATAAAGTATAATGTGTCTATATATTATAAAACTAAGGAATACTTGCTTAATTGTAAATTTATTTATTTTGCTTTTGTATCTTGTCAAATAATTTATTTGTGTGTCTTGTGCCTTGCACATGCCTTTTGTTGCGCTTTTTGTTGTGTTGGCTTTTTGTTGCGCCCTTTTCCTAAATGCTAACAGTTTTATTTTTATTTTTAAGTTGTTATAAGTGTGTTTTTTTATATAAGTAAAGTATTTATTTTCATAAGTGTTGGAACCTGTGGTTAGTGTAATAAGTTAAGTTTATTCTATTCCACCTATATCTTTGGCGTTTACTGAAAATCAGTAGTTGTAGTTACCACTATGTGGTTTCTATAACATTTCTACTGAGTAGACGCCTTTTTAGTTCATTCCATTAAATAATTATGTTATGTTAATTTGTGTATATGTTTGGAACTAAATAAATTATATTATTATTATTATTATTATTAGTGCTCACATTCATATAATTCGGTTCCTTGGTTTATTATAAACATAATTTTATTTCAGTTTAAATATAAATTGTCACCGTTACACCAATGTACTAATTAGGTACCTATGTTATAGCATTATTTATTTCGTCAGATTTCAATATCAAAGATTGCATCTTGAGTTTAAAAACAATGAGGTATCGTCAGCAAATAAAATTACCTATATCATGGTTATCACTTAAAAGGTGAGCCAAACTATTAATATGGACTATGAACAGAAATTGGCGAAGACTTGAGTCCTGGAAAACGCCCACTAATACAGGTGACGCGTTCTTAATACTGTATTGATTTAGTTTCCAGAGGTGTAAGGTCCGTGGGTATATGTCTCGTTTCTCATACGGAATGGTGTGACTTTCAATTTTACAATTTTCTTTGTTAATTTAAGCCTGTACAGTTTTCTGTCAGCGTTTGCTTTTTAATGACAATAAATCACGAGGACAAATATTGAACACTGCTAGAGTGGAAATTACCAATAGCTACAGACATGATTGTTTTATCGCTAATGAGCGGTGCAGCTAATTTTTTCGTTTACCCACGCTCCAAGCAACCATATGCATAAAACATTTTATAATGAGCGCAGAAAATAAATTGAAGTCATAACGAAATACTATATAACTATAAAATTGCCTTTTGCCATTAGGAATTTTCCTAAAAACAACTGAATTACAACTAACATTTTCCCTCTGCCATCTCTATACCACATACAGGAAAATGTTCACTTAAAGGAGGAATGAAGCACATGCCTAAAATAAATTTTTTTGTTGAATTTAGAGTTGCAAGTCAATCTATAAGCAATGGCGGTCGAAATAGCCATTACTCTTTTCTTCGATTTGAGGCAATTAGAACAGATACGACCTAATAGTGCTAAAGTTCATATCAAGGTGATTATATAATTCCATGAATTCGAGACTATGCCTAGGTAGTAAGACGTCTTAAAATATACACGTCTGTATAAAATTTATTTTACTTACTGTTTAATCGATATATCACAGCAGAGGTGTGGCAGAAAAGGAAGAAAATAATAATTAAAAATTTCATTTTCCAACTTTAAGCTGTTAAGAAACTTTTTACTTCTCACAAAAGTATAAAACTACCAGCAGCACCACATGAAAATCAATTAATTGATTAATTATAAGAAAACATCTAATGTTTTATTAAAACGCACAGGGCCACACGCGGCTAGATTGTTGAATGTGTTTATAGAAAAGATCTTATAAAATACTGGTTTACGCATTACACACTTCAATATTGTCGGCTTAAAAGGTCAACAACCATCTTTACAAAAAATATTTTAATGAACTCTAAGCCTATGATTTTAAAGGTTGAAAAAAGAGCTCGTATTAAACTTTATTTTAATAACTTTTTTTTGTTTTCTTACTGTTGTATATTAAGAATTATTATTTTTAAACCCACATGTAATGATGTTTAATTGTTTTAATTATAATAATAACGATCTTTATTTGCAAGAACATGATTGTACAACTGTGCTCAAGTATAATTCGTTTTACGCATTCTACCTTAGTGGTGTGCAAACATTAATGTTAACTCATAGAACAATACTTATCGAACTTTAACAACACATTTTTATTACTATTCAGTTGGTTTGATAATTAATTAGTAACCGTGTCAGAAAATGCTAATAAGATTAGTAAGTATAATTATAGCTCAAGTAAGATTTTATTATAGCTCGGTGTTAGTGTCAAATATTAATATGTCTATATATATATATATATATATATATATATATATATATATATATATATATATATATATATATATATATATATATATATATATATATATATATATATATATATATATATATATATATAATGTCATTATGTCAGTTATAAATGTTACACAGCCACTTGTCAATAATTTATTTCTATAATTATATCAAAGGAGATGGCCAAAAATTGTATGAACCTGTGCCTCAGACAGTATAGAGATGAATTTTATGTCATTTGAAAGTACAGATATTCTATATAAAGAATTAGAAAAGTAAATGTAGCTACGCAGTAGTGGATAAAATTTATGAGGATTTGAAAAAGTTGATTTAGGCAGTCGGTTTTTATCATAATTACACAATGTAGATTTTAATAAAGTTACAATTCATGAGTGTTATGTAGGTAAATGTATATGCATGATGATTAAGATGTCGCTTAACTGGTTAATTAGTGGAGCACTCGCGTGGGGCTACGGCATTTATTAAATAAAAGTAAAATACGATAAAACACAAATACGAAGGAAAGGCGTACATATATCACATAGAATACTGTATATATACGAGTATATACAGACTGATACTTTGACTGTTTTGATGCCTGACGGACGGATTTAGTTTTGCAAGTACTAAAGTAAAATAACCCTATCCTGTAATGTAAAACTATATGCTTAAGCTGTTGCTGTATTAAACAAATAAATAAAATCCTATCTTTTAGTGTATTTTGATGTATTAATTCATTAATTGAAGGCTTGTTTTTATACATAACATATCATAAATAAAGTATTTTTATGAGTTTCTCTATTGTTTTTTCCCTACTCTTACCTTTTTAAGTATTACATGGCTACATTAAAGGTGCTATAGAGTGACTTCAAAGAGAAGAACTCACATTAAATACTTTTAAACTTGATTATTTTGCAACAAATTCTATGAAATGTTAATAGTTATTCAAAATAGGCAAACGAGCATGCGGCTCACCTGATGTTAAGTGACTACCGCCACCCATGATCAACCGCATCACCAGAGGAATTGCAGGTGTGTTGCCGGCCCTTTAGAAAGGAGTACCTTTTCTTCCTTTTATTGTACATAGGCTTTAAACAATGGAGAATTTCATACTCGTTAGAAATACATCCTGTTTATGGAACAGATATATAATAAAAAGCATAGTGGTTCTGAATTGTATTCAGCGCATTGTTTTAAAACTTTTTATATTCAATTCATCATAACCTGTTGAATTTGTATTATTTAAAGGTTTAAGTGTTTTATAGATGGTCCTTAGGATGAGTTGGCGTAAGATTTATCCTACTGCTAGCTACTGTTACTAAGCGTAATATTTTTATAGCTAAAAAGTATGTGTGACGGCCCAATATTATTATTAATAATTCAATTCGATATAAAGGGGCGTCAAAAATAGTCTTAAAAGATATATATTAAGCAATAAAATTACATTAATAAGCATAAAGTTAATATAAATACATTTCAGACATTAGACCAATAACATAGTAAATAAAAGGCAAAAATATTGTCTTCCATAATAAATAAATTTATTATAAAAACTTGTAAAAATATTTAAAACATGATAAACAATAGAAATACAAGTCGAAAATATTATAAAAATTCAGATAAATAATGTTTGTAAGATAATTAGAAAATTTGTTAAAAATTGTCTAAGTTATGGAAGGTGTTCATGTATAGATGTTTTGTATGGAGGAGCTGCCGGAGATACATTCCTGCAGTTGTACATATGGATGGGGTGGTCGGGAGCCCGACTGCCTGAAGTACTGTAGAACAATGACTAGTCCTATATTAGGGACTTATGATATTAAACTCAATGATACAAAAGCAATACTATAGAAGGTCTCCGTGATGAATTTGCATTACAATAATAGGGTCGTCGGTTCGAGCCCTATATATGAATGACTTATGAAAGTAAGGTCTATGATACAAAAGCATTATTATTGAAGGTCTCCTTGATGCATAAGCATTGTATGGGGTGGTCGGGTGACCGACTGCCCCTAGTACTGTAGCAAAATGACTAGTCCTTATTAGGGACTTGAAAAGGAATATTATGGTGGCGTGTATGCTGCTTCACGAGCAATTGGTCCGAGGTAAATTTGGGCTCGCTAACCGATGTGTCCTAGACATATCATTTTAGTGCCTGTTAGCGACGACAAGTGAATTTAAAAACATTTAATCTCAATTGTTTCTTATTTGTGATCTAAAACTAAGTGTTAGCAATGAAAAGTGAATTTAAACGTTTAATCTCAACTGGTTCTTGTCTGTGATTTAAACTAAGTATAAAAACTAATCCTATACCTTTAAACGAGCAATTCTTGTATATATGTATATATATAATCGGAATCTCGGAAACGGCTCCAACGATTTTCATAAAATTTTGTGTGCAGGGAGTTTCGGGGGCAATAAATCGATCTATCTAGGATTTATTTTTAGAAAATGTCTTTTTGTCCGTGTTTTTAGGCAATGAAAAACTGTTATAATATCATTAGAATAAGAAGGTAAATTTTGACAGTTTGTTAATGATTACAAATAGCTGAATTGGTATATTGGGCGGTCACAAAATCGTTATGCCATGGTTCGAGCACAGACCGACCGACCGACTTTTTTTAATTTTTTTTCAAGTTCCTTTCTTTTTTGAGAAAATTTATTTTTTCGAGCCCTTTTTTTTAATATTTTTTAAAAACACGAAAATTCAAATTAAACTAATTGCACTCATGATTTTTTATTCAAATAACCAGTTCAGTTTTTTCTATTATGTCGCTAAGATCAAAAAATATTATTCGTATTTCATCAGTATGTAATTTGTATCTAAATATAATTTCCAAAACACACGAATTAAAAAAAAAAACGATAGAAAAATACCGAGCAAAGCACGGTCAACCGGGTACACTAGCATTAATACCAAGAGAGTGAAATAATAACTTATATTAGCTTCAATTCTTATTTTAAAACCGGCCAAGAGCGTGTCGGTCCACGCTCAGTGTAGGGTTCCGTAGTTTCCCGTCCGTCACAATAAGTGTTCCCACTTACGAGTTTAATAGCCCCTCTACACGTTGGGCCAACGCGATGGCCCACTATGATGGGCCAACGTGTGGAGGGCGTAGTTGTGTCGGATGGCTTATGGCGCATGCGATGGTCTCGGGATTGGCGACGGTGTCGGTTTTTCCGAAGCACATCAAAGGGTAGTGGGCCAACGATGGCGGTACGCATCTACACGTGGCCCATTCCACAGTTGTGCGTGCTCGACTGTTGAGTGTGGACGTTCGCGCTTTGTTTATAAATTAACGAAAATTAATTAAAATGACGAATACGTGACCTCATAACGAAGTTATAAAATTTTTAGAATTATATCGGGGAGAAAGCATGATATGGAATCCAACACATAAAAAACACAAAGATAAAAATAAGGAAAGATGTAAATTTATATACATACATATATATAATAGGGTTTATAATTAGGGTTTAAATTTAAGGTTTATATATATTTAATAGGGTTATGAATAAAATCACCACTTTTAAGTAATTATAAACCCAACACAGATGACAAGTACAATTTTAAAGATATTTATACTTGGTAAAGCCACACTGCAGCTATATTACGGTTGTACCACGAATGGGTCGGCTCGACCGGGGAAGTACCACGCTCCCACAGAATACCAGCGAATAGCAGCTTAATACTGCTGTGTTTCGTATGGCGAGTGTAGAGATCTGGAGACCCTTTTTTACTGGAAACGAGGCACTCCATCTTAGTCCTCAGGAGTGACAACGCATCTGCGTTTTGGTTCTCAATTGAGGATAAATGTAGATATCTATGGGCTACAGCATCCCCTTACCATCAGGTGGACTGTGTGCTCGTTTGTCACTCTTATTCTTTAAAAAATAATTATTTTAGGTACTAGGGGTACTATTTTAGGTCTTCTTCTACGCCATTTCTTTTTAATAACTCTATTCTTGTGCACATTTAGAAAATAACGGTACGTGTTGTATAGACAAATTGCCGCAGCGGCTAATGCTTTCACGTCCATCTCGATAAACGTTTCGATTACAAATGAATGTCGCCAACGTGTAGATGCGTTGCAGCCATCGCATGGCCATCGCGCTGGGCCAACGCTGGCCCATCGTGTAGAGGAGCTATAAAGGTGGGTATCCATTATGTTCGCGCTCCAGCAGCGCTCCGCGCTCCTGCAACTGCTCCCGTTAGTGGGTACTGTTGTTTCCATCCAAGTTCAAAATGATTTTCCTAGAAAATCCTTATAGAGTTCTACTTTTCAGATTTTTTTCATATTTTCTAAACTTATGGTTCCAAAGTTAGAGGGGGGGGGGACACATTGTTTTTAATTTTGGAGCGATTATTTCCGAAATTATTGACATTATCAAAAAATGATTTTTGTAAACCCCTATTCATTTTTAAATACCTTTCCAACAATATATCACACGTTAGGGTTTAAATTAAAAAAAATCACTTCCCACTTTACATATAGAGGGGCTACCCTAATAAAAGATTTTTTTTCTAATTTTTATTTTACCACTTTGTCGGCGTGATTGATACACATATTGGTACCAAATTTCAGCTTTCTAGTGCTATCGGTCACAGAGATTAAGCGAGGACGGACAAACGGACAGACAGACATGGCGAAACTATACAGAAACTATAACTTAAACTGAACGAAACTATAAGGGTTCCTAGTTGACTACGGAACCCTAAAAACTACGTAACGAAAATATAAATCTAATTGCTTATTTAGGTTTAATTAGAATGTAAAAAACGAAATATGAGTTAGTTACCTTTTAGAATATTCTTTTATTACAATTTTAAAGAGTTGTATTAGAGATAATGATTTCTTATATTTACGCGAACATTGCACATGATTAAAACTACTTTTACGGATTTTATAGCGTTTATTTAATAAACGCGATAAAATCCGTAAAAGTAGTTTTAATCTCGTATTAGAGATATTAACATTTAAGTGTAAATTTAATGATTTGTTTAATTCTCTTTCTTTTATAGTAATTTAATACGATAATATGTCAATTAATTTCTTATGTAATCTAATTACTCATTATAGAAATAGATTTTAATTTAATAAGAAGTTGAAATATGTTCTGTACAGAGTCTTAAGCATAGTATTATCGTGATAAGCGTTGTACATTCCTGTCGCCTGGCGGCGCTACTTGTATGCTGAGCGGAAAAAGCTTAGCTACTCCGGAGCTAAACCATAAGAAGACCGCGCCACTATTTTTATTTTTTACAAGTATAAATTAAAAGTTTTATGAATGTTTTATATTTGAAATGATAAAGATAAATCATATCTATTGTCAGGAATGACTAAAAATATTGTAAGGTATGTTTTACCACACTTATTAAAGAAATTTGTAAATTTCCCTTAGAAAAGGTTGTTCTGTGCTTTGATTGGTCGACGGGGATCATTAGTGTCGTGTGCAAATTCATTAGTGCCGCGTGAAAATTTTCTTAATTCTGATTGGTCACAGCTGCCTATAAAAAAGGGGCGTTTTTTGTGGTAAAATATTCCAAATCCGTCAATGTAATAATAAGGAATCAAGAAAATAAATAAGAAGAAACTCTCAAGAAGTGTTATTTATTGCTGATCTAACTGCTACTGTATGCTCTCCAGTTAACATCCCGCCAGCATAACCCGCTCCATTTATTAACATATGAGAATGTTACACGAGCATCTACATTGGTCCTTCGAAAAGCCGGATCGGGTTTAAGGAAAACTAGGAAGATGCCTTCAAATACAAGATCAAAATCAGTGCAGTCGAAGACTACGAGTGAAAGTAACGCTACCACGGGTACCAGAACGACGGATTGGAGCATGAATACGCCGAGGGATTCTACAGGCAGGACGGCTACTAACGCGTCAACTTCAGATCGATCGACGCTTACAAGAGCATCGCCCAGCAGCGTACACAGACAACCCGTACTTCTTAATAAGAACATTGCCGGAAAAGAATCAACATGGGGGGACGTAACCCATACCACCCCCTCGACCCGCACCGTCAAAGCGTCAGTTCCTCACCAAGAAGAGAGTTATCCAACGCCGCAGATTCAAGAAAGAAGTATCGCAGTGAAGACATGTCTGAACGAGGGAAGCATACCATCGTCCAGAGAAAAGAATCTGCAGCAGCCTCACCCTAAGAAGACAATCCGCGATTCAGACACGCTTTCCGTTCGCTCGTCACATAGGAAGAGAGCAGAAGCACAAGCAAAAATGACAATGGCATTAAGGGAACTAGAATTGGCAGAAGCTCGATCAAAAGAAATTCTTTCTCTCTTCTTAATTCCGCTCAAGCGGAATTAGAACTTCTCACCGCCGAATCAGAAGAAGAAGATGGTGCCGTAGAAGAGCTATTCGAACGAAATCGAGAAGTCGAGCGCTGGCTCATCCAGACCGGAGACATGCCTAATAAGAACCACAAACCAATAGAGGCAGAAGAAAAGAAGAGTGACATCCAGGAACTAGCTTCAGTCATACTAAAGCTATCCGAAAAATCATGTGACACCGTTTCACCGAAGCACCTCGAACTCCCTCACTTCAACGGGGCCTGTGGAGAATGGTAAGCCTTCAAAAGATCATACGAGGATATGGCCGCTTCTTTCAGTAACAATCAGAACCTAGCGTGCTTTAGAATAGCAATCCAAGGAAAAGCTAGAGAAGCCGTCCATAGCCTGCTGTTCACCGCCGAAGACCCACGCGAAGTGATCAAGGGACTAGAAGCAATATTCGGAAGACCTGAAACACTAGCGTTAGCAGAACTAGAAAAAATGAAGAACCTCCCAAGAGTCGGCGAGAACCCGAGCGACATATGCATATTTGCGAGCAAAGTAAAGAACGAAGTTGAGACTATCAAAGCCCTGAAGAAACCGCAGTATCTCAGTTCACCTGAAACGCTGGGAGTTATAGTAGACAAGATGCCAACGTCAATGAAGTTCCGTTGGTTCGCCTACCACAGAAGCAGAAGAGATGAGAAAATTCAGGAGCCGACATGTGCGGAGACATCGCTCCGCCCGAAGCGTCCTCAGAACAAAGTAGAGGAATAAGAAAACCCGTTCATTTGGTACAAGAAGCGTCAAAAGAAAAATATAAGAAGTCATGTCCGTTCTGTGAGGAAGAACACTTCTCACTAGAATGCAAGAAGTTCAAAGAAGCCAACCTGAATGGAAAATGGGATATGACCAAGAAGGCAAAGATATGCTTCAAGTGCCTTCGATTCAGGCACTCAAGGATCAACTGTAAAGCACCAGTCTGCAAGCTGTGTAAAAGATGGCATCATACCATCTTACATTCTGACAAACCACCAGCACCGATAGAAAAAGAAGCAAAAGACATCAAAAGCACCTCAGAAGAAAAGGTCGCCTCAATTCATAACGCCAAAGGAGAAGAAAAGGCCTACCTAAAGATGATCCCCGTGAACCTCTATGGCCCAAAAGGACAAGTTCGCGTATTAGCACTACTAGACGAAGGGTCAACGGTCACGCTCTTAGACGCATAAATTGCTGAGAAATCTGAGTCGAAGGGAAGGAAGAAAAACTCACGATTGAAACGGTCGGCGAGAAAGTGTTAAGAAAAGATAGTTCACAGAAAATCGAGTTCAAAATAAAAGGGGCCCATAGAAAAGAAAAGAGGACTATCGTAGCAAGAACCATCGACGACCTGAAGCTGTCTGAACAATGCATAAACAAGGACACCGTGAGAAACTGCGAGCACCTGAAAGCAATGGAAAACCAACTCCTCTACGTCACCGAGAGACCCAAGCTACTAATAGGCCAAGACAATTGGGGACTGATAGTGACAAGAAAGCTGAAGAAGGGTAAACCATCATATCCTGTAGCCTCCCTCACGAACTTAGGGTGGGTGTTACACGGATGTGAAACAGGAGCAACTGCCACAGTTAACTTCACTCATTATGGCACGGCAACTACTGGCGAAGAAGACATAGAAGAAATCGTCCGAGAACACTTTCAATTAGAATCTCTCGGGATCCAGAATCAGTCGCCATCCAACGACAGGGATAAAAGAGCATTAGAAACCCTTTAGAAGACTACGAAGAAACTGCCAAGCGGTCAATACGAAACAGGACTCCTGTGGAAAAAAGAAGACGAAACCCTACCCATCTATTACAATCAGGCAGTCCGACGCCTGGTTAGCATCGAAAAGAAACTCGATCAAGACCAAGAAGCAAGAAAACACTACGAGGAACAAATCCGCAGAGAACAGAGACGCAGAGATAGCTCCAGAAACCTCCAACAAAGGAAGAACGTTCTACTTACCCCACTTCGCTGTTGTGCATCCAGTTAAGAAGAAGCTGAGAATAGTGTTCGACGCAGCTGCCAAGCATGAAGGAAAGAGCCTCAACGACGCCTTGCTCTCGGGCCCAGACCTGTTATAATCGCTATTTGGAGTACTGTTGCGCTTCAGAGAGGGAGCGGTAGCCATCATGGCCCACATACAAGACATGTTCCTCCGAGTCAAAGTTAGAGAGGACGACCGAGACAGTCTCAGGTTCCTGTGGCGCGGAAGCCAAAGAACCGGCAAGCATGAAGAGTATAGAATGTCTTCAATCATCTTTGGAGCAGCGTCATCACCGGCAACAGCGATATACATAATGAATAAGAACGCAGAGGAATTTAAGAACACTCATCCCGAAGCAGTGAAAGCAATTAAGAAAAACCATTACATGGACGACTATCTGCAGAGCTTCGCGTCTACAACTGAAGCAAAGAAGATATCCAAAGGAGTGAAAGACATCCACGCAAGAGCAAACTTTCATCTGAAGGTTTGGGCCAGTAACAATTCAGGGGTAATATCAGAATTAGAAGAGACCAATAAAGAGAACTCTTTACAACTGACCAAAGAACAGAAGACTCTGGGACTAAGATGGCTGGTGAAAGAAGATGCATTAGCCTTCAACGTCGGGTTACGCAACACGCCCGAGGACCTGCAAGATGGCAGAAGAACTCCAACGAAGAGAGGTCACAAGCGCAGTGATGTCCACCTTTGATCCAATGAGTTTTGCAACACCGGTTCTAATACAAGGAAAGAAACTAATGCAAGACATCTGGCGAAAGAAAATAGACTGGGATGAACCAATCAACGAACAACAAAAGGAAGCCTGGATGAAATACTTAGAGGAAGTATCAACATTAACAAGGCTGAAAATCCCAAGATGCGTCTCGCCCAAAGGCAGAAAAGGACAGTTACATACATTCAGCGACGCGAGCGAAGAGGCCTATGCAGCAGTAATCTACTGGAGAATAGTCGAGCCCGGAAGAAAAGTCCATGTTTCCATGATCGCCGGCAAAGCAAGAGTAACGCCGACAAAACCAGTATTAATTCCGAGGCTAGAGCTACAAGCGGCTTTACTCGGAAGCAGACTAGCCGTCCAGCACAGTACTGCAGTGGATAGAGTCAGAACCGAGAAAATTCAAAACTTTCGTGACCAACCGACTCGCCGAGATCGAAGAGAAGTCCAAACCGGAAGACTGGAGATGGGTACCAACTAAGGAGAACCCAGCAGACGACGCTACGAGGGGAACTCCAATCGAATTCGACCATAACGCCAGATGGTTCAAAGGCCCGTCAATTCTCCGTCAACCAGAAGAAGAATGACCAATTCACGACTTCAAACCAGAAAGTACTATGCCAGAAGAGAAGAACAAACAAAAGGTGTTGGCAACGATGGCAGCAGAAGACACCCGGAGCGACTGTTGCGCACTACAGCCAGAGTGGTTGCCTTTGCACACTACCTATTAAAGAAGAGCCGTAAAGCGACCACCACCGCCACGCGCCAGAAAGTTGAGCCTTGGAAACCATAACAAAAAACCCAGAAGAAAGAAGCACACGCCTCAAACCCGTCGACCAACAAAAACGAAAATAAGCGCCTATACCTACCCCATAGAAGATGAGCACCTAAATAAAGCCGAAGAATTATTAATGAAAATAAGCCAGAGCGACAGTTTTGCGTCAGACATAAGAAAATTGAAGACAGAAAAACCTCTAGAAAACTCAAGTCGACTTAAGAAAATCGACGTTTACATTGGAGACGATGGAATCATCAAATTAAGGAGTAGGACAATGAAATTCCGCGACCGATACGAAAGAAGGATGAATCCTATCGTATTAGACGGGAAACAAAAAATAACCCGTTTAATAATACTATATTATCATAAGAAATTCCTTCACGGAAACACTGCTACAGTAATGAACGAAATTCGTCAAAAATTCTGGATCTTGTGTTTAAGAACAACTTTAAAAGCGGTCGCACACAGCTGTCAATGGTGCAAGACAAAGAAGAGTTCACCAGAGATACCCCCGACGGGAGATCTAGCGAGCGAGAGACTACAGCATCATCAGCTCCCATTCTCCTGCACAGCCGTAGACTACTTCGGGCCGATGCAAGTCACCGTCGGAAGAAAAACTGAGAAGCGCTGGGGAGCTTTATTCACTTGCCTCACTACCAGAGCAGCACATCTAGAGCTAGTACCTTCTCTCAGCACTAGCTCAATGATCATGGCACTCCGACGAATGGCAGCCAGAAGAGGGACCCCGAAAACTATATTCAGCGACAACGGTACTAACTTCGTCGGGGCAAAAAGGGAATTAGAAGAAGCCGCACAAGAAAAAGGCATCAAGTGGAAGTTCATCCCCCCGGATGCTCCGAATATGGGAAGCGCTTGGGAGAGACTCGTACGAACAGTCAAGACGGCGCTAGCAGTAGTTCTCAACGAAAAGAGCCCGCCCGAGGAGGTACTCCATACGCTAATGACCGAGGTCGAACATATCGTCAATTCGAGACCTCTCACCCCGATCAGTATGGACCCAGAAGACGAGGAGAGCCTAACACCGAATCACTTTCTACTGGGAAGATCATGCGGAGCGATGACGCCGGGAGAGTTCAGTGATCCGTGTCACTGAACTCTCCCGGCGTCATCGCTCCGCATGATCTTCCCAGTAGAAAGTGATTCGGTGTTAGGCTCATCGGAAAAGCAAACTGGATAACCACTCAAAGACTCGCAGACCACTTCTGGAAAAGATGGATTAAAGAATATTTACCTCTCCTGATGCCAAGGAAACTCGAGAGGGGAGAAACCAGAGACCCAAGAGAAGGAGACATTGTATTAATAGTGGACGCTACGTTACCACGAAACTCATGGCCTCGCGGAGAAGTTATCAAAACCTATCCCGGACCAGACGGAAGAACCAGGGTGAATTGGTGGATGGACCAACCACTTCACCGTCAAACTCCACGTGTCATCATGCTGATGCCAGCGGAGTCGTCGCCTCCAGAAGATGCAGTGCTACGCACCGTGGGGGAGAATGTTAGCGACGACAAGTGAATTTAAAAACATTTAATCTCAATTGTTTCTTATTTGTAATCTAAAACTAAGTGCTAGCAATGAAAAGTGAATTTAAACGTTTAATCTCAATTGTTTCTTATATGTGATTTAAACTAAGTATAAAAACTATTAATTAACTTAACTAATTTTTATTTTAAAAACTACGTAACGAAAAACTAAATCTAATTGCTTATTTAGGTTTAATTAGAATGTTTAAAACAAAGTATGAGTTAGTTACCTATTAGAACTTTCTTTTATTACGATTTTGAAGAGTTGTATTAGAGATAATAAACATTTAAGTGTAAATATTAAATTTACACTTAAATGTTTATTATCCGTAAAAGTAGTTTTAATCTTGTATTAGAGATATTAACATTTAAGTGTAAATTTAATGATTTGTTTAATTCTCTTACTTTTATAGTAATTTAATAGGATAATATGTCAATTAATCTCTTATGTAATCTAATTACTCATTATAGAAATAGATTTTAATTTAATAAGAAGTTGAAATATGTTCTGTATAGAGTCTTAAGCGTAGTATTATCGTGATAAGCGTTGTGCATTCCTGCCGCCTGGTGGCGCTACTTGTATATTGAGCGGAAAATGCTTAGCTACTCCGGAGCTAAACCATAAGAAGACCGCGCTACTATTTTTATTTTTAACAAGTATAAATTAAAAGTATTATGAATGTTTTATATTCGAAATAATAAAGATAAGTCGTATCTATGGTCAGGAATAAATAAACATATTGTAAGGTATGTTTTACCACACTTATTAAAGAAATTTGTAAATTTCCCTTAGAAAAGGTTGTTCTGTACTCCGATTGGTCGACGGGGATCATTAGCGCCGTGTGCAAATTCATTAGTGCCGCGTGCAAATTTTCTTAATTCTGATTGGTCACAGCTGCCTACAAAAAGGGGCGTTTTTTGTGGTAAAACATTTCAAATCCGGCAATGTAATAATAAGGAATCAAGAAAATAAATAAGAAGAAACTCTCAAGAAGTGTTATTTATTGCTGATCTAACTGCTACTGTATGCTCTCCAGTTAACATCCCATACACGAGCATCTACAGTGCCGGTGGTAAGCGGGTATGTTGTAGCAATACGGCTTTCCCGTGGACATCGCACACCCATACCGTTTGTGGGCGACGTCGTAGCGCATAGCGATGCGTCGTCTATCTTTCGGATTGTGACAATGAGGTTGTTTGGTAGCACTTTTAAGTGTAACAGGCATACTCAACTTCATGTCTTAGTGTATCAGCGCTATGATACGTGGAGTTTTGTTCATTGGCGTCTTAGTAGCGTACTACTATGATACGTTGGTGATATTTTTTATATAACAACAATAAAAACTTTGTTACCAAAATCGATAGGGGTCATGTGGGTGTGTTGTGAGAGCGCGCCATCCGTATGATAGTTGCATTAATGCTTATTGCTACTTGCGGTATTGCGTCTTGTGATGGATCTGCGGGTGTGCTGCGCCTGTTTCGACGCATTCTTGTGGTTCTGGTCGATGAAGGTAAACAAATAACATCTTAGTTCCGGTGGTAAGCGGGTTTGTTGTAGCAATACGGCTTTCCCATGGACATCGCACACCCATACCGTATGTGGGCGGCGTAGTAGCGCATAGCGATGCATCGTCTATATTTCGGATTGGGATGATGAGTGTGTTTGGTAGCACTTTTAAGTGTAACAGGCATACTCAACTTCATGTCTTAGTGCATTAGCGCTATGATAGTGGAGTTTTGTTCATTGGCGTCTTAGTAGCGTGCTACTATGATACGTTGGTGGTATTTTTTATATAACAACAATAAAAACTTTGTTACCAAAATCGATAGGGGTCATGTGGGTGTGTTGTGA
This sequence comes from Parnassius smintheus behrii, assembly GCA_036936625.1. Taxonomy (NCBI): domain Eukaryota; kingdom Metazoa; phylum Arthropoda; class Insecta; order Lepidoptera; family Papilionidae; genus Parnassius; species Parnassius smintheus. The sequence goes on from JAUPFT010000013.1 coordinate 11,392,766, forward strand.
GGGGGTGCCATCCGTATGATAGTTGCAGTGATGCTTACTGCTACTTGCGGTATTGCGTCTTGTGATGGATCTGCGGGTGTGCTGCGCCTGATTCGACGCACTCTTGTGGTTCTGGTCGATGGAGGTATGCGGGTGGTGATGTCTGCTGGGATTTATGGAGAACCTTGGGATGGTGTAAGCCTGACGATAGTCGTATTGATGCTTGTTGCGTTCTGCAGCGTTGCGTCTTTGCGATGGTTGTTTGGTGGGATGCTATTCTTAACGGCGCTCTCTGTATCTTGGTTTGACTCACACCTAAGTAGCTTTGCCCAAGTCGGGTCCCTTCATTACGGGGCTGCAGACTGTCTGCCCTACATGATGTTTTATATGAAAACATAATAATATATCTCTACAACTTTCCCACCTTTGAATGATTGAAGGTAACTTGTTGGTGGGTGAGACAAACATGATCGGAAATGCATTTACTCAACGTCAGTGACACAAACCGTTTCTAATGCCGAATTATTACTCTTATCTTATAACTGGCTTTTGGCTATATCCGCCGTTGTATTGGTTGGTGGAGCATATGTGTCGACCTTATGGGGGTGGTAGCTGGCGAGAGGATCTGAGGAGACTCTCAAGGCTGCAGTCGAAACCGCACAACGTGGGACTCCAGTCCCTTGAGGTGAGCAGTAGACTCATTACACCTCTGCGGCTAGTAGCCGTGCTGATCATGCAATTGGTGGTGATGCCATACACTTACATCCCGTCTGCAGGAGTGGCGGTCTGGCAGGGGATGGCGCTCACGGAAGGTTTACGGCCAGACTGCCTATTTGCCTAAACCGTGTGACGTACATTCACTGTGACTGGATTCGTTCGTATTCTGTATGGCGTTTACACGCATTGACATGCGCGACTTCGGTCGATGTTTGTGCTTACGCACTAACAAGGGGCTAAGCCTCTTTTACTGGTTCGCCAGTTATTTTGCTGTGGACTACGGTCCAGTTCCCGAATTAGGGATCCCTTCGGGGGGAGTGCATCAAAATGGTTGGTGCTCACCGTGCACGGCGTGTGTGGGGCCGTGTGCCTCCCCTACATTTTTTTAAATAAATGTAGGAGAGCGAAGCCCTTGTATCGGGTATTTTGTATAAATATATTGTGAGCCTTTTCCAAGCGGGAAGGGATAAGTAATAAATAAATTAATAATGCAAACCTGATACAAATGGAATAGGGACGTTTTATGTTCTTAACAAGAACAAAAAGGTTTCACTTAACTTATAAGACACTACCAACAGCTTTCAATTGCTCTAGTGAGTATTCATTCTTCCAAAAGAAACCTAAAAGAACTAAGTTACTAAACAAACAAAACGTAAATATGGGTCCTATGGTCCTAACTAAGACGATTACAAACGGCCTATTATTAAACTTTTAGAAAGATCATTTAGAAAGATCAAAACATATTTTATTTATCCTGTTCACATATATATAAGTAAGTTTTATTATAAAGGGGAACTAATTATAATCAATATCTAATATATTTATTATTATGAGGGGGAAGCGTTACAATTTGGTGCCGTGATCAGGATTTTAAAAAGAAGGTCGTTTATATAAGAATTATGAATTAAGCTTTATGCCTACAATTTGTTGTCCGTGAAATGGAAAGGTGTCTTGGAGGATGGTGTTTGCTGGGGGTGTTTGACAGTCTGGGGGTCGGGCTTTAATATTAATATTTAATATTTATTATAAAAGGTGTGTGCATAGTTAATACGGAATAAAATATAAAGTGAAATAAGTGAGTAGACGCAGTAACATTTGTGTAAGTGAAGGACATTACAGTGCTAAAAACTGATAAAAGTATATAAATATAAAAATGGCTAAAATAAAGAAAATTTCTAACTTAGTGAAAGCTAAACCTAAAAATGAATTTAAGATGCTTCAAAAATTAATTAAAAATGCAGTGATAACCTTTGAGATTAAAATAATTTCTTGAAGAAAAGTTTATTAACCAAACGAAAGATCACCAAATTTAAGTAAACCAAGAAGAGGTGTACGGGGCGAGCACCTCACATGTCACTGATCCTAGACGAAATATTTTATATAACATACATAATGTTGCAATAGAAAAGCTGAAGATGCGAAATGAAATACTCATCCAGTAACATTTTATAAGATCTCATCAATTAATTAAAGGACGTTCCATCTAATGATATCTATATAATCAAAAGTTAGGAGCAAGATTTAAGTTAAATTTTTAAGAAAATATTAATTTAAGTATTTTATTATATTATTTAATTAAAACAAATAATGTTCATGTGTGATGTTTGTAATAATTTGAATTATAAACTTGGGTCAGTACGCCTGACTCAATCAGATTTATTAGTTCAAGCAGCCACTTAAACTAAATTGTTAAAACAAACATAATGTCAAACAAATTAGACGACAAGTTGCATTAGAAACACAAAGTTTGATAAGCGTAATAAATTAATGAAATATCACATTGGCGAATTAGTAAAAGTTTCTAGATCTAGTAAATCAGATGCAGATAACAAAGTTATCAGTAAATTTAATTTGGCGTATGAAGGGTCTGTCTTATATTAGTGGCCTTTTGAGAAAATAAATTTAAAATTATTAAAGTTATGAGCACGACACAAAACTATTAAAAATAAGAAAAATGATATAATAATTATATAAACGACTATCTGTAAATATTGATTGTAACATAATTGTGTAAAATATTTTTATTTGAATAAAATTGGGGAGTTGAGTCAGGGTGAATGGCTCAATCAAATTTATCCTCTGTGTGTTTAGCAATCTGATTTCATCTCATATTCAAAATACTATGTATATAAAACAACATTGCTGAATTAATATTTTAAAGACTTAAAATGCAAGTCAAATACTAAAGAGAACTACTATATTAACAACATAAATACAATACGTTTATCAAGATAACGATTTATGGTTTATCGCATTGGGATTGATATGGTTGAAGGGGTGTGTGGCGGCGGCCATTCCCTGGCGTAGGTGGGATGAAAATATATACTGAATTGTAACAGATAGAAAGAGGAAAGAACAGATACACACAAGTTCAAAATTTTGAGTGCAGTGCATATGCTCTCAATATAGTAAAATTTTATATCAACGACTCCACTGTGTGGGTCATTAACATAAAATTTGGGGGTGGATTGTGACGGCCCAATATTATTATTAATAATTAAATTCAATATAAAGGGGCATCAAAAATAGTCTTAAAAGATATATATTAAGCTATAAAATTACATTAATAAGCATAAAGTTAATATAAATACATTTCAGACATTAGACCAATAACATAGTAAATAAAAGGCAAAAATATTGTCTTCCATAATAAATAAATTTATTATAAAAACTTGTAAAAATATTTAAAACATGATAAACAATAGAAATACAAGTCGAAAATATTATAAAAATACAGATAAATAATGTTTGTAAGATAATTAGAAAATTTGTTAAAAATTGTCTAAGTTGTGGAAGGGGTTCACGTATAAAAGAAAATTTTCCTAAGTTATGGAAGGTGTTCATGTATAGATGTTTTGTATGGAGGAGCTGCCGGAGATACATTCCTGCAGTTGTACATATATATGGGGTGGTCGGGAGCCCGACTGCCTGAAGTACTGTAGAACAATGACTAGTCCTATGTTAGGGACTTATGATATTAAACTCAAATACAAAAGCAATACTATAGAAGGTCTCCATGATGAATTTGCATAACAATAGTGGGGTCGTGGGTTGAAGTCCTATATATTAATGACTTATGAAAGTAAGGTCTATGATACAAAAGCAATACTATAGAAGGTCTCTATGATGAATATGCATTACAATAGTAGGGTCGTGGGTTCGTGCCCCATATATGAATGACTTACGAAAGTATGGTCTATGATACAAAAGCAATACTACATAAGGTCCCCGTGATGAATTTGCATTACAATAGTAGGGTCGTGGGTTCGAGCCCTATATATGAATGACTTATGAAAGTAAGGTCTGTGATACAAAAGCATTATTATTGAAGGTCTCCTTGATGCATAAGCATTGTATGAGGTGGTCGGGTGACCGACTGCTGCGACTTGAAAAGGAATATTATGGTGGCGTGTATGCTGCTTCACGACCAATTGGTCCGAGGTAAACTCGGGCTCGCTAACCGATGTGTCCTAGACATATCATCTTCGTGCCGGTGGTAAGCGGGTTTGTTCTAGCAATACGGCTTTCCTGTGGTCATGGCACAATCATAGTGTTTGTGGGCGACGTCGTAACGCAAAGCGATGCGTTGTCTATCTTTCGGATTGGGGTAATGAGGTTGTTTGGTAGCACTTTTAAGTGTGACAGGCATACTCAACTTCATGTCGTAGTGCATCAGCGCTATGATACGTGGAGTTTTGTTCATTGGCGTCTTAGTAGCGTACTACTATGATACGTTGGTGATATTTTTTATATAACAACAATAAAAACTTTGTTACCAAAATCGATAGGGATCATGTGGGTGTGTTGTGAGCGCGCGCCATCCGCATGATAGTTGCATTGATGCTTACTGCTACTTGCGGTATTGCGTCTTGTGATGGATCTGCGGGTGTGCTGCGCCTGATTCGACGCATTCTCGTGGTTCTGGTCGATGGAGGTAAATAAATAACATCTTAGTGCCGGTGGTAAGCGGGTTTGTTCTAGCAATACGGCTTTCCCGTGGACATCGCACACCCATACCGTATGTGGGCGGCGTAGTAGCGCATAGCGATGCGTCATCTATATTTCGGATTGGGATGATGAGTGTGTTTGGTAGCACTTTTAAGTGTAACAGGCATACTCAACTTCATGTCTTAGTGCATTAGCGCTATGATACGTGGAGTTTTGTTCATTGGCGTCTTAGTAGCGTGCTACTATGATACGTTGGTGGTATTTTTTATATAACAACAATAAAAACTTTGTTACCAAAATCGATAGGGGTCATGTGGGTGTGTTGTGAGGGGGTGCCATCCGTATGATAGTTGCGTTGATGCTTACTGCTACTTGCGGTATTGCGTCTTGTGATGGATCCGCGGGTGTGCTGCGCCTGATTCAACGCACTCTTGTGGTTTTGGTCGATGGAGGTATGCGGGTGGTGATGTCTGCTGGGATTTATGGAGAACCTTGGGATGGTGTAAGCCCAACGATAGTCGTATTGATGCTTGTTGCGTTCTGCAGCGTTGCGTCTTTGCGATGGTTGTTTGGTGGGACGCTATTCTTAACGGCGCTCTCTGCGTCTTGGTTTGACTCACACCTAAGTAGCTTTGCCCAAGTCGGGTCCCTTCATTACGGGGCTGCAGACTGTCTGCCCTACATGATGTTTTATATGACAACATAATAATATATCTCTATAACTTTCCCACCTTTGAATGATTGAAGGTGACTTGTCGGTGGGTGAGACAAACATGATCGGAAATGCATTTACTCAACGTCAGTGACACAAACCCTTTCTGATGCCGAATTATTACTCTTATCTTACAACTGCCTTTTGGCTATATCTGCCGTTGTATTGGTTGGTGGAGCATATGTGTCGACCTCATGGGGGTGGTAGCTGGCGGGAGGATCTGAGGAGACTCTCAAGGCTGCGGCCGAAAAACGCACAACGTGGGACCCCATTCCCTTGAGGTGAGCGGTAGACTCATGACATGCTCTGCGGCTAGTATCCGTGCTGATCATGCAATTGGTGGTGATGCCATACACTTACATCACGTCTGCAGGAGTGGCGGTCTGGCAGGGGGTGGCGCTCACGGAGGGTTTACGGCCAGAGTGCCTATTTGCCTAAACCGTGTGACGTACATTCACTGTGGCTGTATTCGTTCGTATTCTGTATGGCGTTTACACGCATTGGCATGCGCGACTTCGGTCGATGTTTGTGCTTACGCACTAACAAGGGGCCAAGCCTCTTTTACTGGTTCGCCAGTTATTTTGCTGTGGACTACGGTCCAGTTCCCGAATTAGCGATCCCTTCGGGGGGAGTGCATCAAAATGGTTGGCGCTCACCGTGCACGGCGTGTGTGGGGCCGTGTGCCTCCCCTACATTTTTTAAATAAATGTAGGAGAGCGAAGCCCTTGTATCGGGTATTTTGTAAAAATATATTGTGAGCCTTTTCCAAGCGGGAAGGGATACGTAATAAATAAATTAATAATGCAAACCTGATACAAGTGGAATAGGGACGTTTTATGTTCTTAACCTTCCTCGAGCCCTGTCTTCGTGAACGGGGTTCACTTAGCTTATAAGGCACTACCAACAGCTTTCAATTGCTCTAGTGAGTATTCATTCTTCCAAAAGACACCTAAAAGAACTAAGTTACTAAACAAACACAACGTAAATAAGGGTCCTAACTAAGACGGTCACGCCAAAATATTACAAACGGCCTATAATTAAACCTTTAGAAAGATCATTAGGAAAGATCAAAACATATTTTATTTATCCTGGTCAGATATATATAAGTTTTATTATAAAGGGGAACTAATTATTATCAGTATCTAATATATTTATTATTATGAGGGGCGAAGCGTTACATTAGTATTATGTCTATTTGTAAGGTTAATAAAGTACTTACTGAATTTTCAGCAATTTTCTCTGGTTTGATTAGCACGTTGATATTATCTCTAATTCTTTCAATATAATCAACATTTTTTTTCTTAGTGGTGCTCTTTATTTGTTGTTGCTCTTTATCAGATCCCAAGTTGTCTCACATCTGTTTTAGTCCGATAAATATATTCATTGTTAAAACTTTCTTGGGCTTCCAAAATACATCTCTTTAGTATTTTACTATACTGTATGTATTTAATTCTTTTATTTTTCTTTTATTGAGTATATAGTACATATTTAAGATAGAGACATCTTTTTACTTTGCAGCATCTTTTGAGTCTTTTAGTTATCCGCAGTTATTACCTTGCTTACTTTTTTAATAATGATAAAAACACCAACTGGAAATCTCAAATCAACTAATCTTACACCGTGTTAGTGGAGGCAAAATCAACATCACTTACGTATTATAAATTTTAACACTTAGCAGACAATCCATTAATCCTCAAGTTACACATATTCGTCAGCGGCAATCCCGCCCACAGTATATAGTCAGTAATTGTGCTTAAAAATCTGAAGAATCAAACAATAAACACAATGTCACGATACATCAATGACGATGAATAAATAATCTAAACACACTATTTTGTATGCAAAAATAATTGTTTTTAGATAAAAGACAAAAATACTAACCTTTCTAACGAACACTGGCGGTCGAAGGGATAAGAAGATATTATCTCAAGCAAACGATATTTGATACATACCTACATTTACCGTTATTTTGTAGTTCTAAGAGACAGAAGAATTACTACAATTTACTATTAGAACTTATAAAATTAATCAAGTAAAATACCACAGGCACATTATTAAAAATTCACGTTGCAGCCACACCAGCCACAGAAGAAATAATTGTGGAAATATTATAGTTTTAAATTTGGAAGAGTCATAGGTACTGTTTCATTAGAAATTATAAATGATAATAAATTCATTGAAGCTGAATAAATAACTTTCAAATAAATTTGTGGGTACGATACGCGCGCCACCTGCTGTAAATTATTTATACTTTCCCTAGACATCTCAATCTGACGAACGGTATAGCAGCGTCTAAAATACGAACAAACAAACACATTTCTTTATTTATTACACAATAATTTTTATAATTAGGTTTTGGTTATTTATTATATATAGTGATCTGCTCCGACTTCACCGAGCCAACTATGCCTATAACTTTTGCGGAAGTACAAGAAATATGTTGACAAAATTTTACTGTAATTTGATGAACGGTATGGCATCGCATAAAATAGGAACTAACAAATATTAAATTTTATATATACCTAGATATCACTTTTAACATAATACTGAATGTGATAGTTGTATTTGTAAAAATTACGATAATTGGCTTTTGATACTCATTTATTTACCACTTTTTAGCAAAGATTACAAAAGGTAATATTCATCTAAATTTATTCATAATAATTTCAGATATTGTCAGGAGAATTATAAAACGATGATATTTAGCGTATCTGATTTTCTGAGATTTCGTATTTTGTAAATTATTTAATCCGCAATTATTAAATGTTTTGATTGATTTCTATCAACTGTGATTCGCGCATTCACTGTTAAATATATCATAACCTAAAGTAGATACAGTGCTGCATTTAATATATATCACAACTCCTTCTGCTGCAAATGAAAGTATCCAGTGTATACTTTAAACATTTTAATCTTGTAGATACGCGTGTATAATACTAATTTAGCAAAAGGAGATAGCAATGGTAATTGTATGTTGTTAGATAAACTTTTTTAAACTGAGAATGAAACAGGTATAACAAAATATTCATTTTATACTTAAGGCGGCTACGAACTGATAAACATACCTATGTATAAATTATCTTTAATGTCTATGCCGCCAAATTAATTACGTTTTCTATTACGCACAAGCTTTTGAAACTGGGCACAACCAAAATGAGAGCGATACTCATAAGGGAATCTACAACAGTGTTTCGCGCTCAAGTCGACGGCACTAGCGCCATCTAGTCTCGAATCGAAGAGCGCGTAACAATAATTTTGAATTCTGAACCGAATTTTATATTTATGTAAAAATATCAATTAATTAATACAATCTGATGTTATTATTTTGTGGCTACAATAAAAAGCGATACAGAGAAAGGAAGCCAGACAGCACGGCAATACTCGTAGTATCATCCTGATTACAATTCAAAATAATTGAAAAATGCTCAAACTTTTGATAGGCTGTGACAAATAAAAAATAATGTTATTAGAATAAAATTGTGAATTTTGACACAAAAATGTAAATCTGTATAATTGGCAACATGATAAAGATAGTAAGATAATTCAATAAGGTGATATTGAGGAGGTCAGTGCTTCACGTTTACAAGAAAATACACTCTTTTGAAGTAAAATTTTAAAGATTCAAGATTAAAACTAAATAAAAGGTCATCTGTCGATGAACATTTATTTAATTTTGATTTGAATAAGCGAATCAGAAACAAAAACAGAAATACGTACAGATTGCTTACAGATGTTGCAAGGTTTTGTTAATATGGAGCGAGCCTACGTTTTTAACATCCTTTTAAATCTCTGTTTTTGAGGCAGTGAAACGGTTTAGAACAACTATAATAAAGCGGTTGTAGAGACTTTTATTTTATTACTTTAATTCGTTTTCATCATGATTCCTATCGATTTTATTCATAAATTAAATTCTGCTAAACTACGTTTTACACTCCTCTTTTTGATCTTACAATAATTGTTAATTTTTATTAAAGTTAAAATATTTTCACGCCTACCATGGTTATTTTGTGTGATTTTGATGTTATAAAAAAAAACTAGCGGGCAAAACCGCGACTTCGTCCGCGTAGAAGAAAGTGGTCCTAATAGGGTTTTAATTGGTTTTTTACGTTATTAATTTTATTATAACGTATCAATTATTACGTTAAAATGTTTGAATATTAATAAAATATAACAATCTTTATTAAAGTGTATTGATTCAAAGGTTAAATTAACACGAAAATAAATTAAAATGTTCTTATATTTTATGAATACGAACCGCGACCTTTGATCTGGTGAAAGTGACACGAGGGTAATATCTTTTTACAACGAAATCGAAATACTACACCTACCGCAGCATTTCTTGGTAAACAATATTTTTGGTTTTTCTTCGGTTGCTAGAATCGCCAGGCTTGTACGCTTTCTCTAGAGATCCGTTTCCCATTTGCCGAATCGCAACCCGGTACCGGGCCATCAAAATAAAATACTGGGTCGCAACATTCCCGCATACCTACTACTACTAGCTAACCTTAAAATAAATATAGAAACCGAGTTGAAGTGGAACCAGACCTTAAGATAAAACTTTTGTCATTTTCCGCGAACTTGGATTTTCTTTTGGCAGTAGTAAGCTCTCTACTAGCGACTCCCTCAACTGAAAGTTGGTGGCACTTTATATGTAGCACATTAGCAACGACGTAGTAATTATGTATATTACTTAACTTTAACACCTTACAAAGTGTTACAGTTTTTATTATGCTGTCTATGATCTCTCTGCATCAGTCTTCTTTGTCTCCTGGGCGCCAATTAGCAAAAGTAATTTTTACTAGTTCATTCGCTGGGGCTTCCACTAGTAACCACAACGGTATCGCAAGAAAGAAGGCCACCATCACCAGGTATATGCTTGTATAAGCCTGATAAGCAAAAGTAACAAATATTAGGGTAAGGGAATCCTCATCAGCCTATAACGTGTACTGTACACAGTATGTTGGGGAGGCGGGTTGACGAACGCAGTACCAGGCGTTACGAACTTTTAAAACTGTCTCTCTGAGTATTTCGTGGAACCGAGGGTGACTGGGGTACATTTTTTCGTTACTCATAGGCGTTAGTCACAGTTCCCGCGCTTTTCCTAAAAACAGTTTTTATTTTATTATTAGGATGTTATCCGGATGATGCTACCTATCTCTTGACTTTGCTTCCCACTGTCGCCTCCAGGATTTTCAGCACTGGACTTGTGATGAGGTGTTATGATAATTATGGCGTTCAGCAAATTAAGAGCACCAGAGCTGAAATGCCAAAAATATATTTAGCAATTATGTAATTAAATTAAATAAGTTGTCTTCATCCCTTTTCACGAGTGGATAAAATAAACACTACAAATATTACTAAAGAATAAAGACTGCAAATTGCAAGAGTAAGTTATTACCTTTGTGCATAAAAGTTGATTCTTTACCCAAAAAACAACAATGATTACTGGCTTATAAAATTGAAGTAGATGCTCGTATGAAGCTAAGACAAAGCAACTTATAAACTATAAATTATATTTTTGTATTTTCTTACAATGTGAAGGAACAGTGCATTCGTTTGTGTTTAGGAAGTGCCGATGTATATACGGATAACTGATAAGTGTAGAACATAATCGCTGTAGGACAGCCGCGCTGGTGTGACCCACCCGCGCCACTCTAATATACTCCGATTTATTTCTAAAACATAATAGTTAAAAAAACATTAAATGGTTTATCATTATTTTTAAAGAATACTAGTGACATAGCATTTATATACAAAATTATTTTGGAAATGAAATACTATTTTTACTTTTTACTTAATTTAATGTAGTAACATAGAAAATAATATTTCTTTATTTTGCAAATACGGATAATACAGAATGTCATCGCCGCTACATTTTACAGGAAGGCTTGACAAGAACTTAATTAAGAACATTAATTTTATCACTTTTGATACATATAACATTAAAACACATTACAGTTAAATAAACAATTATCGAACCTCTGACTCTTAAAAATCGGCGTTAATTTAAAAATTGCTTAAAGTTACTCTCTCCCTTTTCACTAAATGACAATAGAAAGAGCCAGGTATATAAATACAGTTAATACTTAATTAGGGTGACTATCATCGATTAAAAGGAAAGCCGTGTATGTCTTTTAAATTTTATTTAAGCATATTATATATTATGTCAAGTGCCAGTTTAGAACACTAATACCATTTTTATTAATACTTTCCTTAATCACTCCAAGTAAGCTTGAAAATGCAATCGAATGGTGGATTTGAACGAACAAGTTTGCAAGTTTGTAATCTGCGCACAGGCATTTGACTACTGTCACTCCGATTCTCTGGTCCGATTTCAATTTTAGTAGTCGGGCAGATAACCAATAAAAAATAATTCTCCGTCATTTATTATAATATATTTATATATATTTTTATTATAAGCAGACTTGCAACGAACAGACGGTTATTATTTAGTATTCGGTTTATTTGACAAAATATGCGCAAGGCAAGATCTACGCGATCGCTCTGGAATGCCGCAGACACATACATGGTGAAAACGTTAATATTCGCGTTATCGCGATGTACGAGTATGTGGCTGTCCATTCGTGAATACTTCTCTTCGTGCGAAGTTGCAAGCACATCGCTTTGCTGTCGGTAAACTCTCGCACTTCAAAGCGTTTTATCGCGATGGACTTCGCTTGTGCGGCCACACCCACATTTCAGTCCATCCACAAACATCATGCGTAGGTATTACGGTTTGCGTGCGTATATTCGACAGTGTGAATTTTTTGAAATACTGAAAAGTTAAATAATTTTATGAGATATTTTGAATAAATAATGCAGGCGTCTAAAGCTGTCCCATGTTGCCAAAAACCTAGTAAAGAATAATTATTCGCTGCTATATAATATAGAGCGATCGCGGCATCCATTTGTGTTTAACATGTTGTGCTTATAGCGATAAACTTTAGAACGCGCGAAGTGGCCAGGCACATTCGCCGTAGGCCAAAGGCGAAGTCTTATCGCGATAATTGTATACCGATGTGTGTGGCCTAGAAACAAGAACATAATATTGATGCACACATCAATGTTCTCTCTGTGTGCGTGCCTGTCTGAACGCGAGACTAGTTGCTCTTAGTTGCACAAATCGTTTTATACTATTGGAACTAGAATAAAATAATTTACACATAATAGCATATGAGGTCGGTGCTAAGACGTAATGTATAGAAGAATTAACATCTGATCTAGCCCCGGTAACGGAAGCTAATATGTGGAAATTATTTTATTATTTAAGTAAATTAAAGACTGCTTTACTTTTTTACCCTATTAAGTAAACGTAGGAATGTCACAAGGTCAAAATAGCATTTACGAGTATAAAAGGGAAAGTAATATATGATTCGAATTGAAAAATATGTATTGTATAAAATAAATATCGCTTAATATACTTTTATTCGGTTTCATAATGTAAACATACTTAATTCATCAAACTAACAATTTCGTTGGTGTTGGCAAGATCCAACGCGGGTTACTAGCGTTTACTTTTATATATTTTAGTGTTTTTGTTTTATAACAACGTTGCCCCTCACACTAGAACTTTTTCTAAGTATATCGTGAGGGCAGTTAAGATAAGTACATAAATTTCACAAGGATAAAGATCCAGACCAGGAACCATTATTTGTAGGATATACGAATTTTCGTTCCATGCCAGATTTGAACCCGCGGCTCTCAGCACTACAACTCATTACTAAGCCACTCCGCCACGGAGCTGCCAAATATATCTTACAAAGTGATAAATATTATAATTTTAAATTGTTACTATTAAATAAATACATAAATTATTAATAATTAAATAAATACTATCACTTAACAAAAAAACATTCAGTGCTGGGTTACGCTTCGTTTACGCTAGTGTGGCCAGGTCCAGTGGGTCCATAATATTAATACCGTAACAAGTAAGACAATGTCCTACTTTAAGTGTAATAAATTATACTTCTCTACTTCTTCTGTATTCGAAACATAATTAATTATAACATCTGTACCTGGTTTGCAATATTGCTTTTTTAAAGAAAACATTTATAATTCATGCAGTAACGATAAGTTCTTTTTTGAAATATCCATACTTACATATTAATTAAAAAATGATAGTTGTAACGATAGTTTTGTAGGCACAAATAATGCAGACACTTCTAGCAGAGTTTTAATTCCAAAAACAACGCGAAGTGGCCGCGTTGTCAAGGCGCCGGTATGTTTTGCATTCTAATATATTATTCTATTCTAAGTAGAACGTGTCATCGTTACTTAGCATTAGTGGTTATGATTACGATTGTCTTAGGTTCTATTTTTGTTTAGGCCTAAACAAAAATATAACAATAATATTAAAAACATAACAAAAATATATAAAGTTGTAATTTAACTTACCGTAAAAAAAATTCCGATACTCTACAGACTTTAACTTTTTTTTTTTTATAGAAGAGGGGGCAAACGAGCATGCGGCTCACCTGATGTTAAGTGACTACCGCCGTCCATGATCAACCGCAACACCAGGAGACTTGCGGTTGCGTTGCCGGCCCTTTAGAAAGGAGTAAGCTCTTTTCTTGAAAGTCCCCAGGTCGTATCGGTCCGGAAAAATCGCCGGTGATAAACTATTCCACAGAGAGGTTGTACTTGGAAGAAAACTCCTTGTGAAACGTACAGTGGTGGACCGCCAAGCATCCAGATGGTGTGGATGGTATCGGGACGTTTGCCGTGTCGTGCGTTCACGAAATTTGGCGGCTGGGATTAATCCGAACAATTCCTCAGAGCACTCCCCGTGATAGATGCGATAAAATACGCAAAGAGATGCAACATCTCTTCGCAACGCCAGTGAATCGAGCCGATCGGAAAGCACTCGGTCGTCGACGATTCGAGCCGCTCTGCGCTGGATGCGGTCAAGTGGAAGGAGCTGGTACTGGGGAGCCCCAGCCCAGAGATGGGAACAGTATTCCATGTGCGGCCGAACCTGCGCCTTGTAAAGTTGCAGGCGGTGTGCCGGCATGAAATACTGTCCCGCTCTGCTGAGCACGCCAAGCTTTTTAGAGGCCAATTTGGCCTTCCCTTCCAAGTGACCACGAAACTGCACGTCACTCGATATGTCGACGCCGAGGATTCCGATACTGGCTGAGGCAACAAGGGGAGTGCCTTGAAACTGAGGGGATACGACAAAGGGGTAGCGGTTAACGCGCAAACTTGTGTCTTCTGGGGGTTAAACTGGACTAGATTTAGTCGTCCCCAATCCGAGACTCTGTACAGCAAAGACTCGACTTCAGACACAAGTTTGTCCCGGCACTCGGAGACGTTTTCCCGAGAAATATTGGCTCGGCCGGTGTAGAGAGCATCACCAGTGCTGTCATCTGCATAGCAATGAATGTTACGGGTATGCAACATATCATTGATATGCAGAAGAAACAGCGTTGGCGATAGCACGCAGCCCTGTGGAACACCAGCATTAATAGGCTTGCAATCGGAGCTTGCACCGTCTACAACGACCTTGATGCTCCGATCTGCAAGAAAGCTGGTGATCCAATCGCACAATTTCTCGGGAAGCCCATAGGAAGGGAGCTTCGAAAGAAGCGCTTTGTGCCAAACCCGATCGAAGGCCTTCGCAATGTCCAAACTAACGGCCAATGCCTCCCCCTTGAACTCTACTGCCTCCGCCCATCTGTGAGTGAGGTAGACCAGAAGATCACCAGCTGACCGACCACGGCGAAAACCGTATTGGCGGTCACTAATCAGCTGGTGATCCTCAAGGTACCTCATGAGCTGGCAGTTTACAATGGACTCCATTGTTTTGGAGAACAAGGAGGTGATGGCGATTGGCCGATGGCAACTTTACTTTGAGTTGATTTTATTAATATGCTTCGTTCCTTAATAGATATTAACTGTGTTTATTTTTATTTTTAAAGTGTTGTATTTGATTTTTCTAGTTATTTATATTACTAGGTTATAATAATAATTTGATATGTTCATTGAAACGCGAAATTAATTAATTCACGAATTTTATTAGAACACACTTACAATTTGCTTAACTTGTCCAGAGAGCAAGAGAGAGAGTGTTGCCCACACCACCTTTGTATAATTTCCCATTATGTGTTACCACACTCTTCCCCACCCACAATGTTATAAAATTAGGACATATTTATCTTATTTTTATTTTATACAAAAGTGAAGGTTATTTATACAAATAATTTGTAAATATTACATGACTATTCACCTTCAATTGTTACTGCACACTTCAACATTTGATTCACATGACGTTTTACAAGTCTCCCCTGAACTTCAATCATATATGTCACCCCCGGTGTTAAACACTGCTTTACTTCCCCACAAATCCATTTTTTTGCCTTATTTCTATAGTCCCTTACCATCACCTTTTCCCCCACACTAAATATTACCGACCTGCTTCCTCGACTACATTTTTTTAATTTTTCATCAAGCATTTGTAATCGTGCACTAATTGGTGGTGGTCTTAAAAGTGAGAACCTAGATCTCAGTTCACGACGAAATAATAACTTTGCAGGGCTAACACCGGTGATTCTATTAATACTTG
Organism: Parnassius smintheus behrii; assembly: GCA_036936625.1. Lineage (NCBI taxonomy): Eukaryota > Metazoa > Arthropoda > Insecta > Lepidoptera > Papilionidae > Parnassius > Parnassius smintheus. Next base: position 11,408,683 of record JAUPFT010000013.1, read on the forward strand.
TTCGGTAGTCGAAAAGAAATAAATTTATGGCATACTCTAAATTATGACCACTTTCTACAATTTTTTTTACATGGCTTTTAAAAGTTTGAACAAATCTTTCTGCCGCCCCATTTGTTGCCGGATAGTAAGGTGGTGTGTAACTTATCCTAACACCTGTCACATTGCAAAATTCTTTAAACTCATTGCTTGTCCAAGTTGTACCATTATCCACCACCAAATGGAGCGGGTAACCAAATCTAGAATATAAATCTTTAAAGATTGAAATTGTTTTACATGCTGTAATATTTGACATCATAAAAGCTTCAGGCCATTTTGAGTAACTGTCAACTATTACAAGGAATATTTTCCCATAAATAGGTCCAAGAAAATCTGCATGCAACCTTTCCCACACAGACTCAGAACATGGCCATGTAGACAATAATGCTTTTTCTGGGTTATCACGATTTTCTAGACAAATTAAACATGATACTGTTATATTGCTTATGTCCTTGTCAATTGTTGGCCACCAAAAATAAGAACGTGCAATTTGTTTCATTCTATTTGTTCCAAAATGACTTGAATGTAACTCATTCATGATTAAATTCTGTAGGCATTCAGGAATGACCACTCTATAACCCCACAACAAACAACCTTGATCAATTGTTAATTCATTTTTTCTGTTAGAGAAAGGTCTGAACTTCTCACTTAATTTGTTTTTATCTGGCCAGCCATCTATACAGTACCTCATAACAGTTGACAGCAAAGTACATTTAGCAGTTTCTTTTACAATATCTTTCCAATTAACACTTTCAAAATTTGACAATGACAAATAATTTAAAACACTTACTTCACTATTATCTAACAGTGGATGTTTAAAATTAGTTTTATCATCAATTGGGTTTCTTGACAAAAAATCTGCAGGATTATTTTTTGAATTAATATGACGGATACAATAGTTAAAGCCTGACAAGAATATGGCCCAATGTTGTAAACGTTTGCAAGCCATTTTTGGTATTCCCTTTTTAGGGCCAAAAATTCTTACCAGAGCTACATTATCAGTTTCTAATTCAAATGTTCTTGCAAATAGATATTCATAAAACTTTGTTACTCCAAATATGATAGCTAATGCCTCTTTTTCAATAGTGGGGTACTTAATCTGCCTGTCATTTAATTTCTTACTTGCAAAGGCCACAGGTTTAACTATTTTATCCCTAGTTCTCACAGACAATACCGCTGCTACACCACATTCAGAAGCATCACAGCTTAATATTATAGGTAAATCATTACTATAATGTGCCAATGTTGTTGTATTGGCTAACTGTTCCTTAATTTTTTTAAACGCTACATCACATTCACTATTCCAACAAAAACAATCATTCTTAAGGCAGTCATACAAGGGTTTTAAAATTATTGCCATATTTTTTAAGAACCTGTTATAATAATTGATTTTTCCTATAAATGAACGTAGCATCTTTAAATTATTAGGTTTAGGTAATTTTAATAAGGGTTCTATATTATCTTTAATCACTTTAATACCTTCTTTTGACACATGATAACCAAATACCTTTAAAGATTGTTTGAAAAACTTACATTTATTAATTTTTAATTTAAGCTCAGCTTCTGCTATACACTCTAATACTGATCTTAATCTCCTGTTAGTTTCTTCCAATGTGTTTCCAGCTATATAAATATTATCTATATAAACAACTACACCTTTTAGTCCTGAAAGCAATTGTACAATTAATCTCTGAAATGAACCTGGTCCTGTGCTTACCCCATAGGGCAGATACAAGTATTTAAAAATGCCCTTCTCTGTAACTATTGTGGTTAGTTTTTGTGACTGTTCATTAAGTGGTGCTTGTAAATATGCTTCTTTTAAATCTAGTTCACAAAAGAAATCATTATTTTCAAAATTTGCTAATATTTGATTAATTGTTGGAAGGGGGAAATGATCAATAACTAAGTGGGGGTTAAGTGTGATTTTATAGTCCCCACATAATCTAACTGAGCCATCACTCTTAAGAACTGGCACTACGGGCGTTCCCCATTCACTAAACTCAATTGGGGCTATGCGACCATTTTCTAATAAACGTTGGATTTCATTATCAACTATTGATTTTAAAGAAAAAGGAACACTTCTAGCTGGCAAAAACTTAGGAATAGTGTTTGTTTTAAGTTTCAGAGAAATAGAGGCCTTTTTGAAATTGCCCCATCCTGGTTCAAATACAGCAGAAAAGTCATTTTTAATTTTAGAAATGTACTGATCTTCATTTAATTTACACATATTAACATTTTGCTTTAAATCCAATGGCCAAAGTTTCAGATGAGATAACCAATCCTTGCCGATAATCCTTGGGGGGCCATCAGGCACTACGACCAAAGATAAATTATGACAAGATACCTTATCATAAACAACAAACAGACTACCTAAAATACCAATTGGTTTTGAAATTGTTTGGTTATAGTTTATCATAGTAAGGTAAGACTCTTCTAGTTTTAAATTACGGAAATATTTATTTTTATCACTGATGTTTATAGTTGTAATATCTGAGCCAGTATCAACTTCAAAGTCAAGCAAAATACTATTTATTTTTATTTTTAAATAAATAGAGGGTACCTTTTTCCTAGTTTGCACATTTAATATATGGAATTTATCATTTTTTTCACTGTAGATACATGAGGCTTCCTCCACTTCTTCACTTTGGCTAGTTACCTGATCGACCAACACTGTCTTCACATTTGTGTTTTTCCTTGAACAAACTCTGAAAATGTGTCCTTTCTGTCCACATTCACTGCAATATTTATTTCTCAATGAGCACTGAGAACGCATATGTCCCACTTTCCCACAGCAAAAACACTTATTGCCACTTGTGGATGTTTGGTTCTGGTTAATTTTACTGGAATATTTAAACTGCGGCTTGGAATTTGTTTTTAAAGCAAACATTTCTACAGTCTTACTTGTGTCCTTGTGCGCTAAGTTGTATGCCATTTCTGCAGTTTCAGCTGTTAATCCTAATTCATTTAGGGGTTTTTCTGCTATTTTTAAGAGCTCATATCTAATAGTTTCATTATGGACACCATTTAACAATCTTTCCTTTAGTTGTTCATTCACATCAGTAAAAGCACAATCTCTTGTCATTTTTCGCAGTGCCAGCATGTAATCCTTTATAGATTCTGATGGTTCTTGTTTCCTATCTTTGAATTTCGCTCTAAACATAGCCACATTTGTTTTTGGGTGATAAAAGTGGTTTAACTTTTCACACAATTCTTCATATGTAAGTTTAATTGGAGACAATGGTGAACAAAGACCAGATACATTTTCATAAACATTGCTACTTAATTTTGTAAGTAACATTGGCACTTTTTTTTCTTCTGATATATCATGTAACAACATATAACAGTTCAATTGTTCATAATAACTATTCCAGTTACCTCCACTAAAATTATCCAGGCTTGATGGTAATATATTGGCCATGTTTATTCGTAATGATTCCTCAAGCGAATGCTTTTGTGTTGTTTTCACGTATGTCCTTAACAATTTTCGTAGTTCTTCAATATTAATGTTTTGGTTTATAGTTAATATACCTAGGTCTCTAGCTAAAATTAACAAAGTTTCTTTATTTTCTGATTGTATCCAAGAAGTTTTGCCGCTTTTAATTTTCTTTTTAAGCTCTTCCATATATTACACCATTCATTGCAGTTTTATGCAAGACAAGATGTCCGCCGACGCCGATGAAATGTTTTGTAATTTGCACACGTTGTTCTTAAGACCTCGTCGCCACTGTTGTATTTGATTTTTCTAGTTATTTATATTACTAGGTTATAATAATAATTTGATATGTTCATTGAAACGCGAAATTAATTAATTCACGAATTTTATTAGAACACACTTACAATTTGCTTAACTTGTCCAGAGAGCAAGAGAGAGAGTGTTGCCCACACCACCTTTGTATAATATCCCATTATGTGTTACCACATAAAGTTTCATAAATAATGTGATTATGAATTAAACAAGTCTACTTTTTATGATTTCTGTGAATTCCACTGTGACGAAGTTGCCAGTAAGTTTAGAAGATGCCGACTTTCTACACAAAATAAAAAGCAAAATCAAAAATTTTGACAAAACCTACGGTGGACTTCAAGGTTTTAATTGAAAAAGAATAAAGTGTCTGTCGGCGCGCAGTGTGAAGGGCTTGGCGCGGGCAGGCGTGGCGCGGCGCGCGCTATCTGGCCGCTTCTCACTGCGTGTGTTATCACGCGCCACGCCGCGCCAGCACGCGCCGCGCTCAGTGTGAAGGGCTTGACGCGGGCAGCCGTGGCGCGGCGCGCGCTATCTGGCTGCTTCTCACTGCGTGTGTTATCACGCGCCGTGCCGCGCCAGCACGCGCCGCGCGCAGTGTGAAGGGCTTGGCGCGGGCAGGCGTGGCGCGGCGCGCGCTATCTGGCCGCTTCTCACTGCGTGTGTTATCACGCGCCGCGCCGCGCCAGCACGCGCCGCGCGCTGTGTGAAGGGCTTGGCGTGGGCAGGCGTGGTGCGGCGCGCGCTATCTGGCCGCTTCTCACTGCGTGTGTTATCACACGCCGCGCCGCGCCAGCATGCGCCGCGCGCAGTGTGAAGGGCTTGGCGCGGGCAGGCGTGGCGCGGCTCGCTCTATCTGGCCGCTTCTCACTGCGTGTGTTATCACACGCCGCGCCGCGCCACTATTCATAACCGATAACACACGCAGTGAGAAGCGGGTGGCGCGGGCTCGCGCGTGGCGCGGCGCGCGCTATCTGACCGCTTCTCACTGCGTGTGTTATCACACGCCGCGCCGCGCCACTATTCATAACCGATAACACACGCAGTGAGAAGCGGGTGGCGGTGGGAAGACAGGGCTCGAAAAAGGTTAAGAACGTAAAACGTCCCTATTCCACTTGTATCAGGTTTACTTTATTAATTTATTATTATTTATCCCTTCCCGCTTGGTAAAGGCTCACAATACATTTATACAAAATACCCGATACAAGGGCTTCGCTCTCCTACATTTATTAAAAAAATGTAGGGGAGGTACACGGCCCCACACACGCCGTGCACGGTGAGTGCCAACCATTTTGATACACTCCCCCCGTAGGGAACGCTAATTCGGGAACTGGACCGTAGTTCACAGCAAACTAACTGGAGAACCAGTAAAAGAGGCTTGGCCCCTTGTTAGTGTGTAAGCACAAACATCGACCGAAGTCGCGCATGTCAATGCGTGTAAACGCCATACAGAATACGAACGAATCCAGCCACAGTGAATGTACGTCACACGGTTTAGGCAAATAGGCACACTGGCCTTAAACCCTCCATGAGCGCCACCATCTGCCAGACCGCCGCTCCTGCAGACGTGATGTAAGTGTATGGCATCACCACCAATTGCATGATCAGCACGGCTACTAGCCGCAGAGCGTGTCATGAGTCTACCGCTCACCTCAAGGGAATGGGGTCCCACGTTGTGCGGCTTTCGGCCGCAGCCTTGAGAGTCTCCTCAGATCCTCCCGCCAGCTACCACCCGCATGAGGTCGACACATATGCTCCACCAACCAATACAACGGCAGATATAGCCAAAAGGCAGTTATAAGATAAGAGTAATAATTCGCCATCAGAAAGGGTTTGTGTCACTGACGTTGAGTAAATGCATTTTCGATCATGTTTGTCTCACCCACCAACAAGTTGCCTTCAATCATTCAAAGGTGGGAAAGTTACAGAGATATAATATTATGTTGTTATATAAAACATCGTGGAGGGCAGACAGTCTGCAGCCCCGCAATGAAGGGACCCGACTTAAGCAAAGCTACTTAGGTGTGAGTCAAACCAAGACGCAGAGAGCGCCATTGAGAATAGCGTCCCACCAAACAACCATCGCAGAGACGCAATGCTGCAGAACGCAACAAGCATCAATACGACTATCGTCGGGCTTACACCATTCCAAGGTCCCCCATACATTCCAGCAGACATCACCACCCGTATACCTCCATCGACCAGAACCACGAGAGAGCGTCGAATCAGGCGCAGCACGCCCGCAGATCCATCACAAGAAACAATACCGCAAGTAGCAGTAAGCATCAATGCAACTATCATACGGGCGGCGCACCCTCACAACACACCCACATGACTCCTATCGACTTTGGCAACAAAGTTAGTATTGTTGTTATATAAAAAATGTCACCAACGTATCATAGTAGCACGCTACTAAGACGCCAATGAACAAAACTCCACGTATCATAGCGCTAATGCACTAAGACATGAAGCTGAGTATGCCTGTTACACTTAAAAGTGCTACCAAACACACTCATCATCCCCATCCGAAGGATAGACGACACATCGCTATGCGCAACGACGTCGCCCACAAACGGTGTGGGTGTGCGATGTCCACGGGAAAGCCGTATTACTACAACAAACTCGCTTACCACCGACACTAAGATGTTAATTGTATACCTCCATCGACCAGAACATCAGGAATGCGTCGAATCAGGCGTAGCATACCCGCAGATCCATCACCAGACGCAATACCGCAAGTAGCAGTAAGCATCAATGCAACTATCATACGTGCGGCGCACCCTCACAACACACCCACATGACTCCTATCGACTTTGGCAACAAAGTTAGTATTGTTGTTATATAAAAAATGTCACCAACGTATCATAGTAGCACGCTACTAAGACGCCAATGAACAAAACTCCACGTATCATAGCGCTAATGCACTAAGACATGAAGCTGAGTATGCCTGTTACACTTAAAAGTGCTACCAAACACACTCATCATCCCCATCCGAAGGATAGACGACACATCGCTATGCGCAACGACGTCGCCCACAAACGGTGTGGGTGTGCGATGTCCACGGGAAAGCCGTATTACTACAACAAACTCGCTTACCACCGACACTAAGATGTTAATTGTATACCTCCATCGACCAGAACATCAGGAATGCGTCGAATCAGGCGTAGCATACCCGCAGATCCATCACGAGACGCAATACCGCAAGTAGCAGTAAGCATCAATGCAACTATCATACGGGCGGCGCACCCTCACAACACACCCACATGACTCCTATCGACTTTGGCAACAAAGTTAGTATTGTTGTTATATAAAAAATGTCACCAACGTATCATAGTAGCACGCTACTAAGACGCCAATGAACAAAACTCCACGTATCATAGCGCTAATGCACTAAGACATGAAGCTGAGTATGCCTGTTACACTTAAAAGTGCTACCAAACACACTCATCATCCCCATCCGAAAGATAGACGACACATCGCTATGCGCAACGACGTCGCCCACAAACGGTATGGGTGTGCGATGTCCACAGGAAAGCCGTATTGCTACAACAAACCCGCTTACCACCGGCACTAAGATTGTTGTTATATAAAACTGCACCAACGTATCATAGTAGCACGCTACTAAGACGCCAGTGGACAAAACTTCACGTATTATAGCGCTAATGCACTAAGACATGAAGTTGAGTATGCCCGTTACACTTAAAAGTGCTACCAAACACACTCATCATCCCAATCCGAAATATAGACGACGCTTCGCTACGCGCTACTACGCCGCCCACAAACGGTATGGGTGTGCGATGTCCACGGGAAAGCCGTATTGCTACAACAAACCCGCTTACCACCGACACTAAGATGATATGTCTAGGACACATCGGTTAGCGAGTCCAAGTTTACCTCGGACCAATTGCTCGTGAAGCAGCACACACGCCACCATAATATTCCGTTTCAAGTCCCTAATAAGGACTAGTCATTTTGCTACAGTACTAGGAGCAGTCAGTTACCCGACCACCCCATACAATGCTTATGCATCAAGGAGACCTCCTATAATATTGCTTTTGTATCATAGACCTTACTTTCATAAGTCATGTATATATAGGATTCGAACCCATGACCCTACTATTGTAATGCATATTAATCATAGAGACCTTCTATAGTATTGCTTTTGAATCATAGACCTTACTTTCATAAGTCATTCATATATAGGATTCGAACCCACGACCCTACTATTGTAATGCATATTAATCACAGAGACCTTCTATAGTATTGCTTTTGAATCATAGACCTTACTTTCATAAGTCATTCATATATAGGGTTCGAACCCACGACCCTACTATTGTAATGCATATTAATCACAGAGACCTTCTATAGTATTGCTTTTGAATCATAGACCTTACTTTCATAAGTCATTCATATATAGGATTCGAACCCACGACCCTACTATTGTAATGCAAATTCATCATGGAGACCTTCTATATTATTGCTTTTGTATCATTGAGTTTAATATCATAAGTCCCTAATATAGGACTAGTCATTGTGCTACAGTACTTCAGGCAGTCAGGCTCCCGACCACCCCATATATATGTACAACTGCAGGTATGTATCTCCGGCAGCTTCCTCCATACAAGACGTCTATACGTGAACACCTTCCATAACTTAGGAAAATTTTCTTTAATACATGAACTCCTTCAACAACTTAGGAAAATTTTCTTTAATACATGAACTCCTTCAACAACTTAGGAAATTTCATCTATACGTTAACTCCTCCCACAACTTAGAAAAATTTTCTTTTATACACGAACACCTCCCATGACTTAAACAATTTTTAACAAATTTTCTAATTATCTTATAAACGTTATTTAACTTAATTTTATAATATTTTTTGACTTGTATTTCTAATATTTATCTTATTTTAAATATTTTTACCAAGTTTTTTTTAAATAAATTTATTTATTAAGAAAAACAATAATTTTGCCTTTAATTTACTATGTTATTGGGATAATGTCTGAAATATATTAACTTTATGTTTATTAATTTAATTTAATTGTTTAATATATATATTTTAAGACTATTTTTGACGCCCCTTTATATTGAATTTAATTATTAATAATAATATTGGGCCGTCACAATATCATTAATTCGACATTTCTTTAAGATTTAACTAAGCATTTTCTTATCAGAATATTTCTATTGGACAATGAGTCTTTGAAAAGTTATTCGTCATCGATTGACTTAATAAACTGAAATATTCTTATAGGCGCGTCGCCAACAGTTGGGTTTTCTATCAAGAAATTCTCAGTAGCCGCCAGGAGTCAAGGGTTCAGCAGTGTTTCATCCCTATGCCTCAGAAAACAGGTAAAGCCGTTTTATCTGTATCTGATCTCACTATATTTTTGTCGGATTTCTAACTCAGATACAGTGATTAAAAGAATTTTTTTTATAAATATAAAAATTGCAGGTATGTAATGATAAATAGGGGCAGATTTTTGTAAGAGAGAATAGTACTAGATAATAAGTACCATTCATAATTATCATAATTTCGTTTTATGGATTTCCCCACTACCATGCAGTTAAAAACCATTTTTTCCGCGCACAATGTATCCTGGTTTGAATACTTTAAAGTGAGATATTAATAATGAAACCTTATGGTGCTTGAATAAATTATTTAATGTAATAAATTGATGGGTTTGATTTAATTTAAAGATTAATTTCTTCTTTTTAAAGCTTTTAAATAATCGTTTGCTTTTATTTTTTTACTATTAATTTTTTTATTAGATATCGCTGGACATGTTTTTAAGTTTGTGCATTGCATTTAATGGATTATTTTTGTTTTTGAAGTGAAACTTCTTTAGCATCGTTGTGATTTGAAAGTTTATGACACGAAAATGCGACAGTAGAAAGAGATAGACACATAAATTCATAGTATTTTACGTTGGAGAAAATGAGATAGGAAGCATTATAGCTTAACGATCGCGAGAAAAATGTAATAAATGCCGCCGAAACGGCGTGGCTTACGCGTTTTGTTCAACACGAACTTTAGGTACGAAGGTGTTGTGTGCCTATGGAGTAAACAAGCAGTGAAGAACGGTCAAACCTCAACTTCGTAATAGGTAAAAGTGATATAAATCTTTTTGTAATTAGAGGGTACTATATAAGCTATATTGGAAAGAGTATAAACATTCGAAGGGAAATTAATCTATTCGTCGTAAAAATTAGTAGCTGTCCCATTAATAATGTTAAAGACTTCTTTAGATAATTTAAACATGGTCGGATTAAAATATGTCATTTAAATAAAATAAGTAATAAAATAAATGAGTCCAAGTAATACTAATTTGAATAAAAAAAGAACCATCAAAACCGGTAGTAGGTAGTGTTGTGCGTTTCCCATATGTATGGTTCACTTTCATAATCTATGATTTTCATATAGAAATGGCAGCCAGGTGGCAGCGGCAGTAAACAGTAAATAAAATTAACAAATACCATTAATCATATTGAAAAAAAAACATTCATTAAAAATTCATGATCTCATAAATTCAGCCCATCTAGCATCTTCTCGTATTTTACGTAGCACCTTGGGTGTCAAACAGTTGTTCGACAAAGATACAAAGTTACTAGATATAGAATGAAATGAAGTAGGTGGCGTGTCCCGTGCCTACGTCACAGTGACCGATTGAAGCCGACCATAGTCGAGCGTATGCCTGCTGTACTACCATATGTCAGAGGAGTCACAAACAAGATTGGCTACATCTTGATGCGAGCTTCTATTAGAACATTCTACAAGCCGCCGAATAAGATTAGTCAGTTCTTACCATCCGTCAAGTGTCATATTCCTTTACAAGATGCAGGAGTGTACAAGCTTGATTATGAATGTGGTCTCTCTTATATAGGACAAACAAACAGAGCAATTAGAAATCGCGTAAAAGAACATATAGTTGATGTGAAGCATCAACGTTCCAGACTTCCCAGCAGTTTGTGGTCATATCCTAGACGGCCCCAACCATTACATCAGATTTGATAGACCACAAATCCTCGCGAAAAAACACTGATTCCTACCAAGGATGACACGTGAGGCTATCGAAATTAAAAAACATCCTAATTTCAATAGAGAAGGAGGCTAGGTACTACCACCTGTTTGGGACCCCATAATCAATAAAATTAAAACTAAACCCATGCATACCACTGCAAGCCTTCAAGACACAGTTAGTTTATTTTGCATAGATCGGACCATAACCAATAATTAAAAAGCTGAAGGTACTCCGGGTTTAACAATGACATCGGGTCGTCAGTCATCACAGTTATATATTACTCTACTCTATGCATCGCAGTCTCCCGTGACACAAATTATAAAGTTGTATGTACAGGACCCCATGACCATGGGTGCTGGAAAGCACCCGAAACATTACATTTTAGAGGTTTTCAAATAACTTGGTAACTTTAAGGTAGAAATCTGGTAAAACAAATCTCACAAATCATCAATTACGCCTTGTCAACTCATCCTATATGTAAATTTATTGAATGGTGCTAATGGCGGAAGATCATCTGAAGTAAATTCTCTTAATTTATAGAAGCGTTATTTAGTAACGAGACCAATTCTAATATTTTGTTAAAGATTTTAGTTGTAAAAATTCTTATAAATATCATTAAAAAAAGAATTGTACTAAGGGGTTTACAAGGGTGGCATTTAGTGTAGGTCTGGGACTACACAGATTTACTTCATTAGGAAATGACAATTTACAATCATCTATATACTCGAAATATTCTCGTAAAACGTTTATTAGAAAATTGTTCTACATGCCAGAATCACTCCGCAGCTATATTATGGCTGTAATCCGAATAAATAATCATGATCGGGAGGTATCGCCCTCCTAAACTAGGGTAAAATGGAACGTATCATATAGAACCAGAATAAATATATTTCTTTTACACTTCTGTTCTATAACAATATCTATGAACACTGACACTCAAACTAAGCTACTCCTGTTTTTCATGAGTCAGCTATTAAGCAACCAATTGCATCATAGGACATTTGGAATATCCATATTTTTACTTTTTCTGCCTTTTTCAATATTGTCATTTTATCATTTAAATACTAACTGCCTTTTAATTGAGACGTAGTAAAACGATAACTTTTCATAATAAAAACGCAGGCAGGAATAATGTGTCATTAATTTTAACATAGTTCTTATCGATTTTTGCACATTTAGAATTGTGTGATATATTTTATATTTAATATCTATACACATATAAACCGCCTCGTTGGTCTAGTGGTTGTAAATGCAGTTGCTGATCATGAGGTCCTGGGTTCGAATCCCGGGTCAAGCCATCATCATTTATTGTTTTTTTAAAGATATTCTCAGAAGCAGTCCCAGGTCAGGAGGAATAAGGATGGAAAAAATCTGACAAAATACAATAATTTTATATTGAAAGGCGTTTTTGGTTCCATTGATATGGAATTAAAAATAATCAGCATAAACGCTGACCATTTTTTTAAAGTAAGTTATACAATATATTATGAGATTGCTTTTTAAGAGGGTTTTATAAAATTATTATAATGACACCCTCATTGTAATAACATGTTTGTCATCTTTTTAGTCCTATTTAGAATGTGTTGTACAGTAACCCGGCTTCCTCAGACAATTGCAAAGCCAGAATAAATATAAATAAATAAAAAAGAGACATTTATTCTGCTATTTCTTAATACTCGTGCACTTGAAACCCAAAAAAAATAGTAAATAAGTAAGCTTTTAATAATTATGATTTATTTAATTATACAATTACAATAAATAATAAATAGTTTTTTCACAAAAACAATGCATATTAATAAAAATAATAAAAAAGCGAATAGTTAACCTTAAAACTTTGTTTTATGAGAAGTGGTCCAAATAATGTTACAAAATCCGATCCGAATCCGAAATTATATCAACTGCGAAACTTTGGCGTTACAACCTCGATACGAATATACTCCACCAAAATATGCAATACATCCTCTAATTGGCTCTTTTCATTACTATGCAATTAACACTCTCAGCTCAGTAAAAATCGGTTATTTCGATAATACAGACAGATATTTCATTTTTTATATATGAAACAATGCTAATTTTACTTAGCGGCCGGCTTTAAAATTAAGCGCTTCACGGGCACAAGGCAGTGGAGTTTCCTAAGCCGCCCCACGATTTATTACCCCACCTTTATTAAACTACATCGAGATACTTTGAATTTGATTGTGATTTCTGACCACGGCAAAATCTTAATCAAGTAAAATTAGAATATGTTATCTGCGTCATAATTTTGACTGCCTCGTTAGTCTAGAGATTTTAGTAGTGCGACTGCTAATCATGAGGTCCTGGGTTCGAATCCCGGGTCGAGCCAAAAAATTAATTATTGAGTTTTTCCGTCAAGAAATTCTCAGTAGTTTCCCGGAGTCAGGAAGTTGGCAGTGTCTTACCACCGTGCCTCGGAATGCATGTAAAGCCCTTGTTCCTGCGCCTGATCTCTCTCCGGGCGTGTCGGTTTACCGTCCCATCGGATTATGAGAGTGAGGGAATAGAGAGTGCACCTGCGCTTGCGCATACACTTGGGCACTATAATCCCGCCTGCGCCGATGGCTAGCCTCCGTTGAGGCAGGCCGCCGTGAACCGTAATTCAGTCTGGAGGACGTTATTATTATAATTGTACTCCCTAACAGATACAAAACTTGTAACCTATGCATACCTGGGGTAACGCTCGTGTAAAAAGATCTGATGAAGCAAGTGTGTACTGTACTGACTCTAACTTTCAATAACTTTTTTTAAGTTCTATTAGTAAGAAATAACTGCTCTGTTTGAAGTGGGTTCTAGATGTCCATAGACTGCTGGACCGTAGATGTCCGTAGCCACTTATTATAAGATGAAATAAGAATAAGTTTGTCACTTCAATGTTTTGCAAAAAAAATCGTTATATACGGGGCACAAAATAAGAACTAATCTTATTAATATTCATTTTGGGGCTATACTCGTAATAACGGCTTAGGTGATAAAAGCACATTCTTTTTTTCCATTTACCAATATTCCCAAAAACACACATCATTTTTAAGCGGTACATAATTTGAATTCTCAATAATTTTTACTTTTTATACGATTCAATTAAGTAACTATAGGATTGGTTAATAAGTGCCAAAGGGGAGCACGGACCATGGTAAGGGAACACTGGGACACATAATTACAGCTGGAGCTGAACCACTCCTCATTTAAGGGAGTATTTGCCTAAATTGACACGCTTGTACCAAGTGTACTGCATTTTTCACGCTGCTGTCCATCCATGCTGTCCATATATACGTATTGTGAGCCTCTCCCAGGCGGAAATGGATAATCAATAGTAAATTAAAAACATAAACCTGATACAAGTGGAATATTTATATTATTAATTTACTATTGATTATCCCTTTATTGTTCTTAGCCTTTCTCGAGCTCTGTCTTTGTAAACGGCGTTCACTTAGCTTATAAGTCACTACCAACGGCTTTCAATTACTCTAGTGAATATTTATTCTTCCAAAAGACACCTAAAAGAACTAAGTTACTAAAAAACGCAAAAATAAAATAGTTTCATATTCTGAAGTAGCTTCAATTTTTCTTACAATGTTTTAGTACCTGCTTCATAATGTGAAACTATTCCTTTTATTTCTTTGATCTCAGCTTTTAATTTTTATTTTTTAATGTTAATCACTCCGTAAATTAAAAACTGGTGGTAACCAACCCACCTGATGGAATATGTTTATGCAGCATTCGAGGTAAAATTGCGTTAGCTTAAAAATATTTAATTTTTTAAAATACTCCCTCATCTTTAAAACGACACGGCTAAGATGGAAATACAACGGAGATCGCTAACATGTGTTGGCGGACTTTATATTTCTTCGCAATATTATTGAGTGTTTCATAACAAAATTTTGCAAACCGTTACGAGAGTTTTACGTGGATAATTAAAATTTACTATAACAATAAAATGTAGTTACTCAAATAGAGACATTTAGTATTTGAATTTATACATAGGAGTTTATTTTTCTAAGAAAAAAGAGAATAAGGGAAATTGTGAGATAAGAAACATTGTGATTTGCAAGAAGTTGTGACCAGGATTAAGATAGGAATGCTTTGGTAGTTTAGATATTTAGGAATAATAAATGAGGAAAGAGTGATAAAGCAAATTTATGCTCCAGGAATGGCAGAGTCGACATGTGACTCTCTAAGCGAAAGTTTATCTATTAAATTAATTATAAATTAAAATTAGGCCAGATTAAGAATTTTCTTAACCATTCAATATTCATTCTTCCAAAAGACACCTGAAAGAACTAAGTTACTAAACAAACGCAACGTAAATAATGGCCCTAACTTAAACGGAAGAAACGGCCTATGACTAAACCTTTAGAAAGATTATTTGGAAAGATAAAAACATATTTTTTATCCTGGCCATATATTATATAGTAATAATTTTAGATAATATCATGAATAGTATCTTAATATGTATAAATTACGTGTCACGTTGTTTGTCCGCGATGGAGTCCTAAAGACAAGGAAGGTGTAGCAGACACCGATTTTAATCAAATTTGCACACCGTGCGCAGTTTGGTCCAACTTGAGAGATAGAATAGTTTTTTTGCCCATGAGTGAACCACAATTTTTTTTGCGAATTTAAGGATTTTTAATGAGATATGACAGGGTCGTCGAAAAAAGCAGAACAACGTCTGTCTGGCAAGCTATTATAATATAATAAAAAGCAGAACAACGTCTGCCTGGCAAGCTATTATAATATAATGAAAAGAAAGGAAGAGGGGGCGTGCGTTAAATTTGGTGCCGTAACCAGGATATAATTTAAAAATAGGTACTCTATATGAGAATTACGAAGTAGGCATTATACCTACAATTTGTTGTCCGTGAAATGGAGAGGTGTCTTGGGGAATGGTGTTTGCTTGGGGTGGTTGGGAGTTTAGGTCTGGGGCTTTAATATTAATATTGATTATTTGTTGTAGGATTTGTGTGCATAGTTAAAATTAAACAAACTATTAAATGAAATGACGCAATAACATTTGTATAAGTGAAGGACACAAAAGTGCTAAAAACTAACAAAAAATATAATAATATAAAAATGGCGGAACTAGAGAAAAGATCAAACTTAGTTAAGGCTAAGCCTCAACATGAATTCAACATGAAAGATTTCGAGGAAAAGTTTGTAAGTCAAACGAAAGATCACCAAGTTAAAGTAAACCAAAAAACAAAGTAAGTATACACATAATATAAGTGTAGACTCTATATTATGTGTATACTAAAAATGAACATTTACTATTAACAAATTAACTACTATTACTAAATATATGAGCTTAAAGTGAGACAACGGGAACAGGCTCAATATTCGCTGGGCATTATGCTCAGCACTGGTTTACAGCCAGTCCCTGCTATTTTGGGTATATTTTGGTCGCACGCACATAGTACTTAATTATGTATTAGTGGTGACTCCCATTATAGTTTATATGTGCTAAATAAAAAGACGTTATTTAAAATATTATCATACAGTAATCATACAGTCATTCGGCCTAAAAAGACTTTTATTTACGAAATTACTCCTTTTTAACCTTTTTTTTAATTTTGCAAATATACTCCTCCTTCTCTTGCTCCTTCCTTTTGAGCGCATCCAGCGCAGAGCGGCTCGAATCGTCGACGACCGAGTGCTTTCCGATCGGCTCGGTTCACTGGCGCTGCGAAGAGATGTTACATCTCTTTGCATTTTCTTTCGCATATCGCTCTGAGGAATTGTTCGGATTAATCCCAGCCGCCAAATTTCGTGAACGCACTACGCGGCAAACGACCCGATACCATCCACACCGTCTGGATGCTTGGCGGTCCACCACTATATGTTTTACAAGGAGTTTTCTTCAGCGTACGATCTCTCTGTGGAATAGTTTACCACTGGCGATTTTTCCGGACCGATACGACCTAAAGGAGTAAGCTCTTTTCTACTCCTTTCTAAAAGGCCGGCAACGCACCTGCAATTCCTCTGGTGTTGCGGTTGATCATGGGCGGCGGTAGTCACTTAACATCAGGTGAGCCGCATGCTCGTTTGTCCCCTCTTCTTTAAAAAAAATATAATATTAAAATTTTCTTTAAGGGCGGTGGCAAATCATTCCATATTTTCGCGGCCGAATATTTAAAACATCCTTTGAAGTTCCTTGTCTTACGTGTATTTACTTCATGGGCATCCTTACTGCAATCCAATTTATTGTATAAATAATGTGGACTTTTGTTACTAATAATTTTGCGAACTAAGCAAACCAAATGGAGTTTTCTACGTGCGCATTGAATATTGTATATAACATACATAATGTGACAGTAGAAAAGCTGCAATTTGGAAATGGAAATACTCATCCAGTAACATTTTTATATCTCACCAATTATTTAAAGGAAGTTTCATCTAATGGTATCGACATAATCCAAGGTTATGAGCAAGATTTAAGTTAAACTTTTAAGAAAAATATTAATTTGAGTAGTTTATTAAATTATTTTATAAAAACAAATAATATAAATAATGTTCATGAGTGATGTTTGTAATAATTCGAATCAAATATAGAGTTATAATCTTGGGTCAGTACGCCTAACTCAATCACTTTTATCATGTTTTAGCAGCCACGTAAACTTAATAATGAAACAATAGTATTAATATAATGGAACCTGGTAGGAAATTAATGGTTTGTTACATTGATATAGGTGTGGTCGAAGAGGTGTTGGGTTGGCCGCTCACTAGGGTTGGGTGGAATTGATAATATATACTTTTTTATAGGATGTGGGTGACAAACGAGCACCCAGTCCACCTGATGGTAAGTGTAAGCTGTGGCTCATAGACATCTAAATTTATCCTCGATTAAGAATTAATTAATTACAGCAGCGTTGCCAGCTTTGAGGACTAAGATGAAATGCCTCGTTTCCAGTAAAATGGGTCTCATGTTCTCTACACTCACCATACGAAACAAACCAGCATTGAACCCTTTTTTGCGCCGGTATTCTTTGAGAGCATGGTCCTTCTCCAGTCGAGCCAACCCATTCCTACTGCAACAATAATATAGCTGCAGTATGGCTCTACCACGTATAAAATTTTCAATCTGTTATTATTTAAATATACTGAATAGAATTGTCATAGATGAGGTAGACCATCGAGCCGTTTTTCTTATGGTGTCATAGTCATAGTGAATATTTAAGTCTATACCACTCTTTGCTAAAGACTGCTTTTTTCACTGGCTCATAGTTTGTGACGACACCTTTTTGTAAGGTTTTGAGTAAGCAAGAGATTGTCAGTCCCTTCAGGTCGCAGCCCAGATGTTACTATAAGAGTAGTAGTAGTGGTCGTCAAGGGTTCTTGCTGGACATATGCTTGGGTTCTCCACGAAATAAGTCAGGAATAATACTGGTTGCTCTTGATATGGTGCTGAAGTTTTTATTATATCAGTTATAAAAATCTTGGCACTTTACGGGAATCTTATGATATTAGAGGTTCTTATTAGAGAGAGAGAGAGAGAGAGAGAGAGTTTGTACGCGATGAGAAGTACACTAAGCAAAAAGTACTGTTATTTTCTTTGTAAGTTTTGTTAGGCATATATTACTATTTGGATATATTATCAGCACAGTTTTTGGATCCCAGGTTGTATATTTAGGAAGGTTTTAGTCTGTAAATACCCTTTAATAACCGCTTAATTCGTTCATCTGACCTTATATTATTCCCAAGGAGTAGAGATGGGGAAAACGATGACTATTAATATACCCATATGATGTACCATTTTTGTACAGATCCACTAAAACTAATATTATGGATGATAAGGGAGCTTCAAAAGTATTTACTTGGTTGTTTATACAAAATTGCCACCACAGTCTATTACTACTACGTACAAGAATATTGTTTCGTAGTGTTATCTGAGATGGATGCTAGCAAGAGATCTAGTGCTATGTCCGGAGTGTTAAATCTCTTAAATGCTGTCCTGAGAGCGTCGCGGCCGCCAGGGAAAGTCTGGCATGATGTCAGTGATATAACCTTTAACGACTACGCAAAAAGTCCCTATTAGGCTTAAAAAATAATCTTCGAGATGAGCATTCTTTTGAGCAGTGGTAACCAAGTGTGACCAGGCCAGTAAGTAACTAAAATACTGGTGGCTTTGTCACAAATTTTTAGTATTAAAGTGAACGGTGGAAAAAATTAAAAGAACGACGAGTTCCAGTTAACTGTAAAAGCGTCTATCGTATAATTAGGAAATTAGAGGAAAATAACATGCCAGCAGGACTAATATTGCATACTAGTCAGACATTGCCTTAATTCTGACTATCTATTGCGAAAGAAAGAGTTTTACAAGCAAGTAGATGGTGATGCGATGGGCTCACCTGTATCTCCTATTGTCGGCGATATATTCATGGAAGACTTTGAAGAGAAAGCCCTTCTTACTTCATCCGTTACCCAAGATTCTAGAAGCGGTACGTAGACGATACTTTCACAATTTTCCCATCAGACAAAGTAACTGTATTTTAGAACATCTTAATTCAATTAATTCTAAAATTCTATTTACTATGGAGCTAGAGGCAAATAATTCTTTAGCTTTCCTAGATGTGTTAGTCATCCAAAATCCTAACAACATTATAGGTCACATTGTGTATAGAAAAAAGACCCATACAAACCGATATTTAAATGGTGAATCTCACCACCATCCTTCACGATTAGCTACAGATTTGTTACAGAGAGCACGAGGGATCTGAGACAGCAAACACCTGGCCGCCGAGTCAGCACGTCAAGCAGGTCTACACGACAACAAACTTCGGGTCCTGTGCCTAGTGCACAGTGATCGAGTGAAGCTGGCTACAGTCGAGCGTGTGCCCGCTGTGCTACCATATGTCATAGGTGTCACAGACGAGATTAGCTACATCTTGAAGCGAGCTTCTATTAGAACACTGTACAAGCCGCCGAAGAAGATTGGTCAGTTCTTACCATCTTTCAAGTGTGATATTCCTCTACAGGATGCAGGAGTGTACAAGTTTATGGTCTCTTATACATAGAGCAAACAAAAATATATTAAAACCCGCGTAAAAGAACATATAGCTGACGTAAATCATCAACGTTCCGGGAAGTCGTGATCGTATCTTAGGCGGCCCCAACCATTACATAAATTTGATAAACCACAAATCCTCGCGAAAGAACATCGACTCCTACCAAGGATAATACGTGAGGATATTTAAATTTAAAAAACATCCTAATTTCAATAGAGAAGGAGGCTGGGCACTACCACCTGTTTGGGACCCTGTAATTAATAAAATTAAAACTAAGCCCAAGTATACCACTGCAAGACTTCAAGACAGAGTAAGCTCATTCTGCATAGATCGGACCATAAACAATAATAAAAAAGCTGAAGGTACTCCGGGTTAACATTGACATCGGGAAGTCAGTCACCTCAGTCCTCCATGACCATGGGTGCCGGAAAGCACCCGAAACGTCGGGAATTAAATATAAAAATAATTAAAATTAAACGCGATAAAATACGTAAAAGTAGTTTTAAATAATGTGTAGTGTTCGCGTAAATATAAGAAATCATTAAATAATGAATGTTATTGAGGGTAGATATTAAAACCAACGGCAAATAAATTACTGTTGTCACTCTAGTTCTACTGCGGATATCCTCATTTCTAAGTTTACGCAGAGACGAGATTTTAACGAGCATAGCCCTCTCCGTAGCTCGCTGAGCAACCTTGAGAATTCAGATACGGCTAGCAGTGCAAGACCACGTCTCAGTTCCATAAGTCGTCACTGACAATCACTAACACGCACTGGTTGTAGATTCTCGGTTTTCAGGTTTGAGGTATAACTGAAGAGAAGATGGGGCGTAATTTCCCGAATCTCGCTCAGACTGACTTCCAGGATGTCATCGGAATAGTGTCGAATAAGACTTGCTCTTTGAGTGTTACTCACACTTGCGTGTAGCTCCAACGATTATGTGTACAGTTGCCCATAGAACCTTTCAATCTCACTCAAAATCAGTATCCCAGAAAAGATGCTGCTACACTCAGTCTTCAGCTCTGACAGTTGGCTCTTTCTGGCAGACAGATTTTTGGCAAAAACTTTGAAGCCCTGGTTCCGCTCAATTGCTTCTTCAATACGAGCAGTATTAAATTTATATAAGTCCCTATTCCCATAAGGAGATCTGTCTGTTCAATTGCCTGCATGCTGACAAATCTGTTGAAAACTGCAGCTTTATTCCGTTCTTACAGACATTAAGATTGTGATCGTAAAGTTTTTGTGTTCTTCAGCGGTGGCGTTCAACTTAGCTCCGACCGCATGGACAGTTTCCACGAGTTTGTCATTCATATCGTCAACTGCATTGCAATCTTTTAGACACTGAAAACGGTTTTGTAACTCGAGCTAAAAGGTTTAGGGACTTTGGAATAGAGCATGAGGGGGACGGAGCGTTGAATTTATTAGACGTGACCTCTCCTACTTAACGTTTAGTTTCAGTGTGCCAACCATTCGATGATCACTGCCAGTTTTCATCATTGTGATCACTGAGATATCACTGAACAGTAGCCGTCCAGTCGTCATAACAAAGTGGGGGCTCGACCAGGTCCACTTTCTATGGGGCCGCTTTTGGAAAAAAGAGTTCATCATAAAGAATACCTTTTTCTCCATGAAATCGGCCAGCTGCTGGCTCCTTAGGTTCTGTCGCCCTATCCCAAATTTTCCTACCTTCAGCTCACCGTTCTTTCTTGTGCCTAGTTTCGCGTTGAAGTCTAGAAATATCCTCATACATTTCCTCCTTCCTCGTCAGGATGTGTCGATGTTAGTGCGTAAACCTGTATGACTTACTCCCAAAATTCGTCGACATACTCCCAATCTTTACGACGTTGTTATCGAGAGACTTGTGGACGATAAAACCATTTAAAATATAAGATAAAACTCTACAAACCCAAATCTTTATCTGTGTTTTCAGAAGATGAATATATGATGTGTTTGTATTTTCGCTGCTCCTGTTCCGTTTTCCTAATTTTGCGTCGATAGCGTTTAATTTTTTCCTAATTTTTTATTTTGGCATAAAAATCACGGAATATAAATTATTTTCACTTTTAACTTTTTTACGAAAGGCACGTTGCTTCGCACAATTAAGAAATGAAGTGGCTATCGGACCAAAAGGTAAACGGAGAGTGGGAATTGCAAATAAAAAAAATCGATTTAAAATAGATCGATTCTCCAAACGTGCATATTCATCGAGTAGGTTAAGGGACTGCCTAACTTAATTGTACCAGAAAAATGTAGCGACGGAATATAATAACGTGGCTCTAACAAAATATGTGTGATATGTATAATATAAATAGTAAATATATTTGTGTGGAACTTACTCTTAATATTTCGTAACCAGCAATAATATACACATACATAATATAGTAGGTATACTACGTTTTTTTGTTACAAGTTTCGTGTTTACGTGACAAAATATCTATTGCATAGGACTTGCTTAGAGATGAATCTTAATAAGTCGTTTATAGTACGTTATTTGAACATAACGTATTACAACGTCAGTCAAGTGTTGCATTATATTGTAAATCATTTTGTTTGTAAATTAGAATAGTTTGTTGTTATAACATATTAACTCCAATAAATTTAATAATAATGAAGAAAATAATTTTTCTGCTCGTGCTTTTTGTGCATAATTGCTATGGCGTTATTTACAGATTAAATGGTAAATATTTTTTTAAATTATAATATTTTAATTTCATCAGTCGGATCAGTAGGTAGCAGATGGCTTAGCTTTTGGTTGCAGTACTGAGGTTGGAAAATCGATTCCCGCATTAAAACAAAATTTGGATTGTTAATTGTTTCGTGTTGTTTTGTTCATGTAAATTTTTCTTTACGAAAATCCTCAACTAAACAGGCGAGAATCCTAGTTAAGTAGAAACGTTTTTTTTAAATTGAAAACTCACTGCTGAATATGAGATTTTTCCAGTAACACATATTTGAACTTATTGTAAAATCAACGTTGCTATATATATTATATTATAGTAGTCCACTTGACATTAAATATTCAAAACAGCCTCAGGAAAAAAAATTCATAGAAAGCAAGCTAAAGGTGTTTGGCCACCTCTGAGTATGGAATATCTTACAACGTAAACGGGTTTCTGATGATGTTAATGCTGTTAGTCTTTTGGCATTTACAGCTTTATAGTTCTCTATAGCGTAATGATGTGTAAAATCTAAAAGTAAAAGTAAAATTAAAGTAAAGTTACAGCCTATATACCTCCCACTGCTGGGCACAGGCCTCCCTTCATTTCTGAGAGGGTTTTAGGGCAAGGAAGTGTCCGCCGTGTTGCCCCAATGCGTGTTGGCGAACTTCACATGTCTTCGAGTTTTTTTTCTTATTCTTCGGACATGCAGGTTTCCTCACGATGTTTTCCTTCACCGCCGAGCGCGTGGTAAATCAGCTCTTAAAATTGCAATTAACAATTTCATTGGTGCTGGCGAGGATCGAACCCGGGTAACTCGCGTTCTGTTATATTTACAGCGAGTGTTACCCATCTGAGCGACCACTGCTCTAAATCTAAAAGTGCACACATCGAAAGCTCATGTAACGTTTGGAATAATCAATTTACTTTTATTAATTACCAAAACACGTATTTCGTTTAAAGCTACAAAGAATTGTTTCTGTTTAATTAACACGATTTTTTTGACTGCTTGATACCGGTGATTCGTATTTTATTAAAAGAGAATTGTCAAACATTGTTGAAGGGGGCGGTTAACAATAGTAATATTCAAAAGGCTTCCTATATATTAAAACCAACAGCTAATGAAAAATTTAAAGTGATAAGTTCAGTTTTTCCAAAAATATCTTGTTTACCTCTATTCCAACCAACTGACGTTCAAGTGAAATTATTTTCAATTCTTTTTTTTTTTTTTTTGAATTATAATCGAAATTAATAATCCTATAAATATATCAGAATTATTAATTCAAATCTCCTTTTGCTATTACTGATATTAACTTTTAGTAGGTATATAAGTGCAAAAAAAAAACAGGTGGAAGCAATTTGAATTGATCGCGATTTTTTGATTTGGTACTATTGTTACTAGTAGTAGTAGTAGGCATCCCATATCCGCTTTGCGTTTGAGATTTTATTTTAATATTAGACTTCCCTCTACCTGGATATTAAATGGCATAATCAAATAAAACTGTACAAGAAAAATATTACGTTATACTTTTAATAAAATAAAATAAATATCATAAAGTGGCATAAAAATTACCTATAGCTTTTAATAGGATATCTACATACATTATAAAAAGAAAAACCTTTGTTAGTGGCGGGAATTAGAGTTAGAATAAAGACAATCATACACACTTTTTACTGACAAAGACGCATTTTTTACTGGACTTTAGAGTTGATACCACATCAAATTTTTGTTTCTTAATTGTTCATAGATTTAGGTGCTTAGGGGCCAAGCACAAACTTACTACGAACAGTGTTGACCGTGTGCTTTTTTTCACCCATCTATAAAAATGATTTATCCAAAAGTGAAACTTTTAAGTACTTTTTGTGACTACATCGTCATCTTCAGGCTTGTAGAACTGATAATTGATAGCGAATATAGAAAAAGCAAGGTTTTATAATATGTGCAACCTTATGTACAGCGTATATGACAAATATTTAAAAAGCTGAAATCATAGCAATGAATCTACACAGCTCTAATCATCATGCATTAAATGAATATTTTTTCAGTGCTAATAAAATAATAAATAAATGGCCACAACCTTACGATTTAAGTTTTTTGGATCGCCATGAATTAATTATACGGTGCTTAGACATTTGAACGAATACATTTAGAAGTTCATAAAATAAGTAATAAATATTTTTCTACTATTAAACTGACAATGGCAACTGACACTCTGGATAATGGATAAAAAATGTTAAACTCGTATCAGGACACGTGACCCTGATTGAAAATTCGTAAGACGGATGGTAAGAGAGAGAGAGAGAGAGAGTCTACGGCACGGCGAAAGCGTATGCCTGTGCCTGCTGTTTCATTGAGGCGGCGCAGGGCGCTTGCGCGAATGTTCATGTGTGATAATTAAAGCAATTCGTGCAAGATTATTCCCTAATCATTCCAAAATATCAAAAATGCACAACGTTAATACTCAAGTGTTCACTTCTGCCGGCACTCCCGGAGTGCAACCCGTCGTTTTTTCACTCATTTATTTTAGAATAGTTACTTTGTGTTTGGCTATTGAGCCACCTTAAAGCCGCCAACTTATAATATACGCATACGATTTTACAGTACTACAGATTTTACGGATTCATAATTACTGTACAAGTATTTATGAATCTGCATAATTGCAAAATGCATAATCTACCATTTCCAAAAAATGTAAATCAATTCTTAGATTCAAAATTTAGTCAGTAGTGCTAATGCGGTACTTTCCAATAATTGATTTTACTGGTCAATTGGATTTTCACGCATTCAAATATTTATCAAACTGCTAATTTTAAAAGTTTTTTTCCGAATTCCATTTACTTTACTTTTTACATATACTTTTTTTTGTTTGCCTAGCACTCGAGACATTTTTACTCAATAATGTACCTCGGGTGCTAGGCAAAATACTTTTACTTACTTCTATAATATATAATTCGTCCACCACGCTACTCGAACTGTGTTGACGAGCTTTAAATTTCCTCGAGATATTTTATTTCTCAGATATTCAGGTTTCCTCACATTTTTTTCTTTCACTATGTAGTAAATCAGCTGTTCGAATTGCAATTAAATATTTCATTGAAGCCGGCGAGGATCCAAAAGCATCATCAGTATTCAGTATATTAATTTGAATGTTTTAACTGAACCTTTTCAACTTCTTTCACAGACACAATGTACTACAAAATGCCGCCAGTATTTCAGTTTGAAGACTACGCACCATGTATGAGTGAGCCGGACGGCGTGTACTGCATGACCAAATTCGCACTTGTTTCAGACACTAACAGTGAGCTTTTAAATATGATTCACGTAAGTATTTCATAATTATCGTAATATGCATATGCGTACGTTTACAAACAAAAACTACTAAACAAAAAAACATCACAGCGAGAAAACTTAGGAGGTGGGTACAATAAGGCGATCTTATCACTAAAAAGCGACGACTTTTAGGATGTTTTGTGAGGTATTTTGTGTTACAATAAATTTACATATAGATAAGTAAAGTCTGCAGATTCTGAGAAGACGATTGGGTAACCACTGGAGTCTAGAGCACTGAACGAAATTCGGAGACATGGTCCTTATATTATTTGCGCAAACCAACCATATTGAACCATATTGAATGTAGAGATCCGGAGGCCCTTTTTACTGGAAACGTGCCTCGTTTCCATCCGTCCGTCCGTCTTAATCCTCAGGTATGACAACGCTATATATATATATATATATATATATATATATTGATGTATATATATATATATATATATATATTGATGTCTACAGGCACAGCATCTACTTACCATCAGATGGACTGTGTGTGACAATGAGTCGTTTGTTAATTTGATTTTTCCTAATGCAACTGAGCTTAAGTTATGGTAAAGGGTATAAAGTTCGATGAAATTTATTCATCGAGAATTTATCTGGCGTGGATTTATTTACAGCTCGACCACGGTGTTACCGATCAGATCCAGATTTTTTAATATTTTTTCTATTATAAATATGAGTAATTTATGTGCATATTCAAAGGATTTGTCAATAATTCGACTGCAGTGCCACCTATGAGATAATTGTGCAGCATGTACCATCGTCTCTGGAAAACTAATTTCCATGTGTGAATAGTAAGCCAATTGGCTTAGTATTTTATTAAACTAATTCTGTAATTTGTTTAGTCTGTAATTTAAGTAATTAATTACAGATTGACACATAATATAATAGCACTATGCACAATGACCTCAATGGTGTCTCCCAATAGAAAGGAAAGATGAATAAAAAGACATTTACGGGCTTATAAAAAAGAAACAACAAAGATGTGTGCGTGAGTGCATGTCAAAAGTTGAGCATGGTTCACTCGAAACCTTGCTTCCTTTGTTGGTCTGAGCGAGTATCAAATTAGGTATAATTTTTTTTATGGTTTGTAGTATTAACAAACTTTGCAGCAAAAAACACTGACGTACATACTTGTATATATAGAGGTCAGTGCGTACATATAATTATATTTTAGCGGTTATAAAATTTGTATTTTATTTTACAATTAGCATTTCATGTTTTCTCACACGTGAGTGCTAAAATTGGTATTATAATCTACACATTCAATAAATCTATAAAAGATTTTGTCGGTAATTCAAATATTTGCTCGAATAAACAAGTCCAGTGGTCTATGTCTATATATATTTACTAATCTTAAAAAGTAAATTTCCATAATATCCGTTAATAATTCCTATATATGGGTATAGGAATTATTAACGGATATTATGGAAATTTACTTTTTAAGATTAGGGGCCATTTCCGATATGGCTGGGGCTATAAAAATACAGTTAAAATATGTTAGACTTTATTTTAATTTAATTAATGCATTAGCGTTTTGAAATTATGTACAAATTGCTTTTAAATAGTGATATTTGTTGCTCAAACTGCGCCATTATTTAAAAATATAATAAAGCAAATAACGGCCTCAGAGAGATTATTATATATCTGTCCCATTTGCTATAAAGACTATCGGTTCACGGGATTTATTTGCGGTGATTTTTTTAAACGATATGTGCCTTTTTCCACTCGAAGCCTAAGTGATTACTACATTCAGCGAGAAAACGCGGCCAGCGTCCTTGACGTTATACATAGGGCAGTAGAGCTAATATTGTTAAATTATTTTGTAATTATTATAATTACCACAGAGAATAGAACCAGAACTAGAGTAGCTGTATGTCGGTTACTCTGGTTCTGATTCCATCGGATTAGTATGACAAAGTGGCAATATAGCTCAAAGAACCAAATTAAATGGAGTGGCAGTGGCATCCTAGTAAGATATACGGGAAGTCGATGGATGCAATCTCAAACAAAAATAATTTTATGTTTAACCTATGAAATTTCCGTTTTGTATAAATCGGTTAACGTAATTTTGTTCTATGTTTTTAGGGTTCCGTATTCAACTAGGAACCCTTATAGTTTTGCCATGTCTGTCTGTCCGTCTGTCCGTTCTCGCTTAATCTCTGTGATCGTTAGCACTAGAAAGCTTAAATTTGGTACCAATATGTGTATCAATCACGCCGACAAAGTGGTAAAATAAAAATTGGAAAAAAATGTTTTATTAGGGTAGCCCCCCTACATGTAAAGTGGGAAGTGATTTTTTTTTAATTTCAACCTTAACGTGTGATATATTGTTGGAAAGGTATTTAAAAATGAATAGGGGTTTACTAAGATCATTTTTTGATAATATCAATAATTTCGTAAATAATCGCTCCAAAAATAAAAAACAATGTGTCCCCCTCTCTAAGTATTGAATCATAAGTTTAGAAAAACGCGTTAACACACACACACGGGTTTCTGCAGAATACCAGCGCTGGTCATCCCAATGGAGGTGTCAGCTTGTGCTGAGCAGCTGACCCTATCGACTCAGCATTGCAACGCTCACATTTCCTATACATAGTTTTTATTTTTTGTTGAATGTTATAGTTTTTCTTCTTTTTTATTTTTCGCTAATATTAATTATACTTGTTGTTTTCTACTTATGTACATGTTGATTTTTTATATTTTTCAAGTGTTGTTTGTTGAGTTGATTAAATGGTTTTATTATTATTATTAAAAAAATATGAAAAAAATCTGAAAAGTAGAACTTTATAAGGACTTTCTAGGAAAATCATTTTGAACTTGGATGGAAACAACAGTACCCACTACCGGGAGCAGTTGCAGGAGCGCGGAGTGCTGCTGGAGCGCGAACATAATGGATACCCACCTTTAAACTCATAAGTGGGAACACTTATTGTGACGGACGGGAAACTACGGAACCCTACACTGAGCGTGGCCCGACACGCTCTTGGCCGCTTTTTTTCTATTAATCAAAGTAATCACCCATGCAATCGATACGTCTTCGTATTCCTAAGTTGCGCTGCCCTGGTGGCAAATAGTCATGGATTGCCCTCATTGTTCGCGGACTAGCATTCTGATAAGTTTTGGTACGTACCTATGAGCCATGCTGCAGTTATATTAGGAGTATTAGTTGTAGTACGAATGGGTAGGCTTGACCGGGGAAGGACCACGCTCTCACAGAATACCAGCGTAAAATAGTAGCTTAATGATGCTGTCTTTCGTATGGTGAATGTAGAGGGACCGGAGACCTTTTTTACTGGATACGAGGCATTCCATCTTAATTCTCACGGATGACAACGCATCTGCATTTTGATTCGTAATCGAGGATAGATGTAGATGTCTATTGGCCACAGCAACCACTTACCATGAGGTAGACTGTGTGCTCTTGTTTTATTGTTTGAAGTGTATTTTGATACGTAGTACGGATGTGATATTGAGTGTTAAGTATCTGCGCATGTGAACTATTGTTGGAAACGAGGAAGCGAATGCTCCGATGTTGTTATAAACCTCAAGATTTGCCCGCTCACGCGCCTTTGAACTTGAACCGTCGTCGGCGAACAACCATTGGTTCACTTGAGCTGTCTCTCAAATCTACCAAAAACTATGATATATCAAAATATTGTGTGGGGAAGTCTAGACTAATTATTTAAAAGAATAATTTCTTATTATTTGACATTGGCAAAAGTACAGACGTATGACTCCGTTACAAAAAAAAAGAGGTGCTTTATCCTTTATCGGGGGTTTTGGTTTGAACTTGTGGGCCGGTGAATAGTTACTTTTGTAACATCGTAAAATTTTATAACAATTGTTGAACTGGATTTTGGAAAACCAGTATTTGCGAAGCCAATATGATAAACAATTAGATACTGCTATATCTAACTGGCTGTTTCCTGAAACCATTTCTATAAATTTATTCAAGCCACATGCGTCACACATGTCTCATCAAGGTAAAGTCGCGGCCGTTAGTCTTGGGTTTTCCGCAATATAATTAAAAAAATCAATTTTAGCATAATTTCAGTCCTTCCATTCGTAGTGGCAGTTCACTGATGCCTTTCTTGAAGAAATCAGCTATCTAGAAGAAATCATAAATCAGGACGGGAGACAACGAATTCTTCAAAAGCATTTTGTACTGCCTCTCGGGTAATGTATTTTTCGCCGCTAACTTCTCACTGATGGGCCCAGGCCTCCCCTCATTTCTGAGAGGGTTTAGGGCAAGGAAGTGTCCGCCGCGCTGCCCAAATGCGTGTTGACAAACTTCACATGTCTTCGAAATATTTTTTTTTATTCCTCAGACATGCAGGTTTCCTCACGATGTTTTCCTTCACCGCCGAGCACGTGGTAAATCAGCACTTAAAATTGCAATTAACAATTTCATTGGTGCCGGCGGGGATCGAACCCGGGTTACTCGCGTTCTGTTATATTTACAGCAAGCGTTAACCACTGAGCTACCACGGCTCATGTGGCCCATAGACATCTACATATATCTTCGATTACGAATCGAAATGCAGATGCGTTCTTACCCGTGAGGACTAAGATGGAATGCTTCGTTTCCAGTAAAAAAGGTCTCCGGTTCTCTACACTCACCATACGAAACACAGCAGCTTTAAGCTACTATTTTACGCTGGTATTCTTTGACAGCGTTGCCGTTTCCCGGTTGAGACGATCCATTCGTGCTACAACTATACAATTAATATGGCTGCAGCATGGCTCTACTACGTAGAAAATTATAGTTACGTAGAAAGTAATTATGTAGTTAATTATATTTGCTCATATTTTTGTTAAATTATCTGCTAAATTATATTGAAATGTCTTTTCTCATATAAATCCAATCCAAACAACACAACAAGAATAAACAAGAAGAACATACAAGAAGAATCTTTAAAAACTGGCTTTTGCTAATGGATGGTATTTGTGAAATTATTAGGTAAATATTGTTGTTGTTTTAATTTTTATTTTCTTATTAAATGTATATTGTTGATACATTCCAGTTATACAATACTTGTCTTGGTTGAAGATTTCTTTCATTTAATGTTTAAAGATATTAAGCAATTAGCAGTTCTTTTTCAAATGATATTTAAACTGTAAACATTATGTTTCTTTTATGGAAGATTTTTTATGAAATCATACACGTAA
Source organism: Parnassius smintheus behrii (assembly GCA_036936625.1). NCBI lineage: Eukaryota > Metazoa > Arthropoda > Insecta > Lepidoptera > Papilionidae > Parnassius > Parnassius smintheus. The sequence goes on from JAUPFT010000013.1 coordinate 11,439,661, forward strand.
AATGACAATGAAGTTGTTATCACCGTCTATATCTATCAATGACTGTGAGAAACATTGATGTAATTTGCTGATCTTTCTATGCAATTTTTACGTTAAATTTATATAGCAGGTGAATTATTTAGCTGACTTCTAATAGGAGGAGGTTCTCAACTGGGGTATATGTTCTCTTTTGTGAGTATATATGTTACACGATTTTTGCCAATTTTGACCCATAAATTAAATGGTTACCCGTTTAAATTTGAAAAAAAAATGTGATTCTAAGGTTGTAAAAGAAGGGAGGTTAAGATTTTAATTTAACTGTCTAGACGACACTCTAGTTACTTCTTTGAGGAAGTGATATTACTTAGTAAACTCAAAAAAGACGGTTTTAAAGAACTAAAAGAATAAAATAATTTTCACATAGTGGCTTCTGAAGTCAGCGTTTTTGATCCTTGAAAAATTATGCTATTAATTTACATAATATTATAATCTAAGTATCACTATACTCTTGTCTACAATGGAGATTTCATATCACAGCGTTGAAAAGGAGACTTAGTTCTGCCACGTATGCAGTTTTAAAACAAGTATGACTCATATAGATTCATCAAGGCTGGTTTATTTTAGCTATTTCTATAGTGAGATGTTCTATGATAAATTGTTGTGGGGATCGCTCCTTCTAATGAAGAGAATATATTACTAGAGAATAGAGTCATTTGCGCCATTTTCGATATCAAACCAAGAAAATCACACAAAAGTCTTTTTATTCATCTTTCCTTTCTATTGGGAGACACCATTGAGGTCATTGTGCATAGTGCTATTATATTATGTGTCAATCTGTAATTAATTACTTAAATTACAGACTGAACAAATTACAGAATTAATTTAATAAAATACTAAGCCAATTGGCTTACTATTCACACATGGAAATTAGTTTTCCAGAGACGATGATACATGCTACACAATTATCCCATAGGTGGCACTGCAGTCGAATTATTGACAAATCCTTTGAATATGCACATAAATTACTCATATTTATAATAGAAAAAATATTAAAAAATCTGGATCTGATCGGTAACACCGTGGTCGAGCTGTAAATAAATCCACGCCAGATAAATTCTCGATGAATAAATTTCATCGAACTTTATACCCTTTACCATAACTTAAGCTCAGTTGCATTAGGAAAAATCAAATTAACAAACGACTCATTGTCACACACAGTCCATCTGATGGTAAGTAGATGCTGTGCCTGTAGACATCATATATATATATATATATATATATATATATATATATATATATATATATATATATATATATATATATATATATTACTTACCATGTAAGTAGATGCTGTGCCTGTAGACATCATATATATATATATATATATATATATATATATATATATATATATATATATATATATATATATATATATATATATATATATATATATATATACATATATATATATATATATATATATATATATATATATATATATATATATATATATATATATATATATATATATATATATATATATATATATTACTTACCATCAGATGGACTGTGTGTGACAATGAGTCGTTTGTTAATTTGATTTTTCCTAATGCAACTGAGCTTAAGTTATGGTAAAGGGTATAAAGTTCGATGAAATTTATTCATCGAGAATTTATCTAGCGTGGATTTATTTACAGCTCGACCACGGTGTTACCGATCAGATCCAGATTTTTTAATATTTTTTCTATTATAAATATGAGTAATTTATGTGCATATTCAAAGGATTTGTCAATAATTCGACTGCAGTGCCACCTATGGGATAATTGTGTAGCATGTACCATCGTCTCTGGAAAACTAATTTCCATGTGTGAATAGTAAGCCAATTGGCTTAGTATTTTATTAAACTAATTCTGTAATTTGTTTAGTCTGTAATTTAAGTAATTAATTACAGATTGACACATAATATAATAGCACTAGGCACAATGACCTCAATGGTGTCTCCCAATAGAAAAGAAAGATGAATAAAAAGACTTTTGTGTGATTTTCTTGGTTTGATATCGAAAATGGCGCAAATGACTCTATTCTCTAGTAATATATTCTCTTCATTAGAAGGAGCGATCCCCACAACAATTTATCATAGAACATCTCACTATAGAAATAGCTAAAATAAACCAGCCTTGATGAATCTATATGAGTCATACTTGTTTTAAAACTGCATACGTGGCAGAACTAAATCTCCTTTTCAACGCTGTGATATGAAATCTCCATTGTAGACAAGAGTATAGTGATACTTAGATTATAATATTATGTAAATTAATAGCATAATTTTTCAAGGATCAAAAACGCTGACTTCAGAAGCCACTATGTGAAAATTATTTTATTCTTTTAGTTCTTTAAAACCGTCTTTTTTGAGTTTACTAAGTAATATCACTTCCTCAAAGAAGTAACTAGAGTGTCGTCTAGACAGTTAAATTAAAATCTTAACCTCCCTTCTTTTACAACCTTAGAATCACATTTTTTTTTTCAAATTTAAACGGGTAACCATTTAATTTATGGGTCAAAATTGGCAAAAATCGTGTAACATACATACTCACAAAAGAGAACATATACCCCAGTTGAGAACCTCCTCCTATTAGAAGTCAGCTAAATAATTCACCTGCTATATAAATTTAACGTAAAAATTGCATAGAAAGATCAGCAAATTACATCAATGTTTCTCACAGTCATTGATAGATATAGACGGTGATAACAACTTCATTGTCATTTTACGTGTATGATTTCATAAAAAATCTTCCATAAAAGAAACATAATGTTTACAGTTTAAATATCATTTGAAAAAGAACTGCTAATTGCTTAATATCTTTAAACATTAAATGAAAGAAATCTTCAACCAAGACAAGTATTATATAACTGGAATGTATCAACAATATACATTTAATAAGAAAATAAAAATTAAAACAACAACAATATTTACCTAATAATTTCACAAATACCATCCATTAGCAAAAGCCAGTTTTTAAAGATTCTTCTTGTATGTTCTTCTTGTTTATTCTTGTTGTGTTGTTTGGATTGGATTTACATGAGAAAAGACATTTCAATATAATTTAGCAGATAATTTAACAAAAATATGAGCAAATATAATTAACTACATAATTACTTTCTACGTAACTATAATTTTCTACGTAGTAGAGCCATGCTGCAGCCATATTAATTGTATAGTTGTAGCACGAATGGATCGTCTCAACCGGGAAACGGCAACGCTGTCAAAGAATACCAGCGTAAAATAGTAGCTTAAAGCTGCTGTGTTTCGTATGGTGAGTGTAGAGAACCGGAGACCTTTTTTACTGGAAACGAAGCATTCCATCTTAGTCCTCACGGGTAAGAACGCATCTGCATTTCGATTCGTAATCGAAGATATATGTAGATGTCTATGGGCCACATGAGCCGTGGTAGCTCAGTGGTTAACGCTTGCTGTAAATATAACAGAACGCGAGTAACCCGGGTTCGATCCCCGCCGGCACCAATGAAATTGTTAATTGCAATTTTAAGTGCTGATTTACCACGTGCTCGGCGGTGAAGGAAAACATCGTGAGGAAACCTGCATGTCTGAGGAATAAAAAAAAATATTTCGAAGACATGTGAAGTTTGTCAACACGCATTTGGGCAGCGCGGCGGACACTTCCTTGCCCTAAACCCTCTCAGAAATGAGGGGAGGCCTGGGCCCATCAGTGAGAAGTTAGCGGCGAAAAATACATTACCCGAGAGGCAGTACAAAATGCTTTTGAAGAATTCGTTGCCTCCCGTCCTGATTTATGATTTCTTCTAGATAGCTGATTTCTTCAAGAAAGGCATCAGTGAACTGCCACTACGAATGGAAGGACTGAAATTATGCTAAAATTGATTTTTTTAATTATATTGCGGAAAACCCAAGACTAACGGCCGCGACTTTACCTTGATGAGACATGTGTGACGCATGTGGCTTGAATAAATTTATAGAAATGGTTTCAGGAAACAGCCAGTTAGATATAGCAGTATCTAATTGTTTATCATATTGGCTTCGCAAATACTGGTTTTCCAAAATCCAGTTCAACAATTGTTATAAAATTTTACGATGTTACAAAAGTAACTATTCACCGGCCCACAAGTTCAAACCAAAACCCCCGATAAAGGATAAAGCACCTCTTTTTTTTGTAACGGAGTCATACGTCTGTACTTTTGCCAATGTCAAATAATAAGAAATTATTCTTTTAAATAATTAGTCTAGACTTCCCCACACAATATTTTGATATATCATAGTTTTTGGTAGATTTGAGAGACAGCTCAAGTGAACCAATGGTTGCTCGCCGACGACGGTTCAAGTTCAAAGGCGCGTGAGCGGGCAAATCTTGAGGTTTATAACAACATCGGAGCATTCGCTTCCTCGTTTCCAACAATAGTTCACATGCGCAAATACTTAACACTCAATATCACATCCGTACTACGTATCAAAATACACTTCAAACAATAAAACAAGAGCACACAGTCTACCTCATGGTAAGTGGTTGCTGTGGCCAATAGACATCTACATCTATCCTCGATTACGAATCAAAATGCAGATGCGTTGTCATCCGTTAGAATTAAGATGGAATGCCTCGTATCCAGTAAAAAAGGTCTCCGGTCCCTCTACATTCACCATACGAAAGACAGCAGCATTAAGCTACTATTTTACGCTGGTATTCTGTGAGAGCGTGGTCCTTCCCCGGTCAAGCCTACCCATTCGTACTACAACTAATACTCCTAATATAACTGCAGCATGGCTCATAGGTACGTACCAAAACTTATCAGAATGCTAGTCCGCGAACAATGAGGGCAATCCATGACTATTTGCCACCAGGGCAGCGCAACTTAGGAATACGAAGACGTATCGATTGCATGGGTGATTACTTTGATTAATAGAAAAAAAGCGGCCAAGAGCGTGTCGGGCCACGCTCAGTGTAGGGTTCCGTAGTTTCCCGTCCGTCACAATAAGTGTTCCCACTTATGAGTTTAAAGGTGGGTATCCATTATGTTCGCGCTCCAGCAGCACTCCGCGCTCCTGCAACTGCTCTCGGTAGTGGGTACTGTTGTTTCCATCCAAGTTCAAAATGATTTTCCTAGAAAGTCCTTATAAAGTTCTACTTTTCAGATTTTTTTCATATTTTCTAAACTTATGGTTCAATACTTAGAGAGGGGGACACATTTTTTTTTATTTTTGGAGCGATTATTTACGAAATTATTGACATTATCAAAAAATGATCTTAGTAAACCCCTATTCATTTTTAAATACCTTTCCTACAATATATCACACGTTAAGGTTGAAATTAAAAAAAAAATCACTTCCCACTTTACATGTAGGGGGGCTACCCTAATAAAACATTTTTTTCCAATTTTTATTTTACCACTTTGTCGGCGTGATTGATACACATATTGGTACCAAATTTAAGCTTTCTAGTGCTAACGATCACAGAGATTAAGCGAGAACGGACAGACGGACAGACAGACATGGCGAAACTATAAGGGTTCCTAGTTGAATACGGAACCCTAAAAACATAGAACAAAATTACGTTAACCAATTTATACAAAACGGAAATTTCATAGGTTAAACATAAAATTATTTTTGTTTGAGATTGCATCCATCGACTTCCCGTATATCTTACTAGGATGCCACTGCCACTCCATTTAATTTGGTTCTTTGAGCTATATTGCCACTTTGTCATACTAATCCGATGGAATCAGAACCAGAGTAACCGACATACAGCTACTCTAGTTCTGGATCTATTCTCTGTGGTAATTATAATAATTACAAAATAATTTAACAATATTAGCTCTACTGCCCTATGTACAACGTCAAGGACGCTGGCCGCGTTTTCTCGCTGAATGTAGTCATCAATTAGGCTTCGAGTGGAAAAAGGCACATATCGTTTAAAAAAATCACCGCAAATAAATCCCGTGAACCGATAGTCTTTATAGCAAATGGGACAGATATATAATAATCTCTCTGAGGCCGTTATTTGCTTTATTATATTTTTAAATAATAGCGCAGTTTGAGCAACAAATATCACTATTTAAAAGCAATTTGTACATAATTTCAAAACGCTAATGCATTAATTAAATTAAAATAAAGTCTAACATATTTTAACTGTATTTTTATAGCCCCAGCCATATCGGAAATGGCCCCTAATCTTAAAAAGTAAATTTCCATAATATCCGTTAATAATTCCTATACCCATATATAGAAATTATTAACGGATATTATGGAAATTTACTTTTTAAGATTAGTAAATATATATAGACATAGACCACTGGACTTGTTTATTCGAGCAAATATTAGAATTACCGACAAAATCTTTTATAGATTTATTGAATGTGTAGATTATAATACCAATTTTAGCACTCACGTGTGAGAAAACATGAAATGCTAATTGTAAAATAAAATACAAATTTTATAACCGCTAAAATATAATTATATGTACGCACTGACCTCTATATATACAAGTATGTACGTCAGTGTTTTTTGCTGCAAAGTTTGTTAATACTACAAACCATAAAAAAAATTATACCTAATTTGATACTCGCTCAGACCAACAAAGGAAGCAAGGTTTCGAGTGAACCATGCTCAACTTTTGACATGCACTCACGCACACATCTTTGTTGTTTCTTTTTTTATAAGCCCGTAAATGTTTGCACACATACGCATCCAAAACCGTGTTATTTGTTGCAAATGATTTTAAATGCATACGAGTATATGAGTGGGTCTTCATACTATAAGGCGAGCACTTGTTTTTCCATTACTTGAAATTTACACCGTGTGTGTTTTTCTTTCTTTGTTGGTATGATGGATACTTAAAGTAATATTAATTTTACAAGTACAGAGTAAAGTTAGTTGGCGAGAAACTTTGCAGTCGCGTTCGGTATATGCATGATAATATTGTCCTTATTAATTGTGAATTTGAGAGTAGGGTTCACAATTTTTTCAAAATTATTTTGTAGACGATGCTGGCACGCTGTATTACCGTACATTCACCGATTGTAACACGCGTGTGTGAATGACGAATCTTTTTAGTTTATTTATTTTCACTAAGGATAACCTGAGAAAACGTTTTCTATCTAAAGAGGAATACAAGGTGAACGGATGTTATTCATAATTAGAGATGCGTTAACATAATATGACGAAATTGGATTTAAACAAACCTAAAATTAATACAAAGCATAATATTATAATATATTTAATCATAATAAAGTACTTAGGTCACTAATCAAAAATTCTAATGTATAAATTTTACTTAACAAAGTTTAATAAAAAAAAATCACAACTAAAACAGGTAAATTTACATATGTAATGATTTCTTATATTTACGCAAACACTACGCGATTTTATCGCGTATATTAACTTTTTTAACGTTTCGAGCACTTTACAGCACCCATGGTCACGGGGGGATGGAGGTGTTTGACGTCCCGATGACATAGTTAATCACGGCTACCCACAGATTAAAATTATTAATTCTTGTTCCAATCTACACAGTTTGAACCTTAGTATCTTGAGGTCTTGCAGATGTATGCTTGGGTTGGGATTTAATTTTATTAACTATATGATCCCAAGCAGATGGCTACCATCTGCTTCGGATCATACCCACCAACCACCCAGCCCCGCGAATAATCCTTGGAAGGAATCGGTGTTCTTTAGCGAGAATTTGTGTTTAATTGACATTTTAGTTTTGCTTATGTAAGAGAGACCTCATTGACAATCAAGTGACTGATGGTAAAATATGACCAATCTCCTCGAACCTGAAGCTTGTTGTCATGCAAAACTTGCTTGACGTGTTGGAGCTTGGCGGCCAGGTGTTTACATTTATGGATTCGTATTTTATTTTACCGTTGCCTGTAAAGTAAAATGGATGTTTTGGCCAGTAAATGGCCCTGAACTTGAAACTTCCATCTGATTTTTAGTATGAACTGTGACAAAGTCAGATTTAGTCACCCAATTATGACAACTAATGTTTATTTTTAATTTTTATACATGGCGCATAAGACTTTGGTTTTAACCATTATAATCTTTTTTATATAGGATAAGGTGATAAACGAGCAACCAGTCCACCTGATGGTAAGTGGTTGCTGTGGCCCATAGACATCTAGTGGCGGTTGAGAATATCCACTGCCCCATTTCTTCCCGTGGGTGTCGTAAGAGGCGACAGAGGGAGACAGGCAGGAGATGGACAGCAGCATCTTCCTGATAAGAGCAATGAATATAAATAAATAAATAATAAACACTCACGCCTGTCACCCAGAGGGGTAGGCAAAGACTACGGACTTCCATTTGGCACGATCCTAACATACCTCTTTCGCCTCCTTTACATCCATATATCTACGCATACATGCTCGTCGGTTAAGGGTACTTCTAACGTGGCCCATTTTCAAAATATCGCCAATTTGGTCGATAAACTTTTTTCTAGGGTGTCCCTTCCCGACTCGGCCATTCACATCTGCCATTAAATTTGCTTTGTCACTCTTTCCTCATTCATTCTTTCTACGTGACCAAACCACCGAAGCATTCCTTTCTTAATCCTGGTCACAACATCATCTTGCATACCACATTTATCTCTTATCACGCAATTTCTCACCCTGTCATTCAGATTCAACCCTAGCATATTCCTTAAAGACCGCATTTCTACAGCATTTATTCTAATTCTACTTTCGTGCTTCTTCTGCCACACCCAGGTTTCACTACCATACATTAAAGTAGGGACTAACACAGCATTATGAATTACCATACGTGCCTGTTTTGACACATTCTGGTTCTTCATAATAGAGTGTAGTGCCCCAATCACTCTATTCCCTGCGTTTACTCGTCGTTCTATATCCCTATCATATCTACCATCCCTGCTAAATACACATCCCAAATACACAAACTCATCCACTGATGATGATTGAAAGAGCAATGATATAATAAAAAACTGCAGTTGCCAACCCGCTCGCCAAGCGTGGCAACTATGGCAAATATCCCTCCCCCCCATGAGTAACGACGCACACAAACGGCCCCCAGTTTCCGGCGGCCCTGCTATTCCTGGCTACGGTGGCGACCATGGTAACGGCGGGGCAGGGGGTGCTAATAATCTCCGGTGGAGGTTCGGTTGCCACCTACGACGACTCGACCTGGCAACATATAACGCATGCACCCTGAGGACTGACGAGAAGATACTGGAGTTGGAAGAAAAGGTAGACAAGTTGCGCTGGCATATTATTGGATTATCCGAGGTCCGAAGAGAGGGGGAGGACACGGTGATCCTCGAGTCCGGCAACTTGTGCTATCACAGGGAGGGCGACCATCTGTCCCAAGGAGGTGTCGGATTTATCGTCCACAAGTATCTCGTCAACAACGTTGTAAAGATTGAGAGTGTGTCGACGAGGGTCGCGTACCTGATACTCAGAATCACCAAACGGTATTCGCTGAAGGTCGTACAGGTTTATGCACCACCCTCGGCACATCCCGATGAGGAGGTGGAGGATATGTATGAGGATATTTCCAGAGCCACGCATTCCTCCAAAACCCACTACACGGTGTTAACGGGAGACTTCAACCCAAAACTAGGCACAATAGAAAGCAGTGAGCTGAAGGTAGGGAAATTTGGAGTAGGGCAACGGAACCGTAGGGGCCAGCAGCTGGCCGACTTTATGGAGAAAGAGGGACTCTTTATGATGAACTCTTTCTTCCAGAAGCGGCCCCACAGGAAATGGACCTGGTCGAGCCCCGACCGTTCGACAAAAATGAGATTGACTTCATTATGACGACCAGACGCCAACTGTTCAGTGATGTCTCAGTGATCGCAAGGGTGAAAACTGGCAGCGATCACCGAATGGCTAGAGGCACACTGAACCTAAACGTTAAGTTGGAGAGGTCTCGTCTAATGAAGTCAACGCTCCGTCCCCTTCATGCTCTAATCCAGAATCCCGAAACCTTTCAGCTCGAGTTACGTAACCGCTTTCAGTGCCTAGAAGATTGTATTGCAGTGGACGATATGAATGACAAGCTCGTGGAAACTGTCCATGCGGTCGGAGCTAAGTTCTGCAAGACTGGCTGCAGAAGAACACAAAAGCTCTCCGATCACACTCTTAATCTCATGGCTGTTAGACGAGAGATAAGGCTGCAATCGTCAACAGATTTGACAGCATACAGACAACTGAACAGACAGATCTCCAAGTGCATGCGGCGAGACTTACGCAAATTTAATACTGCTCGTATTGAAGAAGCGATTGAGCGGAACCAGGGCTCCGAAGTCTTTGCCAGAGATCTGCCTGCCAGTAAGAGCCAACTGTCAAAGCTGAAGACTGAGTGTGGCAGCATCGTTTCCGGGACACCTGAGATTCTGAGTAACATTGAGAGGTTCTATGGGCAGCTGTACACATCATCATTGGAGCCACATGCAAGTGTGAGTAACGATCCAAGAGCGGGTCTTATCCGACACTGTTGTCTGTCTGTGACGTCAGTCTGAGCGAGATTAGAATGGCTCTCCAGCACCTTAAAAACGGTCCCCGGGCGAGGATGGAATTACAGCGGAGCTTCTGAAAGCGGGTGGAAAACCAGTACTTGAAGTGCTTCAGAGGCTCTTTAATTCCGTCCTCCATGGTGGCACTACTCCGGAGGCGTGGAGCAGAAGTGCGGTGGTCTTGTTCTTCAAGAAAGGTGACAACGCCCTCTTGAAGAACTACAGACCGATATCCCTTCTGAGCCGCGTCTACGTGCTGTTTTCGAGTCATTACGAATCGTCTCACACTTAGACTCGACGACTTCCAGCCTCCCGAACAAGCTGGTTTCCAAAAAGGCTTTAGTACCTTAGACCACATACATACCCTTTGGCAAATTGTACAGATGTCCGAAAAGTACAATCTGCCACTTTACCTGGCGTATGTGGACTATAAGAAATCCTTTGATTCCGTCGAAATTTGGGCGTTTTTTTGGGCGAAAGTTAACTGTCGGTATATCGAAGTGCTGAAGTGTTTGTACAGTAGGGCTACGATGGCTATCCGAGTACAGAACCAGAGTACGAAACCTATCCAACTGCAGAGAGGTGTAAGACAGGGTGACGTTATTTCCCCGAAACTCTTCACCGCTGCATTGGAAGAAGTTTTCAAGCTACTGGACTGGAAAGGATACGGTATTAACATAAATGGCGAGTACATCACTCACCTTCGATTTGCCGACGATATGGTACTTATGGCAGAATCGCTGCAGGACTTAAGCGCTATGCTCAATGACCTCAATAGTGCCTCCCAACGGATAGGCCTTAAGATGAACATGGACAAAAAAAAATAATGTTTAATGTCCGTGTCACACCTATGCCAGTAGTTGTTGGGAGCACTAAGCTCGAAGTTGTTGACTAGTACGTTTACCTGGGACAAATAGTCCGGCTAGGTAAGTGTAACTTCGACCGAGAGGTCAATCGACGGATTCAACTCGGCTGGGCAGCGTTCGGGAAATTACAACGCATCTTCTCGTCAGGTATACCTCAAAACCTGAAAACTAAGTTGTACAACCAGTGCGTGTTGCCAGTGATGACATATGGAACTGAGACGTGGTCCTTCACTTCTGGTCGTATGAGGACGCTGAAAGTCGCTCAGCGAGCTATGGAGAGGGCTATGCTCGGAGTTTCTCTGGGTGATAAACTTAGAAATGAGGATATCCGCAGTAGAACTAGACTGACCGACATAGCCCAACGGATTGGTAAACTGAAGTGGCAATGGGCCGGCCATATAGTTCGAATAACCGACAACCGTTGGGGAAAAAAGGTTCTCGAGTGGTAGCCTCGTACCGGTAGACGAAGTGTAGGGCGACACCCCACTAGATGGAGTGACGACCTGGTAAGACATGCAGGAAGTCGATGGATGCAGGTGGCTCAGGACCGTACTTTGTGGCATACCTTGGGGGAGACCTATGTTCAGCAGTGGACTTGTAAAGGGTTGTAATGATGATGATGATGATGATAGACATCTACATCTATCCTCGATTACGAATCAAAATGTAGATGCGTTGTCACCCGTGAGTACTAAGATGGAATGCCTCGCTTCCAGTAAAAAGGGTGTTCGGTTCTCTACACTCACCATACGGAACACAGTCGCGGTAAGCTTCTGTTTTACGCTGGTATTCCGTGAGAGTGTAGTCCTTTCCTGGTCGAGCCGACCCATTCGTCCTACAACTATTAATATAACTGCAGCATGGATCTACCACTTATAAATCTTGTAATTAAACTATATATATTATGCAACATTACTTAACAGAATGTTATATCAATTAGCTGCATTATTGAAGAGGGTGACTATACTAAGCTTAATGGTCACTGTTTTCTAAAATATCTATATCCGATTTAAAAAAATATATTAACTTTCCATACATTGGTACATTTTGTCCGTCTACTTTTCTACAAGAAGTTATTTTTTTTTTTCACAATTTGAAAATGTGTTTCATAGGAAAAGTTGATCAGTAGGGCGATTAGAATCTCTGCCTTCTATAGTGCAGGTAATTAAAAAACAATCTGTATAAAATTTAAAGTTATCATTTATTGCATCATTATCTCCTGTTCCACCTTCCTCTGAACTCGATATTATCTTTGATCTTTTTTCGAAGCACCTTCTTCTGAACATCAGTGCAGCTGAAACTGTCGACGTCCATTTTTGCAAGGTATATTTGGAGTTGCCTTACCTTTGGCCTTAAGGCTTTAATATTTCTTATGTTTAATACAGCTGCAGATCGTTTAACTCTTGAGTGAAAACCATTTGTTTACCTTGCATCTTCTTCTTAGTGTTCTAGATGTGTGTGTGTGTGTGTGTGTGTGTGTATGTGTGTGCGTGTGTGCGTGTGCGCGCGCGTGTGTGTGTGTGTGTGCGTGTGTGCGTGTGTGTGTGTGTGTGTGTGTGTGTGTTTGTGTGTGTGTGTGTGTGTGTGTGTGTGTGTGTGTGTGTGTGTGTGTGTTTGTGTGTGTGTGTGTGTGTGTGTGTGTGTGTGTGTGTGTGTGTGTGTGTGTGTGTGTGTGTGTGTGTGTGTGTGTGTGTGTGTGTGTGTGTGTGTGTGTGTGTGTGTGTGTGTGGTTGTGTGAGTATGCGTGTAGATATATGCGGGCCGCAGCAACCACTTACCATCAGGTGGACTGTGTGCTCGTTTGTCACCCTATCCTATAAAATAATTTACGAAATAACATTACACTAGAAAATGTTAAAACAAAATAAAAATATTACTTCCTACTTCATCCTATCTTGACATTTGGAAATGAACTTACCAAGCATATAGTTATTTAATGACCTAAATTAACAAAATTGTAAATTAAGCCCGATTTTTAAACTATCCGCAACACAATTTTACCTACAATCTATTTTCCTTTATCAAAGCTGGAAATATCGATGTAGACGAGCATTATTTACTCTACTAATCACGTTTTTTATTCATCTTTGTAATGATAAATAATTTCGAAAAAAGTATAATTGGAAAGTATTTAACAATATTAGAGAGCTTACTTACGTATAGGCATATTACACTTTAAATAGACGCTACCACCCACATTTCCCTATAACGAATGAATTTCCAAGATTTAAAGTCCAATGTTAATTGTTAGAAATAAAAGGCGTCTCCTGCTTCAGTTTCACTTTGTTGTTTCTTACGATATTCTTACCGTGTCAAGCACCTACACTAAGTCGTACCTAAGCCGCCACTAAATATATCCATGAATATTAATAAAGATGTTCCTTTATGATATTTTTTTATTTTATTTCAGAACTTCTCTGAACACCATGTTAGACACTACAACCATTCAAAACTTTTTTACGGCGTGTGCTTTACAAAAACATGTGCGGAACATTACTATAACGGAGATGAAAAACGGGACTTATGGGTAGCCCTTGAGAGATGCCTAAACAATACGTTTTGGAAAACATATAAGTTGAAAACGAAAATATTGGAAGTCGTGGATTACAATAATGTAGATAATAAATTAAATATAGGATATGGAGACTATGCAATAGCTATTCTTTGCTTTGCTCTGTTGACAATGAATCTTATTGGGAGTATTTACGATATCTTCTTACAAAAACCAAAAGAAAAAGGTAAATATTTTTAAACCAATCATGTCTAGCTTCGTGAACCTACATATATATATATATATATATATATATATATATATATATATATATATATATATATATATATATATATATATACAATAACAAATATTTAGTTTCCTAATAACTGCAAATAAACAACTACAAAGCAAACGTAAAACAGGGTTTTGTAAAACGTTTACCGAAAACAGGGTTTTGTGAGAATTGCGGTCATTCGAGACGCATTAGACGTTTCCTTGAATTTTTACTGATTAGGAACGGGAAAACATAATTATGTTGTTGTGTAACTTGCTCAACCTGGGGCGGTTCGCTAATATGTATGTTTGACATTTTTGAAAGTAGGTACATTTACTTTTTATAAATAAATCAGTTATTAGTCTCCTACTAAATATTTTTGAATTCGCTTACGAAAAACGAATAACGACAGGCAACTTATGCTGTCGAAGTACATGCTAGTATTAGATTTACTTTGATTCGGCCAAATCTGTTACAATATTGTAATCAATTTGCAATACAGATAATATCACGAAACTAGATACAGTCTGACTACTGGTTATAAAAACGTGTGTTCTTAAAGTGACATTAGGATTATTGTTTCAAAAAAGGAAATAAGAACTAAAAGTATGAAATAGTCTAGCTACAAAATATTTATTTTTTGTAACGGTGTGTAATGTCTATCAACAACAATAAAATTAAATGTAATAAACATTTGATATATAACTGCTAAACATTGGCCTTCTTAGATGGCATCTTATTTCATAGACGCTTGCCATAGTTTCCACGCTAGACAGGCGGGTTAGCAACATTTTGTTGTTTTTATTTATTTAGCAGTTATTAGGGTGATGCGGCTAGCTATCTCCTGGTTTTGCCCGTCTGCTGCCTCTTAAGATCTTGGGTCAAAATAATGTTTCAATTTCAGTTTTTATGGGGTAAAAATGACAAACAAGCACACAGTCTCAGTACACCTGATAGCAAGTGAATGCTGCGGCTCATAGACATGGGCATATGTTTATATATCAATAAGTGGGTCTCATAGTGCAGATTGTTATGTCAATGTTCTACGTGATTATTTATTTATTAAAGATTTCATATATTTAAACGTTTATTTAATGAATGTAAAATACACATGAATAAATATATAATATAACTGAATAAAAAGAAATTAATATTTACTAATAAAACTAAAACTAGTTTTACGAATTTTGTAGCCTTTATTTTATCTTACTTTTTACTAATTTTATAATATCCCGACTAGCTACCCGCCCCGTGTTCGCACAGGTGATTTCTGGATCTCACACAGCAGCGTCATCTAACGGATCCACATGTAAATCTCAACCATCTAGGGACCCACTCTAAAACACAAAAAAGTCATCAAAAATAGGTCAAGCTGTTTTTAAATTTCAGCGAGACTGACGGATAGAAATTGATTTTTATATTAATAGATGAATATTTGCTTGGTGCTTTATTTATTTTTTAATATGATACAATTGTGTTAATAACTGTCATTATTCCTGGATGGTTAAACTCTCTTTTTATGCAGTACCGATTTAAAAAAAATGTGTGCAGTTTACACGCGGTATAAGTAAAACTTTCAGGAAAGGAGACCATGATAATAGGAAACACTGTATACGGTATTCTATCTCATTTTCTCACATGCTATATCCTATAGACATAAATATGTTTGTCTCTTTCGAGTGTCGCTTTTTCGTTTCATTAAGCCTCAAATCACAACGAATCCAAAAAAGTTTTCACTTCAAAAATAATTTTAATTTAAATGGGTGTGAAAACTTGTTATTTACGTTCAGCAATGAAAGTTTTAATTTTATACTTATTAATTGTATTTGAAAATTTTCAGGCAACCAGTTTATTCTAGCTTTCTCTATCAAGCGAAATTGGGAAAAATTGATCGCCCCCGATTCTGATAACCCTCGTTATGAACGCTTAAAAGTATTCCATGGTGTCAGGTGAGTTTTTATTTTACAAGAGCTGAAAATGCTGTAAACGTGACAGTATTTACTTGTCCAATACTACTTGCATCTGCTAACCGTGGCCATTTCGTTAAGTTCACCGAAAGAGTCTGAAGTCCGACTCTGGACTGGGTTGCAAATTACAGTGGTCAAATGACGGAGACTTGGGTTACTTTTGCTTGATATTTCAAATCGAATAATCACAACGTCGGCCACGAAAGTAATGACTGACTTTTTACCGTTGGGAAAAACTAATCATGTTTAATATGTGAATGAAATAGAAGCATATATTAATGACATACTAGCGACCCGCTTGGCTTCGCCCGGGTAGGACGCTACCCTAATGTGGCATTATTAAATATTCAAGTTAATCGTCATTAAACATTTATAGTCAACCAAATCTAAGAAATACATTTTGACAGCTGTCAGACTTATTGCACCAAACATGCCAACCAAAAAATGGGAACGTACAATATTCAATTATTTAGAGTTAAGCAAGTTCTGCACGACAACAAGCTTCGGGTCCCGCGCCTACGTCACAGTGACCGAGTGAAGCCGGCCACAGTCGAGCGTGTGCCTGCTGTATTACCATGTGTTAGAGGTGTCACAGACAAGATTGGCTACATCTTGAAGCGAGCTTCTATTAGAACATTCTACAAGCCGCCGAAGAAGATTAGTCAGTTCCTACCATCAGTCAAGTGTCATATTCCTCTACAAGATGAAGGAGTGTACAAGCTTGATTATGAATGTAGTCTCTCTTATATAGGACAAACAAAAAGATCAATTAGAACCCGCGTAAAAGAACATATAGCTGATGTGAAGCACCAACGTTCCGGGAAGTCTGCAGTTTGCGATCATATCCTAGACGGCCCCAACCGTTACATCAGATTTGATAGACCACAAATTCTCGTGAAAGAACACCGATTCCTACCAAGGATGATACGTGAGGCTATTGAAAGTAAAAAACATCCTAATTTCAATAGAGAAGGAGGCTTGGGATCCTATAATCAATAAAATTAAAACTAAACCCAAGCATACCACTGCAAGACCTCAGGACATAGTTCATTTTGCATAGATCGGACCATAAACAATTATTAAAAAAAGCTGAAGATACTCCGGGTTTAACAATGACATCGGGACGTCAGTCATCTCAGTCCCCAGTGACCATGGGTGCTGGAAAGCGCCCGAAACGTCGGGAATTAAAAATAATAGTGAAATAAACGCGATAAAATCCGTAAAAGTAGTTTTAATCAATGTGTAGTGTTCGCGTAAATATAAGAAATCATCACTTTCAGTACGACTAGTTGAGATGTCGTTGTTTATATTAATTAAGTATTATTTGATTTTCAATAATGCAGTCAAAATTAATGTTTCTTTCAAAGTCATCCATAATCATTTTTTTGCTTTTCCTACCACTTTTGCCCAATCATCCAATGTGACAAGGGCTTGTGACATGCCTCAACGAATATAGAAAAAACAGACCAAAAAGTTAAAGCCGAGTTACAAAATAAGAAGACAAACACAAAATTACAAAATTACGCACAGTAAGCTCTCGAAACAGAAACAGAAACTTCTTTTTTTTTCAATATAGATTATGAATAATACTTATTGAAAGTTACTTTTTCATTTACTGCTGGTTTGCAAAAAAAACCTCTGTCCTGGGAAGAACCAGCAAGAAACCCAACGGGATTAGTTTAAAAAAAATTAAAGCCTTACAATCATGCGTGTTACAATTGACATCACAAAACAAATTAGAAATAGCTCGGTAGCGATCACCCTTCCCAGGGGTTATTCTCATCCATATCATATTCCTTAATATTGAAATAACCCTTTTTATACAAACTTAGTTTAATAAAGTTTTTGAACTTTGTGTACTTACGTCATATTTTGTATATTTTCTGGAATTTTGTTGTAAAAGCATATACATCGCCCCAAGAATGAATTGCTGGCTCTGTGGAGTCGAATAACTGGTACTGAAATGGGGGGATATTGTAATTATGTTGTGGTAATTTTAGCACGGCCTTATGTATGAGTTTTTTTTGCCTACACAAATTTACTTTGACAAAGTAAAAAAAATAAACTTGTTTTATTCATAATTCACGTAATTTAAGGAATTTTTAAAATAAAAATTAAATTAAACAAATAATACATTAAAAAAATTAATGATTCGATTATTTTAATTTTTTTACCGATTATTTGAATATTTTGCCGATTATTCGCATAAAAATGAATTTTATTCACCCAAATACTATGGAAATGTACATAGCCACATATCATTGAACCGATGTCAAGTAAGAAAAAGTTGATATTGATTATTTTTTAATATTTTGCTTTTTTGGTAAAAAAAAACTATACACGTTGTAATTCATAATTCGGTTTTACGTAAAAGGTTATTTTAAATCGTATGAGTACGCTTGTGCAAAGTTATTGCGGACTGATTAATGTAAAACGTCAAAAGGTAGGTCTTAGATTTGGTTGACTATAATTTATAAATTTTTCACTTTCTCAGAAAACATCTCAAAGGTCGTCAACCTTGAAGATATTTTGAAAAAGTTATCCTTGATGCCTCCTGACATGTCTCTCAATCTCTATGTCAAGTTTCATTAAAATAAGTGTAGTCATTCCTAAGATTAGCCCAAACATATATAATATGATTTGAACTAATTTGAATCACTTTATTTATTTATGTCCAGCGTGCGTAATTTTGTTCATTCGTGCTTGTGTACGTGCATGCATACGCACGTGCTTGCGTGTGTGTGTGTGTGTGTGTGTGTGTGTGTGTGTGTGTGTGTGTGTGTGTGTGTGTGTATGTGTGTGTGTGTGTGTGTGTGTGTGTGTGTGTGTGTGTGTGTGTGTGTGTGTGTGTGTGTGTGTGTGTGTGTGTCTTACTCACTTATCATCACATTTTCTTCAAATTTCTAAAGACAGATGAAGCTTCCAAGCCGAGAAGTCGACAGATGAATGCTAAAACAGTGGGTGCACTTCTGACTGGCAGCATGGATATTAAAAGAAGCCCTACCAAGTTTAAATTTAACTCAACTTATTAAAAAAATTTCCATTCCATATATAGGTCCTTGTACTCATTTTCTAGTTAGGAGTCCAGAGCTGCGGCTGCGTCGGGGTCTTACCTTATTCCATCTAAATACTCACAGTCAACAGATGCGCTGTCATCTTAACTCGATTCTTTTGCCTTTTTTGTTTGAAATTGATTGTAAGTGTCCATAGGCTCCGATAGCCACTTGCTATTAGGTGTACTATTAGTTTATTTGTTTTATTAAAAAACGTACAGAATAAAAGGTTTATTAGGGTACAAAAGATACCCAGCTTAGACTAAGAACTAATTTCTTACTGAAATTCGTTTCAGGACCATAATATCGGCTTTGGTCATATCTGCACATTCTATCGTGCCGTTTACCAATATTCCAAAAAACACACGTGATCTTGAAGCGGTACGTAGTTTTGCATATCTCCTTAATTTTAATGTCCTAACCCAAAATATATATATTTCTATGTCTCTTTATCCTATTATTTCCTTAATTCCTATCCTTGACTTAAGAAGAACGGAACGCAAGCATCTCGATTGTAACACTGTGCCAGTGCCATGCAAAACAGTAAGTAAAGAAACGTAAACTAATGCAAAGCGTATGGCATAACCGCTTTTGCTTAATAAATAATAAAAAATAATAATCTGACTTTCAACTCAAACGCAATACGCTAATTAGTAGTACTGAATTGTGCTAAAAGTTTGTATATTAAAGCATAAATCCCGCTTTTAGCAATAAGATAACTGCACCGCAACTTCATATAATAAATTCTATGTCCATGAAAACCAAGAATTATATTGGGACTTTACTTTAAATATGCACCAATACCGGTTTCAGATCTACGACATTCTGCCGTACCACACCTTCATAAACGGCACACCAATTGTTCAGGTTTTCTTCCTAATAGCTGGTTTCTTGCTGGCCTTCAATATGCAAATGAAATCGGAGAAGATGAAATTTACCTGGGTGATGATACCAATTGAAATTTGCAGGAGGTGGATGAGGTATGTTATTTGAATTTAGATCAAAAATTGAAGTTAGGACAGTCTAATACAATTATCATAAAAAAATCGGTCAATTGCATGATATCTATAAACAGGTAAAAAAAAATGTTAGAAAAAATGCATGAAAATAGCGTGATAGTGATTGGAGTATTTTTTCGAAATTAAACTTAATTATCCTTATTGACATCATGAATAGAACCACCCATAAGTCCACTGCTGAACATAGTTTATGTTCAGCTTTGTTAGCTCTCTGTTATTGTTTTTATTACAATAAGGGTGATTAACCAGCACACATTCCATCTGATGGTAACTGGATGCTGCGGCCTATAGACTTATATATCTGTCCTCAATTAGGAATCTAATTGCAGATGCGTTGTCACCCCACAAGATAGAATGCCCCGTTTCTAGTGAAAGGGATCTCCGGTATCCCACACTCACCATACGAAACACAGCGGTATTGAACTGTTATTTTACGCTGGTATTCTGTGGTATTTTACGCTGGTTCACCAATTAAACTTACCCATTTTTACTAGGTATAACTATATATCTCAAGCATGGTTGTACCAAGTACGAAGTGTTGAATCCTGTACGTTTGAGAGATTATGAGCATTTCGTCATAAAGTCTCTCAGAACTTAGGAGGAGGTCGTGGCTTATGTCTTATATAAGTTCCTTTTTTAAAGGTATTCGCTATTGATTTCTTATATTTACGCGAACACTACACATTGAAATAATACTAGTTTTTACGGAATTTATCGCGTATACTTAACTTTTGTTAACTAAATTTTAATCTATGGTAACCGCGGTTAACTATGACATATGGACGTTGAACATCTCAGTCCCGCCCGTGACCATGAGTGCTGTAAAGCGTTCGAAACGTCGGGTATTTAAAAAGTTAAATATACGCGATAAATTCCGTAAAAACTGGTATTATTTCAATGTATTCGCTATTGTTAATGGTTAAATTACCCTAAAAGGCTATTTCTTTTTCCGAATTACAGGTTAACCCCTGTATACGCGGTTGTGTTGGCTATCACATCTACTTGGTTGCGTTTTGTCGGATCCGGTCCGTTGTGGAATGTAAGAAATATGATATTTTATTATCTACTATGTTCATCGTCATCGTCATCATTACAGCCTAAAGAAGTTCACCTCCACCTTCTCATAGATTGTCTCATCAGGCAGATGCTTGCCATTTTATAAAAAACATAATTCTTTTCTTAGACTATGTCAATATCAAGTTTCATGTTATTGTATTCTTGTTTATGTACGCAGGTATAGCTTATAATTGATAGGTTTTTGGGGATTTTTATCTTCTTTTTAGAACATTTAAATTAAAGCTTGTTTTTAAAAATGTTTTCAGTATTAATTTATATTTAAATATTAGTTATCCTGGACATGTTTCTAGCTCTGTTCATTTCATTTAATGTATCGTTGTTGGTTTTTGATCGCCATCTTAGATCTGCTATCTAGAATTTTTTATCGCTAGTATTTACAAAAGTTTTTCGAGCACCACTAAATTATCCCTAACCTTTCCCGAGACATACGTTCTTAATTTGGTATGGCGCCCATCTTGTTTTCCGCCAGTTTGGTTAAATTTCACCACCGCTAGGATTTGCTCACAGTGTAGGTCGATATTAGTTTAGACACTTGGTCTTACCGTGTAGCCGGGCGGTAGTACACCATGTCCTCCAAGAACTGAGGCGAACAAAATAGTGGGTTCATCTTGTTATCATTATTTAAATCCATATCATAGAGGTGAATAAAAAACATAGTCCGCGATTTTGAGGGGTCCACCATATTGGATTTACAGTGACGTCGTTTTATTTTTCGTATTCTTCCTAGCAAACTCTTTCATATATAAACCGATATTATGTGAGTGTATAAAATTAACTAGTCCGCCATCATGGTCGGTCCACTATATTGGATTTAGAAGCTAGGCTAGCTAGGCTAGGCTAGGCGTACTTTTAAAATGCAAATGCAAAATTTGTCCCGAACTATTCGACCTCAAAATCGTAATTGGGGAATACTAAAACCCTGGGATAACAAAATTAAAGTTGGATTGGAGCACTTAAGTTCTTGATCGCCAACTCTGGTTCGGCCATCTTGAATTTTTTTATTGCCAGCAGTTGACTTTACAACATTTGTTCTAGCACCAGCAAACTATTCCTAATCTTTGCCGAGCTATTATTACTCTTTAAAATTGGCGTGGCCGCCGCTTTGTTTTCCTTGAAAAATGAAATCTTGTTTCTCCATGACAACGCGTCGTCTCACACCTCAGCTATTGCCATGGCGAAAATACACGAATTACGGTTTGAACTACTTGACCATTCGCCTTACTCAAGCGTAATAAATTCAATATTTAGCGACGATTAATTACTATAGGTGAAACATGGATGCAACATTATATATCCAAAACAAAAATACATTCAAAACAGTGTAATGCTAGGGAGGAAACGACTCCAAAAAATATCAAAAACTGTTTTTTCGGTTGGGAAAGTAAATGGCGAATGTTTTTTGTGATAGTCTTGGAGTTAATATAATCGATTATATTCAAAAAGAAAAAACATTACAAGAGCATACTACGCATAATTACTTGAAAAACTGGAACCAAAAATTGCGGAAAAACGGTCACATTTACAGAAAAATAAAATCCTGTTTCTCCACGACAACGCGTCGTCTTACACCTCAGATATTTCCATGGCAAAAATACACCAATTACGGTTTGAACTACTTGACCATTCGTCTTACTCACCATAACTAGCCCCAAGCAAGTTCTTTTTGTTCCCTCAACTAAAAACTGCGCTCGGAAAACAAATTTCTTCAAATGATTACTTGACAAACTGAAGGCAGAAATTGCGAAAAAGCGGCCACATTAACAGAAAAATAAAACCCTGTTTCTCCATGACATCGCGTCGTCTTACACCTCATCTATTGCCATGTCTGGTGAGTGCAGGTGGCCGGAGGTCCCATTCCCCCCTCCCCCTTAACATGGTCGCAGAGTTTAAAACAACACTACCCCACGAGGGTACCAGCTCCCTGGTGATGGAGAATTTCTTGCTGAGCATCCTCGCCCAAGCTACCCTACTCTTCCTGAGCATGGGTGCTCAGGCTGCCCCACGTGTTCTGAGGGAGGTGGAGCGAAATAGAGCAATAAGACAAAGGCATCCCATGCCGCGCTATCCGTGTATTTCTGCAACATCAGGGGACTTCATTCAACCTTAACGCCATCCACTTCCATCGGGAAACTGTCCTCTCCGGCTGATGCTTTGCATCTTTCCTACTCGGGGTACAAATTAGAACACTCCTTTGTGCCCCGAACTGGAGTTTGCATGTACGTCAGGGAGGTATCTGTTTTCGATGCTTCGCCAGCCTAGTAGGTACAGACCTGTCCATCCCATGGCTGCACGGACAACGACGACCATCCCCGCGTCTACGGGTGCCTCTACAGGATCCATAGCGGTAATACCGACGCAGAACAACTCATCTACCACGTCCAAATGGCTGCAGACTCTGTGCTACAACATGTTTCATAAGCAGACATCGTGATGCTTGTTAATTTAGAAACGAGTTCGAATCCCTTCGGGAGCACGTGCATTCTGGTCTTTCGCCAAGGCTATCAAAGGAAACTTCTGTCAGCCATTTTTCCCATTTCTGCACAGGGAAAACGACATACTGGTCCATGCCGCAAAACAGCTGATCTGATGGGCTCTCTCTTTGCGTCCGATTTGACTCTTGATGACAACAGTACGTTTTCGTGGTGGTGTGGTGTATGTGTGTGGTTCACCAGCTTTGTGTGCTTGGTCGTGGTTCGGTCAGCTGGTGATCTTCTGGGTTACCTAACCCGTAAGTGGGCAGAGACAGTAAAGTCCAAGGGGAGGCATTGGCCGTTTGTTTGGACATAGCGAAGGCCTTCAACCGGGTTTGGCACAAAGCGCTTCTTACGAAACTTCCTTCCTATGAGCTTAGGGCCCGAGATTTTGTGCAATTGAATCACCAGTTTTCTTACAGATCGGAGCATCTAGGTTTTAGTAAACGGTGCATGCTCCGATTAAATGCCCATTAATGGTGGTGTTCCACAAGACGGCCTGCTCTTTAATATTCGAGGCCCGTAATATTCATTGCTATGGGGACGACAGCACTAGTGATGCTGTTGTGCAGCCTTTCCGATCGGCTTAACTTACTGACACTGCAAAGTGATGTTGCATATCTTTGCGTATTTTATCGAATTAACCCGGGAAGTGCTCTGAGGAATTGTTGCGACTAATTCCAGCAGCACAATTTCATCATCGCACATTGTGACTAAATACGTGATATCATCAATACCGTCTGGATGACTGGCGGTGATCCACCGTGCGATTCAAAAGAAGTTTGCTTTCTCGCACAACTTTCTTGTGGAAACGACTACCTTCTAGAGCCTACTCCCTTTATAAAAGGCCGGCAATGCATCTGCGATTCCCCTGGTGATGCAGTTGTTCATGGGCGGCTTTAATCGTATATATCGTATATCGTAATGTAAGTTCGTTTGCCGCCTCTCCTATAAAAGAAAATTTACTTTTTAGTTACTGCATAACATATAACACAAACGACGAATTTTTCATTACAATACATGGTTATTTCGTAAGTAAAGTTAAAGGCACATTGGCAGCAATCTTAAGTACATGTCGCATCGTTCGAAAATCATGCAGGATGACAGTAATGTAGCTTATCCCCTATTACAATGACGGTTACTTGGTTTCAACCCGTAATCGCCATATATTTACCAGCTCATAGCTGAGAAAAAATAATAAAAATAGAAATAATAATAATAATAATTAGGCGTAGGGAAGTGACGATTAGGCGTAGGGAAGTGACGACCCCATCGCCCGCTGACGTAACGGTTATGTGACAAAACCGGTACGTCAGCGCAGTCAGTCAGCACCTTGCCGAGAGGTGTTAGTGCCGTGCCTCGGCAAAACTTGAAGGTGCAAAGGCCCGCTTGTGCACATGGCCTCACCATGAAACGGCGCCGAGTCTGGGCGTCTCTTGCTAAATGACGCCCACCACAATGGATGATGGAATACGGAAGAACGCACAAAGGGCCGCTGCCTGGAGGACGCCAGGGCGCGTCTGGAGCTGGCGCTGGACGCAACAGCATGCAAACCGCCAGCCACCGAGCGCGAGGTGCTGCACGACCACCCAGCAGCCCCTCGCATCCATCATCCCCACCAGCTGGTTTGGTGTCGGCAGGGTCTTCGCGGGCCCAGCAATCGGCACCTGCCACTGGTGGAGTACTCCGCATGCGTTGGACAACCCAGATGAACAGTAATGCAATGCGGGCGTATTTTAGGGCGAAAGGGGGAGAAATTGGAGGTTTTGCGTATCGGGCAAGGATGCATCGGCTTTTTGCTGAGCTGGAGCTATCTGTAACCGTCACCGAGCAAAACCTGGCAGACCGAGTTCGATATATCTAGCGCTCAAATACATTTGATGTCATCGAACTCGAACGGCTACGACGTGAGGCTGTTCCTTCATCGGATGAAAATGCTACGGCTGAGGATGCGGCGCCACAACTTGCAGAGCAACCGGTAAACGTGGATACCGCCGTGAATACTTCAGTTTTTGTTGATTCAAACGATGATGGAACAGTCGCCCAGGAACTGGAACTGGAGCGTTTGAGGAGTACATTGGATGAGGCGATTTAGGAAACGCGCAGTACGCCTCTCGAAAATCGACCGCGACTTCCCCGCATAGCCCTCAGCAAGCTGAATTGGGCTATCGTGAGGGCTCTGAACCCAATGCTGGTGACCTATTTGGAAGCCAGCCGGGATGTTTGCGAGACGAACTCAATTCTCTTTGGCGCCGCACTGGCAGTCTGCCGTATTATAGGCGCCAAACTTTCCACGGCTGGACGCACTACTGGACAAAGTATTGCTATCCCAGCCTGGAGAACAAGAATTGAAGAACGTATCGTAAAGGCTAGGGCCCTCATCGACAGACTGCTATACTTCGTGTCAGGTAATGCCAGGCCAAGGATTGTGTGCACCGTCAGGATGGCGTTTGCTGGGAAAATAATGCAAAAACTGACGGAGCGCATAGACGACCTGAAGCAGAGAATCGCTGCTTGGGGAAAGCGGATTCGGCGATATACCGAGAGGTCGACACGGTTCAGCCAGAATCGTCTCTTCCAGAGTGATCAGAAGAGGCTCTACAAATCATTGGAGCGACCAATAGTAAGTGGAACGGGCCCAGCACCAAATCAGGCCGACACGGGCGCATTTTGGCGCAGCCTGTGGTCGCCCAGAGCCCGTAAACCACAACGAGGGCCCTTGGACGGAAGTTGTGGTGAGTCAGTGTGCGGGTATTAAGCCCATGGACCCCGTCATCATAACGCCGGATGACGTAGTTAAGGCGGTCCGTAGGACCCCGAACTGGAAAAGTCCGGGGCTTGACGGGCTGCATCACTACTGGCTGAAGGGGTTCATGGTGAGTCATGCTGTGCTCGCCCGACAGTTACAAGAGGCTCTCAACCAGAAGTCGCTCCCGAGCCTCTTCACAACTGGGATCACTTATTTGGTTCCTAAAGATCAGGGTGCCACAGACCCGAGCAAATACCGCCACATCACGTGTCTACCGAACATATACAAGACACTAATATCCATTTTGAGCGCGAGAATCACTCGTAACCTGGACGGATAAGTGTGCGGTCCTCCATGTTGAAAGGGGAAGGGTTGCTAACTCTGAGGGCATAGACTTATCTATGCCCGTCAACTCAAGAACCCTTTCCGAGGCTGAAACATACCGATACCTGGGTATGTCACAGAACATCGGTATCGATGAGGCTGGTATGAAATAGTCAGTTTGCGACGTGTTTTATGCACGCTTGACCAAAGTGTTTAACAGCCTTTTGTCCGGTGTGAATAAGGCACACGCATATAACGGCTGGGTCGTGCCTGTCCTCATGTATACCTTTGGGATACTCAGGTGGAGTAAGACTGAACTTAACGCCCTGGATAGAAAAGTCCGCACTACCATGACGTCCCATAGGATAAATCATCCGAGATCTTTGGTAATGAGGCTGTACTTGCCGCGAAAGCATGGTGGGCATGGCTTCTTGAGCGCGCTCACCACTCATAATCGCGAAGTTTGCAGCCTTCGTCATTACTTCCTGGCGAGATTGGATGATCCATTCTATAATGACGTCATTTCTAGTGATAAAGGACTTACCCCTCTGTCCTTAGCCAACGAGCAATGGCAAGACCCGGCAGTACAGAGCATTTCCGACCGGGAGACCGTATGGAAGGAGAAGGAGCTCCATGGGAGGTACTACAGGGCTCCACATGAGCCTCACGTAGATACAGCCGCCTCCCTCAACTGGCTACGTTTCGGTGACCTCTTCGGGGAAACCGAGGGTTTTGTCTGTGCAATACAAGATCAGGTTATTAAGACCAACAACTATCGGAGATACATCCCAAAGGATGGCACACTCGACGTCTGTCGAGTTTGTCGCCATCCCGGGGAGTCACTTAGGCATGTCATCTTGGGTTATTCGGCGCTTTCTAACTCTGAGTACTTGCACAGGCACAACCTAGTAGCTAGAATTCTTCACCAGGAGCTCGCTCTGAAATACGGTCTCGTGGATCGGAAATTGCCGTATTACAAGTATATATAAGCGAACAAAATATCTGGACCTGGCTCACGAGGTGACCAACATGTGGGGTGGTCGGCCGACCAAAATTTTTCCTGTAGTCGTCTCTGCGAATGGGCTAATCCCAGTCAGCCTCTCGGGTCATCTGAGGCGACTGGGACTCCGTGAAGGACCGCTCCGGGCTCAAATGCAGAAGGCAGTGGTCCTCGATACCGCCCGCATCGTCCGCCGGTTTCTTTCCCTTTCCTCCTAACCCTAGGCCGTTTGGTCACCCCTGCCAAGGGCTTCCATCTGGTGGGATCTTTATTTATTTGTGTATTTTTTGTATTTATTTTATTTTATTGATATTCATATATATTTATCTTTTCATTTTAATTTATAATTATATATTTATAGAAAACAACCAGATGAGAAAACTATACAGATACCCCAATAATAATAATAATGTCCTCCAGAACGAATTTCGGCCACGGCGGCCTGCCTCAACGGAGACTAGCCATCGGCGCAGGACAGGATTATAGTGCCCAAGTGTATGCACAAGCACAGGTGCACTCTCTATTCCCTCACTCTCATTATCCGATGGGACGGTAAACCGACACGACCGGAGAGAGATCTGACGGCGGCCGAGAGCTACCGGCTTTACGTGCTTTCCGAGCCACGGGGGTAAGACACCGCCAACTTTCTGACTCCGGGCAACTACTGAGAATTTCTAGGCGGAAAAACTCAATAATTAATTTTTTGACCCGACCCAGGATTCGAACCCAGGATGAGCAGTCCAGCAGCAGACCTCATGATCAGCAGTCGCACTAATTCAACCACTAAACCAACAGGGCAGTCTGACACTCAGTATTACACCAGCGATGAGAGCAGCGTCAACGCTAATATGGTATAGCTATCGCCAATTAAGTAATAATAATAATAACATAAATATATGTTATGTAAGTGACTAGTCCTTGCTTATATATATAATGAAATAGGGTAAGAAATTTCCCTACGTTGCTGTCTTACTTTGTATCTTATTTTTACAAAAAAAACTATTTTTTAATTTCAGGAGGCAGTAATTACAGAAGCCGAAGACTGCCGTCGTTTCGCTTGGAAGAACTTGTTTTACATTAGCAATTATTTCGACGACACACTATGCATGATACATACTTGGTAACTTTTAAAATATATTACCCTAACATATAAAAATCTCATGCCACGATGTTCATTCACACTAATGTTCGTAACCGCTCAATCTATTTTAATGAAATTTTTAAAATTGTACTGCTTGCTCCAACTTGAGAGATAAAATAGCCAATGTCTTTTATTGCGAATTTAGGAATTCCGTAGAGGAAAAACGGTCATTGGAAATGACAGAACAACGTCTACCTGTCCAGCTAGTTACTTTTAGCCAGTTATTATTATACAACATGTAATTAAAACCCTGTGATTCCCGTTAACTGCGTTATCAGAATCAGTATCCAAGCATATAGAGATATTTTTTTTTAAAAAAACACATTTAAAAAAATAATTTTGATGAAAAAAAATTAATTTGCAAATTGTATGTGGTTTTATTACCTCTGCATTAGCCGAGGAGTAAGATGATTGTCAAAGACCCCGCAGTATCCATACTCGTTTGAGTTAGAGATAATAAAAACACATACAATTTGCAAAAAAATTTTTTTCTACAAAATATTTTTAAATGTGTTTTTTGAAAAAAAAAATATTTCTAAATGCTTGGATACTGATTCTGACAACACACTTAACGTGAACCACAGGGTTTCTTTTACATATTGTATATGTTTATGAAATTATCTTCTTCTTCACCAGCCAGTAAAATTCCATGCTGGAGATGGGCTGGGATGGGATTTATCCGCCAGACAAGCGTGACCATAAGTCACGCTCGTCATCACACCATGCAGCTGATACAAACAAGTTTTTTACTTTAATAGAAGATATTGTGACGGGAATAATAGATGAATACTCAAAGGCAAGGAAAACTATATGTAATGCAAATCGTGCCGCCTTCGCAAGGAACTAACTATTTGATAATTACTCGCCTAAATGTAGTAATTTGACAGCTTTTGAGGGTTTGTTAGGGAAATTGCCAAACTTCTGGTTGAGACTTAGCCTTTGGTTAGCCAAACGTTTAGCAACTGCGCATGAGCATGTTCCTTCTCTATTCGAGCCGACCTATCCGTGCTGCGTGCTCTAGCGTGTTCTTATCTCCCTAAATATTGGATTGCTTGCATAACTTTCATTATCGACAGGTACTTAGCGGCTGACATGCAACTATACTGCCTAGGTGTTTTCATCTGCTTAATGGTGACAAACAGCACTGTTAGAAAAGTAGTGCTATCGCTATTGTTCGCAGCTGGTGTAATGATTCCAGCTGTTGTAACCTATGTAAAGGATCTAGACGCTGTTTTTATAATTTCGCCTGAGTGAGTAAAAACTTCTTATAATATGTGGATAAAATTCTCAATTTCATTTTATTTAATATAATATATGGATAGGAGTCTAGGACTATACAGGATAAACAAAATATTTGACTTCTTGAAGGATTTGTGGTGACTAAAAAAAATTTGAGTGTTGTAGTCTTGTCCAGGTATTATCGAAGTCTTTGTCGGCACAAAGGAAATGCTGAAAATTGCAGTATATATACGATAATGGATAAAGTTTTTCTGATTTTTAAATAACTCGATTACAAGGGCTTATGTTGTATTTTGATTCTTTTTCTTCTTTTTCAAAAGCTTATGAAAGTCTCCTAGACTTATATTGCTCTCTTAAGGAAGATTTACCTTAAGGTTATATCTCGAAAATTTGGTGGTTACCCTATTGCACATATATTCTTAAATTTTATAGCTTACGAACCAAATATTTTGTAGGTATATGATTTTTGACTACACCACCTTCGATTTCGTAAAAGAAAAATACGATAACATGTAATTTTCTTGATGAAAAAATAGGCTCTAATTAGTTACTTTTCCCCATAACACTACAATATTTTTAGGAATAAGTTCATGAAATTTGTTTTTAAGGTATAGTAAATAATCATATATATGTGCTCATGAACCATTTTTTTATCATATAAAAATTATCCATTAAGTTTTTACCTAAAATTTTGTTAAAAACTAAAAATGTTGTTTGGCGCTTACTTACATTTTTTCCGAGCGCTTGCTCGGTATTGCTATCTCATTATTTGCGTAATATGAAGTTATTGCATCACTTTCATTTTGACACTCCCTCACATAGCACTTAGACCACATGTGCTTCACCGACCAAGGTATAAAGCCACGCTTCCAAAACTACGATTCATTTTCAAGGTATCCTCTTAATTGCCACGTTACTGTAGTAGCAGACGCGTCGCATATTCGACGTTATTCTCCGTCGCCTGACTGGATATTTAACCTCTGGAATTTTGTATGACCCGGTTGTGTCCCCATATATCAGAAGATTTGAGTTCTTTGTTGACATTTTCCAAAATCTTCACTTTTTTAAATCACGGAAAAATATTGCATGGTAGGTTGACTGTCCACCACATTGCTGACTTATAAACTAACAATTCTGGAAGATGCAGATGCTTTTTGTATTATCCTGACTAAATTGGTTTTCAGAACATGTGTCAACTACTTTATCAAGAACCCAACTTTCAACTATGTCTATAAACGTGGGCACACCAACTTGGCAGGTTTCATTATTGGCTTAAGCATGGGATATATTACTTATTACTTATTACGTATGGGCTTTAATGTCGAGAAGTATAAGGTAGTGTGTTCTTTATATATTTTTATTAAAACTTAACATAAAATAATCTGTTTAATAATATAGTGAATATTGTAAGTTAAAATTCTGATAATGTATTAATTACTTATTTATGTAGGATTTGATTCCTTTAAACCTTAAGGCGTTCAATAAGTAGGGCGTATGATTTCAGAGATACATTTTCGTGCTCGTAAGCTTGACTAGTGAGTTCTTGAGACTTTCGTAAACTTATATATAATGAACAAATAAAAGTATAAAATGTTCCTTCTATTATTTAAACACTAATTATTTTTGACAACTTACCAATATATGCGTATAACATTAGAGCATTTTCACATATCTACTAGTAGTCATATATTCTAATATAATATATTTCCGTATTTCCAGAAACGTCTGTGGATATACCAACTATTATTCCCCACCTGGATTCTAATAACATGGTTGGAAAGTGTTTTTTACCGCGACGCTCCTCGTGACTCCGTCTATATCAGAGCTTTATACGCTGGTATCGTGAAGCCTATTTTAACATTGTTGATGGCGTTGTTTATACTGGGAGCTATTTTCAAATGTGACAGTAAGATTGCATTAGTTATTTAAGTATTATCTCCGAAAAGGAACCAGGGGGCGCAAACGTTAAACTAAGAAACAGAAGGGGGGAATCGAGGCTTCTCTCGATCCGGCCTCCTACAACGCCTACGTTGGGTTCGGGAACAACGTATGTGACCTCCGCAACGGAATAACACACAAAGGCGATAACCTCTTCCTTTTCAGGAAATAGGTTCAGGCGGGGATTACGGGTCTTCCGAAGTCATCCCGGTCCCAACGCCTTAATTCTTCGATGTGGACTGTATTATTTCGAGGGACGAATTCCTTGGGAATAAAACAGCAATTATCTTCAAACCGTTCCGTGAGAGAGTAATTCCTTTTCCCTATCATTTCCCTACACTTTTTCTTTCTTCTTATTGACTGCTGGTCTTGCCGAACGATTCCCGAACGATTCCGGAACCGTTGATTGTCGTCTGCTATGGGACTACTTTTGTTTATCCCATGCAGGTATCGGGCCTCGGGGAGTCCCCCATTACCCGGGTATTCCTCACAGCTCATAACAATGAGCCGGTCTTGGGAGCCGTACCAGTACGGCATTGTTGGTAATCTTAGTTGGCGTATTGCGCGCCACCAGGTCGGTGCTACCGGAGGGTCGGCCGTCTCGAAGCCCCGCGGAGTCCCGAGGGTAGGAGTCGACGCAGGGCCAATCTTGCCGACAGGAGGGCGTTCCAGCTGCTTCGGGCCTCCAGTGCTCCTTCCTGGCTCTAGATGAAGGCCTGGTATTCCTAGGCAAAAAGTTGGCGTGTCTCGCGCCACTGGGAAGGGAATCCGCGGAAGGGTCAGCAACCTCAAGGTCCCGCGGAGAAGCACCTCGACGCGGAGCCGAAGTCACCAACAGGCGCACGCACTTGGGCGCGCCGGGCCTTCGGAGTTCGCTTCCCAGCGTGTAGGTGATGCGCAGCGTTGGGTGATCTTCATCCCGGGTGGGGTCAGGGGCATCCTCAAGGCTCCACGCAAGCCGAGTTGGCCCCACAGCGCGCGCACCCACTGCGAAGCGACGCGCTGTACTTCTCCCACCCGGGCGGGAGTCGACGGCCGGCAGACGTGACCGCTCACTAGCGCGGTCCGGACGAGACTCGATTCCCGAACAAATTGCAAGCCAGTTTGTCGTCTGATTGCACCGAGATGCAATACAGGTATCGGGCCTCGGGGTATACCCCATTACCCGGGTTTCCTCATACCCCATTACTATGGGGCAGTCATTTTCTTCACCTATTATGTTATAGGTGGCTTTTTCTATAACCGGAGTGTCCGTACGTGGTTAATATTTTTTCCATAGTCATTTACCCGAATATGGAAAAATAGGAGGTTGTCTGTATCCGATTTTTGTAGAGTGATAGTTTTTCCGTAGTTATCCTACTACGGAAAAAGGAGAGGTTAACCGGTTGAAAGTCAAAGTTGGCCTTTCAGCGGCATTGTGGGTTGTTACTCGACTCTCTAATCACATATAGAGAGGAGTTCTCTTGGAAGAGGTCGCCCGTCCGGTGGCCGAGTGTGCAACGGCGCAAAGCCGTTGAGGTGTTCGTGTGGCCCGTTGTCGGCACGGTCAAACATGCCGCGCGCCATCCGGGCCACGAAGTCTGTGATGCTCTCGACTTTTAAGTCGGCCGCTATTACGTCATTCCGGACGTAACGACCTGCTCCGACAATCGTCCTTAATGTCAGATTCTGCTGGGCCTGCAGTCGCCGCCTCTCGGTTATGCTCAGGAGCGCGTACCAGGTCGGAGCAGCGTAGGTGGTAATAGTCCGGATATACATCTTGTATATCCGGATCTTAGTCTTCAATGGTAATTTGGATGCCAGAACAGGACGGAGCATCGCCCGCGCACATCTGGCTTTGCGGACGACGAAGTCGACGTGCGCAGTCATGCGCAGCGCCCGGTCGATCCGGCACCCAATGTAAGTCACGGACTTCTCATACGCTATCTCCTGGCCGTTGAGAGTCAATGGTGGTGGTAAGTTCCTGAGGCGACGAGTGAGCAGAGCGGTTGTCTTACCAACGTTGACAACCATCCTCCACTCATTTAGCCATGGTGGCAGCAGGTCCAGCAGACGCTGCATTTTGGCAGTGGCTATATGGGCTCTTCTGGACGAGTTGAAATAGGCGCTATCGTCCGCATATAGCGCCAGCTCAACCTCGTCCTCCCATTCTTGCAGCCTGCCTGCCAATGTAGGTATATCATTGGTATAAGCTGCGTACAGGACTGGAGACAAACAGCTGCCCTGTGGAACGCCGGCTCTGATGGATTTTGTTGCGGACTCGGCGTTCTCTATGCAGACGTAAAACTTCCTGTCTTCCAGGAAGGACGCCATTAACCGCAACATAGCAGGGGGGACACTGGTCTGTTCGTGTATTTTATATAATAATCCGGAGTGCCACACCCGGTCGAACGCCTTCTCGATGTCGAGAAAGACGCCCAACGATATGCGGCCGCGATTGTACTCTGCCGCAAGCAGGTGCAGCACTCTAGTCAGCTGTGTGACTGGAGAGTGACCCCTCCTGAATCCGTGCTGCTCCGCCCGAAGTTGGATGCACGGACGGAGACGTCTTAGCAGCAATCTTTCGAACAGTTTAGCTATGTGTGGTAATAGCGTAATCGGCCTGTAGCTGGAAGCTTTATGCCTGTCCTTCCCGGGTTTCGGCAAGACGATAATTTTGCCTTTTTTCCATTCCTCCGGGAAGTGGGATGTCCGCAATATCCCATTGTAGAGTCGACCAATCTCTACTAGGACTCTATTGGGCAGCTATCGGAGTGCAGCGTTGGTAATCCTATCGTGCCCAGGCGCCTTCCTCGGTTGCAGGCGGGTTACTGTCCTCCGCAGTTCAGCGGGGGAGATGAACCACTCTTCTGCAAGAGGTGGCGTGGGCGACGACAGGAACTCCTGTACGCGACTCTCCTTCCGGGCATGAAGCTCCATGAACTCCGCACTCGCTGGGTTCGGCATAAATTGCCCCTCGAAGTGCTCTCCCAGGATATCCGCTCTGCCCTTGGCATCATAGTAACGTTCGCCCACACTGTTGGTAAGTGGGCAAACGGGAGGTCTAGTTTTTGTCAGCTGTCGGTTCAGTTTATAGAGCGACGCATCATGCTCATCCGCCTTCCATATGCGCCGCTCCCAGGCCTCCCCTCTGTAGGCCTGGACTGCCACCGACAGCTCCTCCGATACGGTGTTTAATTGCGTTTTTAATCTAGGGCAGCGAGTACGCGCCTAGAGCTTTCTCAGCGCTCTTTTGCGCTTGATCTGCACGCTTATCTCACGCGGCAGATCGTCACGCCTTGCTGTTATCGGGACGATCGTAGAGGCCGCGTTGAGGGCCTCTTGGATGTTTTTGGTTATTCTAGTAGCAGCGGCCTCTACGTCGTCCGCTGTGCTTATAGGCATGTGTGCTGGAGGTCTCGCTTGCAGGTGTTGTGCATAGCGCCTCCAGTCGACACGTGTCTTGGTTGCTCTGGGCGGCGTAGTCACCGCCTTTGTGCCAAGGGTTATCAGAATCGGGAGATGCTGTGAGCTCAGGTCGTATAGCACCTCTACCACTACTGGGTAGTTGATGTTCCTGGAGAGCACGATGTCCAATACATCCGGATACTTCCGTGGGTTGGACGGGATGTGCGTTGGCTCCTCGGGACCCAAAACGTCATAGTTGTTGTTTTCTGCATCTTCATAAAGTTCACGACCCGGCGGGGTGATCACTCTGGACCCCCACGCCGGGTGTTTGGCGTTTAGGTCCCCGGCGATGATAGTGGGCGTGTGGCCTTCCATTATTGTCCGGATGTCTGAGGGGCAAAATGGAGTCCCTGGTGGGCGGTATGCTGCGTAGATCCTAAGTTCCTCGCCCGCCGCCTCCATTTTTATGCCGATAGAACGCATTGACTGGTATGATGGTAATTCCAGTTCCTGATGGACGATGTCCCTCCTCACCAGAACTGCCGTCCCTCTATAGGCAGTGACCTCGTCCCTTCTGTACAGGTGGTAGTTGGGCAGCTTTATGTGCGTCCTTGGGTTGAGCTTCGTCTCTCCCAGCAAGATGACGTGCAGATCCTGTTGCTGAGCAACAGTGCGGAGTTCATGTAGCTTATGCTGTATACCGTCCGGGTTCCAGTATAGGAGGCGCAGGTTACTCTCCTCCGTAGTACCGGGCTAGGAAGTTTGCCAGTGCCTTCATGATGGCTGTGATTGGGTCTGTCCCAGTCCTGATGTCTGTCAGGACTTGCATGCCGACCTCGATGGCAATACCAAGTAGACGTTGGATTGCGTCTGCTGTTTCGAGGCCGGTGGTAGGTATTTTCCTATAGGAAGGCGTTGGCAGTTGTCTCGGGAATTGGGTGTCCTGGGTTTGCTCATTCTGTATTTGGGTAGGGCGCGCTCTTCCAGTAGAGCGGGCTCTGTGTTCAGCCTTTTCTGGCACTCTACCCATACTCCTGGTTCTCTCCCTAGTAACCTGCGCCTGTGAGGCTACTGGTGCAGTTGGTGTCGGGGTAGAGGTGACAGCCTGAGGAGGCTGCGACTTCTTCCTGCTCCTCTCCCGCCTCCTCTTCTTGGAGGGTTGCCGTTCTGTGGCAGGATTGGCGGGGGGCTGTAGAGTCGCCCCGGTGGTTGCCCTTATCTCTGTGGGTTCCACCGTTTCTTTGGGTGTTACGGGTGGGGGGGGGCTGGTTGCCTGCCCTTCCCAGTGATGGTAGCCCACCCGTCTTGCTGAATGGTTACAGCTTTCGGGCGACTCTGGGGGGTCTTTTTAGGGGCCTCCGGGAGTAGCCCCGGCAAAGTTATCCCCTGCCTCCTTGCAGTCCTCCTCAGGACTGGACAGCGGCGGTCATTTGCCGTGTGGTTTTTACCACAGTTGGCACATGTAGGTTGTTCCTCTCTACCCCGAGGGCTTGCAATGTGCTCCCCGGCACAGCGCACGCATCTCACTGGCCTGAAGCAGTTTGCGGATGCATGTCCGAAGGCCTGGCAGCGGTGGCATTGTGCCGGTCCTGCTTTCCTTTGCCAGGCCTCGATGACTACTCCTCTCATAAAGAGGAGTTCGTCGGTTTTGTACAGTAGTTGGAGCTGTTCCAGGCTCAGGTGGTCAAACTGGGCAAAGTAGATGCAGCCAGGTCTGCTTCTACGCGGTGGGATTGCTTTCACATATTTGACGGGGAAGCCTTTTGCCCTAATAGCCTCCTCTATGTCTTTGGTGTCCGTGCCCATTGGTAGACCCCGGATGCCCACTTTAGTGGGCTTGTCCTCCTCCGGGGTATAGCAATACCACGACAATGTTGGTACTTCTTTAGTCAACTCGATCATGTAGCGTTGGACTGTCCTGAACTCGTTCGCGCTTTGTGGAGTGAACCTCACGCCTTTCCCGAATGGACGGGCATTCAAGGGGTGGCCCAACATTCAGTTGAGCTCCTTAAAATGCCTCGTCCAATCCGGTAGGCATTCAGCCACTATGGGCGGGTAGCGGGTCTTGTCTTGGTCGACAGGCTTCTCAGTTGGCACTGCCGCCGGAGGTGGTCGCGGTACTGCTGGTGCAGCTACCATATGGGCATAACTGGTAGATGGCCGTTGACCATCGTCCTGTGGAAGCCCGGACGGATTGGTCGTTGCCGCCGGAGAGGACCAGCCGGCGGATGCAGCGAGGGTGGCATATGTGGTGGACCCCCAACTGTAGGATTCTTCACCCCCCTGCTCGTACTGGGCCGAGTCTCGGCTTCGTCGGTCCGGAGATATGGAGCGGGGGGGGGGGGGTGTTGTGGTGGAGATGGTGATTTGGGTGGTGATCTTAACATCTTCTTCAGCGTCGCCCGATGGTGATAATCGTCATCCTCCTCCGATGTGGACGGTGCTTCGTCGGAGGACAGTTGGGAGCCAATCCTTTGCCTCTTTTCAAATAAAGAGGCTTCAGTCTCCGGAGGTGTATGGCGTCTAGCCGTTTTCACTGCCCGCTGCTGCAGGGCGATGGTTCTCGCCTGGCCGTATGCTCAGATACGGCCGGCGTGAGCGCAACGCCCGGTGCGGGCTCTTTCCGTGGCGAGACGGGTTTTCGTTGGGGGATCTGTGAAAAGGAGGACACGACCCTCGTGCGTTCCGGGTTCGACAGATCCCTCACAACCAGTGGTCGATCCAACACACCTTTTCTTTTGTCTGGTGGTTTTCTTATTGAAGGGGGTGGCTCCCCCTTATCCCTACCTGACATGTTACTAATCCTAACAACGTCAGTCGAACTCTAAAAGGCCCTATCTATAATATGGTGATAAAGTTTATGGCTATCAACATTTTGGGCACTGCCTACCCCTTTTGTACACCAAAAGGGTTGGGGGAAGTGTAACGGTGGCACTTTACACGCGACTAGGCACAGGATGCACGAAACGCATAAAGTGCCAAGAATCACCTAGGGGCCGGTGACCTCGACGCCTCACGGAATCACGGGACTCAACGTTCGGCGGAGTATGTCGTACCGGCGGTCATTTGCAGCCACTGTATAACTGCAGCGACGCACACCTAGGAGATCCTTTTAACAAATTGCAAGAAAACTCGTTTACTGAGCTACCCCAGAGCTATACGCGAAAGTGAGCCGCGCCATTTGTGCGTTTGCGCAGCTCAATTACATCAATTTCTTCTATCACTCTCTCACGGTTTTCTCAATACCTTTATTTGTATAAGACATACATTTATACAATTTACTCATAAAGATAGCACAAAAAAATATCTATACTACGATATACATTACATTTTCATGTCACAAAAAACCTTTTATTTATTTAACAAAATATGCCTATTTTACTCACATGTTCAAAGTTGGAATTTCTTAAATATTTAGCATAGAAAGTTAAAACAATGTTTTCAACTTGAAATTATACATATCTTAACCAATACAACAGTTTAATTTACATTTTCTCTATACATTTCACTATTAAAACACTTTAACTTTCTTATACAAAACTATCATTATTTCACTTATTCACAGAAATTTTCACATAAAAATAACACAGAATTCATCGATTTTACACGTAAAATCAATCTGAAATGTTTTACAAGTCATTTTTACATAAATTGCTGAAATTGCAAATATCTAAATTTGTACATATTTGGCCTCCTAAGTACGTGGCTAGCGTGCGTCTATGAATTCACACTATTTGAACAACTAACTTTTGCACGGCTATCGACTATCAGTAAAAATGGAAAGTCTAATATCAACAATACTGGGTGAGTAAATGATTCTACACAATTCTCAAACGTTGAAAACTATTTCTAACAGATTCTTATCAGACAATATAAGTGAATGTTTTCATAAATCAATCATTTGTTTTCATACAAAACGTATCAAACTCATATAAGACAATACTTATGCAATTAATTTCCATTAATTCTACTTATGCACAGCGATCATCTCGACCGGGGAACAAATCCGGTCTCTAACTTTATTTTAATATTTCTTTAAATTAACATTATTAGAAAGATGATTTCAACCGGGTAACAAATCCGGTAACATAATTTATATCTTAATAATTCCCTATATGAATTTATTAAGAGATATTACTAAGAAAACGATAAACTATTCCGGCCTGGGAGTCGAACCCAAGACCTTCATATCATTAATTCGATATTTCTTTAAAATTCAACTAAGCATTTTCTTATCGGAATATTGTTGCTTGATAATTTGCTTTTTAGAAGCTATTCGTAATCGGTTAACTAATAAATTGAAATATTCTTATAGGCGCGTCGCCAACAATCTCCCCCCCCCCGTGCATCATTACCATGTACCAGGACTATTATTCTGGATGTAGGTCTCCTCAAGATACCTGTGCTAGGAATGACGTCAACCACTCTGGTGTGACCGTCTGGTCCCGGTAGCGTCCGACTAATCTTGCCTTTAGGCCACGTATTTCGTGGCAACGAATGATCTATTATCAAGACAATATCACCTTCTTTAGGTTCCATGAACCTTCCATTATTACCTGCTCGAGGTATTAAAGTAGGCATGTATTCTTTTAGCCATCTTGTCCAAAAATGGTCGGCTAACCTCTGTGCAGATTTCCAATTGAGTTGACCCGTCACATGTTGCTCTAAAAATAATCCAGGTGGTCGATCACCACATGAGCGTCCCAGAAGAAAATGATTGGGTGTCAAACCCTCTTCAGGACTATCCATACTGAATGTTACCAGAGGTCTGGAATTCACAGTATGCTCTGCTTCTAAAAGCAACGTATGCAGAACCTCCTCTCGCGAGCTCCTTTCTTTGAGCGTAGCGGTCAACGCAATTTTAATTGATCTTACTAACCTCTGCCAGGCGCCACCCATGTGCGGTGCTCCCGGAGGTATAAATTTCCATTAAATATATTTTTTAAATGAATCATTCTCATTCACTCATGCTTGTTATCGCTGTATATAACGGCTGGTTTTCCTCTTCTGGCGATAAATCGCCTCAATGCCATTATCATTGACGCTGGTGTCAATGAGGCTGCTAATTCTAGGTGTACTGCTCTGATGGTCAGACACGTAAATAAAACACCCCAACGTTTTTCGTGTCGCCTTCCTATAGTCACACTCATAGGTCCGAAATAATCCACGGCTGAGCATGTAAAAGGTGGTTCATTGTGAGCTATTCTCTCCAGAGGAATATTTCCTTGTGGCACGTTCTGCGGCTTTGACCTGTATGTCCTGCACCACTGACAATGATGTGACACACTTCGTTCTACATTACGCAAGTTCAAGACATAAAATTTTTGGTTCACCTCATTCATCACCGTCTGGTAATTGGCATGTCCAAAATGATGATGAACTTCTCTAATCATCATTTTAACGATTTCGTGTTTACCGTCTAATACGACAGGTTTTCTACTTTCCTTGGTCAAATTAGACTTAAAAGGTAAACGCCCATTTAAACGGAGTAAGTTATCTTCTCCTATTTCCATAGATGTATGATAGACTTAAGCGTGAACTTCTTTCAACGCTCTTGCCTGCTTTCAAGCATTTTATTTCCAAATGAAAACACTCGTCTTGAACGAACTTCCAAATTAATAATTCAGCTTTTTTCAAGAGCGCTATGTCCAACGCGCTATCGGGTCCTTTAGCCGACTTTGCTAAAACTCCGTTGGAACACATAACCGACTTTTCGTCGGGTCCTTTAACCGACTTTCTTAAACTCTTGAATTTTTCTACCGCTTCTAAGGTGCGTGTAGTTGCCCCAAGGAATTTCTTAAAGCTGCTAAATTGTCCGTAGTCGGGTGGACTTAACGGTTCTTGCTTTCTCAGCGCATTTCTATTCTTCACATACATAGCGATGCATGGTGATGATGCCGCTCCAAATATGAGTGACGTCATTCTATACTCTTCCGGTGGCGCGTCACGCTTGTGCCGCCATAAGAATTGAAGGCTATCCCTGCCTTCTTCCCGGATTTTCACTTGCAGGAACATTTCTTTAATGTCTGCCATCACTGCCACGCTTCCTTCTCTGAATCGTAGCAGAACTCCAAATAACGACTTCAATAAGTCCGGTCCGGTTAAGAATGCATTATTAAGACAATGTCCGCCCGTCCTAGCGGCGGCGTCGAAAACTATTCTTATTTTCTTTTTTTGTGGGTAAGTCACTACGAAGAGAGGAAGATACCACGTGCGTGGGGAAATGGAAATATGGTTCGCTTTCTCTGCGTAACCGTTAACGATGAGATTTTCAATTTGCTTCTCATATTCCTTTTTCAACTCGCTATTTTTATCGAGCTTCTTTTCGATATTAAACAGGCGACTTTCAACCTGCGCTCTATTCGACGGCATGCACTCATTATCTGTGCGGCATAACAAAGCAGTCTCGTACCTATTATTAGGTATACGACGTACCGTTTTGTTCAAAATATTTAAAGCTCGTTCTTCTGGGTCGTTCGCGGGATTTCTCACAGACACTCCCAGAGATTCCAAACTAAAATAAACTTTGATCAACTTATCCATGTCTTCCTCCTTCTTCGTGGAAATATGGTTAACAATCTTGATTGGTTTGATGCCACCCGATATGTGAGCATGTAAAACCCATCCAAGTTTGGTGAGCGATGCTACAGGTAGGTTCTTACCTCCTGAAATTAATTCACGAGTAACTATGAGATGCCAAT
Organism: Parnassius smintheus behrii; assembly: GCA_036936625.1. Lineage (NCBI taxonomy): Eukaryota > Metazoa > Arthropoda > Insecta > Lepidoptera > Papilionidae > Parnassius > Parnassius smintheus. The sequence continues at coordinate 11,481,839 of JAUPFT010000013.1, forward strand.
TGTCCTGGCCAATTAATATGGTAGGTCGTACCTCTCATACATCAACTCGTCCTTAATCGGTGTCAAATGAGAACACCGTTGCAATAATTCTCGGCTCACTGACTGCGGAGAAAGGTTAAGTGACTTAATTGTTTGTACACTTATCTCTTCTAAGTCTTTCGAGAAAATGCCTATTATCTTAACGTTTAAGCGATACGAACTGTCGTCGTTAAATCGCTTACCTCCTAGGGCTTCAATACGTGATTCTTCTTTACGTCCGCGAGGCGCTAACTTCTGAGCCATCCACTCCTCTATGAGTGTCATGGTCGATCCAGAAGAGCTGTTGTCTTTACCTTTCCTCTAGGTCCATACAACTCGACCGGTATAATCTTTAAGTATGCACATGCCAGTGCATTCACTGTACTAACAGTTGTAATTTGAGCCTCTTTACCCCCCTCGTCCCCTTGCGGCGAGGTATTTTCATTGGGGTATCGGTGTAGCATTCGATGATGTGACATTCTACATCCCTTTACACCACATTTTTTCCCTTTGCACTCTAACCTCATATGGTTAGGTGACAAACATTGGAAACATACTTTCGCTTTTTTAACCGCCTCCCATTTCTCGCGATTATTCATGTCCTTAAACTTGTAACAACTCACTATAGAGTGCTCCTTGTTACATATAACATACTTATGTGTTACCCGACTTGCAGGCTTATCCTGGGTTATCATAACCACTTGTCGGTTGTGCCCTTTATTATTTCGGCGTTCTAGACGCTCGCTCGTATTACTTCGGCGCTCATAGCGCTCGCTCTTGACACGGTCGCGTACACACCCCTTTGCGGTGTGTACTGTTTGCTTCCTGAATTCAGGACGCTTCCGTTTTTCAGGCACATTTTCATTGCTTAAGGACGTTCCAAATTGTTCACTCAATAAATTTAAAAACTTGGCCATCTTCTGTAACTCTGGCTCCAAAGAATGCTGAGCTCGATATTCAAACCATTTAAATTTAATCATAGTTCCGAGTTTCTCTACTATGCGGTTTACTAACTCTGGTGAGTATAAATACTGTGGTTGATTCAACGCTTGTATTGTGGCAACCATGTTCGTAATACGACTTGCAAAACATCCTACATTCCGACAATCTTCTGCCAATCTTGGCATACGCTTTACATTCTCGATTTCGGCTAGAATGAGCATCTCAACCCTACCGAATCTTCTTTCGAGAGCGTTCATTATTTGTTCAGGTTCACACAAAGTAAACAACAATGACTTAACCGCTTCCTTAGCGGTGCCCTTTAATGCCCTCCTAAGGCGCGCGACATTCTGCACCCCTGAAAATTGGCTTCTCGTGTCTTCAAACACCGTTTTGAAAATTTTCCATTCACCCGGATCTCCATCGAACACCGGTAATTCCTGGAGGAAATGAAGCTGGGAAGACTTATCTTTTCCCGCTATCTTTATTGCACTCACAATCGCTTCGGTCAATTCTGACACCTCACTCGCGTGTGTTTTCTGTGCATTTCCTTGGTTGCGCTCGATCTCCGCCCCTTTGCGGCGTGATCCTTTGCACGCTTCCTTATCAGTAATATCGGGTTGTGTTACACTAACCGGCGCGCTCATTATGGTCTGCTGAACCCAACTCCTTACGAAAGGTTCCACCTGAGTATTCCGCTCTTCATCATCCTCACTCGGGTCGATCTCCTCTTCTCGGTTGAGTCGTGCCAACTCCAATTGTGGTAGAGCCACGCGGCAGCTTTGCTGTTGCACGTATGGGCCGACTCAAACCGGGGTGGTACCACGACCTCACAGAATACCGGCGTGAAGTGGAGGCTCTGCTTCCGCGTTTCGTCTGGTGAGTGCCAGAGGCCCAAATCCCTCCCCCCCCCATCAACATGGTAGCGGAATTAAATAATGATAGACTACCCCAGGAGGGTACCAGCACCCCTGGAGAATCCCTCGCTGAGCATCCACGACCATGTTTCTCCACTTCTGAGCGTGGTAGCTCAGGCTACCCCGCGTATTCTGGGGGGGGGGGGGGGGCAAAATTCCGCTCAAGACTACAACTGCTCGGGGCAAACGGAGCAACAAGACTAAGGCGACCCCTGCCACGCTGTCCGTGAATTTCTGCAATATCAGGGGACTTCACTCTAACCTAAACGCCGTCCACTACCATCTCGAGACGGCGAGGCCGGCTCTGCTCTTTCTGACCGAGACGCAGGTGTCCTCTCCGGCTGATGTCTCGTATCTCTCCTACCCGGGGTACAAACTGGAACACTCCTTTGTGCCTCGGGCTGGAGTTTGCGTTTACGTCAGAGAGGACATCTGTTCTCGACGCCTCGGCAGACTTGAAGGTTCGGACCTGTCCATCCTTTGGCTACGCGTAGACTGCGACGACCATCCGCGCGTCTACGGGTGCCTCTATAGGTCACATAGCGGTAATGCCGAAACAGGCCGACTCTTCGACCACGTCCAAATGGCTGCAGATTCGTTGCTACAGCAGATCCCCTCCGCAGAGATCGTGATCCTCGGCGACTTTAACGCCCATCACGCCGAATGGCTTGGTTCACGTTTAACCGATCATGCGGGGAGATCTGTTCATGATTTTGCCTTGGCATATGGTCTGACACAACTGGTTACTTCGCCTACGCGGATTCCAGATGTGGAGGATCATGCACCTTCCCTGTTGGACCTTCTGCTGACCTCTCACCCGGACGGATATCAGATTTCCGTCAACGCCCCTTTAGGCTCCTCGGACCATTGTCTGGTCCGGAGTCTCACGCTGAAATCGCGGTTGCATTCTGCAGGCTGCCGCCGTGTTTGGCACTATAGGTCAGCCGATTGGGATTGGAAGCGTTCTTTCTTTGCATCCTACCCTTGGGGGCGGGTTCGCTTCTCGCCGGATGATCCCAACGTTGTTGCGGATTCTGTTACTGATGTGGTACTTCAGGGTATGGAACTTTTTATTCCTTCCTCTGTGGTGCCCATTGGAGGCAAATCTCAGCCATGGCTTGGTCGCTCCTGTAAAATAGCATCATGCTATAAGCAGGAGTGCTACCAAGCCTGGGTTGATGCATCAGCGTCTCGGGATGTAAATACCAGCGCTCTAAAAAAGAAGTATAATTCCGCCTCTAGGTCCTTCAAAAGAGTCATTGCCAAGGCAAAGTCAGAGCACATAGGCAGAATTGGCGAGAAACTAGTTCGCCTTCCTTCTGGAACCCGTGCATTCTGGTCTCTCGCCAAGGCTGTCCAGGGGAATTTGTTTCAGCCATCTCTTCCATCTCTGTACAGGGAGGACGACTCACTGGCCCATACTGCAAAGAAGAAAGCCGATCTTCTAGGCTCTTTCTTTGCGTCTAACTCGACTCTCGATGACGGGGGGAGTACGCCGCCGACCATCCCGCGGTGTGAGTGCTCCATGCCGGAAGTGCAGTTCACACAGCGCTCGGTTCGCAAAGCACTCCTCTCCCTGGACATCCACAAGTCGAGTGGGCCTGACGGAATCCCCCCAATTGTGCTGAGGACGTGTGCTCCAGAGTTGGCACCGGTTTTAACGCGTCTTTTCCGGTACTCCTACTGCCTAGGCGTAGTCCCGAAATCATGGAAGACGGCTTTCGTCCACCCGATCCCTAAAAAAGGCGACCGCTCAGACCCGTCCAACTACCGGCCAATCGCCATCACCTCCTTGTTTTCCAAAACAATGGAGTCCATTCTAAACTGCCAGCTCATGAGGTACCTTGAGCATCACCAGCTGATTAGTGACCGCCAATACGGTTTTCGCCGTGGTCGGTCAGCTGGTGATCTTCTGGTCTACCTCACTCACAGATGGGCGGAGGCAGTAGAGTTCAAGGGGGAGGCATTGGCCGTTAGTTTGGACATTGCGAAGGCCTTCGATCGGGTTTGGCACAAAGCGCTTCTTTCGAAGCTCCCTTCCTACGGGCTTCCCGAGAAATTGTGCGATTGGATCACCAGCTTTCTTGCAGATCGGAGCATCAAGGTCGTTGTAGACGGTGCAAGCTCAGATTGCAAGCCTATTAATGCTGGTGTTCCACAGGGCTGCGTGCTATCGCCAACGCTGTTTCTTCTGCATATCAATGATATGTTGCATACCCGTAACATTCATTGCTATGCAGATGACAGCACTGGTGATGCTCTTTACACCGGCCGAGCCAATATTTCTCGGGAAAACGTCTCCGAGTGCCGGTACAAACTTGTGTCTGAAGTCGAGTCTTTGCTGAACAGAGTTTTGGATTGGGGACGACTAAATCTAGTCCAGTTTAACCCCCAGAAGACACAAGTTTGCGCGTTAACCGCGAAAAAGAACCCCTTTGTCGTATCCCCTCAGTTTCAAGGCACTCCCCTTGTTGCCTCAGCCAGTATCGGAATCCTCGGCGTCGACATATCGAGTGACGTGCAGTTTCGTGGTCACTTGGAAGGGAAGGCCAAATTGGACTCTAAAAAGCTTGGCGTGCTTAGCAGAGCGGGACAGTATTTCATGCCGGCACACCGCCTGCAACTTTACAAGGCGCAGGTTCGGCCGCACATGGAATACTGTTCCCATCTCTGGGCTGGGGCTCCCCAGTACCGGCTCCTTCCACTTGACCGCATCCAGCGCAGAGCGGCTCGAATCGTCGACGACCGAGTGCTTTCCGATCGGCTCGATTCACTGGCGCTGCGAAGAGATGTTGCATCTCTTTGCGTATTTTATCGCATCTATCACGGGTAGTGCTCTGAGGAATTGTTCGGATTAATCCCAGCCGCCAAATTTCGTGAACGCACTACACGGCAAACGTCCCGATACCATCCACACCATCTGGATGCTTGGCGGTCCACCACTGTACATTTCACAAGGAGTTTTCTTCCACGTACAACCTCTCTGTGGAATAGTTTACCACCGGTGATTTTTCCGGACCGATACGACCTGGGGACCTTCAAGAAAAGAGCTTACTCCTTTCTAAAGGGCCGGCAACGCACCCGCAATTCTTCTGGTGTTGCGGTTGATCATGGGCGGCGGTAGTCACTTAACATCAGGTGAGCCGCATGCTCGTTTGCCCCCTCTTCTATAAAAAAAAAAAAAAAATTGAGTCTTGGCTAAGGCAGCAGCTGCCTGTGCTCGTTCGAGCTCTGAGCGTTCTAAATCGACATGCATACATACTACAGCATTTTTATGGAATAAAGCTTAATAATTTTTATTTGTATGGATAAGTAGATAGTTAAAAATAAATAATCGATTAAAAGTGAATGTTTCAATCGTATTACACTACTGCAGTCTTTTTACTGTTGTAATGTCAATGTCATAGTGTCAACAAATGAATGTGACAAATGTCATTTATTTTGTCATAAAATTTGCTCTTCGTATTCTTGTGCAGGTGTATGCCCTGCTCGAACACCGACCTCGGAAATTGATTACTTTTTGACTGAACACTGCTTGAACATTGGACACCGTACCCTGCCATTCCCATCGACTTTTCCTGTGAAAACAGGATCCTGTACCTTGCCTCCTTGTGTATTGAATATCAGCGTCATGAGCCTTTTTGTAAATTGCGAAATAGCATATAGAATGACGCTTATTGGACGACGAAATTATTATACTTCCCATTGTACGGGAATAGGTAGCTCCTCGAACAATATTTCTTTACTCTATCTTAACCTTTTTGTATGTAGCATATATATTATTTGTTCATGTTTTTTTTATAATATTGATAATGAATGTGCCACATCCCCAACAATTCTTCTTTCATAGTGATTTCTTTTCATTTGCATTTTCAAGCTTACTTGAAGTGGTTAAGAGAAGTATTAATAATGTTATTAGCGTTAAAATCTACCACTTGACAAAGACTATCTACATATAATTGAAAGGATATTAACGGCTTTACTTAAAATCGTTGACTATCGTTTACTCGAATTAAGTATTAATTATCTATATACCTGTTTTTTCTATTATCATTGAGTGAAAAGAGAGAGAGCAACTTTAGGATATTCTTCAATTGACGTCGATTTTTATGAGTCACGTTGATAATAATTACTGTTAATGGATTATAAACTGTAACGCTTTTTAATGTTATATTTAATTGACAAAATTAATATAATAAATTATATTTTTAGCATGTGGCGGCGTAACGACAATCTATATTATTTAATTTGCAAAATAACTTTTTTTGTCACCAGTATTTTAATAATAATGACGAACTATTTAATCATCATTAAATATAATGTTTTCAGAAACATATCGAAGTATATTAGAATGGCGCAGATGGGTCACACCAGCCCGGCTGTCGTACAGCGCGTATGTACTACACGTATTAGTCATCCGTACATACCTGGGCACTTTCGAAACACAAACGAATGCGCTGTTCATTCACATTGTAAGAAAGTAAAAAAATATTTATACTTTTTATAATCGCGCTTCGTTTCAGCTTCATATGAAATTCTACTTCATAAGCCCGTGATCGTTGCTTTTTGTCAAACTGAAGTCATAAAGGATTTTACAGTCCTTGGAAACTAACAGCCAACTGCAAACAAAGAAAACTACATTTGCGTTTTCACTTTGAGGGTGGTATGACTCGCAGTCAGTAATTATAGTGGCTCTTTATATCCTGCAGAGAAAAACACAACAGCACGCAGCATTGCTCAAATATCAGTGCAAGTACTGTTATTAAATGGTAGAAATAGCTAAGTGGTACATATCGTGACTGAATCGCCGTAACTAAAGCCGTAACTAAAAGTTCTAATATCCGTAAAGGTTAAGTTTACTTAGCACCTGGTACTCATAATTTGCTGGACGTCATGATCATCATCATTACAACCCATCACAAGTCCAGTGCCGAAAACAGGCCCCCGCCAAGAAATGCCACAATATGTGATCCTATTCCACCGGTAGTTGCCCACCCAGTTTTCTTTCTAGGTCTCGCATAAAGTACCATTTCGTTCTATTCGTTGTAACTGTGTTCACAACAACTAGTAAAACTGCTACTCGATGTGACATGAACGTGGCAGTAAAGGACATTGACTGATTGGCGGTGTTAGTGAATCCACTAGTTCATATTCTCCTTCTGATTGTCGTTAGAAGCGACAGAGGGAAAAATGTCAGAAGACGTGCAACAATGCAGTATAGCCCAGATATCATTTTATTAGTAAAAAGGTTTGTGTGCAACAAAAATTGTGCAACTGTATCCCCCGCCTGTGTGTACCAAGTCAAAAAACGCCCTCCATTCTCAAAACAAAGTACAACATATAAAATGAGATCGTGTGAAAAGTGCCAGACGCCTGGTACTGCGTTTGCCAATCCGCTTGCCAAATAGACAGACTGTGTACTGCTTACGCTTTACAGGCTGATGAAGATCCTCTTATTTTAATGTTTATTACTTTTTGCTTATCAGATTTATACAAGCATATCCATGGTGATGACGAGCTTCCTTCTTGCAACACCGTTGTGGTTACTAGTGGAAGCACCAGCGAATGAACTAGTCAAAATGGCCTTTTCATTACTAATTGGCGCCCAGGAGACGAAGAAGACTGATGCAGATATAACAAAGAAAAGCGAAATCACTAATTAATGTATCATGTTTGAAACTGTGGGTAATATTTTAGGTGCATTTTATCTTTGTAATGTGTCGAAATCGTGTAAAATACTTTATTATTACTACGTCGTTGTTAATGTGCTACATTTAAGGCTGCATCTAATTTTTTCGTTAACTGGACGAATAATTATATTTTATTAACTGGTTTAACTAAGTGCAGCCGATTGCAGTTGGTTGAACTTACACCATCTTAATACAAAAAGTCTCGGGTTCAAACAAATGTAATATACATAGAAGAATCTTTCTCACAAAAGAAGTCCAACCGCCGCGGTGCCACAGTATTTGCGAAATTTGACATTTGCTGTCAGATGGCATACTTTCGTATATAGCACTACTGCTGAAAATTTTACTTCATAATTTAGTTTGCATATATTTCCGTGGGATTTTTGTGAATCGGATTCTAATCTGAGATAACCTTTAAACTACGAGTGGCAAAATAGTGAATGACGTTTTTAGTTTAAGTATTTAGGCGACATTGACAATGTTATGAATGCTTCCTTCGTCCACATAAAAGGGTAAAAAAAAATATTTTTAACTGAAAGAAAAAGCCGATGCTAAGTCATAATTTATGGAATGTTTAATTTGAAGTTGGCTTTTTCATTTTGTTAAAATTATTTTTGTTATAAAGCGAAACGTGTATTTAGTGTGTTCGATTTATTTTCGGTAAAGGTATTGCCAAAAGAAATATTAAAATTAGTCCTATCCTGAGCCCGGGCTTAGAGAGAATTGCCCATCCTTTTTGGATAAAGTCCAAATAATTTAAATATTGTAGACAAACCTAGCCGTTACTAATAGGTCGTTTCATATTTTTGACGAAGTTAACATAACTCATGGTTATTTTGTTTAAACTTATAACTGAACCACCTGCACTGACACTGGCCAAAAGTAGCCATAAAAATATTGAATACATCTAATCAATCACTTGTTTAACCAATTACAAACGGCCGCACCTAGTTATAGTCGGAATTCTAATAGCTGGATAAATAAAATAAAACTACTTGTCGGGTTATCGGATCATTATTTAATTTAAACCAACTTCATATATGATATATATATGTAAATTCCCAGGTTTGGAAAAATATTTATTTATATGGTCTAGGGTTAATAATTTGTTATGCTAGCCTATAAATGTATAGTAAATACAGTAGTAAATAGTATAAACTGTAATTAAAGTCGTTTATATTGTCCTGTTTGTATTTTTTATTTATATTCACCCTTGCCTTGAAAACACCCACTTTATAAGGGTCCATGTCACCCCAATGAGTGTGGTTGTTTGGAGCACTAAGCTTGAAGTCGTTGACGAGTACGTTTACCTACCTACCTTGACAAATAGTCCGAATAGGTAAGTCCAACTTCGAACGAGAGTTCAATCGACGGATTCAACTCGGCTGGGCAGCATTCGGGAGACTACGACACACCTTCTCGTCAGGCATACCTCAAAACTAGATTGTACAACCAGTACCTACGTGTTGCCAGTGATGACATATGGATCTAAGACAGTAGTCCATCACAGCTGGCCATATGAGGAAATATAAGTCGCTCAGCGAGTTATGGAGAGGGCTACGCTTGAGGACTATTTCTGCGCGGATGAGGATATCCGCAGTAGAACTAAAGTAACTGACATAGCTTAAAGGATTAGTAAGCTGAAGTGGCAATGGGCCAATCATATAGCTCGAAGAACCGATAAACGATGGGAAGAAAGGTTTTCAGTGTGGTTTTTCAATATATATGTTTGAAAATACTGGCAGGCGAAATGTAGGGCGTCCCCGCATCCTGAGATTCGGCATATTCAGTTGATTTCCTCGGCAAAATGTATTTATACAAATTTTTATAAGTAACAATGTAACATAAAATTTAACTAAATTATAAACACATTTAACGAATAGGCATAACTTTTGGCCGCACCAAAATATAATCGATAAAAGATGACAAGGGAATCAAAATTGAAACAAGATTTAGAAGAAACTCAAGTTTTATTATAATTTTACAGATATATAGACCTACTATACCTCTATATAGTGCTAAACAGTCTTTTGGTTGCAGTAATTGGCACATTTTAGCGAGACGAACAAGTACATAAAGATATTCATATAAATTGTTCATATTGATAAAATTTGTAGTTTTCAAATAGCACACAAGCAAGTTGCGCTAAGTAACAATAATAAATGATTTTTAATCGATAAGACGGGTAAACATAATTCTTTTGTGGGATTGGGGGCAAACGAACATACGGCTCACCTGATGAACCTGACCTGGGTAAGTGATAACTGCCGCCCCTGAACAATTACGAGACCAGGGGAGTTGCAGATGCGTTGCCGGCCTTTTAAAAAGTAGGAGGCTCTTTTTTGAAGGTTCCTAAGTCGTATCGGTCCGGAAAAATCTCTGGTGGTATTCGATTCCACAAGAAAGTTGAGCGAGGAAGAAAACTTCTTTAAAAATCGCACAGTGGTGGACCGCCAGTCATTGAGATGGTGTGGATGATATCGGCACTTATAAGGCGATGTGCGTTTATGAAGTCTGACGGCTAGGGATTGATCCGAACAATTCCTCAGAGCACTCCTCGTGGTAAATGCGATACAATAAGCAAAGAGATACAACATCTCTTCGCAGTGCCAGTGAGTCAAGCCGATCGGAAAGAGCTCGTCACGTCAACGGATATGAAAAATAATTATATGTGTAAGAATTAATACGAAAACTTTCTTTTTTTTTTCACAGAAAATTAGAAATAAATTTGAGTTTTCATCATAAATTTTGATAACCCTGACGCAAATACCACGGGAATTAATGCCAATGGAATCAAAAAGTAGGATGTTTTTATCGATTCTGATACGTTTTAAATAATAACAATGAAATAAATAAATAAATAATGATCGTTAAAGCTGTTCCATTAACACCTGACAACAAATCCTTAAAACTCAAATTACATTTTTAAACATAGGGTAATAAACGACCTAGCGAAACAAAACCAGAGGAATCATATCTTTACCTCCGTAATTTCGTCCTGGACCAATGAGCGGCGCAATCTTCCGCAACTACGTTTGAAGCGCTACCAGCAGCGCTCATGCGTCGACGCGGAAGCACTTCATTAAAACATTTTACTAGGGATGTACGTAGTTCTGTGACGCGCCACGGGATCACAGTTTAGTCTCGAACTCGAACTATATTATAAGTCTTAATAAAACTGTCATAAATATACATAAATTATATGTTTTTTATATATCAACAACAAACCTGGTAGCGCTTAGACTGCATTATTTATATTATTGCCGTTCGTAGTTCGTAGTATAAGTGTTTTGTTAGTAAGTTGTTCGCGAAATGTGAAGCAGACGCGCCATACATAAACATACATAAACACTCACGCCTGTCACCCAGAGGGGTAGGCAGAGACTACAGACTTCCATTTGGCACGACACGCATACATGCTCGTCGGTTAAGACTACTCCTAATTTGGCCCGTTTTCAATAAATCGCCAATTTGGTCGATAAATTTTCGCCTAGGACGTCCCTTTCCGACTCTGCCATTCACTTCTGCAACATAAATTTTCTTTGTCACTCTTTACTCATTCATTCTTTCCACATTACCAAACCACCGAAGCATTCCTTTCTTAATCCTGGTCACAACATCATCTTGCAAACCACACTCTTCTCTTATTACACAATTTCTTACCCTGTCATTCAGATTCAGCCCTAACTTACTCCTTAACGACCGCATTTCTTATTCTTGTTAAATTCAACACACCTTTGTTGTAGTCAATGTAAGAGTGAACTATCAAGTGGACTATTTTTACGATTTGAAAGAAAATTTGTCGCTATTCAGTTCTGCTTACAGACATCGCATTGTCATGAGAGACTTTAACACAGACCTTTTAGTGACCTCTCTCAAATTAAACATATTGAATCCGATCACGGCATCGCATTATCTCACTATTCTGTTAATAAATATTGTAAATGCTACACATCGTAATACTGGATCTACGGACACATGGATTGACCATAATTCCATTTTCTGTGCTGAGCATATTATCAACTGCGGCTTATTTTCTTCTTCTGGCATGATTTGCTTTTTTCATATAAATTAAAGTCTCCCAAGCCTAAATCAATGTATGTCTCTATTCGTAGTTTTGCTAGACTAGATGTTAACAAGCCTTAGCGCGATGCTGATGAAATTGACTGGTCTTCTGGGTTTGCTATGTCTACAGTTGATGATAAAGTCAAATATCCTGAATGGAAATATATTTAGAATCTTTGATAAGCATTCTCCCAAGCGTGTTGTCAGAATTAAGCGCCCTCCAGTTCCACGGATAACAGCAAGGATAAGGATGGCCATGGCAAAGCGTGACATAGCATTCCGTGCCTTTAGCAGGAAGCGCACAGACGAAAAGTGGAGAGCATATAAAGTTGCGAGAAAACAATGCAATCAGATCAAGTAAGAGCTGCTAAACGCCAATACATTTATGAACAAGTCCTTTATTCGTCTTCAGCTGATATATGGAAGTTTCTCAATACTCTTGGATATGGAAAAACACGCTTTGCTCCAAACAGCGTCTCATTTTCACCTGATGTTAACAATAGTCATTTATTGCCTGCTCAAACTAATTCTAATAGTTCTAGAGTAAATACTATTCATCCATATCTTCCTTACTTACACCACTTCACTATTGGAATGCTGCACTATCTAAAGCAGTTGCTGAACGACGGGTGGTACTTTCAAAATTTAGACAAAACCCTACTCCACAAAGTTAAGATATCCTGAAAGTTAAAATTCATATAGCGTAGAAACACAAACACATTCACTTGCTGAAAAGGGACTTTATCAGACATACTCATGGCTCAGTATGAACCTTTTAACGGTTAACATTCAAAAATCTAGTTACATAGCATTGTCTAAAAGAAAGTCCGCTCAGCAAAACAGTAATAACTTAAATATAAATTCATAATTGTAATAATTTAAACTCTTCAGCTTGCTCCAGACTACCGTTACAAATAACTTGCTGTATTAAATAACAGATGTTCAACTCAATGAAAGACTATCGCGAAATATACAATTAGACCTTCTATCTGTAAGAACACGTAAGCTGATATGGATTTTTGATATAGACTTGTGGGAATATCGATGATAAACAAAGCCGCGCGCGAGTCAATGTATTGAAGATCTGGACTTTATTGTTTAATAAGAATTAATTTAGTATGAAAATTTAAAAGTACAAACTAAAATTATAATTGTCAGGCAATGGGAGGAAATTCGAAGTAGGTTGTGAGTGTAGTATCGGCTGCGGGGGCTGAGGCCTTATTGCTGAATAGAGGTGGTTGGATGATGTTATCTTGACACCTCCCTCCAGATTCTGAAGCATATCGTCCAAATCGACTGCTGAAGACTTTGCGTTTCGCATAGAGAATCATGACAATGAAGACTGGAATCAGATAGTAAAGATTGAATATGTAAAGTAAAGTAAAGTAAAGTTACATCCTATATAAGTCCCACTGCTGAGCACAGGCCTCCCCTCATTTATGAGAGGGTTTTAGGGCGGGGAAGTATCCGCCGCGCTGCCCCAATGCGTGTTGGCGAACTTCACATATCTTAGAAATATTTTTTATCTTATTCCTCAGACATGCAGGTTTCCTCACGATGTTTTCCTTCACCGCCGAGCACGTGGTAAATCGGATTGAATATGTGAAACTGTATATTAGTCGTGGTGGAGAATTGGAGTTCTTCAATGTCGTCAAATTCGTCTTGATCGTCAGGTTGATCTGAGAACTTCAGAGGTTGATCGTTGGTCAGCTGGTTTGTTGCTTCCCATGTCTCAGGGTAATAGGTACTCAGTGTGATTCTGCACCTATTCTCTATCAAATATGATCCTGGTACAAGTGTGAAGTTGTTTTCACAAGAACTCGTGTAGTTTAGTCTTTATTGGTATAAACGTAGACATAGGTATTGTTGATCTCCCTATGGTAGGAGTCAGGACATGCTACTTTTTATGTTTGGCAATGTAGCGTTCGAGTCTTCACTAATTGCTGCAAACATTCCTTGGTACGATCAACTTTCGATGATTCTTCGTTACAGTATCTTGCTTTGAGTATTTCTCTTGTGTTTATAAGGTAATGTTGCAGTTGTATAGAAGGATAGGTACAGAGGTTGTTTTGTTTTAAAATTACAGGGATAAGGGTAAATAACTGATAGGTGCTAAGCAAAGGAATATTTATTGAGATTAGGACTCCGATTTCATTCCTTACCTCCCTGGACTAATAATCATTTTACAATATTTTTATGTGACTAGCTTTTTTCGCCCATCCACATACAGTAATTGAGGCTATTGTTTCACGTGTTAATACTTCCGTTTTTTTCCATCTAATCGACGTTCTTTTCGGCCACTCTTTGTTTTACCAGATTCCACACATTACACCCTAGTTAATGTTTCATGGCTATGATTAGCTGGTAATTTATGTATAGCGTAATCTTTACCCGGATTGTATTTCTTAACTAATTCTGAAAGCTCGTATTTTGTCCATGAATCGTCATAATGTATACGATTTATGCGTAACCAATTTTGTACATATCTTACCAACGCGTGTGATACGGTGCATTGTTCATCACCACGATGCTATTTGGAGACATGTTTGGGATTAATGTTTCCTCAATATATTGAGTTAAATTTTGCCTATTCATTTTATCATGGTAATTGACTTTTTTGGTTTTGGCCTTAAAAATCAACTCACCATCCTTAAACAATACCTACGTTTTCTATACCTGCATGCAAAATAATCCATCTCCTTGGGGTTCAGTGCCACCAAGTCTATCACCGTTTATCTTGTTTTCATAATTTGTTATTTAAGTATGTGGTATGATTATAATTTTTTTATTATACTATAGTGATAATTAGCAAAAAATTTATAGATTCAATTAAGGTATTACGATTTTAAGATACAAGAAGAAGAAGGGAAAAACATACATAGTTGGAAAATTCATTCTTCTTTTTCGAGATTTCTTATAATATTATTGCGCGCTATAATTAGCGCCTGGTATGTGGCAGCTGATTATTAGCGCCATCTGGTATCAAGCAGCAGAAATAGGAGCGTCAGGATCTTTCTAGAACTCTCACACTAGCGCCATCTAGTATCGAATGAAAGAACTAAGCGTTTTAGAAAGCTCCACACTTGAACTTTCTGCACCTGGTCGGTCATCGGCCGGTATTTGCTGGAATATTCTGGATGTTTCGGTGGAAAAGGCCTATTTAAACAAGTTGAGGGCCGCGACCGGGCAGTATTGAATTGGCAATACAAGCGAAGCTTCGAAGCGAAATAAAGTGAACTAAAGTGATCAGTGCGATTAATTATTAATGTGTTTTAAGTTTTAATCGGCATTCGGTAATTAATGTGTCAATTTTGGTAATTCAATCGACAGTTTTTACTGTCACGAACCTTAAGCTCGTAACAATATAAAGATCTCTTGGACTTTAACATTTTATTCGTTTCATTATTTACCATTAAAATGATCATTATATTAGCTAATAATTAAATAGTTACAGCCCTGCGACAAAGAAACAGATAGACTCGGTAATAGGGTTCCGTTGGGCACTCCGCCGGGTAGTGGCGATGTAAGTATATCTACTGCACCATATCACCCACGTGGGTGTCGTAGGAGGCGACAGAGGACAACAAATCAGAATATGGGCTGCAGCATCTTCCTAATAACGACCAAAATTAAAAAAAACTGTGGTGCCAACTCGCTTGCGAAGCGCGGCAACTGTGGCAAAAATCCCCTAACATGAAACAATCTGTGAGGGAGTGGACTTTAATAGGATGTAACGGTACGATACGGGGTACACTTTGGGTACGGAACCGTAAAAACAGACAACACTTGAAAAAACGAATATTGAATAGCGAATACAATATTTTTTTATTTATTATTTTATTGCACACATAGTCTGTTTGAATTATTAATTACAAACAAACGGATAGCTAATAGATAAACTTGATACTCATCATCTTTATTAATTCGAGTGACAATCCTGTTACTTTATCCACCCTTGCGTTGCTATGTTGCTATGGGTGATAAGGTTTCAGATTTTTCTCTTCCTCAAAATACTTTATTGCGTTATATACAATTTTACGAGTAGCACTATGTAGTACTCCAGCGTTTAAGCTCCGTTGTTAACAGAATGTAGATAAAATAATAAAAGAAAATCACCAAATAACGTAATAGTCAAAAAACGAAATAACTAACAACGCTTTACATTCATAATCAAAAACAATAACAGCGACTTAACAAAATTAATAACAAAATAAAAAATGCAAAACCGAGATAATTTTTACTACATACGAGTATATGCCAATGATAAGTAGGACTGAAGATATAGCACGTACGAAAAACGCATATCGCAACATATTTTTTTGTAGTCTCTACCGACGGGTATGATTATAGATAGCGACAGTGTGCGAGCGAGAGGTAAATAAAGGCAACGCCATTTTCAGTATCATTCTTTAACCGCACGAGTAGTATACAGTATTAGTTGGTATGGCTCCTTTTATGCTTTGGAGCGCTGCTTGCATTGATGTGTTCCGCTCTAAAGCGTATAGAGAGCCATTAGAGTTACAAGATAAGAGGCAACAATTTTTTGTATATGATAAGGTGAAAAACGAGCACACAGTCCATCTGATGGTAAGTGGTTGCTGTAGCCCATAGAGATCTACATCTATCCTCGATTACAAATCAAAATACATATGCGTTGTCACCCGTGAGGACTAATATGGAATGCCTCGTTTCCAGTAAAAAGGGTCTCTGGTTCTGTACACTTACCATATGAAACACATTAAGCTATTATTTTATGCTAATATTATGTAGGGGCGTGGTCTTTTCCCGGTCCTAGACCCATTCGTACTACAACTATACTACTAATATAACTGCAGCAAGGCTTTACCACGTATATAACAATCCAAATAAGTCATCAGAGGTGACAACGATGTGTTTCTAGTATGAAGTTGGCTGCAGGTGCGCATGGGCCGCAGAAAGCACTTACAGTTAGTCTTGAAGTTGGTTTAACACTTCACTTTTATTAAAAAGAGGAGTATATATGTGTCATCCTGACCCCAAATGAATAATAATACTGTCCGTTACTGCCTATTTAAGTCCGCTGCTGAGCATAGCCTCCCCCATGGACTACCTCATATGCCCCATATGTTTGCCAAAGTTACAATACTTGGCAAGCGGGTTGGTAACACAGTTTTATTTTTAGTTTTTATGTTCATCCTAAGACGCTGCAGCTCATCTCCTAATTTGTTTCCTTCTGTCGTCTCTTATGATATCCAAGAGATGATATGAGGTAATAGATATTCTTTCACCGCCACTACTCGATAAGATAAATAATATTGTCTGCACTATATATTTGTTACGTGGCGGTCTTGTTCTTAAATATGAACAATACCATTTGAACAATATAAACGAATTTTATTACAATTTGTACTAGTTAAAATATGCTCTTCGGTTTTCGTACGAACTTTTAGCCGATAAAATATAAATAAATAACTTTTCGAAACCTTGTATATTACATTTATATAAATTATGAATTTGGTACAAAATGACCAATGATCCGCTAATCGTACGAATAGTTTTATTACTACGTTTTTATTTAGTCACTTTCTAGTTTGTTTGTCTGTCTGTCTCTCGTCACCTCCCTGTGAAGTGAAAATTTTAAATTTTGAATACAGAACAAATTCGATAATAAATAATAATTTTGATAATAAAACCTGGTATATTAAAATTTTTAAATAAAATAGGTTTTTTTTAATTTCATTCGATTTATTTATTCCGGTGTTAGGGATTAGTCGACTACAACTAAATACAGCCGATTGTAATTGGATAAAAATAAGTGGAGGTGGTTGATTTCAGCTAAAACTAAGTCTAATAAATTCCAAATAATATTTAGAATAACTATGACTTCTGTTAACTTTGTCAAAATTGCGAAAAGATCTAAGAGTTACGGCTAGGTTTGCCTGCAATATATAAATTACTTTGACTTTACCCAAAAAAGCATGAATATTTCAATGTCTGCCCAGGTTTGTCATAGTAAGCCTAACTTTATTTATTTTTTCGCAATACCCTGACCAAGAATAAATCGGACACACTCAATACACTTTCCGGCTTAAAACAAAAATAACTTTCAATAAAAAGAAAAAGACAACACAAAAAAAATTATTTCACATTCCGAAGGGCTTTAATTCCATAAAGTTTGGCTTAACACCGGCTTTTTCTTTCTATCAAAAGTTATTTTGTACCCTTTTGAGTGGACTAAGGAATATCACAATGTAAAACCACTTTTAGCTTTGTAGCCACTTTTAGTAGTTTACAGTTAATTTCTGATTTAAACTAGAATCTATTTCTAATGTTTTAAATTCGGAAATCATCATCATCATCATCATCATTACAGCCTTTCACAAGTCCACTGCTGAACATAGGCCTCCCCCAAGTAATGCCACAAAGCACGGTCCTGAGCCACCTGCATCCATCGACTTCCTGCATGTCTTACCAGGTCGTCACTCCATCTAGTGGGGGGTCGCCCTACACTACGCCTACCGGTACGAGGCTGCCACTCGAGAACCTTTTTTCCCCATCGGTTATCGGTTCTTCGAGCTATATGGCCGGCCCATTGCCACTTCAGCTTACTAATCCGTTGGGCTATGTCGGTCACTCTGGTTTTACTGCGGATATCCTCATTTCTGAGTCTATCACGCAGAGAAACTCCGAGCATAGCCCTCTCCATAGCTCGCTGAGCGACCTTAAGCGTCCTCATACGGCCAGCAGTGAAGGACCACGTCTCAGATCCATAAGTCATCACTGGCAACACGCACTGGTTGTACAATCTAGTTTTTAGAGATTGAGGTATACCTGACGAAAAGATATGTCGTAATTTCCCGAACGCTGCCCAGCCGAGTTGAATCCGTCGATTGACCTCTCGGTCGAAGTTGGACTTACCTAGACGGACTATTTCTCCCAGGTAAACGTACTCGTCAACAACTTCGAGCATAGTGCTCCCAACAACTACCGGCATAGGTGTGACATGGACATTGAACATGATCTTTGTTTTGTCCATGTTCATCTTAAGACCTATCCGTTGGGAGGCACTATTGAGGTCATTGAGCATAGTGCTTAAGTCCTCCAGCGATTCTGCCATAAGGACTATATCGTCGGCAAATCGAAGGTGAGTGATGTACTCGCCATTGATGTCAATACCGTATCCTTTCCAGTCCAGTAGCTTGAAAACGTCTTCCAATGCAGCGGTGAAGAGTTTCGGGGATATAACGTCACCCTGTCTTACACCTCTCTGCAGTTGGATAGGTTTCGAGCTCTGGTTCTGTACTCGGATAGCCATCGTAGCCCTACTGTACAAACACTTCAGCACTTCGATATACCGACAGTCAACTTGGCACCGCTGAAGGGACTGTAGCACCGCCCAAATTTCGACGGAATCAAAGGCTTTCTCATAGTCCACATACGCCAGGCAAAGTGGCAGATTGTACTCTTCAGTCTTCTGTACAATCTGCCGCAGGGTATGTATGTGGTCTATGGTACTGAAGCCTTTTCGGAAACCGGCTTGTTCGGGAGGCTGGAAGTCGTCAAGTCTGCGTGCGAGACGATTCGTAATGACTCTCGAAAACAGCACGTAGACGCGGCTCAGAAGGGAAATCGGTCTGTAGTTCTTTAAGAGAGCGTTGTCGCCTTTCTTAGAGAACAAGACCACCGCACTTCTGCTCCACGCCTCTGGAGTAGTGCCACCATGGAGGACGGAATTGAAGAGCTTCTGAAGGACTACAAGTACCGGTGTTCCACCCGCTTTCAGAAGCTCCGCTGTAATTCCATCCTCGCCTGGGGCCCTGCCGTTTTTAAGGTGCTGGAGAGCCATTCTAATCTCGCTTAGACTGACGTCCGGGATATCATCGAAATTCGGAAATACGCGAACTAAATTGTGAAGTATCGAATTTGACAGCAAAATTTAAATTTCGCGTAGTCTGTGGCGCCGTAACTTACGGGTTTTTTTTTTGAAAAAGATTCTCCTTTATTAAATAAACTAGCGTTCCGGAGCCGGACCGGCTTGCAAGTGTAATGTCTCTGCAACAGCGTCACCTACTCATTCAAATACACAAAATATTTCATCAAAATCGCTCGAGCAGTTTTAAAGTTTTAGCGTGACTAACAGACAGCAATATATTTTTATATATAGATATTTTTTAAACCCGAAACTATTTGTATAGAGGCGACCATAGAATACTATAGTACACAATATAATGGCTGTCAACCTTATTTTGTACGAGGATCGGTGTCACCAGGAGCACACATATAAGCAATTACGTCGTGTTATCACTACTACAAACCCGATTCGCTGTGTTGACTGACTGAGTAAATTTAAACATTTTAGACTTTTGATTAACGTTCGAGATCATCATTTAAAAAATTATTTAAGTTTTAATACATATTTATTTGTAAATAGTGTGCAATTTGGCATTTTCTAAATAATTTGCGTGCGAAATTTGGAAACGATTGTAACGTCAAAACACATCTCGTTTTGACAGTTTTTATACGTGGTAGAGCCATGCTGCAGTTATATTAGTAGTATAGTTGTAGCACGAATGGGTCGGCTCGACCGGGTAAGGACCACGCTCTCACAGAATACCAGCGTCAAATAGTAGCTTAATGCTGCTGTGTTTCGTATGGTGAGTGTAGAGACCGGAGACCCTTCTTACTGGAAACGAGGCATTCCACCTTATTCCTCAAATGGTGACAACGCATCTGCATTTTGATTCATAATCGCGGATAGATGTAGATGTCTATGGGCCGCAGCAACCACTTACCATCAGGTGGACTGTGTGCTCGTTTGTCACCCTATCCTATAAAAAAAAAGTTATACGTGTGAATTGACATGACATCACATTCTAGTGCCTACACGCTCCGCCCACTCCCCCGATCTATTATATATGTATTATTGTATTCTATGGAGGCGACTAACCAACAGCAATTAACTGCACTTAGTTGCATACGACGAATACTAGTTTATGTCTAAAAAAACACAGTGGTGAATGAAATAAAAAATTCAATCAGTTAACCGAAAAATCAGATTAAGCCTTAAATTTAGAATATAACAACGACGTATCAGGAAATATGTATTGTACACAATTTCAACACCTTACAAATATAATATGCACCAAAAAAATATTACAATAGTTTTAATTAGGCTACATTAATTAGCGACTTCGCTTTTCATTGTTATATCTGCATCAGTCTTCTTCATCTCCTGAGCGCCAATGAGTAGTGAAAAACTCATTTTTAACAGTTCATTCGCTGGTGCTTCCACTATTAGCCATAACGGTATTGCAAGGAGGACGGTCGCCATCACCATGGATATGCTAGTATAAACCTGATAAGCAAAATTAACAAACATTAATAAACAGAATCTTCCGTCACACCGTTACAGCCAAACAAAAGTCCATTTCTGAACATAGACCTCACCCAAAGATCGCCTCATATGGTGGATATTTACCATAGCTGCCACGCTTGGCTTGCCAGTTGGCAACCACAGTTTATTTTTTATTTTGTAGTTGCTATTATTAAGACGCTTCTATCCACCACCTGGTTTGTTTCCCTCTGTCGTCTATTACGACACCCTGTACAGAATCCTCATCAGCCTGTAAACAGTAGACAGTCTGACTGTTTGGAAGGCAAAGGCAAACACAGTATAAGGCGTCTATCACTTTTTACAGTGTCTCACTGTGCTTGTACTCCGGAAGTTGTGGGGTCGCCGGAGACTGAGGTCTGTTTTTTTGCGACGCTACTTATAGATGGGGCGTATTTTCCACAGTTATCACGCTTGGCAGGGGAATTAGCAAAAATAGTTTTTTTTTTTTAATTATTAGGATGTGATCAAGATGATGCTACCTCTATACTGACTTTGTTACCCCCCTGTCGCCTCTAGCACTGGTGAATCAGGACCACGTTGCGTGGTATTCCTTAAGAGAGGCCTATGTTGCCCCCAGCACCGGATTTGTGATGGGATGTTATGATAACGATGCCAAGCAGATAGTGAATACCAGAGCTCAAATACCAAAAAAATATTTAGCAATTAGATAATTAAATTCCAAATAAGTTGACTATTACAAATGAAATTTCTCCCTTTTCATAGATATATGTATACATTTTAATCGTAACTAAAAAATAAATACAGCAAATTACAAGTGTTGGTGACCTTTTTACTTTAAAGGCGTCTGTTGCAAAACCTATTATGCTTTTGCCTTTACTCGCAGCTATATTTAGCAAATAAAAAAATAATAAAGGGCTTATAAAGTCAAAATTCCTATGTATAAAGCTAAGATAAAGCAACATAGATAATATAAATGTTCTTACAAAATGAAGGAAAAACGCATTCGTCGTGGTTTGGAAAGTGCCGACGTATGTACGGATGACTAAGACGTGTAGAACAAACGCACTGTAGGACAGCCGGGCTGGTGTGACCCACCCGCGCCACTCTAAAGTACTTCGATTTATTTCTGAAAACACAATATTTAAAAATTAAAACGGTTTGTAATTTTTTAAAGAATACTAGTAACATAGAATAGAATAATAAAAATATAAATTACTTTGCAACCTTCCGCTAACGAAATATAATGATATGTCTTACCTGGATTGAATAGCACCTTCCGCCCTCCCTCAATTGCATGCACTAACTCCATCACCACTAGTCCCAGCACCACTACTCCCAACACCACTACTCCCGGCACACCTACTTCCAACACCACTATTCCAGGTAAGACACACCATCGACGATAATACGACACGTGTTTCGCCTCTTCACGAGGCACCCTCAGGTGATGTAGACTCTACGGCGGCTGACCGCTAAGTAGAAGTAGTAGTCTAGAGTCTCATTTGTATGATTTTATATGAAAAAAGTTTTAATATTTTTATAACAAAAGAGTGATAAAAGCTGTTTTTTTATGAAAACAAAGTAAAGCAGTGTTTTTAATGTTTAGGGTAGAACATTATTTTGCAGCTACATAAAATGTTACAAAATGATAAAAATAATGGCGTCAGCTCCAGCATAATATACGAAATTTATTCGGAACTTTTTGATTATATAGCAAGTGAGGGTAATATGGTCATCCGGTTAATAGGGTTATTTTCTAGTAACTCAAAAACTACATAGCGTTGTTTGCACGGATGTCTCTGTGATAAGATAGCTCCTCATCAGCCAATCAAATAATAAAGGGTCAAAAGGTTTTATCGATGCCAATTTGACCGTTGGTTAGTATGGTGTAGTATACTTAGTTTTTTTATGTACTTAGATTTTTCGATGTGTCCTTATTAAGCCAGAGCTTGTTTGCCAGTTCTTTTTTAATATATTATAGTATAAGACTTTGTGTTTTTGTCTCTGTCTCTCCTAGTTTAGGTTTTATAGGGCGGCAAAGCTTAAGGTGAACATATTATCCTCACGTATCTTAATTATTCTTTTCACCGTACTTCTTTAATTCTCTTAGGGTATATTAAAATGAAATCTCATAGATTCCCCATAAAATTCAGTATTGATACGTTAAATTTGTCCACAAAATTTTTTATTTTATCATTACGATGACCTATATTTGCATAATTTTACGCACAGCAAGACTTACGTGCGTGAGTGCACGCTAGCGCGTGTGTGAGTGTTTATATATAAAAAAATCCATAACGTCAACGCAACAAAATGTATAGTATGAATTTTTATAGCAGAAATCAAAATCCGCAAAAAAAATGGCGGTCCTAAAAAAGGGACATGTTTAGTAGTATTGATCCCACCGATATAATACATAAATTACTAATGTAATCTTACTGTCACATTTTAATATAGCTCCCAGTATAAATAACGCCACCAACAAAGTGAAAACAGGCTTCACGATACCAGCGTACAGGGCCCTGATGTAGACGGAGTCACGAGGAGCGTCGCGGTAAAAAACACTTCCCAACCATATTGTTAGAAGCGCGGTGGGGAATAATAGTTGGTATATCCACAGATGTTTCTGGAAGTATAGAAAAATATTATATTAGAATATGTAATACTCATATCTATGAGTATCACATATTCTATGATTATTATTTAGCAGATAAAGACTAGCACTTAGTGTTAGTGCGAACTGATCAGATTAGAATGATTTTTGATTCATAGATATTTAATTGTGTTTACAATATATTCTATCAAAGTACGTTGAAATTGTGTGATTAAAAAGTTCAGTGATCCAAGTGATAATAAAACTACAGTTACATAATATCAAATGTAAATCAAATGCCCATGAAGAATCGAAGTTCAAAATCTCTTGTTTCGATCAAGTATATTTGGAGATCATTCTATAAATATAAATATGCCTACGTGATGTCGATTGAGAATCCTATGAAGTGAATGAGCCATTAAACAATATACTCTATATTCAAAAGCATCATTTTCATCAAGCAGAAAAGGGCTCCATCTACAAGATTTTATCTGATAAACAAATAATAAATACATTTTCAGAACTTGTACTTATATTAAGAATATTACAACTTTCACAATACGAAAACAAATTATAGTTTATTTTGTGTTCAGTTTTATTAATAATATATAAATAATATCACTACCTTATACTTCTCGACATTAAAGTTGATGCGCAATAAGTGATAAGTAATATATCCCATGCTTAGGCCGATAATGAAACCTGCCAAGTTGGTGTGCCCACGTTTATAGACGTAATTGTAAGTTGGATTCTTGATAAAGTTGAGAGATGTTCTGAAAACCAATTTAGTCAGATTAATACAAAAAGAATTTGCATGCATGATGGAGACTCATCATCCAATTTTGTTCCGTGATATTAAAAAGTGACGATTTAGCAAAAAGCTAACAAAAAGACTGAAATCTCCTTTAATATGACCTGATGTGTTACCATCTAGGTAACACAACCAGGTCACATTAAATTCCACACGTTAAATATCCAGACAGTCAACTGGGAATAACTGGCTACCGTGACATGGAATTCGGTCCGAAAACATTCCTTAACCAAAAATTTCCAAGCATTTTTCTATTTACGTATATTTTTCTAGGTAATTAAATTTTTCATGCAGTTTTCTTGTCGACTCCTCAATATTGACTAGAAGTTTACGCACTTAGATCGTCATAAGCCGCCACAAACCCATCAATAGCTCAAATAATTTATTAATCATTTTTAGTCCTAGAACCAATACGAAATATCAATTTTTTATAAAATAATATTTCATCCATTACTCTATCAATATATTATTATAAGACATACTCACTCGGGCGAAACTATAAGAACAGCGTCTAGATCCTTTACATATGTCACAACAGCAGGAATTATTACACCAGCTGCGAAGAGTAGCGACAGCACTACTTTTCTAACAGTGCTATTTGTCACCATCAAGCAGAAAAAGATACCAATGCAGTATAGTTGCATGTCAGCTGCTAAGTACCTGTCGATAATGGAAGTGATACAACCAATCATTTATTTATGAGATGGGACCACGCTACAACACAAGGCACGAATGGTGGATCCTTCCCCACACTCCAGAGCACTTGCTAAAATTTTTTAATCATCAGATAAAAGAAACCATAAAAAACAACTTTGCTTAGCCTTAACTTAGGTTTTCAATCAGGTTATAATTTATATGATGAAAAAATAACTCGTATCTGACGATTTAAAAGTCGGTACTTAGGCGAGTTAATAGCCGCCTTTACACGCCTTGAGACGCTCTTTCACTCACGATCGGAGTGTGCACAACTGAACGCGGGAAAGCTTGCACGCGTATTCGAAAGTGGTTATTTTTATCTATTTTTATGTGCGATGCCTCTTTCGCGCGCTATTACCCTTGTATTTTTATTCAGAGAGGAAAGAGTCGTGTAAAGGCTAATAGCGCGTGATTCAGTACGGAAAACTTTTGAAAACTAACCTGGGGTGTATGAAAATCACGCAGTTTTGTTAAGCGCACGCTCTAAAGACAGGAGTTCTAAAGAGTATAGAGTAAAGTAATATAGAGAACGACTTGGTGATTTGACTATGATTCAAGAGTTGTAAGAAAACTGACACGCGACCCCTTAAAATTTGATTATTTTACAACAAAATCTCTTTTCGCTTGAGGCATTCTACCTTGCAAAACTTGACTAATTTTACGACGACAATCGTTTTCACAAAACCGCGCGTGTAAAATATCTGTGAGTGCACCCTGAGGTATGAAAGGCTGCGTGAGCGAACGGCCCGCGCGAGCATTCTCGTTCTCCTTTTTTATCTTTACATGCGCGCTCTCTCCCGCCAGAAAGCCAATTTACGCGTTAAAGAGCATAATATGTATAAAGGCGGCTATTAGGTAACATTTAGTTTCTTGTGAAGAAGGAAACAATAGGATAAAATAAATATACAAGGTTCATGTTACGATCCTTGTACATTTGTGTTATCCTATTGTTTCCTATGGTCTTGAGTAATTATTTTTTATTATTTATCTTAGTCATCGCCCCATTTTATCCTGTGGGTATCGTAAAAATGACTAAAGTATATTCCAGAAAGATATTTTATTTAGATTAGATTCAATTAATGTCGGTATGATCTTGTTTGCGCCAGACGTAGAAGGTTTTTTTTTGTTTGTTTATCCGGAATAGTGACGGGTAGCAAGGTTAATAAGACGAAATGTCTGGATTTTCCAGCCTGCTAAGCGCGGTCATATGCATCTCTGGCAGGACTTTGAATGATGAAGGAAATAATATAATACATCTTAATAATTACCAAGCATGTGACATGCATAGTGTGTTGTCGAAATAGTTGCTAATATAAAGCAAGTTCTGCCAAGCGAAGCGACGGCAGTCTTCGGCTTCATTAACTACTGCCTCCTAAAAATAAGAAATAGCAATTTGTTATAAACGTGAAACACGTAGTGCAACAGCAACCTAAGGAAATTCCTTTTAACATTTAGCTCTGTATGAGCGGGGACTGGACAACGACATCACAAATGGTATTTAATTGGCGATAGCAATACCAGGTGGCTTATTATACAGAATGGGTCCCACATATATGCAATAAATGAAACCATATACTTGTTATCGCCTTTGCTGACGATATACAAAAAATGAACGTAATCGGTCCAGTAATTAGGTCAAAAAGTAGAGTTTTAATTTTAAGTAAATTTGAACTCTCTATAGAATTGGGTCACTAAGTCAATGATTCAATGAACTTGAATCCTTTAACATTAAAAAGCGACGTTCCCACGCAGTGCAAACTATTGGTATTGCGACATATCGACGCGGTGTCTTTTGTCGGCGTCCATAAACAAGCGGCACGAGGCACGCGGCGTACTTCAAAGGCGACAGCGCAAGTGCGCGCGCGCCTTTGTCGTAGAGTAGGATACCAGTTATCGACGATTAGCTTCTTTCAAAGGGAGTAATAATCAATAAATAAAAAAAATGTTTAGCTTTAAACACTTAGGGTATGGTTTTTATAGAATAATCGTGTTGTTATGATAATTCTAAAAACACTACGACCTAAGTATTTAAAGCTAAACTTTAAAGCTTTCTTGTTTAAGTGTGTTCTTGTAGATTTAGAGATAATAAATTATTTTAACATGCTAAAAAACCCATAAAAACAACCAATTAAAAAGTCATACATACTTACCCGTTTCCCAGGAAGTTACAAATCGGTAGTTTCGTAAGTTCGATTGTATAAAAATAAACTTTTTTTTAACAATCAATAACTTGTCGATAGTTATCAAATCAAAAATCAAAATTACTTGTATTCAAATGTAGTAGGTAAGTAAGTGTAAAAAGAAAAGTATCGATAAACGATAATTGCACCTTGTGGCCGCCCTATTTATTACTTTTATTATTTTCGCCATTTTGGAATTTGGAAATTCGGCTTCCAGTTCACGCGCAATTCTCCCATGTGTGCGTTTCGCTGCCTACACGCATCGCAATTATTTATCGTAAGATAATTATCGTATTATCGTAAGATAAATACAATTAGTCGAACAATTATTTTACGGTGAAATAGACACTTATTAGTTAATTGACTTTGTGTGTGTAAATAGTGTTTTTAAGTACGTTTATTTTTATTATTTTTTCACTGTGATATTGACACTACTTGACTTTTGTGTATACGTTTTGGCGGCGGAAAATGCCAAGACAACAGCATTTTTACAGTGCGGCAGAGTATACAGACATGGTTTTATTGTATGGCGAATGCCACCAAAATTCAGCGTTAACTCTGCGTACTTATAGTGAGAGATACGGCGCAACTCGCGTCTGCCCTACTAGCGTCCGGATAATCCTAGGTGCTGTCCAAAGAACCAGGGAAAATCAGCGCATAGTGCCCAACACTCATGAAGGAGTTGCTCCGCGTCACTTTCCACCCTCGTTCGAACAACGAGTCTTAGACCATTTCGATCGGAATCCAACCTGCAGCCTTAGACAAGCTGGGCGTGTGTTTAGAGTGAGGCATAAAACAATACACCGAGTGCTGAAAAGGATCAAACTACGTCTTTTAAATATGTTAAGGTGCAGGCGCTGCTGCCCCGCGATAAGCCGATTAGAGAATCTTACTGCCACTGGGTACTGGAAAAAATGTCTCAAGACCAACGTTTCCTAACAAATGTGTTTTGGACAGATGAAAGCACGTTTACTCGAAACGGCATATGGAACCGACAATCCATGCGTTACTGGAGCCATACGAATCCTCATTTATTTAGGGAATCAGCTCATCAATAACGATTTTCCATTAATGTTTGGGCAGGCATTCACGGAGATCAAATAATCGGCCCTATTTTTATTGATGGAAACCTAAATGCACAGAAATTTCTCAATATTCTTAACGGCCCAATAACAGAATATTTAGAAGGATTGTCTGTGGCAGCTTACCAAAGGGTATGGTTCCAGTTAGATGAAGCTCCTCCACACTCCGTACTCCTCGCGAGAGAGCGGCTTAACACCATGTTCGGCGAACAATGGATAGGGCGCTATGGCCCTCGCAGGTGGCCAGCTCGATCGCCCGACCTCACTCCTCTAGACTTCTTTTTATGGGGCTTTATTAAAAATGAAGTGTACTCAAAGATCTCCGAAACCGAAGATGAACTGCGCAATCGTATTGTTGCCGCCTTTAACAAATTAAAAGCCCTGGCTCCTGGCCCTGGCCCTGGCTTCCTGAACGAAGTTTGTTGAGCAGGCTTCAGGACAACATTATGCGGCGATGAATGCGACGAGAAACTCGTAACTTGTGCATTCAAGAACGTGGCGGACATTTTGAAAATTTTAAAATTTAGGGTTTCATTAAATTTTGCTACTAATATGCAATAATATTTATTTCGTTCAGTTCCATTTTCGCGAAATAAAAAAGTGGCGGTAAAATATCTAAACAGTTTAGTGAGTAAGTTTTTATTTCGTCGCACATTTTCCAACGAACCATAGGCCGTGCCGACAATCGCAATGCCACCCGCGTGCAACGTTGTCACTCTTCCAAGGGGTCAAGGTACGTTGTCTAAACAGAGTGTTCACTTTTACTGAATTTATTTTAATATTTATTTTGTTTGAAAATTTCACTTTTTTATTTTACGGGTTTTAATTTAATATTTAATTTTTCTACACTTCTACGGACTAGTATTACTTGTGGTTTCATTTATTGCATATATGTGGGACCCCATTCTGTATATTGACGCTGTTTTTCATCACTGTTCATGGTATTTAACATTCGACATGTATGAGGGACGCTGATGACTATAGGAATTTTTATCTGTATAGTACATAGAATACTATAATACACAATAGAATGGATGTCAACCTAATTTTGTACGAGGTTCGGCGTCGCCGAGAGCACACATACATGCAATTACGACGTATTAGCTCTACTACAAACCCGATAAGCTGTGGTGACAGACTGAGTAAATTTACACATTTTAGACTTTTGATTAATGTTCAAAATCATAGTTCAAAGAAATCGTTTAAATTTTAATACATATTTATTTGTAAATTGTGTGCAATTTGGTATTTTCTAAATCATTTTCATGCGAAATTTGGAAACGATTGTAACGTCAAAAAACATCTCGTGTTGACACTTATACGTGTGAAATGACATGTTAGTGACATTTTGGTGGCTACACGGGCTCCGCCCACTCCCCCGTACTATTATGTATATATTATAGTATTCTACGGTCTAGTAGTTTGTTTTACTTGGTACGACCCTCTTCTGCAGCAAGGGCTGTGAGGAAATTCCACCTTACACTACAGAGGCATCTGCTGTCGTTGTTTAAGGTTGGTTGGCTTACCATGTATTGGCGGTGTAAGTAGATATATCCACTACTCCATATCATCCCGTGGTTGCTGTAAGGGGCGACAGAGGGAAACAAATCAGGAGATGGGCAGCAGCATGTTTCTGGTAACAACTAAAATTATAAAATTGCGATTGAAAACCCGATTGCCAAGCGTGGCAACTATGGCAAATATTTCCCTTGAGGTAATCTATGGAGGAGGCCTATATTCAGCAGTAGACTTTAATAGGTTGTTACGGTAACGATAAAGGACTATTAGGGTCGAAAATCTGCAGTGACTATTAACAATCATGTGGATATTACCTGGTTTGTTAATTAAAATATAAAACTAACTAGCTGACCCGGCAGACGTTGTTCTGTCCTTTCTAGTTGGTTACGCGTTGAGTTTTTAGAGACACACACACATTTTTTTTAAACTTAAAATACATAATATATATAAGTACATCCTCTTCACGACTCATAGATCAACCACAACCATTACTACAATAAATTTACAAAAGATAACCCCTCTTTTTTACTCATCGGTAAACGGATAAAAAGTTGCTTATAAGTTATACGCCATCGTTTGCAGCCTACACACAAACTTTTATGGAAATCCGTCCAGTAGTTTTTGCCTGAATTGTAAACAAATAATTTTTTTACAGATTTATTGTATGTATAGATTATTTTCGAACAATACAGTAGCGCTTTGGACTATGCTTGCGAAATAATCCATGTTATAATGAGAGGTTCAAAATTGAATGGAATTAAATATATAAACTACACAAGTGTTCGTTAATTTTCTGTTTATATTATGCAGTAACTCTAGATTTCAACTCCGCCTCCTATTCGTGAAATCAAAACAGTGACTTCGTTCGAAATATGCGCAAAAGAACTCTAAAAGGGATTTCTACCTGTGTATGTATCTGTTATTATCATCATCATTATTACAGCCCATTACAAATCTACTACTGAACACAGGCCTCCCTAAGGAACGTGGAAGCACGGTCCTGTACCACCTACATCGAATTCCTCCGGTCCGTTATCAGGTCGTCACTCCATCTAGCGGGGGGTGAAATATCGACCCGCGAGTGACCCGCTGGTCAAGAGTGGCAACTATGATATTTGTCATCTCACTTATGAGACAATCTGTGGGGAAGTTTTTGTTCAGCAATAGATATTGTTAAATTGTATACCATAATGATGACGACGAACATCGAACCTACTATGGTAGATAATAAAGTATTATAGTTCTTACATTCCACATCGGACCGAATCCGACGAATCGTAACCAAGTAGATGTGATAGCCAACACTACCGCGTATACAGGAGTTAGCCTGAAATTCAGAAAAGTTTTTTTTAATTTATTGAAATCTTTATAGTAGCAAATACTTATAAAAACAGCAGTTTATGTACGTCCCAACACGGAGCAATGCCTTCCTCACATACTTGAGAGATTTTTATGAATAAATATTAATAATCTTTCAAAAATGCAGGATTTAACACGTAGAAGACCTATGATGTAGCTATATAGTTGAAGCATAAATGAGTCGGCTTGCTTTGGAATCTGGTGGGCAACCTCAGTTTTTTATTGTTTAGAGTTGTAATAAGAAAGATGCTGCTGTCTATCTCCTGTTTCATTACCATCTGTCGCCTCTTACGACACCCACGGGACGACACGGGGGGGGGGGGGTGGATTCTATTACGCACCCACTACTCGGTACTATGGGATGATACTGCTACGTTATAACATTTTCTATAGAAATAATGTGACAGGCGTACTTATAGTCCATCTGATGGGTAGTGGCTTCTGCATGGCCACCAGCAGCCAATTTCAAACAATATAGACTACAGATGCATTGTCATTTCTGAGGACTCAGATGGAATGTTTTAAAACCTGTGAGTTTATTGGTTCTTCCTAGACATGGACACAGCAGTGCAGGCACTACTGCTTGGCGGCAGAAATAGGTAATACGGCAGTACTAACCCAGACGAGCTCCTTGGCAGAAAAGAAGTCACTTAGTGTGATCAAGAGAAAATATAAGTATACCTCAACAACCTCCTGAAAATTTCAATTGGTATCATGGCCCAGGTAAATTTCAGCTTCTCCGATTTCATCTGCACGTTGAAGGCTAGCAAGAAACCAGACATTAGGAAGAAAACCTGAACAATGGGTGTGCCGTTTATGAATGTGTGGTATGACAGACTGTCGTAGATCTGAAACATATTTTAGCACATCTAAATACCAGCGTAAAATAGGAGCTTAACGCTACTGTGTTTCGTATGGTGAGTGTAGACAACCAGAGACCATTTATACCTAGAAATGATGCATTCTATCTTAGTCCTTACGGGTGACAACACATCTGCATATTGATTCGTAATGGAGGATACATGTACCACAGCAACCACTTACCATCAGGTGGACATAGTGGCCCTTTGTTACCCTTATCCTACAAAAAACACATATTTAAAGTATGATTGACCTGATAGTGTACTTTGGTGACCGCTATCGGAACTCGTCGCCGAATAGAACTAGGTGAGAAAAGCTTGGGCTCGTTTTATTAGTTATGATGAGACATTACCTCCAGAGTTGATGGTGTGACCCGAAAGTGTACTTTGGTGAGCGCTATTAGAACGCCTCGCCGAGTAGAACTAGGTGTACTGAGTTTGGGCTCGTTTTGTTAGTTAAGATAAGTCCTTACCTCCGGACTTAATGGCCTGACCTGAAGGTGTACTTTGGTGACCGTTATTGGAACTCGTCACCGAGTAGAACTAGGTGTGCTGACTTTGGGCTTGTTTTATTAGTTATGATGATACCTCACCTCCGGTCTTGATGGAGTGACCTGAAGGTGTACTTTGGTGACCGCCATTGGAACGCCTCGCCAAGTAGAACTAAGTATGCCGAGTTTGGGCTCTTTTTGTTAGTTATGATGAGTCCTTACCTCTGGACTTGTTTGATTGATCTGAAGGTGTACTTTGGTGACCACTATCGGAACTCGTCGCCGAGTAGAACTAGGCGTGGCGAGCTTGGGCTCATTTTGTTAGTTAAGATAAGTCCTTACCTCCGGTATTAGTGAAGTGACCTAAAGGTGACTTTGGTGACCACTGTTGGAACTCGTTACCGAGTAAAACTAGGTTTGCCGAGTTCGGGCTCGTTTTGTCAGTTATGATTAGTCTTTACCTCCGGTCTTGATGGAGTGACCTGAAAGTCTGCTTTGGTGACTGCTATTGGAACACCTCACCTAGTAGAACTAGGCGTGGTGAGTTTGGGCTCGTTTTGTTAGTTATAGTAAGTCTTTACCTCAGGACTTAATGAACTGACCTTAAAGTCTGCATTAGTGACCGCTATTGGAACTCGTCGCCTAGTAGAACTAGGTGTGGCGAGTTTGGGCTCTTTTGTTAGTTATGATGAAACCTTAGCTCCGGACTTGGTGGATGGACGGCACCAAAAATAATATAGCCCTTATTGCAATATATTTTCACGCGATATTCGTCCATATTAGCAAAATATGTGAAAATATATGCCTAATTTTTTTCTACGGCTATTTGTGATAAAAATAAACACAATTTTTTTATTGAATATTTCTGCCTACTCATAAAAAATGTACTCGTGCAGGATCGTTAATTTCGCTACCATTTGAAGATGAAGAACCAATTCAAAAAAAGAATTTGATTTGGTTAATTTTTTATCACTTTACCACTGCAAGACTTCAAGATACTTTAAGGCTCGTTTTGCGTAATTCGGACCGAACAATTAATATAAAAAAAACTGAAGGTAGCCGGGCTAACTATGACATTGGGACGTCAAACATCTCAGTCTCCCGTGACCATGAGTGTTGTAAAGACCCTAAACGTTGGAAATTAAAAATAAGTAAAATTAGTTAATTAAACGCGAAAAAATCCGTAAATTTAGTTTTATTCATTGTTGGTCGTAACTTAAATTCCCCCTATGGACGATGAGTAATGAGAACCAGAGACCGTATTTGCTGATGACGAGGCATGCTATCTTAGTCTGTTGATGTCAGCGTTTCTACACCTTGACCCTCAAGCAAGTATAGATTTTGACCATGGGCCTCTGCATTCACTTACCATGGACTGTATGCATGTTTCATACTTATGAGTATATAAGCGCACAGTCGTGCGAGTGAAATTGTATAAAAATTGAAAAATTATTGAAAATTTAAATTACATACCGCTTCAATGTCTCGTGTGTTTTTTGGAATATGAGTGAATGGCGTAAAAGAATGTGCCATTATTACCAAAGCCATTGTTACAGTCCTGAAATTAATGTCAATAAGAAATTAAGTCTTAGTCTATGTTTCGTTTGTAACCTAAAATAACCTTTTATTTTGAATGTTTTTTTTTTCATAAAGCTGAAGTGACAACAAACTTATAGTCCACCTGATAGCAAGTGGCTACTAGAGTCTATGGACATATGCAATGAACTTCGTACAAAAAGACAACAGATGCGATTTCGCTTGACAACGCAGCTGTTGCTTTTTTGTTTGCTGTGGGTTTTTAGATGGAACGCCTTAGAGCTTATAATTATACTGGCACTCTATACCCTGCAGAATGGAACACAACGATGCAATCACTTCTGTGTGACCGCAGTCGTAGCTACCTATACCCCGACTCCTAGGCAGAAAAACAGTACTTAGAACAGATATGGAACGTAAAACCTTAACCGTAAAATTATTAGTACGAAAAACAACTAACCAGACTGTCAGTTGCTTTTCATACTAATAATTTTAAGATATCAAATGTAATAATTTGCAATCGTTGTAAGTTCAGCCCCTGCCTCCTATTGTTCATATTCACACATACCAGCTAAAAATAAATAATCTAACGATTTTAATTAATTCAAATTATATGTATCCTACTATACACGTGGCAATTATCAAAGAATCCATTAAACCTTAAACCTTGATTTTGCCAATTTTGCAAAGGAATAAAATATTTTTGGATATTCAATAATGAGTTATCCTCTCTATCAGTGGTGTGTTGTGTCTGAATGCAAAAATATGAGGAGAAGTTATGGATTCAAGCGCCAACTGATATATGTAGTGGGCGCTGCCCGCATATACTGGGGAATGGGGGGGGGACCAAACCTCCACTCAAGACAAAAACTGTTAGGGACTAACTGAGCAAAAAGACTAAGGTGACCCTTAACATACCTGCTGTCCACTTTCATCTGGAGCAATACGCAGGTGTCCTCTAAAGCTAATACTTCGTATCGCTTATAACCACGGTACAAATTTAAACACTCCTTTGTGCCTCGGGCTGGGTTTGCGTAAACATCAGAGAGGACATTTGTTCTCGACGCCTCGGCAGTCTTGAAGGTCATCATGTTGAATGGCTCGGTTCACGTCTAACCGATCATGCTAGGAGATCTGTTTATGACTTTCTTTGATCTATGGTCTGACACAACTGGTTACTTCGCCTACGCGGATTTCAGATGTGGAGGATCATGCACTTTCCCTGTTGTACCTTCTGCTGACCTCAAATCTGGACGGATATCAAGTCTCCGTCGATGCTCCTCTTGGTTGTCCAATCCGGAGTGTGAAGCCACTCACGATCCCTTCACGGTTGCGTTTTGCATTCTGCCGCCATGTTTGGCATTACAGGTCGGCGGATTGACTCAAAATGCGGTCTTTTTTGCATCCTACCAAAGGAGACGGGTTTGCTTCCCGCTGGATAATCCCAGCGCTGTTGTTGCCTCTGTCACTGATGTAGTGCCATAGGGAATAGACCTATTTATTCCATCATTTGTTGTTCCCATCGGAGACAGATCCCAAGCTTGATTTGATCGCAACTGTAATACTGCATTACGCTGTAATCAGCAGTGTTATCAGGCCTGAGCTTACGCTTCGGCGGCTCGTGATGTAAACACCGGCAAGCTTAAAAAGAAGTACAGCTTCGCCTCTAGGTCTTCCAGGCTAGAAATTCTCCGTGCGTAAAGCACTCCTCTCCCTGGAGATCCACAAGACGAGTGTGCCTGACGGGATTCCCTCAATTGTGCTGAGGGCGCATGCTCCAGAGATGGTAGCGGTTTTAACGGGTCTTTTCCGGTACCAATTCCATCGGGGTCGTTCGTGATATTGTTTTTTACCTAACATACCGATGGGTGCAGGCCATCTGTTTGCCTGCCTTTTAATGTTGGTGTTCCATAAGCTTGCGAACGTTTCTTTTGACACGATATGTTGCAAATGATATGTTGCAAGCTCGTAGCATTCATTGTTATGCGGACAACAGCACTTGTAATTCTTAATACACCGGCCTTGCAAATATTTCTTGGGAAAATGTCACCGAGTACCGGAATAAACTTGTGTCTGAAGTCGAGACATTTTTAAACATTGTCTGAGATTGGGAGCGACAAAATCTAGTCCAGTGCAATCCCTAGAAAACACGGGCTTACCGCAAAAAAATAACACATTTGTTGTATTTTTTTATCATCATCCTGTCGACATATTGAAGGATGTGCAGTTTCGTGGTCACCTGGAGGAGAAGAACTAATTGGCCTCTAAACAGATTGGCATGCTCAGCAGAGCGGGGAAGTATTTCATGCCAACACACCGTCTGAAACTTTGCAAGGTGCAGGTTCGGCCACACATGGAATACTGTTCCTATCTCTGGGCCGGGGCTCCCCAGTGCTAGATTCTTTCATTTGACTGCATCCAGCGCAAAGCAGCTCTAATCTTCGACCACCGAGTTCTCTCCGATCGGCTTGATACATCGGCACTGCGAAGAAATGTTACATCTCTTTGCATTTCCTATCGCATGTACCACGGCGAGTGCTTTGAAGAATTTTTTCGAATAAATTCCAACCGCAAAATTTCACGAACGCACAACGCGTCGAAATTCACGATACCATCCACACCATTTGGATGCTTGGCGATCCACCACTGTACGTCTGTCATACTAAGTCTTTTCTTCCTCGTCCGGCGATTTTTCTGGACCGATACGACTCAGGAACCTTCAAGAAACGAGCTTACTCCTTTCTGAAAGGCTGGCAACGCTCATGCAATTCCCTGATATTACATTTGTTCATGGACGGTGGTAGTCACTTTCCATCAAGTGAGCCGCATGCTCGTTTACTCCCTCTGCTATAAAAAAAAACTTTAATTTGGAACCAAGAGCCGGACTTCGGTTTCTCTAAGAGTATGGTTGACTTAACATAATCTGCACAATTAACAGACGTAGGTGGTATTTTTTCAAATATTAGTAATCTTATTAATTAACATTACTAATATTCCTTTTAACCACTCCTGGTAAGCTTGAAAACGCTTGTGTTAGGAGTGGTTAACGACAGTAGTCAAATGGCGGATTCGAATCCACGACCTTTTGAGTTCGCGATCCGCGCCCTGCCATTAGGCTAATGTCGCTTCATATATTGGACAAGTAAATTGCGTTTGCAGCATTTCCAGCTCTAGTTATATAAAAACTCACCTGACACCATGGAATACTTTTAAGCGCTTAAAACGAGGGTTATCGGAATCAGGGGCGATCAATTTTTCCCAATTTCGCTTAATAGAGAAAGCTAGAAGAACCTTGTTGCCTGAAAATTATCAGATAAAATAAATAGGTATCAATTTATAGCCCTAATTGCTGAACATAATTATCAAATTGTCACACACATTCAAAAAAAAAAAAAAAAAGGAAATTTAAAGAAAATGCTTTGTTAAAAATTAATATCCTCATAAAAATAAATTTGTAATTAAGGAATTTTGCTGTTACTCCCAGAATTGTAGTCTTGTAATAAATAAATAATTATAACACCTTATACAGCTAGGATTAAAATAAAATGTAAAAATAACTTAAATAAAAGGATACAAAATCCATGTGTTCATTAACCACCGTGTATTGGCATTGTAAGAAATTCCACTGCCCAGATCATCCTGTGAATGTCATAAAAGGCGACTGAAGAAAAAACCAGGAGATAGTTAGCAGCGTCTTTCTAATAACAACAAAAAAATAAAATGCTCCGGATGCTAACCAGCCTGCCAAGCGTGGCAACTATTGTGTGTATTAGTTGTGTTGTAACTAGTGACAAATATTGAAGCTATAAGAGGCTATCTATGTAAGGGGCCAATATTCAGCAGTGGAGTTTTATATGGAGTCTGTAACGCTAACATTATTTAAATCACATCTTTTATGGGGTACATATTTTTGTTGTACTCATTACACACGCAACGGCATATCTTTAAACTGTGGTAATACACACAGCTACAAAAAATCTTTTGTATTTACATAACCTATTTCATATTCTTTGTTCTTATTTGCTATTTAGAACTGTAAAACTTAATATATCGTATCTTTGATCAACACAATTTTTTATAATTAGTATGTATGTATTATTTAGGTATAAGGTCGGGGAAAAGTTTCTTCATATTTTATATACAAATTATTATATTATTTAAAGATTTTTAAAAAAGAGGTTTGGTAACTATAATTTATATGTGTCATTTTGTTCGATAACTTGATATATATATATATATATATATATATATATATATATATATATATATATATATATATATATATATATATATATATATATATATATATATATATATATATATATAATGTTTTAATGCTATAAATACTATTGACTTAAAATTTGTTACCCTGTTTTCCTCGTTTTTCTATATAGAATATATCGTAAAGGCTTCCAATAAGACTCATCATCAACAGAGCAAAACAAAGAATAGCTATAGCATAGTCTCCATATCCTATATTTAATTTATTATCTACATTATTGTAATCCACGACTTCCAATATTTTCGTTTTCAACTTATATTTTTTCCAAAATGTATTGTTTAAGCATCCCTCAAGGGCTATTCTTATGTCCCGTTTTTCATCTCCATTATAATAATATCTCACACATGTTTTTGTAAGGCACACTCCGTAATGAAGTTTTGAATGGTTGTAATGTCTGACT
Organism: Parnassius smintheus behrii; assembly: GCA_036936625.1. Taxonomy (NCBI): domain Eukaryota; kingdom Metazoa; phylum Arthropoda; class Insecta; order Lepidoptera; family Papilionidae; genus Parnassius; species Parnassius smintheus. The sequence goes on from JAUPFT010000013.1 coordinate 11,520,610, forward strand.
CGATGTTCAGAAAAGTTCTGAAATAAAAGAAAAAATATTATAAAGGAGCATCTTTGTTAATAATATTCCATGATGGATTTAGTGTCGCGTTATGGGGATAGGGACAGTGATGGATGTGAAATGGCTTACTTACTGTGCACTCAAACTCATCCATCCTTCTGCTAAGCCTAGGAAGCCTACTTTCTTCAAATTTCCTGGATCGATTCCGACATATTTATTTCGGTTCGTTGATTCCCTGCAAGTGCAAAACGGCACCGCATACTGCTACACGAGAACTGATTCGCGAGTTTTCTTAAACGAGCAAGCTTTACGCATGAAATCCTACTAGCTGCGCCAGTCAAGATTCGAAATTGCCCCAGGACGTTTTTAAAAAGACTATTTAAAAAATACTAATAATGTGCGTTACATCAATTAATTAAAACGCGATATATTGCAACTTAGTTTTAAGTTACATGTCCGATACCTACATGTGAGTGCCTAACTAAGACTACCGTAATTCCTACTTTAGAATATTAAACGAAAAAACAGTTATCAATACGCATACGAAAGATTACGGTGAAACCTTACATCTTTGCCCACATATTTCGGTTTTTATTACTTTTTTCAAAAAATAGCCACTTTATTTTGATGGTTACTGAAACTTTAAATGACACTCTCTGCAAAAAATAAACTGTCAAAACCAGGTAACATAATTCCTAACAGATGCTGAGAAAAAAACAAAAACAGACGCGGGCAAAGTCATCTCCACTTTCTTACATCTTTGCTCAACGTAAATTTCTCAGCAACTATAAGTTCTATGACCTTAATTTTAAGATATATTGTTAGCAAACCGGCAAAATGGTATACCATTACATTTTCAAATAAATAGAAGTCCATTTTAAGTTTTAATGGCGGTGGGCAATGTTATCGACACATTTATTCACACTTTCTTACTAAGAGATTTGAGGTGCTAGGGCTGTGCATCAGATGAAAGGAAAATAATAAACTGATTTTAAGGTAATAATGTATATTTTATTTTAAAAATTAAAAACAAAAACTAACTGCACAAAAAAAAATCAGGAAAATCAATGTTTAGGTAGGAAAGTTCTAGAAAATTGTCTCAGAAATTAACCCTGATAGTTGAGATAAGGAAAAGTAGACAGCGACGATACTTATTTAACATAATACGAGGCCAGCTTATACCGATTTTGTTATCACTGATGTGCGTGGTTCACCTACTGTGCGTACCAATCCATTTTGTCGGCCATTTTTGTCTGCGATCGTTAATGTCTGTCGTTGAGGAGACAATTCTCTTTTAGACTTTTTTTGCAAACGAATTGCCGCATAAATCTTATTTAAAAACTTTAGCTTGAAACTGAAAACATTTAAGCTCTCTCTTTTGGGAAACTAGCGGTTTCTGACGAAAATTCCCCACAAATATATACCTAATTATTATATTTAAAATATAATTTGTTATATAATATTTGATTTGATTTGATTTGATCTAGTTACATATATAGTTATCAGAACAGTAGTTTAGTTTGCAGTTAACAGTAGTTATTGTTATACAGTTTTTTTATATACCTATATACATTTATTTATTTTATTAAGTATTCCTATATCTATATTTACATTTTATGATATATATATATATATATATATATATATATATATATATATATATATATATATATATATATATATATATACATATACGAGTTAATTAGTATTAAGGTTGTTATAAAATACTTACGTGAATCATATTTAAAAGCTCACTGTTAGTGTCTGAAACAAGTGCGAATTTCGTCATACAGTACACGCCGTCCGGCTCACTCATACACGGCGCGTAGTCTTCAAACTGAAATACTGGCGGCATTTTGTAGTACATTGTGTCTGTGAAAGAAGTTCAAAAAAGGTTCAGTTAAAAAAATTCAAATTAGTATATTTATTTATTTTTATTCTTTATTGCATCCTTAAACAAAAGAATACAAAGGGCGGACTTAATGCCTTGAGGCATTCTCTACCAGTCAACCCATGGAGTGGTGAGAATTTGACGTAGGTGTAGGTGTAGGCAATATAGAATAATAGAACACAATACTACTAATAATATAAATAAACTATACATATATGATCTGTCCTTACATATATACAAATATATAAATAAATGCATATACATACAATACAATAATATTCAGTATATTGACACACTAATGATGACGTTGGATCCCCTTCGGTGTCAATAATATGTTTAATAGCAATTTTAACTGCTGATTTACCACGTGCTTGGCGGTGAAGGAAAAATATTGTGAAGAAATGTAAATGTCTGAGAAATATAATGTTTCGGGGATGTGTGAAACCCACCAAGAGGCTCTAAGCAGTGTGGTGAACAAATAACTCTTTAAGAAGTAAGAGTCCTTTGCCTAAGCATCTGAGACTTTATATCTATAATATTTCAAATTCTTTAAATTTTTTTTTAACTCATAATAGAGTTCTACGGTCCTCGTCTAATCATAAAATTGGTGTAATATCCAACTCGTTTCACTGGATTCTCCAGGAAATCCTTTACTGTTCAGCCTACTCTACTTTGGAATTCCTCATTTGTATGATATTTAAAATACGTAAATATTTTACTTTTTTAAAGATCATAAAGCATGGGTTGACTGGCAGAGAATGTCGACAAGCATTAAGCCCGCCCATCGTTACCTTAGTTGTAAAGTGTTACAATAAAGAATAATATAAATAAATATGCAAATAGTAAAGGAAATGGAATTTAAATATTGGAATTTGTGAAAATCCTATTGATCAATAAGTTATTGGGCAGTAACTACTAACTACTTATTAAATTTGAATGCAATGATTTTAGCAGCGTCTCCCTAATAACGACTAAAATTAAAAAACTGCGTTTGCCAACCCGCTCGCCAAGCGTGCCAACTATGGAAAATATCTCCCCTATGAAGCAATCTACAGGATAGGCCTATGTTCAGTTCCTTTTAAGTTATAACGATAACGGTAATTACTTTAAGGTTTTCAAATTTATAATTGTATTGGCGATTTATTAATCTACGAATTGCAAACTCTACTTGCACTAGTCTGCCGTTCTAGAAACATAAATAATAACTTTTAATAAGATGCATGTAACACAATCATGCTTTTAATAAGATGCATGCACAAGCGCTTGTTAATAAAATAGACCGTGTTAATCCATCAATTTGTATGTTTCTATCCTGTCTATAGTCCAACAAAAACTACTGCTCATCTTGATATTGGTATCTTATTTTATCGTGGACAACAGCAAAGTTCAATTTCTTTAGATTACATGTTGAACAAAAATGTGGTAAACGTAAACAAAATTATTCGTAAAGAGTGTTGGGAATTACAGCACACGGTCAATAATTCCTATAATGAACACTTTTATATAAATTTGTTTACAAAAAATACAATTTTCATTGGTTTAGGGATTTCGATTTATCGTCACTATTTTATTAGTTTATATCAAATTTAAGGATCGCTGCGCTGCTGGCTTTATTTTTAGTGTTCTTACACCATAAAAAAGCCAGCATTGCGATGCTATTATTAAGCATTATATCTCTTTAGCAGTATTCTTACTCTACAGCATTATAAAGTATTATTTCCTTTATTAACACCGCAGCCACTCACAGAACATTGTTAAAGACAGTTGTTTAAATAAAATAACCCTGTTTTATGTAAAATTCATTCTCTTCATCATTGAAATTTTAGGGATTTGTTTATATTGTTGAATATTTTCACAAGCATAAATTTTGCATGGACAAATATCGAAACAAGAAACAATCAAAAACCCATATTTTGTTCCATGTGGGAACCAATTTCTCAACCTACAATACTCAAACATTATAATACCGAATCCAATGAAAAAATAGTATAAGAAGTCACATAAATTTGCTTAAAAAATTAAAATATTGTAAAAAAAACTACAATAGTTACCATTTAACCTGTAAATAACGCCATGACAAAAATGCGCAAAAAACACCAGTACAAAAATTATTTTCTCCATTATTAATAAATATAAAATGCATACAATTATGCAACAAGAACTGACTGTACTTATTTGCAAATAGAATTATTTACAAATTAGTGCAATACTCGGCTGACTCTAGCACGGTATGTTTCGTTATGTTCTACTAATGCACTACAAACGCCTTTTAAGAATCATTTCTAAGCAAGTTCTATGCAATAGATCTTCTCCACGTAAACTCGGAGCTTGTAGTAAAAAAACGCTGCTATGTCATTTCTAGTTAATCATTTTAAGTACGTTTCCCTTCCAACTATATTAAGTGAAGTGAAGAATTAAGATAAAGAACGTGGAGACAATTTTTTAAATTAATTTAAAAAAATAAAAAGTACTTTTGAAAGTCAATAAAGGTACACCATATCCACATTTTGACTTGTTCTGACCTTTTCGATTTTGTTTTTCGATTCGATTGCCTTTTAATTTAGATATAGTAAAAAGACAATTTTTCATAATAAAAAGATTGGCACAATTAATATACCATTCCACTGATTAGGGACAAAACCACTTGTTTATAAGTTGTGAAATAGATCAAGCAAAATAAATGGTTAAAACTTATTTGCGAGATTTTTAGCCATGGTAGGTATATAAAATATTGTCCACCTCTGGGAACGTTTCAGTTGGCCAAACGCTATTTTTAAATTTTTGTAACAAGATTTTCGTTTCTAATGTTTGGTTAGTAAATAGAAATATAGGTTTCATGGGTTGGTTTCCCCCAGGTGAGGTGTCAAGTATCTAAATCCTTATCAATAAAAAGGTTGTGGGGCCCTTAAACCCTTACGCCACATTAATTTTACGCCACAAGTCACTTTCAGAGGCTTAATGATGAATTGTACTGCTGAATTGTAAACCTTTCAATAAAGGATCTCTATGCCCGAGTTAACAATTATTTGTAAATTATGTAAGCGGCACATAATTTATTTGTGGGTAATTTATTTATTGCTTTTCTACCTTAGGAATCTAAGTGATCCCTACGGTATACTTTATGATAACTTATTTGTAATGGGCTATCCGGTTATAACCTCGTTTCACTCAGAACCGCTATGTCTATGTTTTCCTTTAAATCCATTTATGTCCAAGACTGCAAATTCTAGTGGATTTTTTCTTTGTACTGTGTATTTGAAAAGTCCAGAAATAAGTTTAGAATAGGCCAGTCTGAAATATTATCTACTACAACTAAAATCAACCAATCCACACAATATTATATTATATTTCTAATCTGATCTTGCATTGATGCACTTCTTTAAAATATGATCTCTTCAGCCTATTTAATAATTCACTTAATTTCACTTCCTTTTTGAAATAGCTTGGTTTCCAAATAGTCTAATGTTGATGTATCCATGGAATTAACGTGACGCTCAAGAGAGACAGCTCTCCTAGTGTCTTGCCGCCGTGTTTTACTGATGAAGTGAAGTTAAGGTGATCATGATAATATGGAATTTAACTATAAATTTTAATATAATCTGCGTACAGAACAAAATTATAAAACCTGAAACAAATATTAACATGATTAATGTACACGACAAAAGGAACAGGCTCAAAGATTGACCCTTGTGGATTTCTTCACATAATTTTGTATTACATTACCATACGCTCTTTAAAGCCAAAACTTTAATTCTAATGGATAGTTTTCAAAGTTATATTATGGTTCAATTGTATAATTTATTAAGTTAGAAGATTTATTACATGACTTACTTAAAAGAAGTTCCTATAGAATAAACTTAGTCCCTAATTGTACAGGAATATATGAAAAACACCAATATGGTGGCATAAATCCACTCCCAAGAATTGTGGTCAATTTGAATTCTTAAATATGCATAAAGACTTTTATGTGCCTTTCTAAGGTGAACCAATAGATATGTGGTGACATGCACAGGATATATGTAGTTTGTTTTATTTGATTCAACTCGGCTGGGCAGCGTTTAGGAAAATACAAGTCTTCTTGTCATACTTCAAAACTTGACAACAAGATTATAGAATTGCAATAATCCTATAAGTATTTAAAATTCTATTTGGATTGCTGTAAGTTATAAATAACGTGTAAACTGACTCAACTTATAATTAGAGCCATAATCCACTCCTGTATAACATTATAAATTCTTAATTAACGTTTTAGGCCTGTGTTAAATAGATGGCTGACTCGTGATGCAAGAAAACGACCACAGCGGAGACAATCGTTATTGGGGCCAAGTTGTCGTTGTTCAAGTCAAGCATCCAGATGGTGTGGATGGTATCGGGACGTTTGCCGCGTAGTGCGTTCACGAAATTTGGCGGCTGGGATTAATCTGAACAATTCCTTAGAGCACTCTCCATGGTATATGCGAGAGAAAATGCAAAGAGATGAAACAACTCTTCGCAGGTGCCAGTGAATCGAGCCGATCGGAAAGCACTCGGTCGTCGACGATTCGAGCCGCTATGCGCTGGATGCGGTCAAGTGGAAGGAGCTGATACTGGGGAGCCCCAGCCCAGAGATGGGAACAGTATTCCATGTGCGGCTGAACGTGCGCCTTGTAAAGTTGCAGGCGGTGCGACGGCATGAAATACTGTCCCGCTCTGCTGAGCACGCCAAGCTTTTTAGAGGCCAATTTGGCCTTCTCTTCCAATAGACCAAGAAACTGCACGTCACTCGATATGTCAACGCCGAGGATTCCGATACTGGCTGCGGCAACAAGGGGAGTGCCTTGAAACTGAGGAGATACGACAAAGGGGTTCTTTTAGCGGTTAACGCGCAAACTTGTGTCTTCTGGGGGTTAAACTGGACTAGATTTATACAGTAGATAGAAACATAATTTTTTTGCTGTAGGTTTCTTTTGTAACAAAGCCAAGCCTAAGGAAGGGTTTAAGAATTTCCACCTCTCAAAACAGATATTTAGTATCCAATAATGCGTTATCTAACCAGGTTATGCGATAGTATAGCCCCTGCGTAAAGGTTATGGAAAACATAGGAGGAAACCAGTACGCCAGCGTAGGAAACGCTGAGTAATTAACAAACAAAAGGTGAATAGGTATTTATTTTACCTACAGAATATGGTGTACGCCATTGACGAATCACTGCCAGTGTCAATATAACGCTTTTTTAAACCATATTTTAAATGATTACAAATTGGGACCAGAAATCCCCGTTTCCTTTGACTTTATTCTTAATAAAAATAGATAATTTTTTAGAAATTTTATCTCGCGTCGCTAACAATACCAGTAACTCAGTTAAATAACCCATCCGCCCTGTTTACCTTAATAGTTCCCCTATTATTATTGTGAATATCACGCCTGATTCCCCATATTTATTTACTAAAATTATTATCGCATCGTTTCATAATTAGGGAACAACAAAATAACTAGTTCCTAATTTCTTTGTATATCTTCACGCTCTGTTTACAAAAGGGGGTAGACAAGGTAATTTTTGTCACTAACGCACTGTTTTCCATAATAAAATAAACGAAAATATTTATTTTTAATTACCTTTAAGGTAACCGCATTTTAAATTCTACGGAGTGGGCAGACACCATTCATTTCTACAACCGTTACTTTTTCATTTATTTATTTTATTAATGTTACAGAAAACATACATAAGGAAAGGCGCAAGGTCACCATACAGCACCATTTAACCGCAAAACGGGTTGTATTGGTGCTAATAGACGTCTATACGCATAAAGATATTATTTTTAATAACTACCTTTGTAAACTTGGTAAAATTAAGGATAATAACAACTAAGTATTTACATATATTTTACCTTACACACACATGGTTACAATATTCATTACTGTATTAGCGACATGACGACAAACAGGTTTCACTACTTTGCCGCGATGAGCGTATACGGTACACTATTTATAAGATAATTCGTGTTGTGGTTCAGGCTGATAACTATAGCAATCTTTTCTAATTTTTATTAAAAAAGATAAATTAAGAAGACGAAAATAGTTATTTTCTTCATATTTTTATCCTTTTGATGTGTGTTTTGAATATAGGACCTATATAACTTGTAATGCCACAATATATTATCGATCCACTATAGACACTATATTCTTGATAATATAAAATGTTGCAAGCAACGACCTTAGCTTATTACAATTTGTATCTATATGAGGACCACAGATAAATCTGGTGTCTGAGAAATTTGGATTGTAACTTGTTAAATACGTGTTCATATGCATTCCCTGCCTACATTTGTGTGTGTGCACAATTATTTATATTGGATTACAGACTATGTTATGACTCGACCTAATTTTTAAGAACTAGTCTCATATCATGAGACTATTGATTTATAAGCGTTATATCGTTTTAAAGTTCTGAGCGGCGGCGACATTACGATCTACTAATAAGAGAAGTATCGTCCGCGAATTGATACAGCTTACACTTTGTTATAAGGTTGTTATGATCATTTACATACGATAATAAAAATTTTACCGTAATTTTATCTATCCTTGGTCCGTTGCTATTCATCCTCTTTATAAATGACATACAACACGTACGAATTAACTTGAGACTCCGCTGGAATGCGACCCCCTCCCTGACTCCCCGCACCGCGTCCCGCGCTGGCTGTGCGCGCTCAGTACCGATAGCATTTTTGTTACGGATACGCGTCTCGACTCTAGTTCGATATTTTTGATAATTGTTTGTTGTTTGGTTTGGACTTTTGTTTGTTTTTGTTATACTTGAACGTTATTTTATCTGTTTGTTGATAATTGCGTTGTTTTATTGTTAAGTTTGGACGTTGTGTTGTGCCGTTTTCTTGTGACGCTTAGGAGTTACTCCGCCTTTTTTATTTTTAAAAAAAGATGGGAGGAAAGACAATACATAGCCAAGCACGGACACTTGCTCTAAAAGTTTTAAAATTTTTCGAAGATGAAAAATCAAATAAAAAGTTTCTTATTCCTGTGGACCAAGCTTTAAAGAGGGCTTGTGCAGCAACAGGCATATCAAAGGCAACACTACTAAGAATGAAAAACGAGGCGAAAAAAGTTCAGTCAATTTCTCAAGATCAAAATGATGATGTCACAGTAGTATCGGAACCATGTACTTCTCAAGCAAGACCAGAACTTAAACTATCAACTCCAGGAAAAAAAAGGAAACAGAGCTTAAAAAAAATTGAACTCGACAATTTTGATCTGTGTGCTCTAAGAAACCTTGTCAACTGTTTCTATACAGTACGGAAAGAAATTCCAACATTGAAAAAGATTTTAACGGCTGCAAAAGCAGATCTAAATTTTCCAGGTACGTACCCATATTTATTGACATTTTTTATATGTATTATATATCATACTTTAGGTCATATCTTATACAAGGTGACATTTAATTCAAGCATAATCTTGTTAGAGGTGCTAGAACTGGTAATTTGCAACAATTTTATGTAAGGACACCCATATGCAAAAGTGAACCATTTCTGAGATATTTAATTTTAAATTATTTTTTGAAAAAATACCACGCGATAACTAAAAATTAAAAATAAAATCTTTATTTTACAGGTGAAAAAACCACGTTACAACGAATACTCGTTGACTACTTGGGGTACAAATTTAAAAAATGTAAGAACGCAAGACAAGTCTTAATACAAAAGCCAGACATTGCTGCCTGGAGAGCCCGTTATTTACGAAGGAAGAAAGAAAACAATGAACTTGGGGTGGACAAAAAACCCGTAACTTATTTAGACGAAACATGGATTCACTCCCACTATACCGTGCGCAAATGCTGGCAAAATAACAATGACGCAAGCATTAGAAAAAATGATAATCCAGGACAGCGGTGGATATTGGTGCACGCTGGCGGTGAAAACGGCTTTATCCATGGTACCGAATTGCTTTACAAATGCAAAAGTAATGTCGGGGACTACCATCACGAAATGGATAGTAAAAACTTTAAAAAGTGGTTGACAGGAAAACTAATCCCAAACTTACCTCAAAACAGTCTCGTCGTTATAGACAATGCTCCCTACCACTCAACGTAGTCTGAAAAACCGCCCGTGAGCTCGTCCCTGAAAGGTGAGATGCAGAGTTGGCTTCGGAAGAACAACATTCCTTTTGATGAAAAAATGACGAAACCGGAACTGTACCATATAATACTGCTCAATAAACCACCGAAAAAATATATAGTGGACGAACTCATGAGGGAGCATGGACACGAGGTATTACGGCTGCCACCCTACCATTGTGATTTGAACCCTATCGAATATATATGGAACTTAATAAAACAAAGGGTGGCAGCTAAAAATGTTAACCAGTTTGAAAGGGAAATGGAGGGTTTGACAAGAGACGCAATACAGTCTATAATGGCTTCCGATTGGAAGAAAGAAATTAACCATATATAGAAAGTGAGGACGATCTAATGGACGGAATAGAACCGATCGTATACAGTGACAATGAATAATAAAGATTATAATAAATCCTTATTAATATTCCTTACTTCTATTCCTTGATTTTACATAGTTTGTGCTGTTCTGCTTATCCAAGATTGATTCACTTTCACCCTAAGGTTGCCTGGGAGAGATTGCTTTTTAGCAATAAGGTCGCCTGTTATGCTTTGTATTTTTATTGTGTACGAATCTGTAACACTTTTTATAGTGCAATAAAGTGTATAATAAATAAATTAATAATATTATAAATGAGAAAGTGTGTATGTTTATTTCTTTGTCCTTCCTTGACGCGTTAACTAAAAATAATATTATATATATTATAAAAAATAAATATTTAAAATATATAAAAATGGCCACAGTATATCACTTAGTACTTCACCCCTTGCCAGAACATTTTATTTTGTTTTTATTAATAATCTCATGCAAATCTCAAAAATTTCAAATAAAAAAATATTACGACGCATTATTTTGCACACCGTACATTGACAATTACGTCATCAGCCCAGGTCTCAAGTTAATTCGTACGAGTTATAAACGAATGTTTTAAGCACTCAAAAATTTTATTATATGCTGATGATCAGAAGGCTTATAAAACTATAAAAAATTTAAATAATTATTTACTTTATCAAGAAGATCTAAATAATTTGAGTTTGTGCTGTCCAAAAAACAAACTATATCTTAGTATCCCAAAGTAGCTTACGATATCTTTTAATAAAAATAAAAAATGGTTAATTTCAACAATACCCTCTGTGATAAACTATTGCATAGAGCCTCTTTTTCTCGAGACCTTGGTGTAATTTTGGACCCAAAAATTCGCTTCGATTTACATTTAGAAAAAATTATAGACAAAGCATATCAACTTTATGGTCTTGTCATGAGATCATCAAACAAATTCAAAAAACCTTCAACATATTTGTATTTGCCTAAGTCCTTGATTCAGCTGCAATTGGAACATGGTTGTGTTACATGGGACCAGTTATTTTGTTTGTGTTATATGGACCCCTACTATGCAAAATGTAGTGAAGCCATAGAAATAGTTCAAAGCAGCTTTTTACGCACCTTGCATTATCGTCCTAAATATGATAAACTTCGTGTTAAATATAACTTAGTCACAATGAGATCGAGACGTTTATTATTGCAGGCTATGTTTTTGTTTAATATTTATCATAATAAATTTGATTACCCAGCGCACTTATCTAGGAAGCTACAGTACTATGGTGTCAAGAACACAGCGCTTAAACTAATTATTTCATAATTATGTAATAGAGTGCAGAAAGTTGTTATCAATGGTAAAAGTTCTTCCGGATGGATGTTACGGATTTGTCCAAAAACTGCTCTAGACCAGTGATATTTGCGGATGATATAACTTTAAGATCAAATATTTGGTCTAAATATGAAGAGGCTAATATTCGCTTATCTTCATATTTATTTTCAAGCGTTTCGAAAATTAACAAATAATTATTTGCTGTTGGTGTAAAAGCCGAACATTTAGACTGCGCTTTACTTGTCAATTTACTAATTAGATAACATAATTTTTCAGCGTCCGATAACGAGGGATATATAAATGAGCAACGGTCAAGTTTTAATATCACTATTAAATACCGGTATATCTATAGGAAACAATCTAAGTGATTCACGTAGACGTACCTGAATTTCCTGTTTTACTTCGCTCCGGGCTGAGGACTGTAAAAGTTTAGCAGTTCTTTTTATGTGACACAATATATCTTCAAACGATATAAGTGATTGGTAATTTTATTGGTAATTTTATTGGTAAATTATTGCATATTTATGATCACTTATATATTGTATACGTGAAAAAAATACGTCCCTCTTGGCGTAAAGGGTTTTAAGTTTAATTTCATTTCCACTCACTGACATGTTCTATCACGCTAATTAACATTAAACTATCACAAACAATATCGTACGACGATGGAAGACGTAAGTTTCACAATACGTTAATGTGAAATGTTTAATAAAGATCACTCTTCCAAAAAACGACGTTAAATCAGACACTTTGCCACGATTATTTTTTCTTGAACGAGGTAGTTTGCCAAAAGATGGGATAAATTGTTACGCGCGACGTAGGTATGTGCGGAGCTCTCCCATAGTAGTAGAGAAGAAAATGTGACGGGGAAACAAAAACAGCTCAAGTCCAAGTAAAAGGAAGGAAGCACTTACCAGGGTGGAGTCCCTATGGTGCCTCGTGGACGACGCTCCTGGTCTTGTGGTGCTTTGGAAGAGGGCGCTCGATGGCTGCGGGCACCCCTTTATTGGGTCGGCCATCTTACCACCCCATCTTGGCGGGGCGCGTTCCTCATTGGTCGAAAAATCACTTCACCTTTTTTCCTTGTGGAATCAACTACCACCAGAGATTTTTCCGGACCGATACGACTTAGGGACCTTCAAGAAAATAGTCTATTCCTTTTTAAAAGGCCAGCAATACATCTGCAATCTCCTGGTGTTGCAGCTGTTCAAGAGCGACGGTAATCACTTACCAACAGGTGAGCCGTATGCTCGTTTTAACCCTCTCCTACAAAAAAAAATTTAAAAAATACTACACTTCTACGACGGGACGGCGAAAGAGGAGTAATGAACTTACGAGGATATCTACTTGGGATACGAAAATTGAGTTTACTTTGTAATAAAGGGCAATCTATTTTATTACAATCTAATCATCTAATCAATATAATCTATATGTAACATCTCGGCGTTTAGACAGTGCGACCATTTTAAATGTCTTTAATCTGTCTACATAATTATGATGCATTTTTATATGCCTTTAGTGTTGAAAAGGCAAGATGCCA